>OY728583.1:11930246-13359412 GCA_963422195.1 Carabus problematicus
TCAGCGAGCGTTCAACGATATGAAGTGTTTCGACATTCTGTGTGGTGCGACATCGGTGGACACAAGAATATTCATCTTCAACTTCCGCATTTTGTATCATTTAATGATAAAAACACCCGGCTACTAAAGCCATCGTACTGCGTGATAGACCGGTACTCGCGAAAATTTTTGTCTGTCGGTCTGTTCCCACACAGAGGGTTTACTCCGGCAGTGTGTTTGTCTTTTGGTTCTACATCATGTATGGTGGGTGATTTTAGTCGATTCGTAGGACATCTGCGGTATGTTAAGTCGCTACTGGTGAAGATTCCGGGGCCGAACGATTGTAAAATAATGAAGTGTAATACTTTGCAATCGACACTACAATCGGGGCGAACTGTGAGGCTAGCTGCAACAGGGGCTAAGTTGATAGATTTAGCACCGGGTCAGTTTATTATTCTATCTGAATACGAAATCGATAAAATTATTGAGAGCACACAATTTATTGAACACAAATTGAAAAGCCTCCGCCAATGGGCGAATATAGCTAATATAAAGAAAAAATATCTCCTGCTCCTACAGAGTGCTGCAGTGAAAGCCGCGAATGCCCCAGTGAGAGATCGGGGCGTGTTAAGAGACTATCTCCGCAGGGAGTTACTCTTGGTAGGCAATACTGCTGATGACACAGTGAATGATTGTTTATGGGACATGTTTATATATTATGGTGGAAAAACATTGCATGATATAGATTATGTAGTAAGGCATGTTAGACATAAGGACACATTAATCGTTGAATAAAATATTTATATTAATTATTGTTTATTTATTTAAAATAATGTTGCTACATCACTTCCACAGCCCTATCATTTAACATAAGATTATTGTTATTAAATATATTTACAAATTCATACATTGCATATCCATTTATCCTAAACCAGAGATATACTAAACAGTATTGTCCACATACCGTTGAAAAGTAATTCTGTAACTGTATGGTATTATATGTCCATCTCTGGGTGTTTCTACACATGAAATGTAAATGGTGGAGACTACATTTTTGTGGCGGTCTTCCGTATGAGTCAAAATATTCCCCATAACCGTTCCTGTCAATGAAGATGGCTGTCCAATGTGTCCCGGATTTTGTATGTACATCCGTATTGGCTACAATTATACAGGGATAGTTTACACGTAGCGGTAGTGTGTCGGAGGCATAAACTCCGTAATGACCGCTTTTGAATTCTGTGCGAAGTATTTTCTCAATAGTTGTAAAATTCATTGCGACGTTTTCACTGGCACATACCATACACGAATGAGCATACGGTATGCGACACTTGTGATTTCCAGTCTGTAGTTTCTTTATTGATGGACACCCTAACTCAGTTAAATCTTGAACGTCATTCCTCAGTAGTAGATTTTGCATTCGATTCTTCTTTTCAGAGCCCTTCACAAATATGTTTTTTACATCGGATGTAATAATACTGTGTACTATCTTAGTTAAATCCTTGTATTCCACGAAACCATCGTCCCAGTCCAACCCATGGTGATAATTACGTAGCCAGGTCGCTTGAGCGCGTACGGCAGTCGATAAGTATTCTCTAGCGAATGACGGTTTGAATAGGAAATTATGAAAATACTCGTTATTCAACGATATTATAGCTAGCTCTTTAATTATAAACTCTCCACCACTACCATAAAAGCCTTGAATATCGATGATTACCATTTTCGTTCAAAGTTTAAGTAAAACTAACAATTTTTTCCACAAACACATTTATTTATATTAACTGCTAAAATCTACAATAACATTTCTATTTTTATCTATTTCTATGATGTTGTCAAATTCAGCGTAAATAAGACAATTAACTGTTTGTGCAAGTGCTTCTTCAAAATGAACTTCAAGTCGTAGAGATCCATGACGTGTTAAATTCCACTGTGACATCATGTTGGCAGATAAGTCGGGCGTCAAGTCAAATACAGCCAGCCAAAATCCGTCGGGGTAATTCTCTCTCTCTCAACCTGGTTACCCTCGTTGGAGAAGTGTATACCAAGCCCCGAGAATAATGTATTGTACATTTGTACATAAGACTTTTTGGAAAAATTCGGCTGTAGCGGTTTGGCCGGTAACTGCTGTCCATTCACGCATAGTGCTAGATAATTAATTTTATAATGATGAAAATTGAACGGATTACTACTATAATCCCCATTGAATGCACTGTTTGATACGAATCCTATAACGGCCCCAGATAGATATTATCCATACACTTGTTTTGAACTCCCGATGCAATAGTAATGGCTTTACACTCGACTCTAGTAATTGGATATTTGGCAGTTGTCCTTTCAAGTGCAGAATTATGCGCTAACAGAACGCTAGGGTTAATTTTCATTCTACGCACCATAAGTGTAGCTTCTTTAATATGAACTTTAAAATTCCCCGAATCAGCTTGTAAACTGAAGCTGTCTCAAGAGCGCACAAGACGGAGTCTCATCTCGACCCTGTTTATTAAAAATTTTTCTTGATTAAACAAATCAACGTGCAAGTGCCCCAGCATATCAATATCGCTACTTAGGTCACTGTACGTTTTACGCTTGACGAGGCCCTTATTCGCACCACCCGTAAGATCGTCAAGTTTACCGGCCGTGTCAACATACCATAAGCCGGCTGTTAGATGAGATTTTTTGGCATCATCGCCATAGTTTAATAATGTTTCAATGTAAGCTCGATAGGCGTATGTGTTGTTTGGTGGTGAAACTAGCTTTTGATTCATGTAAATATCAATCTGACTAAAGAGCGAATGAAGCCAGTTATTTATCGGTGCTACGTTTTCATTCTCCTTCAGCGGGGTGTTGTCAGCGTGAATTACTCGAACCGTCAAGTACAGCATAGTTTGAGATAAGTCAAGATAATCATCTCCTTGACCGGGGATTAGAAATTCTATGGGTGCATCGTCGGTAAGAGAAGAGAGAGGTTTGTAATTAACCCATTGTCCACTTTCAATACTGGTCTGTGTAGGGGGTATAGCGAATAAGTCGAGTTCTGATTTTACACATTCGCACGATTGAGGATGTAGGAACGCCATGTTAATCGAATATATCACTACGCTTCTTCTTCTTCTTGGGGCGTGGACTCGACTGAACGCGTTTGACAGTTTTACGTCCCTTTTTATAGCCGGACCCCGTTAATAGTATGTCAATTTTATTCTCAGCTTTTCGCTTTAGATTTCCACCTGCTTCAGTGAGGCGCGATTTAAAAATTTCCTTAACTGGACGGTCTTGATGTAGGTCTCCCAGAATGTTAACACCGGCGCGCATTGCCTCTTTACCCACTGTACTAGCACCCCTCTTGATTAACGGCATAATACTTCTGAATAATCCGCTAAAGAAACTACCGACACTATGGCCCCGCTAAACACCACGCCGCCTATACCAGAACCGGCCTGGCCATTGTAATATGTTAAATACGGGCACGGTTTCATTGTATGCGTGTCCGTCTAAAATGTAGTTTAACGCAAAGAGTTCCAAACTGGAATGGTATTGCATGACCCTTATCACACCTTATATCTATTTCCACATTTTGAAATTCTCGTTTCAGCACGGGGATATAGTGCGGTGCTGTGTATGTTACCATTTTATTCGTACCATAGAGATATTTTGTCGTATCTACGTGTACCACTCTCAGTAGGGGAGTTATGACGTCACCTACAAGCTGTGGCATAACAATGTCGCAGTAAACGAACATTTGATGTGGTATACCGAGTAATAGGTGGTGTGGGTTACGTGCTCGCTCGTTTTTAAATAAATTAGTTTGCGGCTCGTAACCCAGTTGAAGGGATAATTTAGGCGATAGTTTCAATGAAAATATTTTGAAAATATAATTTTTGATGTCCTTAATTTTCACATCAACCCGGTTCAATTCCGTATCATAAGTGAAAGATGTATAAATATCTAAATCTTTATTCTCGTTCAACTCACGTATCACATCGTTTATGCTGTCGTAATTCCCAGCGGGGATTCGTGTTTTCTTCTTAACAGTTGTTGAACTATTTTCATCCTTCAGCGTATAATAAATAATATTTTCGTGGTCGTTTACGGTGTAGAATGAGTTGGGATATTGAATTTCGACTAGAGCCGCTTCCCATTGTCCATCCAGTTTTAATTGTTGTGGTAATTGTGTAATAAAATTGGTAGTCTTATTATCGGGAAAATATTGCATCGAGCTATTACTTGGTAACGTAATGTAAAAATCGTCCTCTTCCACGTTCATGATTAAATATAATCAGTACCGGCTTTGGGGGGGGGGGGGGGGGCGAGGCCGGGCGACCGCCCGGGGCGCCAAGCCAAGAGGGGCGGCGCAGTCAGTTTTAGTTGTGAGTGGTTCGGTGATAGACGTCTTTGTATGTATAAGTTATATGCTACGGAAGTATAAAGTATACGTAAATACGTTACATACGGTCTTAAACTTGCCACAGAGGTAAGTAAAGATTATGCAAATTTATAGATTACTCTTAGTTTTTAGATCTATTTTACATATATTTATTCGACGTAGCGAAAAGTTGTAGATATTAATATTCTAAGGTTATGCATTACACTCTTGATTAAGGCGCGGTAATCAACTCAAATCAACTGCTCTTGATTTCTGCCTTGTCATTGGTTGTTCAATGGAATAGATGCAAGCGAAGCAGATCATTTGTCGTTTATGAGTGTTGGTGTCCAGCCGGTCAATATATCATCTTTCCGCATTAATAGTAGTAAAACCAGTTTTGTAAATAAATTATAATAGTAATTTTAATCGACTTCTCATAATAAAAATATTTTCATTCATATTAATTATGAATATTATGTATATTTTTTTGTGATTTTTATTTGGAGTGCCGCGAAACAAATTGACGCCGGCTTTTTGTTTTAGTAAATATTATTATTTTTTAGTTTCACAAACACCTCTAAATGGCGGACAGTAAAGAACCTGTTAAAAAGAAACTATCTGGGTACGAGTACCGTAAAAGAAAATCTGAAAAAGAAAAGCGATTTCAAGCGAGTAAAAAATCTATGATGATCGATAAGTATTTTATAGGAAAATCACAAGAATTAGAATCCAGTGATAATGCAGAGTTTAGTATTGCCTCTACTTCGGGAACACAAGTATTTATCGATCATTCTAATATTTTAAGTATTGACAAAATTGAACAGTCCAGTCACCGTGATCAGTCTTCAATCCCGGACGACACTGCTACAAAAGATAATACTGAAACGGAACATGTTGCAACCTCAACTGAAAGTTTCGACGTATCAGATGCAGCTACATGGCCGGAAATGCATAGTAATAATATTATTAACCATATTATCTCCGTTGGCGCTTCACAGATCCACCTTGATTATTTTCCTAAAGATGAAAATGGACGTAATTTTTCAATATTACACTATTCCAAAAAACTTTCAAATGACGAAGTGATCAGGCGTCGTTGGCTGGTTTACTCAGTTTCAACAAATCGTGTCTTTTGTTTTTGTTGTCGATTGTTTGATCGGAAGTTGACTTCCAATTTGGTATTTGACGGATTTCATAAATGGAAGCATTTAGCTGAAGTTTTGAAGATGCACGAAAATAGTACCTCACACAAAAAATTCTATGCGCACTGGATTGAAGCTGAAATGAGATTAAAAATTGGAGCAACAATTGACAAGGAAGAACAAAAATTAATATCAAAAGAAAAATTGCGTTGGAACAATGTGCTTATTAGATTGATACACATAACCCAGTATTTGGCTGAACATAATATGGCCTTCAGAGGAACGTCAGACAAATTGTACACCACCAATAACGGAAAATTTTTAGGACTTATGCAACTACTGGCGAAGTTCGACCCTATCATGGAAGAACACGTTAAAATGGCAATGAAGGGTGATATATCAGATCATTACTGTGGGAAAAACATACAAAACGAATTAATAGAGATTATGGCATTGAAAGTAAAATCCGAAATTTTGTCAAAAGTAAAGAAATCTAAATATTACTCAATTATAGCTGACTGCACCCCTGACATAAGTCATACAGAGCAACTTTCTTTAACAATAAGATTTGCAGATATAACTGATGAAAACATAAGCGTTAAAGAACATTTTATCAACTTTTTAGCAGTCGATGATACAACGGGTGCAGGTCTAACTGAATCTATTTTGAAAACCTTACATGACTTCGGTCTCAAGTTGGATGACTGCAGGGGACAAGGTTACGATAATGGCGCGAACATGAAGGGGAAAAATATTGGTGTGCAAAAAAGGATTTTAGATCAAAATCCATTAGCTTTTTTCGTGCCATGTGGATGTCACAGTTATAATTTAGTACTCTGTGATGCTGCAAAATCGTCCGTAAAATCTGTTTCTTTGTTCGGCATTCTTCAAAGATTGTTTACATTATTTTCATCGTCAGTAAACAGATGGAAAATTCTGACCGATCACTTAAAATCTTATAGTCTAAAGAAGTTGAGTGACACTTTGGGAATCCAGAGTAAATTGCATAAAAGCAGTGAGATATCAATATTGCGACGTTCATGATGCGTTAGTTACTCTCGCTCACGAGACTGAAAAAAATGATACCGAAACCTCTCACGAGGCAATCACACTTGCAGAACAACTAGAAGATTTTAGTTTCATTGTATCTTTAATAACATGGTATGATATCCTATTCCAAATTAACGTTGTGAGCAAAGCAAGTCAGTTAGAAAACACTGATTTGGTGAACTTTGTAGAAATGCTGAAAAATTGTTGCTCTTATTTAGAAAATTATAGAAAAACGGGCTTCAAACAAGCTATTGTGACAGCAACGGATATAGCGAGGGAAATAAATATTGAGCCAGTATTTAAACCAGCAAAACGAATAAGATACGTAAAGCGACGACCTGGTGAATTGGCTGTTGACGAACCTATACAATGTCCGGAAAAATTATTTGAAGTACAATTTTTTAATACTCTCTTGGACACTGCACTTACATCTCTTAATGAAAGATTTCATCAGCTAAAAGATTTTTCTGCGACGTGGAATTTTTTATATAATTTAAAAAATATACCCCGAAAAGAGGAACTAATTAAACACTGTGCTGATTTGCAAATCATACTCACAGTAGGTTCAAAATCAGATATCAATGGAACTTTACTCTGTGACGAACTTTTAAGTTTTGAAGCTTTTCTCCGGGACGCAGTGGTAACTCCTGCCCAAGGATTAAGTTTTATCAAACAGCACAATATACAAGAATTGTATCCAAATATATGGATAGCGTTACGTATATTACTCACCATACCAGTGAGTGTAGCAAGTGGAGAACGCAGTTTCTCCAAACTGAAACTAATAAAAACATATTTACGATCGACAATGTCCCAAACAAGGCTGACCAGCCTAGCGACACTATCAATTGAAAGTGACATTGTTGAAAGCCTAGATTTCCCTGATTTAATAAAAGAGTTTTCGGATAGAAAGGCACGAAAAGCTAATTTTTAATTTTAGTTTTTTCTTTTGTATTCTATCATTTAAACAAAAATTGTATTTCTTTTATTGAAAGTATTTTATTGAATATATTATAAATTATTAGAGTAATTAAAGTTTTTTTTATGGGGGCGCCGAAAAAAATCTCGCCCAGGGCGCCAGACTTGCTAAGGCCGGCCCTGAATATAATTTATATTGCTCGCGGGAATCCAGGTATCGAATTTTTTGCTATATCCTCTCCAGCGGACGAGCACCTGCTTTCTACGACCGCTACCACGTGTGTCAACTATTTTATCTATTTTATACGTGGTATCAGCCTTCACGAGTACTTTCTGTAGTTCCTGCGTATAAAAAACTCCGTCGATTTCTTCCTCATTCAAATCTTGTAGTTTAAACACTGGTGGAGTTCTCCTCAGTACGGCTGTAATTTTGAATATTTCCTCAGACCAGTTCGCTTCGTACCCCTTTTTAAATACATGTTTCTCTCTTGATATACGAACGAGATCGCCTGGTTTAAAATTTACACGGTATGATTTTGTGTTCTCTTCCCCATACTGATTCCTCCACACTTGTAATACATTTGTATCACGTACATTCTTTGGAGCAAAACTTGTGGAGGAATGTACAGTACTATTGTATGCTGATGCAAGATTCTGTAGTACATCGATATAACGAAATGTATTATTCCGTGTAAAATAGCGATACATTCTAGTTTTTAAAGTTCTGTTTAATCGCTCTACAAAACACGCTTTGACATCAGGGGTTTTCGTAACATGATATTTTTTTATCATTTTTCTTTAGATATTCTTGCACACTGTTTGCAATAAATTCTGACCCCTTATCAGTTTGGAAATATACAGGTTTACGTTTACTTTCGTTAAAGATCTTATCAAATGCAGAAATAACTGTTACAGGCTTCTTATCCATTAGTGGTTCTGCCCAGGCAAAACGGCTAAACACGTCAATTACCGTCAATATATATTTATAACCATCATTATGACGGGCTAGACTTCGCATGTCATTAAGGTCTGCCTGGAATAGATCATTAATGTTGGATACTCGGTATTTATTTCGGGGAAATCTTTTTCTAACCGGCTTATGTAATGTATATGCATCTTGAGCACTTAACCATTGTTTAACGCTTCTGCCACTAATGCTACCCTTCACAGCCTTTATAAGATTAGAGGCTCCAGAAAAACTGGCAGCATGTTTAGGATTAAAGTAAATGCCTGTCAATTTATTATTCTCTTGTTTAGAAGCGGAATTTTCTCCATTTATTTTTGACTGCTGATATTGATGTTTCCGCCTCGTCATTATGTCTCCGCTGTTTGCGACTGTATATTTTGTATGATATAGTCGGTCGCATGAATTCCCTTCTACGTGGATTCCCTATTAATTCCTCCGGGATGTTGATATTTTTCAAAGCTATCGAGAACTTTTGCCACCCTACAGGACTTGAATGTTTACGCGGTCTCAACACCTCACCGATTAAGTCTGTAATGTTTGAGTGCGGCATTTCAACGTTATTAATACTAACACGACCGAGTTTATTCCATGTGACACTTCACACACCATATCCCAACATAAACATTATTTTTTATATATAAGCTATATATTGACCTAGGGTTACATATATGTAACAGCTTTTTTCTTAATATTTAATAATAAACAAATATATTTAAAACTATATTGTTTATAAATACCACCTCTTACACCTAAAAAAGAATAAAAATTTAATTTTGTAATAAGAAAATTAATTCCGGTTATAATGGGTTAAATGAAAATCTGCGACTTGACCATTTAAACCAAGAAGAAAAAGATGTAATAAATAACATTTGTACAGAGTTCAATGATATCTTTCATTTACCTGTAACGAGAATACCGCCTTTCCGCCATCTTTCTGATTTTCTGTATCCTAAGACGGGCCGATATTGTTTTACAGTTTCAATTTTCGTATTTAGAGATGGCGCATATGTCTACCGAGTTGAAATGTGGTTTGTACGCTAATAACTAAGTATATTCTTGTTTAATTAAGACGGTAATTAAGAGAATTCGGTGCGCTCTGCTTTTTTTTGTGTGTTGTACAGACAGTGACCGGAGAGCGTTCCTCAAGTGTCGACATGTGTAGTTGTATACCGGGTTACCTGATTGTTCGTCCGAAGGAAGTGTTTTTGAGAGATTCTGTCCGTTTGGCGGGCTGTCTGGGTGGAGTAACCCCTTTTGATAGAGTCGAGCCACAAGCCAGAATCGTCCATAGCGGCGGAAGTAACGGATTCCTTGGAAGAACGGGCTGACGGAGAGGTGTAAGGTGTCCCGCGGCGGACCAACGTCCTCTACCAGCTGACCCACCTTGGTGGTGGAAGAGTGTAGGGTCGAACATCAGTACCAACCCCGGTTAATCCAGACCACCACGTGGAGGAAAAACGCCATCATCGGCTACAAAGTTACAACACGCGAGCTAAGTCCCCCCCCCCCTTCAGGGACTGTGTTCCACGAACGTGCTACCGCCATTTTGTTTGACAGAGCCGTAACATTATTTTGTATCATTATTTTGCATCATTATTTTGTATCTTTGTTTTAGCTTTATATTTGATAATTAATATTACTTATGTGTTAGAGAATACACAGTTAACTTAACCCTGTAGTTCTAGGAATGTTTATTTAATTTTGGTTTCCGTTAATTTCACTTAAACGTTTATTTTTCTGTTTAACACAGAATTAATTTAACTGTGGATTCACATCAGGCTCTCCTTGTGAGTTCCTTTTCGAATTGCTGTACTATTCCATTATTTAATTTACGGGTTTGATCAGCCCCACAAGGTTGTATTGTTAAATTCTAATTCTTAACGATTGTTGTAAAGATTTATTTGTCGATTAGACACGTCGCCATTCTTTTATTGTTCTTTCTTATTCATACGAGATTATAAACTCGTGTTATTATTAAATTTACTATTAGTATCCCGGTTATTTCGTGTCTATTTTTCTTTTTTTCTCAAGTGAGCATATCGGCCCGTCCGTCAGTCAACCTAGACTACCCTTTGATACCCCTTTTTTTTCTTGGTGCGTGAAGCACTAAGTGGCGCCCACTTCAATATCCCTCGTTCCGATAGGATTCCCGAAATACCAAGTCACGAACCACGACACTCCTCACCAACTGGTCGCTAGCCGGACATATCGTTTGTAACCAACCCCAAAAACGGTTATATACCTACCGACGAACTGACTAGAACTACCGCCACTACACATAAAATCCCAACAACGGACAGTCAACCAATCCACGTTAAAACTTATCGATACCTCCTAATCCAGGGGTGCTCAAACGGTCTATCGCGATCGACTGGTCGATCGCAAGAGGTTTTTAAGTCGATCGCGACAGGGTTTTAAGTCGATCGATTACATATTATATTTTTTACATTTCTTATACATTCAATTTATAAAAAGGGCACTAAATAATTCTTAAACAATTATTTTATTCTATTATTTATTAATAAAGAAAAGAACATTAAATATATTATAACTTTCTTGTGTGGATATTTAAAAAAATTGCTTCTGGAATATCAATCACGTTCAATTTGGACTTAATAACTATCGAAAATGAGGTCTTGAATATTATGTCAGATATACATCTCAAAGCCAGACCAACAGATAACAAATTTTGGACTTATTTATCTGAAGACAAATATCCATGTTTGAAACAAATTGCACTTCAGTTAACAGCATTATTTGGGTCAACTTATTTGTGCGAGTCTGCGTTTTCCGAAATGAAAATAATTAAATTAAATTAATCGTAATAGGTGACGAGCATCTTAATTTATGCTTGCGTTTGGCACTTAGTAAGTACGTGCCACCATATGAAGAGTATGCAGAGGATATGCAGAGCCATGCATCGACATCAAGAAAACATTAGTTATATAATTATATTTCAATTATAATACTTATTTATGGTTCGGTGACTATTGGTCCCCCGACAGTTGATCCCCCGACAATTGGTCTCCGTCAATTGATTTCCGCGACAGTTGATCCCTCTGCCAGTTGGTCCCCCGGACAATTGATCCCCCGGACAATTGATCCCCCGGACAATTAATCCCCCACAATATCTAAAAGTATTTATATTCGTATTTACATATATTGTAAATATGATAAATATATTATTTAAATAAGGTGGGTGCAAATACAAAAATTGGTTTCGTATGATAATATAATATGGTAATATGCAATAATGATACATAATAGAAAGTTTTCTTTTTGCTTTAATACATATACAATGGTATAATTTATATTTCTTATAATATGTTACATTAGTGTCAACCAGCGCTTCTCAACGACCCCATATGGGGTCGCGTAATTAAATTTGGGAGTCGCGAAAATGTTATCAAAACTAAAATGTATACCCTAGAATAGTTTTCAGATAAATTTTTTCTATGATTTATTATTAGCAAATTTTTGAAATCACATTTATAATTTATATTGCTTTATACCCGGGGTCGCGAAAATATTTGTTCAAGTAAATGGGGTCGCAAGTGGAAAAAGTTTGAGAAGCCCTGGTGTAAACGAGGAAAATCAGGCTTCGTCTTAGTTACTGTTACATGTCAGATGACAGCTGCAAATGACATGCGCAGATCAGCAATACACATGAAGTGGCCCTCAACCGCAAAATATTATACAGAGCGATCGAGATATAATGTCCGTCACGTGACTTGAAAATTTCCGTATTATGATCAAAACTATCATCCACCGAAATAAAATTATTATTTGTTGGCTACATGACCGCGATCAATAAACACTTTTGTTTTTGAATCAGTAACAGCTTGAGTTTTCATTTTATTGGCATATTTTGAAGTTAATTAAGTTATTTTGAAATTAGACTGTATTAAATAAATGTATTGAAAATGAACATTTATTATCAACAATTTATTTTAATGGTTGTTTTACTTATTCTTTATTTAAAAAAAAATTACTGTACGCCAATGTGATATGTCAATCGTAGTCAGTATGATAATGATGCGACAAACAAAAAAATCAGAACGAGGCGGCACGGACGGTTAATCTTGATCGCTCTGTATAATTACCTCAGTTGCATTTCAGCGAGATATGTTTTGAAAATATCATTGTAATCAACGGTGTTTGATTAGCTCCCGGTATTTTGTCTAGCAATCTAATTCGTTATGTTATATTTAGTATTTGAATAGAGTTTGTCCAAGACAGTTGTGCAGTTCGTGTGTTTAAAATTTATAAACAAAAAATTATTATTTTAAATATTAAATACGTTACATAAACTTTGTGTAGAATTTATAAAAATGGAGCCGGCAACAGGAACTACTGAAAAAATGAAAAATTCATTAATTTATAAAGATTTCGAATTTTGGCGACATAAAGTAAATATAAACGGTTCAATTCGTTGGCGGTGCACAAAGTATAAAATTTTTAATTGTAAAAGTGCAGTTACCACAGATGACCAACTACACATATTATTTGATAATGGTGCAGAACACAGCCATGAAGGAAATCCGGAAAAAGTGTTGTCAAGAAAAGCTGTAGGAGTTATGAAAAGAAGGATGGAAGACATAAATGCAACTAAAAGCACGGTAAAGGCAAATGTGTGTGCTCCCTTGAACGAAGGTGTACTAATGGCTCTTCCCAAACGACCTACCCTAGATAGAACTTTGCAACGTTATGTCAAGAAATCTCGAATTGAGAATAATTTTTTGGAGCCAATCCCTATCAATCTTGATTTTAACTTACCAGAAAAGTTTAACGAGTTTTGCTTGTTTGATTCTGGTGCAGGTGATAACAGGATTTTAATATTTGGCGATGCCGATTTAGTAACCGGCTTGAGAGAATCACACGTGTGGATTGCGGACGGAACATTTAAGATTGTGCCATCATTATTTTTTCAATTATATACCATACATTTTCAATTTGATGGTGGATGTAATCCTGTGGGATTCTATTGCCTGCTACCCAATAAATCCTTAGCAACGTACAATAGATTATTTGATGAAGTTGCACGTTTAGTAGAAAATGCTAATCCGCAGTTAATTTTGGTCGACTTTGAAAAAGCTGCCATGACGGCGTTTCAAGGGAAATTTAGAAATGCAGCTGTTAGTGGTTGTTACTTTCATCTAACCCAAAGTGTTCATAGGAAATTAAGAGAACTAGGTATGAAGCAAAATTACAGCGAAAATGCTGAATTTCGTACCTTCGTTAAAAGCATAATAGCTTTAGCTTATGTTCCTGAAGATGACGTAATAAATTGCTTCGAAACATTATGTGAAACCGCCCCAGAACATGATCGCATGGAGGAATTTATTAATTATTTCGAAATAACATACATCAGAGGACGATTGAGACGAGGTGGTGTACACGCGCCCGCATTATTTCCCATTGAAGTGTGGAATAAACGTAATGCAGCTGAAGATGGAATTTCCAGAACAACAAATATTGCAGAAGGTTGGCATAGCAGTTTGCAGCATTTATTCCAGTGTCATCATCCGAATTTATGGACATTTTTAGATGGTATTTTAAAAGATTCTATAAAACAAAAAACTGTTTACTTGCAAGCTGTTTCGGGTGTTGTACTTCCATCACAAAAAAAATATCGTGCATTGAAAGAAAGGTTTTCTCGTGCGGTTGCGCTATATAATAATGTGGAAATCCGACTCTATCTACGCTCTATTGCTCATTTGTCTTATGAATAAAAAAATCTATCTTTATAATAATGCCATTTTTGTTTTATTTCAATAAAATGTAGAAAAACTATTATAGTGATTTATTTTCCAAAAAATATTACAAATTCATAGAAGCTTCTTAATGTTCACACAATATTGGGATGTTCTATAATCAATAACAATAGGATGCAACAATATTATATTGCAATTATTTCAAGATCTTAATTACAATGTGGTAATAAATCAAATTAATTAATTAAATTTACGAAAACACTTGTTAATTATGTAGAATTATATGTAATTTCATACGAAACCAATTTTTGTATAAATTTGCACGCACTTTATGTAAATATAATTTATTTATCATATTCGCAATATATGTAAATACGAATTTAAATACATTTAAATATTTTGGGGGATTAATTGTCCGGGGGATCAATTGTCCGGGGGATCAATTGTCCGAGGGGTCAACTGGCAGAGGGATCAACTGTCGCGGGGATCAATTGACGGGGACCAATTGTCGGGGGATCAACTGTCGGGGGACCAATAGTCGGTGCACCCTTATTTATATATGATCATCGTAGCAATTAATAAATACTTATCATTTATAAAATTTATATTTTATTTTTACCTATTCGATCGCTTGCTGCTTAATGCTTTTATGGTAGATCGCCGATGGTATAAGTCTGAGCACCCCTGTCCTAATCCATAAAAATGAAGTCAACAAACAAATAGACAAAATGTTAACCCAAGGTATCATAAAGCCTTCCACTAGCCCATGGTCGAACCCGCTTTGGGTCGTACCGAAAAAACAAGACGCGTCTAGTGAACGTAAATGGCGTATAGTAATTGACTATGGTAAACTCAACGAGAAAACAATAGCTGACGCGTACCCTCTTTGCAATAATTTCGACCCATACTGCATTAACCTGAAAACTGGATTGTCGCAAAATGTTGATGAATTTCCGGATGTTTCTTATATAGGCTTGGTAAACTATTTATTATTAAAAAAAGTGCATATACACAAGGTGAATTTATTTGCATGTGGCTGGATTCGTCATTTGGGTATTAAGAAATTCAATAAGGCTACATTGATTATGGGAAAGGTAACTTTTTATTTACGTATAATGAATGTAGAACTATATAGTTCATTTTTTTCAGGTTTTACGTTCCCAGCGATTGAATGAACGTCCGTTAAATCCGTGGGTTATTGCAAAAAGAGATGGAGAAGTTCTTTGTGGCCACTGTGATTGTGTTGCTGGGTTAGGTGAAGCATGCACTCACGTTGCTGCCCTGTTATTTGCAGTGGAACATGCCGTGAGAACCAAAGAAGAAAAGACTGTTACAGACAAGAAGGCATAGTGGAAAGTTCCTTCAGTCAAGCCAGGCCAACCATCGAAAGTTGAGGATATTAACTTTGCAACTGACAAACAGTTGTATGATTCAACGAGGGACGAATCAAATGTATCCTGTACCAAGAACAACAGTGTTCCGGAACTGTCTGATGATAAAATTGTAAGGTTTTTAGAAGATTTGGAAGTAGATGGCTGCTCTTCTTCTTTACATAGCATTGTTTCACCGTTTTGCGACAGTGTTATAAAAAATTCAACAGTCGTATGCTAACATTACTGTATAAACCAGAGAATGAAACATTAAGTCTGGAAGAGTTACGTACGCTTGTCAGGGATACATTTATCAGCGTTTCACCAGCAGAATGTGTAGATATTGAAAAAAATACACGAGGACAATTATCTTCTAACTTGTGGTTTGCAATGCGAGCTGGTACAATTACCGCTTCTAAATTTAAAGCAGTGTGCAATACAAATATTGAAAAGCCATCAATCAGCCTTTTGCGAAGCATATGCTATCCGAAAGATTATTCTTTCTCGTCATTAGCTACAAAGTATGGTTGCACGCATGAGAAAGATGCAATTAAAGCATATTGTGAACGAATGAAGAGTACACATCAAAATTTTGAACTTATAAAAGTTGGATTAGTACTAAATTCTAAATATCCTTACTTTGGGGCATCACCAGACTCTCTGGTACAGTGCGATTGTTGTGGGCAAGGCTGTTTAGAAGTAAAGTGTCCATATTGTGCGGATAAAGTGAGCATAGATGAAACAATGAAAAAAAAAACACGAAGTTTTATTTGAGAAAAAAAAAACAAGACGGAACAATGGAGCTTACAAAAAATCATGAATACTTTTACCAGGTTAAAATGCAGCTAGCTTTGACTGAGAGAACATACTGTGATTTTGTAGTATGGAGTAAAGAAGACTTTTACTGTGAAAGAATTACAGTTGATACGCAGTTCTGATCATCAGAAACCTGTCGTGCTGATGAATATTTTCATAAAATTATTTCACCTGAACTCCTCGGAAAATATTTTACCAAGCAGGAACAGTTATGAGTCAAATCATTAACCACTTAATTCGTACTTTACACTTGGAGATGATTACAAGGGCGAATGTACAAACTAATTACATCTAATCACGTAGTAATTCAATAAGTAGAGATAATTTCAGGAAATTATGTGTAAATTATACGATATTATATTTTGTAATTAATTAATTTATTTGATGTCTACATTGAAGGCACAACTGAAGCAGAAATATTAGTCAAGGCACAACATACTGTCACAATTTTGTCTATAGCAGAAACATCATCATTTTTTGTTAACGTGCATATTGGTATTATATGCGATAATATTTGGTATTTTTACCTTAACGTACCTATAACTCGTTCGACGTGAATTCGTGCAATTTTTCTTGTTGCTTCCACATCTTTTGGATGCAATAGTATCTGTCCTTTTAAGAAAGCTGGTGTTAATACTTCTGCCATATACAGCCGAACACTATCTTGAACCGTAAAGCCTCAGTCAGTAAGCACAAAGTCTCCTGGAAGCAAATTATCTAAAAATCCAGAATGTTCCGTTGTATATTTGTCGCTTGTTCTGCCACCAAATGCATCCGAAATAAAACAAATAGAACCTTGCGGACATTCCTAATTAAGTATTTTATTGTGTTGTGGTGTTTGTAAGAAGACCATGTTTGTGATGCTGCATTTTTGTTAAATGGTCTTTCAATAAATATTTCAAAGCAATCTATAATTACTGACATTTTATTGCCAAATGACTCTTTGAAAGCTTGTGGTATTGTTTTGATTAAATTTTCCCGCTTGGGCCAAATTATCAATTGTTTAAGTCTTATATATAAAATATCGATACAATGGTAAAAAATTCTGCTGGCAGTAAGTAGTTCTATTTATAGAAAATCTATTGCTAAAATCTTCGAACGGAAATAAGAACTGTGCGAATGGGTGATGTGCGGCTCTACTAATTTAAAACCTTTTTCTATGTATTTATAATTTGCCATGCCAGTATAAAACAATGTATTTCTATCGTTTCTCTTATAAAATTCCTCATTTATAGTGAGCAAATTTAATTTCTCCCATAAATCATAAATTTCCTTATTTGCTACTAAAAGAGCGGTATTCAATTCGTTCGGAAGCATAGCATTCTCTTCACTAATTGGAACATCTGTAGCTGCATGTTGGCTTGTACTGGGCATCTGGTGTTCAATATCAGTTTCTACATCCTGGGAAGAAATATAATTTATGCATAATACAATTTAAACAATAATTACGTTTTCCCAGAAGAATTGGCTAGATCTGCTTTTAAGAAAGAAGAGAAATTTAAGTACATACTCACGTTTACATAATTTATAAGAATAATTATGTAAACGTGAGTTATAAAATCTGCTTTAGATAGTATCAGTTAAACTTACATCTGTTATAAATAAAATTATATATCAAATTACAGAACAAATAAAGAAAGCATCATATTACATGAATAGATGAATCAAGTTTTTGTTTCCTACTCCTAGATCGTTCATATCTACTCAGAGCGTTTTCGCTAGTCGCTTTTTTATATCCCATGTTCTGCGTGGGTACCCAGTCAGGGTTTTCATCCTCCAAAGCAGCAGGTTTTCCTAGTTTTAAATTGCCTACTATTAAGAATAAAATTCCAATACTAATCGTTTTAAATTACCTAAAATGAAATGTCTACTACAAACTCTTTCATTTCTTTAATGACCTAACCCACAATTCTCGTCTTCGCAGGGCTTTGTCATTTACTCTTCCTCTATTGTCATTTCCGGATGGAAATCGGAAGAAAGACAATTTCTCATCTCTCTGACTGGTAGAACCGCAATTCACAACAGCACAAAATTGAGGCATGTTTTAAAAATCTAAGAAAATAACAAAACTAAACTGACGTTTCTGTGTTAGCTAAATGTAACACATGTCAATGTTTACCCACCAGGCAGCCATCTTTAAATGTCCGTGACGTCACATGCACATTCTCTATATCGAGGATATTCTTGATCAGTTAGGTCACGCACAATATTTCACAACTCTTGATCTCGTGAGCGGATTTCATCAAATTTCTATGAATCCACCGGATAGTCCGAAAACTGCATTCAGCACAACAAACGATCACTATGAATATACGCGTATGCCATTCGGTTTAAAAAATGCCCCATCTCGTTTTCAAAGAATAATGAATACGGTACTGGTGGGACTAACAAATACTCAGTGTTTCGTCTATCTGGACGACCTCGTATTATACGGTTCTACATTAGATGACCATAATAGCAAATTAAAAAACGTTTTCTCGGGATTACGTGAAAATAATTTAAAACTGCAACCGGATAAGTGCGAATTTCTAAGGGAATCATGTGAATATTTAGGTCACGTAATATCTAGTGAAGGGGTCCGACCTAATCCAAACAAAATAGACACGATATATAGAGTAATTCGACCAAAAAGAACCGAAAGCAAATAAAAATGTTTGTATGATTAATAGGATACCATAGAAAATTCATTGCTAATTTCTCGACTATTGCAAAACCATTTTTCTTTTAAAAGGGAGTCCCATTCATTTGGACTAATGAACAAGAACAAGCCTTTGTAGAATTAAAACAAAAATTAGTTGACGAACCAATATTACAATATGCAAATTTCTCGCAACAATTTGTTTTGATTACGGACGCCTCGAATGTAGGAATAGGTGGTGTATTATCACAAATTAAGGATAGCAAAGACTTACCTATCGCTTATTATTCTAGAACATTAAATAAATCGGAGCAAAATTACTCTACTACCGAAAAAGAATTACTTGCAATTATTAATTCAGTAGAACATTTTAGACCATACATACGGACAAAAATGTGTTATCTTTACCGATCATAGCCCTTTACAATGGCTATTTAATTGCGAGAATCCCTCATCAAAATTACTCAGATAGCGACTGAGACTGAACCATTATGAGTACAAAATTAAATACAAACCGAGTCAAATTAATTCAAATGCAGACGGATTATCTAGGTTATTAGAAACAGATACAACAGAACAGGTAAATCTTACTATTACAAAATTGCGTAATTATCAAGACTTTATAGAATATCATTTGAACAACAAAGAGGTAATAAGTTATGATATGGATAATACGTCAATCGCAAAACAAAGTAATCCTGTAGTTATATTTTGGTCTCAAGATTTACATGAAAGCTATCAATACTCGGAGTATATAAAAACTAATTTCGATACTAGTAAACTCAAATTAAACATTAATGGTATATCTAGATTAAAAAATTGATACCGACGAAACGGTGCGGGCCCTACGAGCGGCAGACTGCCGCAGACACTCTGAAACAAAGTTGCGTAACCAACAAACGACTGCGTTCATTGCAAAAACGAACGAGAACCAACCCATGTTCGAAAAGTCTCGTCAGCCAGACATGGGTATAAAAGGCGCTGCATACGCAGTACCCGGCAGAGTCAGTCCGAGCCCAGCTCCTGCTCTATTTAGTAGTCCCGAGCCCAGCTCCTACTAAACGAAGTAGCGAAGTCGTCAGTTTGAGCCCCGCTCCTGCGTCCGAGCCCCAGCCGCCGTCAAGACGACCACATGTACCAGAGGCCAACGAGGAACCGCGCGCGAAGGCAACGCATTTGACCCGTGCCCGCGCCACTGCTGGCCGCTGCCCAGGCCCGACGAGCCGCCGGTCCACTTCAGACATCCCCACCAGATCCGGTCTTCCGACCTCCTGGAGCACCGGCACCACGAGCACGAGCACGAGACCACACTGCGCCCCGCCATCGCGACGGGATCGAGGAGCCGGGTCACCGCTCGCCGGATGTGGTGATTCCGTCACCTCCGCCTCCGCTGATTTCGCCCCTTGCGGACAGTCCTCCTGAACGACGCTTCCCCAGACCTCCGCACGCCTCCCCTCGCGTGGTCACCAGTACGATACGGAGCCAGCCCGTACACCCCCCCATTGGACAAACTACCACCCACCCCAGGCAAGGGCCTATATTTCATATGTACGTATAGTGAACCGTGACTGAAGAACAGGTGTTCAGTTAAGTAGAATAAGAAAGGTTACAATTTGTATTATTAGTTAAGTGTTATTCGGGTATTGTACATTTAATAGTTTATTTTCTTTATTTCTTGTTTTGTTGTTTTGTTATTAATAAACGGTATCAAAATCAACATCAGACCATTTATATTTTCTACTCTATCAATTTGCATTTTGATAAATTAAAGTACAGAAATCTATTTGAGTGTCTTCAGAACCTTAGAGCTTATATAAAAAACGATTCATTTACACTTATTCCATCGGACAAACAAAAACACATTAAATTGTCGTACATATTCGAGATTATGAAATTCATATTTACAGACAATAATATTAAAATCTTGAATCCCGGTAAAATCAAACGGAAGATGAAATAAAAATTATATTTCAAGAAAATCACGATAGCAAAACTTTCCGGCCACTACGAGTTCCGTAAAACCTATTCGAAAATTAAGCAAACTTATTATTGGCCCTCGATGAAATCCGACATACGAAAATTCATCAAGTCCTGTCAATCTTGTCAAATTAATAAAACTAATTTCAAACCGACAAAACAACCAATGGAAATAACTTCAACATCTGATCAGCCATTAGAAAGATTAGCGATAGATATCGTGGGATCGTTACCTCTCACTGAATCTGTAAATAGATTTATTTTGACTGCGCAAGATGATTTGACCAAATTCTGTTTTGCCGAACCTATACCAAATCACGAAGCAGAGACTGTTGCAAAAATATTGCCAAAAATATTTACTAATTTCGGAATTCCCAAAACCCTGTTATCAGATCAAGGACGGGATTTTATGTCCCAATTAATTAAAGATTTGACTAATTTATTTAAAACTAAACACATAAGTACTACCCCTTATCATTCACAATCCAATGGTTCCCTTGAAAGGTCTCATCTTTCAATAAAAATTTCTAATTTCTATACCAACACACCCTATAATAAATCGAATGGAATATTTTATAACAACTTGGGAGAAGCAAAAATTGAAAACTCAAAACTGACCCTACTCGGGCACATAAATGTCACGCATTTAAATAGAGCATTGGTTAAGGCTAAACACTTTTATGCTAAGTCATCAAATCTATGTACTACCGCATTAAAAGATAAACGTAATCATAAATTAGTTTTCATTGCGAACAAACTCTTAAGCTAATTAAGGAACAGTTAGCGGAAATAACGGATAAAGCCGAAATACTCAGCCATATCACTGGTAGAGTTATATCACCACGAAATCGTAGAGGGCTCGTCAATGGCGTATCGTATGCATTAAATTGGCTATTCGGTACTCCAGATGCAGATGACACGAAATATTATACGGATAGTATAAATGCTTTGTTAAGTGATAACAGACAGACGCAAATTCTATTAAAAACTCAAATAAAAGTAATTACGAGTACAATTAGAAATTTTAATAATATCAGAATGAACAATTGTAAAAACGTAAAACGGAGATGGTCAGCGTTAGTAAACGTAAATTACTTCTGTACGTTTTTTAATTTTAATTTTCAACATGTGTAACCTTTTTCAACTTTAATAAGTTGTTAATTTCCTACCAAGCCGGTCTGTGGCTTGGAGTTTAAAATTCATTTCAACATATTGAATGCTATTTCACTCTTAAGCCCGTGTGACACGATACAAAATTTAGTACTAAATTTCGTATTAAATTTTAATAGAAAATAATGTATTAAAAATTTAATACTATCTTTTATTGCAATTTATACAAGATTAATTTTCTGTCTGCGTTGGTACTAAGTTTGTATACAAATTTTTACTTTATGCACATGCGCAATGTGTATTCCATAAAAAATAAGTTCGTTGCAATGACAGTTGCGACAGCTGATGACAGTTTTCTAACCTGAAAATAATCTTATGAGCTGTGCATTTAAAATAATAATGAATAGTGATACAAGAAGGCGATTATTACTTGCATCAGCTGCTGTTGTAGTAACAATAATCCAAAGTGTTGCCATTAAAAAAAAGAACTCTAAAAAGAATAAAAAAATATTCTCACGAAAATGGTTATTGAGAAGAACCGAGGGACGTGGAATACTGAATTTGCTAAACGAAGAACTGAAAATTGAAGATCCTACAGCTTATAGAAATTTTCTAAGGCTAACTAGTGAACAGTTTAATGTGCTATTAAGTACATTAGAACCATATATTAAAAAAGAAGACACCAACATGCGAGAAAGTATTTCAACTCGGAGCAGGTATGTTGTTTTGTAAATTTATGTATATATATACATATATATATATGTATGATTATGTTTGTTTTAAGCAAATTATTCCCTTTCAGATTGGAAATTACGTTACGTTTCTTGCCTACTGGTGAATCCTATAGATCATTGATGTGCTCAACACGCGTTCATGAAACTACAATTTCAAGATTTATACCAGCAGTGTGTGAAGCAATTTGTACTTATTTAAGATCTGAATATTTGAAAGTAAATATCTATTTATTGATATTAAACAAATATGCCTGAATAATACTCCGAATTTTATTTATGTCAATGTTTCTGCCTGCAGACTCCGACTTCAAGTGCTGAATGGCTTGAAATTTCTGACAATTTCAATAGAATGTGGCAATTTCCCCATTGTCTTGGTGCCCTTGATGGAAGGCATATCAACTTCAGAGCCCCAAGATCGGATGGATCATATTTTTATAATTATAAAAATGCCCATTCCATTGTTTTATTAGCAGTAGCAGATGCAACGTATAAATTTCTACATGTAAATATTGGTTGTAATGGTCGAGTTAGTGATGGTGGAGTATTTCGTGCAAGTGAATTGTCGAAAGCAATGATTGACAATCGATTGAACTTTCCTCCTGCCAGTCCTTTGCCAGGCCGAACTTTAAATGTACCTTACTTCCTTGTTGCGGATGATGCATTCCCTTTGTCAAACGGACTTATGAAGCCTTATCCTGAACGTGGCCTGACACACGAAATGAGAATTTTTAATTACAGATTGTCGCGGGCACGGAGGATAATTGAAAACGCTTTTGGCATTCTTGCTAATAGATTTAGAGTACTACTCATTCCAATTGGTTTATCTGCTCAAAGAGTTGAAATAATAACTTTGGCATGTGTAGTATTAAATAATTTTTTGGTTACGCATAATCATGTATCTTATACAGACATAACATCTGAGGAAATTGCTCAAAACTCACTTAAAAAGATCAACAGACAACCTGGAAATAGGTGCACAAGTACTGCACTTTCAATTCGGGAAGAATTTAAGAACTTTTTTTTCTTCTGCAGGGTCTGTGTCAGGAAACTGCAATTTTAAGAAGTAATATGTAAATTGATTATTATTCGTAGAAATATTTGCTTATTATTAACTTTATTCTACTTATACATTATAATTTAACATATTTGAATGATTAAATAAATACATCCAGAATCTATTTCTTTTTAATTTGAGCGCGATATTTGCGAAGTGCGCGAAATAGCACCGAAGTTATTTCCTCTTCGGCTTCTTCCCTAATTTCGTCATCTAAAATTAAGCCAAGGCGACTTTCAGCGTAGTTTCCAAATACATTCCTTTGAATAATATCTGGCTTATCATGAGCTAAGACATCTGCCATTTTTTTGAGGGTGCTGGTTGACTCTTCCAAGACTGTAGTTTCATTTGTTTTCGGCGATCTTTTTCTTTTCGAAGCTCCAGAATATGTTGATGGAGTGACAGAGCTAACAGAACTTTGTTCCATTTGCACCTCGCGATTATGAACTTCAACATTTCCTGTATTACTGTCTTGACTTTCTTCTGTCAGTTGTATCAGGAGGACATCATCCTTTACAAATAATAATAATTAAAAATAAACTTTTCGGATGTAACCCGCTGGCAAAAAAGATAAATAAACGATACATAAACATACCTCAACAAAATCAATCCTAGTGTTTTCCAGCTCTAGCTCTGACACATCATCATTTTCTTCATCCCGAGGTTCATCCATTGTTATTGTGTCCTGTGCTTGTCTCGGAGCGCAGTGGTCCAATATAAATTTCATTCTTTCGTAGTAATACAGTGTAGGTTTATACACCTGTAAATACCAATAAGCAATTATTTATACAATTCAAATTTAAGTATTTCAATATGTATTTACTTCATCTTCGCCAGCACAACTTTTGCATGATTCTTTATATTTCCGCTACTCAGACAAGAAATTGGTGCGAATTCCATTCCATTTGGTTTTTATGTCCGCGGTAGTTGCTGATGATTTTACTGGCTCTAGGCTGCGTAAAACATCTTCCAATGCTTTTGCTCGAGCATGTCTATTTTTGTATAATTTCGATTTAACAGCATACAGGCATTCATGATTGCGATAGCCTTCTATCAAAATTTCAACTTGTTCCTGAGTCCACGACATTCCACTCGAAATTTATCTGATCTACAATCGTATTATTCACAGTCAAGAAGAAACGCTACAAAAAAGTCTCACCTGACAGTTCAAATAATCTAACCTACTTTTCAGAGTAGCAAGCACGACAGCACGCGCTACGCAACCGTTCCTGCGCACATTACATACAAGAAAATAGAACATGTCCTAAATACTTTGTACAAAAAGTTAATACAAAACGACTTCGTACAAATTTTCATACATTTCTGTACATACACGATCCATTATATTTTGTATTAAAATTTAATACTAAATTTAGTACTAAAATTTGTATCGTGTCAGACGGGCTTTAAGGTAATAGTTTTATATATTTTCTACTTGTTACATTTTGTATGTTTTTATTGTACTGACTGTTGTTCAATTATTTGGTTTTTAGTAACTTGAGAATGACCTCTACCCACCAGGTCGAAACGTCGTTATAATTGTACGAGCATGTGTTAACAATATATATTTCCACACCACCAGGATATTTTCAAGTCGTTATTTCAACCCCTTGCTGGGATAAACTTTCCCATTATCATTTTGTGACTTAATAAAAAGAATCTTCAACATGTATTTATTGACAATTGTAAAAAAAAGTTATTCACCAGGACAAAATGTAACAATTGATGAGATGCTACCTGGCTTTAGAGGAAGATGTTCATTTAGACAGTACATCCCTTCAAAGCCAAACAAATATGGCATTAAATTTTTTTTTCAATTTTTAATGCTAAAGTTTGGTACACAATTAAATTAGGAATATACCCTGGAAAACAGCCAGAAGGTCCGTTTCAAATAAGTTATAAACCTTCTGATGTGGTTAAAAGACTAGCAGAACCAATTTATAATAGCGGACGCAACATTACCGCTGACAATTGGTTTTCAGATTTTGAACTCGTAGGCTATCTCGAAACTTGAAAACTTCTTCGTTGGTACAATAAAGAAGAATAAGAGGCCAATTCCTCCTGAGTATTTCGATAAAAAAATATATGAGAAAAAAGAAGTATGCTTTGGGTACCAGAAGAATGCTACTATTGTGACCTATATTTAAAAAAAAAATGTAATTTTAGTGTCAAGTATGCATTTTGATGATGCAATTGACAAAGATACAGGTGATGATAATAAACCTGAGATAATCACATTTTATAACGATACAAAGGCTGGAGTGGACATAGTTGACCAACATGTTCAAATTACAATGTACAAAGAAACACTCGTCATTGGCCATTAGTCATATTTTTTACAATAGTTAATATAAGTGGAGTAAATGCACAAGTTTTACACACAGGAAATGGAAATGAAGTGAAAAGAAGGCGTTATTTTTTGAGACAGCTAAGTAAAGAATTAACAGCAGAACACCTCCATCAAAGAACAATGAAAAGTAAGGGAATCCCTACCGCATTACATCAAAAATTGGAGAAGCTCACTCCTCTTCTCGAAATACAAACGAATACAGGTCCCGCTGCAACAACATCAAACAAAAGAAAACGGTTACACCTTGCATTCAAGAAAAAAAGCAGAGATATACCAAATACCTTTGTGAAGTATGCAAAAAATATATATGTTTAGAACATGCAACGATGGTTTGCGGAAACTGTTATAAATCTAAAATTGACGGAGATAATACTAATGAAGAGGACCCAAATTAGATTAAATTAAGTATTTTTGTTTACTAATAGTAGTAGTAGTAGTAGTAGTAGTAGTATGTTTTACACTGTTAGTATTGAATTATTGTCCATTTGCTATGATATGCTAAGAAATCAATATAAATTTAATTGTTATATCGTAATGTAAACAACGGGTGTTTTTAAACTTTTTATTTGGTAATAATAAGAATAAAATATAAAGAAAAATGCTAATAACGTAACTTACGTTATTACCATTTTTTCTTTCATTTTCATTCCCAGTCGTCAAATTGAGTTTCTTAATCTGGTAGTTTCATTGCGCCTGAACTCGTGCCATTTTGCATTGCGCCCGTCGAAGGATTAATTACTCAACAAATCATGGTTATTATGATCTCCCCATTGTAGTGGATTACAACTTACATAACTACTATAAATTAATGGATTTACAAATATTTTCAGATAACAATATAATCATTTTTGCAATTCAGATTCCACTCGTTGAAAAAACAATTTTTAATTTATATCACCTAATTCCACTCTCCATTCAATATATGAATACTTCAATCTTATCATATATCGAACCTAAACAGCCTTACCTACTTCTATCTAAATCCAAAACCCACTCTTCACCTTTACAAGATTTGTTGAGATGTAACTTGGAGAGTACTTGGATGAACAGTACCTATGTAAGGGAATTCATACTTTTAAACGAACCAACCAATTGACGTGTGAAGTTCAACTCTTGTCCGCACATACCAAACGTATCCCTGACGATTGTCGAATCAGGAACATTAAAGCCGAAATCGAAACTTGGATGCCAGTCAGCATAACGCTACTATGTGACAGCAGGTAGGATCACGTGGAGGATCTCATGTTACATCAAACTGGGCTTTTGCAACTACAACCTTCTTGTAAGGGTTACACCGATAACTATGTTTTGGAAACAACGGGAAACATTAACAGAAATATTACCCACCATACACCGGCCATTGACATCCTAGAAGATGATTACTGTATCTTCAACGATAAGCTAAATAAATCAGTCCCGATGCATTTGATGCCTATCAAATTGACCAACATTGATCTTGGAGAGTTACGCTATGCCAACAAGAAATTGAACGAGTTTGATGAGATAGTAACTAAGCAGCGTAACGAGCCGTTTATAATATCTCACACGAAATGGTACACGATTGCATTATCGTGTATAGGATCTGTACTGGCTATCATTGTGTTTGTGAATTGTTGTAAGTGGTGCGGATACATAAACTGGTTTAAAATACTATTGTGTTTTACTAGAAGCCCACGGAATGGTGAAATATTACCACCCGCTATAAAAACATTTATAAATTGTAATTTCGCCTCAGAACTTAAATCAGACGAAGGAGATGGTCAGTTTCGACAGCGCGAGAGTCAGGAGCCAAGCAGTCGAAATCAGTTCAGACGAAGATATACAGGTTAAGCCACCAATCATAGAACGTGACCGTGAAGAAGTTCGACCTCGACCCAAGGCGAACTACGAAACCCGTGTACGACGTAGTACGACTCCACTTTGAACACGTTGATCATCTGGACCACCGTCTTCAATCTTAGTGGGGGAGGTGTTGAAGACCCACCATTTCTAGCAATAATTTTACCCTTTTATTTCTGTGTTATAATTTTCGTTTTTACTTAAGATTTCTCCTTTTCGCCCTTGTAAACTTAACCCTCTGTAAATTCCTTTCTTTATTACTTGTAACCCCTTTTTTGCATGTTTAGAGATAAGCACGGTCAAGTGACCCCCAAATAAAGCAAGCGACCATCCTTAACTTTCAACTCAAGCCCGTAATTGCTTTAACCTTCAAACCATGTGTCATTCCAAGAAACGGTAATATTTAACAGGATCTTTTTGCCTGAACTTTCATTGGTCAAGTTACTTTATGCTAGGAGATATTTGTCCAATAGAAATAAGAACTTACTAACCAATAGGAATAAGCGTTACATACTAACCAATTAGAAATAAGCCCTTTATTCCTTGCTAACTATAAGTAGAATAACTTCAATTGTAAGAATCAGAATTGTATCAAATTTGACCACGAGCAAACCAGCATCTTAACCTGCAGCGAATATTCTGCCCTCACTGATAAAACGTAAATAAATATTTATGTTGAAGTAAAGATCCAGTGTTGTCTTAATTACTCAATCCACGGATCCCAACACAGTATTTGATGGAACCTAAAATGTAATAGTATACAACGGAAATAAATTTAACAGGAATTAAAATATACCACTTACTTTTAAGTACACATTACTTAATTCCTCGCAAATAGCCTGTAGCACTTCCGGAATGAACTTTGAAATAGTACATGCTGCAATACGAGTGTGATATGATAATCTTTTAAATAACTCTCCGGTTGACAAATATCTCAATAATACCATCAATTTGTACTTTGATGGAGTACACTGTCGCAAAACTGTATCTTTTTAATTTTGTGTTCTATATAACTGTGTAATTTTTCAAACTGTTCTTCTGTCATTCGTAAATAGTTCTTATATGAATCTAAATCTTCCAGTCGGCGTTCATTACCAACAAATGAACAAGAACCAAGATTTTTTGTGTCTGCGTAATAACCACTGGTGACTCCAGATTCTTGTTTTGGTTTTCCTCGTAATATTTTCAGCAATTTTGCAATTTTTAAAAGTTTTTTTTTAATTTCGATTCTCTTTTTGAATTTCTGCGTTTTATATTTACAAAATAATAAATAAATCTAACCCACAAAAGGACTAAGCTGTCATGCAAATAAATGCAATTATGGTCGTACGTTGGTAGAAATGTTTTAGATAAAGAACACAAATATTTCTATTCATACTTTACTTAACTATCTTGTATCCAAGTTTCATTCTACATTCTAGTATTAAAACTTGTACTACTTTCTAGTATGAATAAAGTATAATGTAATTCAAGCTTTATAAAAGTTAACAGGAAAAGAGGTAACAAATCAAACAAGCAACCAATGAGCAGCGAATCGGACAATAGTGACCTGAAAAGCAGTGCAAAATATGCGACAAGCTGGATACTAAAACATAATCACAAAGAGAGTAACATAAATCGCTACCTTCAATGTACCTACGGAGGAATAGCTTCGGACTTATAAGCAAACAGACCTATGAAACAAACGCTCACAACATGATGAAAGAAGACACACAACAGGAAACCAACAAAAAAACACCACCGCCCCTAATACTCCACGGACAATGAAGCAATCAGACTGAACTAACCGATTCAACCAAACAAAGCGTAAAGTTTAACTTCAACTTGAAATACATAAAAAACAGTATCAACATCACCATTCATGAACGCGAAGACAGAGAGAGATTCTTAAAACAATTGGTAGACAACAAATTAGAATTCCGCACTCTTCCTTCTTATCACGAACAACACGGTCACCCTAAAAACAATCACGGAAAAAGTAAAATTCATATTACACACGCGTGTATATTTCGAAAGAAGACGGAATAATAGAGAGATCACGTAGTGTCACAACTGCCAGGCCTTGGGACACGCTACATCAAAATACTATGCTGGACCTTCGTGCATGCACTGCGCAGACAAGCACCAATCGAAAGATTGTAAAGACAAAGAAAACATCAAATGCGCAAACTTCAATGCCGCACACCAGGCCAACGATACCGGCTGCTCCGCTTACGAGAACAAAATCAAATGGATGGACGGCAACACACCGGCACTTATATGACATTCACAAAAAACAAACAAATATGTCATTTAAACGACTAAAACTATGCACATGGAATGCGAACGGCCTAAGAAACCTAAAAGCACAACTGATAAACTTTATACAAACACACAACATTGACATATTACTGCTAAACGAGACAAAACCAACAGACAGGGACAAACTAAAATTTCGCGGTTACGTCACGTACGGACAGGACAGGCCAGCTGCAACGCATCAGGTGGCGTAGCCATAGCGGTAAAAAACAACATACCATACATGCACAAACAAAAACCGGTCACCACACTAGTGTGATGAATCAAATACGAAGGTCACAGCGTGCTTTGTGTACCGTCAGCGTTATGTGTGGTCCTTATTGAGGTCACAGCGGATGGGAGTGGTTGGGATCGGCGTGTGTGTATCGTAAGGAAAAAGTGACAGATTCGCCGTACAGTAAACAAAAGTGTAGCAACGGCCCATGCGAGTAGATGATGATAGTTTTGTGACGAGTAAGGTGGTGTGCAATAATTAGTGAAAAGTCAGTTGTGTGCAGTGCATCCCCAAGTGAAAAGGCCTCGCAATCAGGTCCTGCAAGCCATACAAGGTGGTCGATGAACCCCGTCCGCACGTGTAGAAGAAGGAGCTCATATAATATCCTACGGTAAACTAAGTTAGTAATACTAATTTTAGTAATAAAAATATAACCAAAGTTAATACGAGCACTATTCTTATTATTATTTTGGAACGCTGCCCTTTTAACCAAATTTTAATAATTTTGAACATATTCGGAACGCTACACTAGAAACACTCACAATCAAACTATCAGACAACCCACAAATCATAGCCGTGTACAACAACCCACGCAACATATACGCATACAATGACATAAATACACTGCTCAACACAGGACACAAAGTCACCGTGGTGACTGAATGCTAGACACGAAACCTGGAACTGCCACATTCGTAACAGAAACGGCGTAACACTATACAATACCATGATAAACACAAACACAATAATACACTACCCAGACACACCAACACACTAGCCACTTAACAACACAACACCATCAACAATAGATTTAATAATTAACAAAACCCTAACACGCATATCACAACCAATATCGCACGATCACCTTAACTCAGACCACAATCCTGTCACATTCACCCTAAATACACCAAAGCTCCGAGAGCACCATAGAATAGCCAATGACTACAATAAAACAAACTGGAAACATTAGAAACATACATACAAATAAACAATCGGATCACTTCCAAGAAGGAACTAGAAGAAGAGGTAATAAAATTCACATACGCCATTAAACAAGCCAAACGTAAACACACGCACACAAAACGGATAAACTTGACTAGAGACACATTACCACAACACATACACGACCTAATCAGGCAGAGAAACAGAACAAGAATACAATGGCAGCGAAACCGCGGCACACCAACAGAACTACAAATGACATACATGAACAGACAGATTAATAGAGAAATCAACACACACCTAAACACAAAATGGCAAAACAAACTCGAATCCCTGCGCCCACAAGACAACACTTTGTGAAAAATGGCAAAAGCTCTCAAAAGAGTGCACAAACAAATCCCCACACTGGAACACAATAACACATACGCAGTCACGGATCAAGCAAAAGTCAACATACTTGCCGACACATTCGAACAAATACACAACAACAATACTAAACCTACACACAACACCCCCCGGACACACAACTCAATAAACTAATAACGAGACCTGCAGAACTAACACAGAAAGCAAAACACCTACCGTGCAACAAAGCCCCCGGACATGATAACATAATAATCAAAAACTTATCGAAAAAAGCCCTCGCACAGCTCACATACATAATAAACATAATGTACGCACTAACATACTTTCCTAAACAATGGAAAATTGCCCACATAATCTCTATACACAAAGCAAACAAAAAGGACAACTCGGCAGACAGTTACAGGCATAGGCCTGTAACTACTGTAACTGTAAGCCTACTACCCACACTCGCAAAATCAAATCAAAACGTTCACGCCGATCAAAATCAACGACACACCCACACTCACAACAAACACCGTAAAATACCTCGGAGTACACCTAGACAACAGATTAAACTTCAAGCACCATATCAAACAAACCATACTCAAAGCATACACAATTACAAAAGCGCTATACCCGCTACTTGCAAAAAACGCAAAAACTACCACGCAAAACAAAAATTACTATACACATCCATAATAAGACCCATTATATCATACGCTGAGCCCATATGGTGCCACAAACATACAAGCTCTACAGAAGTATCAAAACAAAATACTTCGACTCATCACTAATTCAACTATTACACAAAAATCACCCAGTACACGAACAAACAAACATCGAATACATCCAAGAACATATAACAAAACTCACCGCGAAGTTCTATAAACATCAATCTCAAGCAAACCCACTAATCAAGGACATACACTACAAAACTATGTAATGAACTGCAGAAGCAGTAGGAGTATGTACGCAAACAAAAAAATATAAATGTAACAGAAAATGTACACATATTATCGTATGCACAATAAAAATTGAATTGAATTGAATTGAAATATCTGACTACCACGTGTTTTTGATTTTATATTTTAATTAATAAATGAAAAATCGTTTAAATTACTAATAATTAATAATAAATACATACATTTATCAGTAGAGAAGAGTTAATGGAAGAAATAGAGCCGATGGATGTGTCAAGTATGTTGCCAAAATCTATTGCTTCAGTGAATTATACAGTTCAAACTGATCCTCAGTCGGATATAAATAAACTACAAAAAGAAAATTTGGCTTTGTAAAATACGAATAAACCATTACAAGAAGAAATTGACAGTTTAAAACATACGTAGGCTGAAAAAAGTGACGCAGCTCTTCGAAATATCAGATGCCAGTTCTTTACATGCTGGTTGACTACGTGCATACCTGTGGATGTTAAAAAAACAATATCCTCTTCCATGTGAATAAATAATTAGGCGAATTGATGTTAAACATTGTAATATTCTAATTGTCAATATTCCACAATAATTTCACTAGCGTAGCACGGTCAGTAGCAGGTAGTCTAAGGGTCGAGAGGGAGAGAGAGCGAGAGATCGGGGTTAGACGAAGAGGGCGATGCTAATACACTAGTCTTCGCTAAGCGAGAGGCATCGGAGTGAAGGTAAGTCATCCGCTAAGACAATTGGCTCATATGTGAGGATGAGTCGATAGGAAACTAATTGGACCAGGGTAAACTTTTGCATATATAGTTTATTTCTTTCCTTCTTATGATATTTCACTGTGCATCCTGTATCCCCCACCCAAGCCTATCTTCATCGTTAGCACCATAGGGCGGTGCTTAGGGGGTTAAATACGACAGCATCGTCGACTTCTGGATCTTGGTTCTCCGGAGCCAAGACCTTCCTAACCTATCAGCTCTGCGCTGCAAATCTAGTGGCCGCTACTAAAATCCAAATCTACCTCAGTTCTGCGCTGCAAATCTAGTGGCCGCTGCTGATATCCAAAGCTACCTCAGTACCAAGACTTACCATCCTGAACACGATTTCCATTTGTGTAATCAACCAATCGTCAACTAATAAACGTTCTCTCCAAACAAGCAGACCACGTTCGTTCCGCCAGGGGGAGCCCAGCTTCACTACCCCATTCGCAGCCACGAGAGGAGGGTTACAAACTACAGGGCGGATTCCAACCCGCGTTCACTAACCAGGTCCGTCATCTAGTAACGAACCATCAGTGAAAATTTTATTTCCACATCAGTTCTCAGTTGAATGTAAAGTAAAAGCAGCAGAACTCAAAATATCTGCGTTTATCACAGCGCACAATTTGCCATTTTCAGTGGCACACCACCTTGTACAATTGATAAAAGAGGTGGATAAGGATCTCGAGATTGTTAAACAGTTAACATGTAATAGAACCAAATGTTCATCTCTCGCTGTAAATGTGATAGGTTTATCATCCTTTGAACGTGATTGAACAAATGAAAATTAATAAATTTTCAATCTTAGTCGATGAATCAACTGACCGAAGTGGTATTAAGAGTCTAGCAATAGTCGTTCGTATGATTGACAAAAATTTATTTATTTAAATGTAATATAATTTTTTATATTACTAATCAATATTACCACGTGTCGCGAAAACCTCTCGTGTTACATCTGACGTAGCAGGTAGGATCGTTGCGACTCTGCTGATAACTTTGTATAATTGTTTTTTAGAACAAAGTTATAGCAGCGACTGTAGAATAATCGTTTAAAGCAATTTTTATGTTCGAGCAGCGACCCAAAGAATTTATTAGCTTTTATGCCACACGTGTAATATTGCACTAGCATTTATCTTTGTTGCGGTTGTATTTATACAATGAATCCTTCAGTGACGCAAGAGACAACGCAACAAGCGCCAACGCATATACCAGCAGTAGTAACGCAAGCGGCGATCACTACGCAAACAATTTCAGTTAGCACAAGCGTGTGTTCTCAGCCCATTACTACCGCATTCGTAACACATCTGATTCCCGCGAATTATCTGTACGCGCCTCAGCCTCCCGTGAGTTTGTATTATTCACCAGTTTTGCCTTCAGCCAATACAATGTACACCAACGCGCCACCCTGTTCAACCGCACATTTGAATATCTCGTCAGCGTTAAATTACCCGATGAATTACCCCAATGCCGATGCAGTGCCGTGTAATACATGTAAATACGCTAGTCGGGAAGAAGGGCTTCCGAACTATAGGGCACCAGTATTTACAGACCCCTCTGCTTTAAGTGCGCTGAAAAGCATAGATTATTATTCTGGCGGCCCCGAACTTGAAGCGTTTTTAGATAACGTCGCAGCGGTTTGTCCTGGTCGGACATACAGGTTTTTAGCGCGATAAAATTAAAGTTACGCGGTTCACCGCAGAGTTTGTACTACGCACTTCCTGATAATAGAAGACCGAAAACGACTAGCGGCATGCGCGACTGACTGGTACAGTTGTTCCGAAACCGACCAGATGCGGTTAATAGCGAACGTGAATTTCAAAAGTTGTACCGTCAGAAGAACGAAACGCTCAGGGCATATTCAACGCGCCTTGAGATCGCGGCTGAACGGATTTATCCTAGCATGATAGGAAGTGGTATGGCGCCTGCGCGGAATCAAGTAAAACGCGAAATGTTACTAATAAAACAGTTCTTAGAGGGATTGGATACCCGTTTAGCAAACGAGATCTGCCGATACAGACAATTCGAAACCGTTGAAGAGGCGCGACGTAGAACCGAAGTCGAAGATGGAGTCGGTTAAACTTCCGTCCGCGAATAAGCCGGTCGACGAGGCGAGTAAGAAAGAGAGACCTCCTACAATTAATTTGAATCCGCAAATGAGAGATTGATGCTTCAACTGTGGAGACACCGCGCACACTTTAAGAGAATGTCCTGTACCGCGGCAAGACTTCTGCTACGCATGCATTAAAGCGGGTCATCGCGCAAAATATGTATTTCAAAACAAAAGTTTGATTTTTAAAAAGAAGACTTTATTAAAATGTGTTGATTACAACTTGACGTGCTAACATCGACTACTTTATTACTCATGCTTACATTTGTTTTATATCATCTAATATGTTCTCGTATTACTTCGAGAACATTCATTATGACTAAGGTGGATGGAATCGTCTGCTGATAATACATATCAGGTAGATATACATAACTTTCTCATATTGCTTCGAGAACATTCTATGACTAATGTGGATGGAATCGTCTGCTGATAATACATGTACATAACTCCTCCATCCTTAAAAGATGATTTCATCCTTTTTTTTATTTTAATAAATCTTTTAAAATGGATTTTTATTCTTACATTCTATTTCTTTTAGTGCTACATCTTTTTCATGTTCCTTCATATTATTCTTACAACATATTTTATGTTTATGTTTATAACTGGTACGTATTAATATTACAATAAAAATGATAACAATTGTTGTTATTACAAAGGAATTAATATAAATATGCATTGTAACTGGTGTTTCATCAATTTTTGGAATTTCCTTAATAATAATATCTGTTTTATTTATTTGTTTCAACTTTAAGACCTTATTGGTATACTGATTTTCTTTAATATTAAACTCTATATTTTCAAATATTATTTCCTTTGCATTTACAAATTTGCTTATTAGATTATAATTATTTAATTTACAATTTTGATTAGTTTGAAATTTATAGACTCCTTTTATTTGTTGATATTTGATTTTATCATGACATTTTATTTCTATATTTTTATTTACAGTACTAGCTATTACTGCTAAATTTCCATTTTCTATTTCAATTACTAAAAATGCATCATCAATTTTATGATATTCACAATTTTCATTATTCTTATTTAAAACAATATTTTTTATACAATGATCAATTTCTACATAGTTAGTTTTACAAAAATAGTTATCATTGATTTTATAACAATTGTGTGTTTTAAATAATTTATTTTCATTTAAAATTACAAAGTTTTTCTCTTCGTTTATAATAAACATTTGTTCATTATTTACGTTTGGTATAGGAGTTATTTGTAACAATTTAAAGTTTATATTATTGTAATATACGGGAATATCCAGTAAATATTCAATTTCATTTGTATTAATTCTACAATGAGTTGTTATTTGTAATGACAAATCCCAAAATGTTAAATTTTGATTTGTTTCTCTAATCATTTTATTTAATTCTTCTTTAAGGTTAAACTAGTTTCGATTTCACTTAAAATTTCTACTAAATTTACACTTAACAGAATTAATAGATTTAGAATATCTTTAATTTTGAAAGTATTTTCCCAGTTCATAACCTCTTTTATTATATTATCAATTTGCATAATTCTTGATTTCAGAACTAATTCGTTATGTTGAATATTTTCAATTTGCTTATTAAATTTAGAAATCATTGCTATATTAATTCTTATATTTTCAAAATTTTGTTGTTGAAGAATATGTTGGTTTTGTTGTATCTTTTCAAATAACTTATTGTATTTTTCCCCATCTTCTGAATCTAAATTCCCAGATATAGATTTAATTATTGTACCTAGTCCATTAATTAAACCTCTTTTCGATCGTTTAGAAGTGAATAAATTTTTTACTTTATCTTCTGATCTTAATAAATTGAAATTTAGAATATTCATGTAAGTTTGAATTTCTCTTTTATAATAATTTGTTTCTTTTTCAAGTTTAACAATTATTTCATTTCTATAGTCTATTAATTTATTATATTCTAATTCGAAAGGATTTATCCCCAAAGGGTTGGAATGATGACTTCAACTTCAGATGTAAAGAAGTTTATTCAAAGTTCATGTAAAAACTTATGCCGACGTTTCGACCTTGAGGTATGAGGTCATTATCAAGGCTACAACATTTGAATAACAACACATGTTAGATATAACAATTCAAAAAATACAATAAAAGCATAGCGAGCTTAAAATTACCTTATAGGAAGAAGCGAAGAACAATATTACCACGTGGATTTTACATGGAAGTAGACACACAAAATTGTGAACAAAACATGTTCAAACAATTGAACAGTGTAAGAAAAACGTATGAAAGTAAATTTAAAGTAATAATAACAATATTATTGTTATTATTACTTTAAATTTACTTTCATACGTTTTTCTTACACTGTTCAATTGTTTGAACATGTTTTGTTCACAATTTTGTGTGTCTACTTCCATGTAAAATCCACGTGGTAATATTGTTCTTCGCTTCTTCCTATAAGGTAATTTTAAGCTCGCTATGCTTTTATTGTATTTTTTGAATTGTTATATCTAACATGTGTTGTTATTCAAATGTTGTAGCCTTGATAATGACCTCATACCTCAAGGTCGAAACGTCGGCATAAGTTTTTACATGAACTTTGAATAAACTTCTTTACATCTGAAGTTGAAGTCATCATTCCAACCCTTTGGGGATAAATCCTTTCATATTATATTTCGACTTAAATAAATCTATTATGAGTATATTCTAATTCCAAATTACTTATTTTATAATTATAATAGTAATAATATGAATCCTTATAAATATTTAATTCTCCTAAATCTAAAATGTTTATGCCAGGATTATCTTTTAGTTTGGTTAGTTCTTCGCCATTGCAAAGCCATCTGGAACATAAAGTCGTTTTCTTTTAATTTTGTCGATTTTATGTTTCTTGTTTTCATTGATTGTTGTTCGTCCTAGTTTGGGGTTATATGTTTCAATCTTATGGATTTTAAATAATGGTTTTTTAATCTTCTGTATTCTTCTTTTACCTTTAATTAAGACTGTATTAAATTTCAAGTTATCTAAATTTTGATCTCTAGGTTTCTGTTTTGAAAACCTTTTATTCTTTTCAAATTCAATATTTTTTGTTACTTCTTTCTTTAATAAATTTAATTTTTCTTGCCAATTTTGTAAATAATCTTCATTACAATTATTAAATTTTAAAATACCGTTATTTTTATCTGAACCAAATAATATTTCATTTGGAGTGAATTTTGTTGCCGAATGAATAGAATTATTCTAAGCTATTAAAGTTAATTCAATTTTCTTTAAAATTTTCTTTTCTTTGAGATCTGTTCTTTGATTAAAGATTCTTAGATGTTCAATAATTGTGGAATGAAATCTTTCGATTAATCCGTTTGATTTTGGATTGTCAATGCAAGTCATATGTGTTTTAATATTATATGTTTTTAACAGATCTTTAACTAAATTGTTATTAAATTCAGTTCCACTATCAGAAATTATTTTATTTGGTATTTGATATTGAGAGAAGTATTTTAAAAGTCCATCTACAATGTCGGTTGCAGAGAGTGTTTTAATATATATTATTTGTCCAAATTTAGAAAAGGCATCAATTAACGTTAAATACTTCTTATTTTCTAATGTCAATGTGTCAATATGTAAGATGTCAAAAGGATATTTAGGATTTTCTGTAAGGTTATCAGGAATTTGGTAAGGAATCCTTTCATATTTATTTTGTTGGCAAATATCACAGTTATTAATATATTTTTGAATATCCGTAAACATATTAGGCCAATAAAATTTTCTTTTCAGTTTCTGGTAAGTTTCCAAAACTCCTCTATGGTTTGTTTTTCCTAAATGATAATTTCTAACGGTTTCTAATTGTTCGTCAGGAGTTAATATATCTTCTAATACTTCTTCACATTGTATTAGTTTGTAAGTTCCTTTACAAAAATTTTGCAAAATTTTATTTATTGGAGCTATTGAAGTTTGATCTATCAAACAATGATAATTGACATGTGGTGCTAATGAATCTTTAAGAAATTTGAAAATTTCATTTTCTAAATTATTTTTAGTTTAATAAAAAGTCTTTGTTTGTTATCAAACATTTTCGTTAAACTACATTCTGTTTCATTGTCATGTTTTTGAATTATTAATTGATTTTTCCCTACATTAATACTTGATTTTTATAAGTTATGCCATTAGTTTCATTTTCATCTGCTGAATGTATTGTATTTAAATCTTCATCATCTACATTTGCAACTACGCTTTCAATATCATCGTGTATATATATTTCTTTCAAAGTTAATTCATGTATTACAATTTTAATGTGTGTTTCTTTAAAAATTTCATTTAATGAGTTTTCTATTTCATGAAATAGTATTTTATCTAAACCAGAACAAATTTTTGGCATATGAACTTCAAAAATTTCATTTTGTATTAAATAATCTTTTAATTTAAATAAACATTCTTTTATATCTTCCAAAGTAGGTTTATTAAAATATTTTTGTTTCGTTACTAAATGAAATAACTTATATTTATTCTCGAAAATTGGTTGAATAATTAATTTTTGATTTTTGTTTCCTTTAACTTCTAAATAATTTCTGCTATCAAAATTTTTATTTATTCGTTATGCAAATCCTTTTCCTAATTTAAAATCTGCTGAAATACAGTGTACTAAATTTTGTGGTTTATTGAAAATGTCGTCGTTTGTTTTAATAATTTGAAATTTAGATCTAACTCTTGATAAAGCATCAGCATTTGAATTTAAAGTTCCTTTTTTGTATTCAATTTCATATGAATATTCATCTAATTTTATACGCCATCGCATCAATTTTGAATTTGGGTCTTTTAAGCTCATGAGCCAAGTTAATGGTCTATGATCTGTTTGAATTTTAAATTTTGTGCCATAAAGATAAGGTCTGAAATATTTTACAGCCCAAACGATTGCAAGTAACTCTTTTTCTGTAGTACTATAATTTACTTCATGTTCATTGAGCGTTCGAGATGCATATGCTATAGGCATATCTTTTCCGTCAGTTTTTTGACTTAAAACTGCACCAATTGCGTAATTACTTGCATCAGTTGTTACAATAAACTGTTTTTCGAAGTCGGGGTATTGTAAAATAGGAGCATTAATTAATAAATTTTTACTCTTTTCGAAACTTTCTCTATATTCTTTATTGTTAATGTTTACTATTTGACCTTTTTTCAAACATGTTGTCATTGGTTTAGTTAGTTTAGCAAAATTTGGAATGAATTTTCTATAGTAACCTAGAAGTCCTAAATATTGTTTTATTTCTTTTTGTGTTTTAGGTATGGGAAAATTCTTAACGCCATCTATTTTTGAGGGGTTTGGTTTTATTCCGTCATTTGAAACAATATGGCCAAGATAAGCTACTTCTTTTCGCATAAATTCAGATTTATCTAACTGTACTTTCAAATTATATTGTTTCAATTTGGCAAAAATTTTTCTAATATTTTCACAATGTTCTTGTAATGATGTACCCAGTATTATTATGTCATCTAGGTAAACTAAACAGATTTTATTTATGTAGTCCTTTAAAACAAAATTCATAAATCTTTGGAATGTAGCGGGAGCATTTTTGAGACCAAAGGGCATTCTGGTAAATTCAAAATGACCTCTATCTGTATTAAAAGCAGTTTTTGGAATAGTCAGGGTGCATTTGAATTTGGTGAAAACCAGATGTTAAGTCTAATGTGGTATAATAAATATTTCTTCTAAGTTTATCTAGTACATCAGTTATATTCGGTATAGGAAATTTATCATCAATAGTTTTTGAATTTAATTTTCTATAATCTATTACCATTCTGAAGTTCTTTTTACCTGAAGCATCTAATTTCTTTGGTACCATCCAAACGGGTGATGACCAAGGTGAACTACTTTCTTGAATAATTTTGTCATCTAATAGTTTTGAAATTTGTTGATCAATTTCCTTTTTATAAACTTCTGGATAACGATAAGACTTAGAATAAATGGGTATGTCGTCTTTAGTATTTATTTTATGTTGAATCGCGTCAGTAAATGTTAAAACATCTGTCTCTTTTGGAAATATAGTTTTATATTCTTGTATTAATTTAAACAATTCTTTTCTTTCTTCAACATTTAAGTGTGCTGCTCGAATTTGAATTTCTTCTATATTATTTAAAATATTTGGATTTTGGAAATATTGAATTTTGTAATTTTTATTTCGAATAGTTATAATGTTTTTATCAAAGTCTATTTTTACTGATAATGTTATCATAGTTGGCAAACTCATTAATAAATTAAACTGATTGTGAAAATCATATAAGCAAAATTTCAAGTCTTGTCCCTCGAATTGAATTACAACATATTCATTGCCACTATGTTTTCCTGTAGCTGTTTTGTAATTAAAAATTTTCTTTATACATTTTGAATTTTTGTATATTGTTGTAAACATATTTTTTACTAATTAAATTAATAGTAGATCCGGTATCAATTAACATATTATAGTCTCTTATTTTTAAATAGGGTAATCTCGAATTTTGAAATATGTTCATAATTTCTCCTGTAAATTTGGTGGAATCTCTAAAAAAGAATTCTGTTCAACATTATTTTCTTCTTCAGCATAATTTTCGATATCTGTTTCGGATAAATAATGATTGTTGCAATCAGTAGAACTTTGAATATTATCATATTCTTCTTCAAAAATTTCCTCGTTAGTTTCAGTATTATGTAATTTTCAACAGTGTAGTTTGGTTTATGTACGCCAAAATTTTTATTTTGTTGGTTGAAATAATTATTAGGTCTTGGATAATTTTGTTTTTGGAATGATTGTCGGGTTTGAATCGACATAGGCGTGGGTTTAATATTTTGTGCATTTCTGATCATTTGTCTTGGAGCAAATTTTTGGTTACCAGGATTTTTATTTTGAAATTGAGTAGGCAATAACTGTACTGGACCGGTTGGAAAACTAGATTCTGGATTTTTTTGCGATTGAAAAGCTGGTGTTTGTTTTAAGATTGGTTTAGGAATATTATTTTGTTTTAAGTATTGGAAGTCGTTTTGTAATAAAACTTCAATATCAGTCAACGTTTGGGGATTTCGTGTAGCTAGATTATTTCGGTATGGGTCCGTGATGGTTGAAATAAAATTGTTAACAATTAATTTTTCAGTAAATCTGATAATTACGATTTTTGTTCCAGGATCGTTCTCTTCAATGCTTAATCTTGATTTAAAACATAAAAATTTCTCTTTCGTAATTTCTAATAATTTATAAGGGTTCTTAATATGTTGAATTTTTAATAATTCATTTACTATTGTTACTGAATTAGTTTTGTCTTTGAAAGTATTTATTAAATGTAGTTTTAAATCGTTCCAGTTATCTATTTCCAAATCTTTAATGCTATCTAATGCTCGTTCTATTACTTTATTTTTGATACTTAGGAAAGTTATTGATTTGTCAAAATCATCCAATGGTGGATTAAGCGTTATAAACTGTGTTTACAGCATTAATAAAATTACTTAGTTTGTTTGGATCGCCATTATACGTTGGTATCGAACCAAGAGCAAAGTTAATTTTTCTAATTCTGTCTGTCATTATGTTATTTATATTATTTTCTATTTCTAGTATAGCGTCTAATAATTCGGAATTATTTTCCAGATTGAATATTTACTGCTTATTACCAATACTTATAATTTTAATTATACAATGAATACAAAATTTTATTTGTATTTTTATTAAGAATAAATTTAAAATTTACTCACAGCGTAAGTAATACAAAAGTTGCAATCTTCATTTGCGACATTTAACAATATCACTGGCACTCGATGTACGGGCTCTAGGTGATGATTCCTGGTGTTGGAATTGGGTTTGACGAGTCTAGTACTCGTACTGCGGATTCTGTGATCCGGAGTTCGATGTTGGCACGGTACCTGGGCTCTGCGTGTAGCGGCTCTGTAGGTTTTCTTCTTCGGTGACCTGGGCTCTGCGTGTAGCGGCTCTGTAGGTTCCCTTGTTTAGGATCGTAATAAATCGTAGAGACGAAACAATGCCGATTTCAACGAATTAAACTCTTTTCATGAGTTTTCGACCGAAACACTGTTTACGAGTCCTACCGACTGCGCCAAATATGTATTTCAAAACAAAAGTTTGATTTTTAAAAAGAAGACTTTATTAAAATGTGTTGATTACAACTTGACGTGCTAACATCGACTACTTTATTACTCATGCTTACATTTGTTTTATATCATCTAATATGTTCTCGTATTACTTCGAGAACATTCATTATGACTAAGGTGGATGGAATCGTCTGCTGATAATACATATCAGGTAGATATACATAACTTTCTCATATTGCTTCGAGAATATTCTATGACTAATGTGGATGGAATCGTCTGCTGATAATACATGTACATAACTCGCACGACTGTCTCGACGTCGACCCAAAGGGAGACGGATTAAACGCACAACCACGTAAGGTTGTACCAAGTGTCGGAGGATCAGCAGGTTTTGTTAAGAGGGTTCCAATGTTCATAGACGGGGTGCAGATTGGTAGATTCCGGTGCCGCCGTATCTTTAGTCAAACGCAACTTACAGGCCTATTCTGTAAAATAAATTCATAACATGTCGTTACGTAACTACGGTAGTTATGAATTTTTCATAACGACATTTACAACAACTATAGTGCGATTGTGTATTCTGTATCTCAGGTCGTTGTGTTTGACGTTTAATTTTCATCATAACGACGAGATCAATGTTTTTGAGTTAAATAGTACGACCTAACAGAATTTCATACCTATTGAAGCAAATGTCAAATTTAGCTTATATACATATTTTATTATTATTGGCTCATACATGGTGTAAGTAATATGGGTAATACGAAAAATTGTAGTGCTGATGTCCAGCGAATACGTTTTTACTCCTTTTTTCCACTATGAATAAACATATAAATCAAAAGAAATTATGACGATATTTCTCAATAGAAGTACTAGGCATAAATAATAAAATTGTATACATTTTTATTCCATATTTGTATGTTCATGGAATGAATTAAAAATTTTCATCAAGGTTGTAAAACAAAATATTTATTAGAAATGTCATATGTGATGTGTCAATTGAAATTTGCAGTTTTGATATGCATGTGTATATGAAAATCGTGTGGTGACTGCAAGAATATATTTTACAAAGAATTTATATTTTACAGCACAACTTCAGAGACCCTTTGAGTCGTAGAAAAGAATTATTTCCTCATAATGTTTTTAAAAACAGTTTAAATTAATTTATATATTCAAAATAGGAGTTCAACGACAGCTAATTGACTATCGTTGTTTAACTACCAAATATAACGACTTTTTGTCAACATGTCGTTATGGATTACGACATATTGAGTTACAGAATACGAAAAATTGAAAAGTCGTAATAATACCGACTATCGTTGTCATAACATGTCGTTATGGCTTTACGACAAGTTACAGAATAGGCCTGTTAATCTGTGAGCACAAAATGTCGATTGAAGAAGCGAAGGACATGGTTGTAGATGTCTCGGGCAACCCTCTAAGTCGCGATGGTGTTGCAAGCATCGAATTAATGATCGGGACTAAGCGAAGCACGCATCGTTTCATTTATGTCGGGAAGATTTGTGTACGGGGCTATCGTTGATTTTAATAGTACAAGGCACCACATTACCTATGGAGAACTTTTCTGAAGCTGACGAAACAACGAACAGTGATACGATACATCTTATCACCGCGACTGAAGCTCCGAACCACGCCAGTCGTCCTGAAGCACCGATGGTAACGCAACGCGAATATATTGTCTCGCTATCTGAGAAAGTTACTGTACCTCCGCGGCATCAAGTCTGGTGTTTAGGTCGTATAGATACTCGCGCTCCACCGGGTTTGTACGTACTCGAACCAAGAGAAGTAGGAGTACACGGTGTACTGGTAGCACGGGCACTGTTCGAAGGACAGGCCAATCTGGCGGTACCGATCAATTTCATCAATGTTAGCCCGCAACCGGTCGTAGTCGAAGCCCGAACACCCGTAGCTACGGCGCTTAGTGCTTGCTCCGAGACGCATGAAACTACGCAACATGCTCGTAGCAATACTATCCCACGAAACGTAACAGATGTTGAAAGGTATCGACCTTTCACACATAGATGAGAAACATCGTCAAAGAGTTTCTACTGTCGTATGCTGACATCTTTGCAACGAAAAATAAGAAGCTTGCAGCTACTCCGCTTGTCAAACATCGGATCGAAACAAGTAGCGATGTACCTGTGGCTCGCGCGCCTTATCAAGTACGTTTTTCGCGTCGGCAAGTTCTGCAAGAGCAGAGATAGAAGGTATGCTGAAAGACGATAGGTTTGTTCCCACAGCAGTACAAAACTGTCCGAGACTGTCCGGAGTCTGCGCAGTTTGATTTTAGGTATTCCAACAGCAGTTGTGAAAAATCCCTGACTAAAAAGTTTTCTGTTCCAACAGTCCATGAACCAGTTTGCTGGCAGTCAGAAAAGTTTCCTGACTATCCACAAATTCTAAATCCCCGCATGCGCATTGCGAGGTTGTTGACAGTTATCAATAAAATTGTATGTTCTGTATTGCAATACAATTAAATATGAGTGATAGTGATTTAAGTAGCGATTACGAAATTTTGAAAGTACTTTTAAAAGATAGAATAAGACCTAAAAACCAAAATTACTTAACCTTCATTGAAAATTATAATGATGTAGAGTTTGTTGAACACTTTAGAACAAGTAAAAATTGTATATACCTTCCATATTATTTTATAATCATGCTGACAAAAACTAAGTTACAGGTTAAATCTCAATTGTTCACAAACGTCAAACGCGAGCCAAAAACCATGAGGTTCTTCTGACTGTTGATCATGAGTTCCAACACATAATCACTGACTAGTTTGAAATCAGTCATAGCTCGCGCATGCGTGCAAGAAATTAGTACGGGACTGTCAGCAACTAGTCAGGGATTTGCTGTGGGAACAAACCTATTATTATAAACCCGTCCACCTTACCGTGGCCAGCCCCGGTCGTACTTGTGGAAAAGAAGATTCCGAACGGTCAGAGTAAAATCCGGTTTTGTATCGACTATCGCGGAATAAACGCAATCACAAAGCGCGATTTCTTCCCAATTCCGAATTTGCAAGATACACTAGATCAACTAGGCAAAGCTTCACGGTTTACTACACTTGACTTGACAAAAGGTTATTGGCAAATCGAGATGGATCCTCGTGATCGCGAGAAAACAGCGTTTTCCGTACCGTGGGGGCATTTCGAATGCAAACGGATGACGTTCGGCTTAGTCAATAGTCCGAGCACCTGGCAGCGACTCATGAATGCGGTTCTTTCCGGTCTAACGGAATCCCAGTGCTTCGTATACTTCGACGATATCATCTGCTTTAGTTCAGCAGACGTGGTCGATTAAAAGGTATATTTGAAGGTCTCAGGGCCGCGAATTTGACTCTAAACCCGGATAAGTGCAAGTTTATGGTTTCCGAAACCAACTATTTCTTCGGGTTCGTCGGAAAGATTTTTCTTCTATCGCGATACCACTAACGAAAAAGTACGCGAGGTTCGGGTGGACAGAAGAGGCTCAAACAGCATTTAATGAGTTGCGCGACGGCTCTGTACAGAACCAACGCTCAAGTTTCCGGATTTCACTAGAGACTTTATACTTAGCACTGACGCGTCCGGATGAGCAATAAGCGCCATCCTCAGCCAAAAATACGACGGAAGTGAGATGCCGGTTGCGTACGCGAGCCGTCAGCTCACTGGCCCGGAACAACGGTATTCTACTACGGAACGAGAAGGGCTTGCTTTGATTTGGGGTATAAAACAATTCCATTGCTACCTGTATGGACGATCATTTCGCGTAATTGTTGACCATCAACCACTAAAATGGTTGATGAACGTACGTGATTCCAGCAGTCGGTTCATGCGTTGGTCTCTTACGATAGCTGAGTATGATTTCACCGTTACATACTGACCGGGCAAGAAAAACGTAAATGCGGATGCGCTATCGCTTACTAAACCTGTCCGAATACGGAAACGCGACGGCGAACCCATTGTTTGGAACTGACGTGATACGACGCGCTCAACGGGATGATCCGTCACTAGTAGAAATTGTGTCGCAAGGCAACAACGCCGACTATTTTCTTGATGACGATGGGGTACTATATAAGAAAACTACTGAGACTCGACACGCGGATCGCTTGGTCGTACCTGAAGGGTTAAAGATAGAGTTCGTACAGATGTGTCATGATTCACCTTTCACCGGACATGGCGGTATCTACAAGACGTATGAACGACTGCGGGCGCGATTTTATTGGCTGAATATGTGTCGCGACGTGAGGAATTATGTAAACGCGTGTGTACCCTGTGCACAGAGAAAAACGCCACCGCACCGTAAACTAGCTCCGTTAGTCAAGACGCGTCCAGCCGAAAGGCAATTCCAACGCATCGCTATGGATGTTGTCGGGCCATCAGTAACCACAGACACGGGGAATAAGTACATCCTGACTGTGCAAGTTATTTTACGCGCTATTTGGAAGCATTCCCCATGCCAGATCAGTCCTTAGCGACGGTTTCGAAACACCACCTCATCACTGGAGTGATCTTACGTCACGGTGTACCTCGTCAGCTATTTACTGACCTCGGGACTAAGTTTACATCCAAAGTTATGCGTAACGTTTGTCAAGCGTTGCAGGTACAACACTTGCGTATAACCGCGAATTGCCCCGAAACAAATGGTGCCCTGGAAAGAACGCATAGGACTCTGAAAGACCTATTATTCCAATATATTGGGTCAACCCACCGCAATTGGGACGAGTGGCTACCCTATGCCGTGTCCGCCTACTATACCATGCCACATACGGCTCTCGGCGAAAGTCCGTTCTTCCTCTTGTTCGGGCGAGACGTCGAGTTACCGTACGACGAGCTTTTCAAGTCACTACGTGTGTGGTACGACAGCGATGCGAACTATACCACCGAGTTCATGCAACGAATGAAAATTGCGCATCAAAAGGCCAGAGAACATTTCGCGCGGGCTACGGAACGTGTTCACAAAAACTTCAACAAACGTGCAGCTCCTCACCCGTTTACAATAGGTGATAAGGCCTATTTGTATGAACCCGCGATAAAAGTTGGTCTCAGCTTGAAGCTGGCCAAAAAATGGTCCGGGCCATACCGAATATTAGAGCTAGACGAGGTGAACGCCGTCATTAAAGAAGTGTTTGGCACCAAGGTTTAAAAGATTCACGTTAACCGGATGAAACCGTGTCACGCCGCCATAGAGCCACTCCCCGTAGTGAGTGAATCAGACGATGTCGTAGCACCTTTTATTCCGGTAGGGTACAGCGCTACCATGACGAATACATCCGAAACAGGTACAGTAGTCGCGGGCGAAGAACCTTGTTTGACGGAGGTGGCTGCAACCCTTGTATACAACTCAATTACAGGAATGATAAATCAGACCCAGGAAGTCTAATTCATTTACAGAGCCTAAACCCTTGGAGCCGCCATCTACGATGCCCTCTGTTATCGAACCAGAGCCCCGATACCGACTCAGAAGCCACGGACCAGGCCTGGAAGTTCCCTGGATCCGAAGGAATAGAGTTCAAGTCGACACGATGCTAATTATATTGTTAGCTGCACTCACCGCTTTCACGGGCGCGGACATTGTCACGTACGACTGCCAGGATTGCGATACGGAAATAACCAGGATATCACTACTGCGTGTGAAGCCCTGCATCGACCCTTGGAATGCCACAGCCACCGTAACGCGACGCATCCAACTGGTACAAGAACGCCGCTTCGCGGAGGTGCACGTGTTCACGTGCTTGGTTGCCGTCCAACAACTCATCCAACACTGTGGAATGCACTCGCACTCCAGTGCAGTTGCAAGTGGATTTGGCCGCTATATCCATTACGTACGGTCAGAGGCCTGTGTGAATGCGCATCGTTTCCGTCGCCTGGATTTCTCAGGTATCGGCGTTGGCATGGTGTCGTCCCTCAACTTGAATGGAACCACGGAGATTTCTGCGTCAAATACACCGTCAACGAGATCCAGTACGAGAACGTCGTTTTCAGCGCTGCCGTTACCACCAAGCCCCACGATTACATTGCCGTAGCTAACGTCGAAGAAAACAAGATCAACTTGCGCACAGGTAGTCTGCCCTTACAGCGCAACATACTGCTTTGACGACCTGGCTAGGGAAATGACTTGGGAGTCACGAAACGCCCACCGGTGCGCCACTGCGGGCATAGATATTTGGTCGAAGGTACTGCAACCATCCTAATGTTGGAAGCCGATGGCGAAGCTAGTAGACCCCGCAACTCTCTGTCAGCAGCAAGCTTGGAGAACGGAGCAGAGCTGTTGATCATATTCGACACCTCGCTTGGGTTCTACTACCAAGTAGAAAAATCGTACAGAACACTGATCTCATAGACCAAGTTCTGAGCAAACTCCTGTTCCTGGAAATCGCTGTAAAACGGCAGATGGGTGAAGTCATATATGATTCCATCCTTAAACGTTGCCGCTTACGAGAGAAGATCCTCCAGAACCGTCTCGCTCTAGCCCTGCAGTCTCTGGATGTCGTGAGCAGCCTGGTGAAGGAAACGCCTGGTCACGTGGGTCGAGTCATGAGAGAATTCTCGTACATAACTAGGTGCAGTGCCAAGTTGGTGGAGTACCGAAGAACAACGTTTTGTTACCAAGAGTTGCCAATAGTATACAAGAACCAAACGAAGTTTATGATTCCCATCACTCACGTAATCGAAGACCACAGCACCGAGATAGACTGCAACCTACCAGCGGTTTACTACCTAGAAGGTTGGAACTTACTCCAGAGTTCCACAGAACCGTACCAGCACTAGTGGAACTCAACGCAAATGAAGAGTCGGAAATTCTACCGATGACAAGGATCGTACCCATCAGCTCTTACGGTGTATACACCAAACAAGAAATGGAAAGCTTCCAGAAGGCCCTACTTTTTCCAACGGAAAAGGATGCCATCACCAACCTATTGACGCGGCGCGTCATCGGTCGCGAGGCAGACCCACAAGACTTCCACGTCCCGAAAGTATTCAGTGCGCATGAGTTCACGCAATTCGCACAAACCTCAGCAGAAGAAATCTGGAGATTCCTCGCCAAGATGGGAAACTATTTTTCAGTTTTGCTCTGTTGTATATTGTAGTTGGCGTGTTCAACCTCCTCGGCGGAGTAGTGCTGAACTACTTCTCCCTGTAAAAGGTCACCGCCAGTCAAGGAAGGCCGGGATTCTTCCTCTTAGCCAGCTTGTGGCATGCCCTAGCAAACCGGTACGTCCACCATATGGGACCAAGAGGAGAACCAGTCCCCCTGAACTCGGTCGAACTCCAACCAGTCGCTTCGGAGAAGATGTATCCCGAAATCTTAACCACGGTCGCCACCAGTGATTTGCCATCGTGCCGTGCAAGAACACAACGTGATTGACGTCTTACGACAACCCATAGTGCGAGTGACTAATCGCGAATGCCAACCCCGTGCGAGACAATTTAGACAAATTAAGTGCATGCGAATTTTTCCTTTTCTGTATAGTTTCTAAGATTATTGTCAATTGCATGCGAATTTTATTGGTTTTTTGTTTAAGTTTTGACACTTAGTTTTTAAATCGTTGGTTGTAAAGATTAATTTTACCTGTAAAACATATAAATGAATCTAAAGGGGGGAGTGATGTAACAAGTTACAAGCGGCGCATCATATATGGTACATATTAAATGAGACTTTTGAACATGGCTGTACTTTTAGCAGAACTTTCTTTGTTTCTGACCGGGCTTGACACTTACCATATGTGGCGTTTCGAAGAATTCTGCTTTTGGCTTGGCACACATTCCCAAGGGTAGTTTACCCCCCTACACCCGCGTGTTGCACCCTTACGGAGTATGCAAATGCCCATGCAACACCCTCATTCCACTCCCGCTTCTCATCTAGGCAACAGGTCTCATCTCCTAATGACCACGCATCATAAAAGCTTAATTGTTTGATTTCTTGTTTTACGTCTTTGCTTGTTGCAAGTTGAATATATACACATTTTACATTTATTAGTGTTCATATATTATTTCTACTGACCATCCTCACCACCGTTGTATCCGCAGATCAAGGTAAGTGCAATTTATATTACTAATCAATATTACCACGTGTCGCGAAAATATAATAGCATAATTAATATTTTTGAAAAATATAATATCCCATATAAAGACAATTTGATACGTTTAGCTGCTGACTGCGCGAATTCCATGATGGGCAAGCATCATTCTCTACAAAGTCTCTTGGTAAAAGACATTCCAAATTTGTTTGTTATGAAGTGCACATGCCATTCTTTGGCCCTATGTAGTTCCTATACTTGTTTAAAATTACCTAATGAAATAGAGGCAGTTATACGTTCTATGTATACTTATTTTAATAACAGTTACAAAAGACTGACCGATTTAAAAGAATTTCAAGAATTTGTTAATTTAAAAACTTTAAAATGTTTACAGCCTTCTCAGACAAGGAGGCTGTCAATCTATTCTGTAACAGTGAAAGTATTAAATCAATATAACGCTTTAAAACTTTATTTTCAAGCAAAACCACACGATACCAGCAGAAGTTACATTAGAAAATCCGTTAACCAAAGTTTATTTACAGTTCCTTGAATATTTTTACCCCTATTTACCAATTTAAACTTAGAATTTCAAGCGGAGTCTACAAAAATTCACTTATTATATGAAAGAATTTCAACTGTATACAAAACCATAGTAAATTTTATCTTAAAAGAGATTATTTAAAGAAGAATTATGGAATGTGCAATATAGAAATCCAGACTATTTTGTACAACATGAACATATTTATTTAGGTCCAAAGGTACTAAATTCTTTATTTAGCCACAATATTTCTGAAACAGACAAAAAATACTTTGGGGTTCCTAATAGAAGCTGCACATCAAATATACAAAAGATTCTCATTCCAGTCGTTTCAGATGAGAGCTCTAATTAGATAGAGAATATAGGGAATTAAGAAATTTTTAAATTTACAAAAATCAATATACACTTTGTTTTTGGCAAACTGCGAAGGAAATTAAAACGGATGATGGCAATCCAAAGTTTAAACATTTAATTTAATTTGTTAGTTTCTTATTCTACCTCACCGCAGCGCTACAGTAGAAACAATTTTTTCCACTATTAATCTCAATAAAAACAAAATACGAAATCGACTATCTGTGGAAACCTTAAATGGCAAATTACATGCCAAAAGACTAATTGAGAAAAATTGTTACAATTTTAAAGTAACAAATGAAATGCTAAAAAACATAACATGATATACAAATAATCACAATTTATTATTATTGTATATAATTGTCGGAATTTTATGTTACACTTGTTTATATGTACAAGCAGGCTTTATTTGGTCAATGTATTCCAATAAAAATTCTATAAAAAACTTTCACGTCTTTATTGTATATTTAATTAATATAAAGATATAAAACGAAAAAAAAAGTATTTGGTGATTATTGTATGATTTGGTGACTTTTAAGTGACGAATTTGGTGATTTTGTTTGACTTGACAACACTGGCTCAACGTTACGTTTGAAATATACACCGTAATAATACATCGTTCTTCTTTGTATTATTATATGATACTACTTATCATTTTGTGTTAAGTGCTTTTTCTGTGTACTAGGCTGCGTTCGTAAATTAACTCGAGTTAACTCTTTGTCAACTCTGATGCGTTCGGTACGTTCGAGTTACTTTCGAGTCAAAAGAGACGATTGTTCGTAAACTCAGAGTACACGACTCAGAGTTGACTATTTCAACCCTGCACGACGAGGTAGGTTACATTTACTCGTCATGCGCAGATGCATAATTATGTTTTCGCACGATTTATTAGGATCGTGTACACAAGTTTCTTTATTATGGTAGCGTCAGAAATTTTTGTTTGGGCGCAGTTCTTGGATGTGGTGTTTACTTATAGAATTTTCGTTAGCCTGTGTTACTTTTTACATAATATTTAAGACGACATATGTTAATCGTAATTATTATTAAAAAAAAAAATAGATATAATCTACTATGAATTCTTACCGTATTATTCAATTTATAGATAGTTTTAAATAATGTTTGCCATTAACAAATATTAAATTTTTTTTTTCATTTCGTCATTCCTTTTAACAAGATATCGATTCTAAAAAAGATTTAGATTAATAACTCTAACCCAGGGGTGGCCAACCTATGGCGCATGCACCAAACGTGGCGCATTGGATGATTACAAGTGGCGCATTACATCCTTGCGCTTACTAATACTTTTGTATTAAGCGCCATAGTAAAATCTCTCTACTCAACACCAGAGTGCTGTCTGATCAGTTCATACAGTCTAAGTTGACAATACTGATTTTGTGACAGTTTACAATCGCCTTTCTGTGTAATACGACGTACGTACCTGTAGATCTGTTTATTCTTTTTCAACATTCCGACTTTGTGAGTTCTGTGCTTTTGTATGTTTTGTGTACATTTTTGCTGCCCTTCACGGTGCAAAAGAAAATGAGTAAAAGAAGGGCGGAAAGTGATAGTAAGCGTGAATTCAATTAACAGTGGGAAAATGAGTTGTTATTTATAGCAAGTCCACCGGGCAAACCATTTTGCATTGTTTGTGAAAATACTCTTTCACATAATAGACGACATGATCTTAATAGACACTATAAAACATAGCATCAGACTAATATAGAAGGAAAAATGAAGCTAGTTCTTGGATCTAAATTACGAAAAGAATATGTGACTAAGAAAAAGGAAGAAATCAAAAGAAGACAAAATATATTTGCTAAACTACGTTGTGAAGACTTGGCGGTGACAGAAGCGTCCTATCAAATTGCTTTAGTATTGGCGAAAAAAAGAAACCTTTTCAGGACGGGGAAGAAATTGTTAAGCCTTGTTTTCAAATATTTGCACGCCATCTTGGTAATAAAGATATTGAAAAGAAAGCAAACGAAATTGCTTTATCAAGGCAGACAATTACGAGACGAATCGAGGAACTCTCTCAGGATGTATCTCAGCAACTGGAAGATCTTGTCCATTCTTGTACTTTCTTTTCATTAGCTTTGGATGAATCGACGGACATATGTGATGTAGCCCGGTTAAGCATTTTTATACGAGGAATTGATGATAATTTTAATGTCTTTGAAGAACTTGCCAGTCTCGAGTCATTGCATGGTAAAACAAGAGCATCAGACATATTTCAAAAAGTAAAATCATGCCTAGAAAATCTGAAATTAGATACTAGTAAACTCGTCAGTGTGTACTGATGGAGCGCCGTCAATGATAGGTAAAGTCAATAGCTTAACAACTTTGCTTGAAAATGTTTTAAATCGTCGTGTGCTAAAATATCACTGTATTATACACCAAGAGGCAATGTGTGGAAAAACGCTAAATATGCAGCATGTTATGTTACCGGTTGTGAAATGTGTGAATAAAATTAGAGCAAGAGCATTAAATAGACGAGAATTCAGAGAATATTGTGAATTGCTAGATTTGGAATATGGTGAACTTGTCCTTCATTGTGAGGTGCGCTGGCTTTCTAGAGGACAGGAAATTAAAAAATGGCGTTTATAATTTTTTGGAACAGGAAAATTAACTACCAAATGATAGAACCCTGTTATTTGATAACAACTGGCTATTTGATTTGGCATTTTTAGTTGATGTGACTTGCCATCTCAATGATCTAAATTCGAAACTACAAGGCACAAACAAATTATTTCCTAGCTTAGCAAATTGTATCAATTCATTTAAAATGAAATTAAAATTGTTCATCTCTGTTAGAAAATCAGGATTTGAGTCAATTTCCACACATGAAAGAGCAATGCGAATGTGCTGGGGATAATAACAATTTGACCAAATATATTGAAAAAATTAAGTTATTGCAAGGGTCATTTGAAAGTCGTTTTCATGATTTGGCTAAAGAAGAAAACAGCCTGCTCGCATTCATAAACCCGTTTTCACTTAGTGAACAAAACATAATGAAGATGCCTAGAAACTTGCAAATGAAACTTATTGATTTGAAAACAAATTCATTATTGAAAATGAAATTTAATGAGCAATATTCAGATCAAAATGCATCTGACATGATTAATTTCTGGCGTGAAATAATTTCCCTGTGAAAATTTCCAAGAACTAAGAAAATTTGTGAAAAATTATATATGTCGTTTCGGAACGACATACAGATGTGAGCAAGCATTTTCATCAATGAAATTAATTAAAAGCAAAACGAGGTCGCGAATGACTGACTCACATTTGAAGATTACTCACAAATTTAACACCAAATATTGAAAGACTAGCGAAATCCGAACAGGCTCGAAAATCTCATTAATGGTAAGTAATTTTTATGTGCTGAATAGATATTATTTTACATCGAGCGTTATTGTCTTACAGCGAATGGAGAGAACTGACGACTTTCTTAGCGCACCATTTCACCTGAGCGAACTTCTCTCGTCACATCCATAACTATGGTATATCTTTACCAAATAAGACACTCCGGCAGCAGTAGCATCATCAGCGACCCACTGATGGTGCGACAGGAATTGCACTCTTGACCAAGAAATCATCTCTCACTATTATAAATTGGTACTCCAATAAACGTATCTATTTTGAATAGGCGGATATGAATTTATTTAGTTGCGTGATTTTCCTCCCCTACGCGAAGCAGATTCTAACCTTATTCCTCTTTTCCAACTCCGATGATAATCGATAGCAAGTTTAAAAAGTTCATGAGTTGTATGGCGCATTTGAATTCGTAGGTGAAACAAATTGACGCATGATATTTAAAGGCTGGCCACCACTGCTCTAACCCAACTCTAACAGAACTTAACTCTGCGAAAATCAACTCTACTCCAACTCTAGAGTTAGTTTTCGAACGCACCCCATACGTCAATTTTGTACACAAGCAGTTTTTATGAAAACTAACCTTACCATCACTTGTCACAAAAGTGAAAAGATATTTTTGATATTATTGTTCCAGTCGTATTTCAAAAGTAAGTAATAGAATAATATATTAAATATTATTATTATAATTTTATTTTTGTTGAAAATGTCTTCAAGCTGCTCGAGTTCATCATCCTCATCTTTAGAACCTCTTGAAGAACTTGAAATGATCATAGATATAATTCACGACGAGAAGAAGTATCAAGAGCATGCTAATCCATTCGAAACATACGATGATGCGGAATTCCAGTTACGTTTCCATTTTAGCAACCAGGCAGTGCAGAATTTTCTATAATTGATTGACACAAAGTTGGAGCCAGTTCAAAATAAACAATGGTTGCCGGTGTCTAAAATTAACCAGTTGTTACTTACACTTCGTTTTTATACTACAGATAGTTTCCAGCTAGTTCAAGAAGATTTAATGCACGTACATCAATCGACTGTTTCGAGAATTGTATGTTGAGTAACAAATGCGATTCCATCATTATTCCCGGAATTTATAAAAATACCGGCAACACGAAGAGACCGGCTTGCCGTACAAGTTGCATTCCATGATGTTTGTGGATTTCCGAATGTGTGCGGGAGTATAGATTGTACGCACATTAAAATAGAGTCACCCGGAGGAGAAAATACTGAATTGTATCGGAACAGGAAGGGTTACTGGCTACGTTTACACGCTAGACCCAAATTCGACCTAAATCCGTTTGGTTCAGTGGTGTTTACACCGACTGGACCAAACGGACCTACCTAAAGTAGGTAGGGACTAAGCAATTCTTTTATTGGTGTAAACGGTCAAATAGTTTGGTTATTAGAATTTTCGCTAGATGTCACTATTGCCGAAATATACATAAACTGGTTTGACAGTTTGAGTTCAGTTTTGTGTTTAGAACAGTTTATAAGGTTAAAAATTATGTGTGGGACACGAAAAAAATTAAAGGTGTAAATTGGCGTGCTGCAGAAACCGAAATGTTTCTGAAATTATGTAGTGAAAAAAAAATAATCATAATGTTAATGGACGGTAAAAAATATAAACATATTGAGATTTTCAAAACATTGGAAAATTATATGATGGAGCGTGGTTTCATTAAAACAGTTTGACAGAAGAAAATAAAATTAAAACATTTGAAAGAAATGTATTTTAAGTGCAAAAGGAATATTAGTAGAAGTGGCTCAAAGAGAGAGAGACGTTTCAATATTACGAACTGATGGACTCATCACTTGTCGAAACATATATGTTTGAAGAAGCAAATATCATCCGTAAGTAGTGATATGTTACACTCATTTGAAAAGCATACAATAGTACCTATATTCTATAATTTTTAGAAATAAGCGAAAACGAAACACCAAGTGTAATTAACGAAAATGTAGTAATTGAAGATGTTACTGCTTCTAGCCCGCTCCCAGAAGAAAGCACAGAAAACTCGGGAGACACAGCACCTGTGCATAAAAAAAGGAGGTCACTGACGAACATTACGGGTTTGAACAAAACCGTTTTGAAAATAATGTTCGCAATATCGGTTAATTTTTAACCGGTATTTTTTTCGGTTCCAAGCCCTGTTTGGATTAGATTCTGGATTGATTTCTGGACTAACAGACGCAAGTGGCAAACAGCCGTATTAGTAATCAATGCGATTGTAGAGTTTTAACTAGTAGCCACTTATATGTTGCTAAGACGTTCCTATTAATAAATAAAAATTTAGTTGGTACTAACTAGTAGAATATTTAATAAAATATTATCGTGGCAACATTGTACGGTATAATATACGCATGCGCGTTATAACAAATATAGCTGTCAAAGAACAGATTATTGTTTGTGTCAGTTTGTGTTTAAGGAAAAACTAATAATGGAGGTAGGTTTATTTTTATTATTTATATATCGACTGCCGTTTAGAATATATAAAACAAAAGTGATTTAAGAAAAATATGTTTTGTAATATTGCTTATAGATAAAACGTCCCAGGGCACACAACTGGAGCGAGGAAGAAAAAGCGGTGTTTGTAAATGCAGTTAAAAACCATATGCACATAATTGAAAATAAAAAAAATGTGCCATTACAAATCGAAAAAGGACGATGCCTGAAGATACAAGAAGATATGTTGCATGAAGGTGTGTTTTGGTAATCATAATTTGAGTATTACATGTCAAATATATTTTATTTTGATAGGTTACGTTAGAGATGTAAGTCGAATGAAAGAACAGTGGCAACGTATGAAAGTGCAAACTAAAACCAATGTAAGGAACTTTAAGACATGTACCAAACAAACAGGTGGAGGTCCACCACCTGTTCAACCTACTGAAATTGAATGGCAGATATGCGAATTGATACCACATGAGTTCACAGAGGATAAAAATCCGTTTGACAGTGATAATGTAATTTCTTTTTTGTATGCTGCAACTACCATTACATTTATACATTTTTTTTTTAGATTACACCATCATTAAGTAATAAAGAGGTATCAAAAACACAAGAGGAAAATATTTGTATTATCCAGAAAACATGTATTCATAGTGAACCACAACACGCTGACAAACCAAACTATAGCGAAATTGTTAACAGTAAAGAAACTCCAGCAAAGAAATCACGTACAACATTTTCAAAAAGAATGACGGAGTACGAAGAAAAATTATATGAATTAAATAAACAGCGAATCGAACAAACTATAAAACATGCAGATGAGTTACATAAAATGAAGCTGAAACATGAAGAACAATACCATGCGGAAAGATTAAATTTATTGAAGTTAAGTCCCCAACAATAATTATGTATTCTTGATTTACAATTTTTTGTCGCAGAATGACTTTTTGTTTTATTAATGATGTAAGATGTTTGCAAAATACATTGCGGATTACTTGTTTTTTTTTTAAATTTATATATACATTTATATATTCTATGAAATAAAATTATTTTTAATTGAAATGGCGCTCAATATATTGTCTTCGAAATACATTTCCTTGCAAATTAATTTCTGCAATATCCTCATTGTCATTATCCTCATAGTTTGCATTATCTTCCTCGTCGGATGAATCTGTAATAATTATTTATCAATGAAATTTTTGTAAGACACCGCACATATATTTTTTACCTGCATGCTCCCTTTTGTCATCTATACAAATATTATGCAATACTGCTGTAGCTATTATGGCTGCTTTTGTAGTATCTAAATTCATTTGTAAGCCGTTAAAAAAACATCTAAATTTATTTTTCCAATAGCCAAATAATCGTTCTACTACGTTTCGAGTTTTTATGTGAGATCTGTTGTAACTTTGTTCAGCTGGTGTTATTGGGTTTAATAGAGGTGTTAGTACATATCATGAACATGCGTACCCATTATCACCCAACAAAATACCTCTTATTTCGCCTCTACAAATTTATAAAGTATGTACTTTAGTTCACATGGCAATTTATATAATTTTATAATTTACTTCAAATTTTCTTTTCAATTCACAGTTATTCCAGATTCTAGAATCATGAGTACTTCCTCGCCACCTGGCTACAATATCTCTTATTTTGCATTTGGCATCACTAACTACCTGTTACAATGTAATGGAAAAATGATTTGCTTTGATATTATATCAAATATTTGTACTTGGATATTCAGCGAGTAGTATCCTTTCCGGTTTAAGTATAACAACGGGTAATCGCCACCTGGACATTTAATTTTAACGTGGGTACCGTCAATTGCACCTATTATAGATGGGCACTGGCCAATATTGTAGAATTCTTCCTTGGTTTTGTTTACTTCGTTGCCTTCAGGAAACTTTATAAACCTTTCCCTATATGCTGCAATAGCTTCTACAACTCTTTTAACAATCAAACTTAATGCAGGTTGTGAAAAGCCGTGTTGGTCACCCATGCAAATATAAGCTATCTACAATGTTTAATTATACGTAAACATAGATATTTATACTTGCTATGTCTTGGCCATATGCTCCTTTTGCTAGATATCTAATTGTCGCTAGCACTTGCAAAGATACACTTATAGCACCACCACGTTTACTTGGTATAGGCGCAAGTTGCTCTTGGACTAAGTCAATCACAAATTGCACTAATTGTTTTCTCATTCGATATCTATTTTTAAAATTTTTATCGTCATATATTTCGAATGAATTTACGCGCTCTAAATATATTTTAGGATTTCGAATTATAACCATGTCTGCTTCATCAGCTTCAACTATTTCTTCATTAATGTTAATTAAATTCATTTTGGGGGGAAATAGTTTAAAAAAAAGCTATATATGCAATTATAAATATTATGCTATGAGTTTAAGAGGTTAGCAGCTACCTAAACATGGGTAGGAACGCTACTAAAAATATAGTAGACAATTAAGGATAGTAGACAATTAAACTTGATTATTAATAGGAATTTTGTTAGTAAGTTTTTAGTCTCATGTTAGTGGCTACTAATTTCATTATTAATACGGCTGAAATTGTTTAAATTATCAGTCATCTATTTCTACCACATTTGCCGTGCCTTTTTTAGGGTTTTTCTTTAAATTCAAATAACAATTTTTAATTTGTTCTGCTATTCTTTGAATGTTATTTGATGCATTAAAATGTTTGCCACTATTTGCCACGCTTCATTTTTTTTTTCAATGTCATAAAAAAAACTTTTCGGCAATATTTATATTATTGCCCTTTTCTCTTTCGCTGAAATTTTTCGCTCTTTTCATTCTTGACTCATTTTTCTGATATACTAGAATTCTTGTTTGAATTTATAAAGTGTTTGACAGCTGTGTTTCAACCAATAGGAATGCCAGTTGTACACAAGCGCCGTAGAACCCCAGTACACACAGCCATTTGTTACATGCATCTCCAGTCAAGTTAACCATAGTTAAAAAGACAACTATGCATACACAAGAGTTGACCGAAAGTTAATATTTAACTGAATTTATCTTGTGACTATGCATACTGCCTTAGAGACAGAACATAACAAAAGCATATTTTACTGCAAGGCTGTACAGTTCCTAACCCTGTGAGCAGCAACTCGATCTCTGACCCGCACTTTTTCTATTGTAGTAAATTTTAGTTGGCAAGACACAATCAAAACAATCAGTAAAATAGAAAATATTTATAATATTACAATAGATTCATCAGAAAACTTCCAAGGGAAAACAATTCTTCAAAACTGGGTAAAGCTAAAAATCTTGAAGCAACGTATTTTTTGGATGATTCTGAAATTGAAGGTGTAGTTATGAGAGCACTGATTGAAGCAAAAGAAGATTGTATTCATTCGGGGATAAAATTTGACGAAGATTCCTACAAAAATATAGAAGTCGTAAACATGCAAACCTATATTGATTCAGAATGTAATGTAATTGACAATTACCATTTATGCCATCGCAGGTTATAGATGATGAAGATTCTGACGGGGCAACCAGCGATATTCTATCCGATATACCACAAAAATTACTACAATTAAACTTTGGAGAAACCATAAATATGAAAACATACCAGAAAGAATAAATAGATAAAAAAAATCCATTTGACAATGTACAAATTAACGAAAAATCTATAACAATGCGTAAATCGTCCTTATGTTGGCTTTTAGAAGATAATACTCGAAGATATGTATGTTATAGTTACATTAATACATTGGCTGGGATTCTCGAATTCTAAACGGTAGTAATTCCTGCAAAAATATAGATTGATTGATTGATTTATGGTGGTGCTCTGCTATAGGCCTGAGCCTCTTCAGAGTGTATGCGTCAGTGTAGTGCAGTGTACCTATCAGTGTACCTATCCTATGTATTGTATTGTGCTATTTGTATGCCTTTTGTGGCTGCCATTGGCCCCTCTATCTACTTGTCACATGACGTACACCACAGGTGACATTAGCTCGATTTAGGGCTTAGCGTGTTTTAAGTACTAGTGTACCTAGGCAGGGGAAACCGGAGTACCCGGAGAAAACCTGCCCCTCACTCAGCGCGAGCCCTACCGGCGGGGCGGTTCCGCTTGGACGGTCACCCATCCAAGTTCACACCGCGCAGTGTGTCGCTTAACTCACATTATCTTGCGACAAGCGAGTTACCGGTCCACCGGCTTCTCTTTTTTACGTCAGCCATTGCAAACGATTAGAAATATACTGAATTTGTTTTAGTAGTTAGGACCATACAAACGCATTGTCCGAGTTTATTTGTGTTTACTGCCAACCAGCCCGGTATAATACAACAAACTAGACAATCAAATTTCTAGGTTCTTTGTAAAAACAACTTTATTGTACAGTTGCTTTTAAAATTTCTCCGGACAAAAACATTCCTATGAAAAAATTGATAACATAAACCGAAGTCATGATTACTATAACCGAAATTTTTTCAATGTAGTTGTATACGTCCGGGCCGTTCTTTGCGAAAGTGATAACAATAACCGATTGATAACATTATCCGTGATTCCAATAAGCGGCGTGCACTGTGTATATATATATATATATATATATATATATATATATATATATATATATATATATATATATATATACAGGGGCGGCTCGTCTATAGGGGCCCTAGGGGCCGGGCCCCACCTATATTTTTATAACTAGTCCAATACATGTAGCCTTAAAACATGTATTTCTTGTAATTATTATTTTTTGATCTATTTTCAACACGTCTTATTGTTTAATAAAAAAATTACAGGCGTATTTTGTGGCAATATTGTATAATGCGACTTAGTACGGACTCTGGGGCCAGCTGGAGCTGGCCCTATTATATACGTGTATTGTGTATACGTGTATTGTATACACGGACGTGTATAGAGTATGTGCAGCACGTGACCAACATGGCTGCCTGGTGGGTAAACAAACCGCCTTGTATATGACAGTTACCATTGCGTTCACGTTGTGCTTAGCTGTTTTTGTTTTTTTCTACCTTTGTACTCCGGTTTTTGGGTTTAATTTCATAAATATGGCAAGCAGAAGTGTTTAATTTGAATCGTTGTCAACTAAGGTGAAGCAACGCTATGTAGAGAAATTAATATTTGTTGATAATGTCGACCCATACTGCCTTAACCTGAAAACTGGATTGTCGCAAAGTGTTGATGAGTTTCCGAATGTTTGTTATATAGACTTGGTAAACTATTTATTATATAAAAAAAGTGCATATACACAAGATGAATTCAAAGCATACAAAAGTTTGGAGGCGTATAATGCATTTGCATGTGGATGGGTTCGACATGTAGGTGTCAAGAAATTTAGTAGAGGTTCACTGATTATGGGAAAGGTAAGACTAATTTGTATTTGATGAAAAAACAGTTAGTTAAGTTTCCGTTAATTACAGGTTATGCATTCCCAACGCTTAAATGAACGTTTACTGAATCCGTGGGTCATAGCGAAGACAGATGGTGAAGTTCTTTGTGCCCACTGTGACTGTGTTGCCGGCTTGGGTGAAGCATGTACGCATGTTGCTGCTTTGTTAGTCGCAGTAGAAGATGCGGTGCGGAATAAAGTAGAAGAAACTGTAACAAGTGTGAAAGCATACTGGAAAGTTCCTTCTGTTAAACCAGGTCTGCCATCCAAAGTTCAAGATATAGCATTTTTATCCGGTAAACAATTATATGCCGATATAAATGATGGAACAAATGTGTCCTCTTCGAAGACCAGTACCTGTATTCCAGAACTGACAGATGATGAAGTAACGACATTTTTAGAAGACTTGGAAGAAGATGGCTGCTCGTCTTCATTGCACAGCATTGTGCCTCCATTTTGCAATAAAATTGCCGAAACAATGGAAAATTTTGAGTTCAAAACACTAACATCTTTATATAAACCGGAGAATGAGTTACTGCAGCTAGACCAGCTACGTACACTTGCCAGTGATTTAATTATTAGCATCTCGCCTGCAGATTGTGTAGAAATTGAACAAAAAACACGAGGACAATCCTCTAATAACCTATGGTTTGATTTACGAGCAGGTCGAATAACGGCTTCTAAATTTAAAGCAGTATGTAAAACAGATCTAAACAAGCCATCACTCAGTCTTCTGCGCAGTATTTGCTATCCTAAGAATTATTCTTTTGCAACAAGGGCAACAAAATATGGCTGTTCACATGAAAAGGATGCAATTCAATCATATCGCAAAAGAATGATGGGTACGCATCAAAATTTTTCAATTAAAGAGGTTGGACTGGTATTAAATCCACAGCATCCATATTTTGGAGCATCACCTGACTCTTTAGTACAGTGTGACTGTTGCGGACAAGGATGCTTAGAAGTGAAGTGCCCATATTGCGCAAATGAAGTAGGCATACAAGAAACTTTAGAAAAATCTAAAAAATTCTATTTGAAGAAAAATGAGGATGGAACAGTCGAACTAAGGAAAGACCATCAGTACTTTTTCCAAATTCAAATGCAATTGGCTTTGACTGAAAGAATGTACTGCGATTTTGTTGTGTGGAATAAACAAGATGTTTATTATGAAAGAATCGAAGCTGATGTTCAGTTCTGGTCATCAAACAAACCTTATGCCGATAAATATTTTCATAAAATTATATTGCCAGAACTTCTTGGAAAAATTTTTACAAAGCGACACGAGATATTAGATATGCCTTCTACAAGTAGAATGTGAAAATGTAACAGGTAATTTCAAAATAGAAACTAATATTTACTTGTTTGTAAAACGTATTTTAATTTCCAGGAAATACATATTTATATTTAGAGCAAAGGAACAACTGATGGAGAAATGTTTGTTAAAGCGCAACATATTGTAACAATTTTATCTATCACAGAAACTTCATCAGTTTTCGATAAAGTAGATATTGGTATTGTATGCGAAAGTATTTTATACTTCTGTCTCAGTGTTCCAATAACACGCTCGACGTGAATCCGAACGTGAGCTATTTTCCTAGTTGCCTCAACTTCTTTCGGGTGTAGTTGTTTCTGTCCTTTCAAAAAAGCTGGAGTCAATACTTCTGCCATGTATAACCGAACAGTATTTTGTACAGTAAAACCTCTATCAGTTAGTACTAAATCACCGGGAAGTAAATAATCTAAAAAACCTGAATTCTCTGTTATGTACTTATCACTAGCCCTACCACCAAACGCATCAGATATAAAACAAATAGAACCCTGCGGACATATTCCAATCAAATATTTTATTGTATTGTGGTGTTTATAAGAAGACCATGTTTGTGATGCCGCATTTTTGTTTGATGGTTTTTCAATAAATATTTCGAAACAATCTATTATTACTGTTATTTTGTTTCCGAAAGATTCTTTAAACGATTGAGGCATTGTTTTTATTAGATTTTCTCGTACAGGCCAAATAATTAACTTTTTCAGTCTTTCATAAAGCACATCAATGCAGCTATAAAAACATCTACTACTTGTAGTTCTATTGATTGAAAATCTATGACCTAAATCTTCAAATGGAAAATTATGTCTTAGTTTCATTAAAGTTAGAGCGAATTGTTGAAACTTTGTTAAACTAGAATTATGTGAATGTGATATATGTGACTCTACTAATTTAAAAACTTTATCCATATATCTATAGTTTGGTAATCCAGTATAAAATAATGTATTCCTATCATTCATAGAATAAAATTTTTCATTAATTGTTAGCAAGTCTAATTTCTCCCGCAAGTTATAAATTTCTGTATTCGCAGCTAACAGAGCAGAATTTAATGTTTCTTCCGTACATTGAGAGATTTCTTCCTCTGAAGTAGTGGAAAGATCAACGTCTTTGCTTGTACTGGGCTGTTGTTGTTCGATGGCTGTATCTGTATGCTAAGATATATTAATTTGTAATAATTTATAATAGAGATTATATTTGACCAAAGGAATCACCTAGAATCTGCCTTTGACAGTACCTAACACTATTATATATTAGCAAGAATAAAGATTAAAATATGTACTCACTTTTTGATCCATCATTGTACTTATACATGCATTACTAACTTACGTAACATAGCAACCTACTTGTGCACGGTTTTTTGACCTTTCAAATCTGTTCATTGCATTTTTTGATGTATTTTTTTTATATCCCATTTTTTGTGAAGGTATCCAGTCTGAACTTTCTTCATCTGTCAAAGCGGCGGGTTTCCCTGTTTTAAAATTCACAGTATAATATAATTTTAGTATTAATAATTATTAATTACCTATTATAAAATGACGCGAACAAACAGGTTCGTTTTTCAATTTTTGCTCTGTTATGTCAGTGCGTTTCAGAGACAGAATCCACGCATTTCTTCTACGTACAGCCTGCTCGTTAATTCTGCCTCTATTATCCTTCTCGGATGGAAATCGATAAAAAGAATAATCTTTATCCCTCGCACTGTTGACACCACAGCCAACAACAGCACAAAACTGCGGCATAATAATATTCTAACGAATATCGCTGGCCAACTGACACTTAACCAATGCTAACTAAGCCTGGTGCAGCCAATGTTTACCCACCAGGCAGCCATCTTTAAATGTCCGTGACGTCACGTGCACATACTCTATTGTATACACGGAGCATGTATGATGCGCGCGCAGTATCGATCGTGTTTTATATACAGGCGAAATCGCCTATCTCGGGGCCAGGCTTGACTGGCCCATTCAACTGTGTTGGCACGTAGCACGTATATACATACATACATAGCGCACGTTCATTGTCAAGCACGTGAATTAGCTTGTTTTATGTAAATAGCATGTGATTCTTTGTCCTCGTTGTTGATCTGTTATAGTGGGTCCAGAGTCTTGTATTTTTTTTGTATTTTATATTTTTTCCTGGATTTATCAGTAGTTCTAATTTAATTTACTATTATTTTTCTGTTTTGTCTGTATCTATTTTCTTTAGTGTCTGTCTTTATTGAATCCCTTTCGTTTTGATAATGTCACTATATGTATAATACGAGTACACATTATGTTTACTTTATAATAAATAAAAAAAATATATTCTTTGACTTTTATGTGTTTATATTTATGGGTTCTATTAGTCATCTTAATTAAACAATATATTCGGCATCAGTGGATTGTAACTAAAAATTATTGTAATAGAAATAATAACTATAAATCAATAATAGAACCCACTATATAAATATAAAAAAAATAGTTGGTTTTAGTCCCTGGCCCCACCTGTTTCAATTGTCACCGGCCGCCACTGTATATATATATATATATATATATATATATATATATATATATATATATATATATATATATATATATATATATATATACAGTGAACTTCGCTTATAACGAACCCGCTTATTGCGAACTTTCGCTTATAACGAACCAATCTATAAAGTACGAACTAAAGTATCATTAAACGTGTGTTATTTTTTTCGCATATAACGAAACCGTTTATAACGAACTTTCGGGTATAACGAATCTTAATTTTTGTTATAATCGCTAAAGTTTTCGGTTATACCGAACTTAAAACGGCATTTTACCAAATAATCAGGGGATTCCTCGAAATCCGTCAGCTCCGCATATATAGGGTCGCCGTAACAGTTCTTGCGGCTCTTGTGTATATGTGGTTAATTGTATGAAATGTATACACTGCGATCAAAATCACCCAGCCAACTATAGAAAATGTATTCATTATAAAAATCTGCTAGAAAGCCGTAATAACACTCAAACTAATAAAAATAGACACTCTAATAATCAACAAACTACTGCCTATCCTGCACCAGCCCAAAAGAGTACCCAGTACACATCAACACACTCAAATGCAGATCAAAAAACTTATAAGTCCTACGCATCCGCCCTTAAAAATCAGACCACAATACCCGCGAACACAAAATCCCACACCAGACAAACAACAGATCAATCCGATACAATTATCACTCAAGTAATAAACATCATCATAGAATTTATCAAATCTTACATATCAAAAATAAAATATTTCATCACAAATCTCATCAGTTCCCTTATATCATAGCTCACAGATTATATAATATTCGCGACCTAAAAATCCTGAATTGAAATGCAGATGGCCTCAAAACCAAACACGCAATAACCATTGACTTCTTGCACAGAAACAACATAGATATAGCATGTATCTCAGAAACACACCTAATACCTGATGAAAAAATCAAATTTCCACAATACAACATGTACAGATATGACAGAGAAACTAGATGGGCATCCGGCGGAGCCGCCATATTAATTAAAAAAAAAAACAGAACATTACGAACACCCACTTGAACAGCTATCTGTACTGGAAGCAGTTTCAATTAAACTACACGAAAATCATCGCCGCATATCAGCAACCAAATAAAAGAATATGCGAAAGAGATATCATAAATATTTTTAATGATCAAAAAGCAACAATACTATTAGAAGACCTAAATAGCAAAAACATCAACTGCGGCTACAGAGCCACTAATGCAAATGGAGTGAAATTACAAAACATCGTGGAACAAAACACAATACACGTATCTGCTCCCTCAGATCCTACTCACTTTCCATACATAAAAGATCACTTACCCGACATTCTTGACATCCTTCTTCATAAAAACTTCCCGCCACCCATCATCCACACAGCAATCTGCGAACTTGACTCAGACCACATCCCAGTTATTCTAACTTTTAAAAATGAAGCCAATACAAGAGTGAAAAACCAAATTATAAACGGAAAAATAAACTGGAAAACGTTTCAACTGAAACTAAACGCAAAGATGAACGCTGTTAGAAACCTACGAACAAAGGAAGATATAGATAATTCCATTTCACAATTTACAAATGAAATAGTAAAATCCGCACAAGAAGCTACACTCAAAAATACACAAACTAGAATCCATTCCATAGCAACCCTAGCGCATATAGCACAGAAAATCAAGCAAAAAAAATAAATACGTAGACTATGGCAAACTACACGCGACCTAGGCTATAAACGAGAAATGAATAAGCTTAGACATCAAATTCACAACGAACTCGAAAAACACCGAATTGACACATACCAGTCATACCTATCCGAAATAAATCCCGGTGACACTCAAATGTGGCAAGCAACGAAAAAGATATTAAGATCTCCAACTAATATACCGCCACTAAAATCAGGAAACATACATTATATATCAGACGAAGAAAAATGCGAAGCATTCGGAACACATTATGAAAAAGTATTCACCATAAATAACGAAAATAATGGAACAGATGTGGAAACAGAGGACCCTCCACCTGACATGACGAGAATAATACCCGCAACACTGACGGAATTAAAATCTTACATCAACCAACTCAAAAACAAGAAAGCACCAGGACATGATAATATATCCAACGTAATATTGAAAAATCTAACAATAAAGGCTTTGAGCTCACTTAGCTCAATCTTCAACATCTGTTTAGCGAAAGGATATTTTCCCACCACTTGGAAACATGCATACATCATACTTTTTCATAAACCTAATAAGGATAAAAAATTAGTCACGAGCTATAGACCTATTAGTTTGTTACCATCGCACGCGAGAAAATAATTAAAGCTAGATTAGATACACTCTTAGACGAGAAAAACATCATCCCTTCTCATCAATTCGGATTCAGAAAACATCATTCAACTTGCCATCAACTTCTAAGAATAACGGAATATATCACACATGGTTTTGAGAACAAATGCAGCACAGTCGCAGTATTTCTAGACACAGCACAAGCTTTTGATAAAATATGGCACAAAGGCCTAGAAATCAAATTAAATGTCTTAATTTACCAGCATACCTGTATCAAATTATCCACTCATTCCTGAAAAATAGAACCTTTCAAATCAAAATTAACAGTTCTCACTCTACTTCTAAAGTTATCAAAGCCGGTGTTCCTCAAGGATCAATCCTAGGTACAGTCCTCTTCAACCTTTACATGCATGACATCCCCTTCAATGCTGGCACTACTTTAGCGATGTACGCTGATGATACAGCACTCCTGTCGCAACATCCAGACGCAAATGTCGCAAGAAACGAAGTCCAACATACAATACACCTACTCTACCAATGGTTAACAAAATAGAAAATAACGTTAAACGAAAACAAATGCAAAGTAAAATTATTCACTCTGAAAAAATTACCAAACCCACAAGAAGTGATTATAAATAACAATATTATAAAGTGGAACCAGAACAATTCCACGGTAAGGTATCTAGGAGTACACCTAGACAAAAGACTAACCTGGAAATATCATGTTAAAATGAAACTACAGGATGCTCGACGAAGACTAGGAATGATGTATCCAATAATCAACCGTAAATCACATCTCAAGGCACAATGCACTACATTAATATATACATCAATTATACGACCATTAATCACCTATGCATGTCCAGTCTGGGGAACAGCATCAGCTACTCATTTGAACAAGCTACAGAAATTTCAAAATAAAATTCTCAGAATAGCCGTAAATGCACCATGGTATATAAAAAATGATCAACTCCACAGAGAACTTAACATCACACTACTAAAGGAACACATTGAGAAAAACACAAGAAACTTCTTAAGTAAACTCACCCTATGCCCAAGTGCTGAAGAACTCGAACTAGGCAAAAGAACATCGCACCCAAGACTTAGAAAAAAAATTACCACAAGATGTATATTATTAGCAGTAGAAAACCGTAAGAACACACCCAAACTACATCAATTAAGCCATAAAATGTACGAAAAATAATTAGCCAACGAAAAAGGAGTGCGTAGCACTGACCTTAATCACGTCAATTCAAATTTGCACAATACCATGTATAGAAATGAAATTTTGCTGGTCTGGTAAAGAGATATTTATAAAAAAAAACAAATTATATGTATTACAAAACAATATCTAACTAAATTTTGAACATATCTGGATTTGTCTAGTTTTGCAAAACAGTTCTTCATATTACGTGCCTACTTGAAACATGGACCTATGCATTAATAAAAATAATGAATTTCTGATGTTTATCGTTTATTACGAACTTCGCTTATAGCGAACTATTTTCGTCGGTCCCTTGAGGTTCGTTATAAGCGAAGTTCACTGTATATATATATATATATATATATATATATATATATATATATATATATATATATGTAAAAAATTTTAATTGTTATTATAATCATCTTGTAAATTACTCTGCATAAAATAGAATCCAACATCATATTAATGTTACACTATTACTTACTTATATTTAACCTCAAAATTCTTCATGTAATAACCGAAGTATATACTCTTTCAGAAAAAGATCAAATCATGTGTGCTCATATATGTCACAAACTATTACACATACAGGGTTTGTCCTATAAATATCCGAATTGATTTTTTCCCGCCCAATGAATGCGCTGGATGCCGGTGCCACTGGGTCTGAGTGGTGGGGGGGGGGTCTCTAGTTAGCAGAAAAAATTAGTTTAGTTGAATCGCGGCTACCGTCTCGTGTGTGTCGCTCGTACAGTGAGCCTTTGTAAAAGTACCTCGTCACGGAGCATTATGCAGCGAAATATTGAACAGCGTTACAGTATCAAGTTTTGTGTTAAACTTGGCAAAACCTTTACTGAGACGTTCAACATGCTTCAGTTGGCGTACGGAGACGAAGCCATGGCCAGAACATGTGTGTTTGAGTGGCATAAAAAATTTAAGGAAGGCCGAGAAGAGGTTAAAGACGAACAACGCGCAGGACGACCGGTTACAGCCGCAACCGATGAAAATGTTACCAAAGTGCGTAATCTTTTGGATTCTGACCGTCGCTTAAATGTGCGTTTGATTGCTCAGGAGTTAAATCTTAGCAAAACAAGTGTGCATTCAATTGTGACTGATCATTTGAAAATGCGAAAAGTCTGCGCGAAGTTGGTGCCGAAAGTCTTGACAGGTGATCAGAAGAGGCGTCGCCTAATGGTTTGCAATGAACTTTTGGAGCGTGTACAGAGTCAACCGAATTTTCTGGACAATGTCATTACTGGAGACGAAACGTGGGTGTTTGAATACGATCCGCAAACCAAACGCCAAAGTGCAGAGTGGCACACAACCGCTTCTCCTCGTCCAAAAAAGGCGCGCTTGAGCAAATCGCGATTGAAATCAATGCTCATTGTTTTTTTCGATAATAAGGGAATCATCCACAAGGAATTTGTGCCTGCTGAGCAGACGGTCAACGGTCAATTTTACAAGAAAGTCATCGAACGTTTGCGAAAAAGGGTCGTCCGCGTCCGCCGGGAAATCGCCACTACCTGGATTCTCCACCATGACAATGCACCCAGTCACACGTGCTTTGTTGTGAACGAACTCCTGGTCAGGCACGGCGTGTCAACGTTGCCCCACCCCCCCTACAGTCCAGATTTGGCTCCCTGCGACTTCTACCTGTTCCCCAAGTTGAAAAGAAACCTTAAAGGACACCATTATGGAACCTCTGAAGCAGTTCAACTGGCTGTGACGCGTCAACTAAACAGCATCCCACTCGAGAGCTTCCAGGGCGCTTATGAGGAGTGGAAAATTCGCTGGGACCGGTGCATCGGGGCCAATGGGGAATACTTTGAAGAGTACTAAAGCGATGTACAAAATTTCTTTAATAAATTTTATTTTATAATCTCAATTCGGATATTTATAGGACAAACCCTGTATTCTTAATTTATAGAAAATCACATCATTATAGTAACTAGGAATGTATACAGACATCCATGCCTGCAGCTCATCGACGAATGTCCAAGTCTGAATACACTTGAGTCTCTTTTTATGCGTCTCTTTTTAATGCGGATTTTAAGTTATGCGGTGCGCATACTTTACGTAAATTCGGGGATTCCCCTTATTGTGACTTGACGTTCACATTTCAATATAAGTAGTGAACGTGTAAGCATTGAACATTTGAGAAGTTTAATGTGCGTGCAGTTTTTTTAATTGATTAGGTGTTTAATTTGATTATTGGAAGTACATATATCCATGCAAGTAGGAGACGTATGAATAGTAATTAAATTTGGCACGTAAGTAGATGTTTGCCTTTTCGTTATCGTAAGTCTAAATGAAGTTATTTTTTATTTTAAAGATTTAATTTAGCACAATGGAGAAAAAAAAAGCACAATAGAAAAGCAATTTCTTTGGAAATGAAAATTGAAATTTTAGATCGCTTAGCAAAAGGAGAAGGATCTACAGCAATTGGTAAACATTTTAGATTAGGCGAATCTACTGTCCGAGCTATTAAAAAGAATGAAGTCGCAATAAGAAAATCTGTCATGTCAGGCATAAATCTAAGTGCCAAATTATCATCGTACTCAAGAAATGATTTATTAGAAAAAACGGAACGAGCGCTAGTAATTTGGTTTGAGGATTTAACTCAAAGAAGAATTCCTATAAGTGGTTATTTGATTAAGCAAAAAGGTCTTCTGTTTTATGAACAGATGAAGCAATTGGAAACATCTACTTCTGCTTCCCAGACAGATAAAGAATTTTCAGCTAGCAAAGGATGGCTGACCGGGTTTCTTAAAAGGAATGCATTTCATAACGTGAAGATTATAGGCGAGGTTGCATCAGCAGATACAGAAGCAGCCAAAAATTTTCCAGAAAAGTTAGCCAAAATTATTGAAAATGATGGGTATTGCCCCGACCAAGTATTTAACGCAGACGAAACAGGATTGTTTTGGAAGAAAATGCCTAGTCGAACTTACATCGCAAAGTCTGAGAAACAAGCAAGTGGGTTCAAAGCAAGCAAAGATCGAGTAACATTGTTACTTTGTAGCAATGCATCAGGAAATCGAATGTTGAAACCCCTCCTAATAAATCGATCTCTAAGACCACGTGCGCTCAAAGGCTTCAATCTAAAACAACTGCCGGTACATTGGATGGCTAATACAAAGGCCTGGGTGACAACTGCTGTGTTTACTGAATGGTTCCATAATTGCTTTGTACCAGAAGTTGAAACATATATGAAACAGAACGCTCACGATTTTAAAGTTCTATGAATTGTTGACAATGCACCAGGCCATCCGCATGTAGAACACCCAAATGTTGAGCTAGTGTTTTTTCCACCCAATACAACAAGCATAATTCAGCCATTAGATCAAGGCATAATTGCTACTTTTAAAAAATATTACGTTAAGCGCACTTATCAATTTATATTGGATAAACTAGAAAATTAGTCATTAACAGTAACTGACGCTTGGAAAAAATTTTCTATTTTGGATTATTTAAATCATGTTGCATCTACTATCGCTGATATAAAACCACAAACTTTAAATGCTTGCTGGAAAGCAACAGTAGAAGAAAGGGCAGTTTTAGCCCGACCCCCGGTGGCGCCAGTCTTAATGAGGTAATTAGAAAGTATCGATTTCTAATGGGGTAATTATAAAGTATCGATTTCTAATGGGGGTAATTAGAAAGTATCGATTTCTAATGACATTTTTTGGAATTTGTGCTTTTCTCTAATTATATCTTGTATACGTATACGAGGGGTATTTGTATATATAACTTTGCAGAGTGCAAGGGTAAGTCAGATTAAAACCAATCTCACTAAGAACAACAACAGTACGCTGCACTAATCCAAGTAAGTATTATTCTATTGTGTTAATGCTAAGTTGTTATTATTCTATTATCTAATAGTAAATATTTCTCTGTTGTGTAGAAATGAATCTTGAAGCAATAAACACCGTCGAGGGGGAAACAAGTGACAAGCCTTTCATGGAAATCAACGAACTGCAACTTGAAAAAAACTATCCGATATCAAGTATGGAGTATGTTACAACAAGCTACGGGGAGCGAATTCTTGTCGAGCTAGAAGACTTTGTCGTGATTCTTCCCACACGGTACACCTGTTATATAGGCGAAAAGGAGTGTGAGCATTTCAACGCGGAAAATAAATATGATTTGATATACACAGGGGAAAGGTTGAAGGCCGGATCGGACGTTGATAAAACTGTAATGGTAGAAATTGTTAAATGTAAAACTGAGTAATTGTATATTCCTATGCTTTGGTGTACAAGAATAAAACTGTGTTATTAGAATTGTCACTCTATGTGTGTGTAAGAATAAAATTATTGAAAATGAATATTCTTGTGTGTGTGTGTGTTGTACCTTCTAAGATATTCCTTGTGTTCGAACAAGAATAAAACTGTGTTATTAGAATTTGTCAACTGAGTAAATAAATAATATGAATACGAAATTCTTATGTTATGTATTACTTCATATCCATCCCTGGGAGGATTGCGAGAAGTTCAACACTGATGAAAATAAATATGCTTTGGTGTACAAAGGGGAGAAGGCCTGTTCAAATAAAAATAAAACTGTGTTAGTTGAGTTTATTAAAATGGAATAATTGTATATTCTATACTGACTAAATAAATAATGATAATATGCAATTATTATGTTATGTCTTATTCCTCTCTCCCATCACAACATTATCGCTGTACATAATATGTATTGAGTATGAAAAACTTGTTGTTGTTGCTGTCTTATTATGTATGTAAGAATAAAGTTGAACATAATATGAAATTTATATGCTTATGTGTATTTGGAGTATACCACGTTTGTATGTCGTAGAATTATTGCTAAGTATTTAATACTGTGAGAGGCAATGACATTAACATTAAGTGGAAACATAATATGGAATTTATATTTGTTAAAGTATTTACCACGTTTATATTCACTGTACTTAATATTAAGTCGAAGCTTCTTGTCATTTTAAAGTTGAAAATAAAAATAATATGAATTTTATATTATTATGCGTATTCGTTACCTGGGTAGAATTGTAATCCATTTGGGATTGTAAACTTATGTTAGAAAGAGAGAAAGAGAGAGAGAGAGAGGGACAATGCTATTCATATTTGTGGAAGTAATCAGGTAATCTAACATGGGGTGGATTTATTTAATACAGAGAGAGACAATGACATTCATTGTGTTTAATAATATGAAATTCTACCTGATAAAATTAAAAACGGACTTAGTCGAATTTTGCAACGTAATTAAACTGTCTTGGAAATACGTTGAGTAAGTAAAAGTTTGAGTTTATAAAATGTCATTTGTGGCATTTTCAATAACTACAATAAAACTGTATGAATATTGTCAAGACGAATACAACCGATCATGCAACGTGTGAGTGCTATGTTCGAAACAATGTAATGATATCCGAAAAATATGACTGTTAAAATAACGTTGAGTAAAACAATGTGTTTGTTGAATTTTCTGTAACTAAAACTGTCTGTGAATATTCTCGAAGACTTACCATACCATCCTGGTGATATCTGAATACATGCTGTATTAGGGAAGGCAATTAACGGGTGGATTTTTCCAGTGAAAGCTGGGGATAAGTCTTTCAGGGCAGTAATTACTAATAATGACATTGCAATGACCCGCCTCCTAACCTCCACAGAGAGAGAGAGAGAGAGAGAGAGATACACCCTTATAATATGTATCTGAGTTAGTATTTATACCAACGGAACTGTGATTGCGATACTTAGTTTACAGTGAGTATCAAAGTAATCATGTCTCAAGAGTTTGTGTGTGATGTTATTCAGCCTTCAGATGAAGATCTTCACGCATTTTTTAATGTATGTGAAAATATACTGAGTGAAGAGTTGAATTCAAGTGAGCCGGCGCCAGTTGAAAACGACGAAGCGAGTGACAATTTCAATGCGTTTTTCAAACATTGCGAGAAGTTGATACAAGATGAGCTGGAAGCGTTACCAGCTGTTACTGGGTCTTCTCAGTTAGGATGCGGTTTGAATCCAAGAGTCCAACAGCGCGGAGCCACGGAGGACGATGATGTTGAAATACCGCTACGTTTCAATATTGCTGCTGACGAGTCGTGCCATGTTAAACGGTTGAACTGTGCCTGCATCGGATCAGGTCGGACTAGTAATGTATACTTCACAGTGCGAGTTAGGTCCTGCGTGGATTAGTTTCCGTCGTGCAGATCAGATGCATATAGATGTAGTGTGGGACGCGATATCTAGAATACTACAGAGTAATCCGAAATATTTGCCAGTGGAAATATGGAGGTGGTCATGACGCGCGTGAGTGTGCCCGTGGGTTCGGGCAACGGGAAAAAACTGTCGTGCCGCGGAGTGAAATACGCCGATTTCTGCCGGAGGAAATACGGTGTAATCGATATAAATAATACTGACAATTTATGCCTACCTCGGGCGCTGGTAGTCGTGAAAGCTGTGACAGAGAAGAACCCTGAATTAAAATGGCTTGTTAAAAGTAGCAATTCCCTTCAGGATCAAAAATATTGTACCGACTTTAATATTGTTGTATATCAGTATGACAGTCACGGGACGGTATTTTCGAGGGGAATAAGAATAAAGATTTACCGCGCTTAAATCTTCTACATCATGATTCCCACTATTCAGTGATCAAAAGCTTAACGGCTGCATTTTCCAAGTCATACTTTTGCGAGCCGTGTCATACCGGGTATAACCAAATAGGGCAACACAGGTGTGAAAATACCTGTCCGTGTTGTCAACGTTCGCCACCATGTCCACGCAGTGTTATTGAGGTATTATGTAAAAATTGTTATCGCGAGTTCTGTGGAGACCAGTGTTTAAAGAACCATATAAACTCACTTTGTCAAAAACTTAAAAAGTGTACACAGTGCTTTAAAACTTATATGGTACAATCAAATAGAGCGCACATATGCAACACCGTGTATTGGACACGAGTGTTATATTAAAAAAGTGTGAAGAAGACCGCGGCCGATGAGGAACAGCACTTGTTTATATATTTTGATTTTGAGACGCGGCAGGAAAAAAGTGTTGGAACTGATAAGTTGCATGAAGTAAATTTGTGTGTAGCGCAACAGTCATGTCCCAAGTGTACGGATAATAATAATATGAATACAATGTGTGATAATTGTGGAATCCCGACAGCATGTGTTCAGTAAAAGCAGTGTGCAGAACTTTGTTGAATATGCTACTCTACCACGTCGGTCGTTTCAGACAGTGACATGTATAGCCCATAATGGCAAAGGTTTTGATTTTCAGTTTGTTTTGCGTTATCTCACGGAAACGTGTACAATCAGACCAAAGCTCATCATGAATGGGACGAAAATCATGCTACTGGAAGTGGATAATGTAAGATTTATCGATTCCATCAACTTCCTGCCGATGTCACTAAGTAGCTTGGTGAAAGCTTTGGATTTACCGGCTTCTTCAAAGAAAGGGTATTTTCCACATTTTTTTAATACGACGGAAAACAGCTCGTACGTGGGACCAATTCCGCATACGAATTTTTACGGTGCCGATACCATGCACAGCGAGCCGCGCGAGCAGTTCATGCGATAGTATGAGGAAAAAGTGCGCGATAATTACGTGTTCAATATGCAGGCATGTATAAAATTCAGAAAGACATTTATTAAAGATTGTGAAGTGTGCCCCTTTACAGAAGCCGTTACTATAGCGTCAGCGTGTAACAAAGTGTTTCGCCGACGGTTCTTGCGGACAAAGACTATAGGTTTGATCCCTGAGCGCGGCTATCGACTGCGTGACAATCAGTCTAAAATCGCCCTTGAATGGTTACTCTGGGAGGAGAAGACCAGAGAGATCCAAATTCAACATTCGGCACGCGGTGGTGAGGCTGTTTTAGGACCTAATATGACGGTAGACGGATATTTTGCTCCCGACAAAACGGTCTTTGAGTTTCACGGGTGCTATTATCACGGTCACGACGTATGCTTCCGAACAAACCGTGACCAGGCCATAATGAATAACCCTCAGGAGACATTAAACTCTCGATTCCAGAGAACAGCCGCTAAATCAAAGAAGTTACGGGAACTCGGCTACACCGTCGTGGAAAAGTGGGAGTGCGACTTTTTGAAAGAAAAGAAGTGTAATCCCGAGCTGTGCGAGTTTGTAGAAAATCATTTTCTTCTAAATTATTCTCCACTGGAACCACGTGATGCGTTTTTCGGAGGCCGAACTGGAAATTGTACACTTTACTATAAGGCACCACGTGGAGAGAAGATCAAGTATGTGGACGTATGCTCGCTCTATCCATGGGTGTGCAAGTATGGTAAATTTCCAGTTGGTCACCCGGAAATTTTTGTCGGTGCTGATTGTAACGCGTTGTTAGGCCCTAACAACAATATAGACAATGTTGAGGGCCTTATTAAATGTCTAGTGCTGCCACCAACCCGCTTACTACACCCGTTTCTTCCACGTCGAGCTCATGGTAAACTGATATTTGTACTGTGTCGCAGGTGTTGTGACGAATTATGTCAAACAGAGTGCACACATACCGATGACGAGCGTCGTTTTACGGGTACCTGGGTAGCTGATGAACTGCGGAGGGCAGTTCAGTCAGGGTACCGAGTGCTGGAAGTGTTTGAAGTGTGGCGCTCTGACATTAGTGTGTACGACAAAGAGAACAAAACCGGGGGCCTCTTTGTCGAATACATAAATGCTTTTTTAAAGATGAAGCAGGAAGCCACTGGTTACCCGTCGGCATGTATTAGTGCTGAGGATAGACAGAGATACGTGACTGAGTATCTGACGAATGAGGGAGTCGAGTTGGATCCTAGCCAGATCGATAAAAATGCTGGACGACGGTCTTTGGCGAAGCTTATGCTTAACTCGTTTTGGGGTATGTATATTCATTCATTCTTACGTTTATATGTTTTCTGATTGATTTCATTACAGGGAAGTTTGCCCAATCGGAGAACAAGATCCGCACGACGGTACTAGCTGAACCCGTTGAATTGTTTGAGCTGTTGGAGAACCCTGCCGTAGTCATGAACCACCTGGTACCTGTGGCGACAAGGTGATGTACATGAACTGGCGGTATTTGGAGGATTCAATGGAACCGTTAGCCACAGTAAATGTTGCTATTGCGGCATATACCACCGCACAAGCCCGTCTGCGTCTACTGGACCATCTACAGCCTCTTGGTAATCAAGTTTTGTATTACGATACAGATTCAGTAATATACAAGCATGCTCCGGGTCAATATGAACCATCTGTCGGAAATTTTCTCGGAGATTTGACAGATGAGCTGGAGTGTTATGGATCAGGTAGCTATATTACTGAATTTGTCTGTGGTGGTCCAAAAAACTATGCATACAAAATGTATTCTCCGTCCCAAAACGAGTATAAGTATATGTGTAAAGTGAAGGGGTTCACTTTAAATTATGCGAACTCGAAAATTATAAATTTCAACTCGATGAAAGATATAATTCTAAGTGAGGATCCGCTACCAGTGCCAGTGATAACAGCCGACAATATTAGGTGTAGTGAAGACCATAACGTAGTGACACGTCGCGAAAGTAAAAAATTTAACATTTGTTTTACTAAACGTCGACGTGTGGGGCCGTTAGATTCACTAGCTTATGGATACAAACGGTTAAGATTAGAGTAAATATGTGTGTAAATAGAATAAGTTTATGTATGTATATATTTTTGTACAATAAGTAATATAAGGTGTGTGTGTTTATGTATGTACGTATGTGTACATACATACTTTTTTTTTTCTTTTTTTTCAATATAAAATAAACATGCTTTAGTAAATTCTTACATTCGAGTTTTACTCTTCATTGTGGTTAAACATGAAATTCCAGCATCCTTTTAGTGCAATCGTGGCAGGTCCGTCCGGAAGTGGTAAATCATATTTTGTTACGGATTTTCTCCGCAACATAAATGCATTATGCGATACTGTATTTCCGCAAATAACATGGTGTTATGGTGTGTGGCAAGACTTATACAATAAAATACCGAACGTGAACTTTGTTCAAGGTCTCTCCGATAAGGAAAGCTTTGACGGGAAAACTGCACAATTAATTATAATTGACGATTTAATGCTGTTGGAAGCCGGCTCTACGCTGGGCAAACGAGCTAAGCCGGTACGGGCGAGATTTCTTGGAATTAGGGTGATAAGGTTCGACACTAACCAGATGTTTTCCATAGGCGCGAATAGGGGTATAGGCCGCGGGGGCGCGATTAGCAAGGGCGATTCATGCGCTCTTCGGGCAAAGAAGGTTACTACCTCACTGTTTTAACCCGTTTTTGTTTCCGTTTTCGTATAAAAAGGGTAGATATTCGGTAGCTAAATCAGAGTTCACCCTGGCTCTCACCCACAACGAAGTGCTGCCCGACTACCAAGTGAATCAGTGAAAGTAATCAGAGTTCACCCTGGCTCTCACCCACAACGAAGTGCTGCCCGACTACCAAGTGAATCAGTGAAAGTAATGAGAGTTCACCCTGGCTCTCATCCACATCGAAGTGCTGCCCGACTACCAATCGACTCAAGTGATAGTGAAAATAGGTCAAAGTCTAAAAATGAATTGTACTTAGAGAAATCAGCTCTGAGATTTACGGCGGAATTTAGTTAGAGTCCACAAACTGAATTGGACTTAGTACAATCGACTTCGCGATTGAAAGTAAATTGCTGTTAGAGTTCAAGTCTTCGCGCGAACGACGCTAAGTGTTTGTGTGCTACGATGTTCAAGCCAACCCCAGTATGCAAGGTCAGCCCAGATCAGCTGATGGTACCGTCTACAATTATCATTATCATACTACATACTGGCCGCCCGTAAGACGCGTTGCACGACTTACAACCAGACAACCCGTGCTGTACTACTGTGTGTTGCATGTTGCTGAAATTATTAAATAAACAGTGTTAAAACTACCAATGTGTTTAATTCAATTACAACAAACCACTTCACACTCAAGAAGCGAACCCACCATCTATCCGTAAGATTCACTGACATTTTTCCCGTTTGGTGTCAGTGGCCATAATAACGAGGTTATTCACCCTGGTAAACTCATATGGTTCCAGCTCTTACAATTGGTGTCAGGTGTGTGGGGTTAAGCACTTACAATTGGCGTCCGGTGTTTGGGTTAATCACTTACATTTTGATATCCAATGTGTGTTTGTCCTTCTTGAACATTTAGTAAAGCCTGTTTCAAGTCCCCTTGCTAAGTGAAGTGGTTTAATAATACAAAAATTAACAAGTTCTATAAATCCAGAATCGCGTCGAGCATAAAATTACAAATTAAAAGCTCGAAAGTTAATAACACGATTTAAAATGGCGCTTAACGATTCACTAACTGCGGTAACCCATAATTTCATCAACTTGTCACTGGACACAGTACCAACTTTTGACGGTAGCACAAAGATTAGTGAATTCCTTGATTCGTTGAATGCTGCTGCCAGTCTAGGCAGTTGGTCAGAAGGACAAAAATTAACAGTCGCTAAATTAAAGCTACGAGGAAGCGCGAAAGATTTCTGAAATTCAGAACCTCAATTGAAAGAAGCGGAAACAACGTGGGTACAATTTACGACGGCATTAAAAGATAGATACAAAAAGAAAAAGTCTCGATTAACTCTGCAACAAGAGCTCGCGCAATGTCAACAGAGAAATAACGAATCTATTAAAGAATACGTCGTACGTTTAAAAATCGCAGCTAACAAAACTATTGAGTACGGACCAGACGCGACGAGAAACATCGAAATTAAGCTTCACAAGAATAGCAAGTTAAAATTACGAGCAACCGAGTTAGCGCCTCCAAGTACGTCGGGCGAACAGCAATCAGCTGAGCGACAGACACCGAGAACACCGTACCAACCATGGCAGCATCGGCCGGCGACCCAGACCCGGCGCCGAATTGTCTGCTATGGCTGTGGTGCCGAAGGACATTATTGCACATTTATTGTACAGATTGTAGTGTGAGTCAGGGCAATGCTGAGCGTTGTCCGATATGCAACGGAGAACACCTAATGGTAATTTTAGTTAGGGAATAAATATACTTATGTATTCCAAATAAATTGTTCATTATTCTAATAAGTCTATCCATGGAATACAAAAAATCATATGTAGGCCATCAGTTTACTTCGTTTTGTTTATTTATTATAATCTTATTATTATACCTCATACGTATTCAAAGATAAATCTTTCGTCATGTTAATGCCTCCACAAAGAGAGCTAAAAACACCCCGAAATATACACTTGTCAGTCTCGCGAAAACTGTATTGTCCTAAAAACTGGCGAAACTTGTTCCAGCATCGGGGGGCTTGTTTTAACCCGTACAGAGATTTGTTCAGTTTACACACGAAATCTTGTTTTTCATCTTTCTTGATCATGAGCCCCTCTGGTACTTCCATAAGGATCTCCTCCTGGAGTTCTCCATGAAGAAAAGTCGTCCGCACATCGAACTGTTTGATTTCGAGATCCTTTTCAGCCATCATGGCCAGTAGAACTCTCAAGGAGTCATAGCGCACGACTGGAGAGAATGTCTCGGTGTAGTCGAGACTCTCTTTTTGCTGAAATCCTCGGGCACAAAGTCGTGCTCTGTGTATACTTCGCCTGTCGTGTCTCGTATGACGTTGAATACCCACTTCGGGTCGATGGGCCTTTGATCGTTCTTTCTGCGTACAATTGTCCAGGTTTCGTTTGGTTCGTGTGCCTCGAATTCTTCTTTTACCGTTTCGGCCCACTTCTCTGCTTCTGGACTTCTCATTGCCTCGTGCAATGAGTCAGGCGGATTATATTCAGCAAAGTCTACTACGTACCTGAGTGGCATCCTGAGGTTTCTTGATGCCTCAATTGTCTACCCTGGTTAGACTGCTCAAGTTCGTTTTGTGCTTCCTCGGGTTCTTCCGGCTCGTCTTCTCTTTCGGTAACAGAGGACATGTATACAAATCCCTCTTCGTCGTTGTCTTCCGGTGATTCATATTCTGACTTCTCGTTGAAGATGACGTCTCTTGAGACTGATATCCTTTTGGTCTGTGGATTGTACAGACGGTAATTGTACTACGCTTGCCTTTCGAGAAGTGTACACGTGTTTTATATAGCGGCGACAGAATTGACCGAGTACGGTGTTCGTCACGTGAAAATAAACGCAAAATTGCACGGGCGGCTAACGATAGACTTTCTCGTGAAGGTGAAACATAATTGGTGATAAGGAGGGGTCTGGTAGAGGTAGAATGGTGATAGATAACAATACAATATAGTAAAAGTACAGTGTACAAAGAACTAGCCGGGCGCGTCGGTATACAGTAACGGGTTGTGATACGCGCGCTGCAAGTCGATGCCTAAAAACTAGTGCGTGAAATAGTGACATAAGACACAGAGTCGAACTCATACTAATTCAGTGTTGACAAGCAGTGAAATTTTGTGAAAATTAACAAACTAAGGTGGAATAGTGGATAATGTACAAGAGGCAAAGAGGAAAGGAAGAAGAAGCTAAAATACCAGAATTCCAGATAAGTAAAAAGGTACTTCGATCACCGGAACAGAGGAAAAAAGAAGGAGAAAACAAAAAGAGAGACAAACTAGAAGACGAATCGAACGAAGTATTAAAGAAAGGAGAACAAATGGAGGAACTAAAGGCAATGATGAAAGTAATGATGGATAAAATGGAAGAAAACATGAAGGAAATAAAACAAGAGATAAGAGAGATTAAAACAGAAATGGATAAAAAAGAAGAGGTATGGCTAAACGAAAAGAAAATATTGGTTGAAAGAATAGAAACCCTGGAAAGGAAAGCAGAAAGTGAAGAAAAAAATAAAAAAAGGAACAACATAGTAATAAAAGGAATACAATACACAAAAAATATAGAACATGAGCTAAAAAAATTAGTGGAGGAAAAATTAATGGTCACAGCAGGTATGAAAAATATATTCGCAGTGAATAAGGGAACCAGAGCAGAGATGATAGTAGTGGAAATGGCAAACTGGAACGAGAAGCAGAAGATAATGGAATCAAAGAGCAAATTGAGAGATACAAAAGTATACATAGATAACGACCTGACATGGCAAGAAAGAAAAATCCAAAAGGAAATCCGAAGTATCGCGAATGAAGAAAGAATCAAAGGAAACAAGGTAACAATAGGACACCAGAAACTAATAATAAATAACCAACTGTTTACATGGGACAACAAAGAAAAAGGGCTTGTAGCAGGAAACAAGGGGCATGCAAATACAGGGTCAAAAAACTAACAAAGAAAGGGACAGGAGAAACGGAAAACAAGAAAGAAGAAAAGACAGGGAAACGGACAAAGAAAACAAGAATAGGGAACAAAAAAAATGAAAAGGAAAAGGAAATGGAGGTTACAGACATAGCGATAAAAGGGAGAGAGATAAAAAGGAAAGTAAGGAGACTAGGAACGTGGAATGTAAGAAGCATAAAGGATAAGGAAGAAGAATTAGTAGAGGAGATGGAAAAACAAAACATTGAAATATTAGGAGTCACGGAAACAAAAAAGAAAGGAAGAGGAATGGGAACAATACATAAAGGATACTGTATGATATGGTCGGGAATCGAAGATTCAGGTAAAGCGAAAGGAGGAGTAGGGCTAATAGTAGCACCAAAAAGAATAAAAGAAATAATAAATGAGAAATGCATCAATGAAAGACTGCTAAAAGTTGAAATGAAACAAGAAGAGGGGGAAATATGGACAATAATAGTAGCATATGGTGTAAACGACGATGCACAAAAGGAGGATAAAGATAAGTTCTTCGAGAACTTACAAAAAGAAATTGACGAAGGAAAGGAAACGGTGATCATAATGGGGGAATTAAATGGAAGAGTCGGAAACAACAACGAAGGAATGGAAGAGAACATGGGGAAAGAAGGAGAAGAGAAAAAGAATAACAACGGAGACCGAATAATGGACCTCTGTAAAGAAAATAACCTAGTAATTACTAATACAAAATTCAAACACAAAGACATCCATAAATATACAAGAGAAGAACCCTCGAGGAGCGAAAAGTCAATTATAGACTATTTTTTGATCAGCAGAAATAAATGGAGTCAAGTGACAAACGTAAAAGTTAACAGAAGTGCAGAAATAGGAAGTGACCACTACCTGCTACGGATGGAATTAAGAGTAATGAAGACAGAGAAGAAGGACAAAAGAAGAATGAGAACAAAGGAAAAAATAAAAAGCTACAAACTAACAGAATTAAGCTTCCAAAAGAAATACCAAGAAATACTAAAAATAAAATGGAGCAGAACAGAAAAGAAAACAGGAATCGAGGAGAAATGGGACAGGTTTAAAAAAATAATACTTGAAGCAGCAAAAGAAAGCTGTGGAATTACGAAAATCAGAAATAATGGAAGGAAAAAGACAGATTGGTGGACAGAAAACCTAAAAAGAACAATAAAAAAGAAAAAAGAAGCATGGAAGAGATATCTAAATACAAAAAGAGAGGAGGACTATGAGGAATATAAAGAAAAGCGGAAAGAAGCAAAGACGGAAGTAAACCGAGCAAAACAAGAATCATGGGAAAAATTTGAAGAAAAGATGACAAGCAACTACAGAGAAAACCAGAAACTATTCTATGGAACACTAAAACAACTAAAAAAGTCAAAAGAATACAGTATGTTAAATATAAAAGACAAACAGGGACAAATAATTACAGACGAAGATGAAATAATGGAGAGGTGGAGGCAGTATTTTGAGGAACTCACACACACAGATACAGAGGAAATAGAGTTAACGGATGACATGCAGGACACAGAAGAAATAACAATATTCAAGGAAAAGGAAGTCTTGGAAGCGTTAAGGAAAATTAAAGTCGGAAAAGCACCAGGTAACGATAATATAACACCGGAAATGATTAAATACATGGACGAAGAAGGACTAAACCAACTGACTGAAATAATAAACGATATAGGAAGAGATATACAAATACCCGAAGACTGGAAAGTAGGAACGGTAATACCGTTACACAAGAAAGGAGATAAGAGGGACTGTAATAACTACAGGGGAATCACACTGAATAGTGTTCCGGGAAAGGTGCTGGCAAGGATCATAGAGAAAAGGATAAGAGATAAGCTAGAAGAGACATTTGAGGATTCGCAAGGAGGGTTCAGAAGAGGAAGAAGCACACAAGATCTAACGTTTACGCTGAGACAAATAAGTGAAAAACTTATAAACAAAGATAGAGAAGTCCATGTATGCTTCATAGACTTAGAAAAGGCGTTTGATCGAATAAAAAGAACAGATATATGGAAAGGCCTAGAAAAAAGGGAATTGATATGAGGACAATAAAAATTATAAAAGAAATGTACAAAGGGAATAAGAATATAGTAAAAATGAATAATGACGAATCGAAAGAGTATGAGACAAAAATGGGAGTGAAACAAGGGTGTGTCATGAGCCCGCTACTATTTACAATAGTACTAGATGAATGCATAAAAGAAGTAAAGAAAAATATGAGAACACTAAAATTAGGATACTGGAAAATGCAACAAACACAGATCTCAGAGATGCTATTTGCAGACGACATGGTAATAGTAGCGGGAAGTGAGAAAGACCTCCAATATAACATAGAAATACTAGACCAAGCATTAAAAAATATAAATATGAAGATTAATAGAGAAAAAACCAAAACAATGATAATATCCAGGGAAAGAAAAGAACATAGAATAAGTTTAAACGGTGAACAGTTAGAACAGGTTGAAAGCTATAAATATTTGGGATCCTTTATAGAGAGTAATGGAAAGATAGATAAGGAGATAAGGGAAAGATTGGGAAAGACTGGAAAGATTTTTAACACGATGAAAACGACTTTCTTCGGGAGAAAAGAAATACCGAAAGAAATAAGAACAGACATGGTAAAGAAGATAGTGAGACCTACAATGATCTATGGTAGCGAAACCTGGACAATAACAGAAAAACAGAAATCAAAGATCAATGCAATAGATATGAGATTCCTAAGAAAAATAGAAGCCAAGACACGACTGGACAGAATAACAAACGAAACACATAGAGGGAATCTAAAAATAGAGCCAATAAATGACAAAATAATGGAAGGACAGATGAGATGGCTGGGGCATGTACACCGAATGGCAGAGGAAAGAAACACACGAAGAATATACGAAACAAAAACATCAGGAGCAAACTACCAAGGAAGACCAAGAAAGACATGGGAAGACGGAGTAAAACAGGAACTAGAAGAAAAAGGAATAAGATGGCAAGAAGTCAGAAAGCTTACACAAGACAGAAAAGGGTGGAGGAAGCTATACACAGAAATGTATAATAGCTATAAGATTAAATAATAATAATAATAATGCCTATTAATAGTTACACACACCGAATGAAGTTCTTTGCTTTAAAAAGTTAAAATAAAAATTGTGAGATTTTTGAATATATTTACTGTTATACAAGTATATTAAATTAGATTATATGTATTCACGTATTATTATTATTATATGTTTAAAAGATACATCATTTCGTTATGTTAATGTTTATTGATAGTTAGACACACGGCTTTATATATTAGTTAAGGTGAAAATTGCGTGTTTTTTTATGTTTATTTACAGTTATATATTATAGATTAGAATAGATCCACGTTTATGCATTATGTATAGATCCACGTTTATGCATTATGTCCTGAATATTATATGTATTAAAACAGACATCTTTCGTTATGGTAATATCTATTGATAGTTACGAAACACAGAAATGCACTGCTGTATACTCCTATAATATTATTTAAATTGAAAATTGTATGATTTGCATGTGTGTTGGCAGTTATATACTGAATTATAATATATCCACAGTAAAATTGCATTGCATTGAATTTGTATGAAACAATTTCTTACACAACACTTGATAAAACACATCAAACTTTGTATGTACACTGTAGTTGGAAATATTGCTGTGAAACACCTAATATTTTCTAGAGAAATAATAATATAGCAAATATTGCACAAATAATTAACAATTAAACAAAATGCACAGTTTATTCAACAAATTTCTACAAAATCTCTCAATATTCCTATATTATCCATGCTTGCGAGCGAATGTAAACGTAGTGTTGACTATATACGGTATCGTACGGATGCGTTACAGGCTGCATACGTTACAATACATGTACTGTACTATGGATGTACGGTTTTGTACCATATTCGTTGCTAGCGATGTACGGTACTGCATTTCACGTTGCTGGAATTGTACTTTGCTAGATGTTTACTGTGCTGCGTTAATCTCGTACTAGAAGTGTACTTTACTGACATGTACAGTACTTACTACGTACGATGATATACATTTACATTAATATATTTGTACGTTACTAGAATATACGTTACTGCCCATGTACCATACTATAGCTGTACGTTACAGTGGATGCACATTACTGTTTTGTATGTTACACGCATTGCACATTGATAAGATATACGCGCCCCCTCCCTGATTTCTTGGGACACCCGGTATATATATATATATATATATATATATATATATATATATATATATTATATTAAAATGTATATTACAATTTAAAAAAAGAAACCATTAATTACAGACCACATATGTATACAAAGGCGGGTCTATTTATTTGTTAATGATATTATAAAGAATATAATAGAAAAATTAATCTTCAAGTAAATAAAATATATGTCAGTACATCTTAAAATTGTGTATTAAGTATATTGACCGCAATATCATAACACATATTGTTATAAATAAAACTTTAAATGCGGACCTCGTGTATGTGGAAACACAGAAGAGTTGATTTGTTAATGACATTTAAAAAAATGTAGTAATCATACCAATGATATTAGGATAAATAAATTATGTAAGTGTATACTATACATTTATTAAATATTAAGTGCATAAATTTCATTTAACTTCATTTTTACTGTTAATTATGGCAACGTAATAATGATCGACAACAACAAAAAACTGTATTTACGGGCCACATATGCAAGTAAAGACGAGTATATTTATTTGTGGACAATATTATAAGGAATATAATAGAAAAAATAAAATTCAAATCAATGAAATATATGCAAATACATCTTAAAAGTGTGTATTAAGTATATTGACCACAATATCATAACACAGACATACCTTCATTTATTCCATCTTGCATTCCGCAATCTATAAATGAATTTTTAGGCTTTACAATTGTTTAAGAAAAAGAATTAATAAATATGTATATTGTACTGTCATCGGTGCTACGACGTCTGTGTTCATAGTTTCAAGTCGGTTAGACATGTAGAAGTGTGTCAAAATTGAATCTGAAGATTTCAGATAGACAGACAGCAAATAAACAGACTAAATAAAGGCCTGTAAAAGTAACCAATTGATTCTAATATATAAACAAAATTAAAATTAAATTTACCTTATTATATCCCCCTACTATTTGAATCTTACATTTCGTGCTAGTTCAAGGCCATTTATTAAGATCTATATAATAATTCTGTACTCCGTAAATTACTATTATTTAAAATAAAAACATTATTCAGTATGTTTCCAATCATAAAGAGTATATTTGAGAAAATTATGTATCCTTTTTATAATAAATACATGTATAGCAAATGCTGCCTTGTATATATGTATTTAATTATTTTTATTATGCATTACAAATAATTTCATTTCGATGTTGTATTAATTATTTTTCTAATAAAAATAAAAATGAAATTGAAAAATAAAACACATAAATGTTGTTACAAAATGGTTGAATTATTACATTTCATATCAGGAACGCATAACTTACATGACGTTATAGTAATATCAAGCTGCGTTTATATTGTACGCCTGAGTTTAAACTTCACGCGATTTATGTGACCCTGTTACCAAATTTCAAGAATTTTGCAGAGGTTTATAATTTATTAGAAAAATAATTAATACTAGTTTTTAATCTAATTTTATTGGATTTGTTTATTTGTTTTTATTTCATTTTAAATGCTTTTTTTCTATTTGCTGATTTTCAGAAGTAGGTGCTGGTATTGTCTGGTTTTGAATTTTTATTAATTGTTAATTATGAATAAAAATTAAATCTATATGTATAAATCTTTATGTAGCTGTTGTGTAAATTTAACTAAGAATTTTACTCTATTAAATGAACAATTAGACAATTTAAAATGAAATAGTAATTTTATTTTACACAATATTAATTGATTTATTTTTAATTTAATATTATTTAGATTTTTTAAATATTCATTGCTGTAATACGTTTGGTAAGTTTTTGTTCAAATGTTGTTTTATTGGTTTATAGGTTTTTTGTTAGCCAGAAGATGTGTGCACGAAACCATTTACATTTAATAAAGATTGTGTTTAAAAAACAAAGTAAATAAATATATTATATTATTTTATTTATTACTATAATAATGAACTATCACAAAGCAAGTGAAAATACTATTATATATTTGAATAAAACGAAATAATTATAAATTTGCCCGATTCGTTTGAAATTTACCAGTCCGTCCCTGCCGTTCTCCGCTGCAGTCAAACCGCTTGGTAAGCATATTGTTTCTATTATTCTTTATTGTACCGCCCTCTGTGGCAGTATTTATTTTTGTGTTCGTTACTCTGCACTGTTACAGACGTAGCAGACGTCATCACTGTCTCTCTCTACACTGTGTCGGTCCTGTTGTAGAGGCTACAGTTAGTTAGGTTGTTTTCCGTCACACTGCGCCGGTCCTGCTGTGACGTCATCGTTGTTTCTCTCTGTACTGTGTCGGTCCTGTTACAGAGGATACATAATTTCTGATTGGCTTTCCGCCACAACAGTGTTATGTTATTTCCGTTGTATTTTCAAATATTAGCTGCCTGTGTTATGTTTTCATAGTTCATAGATTATTTGCTTACGTTATATTTTCTTATGTTATTTGCTGGTTCTATTATTAGTTATCAACACTGCGAGTGTCAGTGTCTCGTGAATAAATCAAAACGTTGTTTTCTGGTCAAATAAATTATTTCTTGTACCACCCTGACCTCCATTGAACTATCCCGGTCTAAGTCCGATTGGCGCCCGAGCAACCAGAACCCGCAACACCAGGGAGCGTCACAATATATATATATATATATATATATATATATATATATATATATATATATATATATATATATATACATATATATATATATATATATATATATATATATATATATATACATATATATATATATATATATATATATATATATATATATATATATATATATATATGGCAAAAATATAAATAGTTAATACTTATTACGATTGAAGTAGTCAAACTTTATAATGAATAAAAACACTATTTGCCAAAAAAAAATAACGTCTCAAAATACATTTATGTGAAATGTGATAGTGTAAATTTTTCATCCTCAATTAGCAATAAGGCAAGATTTGAGGTTATAATAACGAAGTAGTCATAAGCAATGATGAATGCATAGACGTTTCGCCATAAAAATAACAACTGAAAATATATATTGTTCAAACCATATTGTTTTATGTATATATGTGTACAAGGTGTTGACGACTAGCAAAAATTTAACTAATTAGTACTTATCACGATTGAAGTAGCCATAAGCTACCATGAATAAACACGCGCTTTGTCAAAAGAATTAGGTCGCAATATACATTTATATGGAATGTGATCTTGCAAATCAGCTATGAACATTTAATGCCAGTCTAGCCAGCTATGAACATTTAATGCCAGTCTAGCATCTTGATCTCGTTTTTATATTTTAAGGAAACGAAAAAATTGCAAGATATTGATATCGATCGAGTGTATAAAATAAACTACGTGAAATTAAAACCAAATTCGGCAGAGCAATAATTGCCGAATTAGAAGATTTCCAAGTGTTTCTACCTCGACGATTTGCGGCAGATACGGCCACGAAGAGATTGAGAACATTAACCGAGAAGGAGACATTGCATTGATCAGCCGAGGAACGTTGGACGCCTGCAGAACTACTAAACTAGAGTTCCGGAAAATGTACGAGCAGGAAACTCAAGATTTTATTTGAAAGTGTGCATTCAGATTATAAGTGAAATGTAAACACATTTAAATAATATTAAAACTGCAGTTATATGTAACTAATTTTTTTCTTTTATTTGTTCATACCTTACAAGTGATTATACATTTTAATACAATGGTTATACAACATAATTGGTTAATGGATTATATTGTATATTGTTCCGAATACATAGAGTACAAAAGTGCATGCTGATCTCTATCAAAATTCAAATTTAAATTTTCATACGGAAAACATTCCGAATTAAGATATAATTTTACTTTGCTAAGCTGGCAATGATCGAATAACGATGAATCGTTTTTCCAATTTATTTTTTCGTACTGTTTGAAAAGCGAGTATGACGAAACAGGGCTTTTCAAGTTGAGTTGTAGTCTTCACAGTCCATAGTTGATTCTGCGATGGGGGCAACAATGGATATTCATATAACTCCCATGTTTGGAACGGTATGTAAATAGACTTATTCATTTCAACATGCTTCAATAATGTCAAACGCTCACTGTCTGACGCATGTACATATGGCAAACGCCATTGAATTTTTTCTATTGTAATGCTTGTGTTAGCTTTAGATGTTGCTATAAATGCATTTTCGTCATTCTTTGCACGTACTAATATAAGTTCTTGACGTGCATTAACAATGATCTTTTTATAATCTTCAGCAAACCCCAGCAACATTTTTAAGGGAATGCAAACACTGAAATATCCATCACTGGATAATACTCGATTGCTGTAATCATGAGGATTCCAAGCGGCATTTTCCAGAAATTTACTTTTAGCATCATTGATAGATAGAAGCTATTTTATTGTCATACCAACATTTTTCGATCGATCAATTTCAATTCCATTCAGTTCATAACGAATTTCATCGAATAAAAATGCAATAGAATTATTGCTTAGTGTTACACTTGTATCACTTTCGTGCTTTACTTTTCCTTCGATGTATAGAAAACTTTCATGAGGAAGAGTAAATATATCTTGCTGTTGCACAAGAATTCGTATGTCATCATTATTGTTGAATGTAGTTGATGCATATGGTTGATGTGAATGTACTTCTTTACGAATTATTCCATTAGCGAAATTAATTTCTTCGTTAATTTGTAGAATTTCCATTGCTGTCTTCGATCTCTTTTTTTATTTTCCATGAAAATAAACAAATAATTCGGTATCGTATTTTATGCCGCTTGAAGAATCTTCGTAACCACTTAATTTTTCCGGAGTTTTAATCCTAATGATTTCAGGAACTGCTTATTCGCTGATGCTAACTGTTTAACACCACGTTTACTAATGATAGGCTTCTTTATTGGTACACCCATTTTATACGTTTTCCGTACAGCACCAAAATGAATACCCATTTTGATTAGACTGATTTCACGTGTAGTCCTATCGTGATGACTTCACCTCGAAAATTGATGAGATTTCCATTCTGATCGACTATTTTAAGTGTTATTGTTGGAATACTTCTAACACTGATCGGAAGGTAGATAACATTCGCTGGTACTTCAACAATTTTGTAACCCGGTACTCTGCTATAGAAAATTCATGTATTGTATGACTCGGGCTTCCATTATGATATGCTCCCGTTGTAATGTTGCAATCAACACGCACTGTATTTACACTGAGAATTCTCAAGGGTAAATCAGATTCATGACGAATATTAAACTGTAGTGTGCGTTTTGTGAAACCTAATATTGACCCGATGGAATCATCAGGTTCAAAGTTTATTGCTCGATTGCATTTAATTGCACTCTTTAGTGTATTGTTATTCACTTTCAATGATATTGAAACTTGTTTAGTTTTAAATTGCTGATTCAGATATAATTCAATATCTTCAATCTCATACGATCCGACAGGAATTTCAATGACGTCATCCTCTACGTAGAATTTATTATTATACTTATCAATGTTTGGTACAGAGTTAAACGTTTGACAGTCAACAAGACCCAGTGCATACTGCGATTCATAATTTAAATCAATTGGCGGGAAAAAATCCGCCGTTAGTATGGACTGATTACCAGACAATGATATCAGTAGGAATGACATAAGTGAGACTGGCTGACTGTCTGATACAAATTGTTATTTATGAAGAAAATTTAAGCATAAATGTCCGCAAATTACTGTATCAAAATTTTGAAACCTTTTATGATTGTATTTAATGGTTATTTTAGGATCTAAATTACTAAGATACTGTATAACCTCAGTAGGGGGACGTAAATTACCAAAACTGTCAAAATATTCGACGTTATTCTTTAATTTCCTATAAGCAACCCAGTGCGTACCTTCATCATCTTTATCATCAAGGTTTATAATACCGCATTCGTTTAAACGTACGCGAGATGGTAAATTATTTCTCATAAAAACACCGCGAAAATATAATACCTCACGCGAATATCTTCGCAGATCAATGTCAGTTAAAGCACGCCTGGGTAGATTTATAAAAAATTATGTGGTTTTAAATATAAACCAAAACCTTTACGGTATTGTTTCATATAAAGTCCGGATCGTTTCTTTCCAAGAGCAATGGCAATTGTTTTATTGTGTAGCACATTTTCTTCTAATTCTTTACGCGCATTCTGAGCGTCTTTAACTGCGCGTACAACACTAGTAGTGCCACCTGCTAAACTGCCGATGGCCCCCAATCTAGCAAAAATTGGTATTAATGGTAAAATACCACCACGCTTTGGTACCGGTATCCCTCGAGGTTTTTTATATCGCCGTTTTCCACCTCTTGATTTCACAACTTTACGTGCAGCACCCAATGAAATGTTGACTGCTTTTTTCACACTATCATCATCATTTAATGTTTTCGTTTCTCGTACATTGTTTTAGCTTGGTTTACAGCCAGTTTTACAGGGAGTTTTCGTTTTAAGCCCAGTGCTAATTTAACCTTAGTTTTCATCGCATTCTTCACCAGCCAGGCAGCGGATTTTTCTCCTAACCCAGCATCTTTTGAATGAAGCCTTTCCCACGCTTTTTCAATGAATGTTTTGTCAGCATTATGTCGTTCATGCAAATCTTTTAGTTTTGAATATGCGATATCATGATCTTTGCAAGCAGCATCTAGTTGATTGATTCCAGGATCACCGCGTGCGATACGTTTATTCAGCTTTGTTCCCCGCCCGCAATACTGATAACCAGGAATGTGCATCTCAAATGGTAATTTATTAATAACTGTTCAGGCTGATCAGTTTGTATTTCCCGCCCTTTTGTTCTACGGCAAGAGACGGAGAGTAGTAGTATCGATGACGGAGTTGTAGACAAGTGTGTCAAGCGTCATGGCAGACGTACATGTTAGAGAACGTTCATGCATACGCTAGTTCATTCTTACAAGTATTTTAGTATACAGAGTACTGTAGTTCACACCTGTGATGCAGTTATTAATGTCATAAACAGTGTAATGTTCTGTGCAATCTTTCTTATTCAATTAAACAGTCCGTTTTTGAACCAGCATACAGTCCACTCATTTAAAGTAACCCGACCACCTGGTTACACCTATATTTTTGGTCCTTCAACCACAGATAGTGTTTGTTTGAGTAAAGAGTGAATAGTGAAAGTGCTTCTAATATTCAACACGAATAATATACGAAGAAATACATCCCAGTGAGAAAACGTGGCCGCAGTTCTTTGTTCACAAGGGACAAAGGAAAGCAGCCATTTGTGACGTCATCCGCGTCAATATCACAACAGACACGCATCGGATCCGCATCTGGTGGCAATCATTGGTATTAACAACCAAGTACAGAAACTTGGTAAGTAACATTTGCACCATTTCTCTACCTATACTGTATATCACACCCGATCCTCATGGATTCTGATACACGAAAGCATTTAACAAAGCAGCGCGGGCTCACAAAAGGCAAACTCACAAGAATCAAACATTTTCTAGATGCATACACAGAAAATGTAAGCATACATAACCTACGTATTAGGCAGGAGATGGCACTAAAGGCGTGGGAAGAGTACAATGTCATTCAAGAGAAATTATTACTTGAAGACGACGATGAAATACATGTTGAGAGCCATCAAGCAGACTTGGACAGTGTCACTGATATCTATTGCAGTCTCAGCTGAACCTTCGTAGCGATCAGACGTATTTTGTGAGCACGGAGAACAAGTGGGAAAACCAACATCTGTGAGCGTATACCTGTAGCGCAGCGGGGAGCGTCCGGCTGGCGCGGACCTCGGCAATGCCAGGGAAAGAACATTGTGATAGTGTAAAAAGTGTAAATAGTGATACAAGAGAGCTTAAAAACAATATAAGCAATAAGTTCCACACCATTACTAATTTTACTTTACGTGCACCGAAAAGACAAAACATACTTTCCAGTGACAGTGAAAGTGAACATAGCCCTGATAAACTGCAGTGCAGCGTCAATTCCCCTACAATGTCACAAACAAGTGACACTAATAGTGCCATAGTGCAACAAAACACCGGACAAAGTGAGGAGTGTAATCTAAAAAACATAATAACAAACAGTGAAACAAGAACGACCAGCTACAAAATCCCGACAAGGAACAGATTCACAGTCCTACAATCCAACAACGAGGAAGGAATGGAAACTGAAGAAGAAGATGACAGCCGCAAAAACAAAGGAAAAAAGCTCCCACCGCCGATTATACTCCACGGCCAGGCCGGAAGCCACAAACTACTCGTAGGAGAAATAAAAAACCACATAAAAGAAGAGTTTAACATTAAATATACGCGTAACAACGTAAACCTAACAATTAGTGACAGTGGCGAGCGCGAAAAATACTTAAACTACCTAAAAAACCACAACGTACCATTCCACACGTATACAAACAAGAGCGACAAAACTCACGCATTCGTGGTACGCGGACTGGCCAACGACGTAGAGCCGAAGGAGCTCGGCGAATACATAACAACAAATCATAAAATCAAAGTCATAAATTGCTACAAAATGAAGTTCAACCCGAAAGAAGGACAACAATACAGACCGAACACGCTGTTTTTGCTTGTAACTGACAACACGGTAACGCTAAGAACTATTTCTGCCCAAATTAAATACATACTCCACACGAGAGTATACTTCGAATTAAGAAGGAATAATAAACGCATCACACAATGCCACAACTGCCAGATGTGGGGACACGCAACAAGCAACTGCTACGCGCGCACCAAGTGCCTATTCTGCGCTGGAAATCATAAGACACAAACATGTGAACAAAAAGACAAGATCAAATGTGCTAATTGCAAAGGAAACCACCAACGACACCGGCTGCCAGCACTACCAGCAACGCTTAAAATGGATCGAGAACAACTCAACACCGCAGGGAAACGACAGAACGCGAGAAAACTACCAATATAGAGATCGCGACTATCCGCGGTTCACCCCGGCGCCCATCCCAGCGCAAAACGCCTGGACCCAGCGCTCGAGACAGCAACAAGCTGCACCACCACGGCAACAAGAACAAGAACGAGACGAACAACGGGAACAGCATCACCAACAACATTCCCAAGCCGCACAACCAACCAGCCGGCCATCCGCATACACCGGGAAGCCGCCAACATCATCCCAAAAACCCACGGACGCAGACACTTTTAAACAGCTAACCCAACAATTTAAGCAACTACATTCTATGGTAAATATGCAAGCACTCTTACAAGCTGTTACTGACTTAAACACACAACTACAGACATGTACATCCAGATCAGAAATATTCCACACATTCACAGAATTCACACAACACATTGACGACTATGATATGTAAACGACTAACAATCTGCACCTGGAACGCCAACGGACTAAAACACCGAAAAGCACAACTTATTAACTACTTACACACACATGACATTGACATACAACTGCTAAACGAGACTAAACTAAAACACACAGACAAACTCAAAATCAAAGGTTACACTATATACAGACTAGACAGACCAGCCATACACGCATCAGGGGGCGTCGCGACAGCCGTTAAAAACACTGTACCACACACACACATACAAACACCGCCTACATCACTCGAAACAATTACAATCAAACTATCAAACAACACACATATCACAGCCGCATACAACAATCCACGCAACCAATTCACACACATAGAAATACACACATTACTCAACACCGCGCGAAAATCCCTGATAGTCGGGGATTTGAACGCACGACACGAACACTGGAACTGCCACATCCGAAACGGGAACGGAAGCACACTACACGACATAATGCTTAACACATACACGCTAATACAATTCCCAGACACACCTACACACTATCCATCAAACAATTCTACACCAACAACCCTTGACATAATCATAAACAAAAACACACCACACGTATCACAACCCATATCACACACAGACTTAAACTCAGACCACAATCCCGTCACATTCACACTAAACACGCCAAAACCGCCAGAACACTACAGACTAATCAGCGATTACACAAACACAAACTGGAAGGACTTCAGAAGCACACTAGACGAACACATAACAATAAACAATCACATAACAACTACAGACAAGCTTGAAGACGAAATCACAAAGCTGACACACGCAATCACACACGCAAAACGTAAACACTCACACACAAAAAAGATAAACGCTGCACGACACACATTCCCACAGCACATACACGACATGATCAGACAGAGAAACCACCTACGTACACAATGGCAAAGGAACCGAGACACAGCAACGCGAACACGAATGACACACATGAGCAGACAAATAAACACAGAAATCAACACACACCTCAACACAACATGGCAAAACAAGCTAGAATCACTACACCCACAAGACAACACACTATGGAAATTGGCAAAATCTTTAAAGAAAACACACAAACCCATACCCACACTCGAACACAGAAACACACACGCAGACACAGACCAGGCGAAGGCCAACGCACTCGCGGACACATTCGAACAAATTCATAACAACGACACACCTGACACGGAAGAACAGAGACACATAAACGAAACAGTACACACGTACTTAAACACACAGCACCCAGACGAAACACAGCGACAACTTAAAAATCTTCAGACAACACCCCACGAACTCGCACAGATAGCCAAAAACTTGCCAAACAACAAAGCACCCGGACACGACAACATAGACAACAAAATCATTAAAAACTTATCCAAAAAAGCATTCACACAATTAACATACATCATAAACGCAATATACACACTCAAACACTTCCCAACACAATGGAAACTCGCACACATCATACCCATACACAAACCGAATAAAAACGCGAAAACACCAGACAGCTACAGGCCAATCAGTCTACTCCCAACACTTGCCAAACTAACAGAAAAAACAATACACACTAGACTCACCAAACTCGACATAAAACACAAAATTACACCTGACATACAATTCGGATTCCGTACCAAACACAACACTGTACAACAATTAGCACGCATCACAAATGACATAATACACAATTTTAATAAACGAAAAACAACAGCAATGCTACTACTAGATATTCAGAAAGCGTTCGACAGAGTCTGGGTAAACGGAGTAGTACACAAATTAATTACACTTAAGCTCCCATCAACACTTATCAAATTACTACACTCATACCTAACACACAGACAATTTAAAGTTAAAGTCAACACAACTCTCTCACACATAAAAACAGTACACGCCGGAGTCCCACAAGGCTCCATACTAGGCCCCACAATATTTAACATCTTCACACACGACATACCACAATTTCCACACACAAACACAGCATTATATGCAGACGACACAGCCATATACTCACATTCATTCGCAGCAACAGTAGCAAACAAACAACTACAAATACACGCACATATACTCGAACATTACTACAACAAGTGGAAAATACAAATAAACGCCACAAAAACAGAGAACATCATAATAACACGTAAATTCGCAAACATCAAAACATTCACACCAATTAAAATCAACAACACACCCACACTTATAACCGACTCCGTCAAATACCTCGGAGTACACTTAGATAGACGATTAAACTTTAAACAACACATCAAACAGACATTACGCAAAGCATACGCCACCACAAAAACACTTTACCCACTACTCGCAAAAAATGCAAAAACATCACAACACAACAAAAAACTTATCTACACATCCATACTGAGACCCATCATAACGTACGCAGCCCCCATATGGTATCACACATCCAAACATAACATACAGACACTACAATTTTATTTAGTCTTAAGCTATTTTACTGTTAAGTGTATAGCTGTCTCCATAGTTTTCTGTCCTGCGTCAGTTTTCTTATATCCTTCCATCTGATTCCCTTTTCCTCTACTTCCTCCTTCATTCCTTCTTCCCATGTCTTCCTTGGTCTTCCTTGGTAGTTTTTTCCTGATGTTTTTGTTTCATAGACTTTTCTTGTGGTCCTTCCCTCGTCCATTCTGTATACGTGTCCTAGCCATCTCATTTGATTTTCCCTTATTTTCGCGTTAATCGGCTCTATTTTCAGGTTTTGTCTATGTGTTTCATTTCTTATTCTGTCTAAACGTGTCTTATCTTCAATTTTTCTAAGGAATCTCATGTCTGTTGCGTTTATTTTTGTTTTGTGTTTTTCCGTTAATGTCCATGTTTCGCTGGCATACGTCATTGTGGGTCGGACTACTTTCTTCACAATGTCTGTTTTTATCTCCTTCGGTATTTCTTTTCTTCCAAAAAATGTGTTTTTCATCATGTTAAATATTTTTCCTGTTTTGCCTACTCTTTCGTTTATTTCTTTGTCTAGTTTCCCATTGCTTTCTATTATACTTCCTAAGTATTTGTATTGTTTAACCTGTTCAATCTGATTTCCCTGTATGGTTATCTTGTGTGTTCTATTTCCTCTTGTTATTATCATTGATTTTGTTTTTTCTATGTTAATTTTCATATTTATTTTCGTGAGTTCCCTGTCTATTAATGTAATATTGTGTTGTAGGTCTTCTTCGGTCTCCGCCACTATTGCCATATCATCCGCGAACATCAGTATTCCCACCTGGGTCTCCTTCATTTTCCAGTATCCCAGCTTCAGTGGTTTTATTTTCTCCTTTATTCGTTTCATCGCTTCATCTAGCACTAGTATGAAAAGTAATGGGCTTATAATGCATCCTTGTTTTACTCCGATCTTTGTTTCAAACTCTCGTGATTCTTCGTTATTTATTCTCACGACGCTCTTATTCTCTTTATACATTGTTTTAATTAGTTCGGTTGTTTGCTTATCTATTCCTCTTTTTTCTAAAGTTTTCCATATCATATCTCTTTTTACCCTGTCGAATGCTTTTTCTAAGTCTATAAAGCATATATGGATATCTCTATTTTTGTTCAGCATTTTCTCACTTATTTGTCTAATTGTGAAGATTAGATCTTGTGTGCTTTTTCCTCTTCTGAATCCGCATTGTGTTTCTTCTATGGTTTCTTCGATCTTGTCTCTTACTCTTTTTTCTAGTATTCTTGCTAGTATTTTCCCCGGTACGCTATTTAATGTTATTCCTCTATAGTTGCTGCAATTTCTCTTATCTCCTTTTTTATAGATCGGTATTATTATTCCTTTGTTCCATTCTTTTGGTATTTTCTTTTCTTTTGCTACCTCATTGAGTAGTTTCGTAAATTGTAATGTTCCTTCTTCTCCCATGAATTTTATCATTTCTGGTGTTATGTTGTCTATGCCTGGGGATTTTCCTACTTTCAGCTTTTTTATGGCTTCCCTTACTTCCTTTTCCAGTATTAGCTGTATTTCTTGTGTTTCTACAGCTTCATTTTGCTCTTCTGTTTCTTGTCTCTGGTCCTCGGTCAATTCCTCAAAGTATTGCTTCCACCTTTCCATTATTCTGTCTTCTTCCATTATTATATTTCCTTCTTTGTCTTTCATGTTCATCATGGTATATTCTTTCTTCGCTCTCAGTTGTTTCATCGTTCTAAAGAATAGTTTTTGGTTTTCTTTGTAATTCCTCGTCATCTTTTCTCCAAATTTTGCCCATGATTCATTTTTTGCTTTCTTTACTTCGGTTTTTACTTCCCTTCTTTTTTTCTTGTATTCTTCATAATCGCATTCTTTATTTGAACTTATGTATTTTTTCCATTTCTCTTTCTTTTCTTGGATTTTGTCTTTCAGTTCTTTCGTCCACCATGCTGTTCTTTTTATATCCTTGTTCACTATCTTTGTAGCTCCGCAGCTTTCTGTAGCTGCTTCTAGTATGATTTTTTTAAAAATTTCCCAGTTCTCTTCTATTCCTGTTTTATATTTTTGTTCATTACATTTTCGTGTTACAATCTCTTTGTACCTCTCTTGGCATTCTTCCTCCTTGAGTTTGTAGCTTTTTATTTTTTCTTTTGTCTTCTTTCTTCTTTTGTCTTGTATTTGCTTTTCTTTCTTGTTCATTATATCCATCTTCACCAGAAAATGGTCGCTTCCTATTTCTGCTTCTCTTGATACTTTTACATTTTTGACTATTTTCCATTTATTTTTGTTTACTATGAAGTAATCTATTATTGATTTTTCGTTTCTCGACGGTTCCGCCCTCGTATATTTGTGTATGTCTTTGTGTTTAAATTTAGTATTAGTTATTATTAAGTCATTTTCCCTGCATATATCTATTATTCTTTCTCCATTATCGTTTCTGGTTTCTTCCCCTTCTTTTCCCATAATGTCTTCTATTCCTTCATTGCTGTTTCCCACTCGTCCGTTTAGGTCTCCCATGATTATAACATTTTCTAGCCCTACATCCACCTCTCTCTGAAGATTTTCGAAGAAAGTATCTTTCTCTCCTTTTCTTGCATCTTCGTTTTCTCCATATGTGATTATCATTGTCCATTTTTCATCTTCATTCAATTTCATTTCTACCGTCATAATTCTTTCGTTTATAAATCGTTCTCTTATTATGGCTTTTTGTTTGTCCGGTGCGATTATTATTCCTACTCCTGCTCTCGCCCTCTCTTTCTCTTCTATGCCTGACCAGTACAGCCAATATCCTTTATGTATTTTCTTCATTCCGTTTCCCTTGAGTTTTGTCTCTGTGACTCCTAATATTTCCACGTTATGTTTTATCATTTCCTCCACTATTTCTACCTCCTTTCCCTTTATACTTCTTATGTTCCATGTGCCTATTCTGATAATATTGTTTTTTCCGTTCTGTCTTTTTATATTCCCTGCTTTCTTTTGTAATGTCCTCTTCATTATCCTGTCCGTCTTGGTTTTGTTCGTCTCTCCTTTTCCGTTCTTTAGTACTTTTTTGACTTTGTGCTTTCTTTATTGGTGTTCTCTCTGCTGACCCCATTTTCTTGTGTATCCCATCTATAGACTTGTTTGTCTATTATGAGTTTCTGGTATCCTATTTTAACCGTTTTCCCTTTTAACTTCTCTTCTTTTGCTATGTTTCTGATTTCGCGTTGTATTTTTCTCTCCTCCCATGTTAGATCGTTCTCTATGTAAATATTTGTGTTTATTAGCTTATGTTTTGCTGTCATAATCTTTTGTTTTTCTTCCCAGTTTGTCATCTCTGCTATTATGATCTCTGTTTTTTGGTCTTTATTTAGTACGTTTATCTTTTTAATACTTGTTTTGACCCTTAATTTTTCCTCTAATATATTTTTCACCTCGTTTTCCACGTTTTGGGTGCTCTTTAGTCCTTTTATTACTATGTTATTCTTCTTCTTGTTTTTTTCTTCTCTTTCGGCTTTCCATTCTAGTGTCTCTATTCTCTCTAGTAATATTTTCTTTTCTTTTTGCCAGTTAGCTTCTTTCTTTTCCATTTCGTTTTTCATCTCTCTTATCTCTTGTTTTAGTTCCTGTGTATTTTCTTCCATTTTCTCCATCATTGATTGCATCATTTTCTTTAATTCGTCCATTTTTTGTTTTTTATTTTGTTCTTCGTTTCCCTTTTCCTCAATTTCAAATCTATTTTCACTTTTTTCCTCTCTTTTCTTTTGTTCAGGTGATCTCAGTACCTTCTTGCTTTTATTGAATGCCTGTTCGTTGTTGACTTCTTCTATACCCCTTTGTCTCTTACTCATTCTCTCCTATTCCCTAATTTTATTTTCTTGTCTTCCCCTTTTTATTTATTTTGGTGTTTTTATCTTCTCTTTACTGTTTACACTACTCTTTTTATTTTTTATTAATTTATTTTTACTACTTTTGGCAACACTGATATGCCGGGTTTTGCCGTTTGAGCTCGTCCACTTAGTGTCTCTGTCCGTTCGCGTCCGCACAAGCGACTTTCGCCTTTACTGTTCGTTGTGCGAGCGACTTTCGCCCTTATTGTTCACTTTGTTGTTATTAATTCACTTTTATTCGCACTGACACAGGTCTCTTCCGTTGCACCTACTTTTCTCACGTCCCTTTCTTTCCAGTTTACACCCCTACACTGTCTTCTATATTTCTTACTCCCTTGGTTTATCACTTAAATCGATTTTACACTGACGATTCGCCACACGTCACGCGTCATGTACGTACCGCCGTCCAATTTATCAGAAAAACACAGACACTACAAAGATATCAAAACAAAATACTACGACTAATAACAGACTCAGACAATTACACTAGAATCACACACCTACATGAATTAACAAACATTGAATACATACACACATTTATAAACAAACTAGCAACAAAATTTTACAAAACGCAGACACACCACAATCCCCTAATTAAAAATATACACAAGACACCAGAAAACAGCCCAGACATAATCATTAAACACAAGCCCCCATATTTCAACCTAGACTTAAGATAAATGCACACTGTAAATAAATGTAAATAAAACTAGTTGTAAGAAAATGTAAATATAGCATAAGTATTAATCCTAAGCCCTGTAATAAAAACTACCCGCACCTGGGTACAATAAAAACGAGGAAAACCCAAAGAAACCACAAATGTAGAAATGCAAATGTAAAAATGTAAATACTTGTAAATATGAACTAGCGAGTAAGTAACAACAATAAATAATACACAAACACAGACACATACACACACAAATACACAACACTAAATAAATAATACAACACCAGATACAAATACCATAACCAGGTTTTTGGCCCACTTTTCCTGGCAACACACACAACACCCATGCAACGAATAATACAAACACACGACATCACACACAATACCACAAGCCACACGCATAAAAACATAAATAGCACTATAAACACATTCTCGTGTAGGAGATTGCTCCAATTATTATTATCACAAATGTAAACATACAGTAGTTTAAATGAAAGAAGTCCCATGAAGGTTATCTGTATCATATACGAATTAACGTATAGTTATATATCTATCTCTCTCATTTCAATTGTCAAACAGCACGCGCGACAAGGATGGATATAACGCGTTTGTCTTTAGAATGTCCGAATAATACTACGACAAGCAAAACAAAATGAGGCTCGTTGTACTCGATACTATTGCAATAACGTAAGTTGATTTCTTATTCCCTACACTACTAGCTGTCGCATAGGCGTGTAGTGTCATTTTGCTGCATTTTCTGTCAATTTGTCTTATTTACCACTAATTAACACCAGTATTATGCACTAACACAAACACAGTTATAATAAATCACTTTTATTGCAACCACTGATATTATATCATTATCTAAATCGTTGTTGTAATTCAAAATGTGAGACACAAATAATTAACGTAATGAACTGTCAAAACATCGTATTTCTGTTGTTACCGGTGCTAAGCCGACTATTCACCGAAAACTTTATATCTGGTATATACTAATGCATGCATTGTTCTTCTTTTGTTTATATCTCCCCGTCATCTGCTAACCCCTCACCCTCGGAAATTACAGTATCTTATATGCCCCATTAAAAATTAGATAAACGACGCTACTGAATATGAGAAAATGGGCGTGGTTGAAATCTAAACTCGTACTGTCCTTCAATGACCTTCAAGGGACTTCTTTCATTTAAACTACTGTATATGTATATGTACACATACTTTATAAAGAAAATAAAGGAAGTTTTGAAATTGAAATTGATATCTATTGCACGATAATGACAAAAATTCAAGATATTTTAGAACCAGTACAAGAGATACGAAACGTATCAAGGCGGAACTCTTCTGCGGGTAGTCAAGCGCACTCTACTTGCTGACCCACAGTTCAACGTTCCGCAAAAAATAGACATTTTACTCGGAGCACAGGTCTTTATGAAATTACTCAAAATGAATCAACGTACGAAGAAAGGAACCTATCCCATCCTACAAGATACACAGCTTGGTTGGATCTTGTGTGGAGAGTACTTGAACACCAGCGAAGTTCCAGTACATCAGACTCAACACGCATTGTTCGCCAGAAACGACCAAGCACTTAGTCAAAGGTTACAACGATTCTGGGAAATAGAGGAGATTGACCGCCCAATACGGTCGAAAGAGGATATCGAATGTGAAAACCATTTTACGAATAATGTCACAAGAAATGTTTCAGGTCGTTTTGTCGTTAAGTTACCGTTCAAGGACGATCCAAGAATTCTGGGAGATTCTAAACAAACTGCGCAAAGGAGGTTAACTCTTATTGAAAAACGACTCGAGCAAGATGCTTCCCTTCGAGAAGAATACCATAGCTTTATGTCGGAATACGAAACTTCGGGTCACATGAAGAAACTCGAAGATTCACAAGACACTACAGAACCTAGCTACTATTTACCGCATCATCCAGTATTTAAAGAAAGTAGCACAACCACCAAAACGAGAGTTTTTTTCGACGCATCCTGCAAAACAACCACAAATATGTCACTTAATGATATTTTGAGAACTGGACCTACGTTTCAGCAAGACTTATATTCAATCATGATTAGATTCAGAACTCATCCAGTAGCATTTGTTGCAGACATTAAACAAATGTATAGACAGGTGTTAGTACATGAAGATGATCAACGATTTCAACGAATCTTATGGAGAGATTCTCCGCAAAAACCTATTCAGCAATACCAGTTGGCAACTGTAACGTATGGAACCGCCCCGGCACCGTACCTCGCAACACGATGTTTACTTCAACTCGCGCAAGAACAATGTCAGCAATTTCCTCAAGCTGCAGAATTATTACGACAGGATTTTTATGTAGATGATCTACAAGAATTATTGAAACATGGTGGATTCCATTTAAGAAAATGGTCCACAAACAACGAGGAATTATTGTCGAATATTCCTCTCGAGCTCAGAGAATCACAGCATTCGCTACAATTAAATGATACTGAGATAGTCAATACCTTAGGATTATATTGGAATCCTAACAAGGATCAATGTCACGTTGTATATGGTAATGGCCAGCACGTACAGTCCAACCCGCTTACCAAGAGAGCAGTTCTTTCAATTATCGCATCTACATTTGATCCATTAGGATTAATCAGTCCAATAGTAATAGTTAGTAAGATTTTTACGCAAAGGCTTTGGCAAAGAGGTTTACAATGGGATGAAGTACTCCCAGATGACTTAACGAAGCAATGGATTACTTATCACAACAACCTTGCATCCGTAACCAATATTGTAATAGAGAGATTAGTTACAAGCAAGGAAACACCAGTAGATATACAACTGCACGGATTCGCAGATGCTTCTGAACAAGCATATGGAGCTTGTTTATATCTGCGTTGCACTGATTCAAGAGGAAGGATAACAATTAGTTTGTTATGTTCGAAGTCAAGAGTAGCACCACTCAAGCGCGTGACGTTGCCTAGACTGGAGCTATGTGCAGCACACTTGCTGTCAAATTTAGTTCGGAAGTGTCTCAGCATTTTAAGGTTAAAGTTAACCAATGTTAACCTATGGACGGATTCTACTGTGGCCCTCGCCTGGATTTCATCCTGCCCTAGCAGATGGAAGACATTTGTCGCTAATAGAGTAGCAGAGATCCAAGACAACACGCCAACAGCGGTGTGGAACCATGTCGCGTCCGAATACAATCCAGCCGATTTAATTTTGAGAGGAATAAGTCCAGACCAACTACAGGAAAACAGTCTCTGGTGGTATGGCCCCACCTGGTTATGCTTACCCACAACAGAATGGCCACAATCTTCACGATCTCCTGTGAAGAAGATACCGGAAGAAAAGAAGGATACAGCCTCCTGTATTCTATTAGAAACTACTGTTCAGAATCCTTTACTCAATAAGTATTCAAAACTACAAAGACTATTAAGAATCACAGCCTACTGTCTGCGATTCATAGAGAGACTCAACAAGTCACCGAGCACACATTCATCAATTCACCTGACTACAACCGAAATTGATGAATCTCTCAAAACCTGTATTCAAATGACACAGCGTATAGAATATCCTTTAGAACTGTCATTAATACAGAGGGGAAGGGATCTTCCAAGGGACAATTCGCTTGTAAAATTAGTACCATTCATAGATCAAGATAGTATACTCAGAGTAGGAGGTCGTTTACAGAATTCGACATTACCCGACGAAATCAAGCACCCTATTATCTTACCTGCTAATCAACATCTTACGTTACTAATAGTACGAGAAGAGCACCATCGCTTATTACATGCAGGACTTCAACTGCTCATGTCGTCAGTACGCCAAAACTATTGGATACCACGACTGAAACAACTAGCAAAATCCGTGATACACAACTGTACTCGTTGCTTCAGAATGAAGGCGCGTACAGCTAATCAACGCATGGGGAACCTGCCCTCATATCGTGTAACTCCCTGTCGAGCATTTGTTAATGTTGGAGTTGACTACGCTGGCCCATTAACCATAAAGATTGGTTCAATTCGCAGCAGAAGTACTACTAAAGCTTATGTAGCAGTTTTCGTTTGCATGAGTACAAAGGCAATTCATTTGGAATTGGTGAGCAGTCTTACGTCATCCGCATTCATAGCAGCATTACATAGATTTGTATCGCGTCGAGGCTTATGTCAGAACATATACAGCGACAATGGCACAAATTTTGTAGGAGCAAACAAGGAGCTGCAACAGTTTTTCAAGGACGAGCAAGGCAAGGGTGACATCACAAATCACTTGACGTCACAAGGATGTCAATGGCATTTCATTCTCCCGAATTCACCCCACTTTGGAGGCTTATGGGAAGCCGCAGTACGATCCATGAAGCATCACCTCCAGCGTGTCGCTGGTAATACTGTTTTCAATTTTGAGGAAGTAACCACACTTCTCGCTCGTATCGAAGCGTGTTTGAATTCACGGCCTTTGATACCACTAACAAACGACAATGATGAATTCTCCTATCTGACTCCTGGCCACTTCCTTGTACATCACCCGTTGACCTCATTGCCCGAACCAGACTTCTCCGGTGCAAATGTTCACAGGTTAACCAGATGGCAGAGGATCGTTCAAGCCACACAACACATCTGGAACCGCTGGTCGAACGAGTATCTACACACTCTTCAACAACGACACAAATGGTACCACAAATCTAACAACATACAGCCCAACCAGTTGGTCCTGGTAAAGGAAAGCAATCTACCGCCATTGCAGTGGAGAGTTGCCGTCGTCACCGACACACATCCCGGTGCCGATGGATTAGTCCGAGTCGTAACCATCAGAACAGCCAACGGAACCTACAAGAGGCCAATCCACAAGCTATGCCCGTTCCCACAAGACGACAGTAATACATCAATCTAGCATGGAGGCCGGAATGTTGTATAGTTGTTAAGTTTTTTCAATGTAACTAGTTAAGAAAAAATCATGTGATTTTTGGAGGCCGGTATGTTCCGGCTGATCAGTTTGTATTTCCCACCCTTTTGTTCTACGGCAAGGGACGGAGAGTAGTAGTATCGATGACGGAGTTGTAGACAAGTGTGTCAAGCGTCATGGCAGACGTACATGTTAGAGAACGTTCATGCATACGCTAGTTCATTCTTATAAGTATTTTAGTATACAGAGTACTGTAGTTCACACCTGTGATGCAGTTATTAATGTCATAAACAGTGTAATGTTCTATGCAATCTTTCTTATTCAATTAAACAGTCCGTTTTTGAACCAGCATACAGTCCACTCATTTAAAGTAACCCGACCACCAGGTTACACCTACAATAACTGTATTTAAAAGTCCTCGCCCGTGACGAGGACGACGATGACGTGTGCACTCTTTCATAATCGTACACATAATGAGGTGATGGTGCATAAGATCACCAATTTATACATAAATACTGATGTAACACTCATCTCTCGTCAGTAAAGACAGTAGTATAGTAATGGGGTTCTGAGGACAGCACTGCGGGTTGCCTACCTCGCGCCTGTACTGTAGTACGGCGTTGCGGGGCGTGGTGGGGGGCGCGGGGGTCACGTGATCGGTAGAGGGGTCACGTGACCGGAAGAGTGGGAGGGGGTCACGTGATCGGGGGGCGTGGCCTGGATGACGTCATCCAGGGGGCCTGGGTGACGTCATCCAGGGGGTCAGGCTGTACTGTTGTATGGACTCTTCTTTCAAGGTCATGCACCTGATGATCTTCTTCAGGGGGAGAACTCAGAGGAGTTCCGGGGTCTGGAACAAGGGTGACGTCATCCAGGTGGCCAGGCTGTACCGTTGTATGGCCGACTTGGAGGTCTTCTTTCAAGGTCATGTACCTGGAGCTCTTCTTCAGGTGGTGAACTCGGAGGAGTCACGGGGTCTGTATCAAGGGTGACGTCATCCAGGGGTCAGGCTGTACCGTTATATGGCCGACTTGGAGATCTTCTTCAGGCAGGATGGGTCTTCTTTCAAGGTCATATACCTGGAGGTCCTCTTCCGAGGGTGAACTCAGAGGAGTCACGGGGTCTGGATCAAGGGTTACGTGGCCCAGTGAGCCAGACCGTACCTGGAGGTTTTTCTTTAGGTGGAGTACGGACCTGGTGGCGCATGCGCAACGCGGCAAAATTTCTGGGATTACCCTTCACTTACGGACATGTTCAAACCTGTTTCATATAATTCCAGGAAGTGATTACGCAATATTGCGCAACTATTGCGTCATCTCTCGCAACGCGGCAAAATTTCTGGGATTACCCTTCACTTACGGACATGTTCAAACCTGTTTCATATAATTCCAGGAAGTGATTACGCAATATTGCGCAACTATTGCGTCATCTCTCTCTATTTTAGCAACGTTGCAAAATTTTTGTATAAATTACGATGATGGAAAAAATTGCATTCACTCAACATTGTACCGACTTTGCCTCAATATGGAGAAGAAAATAAGTGAAACCAGTTCTTTGTTTGTTAATAATTTGAAGCAAGCATTTGCGCAGTTAACAAATAAATCTACTGAACTTACCACTTGGATTAATCATTCAAATAAAAACGTGAAATTAATCGCAAGTGCTCTACATAAAACACAGTTAACATTTGGTGCGAAGAAGCATTTAGAAAATAATATATGCCGAATTAAGGGAATTAAAACTTTATTGTGTAAGAAGAAATTAATATATGGAGGATCACTCACCAATCGGAAAGAGAACAGAAGTGATCGTGTATCGTGGGAAGACGTAGATTCTGCTTTTTCCAGCCGCTTAAGAACAGGCGTTATAATTAATATCGTGCATAAAGACATTAATAAGTTTCTAGATGACGCATTTTATTTATTTAAAGCGAGAATTAAAAATGCGTTAAAAAAACATGTATCATTAAAAGTGAATGTAATATTGTGCGCGGAATTTGTTACGAAAGACATAATAGAAGACAAATACTTCAACACTAAAAACTCAGTGATATTACAATCCACTGATTTAAAGGAGTGGTTTAAAACAAACGTGAGAGAAGTGCTGGTAAAGAAGATTGAAGAATTTCAAGAAAGAGACAGTGGTTGGACACTAAATAAGATAATAAACTTGGTTGTGAATATAAATAAGTATGCCCCGTTATGTGCCTCATCTTACATTGACTTACCGGCACAAATTAAATATAAGCGTGCTATTGTTAATGTGAAAAATAACGATAACGCATGTTTTGCGTGGGCTATAATTTCTGCCCTACATCCTGTAAATTCTCCTGGGCAAAATGTTGTTAGAATTTCATCATATCCTCATTATGAGAATCATTTAAATTTACAAAATATCAGCTTTCCCGTAACTTTAGATCAAATTCCAAAATTTGAGAAACAAAATATAGATATATCTATAAATGTTTTTATATTAAAAAAATACAAATCTAAGTTATGGAAACGTGAATATTTTAATACTGTGCCAGTGTATTTAACGGATGACAAAAAAGTGAATCATGTAAATTTATTAATTGTAGAAGAAAAGTATTACTGTGAAAATGAAGTTGAAGAAGAGGTTCATAAAGAAGAAGAATGCAGTGATAGTGATGATGAAAATGTGAACAATGATCTATTTGAAAAAAAGTTCCATTACTGTTGGATCAAAGACCTAGCTCGTTTAGTACACTCAAGTCTCGTAAGATGTTTAAATTATTTTTATTCCGAATATTTATTGGAAGAACATGAACAAGTCTGCAGTAAGATGAACAATTGCAAAATTAAGTTACCAAAACCTGGTGAAAATATATTATGCTTTAAAAATTTGCATCATAAGGAAATGGTACCTTTTTGTATTTACGCGGATTTTGAAGCTATCCTTAAACGTGTAACGAACCCAGAAATGCGAACAAAGACGCAGATATTTCAAGAACATGTACCATTCAGTATTGGATATTATTTTAATTGTTACTATGACAGTTCATTATCATATTACAAATCTTACACAGGTTCTGATTGTCAAACTTGGTTTATAAACGAATTACAACAAATTGTTGAAGATGTTGAACCAGTATTTTCGGTATGTGTACCAATGGATACTTTAACATATCAGGAACAATTAGACTTCGAAAACTCGAGGATCTGTCATATATGCGAAAGGGAATTTGCACCTCATGATACTCGTGTTAGAGATCACTGTCATTTAAGTGGGAAATTTAGGGGAGCTGCTCACCAATTATGCAATTTATTATATACGATCCCTATGTACATTCCAGTAATTTTCCATAATTTGTCAGGATATGATGCGCATTTTTTTATAAAGGAACTATCGAACATAATTGAGGGTAGAATAAGTCTTTTACCTATTAACAAAGAACGATACATATCATTTACAAAATTTATTGCAGACAGTAATATTTCGTTTAAATTTATCGATTCATTCAGATTTTTGAATACCAGTTTAGATAAGTTAGCCGCAAATCTGGAAAACAATGACAAAATAATATTACAGTCCGAATTTCCAGATTTATCCGAATCAAACTTAAATTTAATTTCAAGGAAAGGTGTTTTTCCCTATGATTACTTAGATAATGTCGACAAATTGGAAGAAACTAAATTACCGACGAAAGACCAATTCTATAATCAATTAAATGATATCGATATATCCGAAACAGATTACGAGCATGCAATAAACGTTTGGAATCAATTCAAATGTAAAAATTTGAAGGAATATTCTAATCTCTACCTTAAAATTGATGTATTACTTTTAGCGGATATATTTGAGAATTTTAGAAAAAAATGTAAAATTGCTTATGACTTAGATCCACTGCATTACAACACCACAACAACACCGGGATTAACTTGGGATGCAATGTTAAAATTCACCAGAGTGGAATTGGAATTGCTGACGGACATAGATATGTTAATGTTTATAGAAAGAGGAATTCGCGGCGGCGTGAGTCAATGTTCGAACAGATACGCGAAGGCAAACAATAAATATATGACAGATTCATATGACCCTGAAAAACCTTCGGTATATCTACAATATTTTGATGTTAATAATTTATATGGTTGGGCTATGTCCCAATATCTACCACAAGGAAATTTTAGATGGCTTTCAGAAATTGAAGTTTCAAATCTAAATGTACAATATATTGATGATAATTCTTCTACCGGATATGTCTTAGAAGTAGATATTAGTTATCCCGATCATTTACATGATAAACACAAGGATTTTCCAATGTGTCCTGAACGAAAAATTCCACCTAGTGCAAAAACTGAAAAATTATTAACCACCTTAGAAAAGAAAACTAATTATATCATTCATTATAGAAATCTAAGACAATGCTTAGCTCACTGATTAATTCTAGAGAAAATTCATCGAGTACTATCATTTAAGCAATCTCCTTGGCTAAAAGGATACATTAATTTAAACACGGAACTAAGAAAGAAAGCTACAAATAACTTTGACAAAAATTTATTTAAATTGATGAATAATGCAGTATTTGGGAAAACTATGGAAAATGTTCGAAAACAAGTTAATATTCGGTTAGTCACCAAGTGGAAAGGTCGGTGGGGTCTAAAAAAATTAATTGCAAGACCAAATTTTAAAAAGAGAACAGTTTTTTCCGAAAATTCTGTAGCCGTAGGGATGCTAAAAACTGATATTTTTGTTAATAAACCAATTTATGTGGGAATGTGCATTTTAGATATATCGAAAATATGCGTTTATGATTTTCATTACAATTATATGTTAGAAACTTTAGGAAATCAATGCAAGTTAATGTATACAGATACTGATAGTTTAATTTATTCGATAAATTGTGAAGACATTTATGATATAATGAAGCGTGATATTCATAAATTTGACACTAGTGATTATCCTGAAAATAATATTTTTAATATTCCTTTAGTTAACAAAAAAATTCCTGGCCTAATGAAAGATGAAAATAATGGTAAAATTATGACTGAATTTATTGGATTAAGATCGAAAATGTATACTATTAAAGTAGAAAATGAGACTGAAATAAAAAAGTCTAAAGGTATTAAAAATATATTTCTTACGAATAAGATACCATTTCAGGATTATTACTCATGTCTATTTATAGTGCGTTCCAAAACGCAACCAATGTAACCGGTTACGTAAAATGACCGGGATATCTTGTGTTTTGGAACGCGATTACGGGATATCTGGTCATATTCATCGTAACCAGATGACCGCGGCTCAAGGCATGGTTACGTTGGTTATTTTCTTATTTGTATAGAGTGGGGGAATTCATTTTGAGCGCGAAACGTTAAGATTGTGTCAAATCATAACCAAAGTTGTGTTCAGAAGTAGTAAAGTGTTTCGAAAGTGTTGCATAGGTTGTATTTAGGTCAGCTTTCAAAAATTATGGATCAGACGGAAAACAGTGAGTATTATAATTATATACGCATATATTTCAATGATCATTATTATTATTGTTTTTATGTGTAGATGAACAGGATGAAGATGAATTTGTGTATTATTATCTTGATGATATAACGCAAAATGACACAGGTAGATATTTTATTACTATCTGTAATGTATGCACAATAATGAAAGATGTATATTTTAGGAAAGACGTGGTCTGAGAATGAAGTTTTTGCCTTAATTGAAGTATACCAGGAATATGAAAAAAAATTTTGTTCCCCGCAATATAATGCTTCCAAAGTGTGGAAAGAAATATCGCAGCATTTGGAGGTTAATGGTATAAAGAAAACGGGTGATGCGTGCAACACGAAGTGGCGAAATTTGAAAAAAATTTACCAAAAACATAAAACTAACCAAAATTCCACGGGACAAACCAGAAGGCAGTGGAAGTTTTTGATGTAAACTTTGTACATGTTTCCACAAAATTTCACACTCACATATTTATGTATTTATTTGCAGGCAATGCATGAAATCTTGCATAAGAAACCTGAAATAACACCCGTAGCAACTGCGTCTTCCTCGGGTAAAGTAACTACAGGATTGCAGCAGTGTCACTCTGGTTCCAGTTCCCCGAGTACACGTAATATAATAAATATAATGAAAATGTATGACATGTACATAACTAATGTATTATTATTATATATAGCAACAGGAAAGTCAAATCGCAAGAGGAAAAGTGATGACCTCACAAAAGTTCTGCAGGAAATGGAGGCCAACAAAGAAAGGAGGCACAAGGAACGTATGGAACAGAAAGAAAAAGTATTAAAATTCTTGAATGACTATATATCATAATGTGCAATTAAAATTTATTCATATAATATGCTCTCACTGGTCCATATCCGCTGATTTCAATTTTGTGTTTATTATATACATATGACTATTATAATTATTTTTTTGTTCATTATATATATATATATATATATATATATATATATATATATATATCTTTATATTATTCTTTATATTATTAAACTCTTTAGCACTAGATAAACTGTCGTAGGCAAACTTAATTGCTAGAGTACTAATCCATTACATACTTGATCCCTATACATTATTCCTTCACGCCTTCTCCCTTCATCTGTTAATTGAATAATAGGTATATCATGTTCATCCTCAAATCCATGAATATCAAGAAACTCTTCTTGTAACAAATCATTCTGCATAATACAGATGTTATGAAGAACACAGCACGCAATTATAATTTTTGATATCCAATCAATGCGATGCATGTCCAGAAATTTTAAGATACGGAAACGTCCTTTCAAAATCGCGAACGCTCTTTCAATTATGCTTCTACATGACGCATGGCGATAGTTATATAATCTGTTTTGTTCATTGAACTGAAGCCCTTCTTTATAAGGGACAAGTAGCTGTTTTAAGCAAGGATACGCTTTGTCGCCTACAATACTGTAATTCCCTGGGAACATAATATCTGAACGTTCAGTTATATGATTCCATACTTCAGATCTTCTTAGAACGGTGGCATCATGTACAGAGGCTGTTTCACCCGCATAACAGTGCGTAAACAACATACGGTGATCACAAATGGCCTGTAGTATGCAGAAAGAATATATTTTGTAACCAGTCATGCTTTATAAAATCATATTTTTTACCTGCAAAGTAACAGCAGCAAAATTTTTGCGACAAATGTAAGATCGTCCATTCTCTTTCGGCATTGGAATTTTAATGTAAGTTCCATCAATAGCTCCTATAATGTTGGGGAATTTATTGGTTCTATTAAAGTGACGACTAATTTCTTCTTTTTCTGCGTCATTAGGCCATTTAATGAACAGAGGAGCTAGCTGAAAGAGGGCATCCGAAACTTTTCTGACATTTCTAACACCTGTTCCTTTTCCGATGTTAAACCGATCGCACATAGATCTACAATGAAATGACACAATTTTGAATTTTAAACTACAATAAACAAATATGTATTGCGTGATATATACCTGTATGACTCAGGTGTTGCCAAATACCAAATTGCAGAAAGCAATTGCTCCATAGAGGAGACACACGGTCTTCCTACGTATGATTTATTTTGTAGTTTGTCTTTCATAATATTATGTATATACATCATGGTACCTCTTTTTAGTCTAAAATGAGACTGAAATTCTTCTTCAGAGTACTTCTCTACTACCGAAACCACATAGTCTTCTATGTGTGGTCTCCTCTCATTTAACGGTCCTATAATGTTATTAAAGCAAAAATTACTACCATACAAATTATTTAAGGCAATTACTGAACTGTATACTGCAGTAGCAATAATTTCCATCTCATCTTCACTACTGTCTGACGATGTTAACAGCAATTCGTTTATGGCCATCTTTGCTATATTATCCATATTCTGAAATAATGTGTATTGCAATATTACAATTGATATAAATAACTAAGGTGATGTGCACATACATACAAAATTTTCGTACAGTACAATCGCAATACAATACTGACAACAACTGACAATGTTACTTCTTGCTGACAATTGACATCTGATGTGATCTGATGATACAATTTGAGGTTCTCCTACATCAGCTGTCAAATCCCCCACCATTTTTTTCCCCTAGATAACCGCCGGTTATTTTCGGCGTTCCTAAATTGCGGTGGATAACTCGTAACCAAAACATGACCAAGCACAAAATGACCGGTTACCCTGGTTACGTTTTGGAACGCACTATTAATAATATAGAGCATACTGTTGTACAAAATAATATTATATTTAAGAAACATGATGTATATAGTGTAAGTCAATCAAAAATAGCTTTAAGTCCCCATGATAACAAACGCTGTATAAAACCGAATGAAACAGATACGTTACCATGGGGACATTATAGCTTAAAATAGGTATTATATTTTAAAATGTATTTCTTAGGAATAAGATAACTTATGTTTATATAATATAGAACATATAATTGTGCACAATAATATTATATTTAAGAAACATTATGTATATAGTGTAAGCTAAAGTAGTGTTAAGTTCTCATGATAACGAAAAACCTGCTGAAATGTTACCATGCGGATAATTTAAAATAAATGTGAATGTTACTTACAATTTATAATAAATATTTACACACACACACACACACACATGCACTCGCGCAATTTATTGTTTGAATAAACGAATTTGCATAATAAAGTTCCCCATTTCCGTTTCGAGAAGATGATGATACTGCTGCTCCCAAGGTGCGACTGGCTCTGGCACCGGGGAATATGACGGCTCGAAAGCTGTTGGTGCTGCCCACATCACCTCGAAACTGTTTTCGGGGCCTCCAAATTCTATGATATCTCCATGTATCATCCAACATCCCATTCTGTTTGGAAGATTAAAACCGTTCACCCGAATTCCATGCTGACTCTAAATTATAAGAAAAAAAAAATGAATTTATGAATTTAAAATTTTAAAATATAATATAACTTACATCATTGTTAATTAATCTTAACTCTTCTCCCTGCAGAACAAAATATGCATGATTCTCGTCCGCAGAACAGGATTTTAAAATTATGTCGTTATATCTCCCAGTCCCCACGAAGAACATGTTTAAATTAATTAAATTAACACTATATTTCACATCAACATCACCCAAATATTCTGTTATGCTCCACATTGTTAACGAGCTGCTTTCAAACTTGTAATACGTGTCTATTAAAAAGTGTGAGGTATATATACACATATAATATTCAGCTGACGAATGTATAAAAGATAATTGAGTGATTAGAATATTTTTCTATATCGATAAATTTCTTTGTCTCATTGCTAACACTAACGTAGCACTATGTATTCTGAGAAATAGGATGATAATTTTTTTGCGAATGTATAACGAAAACGAATTATCTTAAAAATACAATTGAATGAATAACTTATTATCTACCGATACATTTCTTTACATCACTGCCGACGCTGATATGCATTATATATTTCAAGAAACATAATGCTAAATATATATCTAGACATAATTAAATTGTTTTTCAATAAGTGAAAATATTAGTTGAGCTAAATGTTAATAGATGGTTATATTTACATGTATAAAGAATGTGTAAAACTAAATTTACAATAGTCGTTCTCGATGTGCTGAAACAGACACTTGTGCGCATTATGGCGGTCATTCTAGATCTTCAAGGCTTTATGCTGAACAAAAAACAATTTGTTTGTAAAGAAATTGCAGTGATTTCTATTTGTGATGGAAAATGTGATTCGGAAATATTTGCTCCACCTTATTCATGGAATTACTTGAATAGAGAAATCCAACGAAATGTGAATTTCCTCGTAAGACATCATCATAATTTAGAGTGGTGTACCGGCAAAACACAATATTCTGATTTGGATAAGAAACTTACTTATATGTTAGCGAATGTGACATTAATATACGTAAAAGGTCTATCAAAAATGACATATTTACATGAAATTTTACCGAAACATTTAAAACATATATCAATCAAAAATCTAGAAGATATTGAATGTCCTGCATTAGAAGAATTATTGTTATCAACTACATATGACTGCTGCTATTTTCATAACAAACATTGCGCCGTTCAAAATGTTCGAGCATTGCACGAATGGTTTACATGGCGGTTTACAAACTTAGCTGCCCTTATGGCATTTCATCAAAACGGAATACTAAATCAACTATACTCAGAAGAAATTCAATGTCTAACGAAGGAGTTCGTGATGATATACGCAGGAGAACAGATAGATTATACTTGGGAAAAATTTCCAAAATCTTGGAAGGAAGATCCGGAGTTTATAAAATATAAATATTGTATAGAACATACAAATTTTAACACTAATATGTATAGATCTGCAATGGTTAAGGACTGTATGAAATGTAAAGAAAAACTTTGAATTTTAATAAAATTACATACTTTATTAAATATAGATATTTTAATTACAAAACATCATTTTTATGTATCCAACTGTTGTGTGTTTTATCCATTCCTAGCCATATTAAGCTGATGAATGTATAAGAGACTATTTGTTTTTCTATATTAGTAAATTTCTGTGCATCATTTACTTATTCCGATCTAGCATTGCCAGTGCCGGCTTATGCTTCCTGCGCCACCCGGTCCGTACTAGGAAATAAATTTTCTTTACTGGTTTAATACTTCTTCCGTTTAAAACGTGACGTATCAAGTTTGGAACGCGACGTATCACGTTTTGAACGTAACGTAACGTATTACGTTCAGAACGTAACGTAACGTATTACGTTCAGAACGTAACGTAACGTATTACGTTCAGAACGTAACGTATTACGTTCAGAACGTAACGTATTACGTTCAGAACGTAACGTAACATATTACGTTCAGAACGTACCGTATTACGTTTCGAACGTACCTTCTTATTCGCAGCATTACGAAATGAATTCAAAACATGAGCAATGATAGTAATCGATTGTTCAAACCAAAATGAATCTATTAAAACTGGATCAGTTGATGTTCGTATTGAATTTGAGTCAAGCGTTAATTTACCTCCGAACACCTCTGCATATTGTTTAATAATACATGATTGGGTTGTAGAATATAACCCATTAACTAATTATGTTAATAAAATTGCATAACCATTGTATTAATATGTATAATCACTTTTATGGAATGAATGTAAGGCAGCAAATAAAAGAAAAAAATTAGTTACACAGTTTTATTATTATTTAAATGTGTTTACAATTCATTTATAATCTGAATGTACACTTTCAAATAAAATCTTGGTATACATATATTCATACACAAATTTTTTATATTTCAATATATCGACACCGGGAACATTTGTAAATGGGCGGTGCAGGACCATCTATATGTGTTCTATCACTCGGTAGGTTATAATGTTCGTAGCATGGTAGTCGCTTCGTAAATTCCGGATGTATTTTAAACTTCGATGGTAGCTTGTGAAATAAATCTTCTAACTGAACTCCTTCAAAACTTCCCATCATTTTAATAAATTCGACATCGTTCACCTCACCACGTCTATACGCGTTTATAATTATTTCACTCATCGAAGTACTTAGTTCACCAGATTCATTTACCAGACGTGTAAATGTTTGTTTTAAATTATCAACAAACAAAGAGCTGCTGGCTTCACTTATTTCTTTCTCCTTCATGAATAGAGAGAAGGCCCGTCTATACACGTTTATAATTATTTCACTCATCCAAGCACTAGATTTATTTGTTAGACGTGTAAATGTTTGTTTCAAATTATCAACAAACGAAGAGCCGTTGGTTTTACTTATTTCTTTCTTCATCATGAATAGAGATAATATTGAGTGAACGTGATTATTAAAATTCAATTTATACAAAATTTTTTGCAACGTTGCTAAAATTTGTTGCGCAATATTATCAGTTCGACAAGGAGGGGGAATTACAGGATTGAACACGTTCGTAATCTTATCAATTCCAGGAATTTTGCAAATTGTTGCGCAATATTGCGTAATCAATTCCAGGAATTATAAAACGGGGAATCACAAAAATAAATATGTCGTAATCAGTTTCAGGAAACTTGTTTAAACAAGTGTTGCACATGCGTCACCAGAAACATAAAATTGTATAACCATTGTATTAATATGTATAATCACTTGTATGGAATGAACAAATAAAAGAAAAAAATAGTTACATATAACTACAGTTTTATTATTATTTAAATGTGTTTACATTTCACTTATAATCTGAATGTACACTTTCAAATGAAATCTTGAGTTTCCTGCTCGTACATTTTCTGGAACTCTAGTTTAGTAGTTCTGCAGGCGTCCAACGGTCCTCGACTGATCAATGCAATGTCTCCTTCTCGGTTAATGTTCTCAACCTCTTCGTGGCTGAGATCTACCACAAATCGTCGAGGTAGAAAGACTTGGAAATCTTCCAATTCGGCAATTATTGCTCTGCCGAATTTGGTGTTAATTTCACGTAGTTTTATAATTTTATACACTCGATCGATATCAATATCTTGCAATTTTTTCGTCTCCTTAAAATCTTCACAGACGCCGACGCTTGTTAACTTCGAAACAATATCAGATTTGTCCGCAGCCATAGTTATTACAACTTGTCTCTTCAACAGTCAAATGGTGAAATGAATACTAAATGTATAGTGCAAGCTTAATTTATAATAATTTTCTACAACGTTGGCAAATAAACATGATGAAATATTGCGCAATAATTCTAGGAAATGTTAAACAAGTTTGGACAAGTTCGTTAGGAGGAATTCTAGAAATGCGGCAATTTTTTCCATCATCGCAATTTATACAAAAATTTTGCAACGTTGCTAAAATAGAGAGAGATGACGCAATAGTTGCGCAATATTGCGTAATCACTTCCTGGAATTATATGAAACAGGTTTGAACATGTCCGTAAGTGAAGGGTAATCCCAGAAATTTTGCCGCGTTGCGCATGCGCCACCAGGTCCGTACTCTACCTAAAGAAAAACCTCCAGGTACGGTCTGGCTCACTGGGCCACGTAACCCTTGATCCAGACCCCGTGACTCCTCTGAGTTCACCCTCGGAAGAGGACCTCCAGGTATATGACCTTGAAAGAAGACCCATCCTGCCTGAAGAAGATCTCCAAGTCGGCCATATAACGGTACAGCCTGACCCCTGGATGACGTCACCCTTGATACAGACCCCGTGACTCCTCCGAGTTCACCACCTGAAGAAGAGCTCCAGGTACATGACCTTGAAAGAAGACCTCCAAGTCGGCCATACAACGGTACAGCCTGGCCACCTGGATGACGTCACCCTTGTTCCAGACCCCGTAACTCCTCTGAGTTCTCCCCCTGAAGAAGATCATCAGGTGCATGACCTTGAAAGAAGAGTCCATACAACAGTACAGCCTGACCCCCTGGATGACGTCACCCAGGCCCCCTGGATGGCGTCATCCAGGCCACGCCCCCCCCCCGATCACGTGACCCCTCTCCCTCTGCCGATCACGTGACCCCCGCGCCCCCCACCACGCCCCGCAACGCCGTACTACAGTACAGGCGCGAGGTAGGCAACCCGCAGTGCTGTCCTCAGAACCCCATTACTATACTACTAAAGACGGAATACATTAAACAACAGTTGTCATTACCAGTTCAGGATTTTGACGTTTTAATTTATAATAAGAGTCCAACGAATTATCGACGACATGGGGAACTTCTACCGAATACTGTACGTTGTATTATTTGCGGCCTGTATAATTGTGGAAAAACGAACGTAATGCTTGCACTTATACTACATCTGAACGGTTTATGTTTTGAAAATCTATATTTGTTTGCAAAATCGCTGAATCAGCCTAAATATCAGTATTTAGCTAATGTATTCGCTCACGTATCGGACATAAAAAATCTTTATCAGTATACAGATAATGCAGAAATTATTCATCCTAATAAAGCTAAACCGAATTCGCTGTTTGTATTTGATGATGTTGCATGCGAAAAACAGGAAAATATTCGGGCATACTTCAGCATGGGAAGGCATTCGAAAATTGATTGTTTCTATTTATGCCAAACTTACACCAGAATACCAAAACATTTAGTACGAGACAATGCAAATCTACCTATACTCTTCAAACAAGATGAAATGAATTTAAAACACATATATGATGATCATGTAAATACAGACATGACGTATTCAATTTTCCGTGACATGTGCGCCACATGCTGGACGAACGCTCGGTATGGATTTCTAGTGACTGATAAAGATCATGATAAAAATAATGGACGTTATAGACAAGGGTTTGATACATTTATTTCAATTAAATAGTCAAGATCGTCCCCCACACCTTCCTTCCAAGATTTTGGAAATTTTTCCCAAGTATAATCTATTTGTTCTCCTGCGTACACCATCACGAACTCCTTCGTTAGACATTGAATTTCTTCTGAGTATAGTTGATTTAGTATTCCGTTCTGATGAAATGCTATAAGGGCAGCTAAGTTTGTAAATCGCCATATAAACCATTCGTGCAATTCTCGAACATTTTGAACGACGCAATGTTTGTTATGAAAATAACAGCAGTCATATGTAGTTGATAATAATAATTCTTCTAATGCAGGACATTCAATATCTTCTAGATTCTTGACTGATATATGTTTTAAATGTTTCGGTAAAATTTCATGTAAATATTTCATTTTTGATAGACCTTTTACGTATATTAATGTTACATTCGCTAACATATAAGTAAGTTTCTTATCCAAATCGGAATATTGTGTTTTGCCGGTACACCACTCTAAATTATGATGTCTTACGGGAAAATTCACATTTCGTTGGGTTTCTCTATTCAATTGATTCCATGAATAAGGTGGAGCAAATATTTCCGAATCACATTTCCCATCACAAATAGAAATCACTGCAATTTTTTTACAAACAAATTGTTTTTTGTTCAGCATAAAGCCTTGGAGACCTAGAATAACTATCATGTTGCACACAAGTGTCTGTTTCGATATATTTAGAACAACTATTGTAAATTTAGTTTTACATATTCTTTATATATGTAAATACATACATACATACATACATACATAACATCACGCCTTTCCCATTACTGGGGTAGCAGGCCCTTAGTCCCTACAATCACTCAAAATATTTAATATAATACAGAAAACTGCCTTTCATTCCTTATTTTCTAACAATTGCTCGCCAAATACTTCTATCCATACATAACTGTCTCGCCTCGTGAATATCCATACACCTTGTCATACATGCTCTCCTATTATTTCTGCTTATAATTTTACGTTCACTCAAAACATTTTCTATCATATTCATCCATTTATTCCTCGGTCTTCCTCGCATTCGTGTTCCTTCAATTTCACCCAAATAAATCTTCTTAGTTAATCTATCATTTGACATTCTTTCCACATGTCCAAACCAACGCAGCTGACTTGAAGCCACTCTTTTCACAACATTTTCACTAATTTCACATTCATCATACACTACTTTATTCCTAATACGGTCTCTTCTAGTCACTCCGCACACTCCTCTCAAAAATCTCATTTCAACCGCAGTTACCCTTTTTTTATTCCGGTTATCCCATACCCAACATTCACATCCATACATCAACGATGGCACAAGTACACCATTATACACACATAACCTAGCTTCTCTTGACACATTCACATTTCTAGCAAACATTCCCAAAGCGCCCAAAACTTTTCTACCTGCGACCACTCTTCTTTCAATTTCAGCATTCATCCGTCCATCTTTCGAAAACATGCATTTTACCGAAACATGTAAATATAGCCATCTATTAACATTTAGCTCAACTAAATATTTTTACTTTGAAACACAATTTAAATATGTTAATTTATCATAGTATTTCTTGGAATATATAATGCATATCAGCGTCGGCAGTGATGTAAAGAAATTTATCGGTAGAAAATAATTTATTCATACAATTGTATTTTTAAGAAAATCCATTTCCGTTATACCTTCGCACAAAATTATCATCCTATTTCTCAGAATACATAGTGCTGCGTTAGCGTTAGCAATGAGACAAAGGTATTTATCGATATAGAAAAATATTCTAGTCACTCAATTATCACTCGTCAGCTGAATTTTATATATAAAATATTCTCAATACTTTAGGCTACACAGTCATTAGAAGTTAGAAAACAAACGGCTTCAACATGTGGGCAGGGATTGAACTTTCATCCGAAGAGGTTAAATACTGTGTTAAATTAATAGATAGTAATTTTTTCCGGGTGGGTGCTGCGTGTTATAATGAAGTAGTATTAAAGCCGAATCAAGCGGATGAAAACCATGCAGTTTTCATTTTCGAAGGAGAAAATTTAAAATTAATTAAAAACCATGTAAGTTTTATTCCATATTTTTAATTTTTATTTTTAGTAATTAATTTCTTTCTAATTTAGAGTCTATATGGTGTACGTATAAATGGCTTTCCCCTCGATAGAGGACTTGAATGCCCCATTAGAAACGGTGACATTATTGAATTTGGCAGTGTAATAAACTGTTTTGAGGCAGTTTGGTCGACTTCGGCCCCAGAACCCTCATATTCACCAGCATCACCCCCACATTGGGAACACTATTTTGAGTCTGCAACGAGAAGATTTATCATTAAAATACAATTAATTGAACAGCAATAATTACACTACGTTCGCATGTATCAGTTATCATATGTATCATATATTTATATATAAGGGAAATGAGGGTAAGATATGCAGAAAAATGGAAATGTTTTTATTTTTGAAGATAGCATAATTATTATTAAAAAGAAGTAATATGTCCGTATTATGAACTCGTTAATTTTAGTTAAGATCACGACGCGTTTTGAACTCTCGTTCATTATCAAGTGATAAGGTGCGGTGTCATGTTAGGGTTTATATACCTGCTGTGTTCATTGGTGTGTGACTGTTCAATGATGCGTGTTTTTTGTGTAATATTTTGAGTGATGTGAATATGGCATTAGATTGGCTGTTTATTTGTATGTTTATTATAGGTTTTTTAAGTTTTCCTTTATATATCTCAAGGTTTTCGATGATGTTTGATTTCCTACCTTTGGGGTGTTTTTTGATCATTATCATTATGTCTTTTATGTCGCCTGCTGCGTGTTATTATCAAATAGGTGGGCTGCGTAGTTGCAGTCGATTTTCAATTTAAGTACTAAATTTACACAAGCAAGGTAAAATTTAATGTACAATGTAGAATATAATACATTAACTAATTATGTTAATAAAATTGTATAACCATTGTATTAATATATATATATATATATATATATATATATATATATATATATATATAATCACTTGTAAGGAATAAACAAATAAAAGAAAGTTACATATAAATGCAGTTTTATTATTATTTAAATGTGTTTACATTTCACATGTTAAATAAGTTTGGACCTAGAAATTATGTGACACAGGTTTGAACAACTCCGTAAACATGGAAAAATTCTAGGAATGACGCAATAGTTGCGCAATATTGCGTAATCAATTCCAGGAATTATGGAACAAGTTTGAACAGGTTCGTAGTGTTCCCGCGTTGCGCATGCGCCACCAAGTCCGTACTCTACCTAAAGAAAAACCCTCAGGTACGGTCTGGCTCACTGGACCACGTAACCCTTGATCCAGACTCCGTGACTCCTCTGAGTTCACCCCCTGAAGAAGACCTCCAGGCACATGACCTTGAAAGAAGACCCATCCTGCCTGAAGACCTCCAAGTCGGCCATACAACGGTACAGCCTGGCCCCCTGGATGACGTCACCCTTGATCTAGACTCCTTGACTCCCCCGAGTTCACCCCTGATCTTCTGGTACATGACATTGAAAGAAGAGTCCATACAACGGTACAGACTGGCCTCCTAGATGACGTCATCCAGGCCACGCCCTCCGATCACATGACCCCTTCCCGCGCTACCGATCACGTGACCACCGCGTAACACCGTACTACAGTACAGACGCGAGATAGGCAACCCGCAATGCTGGGTCTTCTGGTCCCCATTACTATACTACTTAGATATGTCAAATTTTTGAGAATAGCGCATAAAAAAGCACGTGAAAGGTTGGTAACCAACATTGAAATATAAATATCACTAAAAAGTTACCATATTCAAAGTTATTTTGCCCAAAAATTAGAACATGTTCTAACTTGATAAATTGAAATTAGAATTCAAGTGGATTTTCATTTGGTCAAAATATCGACATTTTACACGATAAAAAGGCGACCTTGAATAAAATCACTTGAAAACTCCCCGTGTAAATCGGACTTTAGACAATGCATATATTTGCAACTGAAAGATAATAAGAATATCAACTGAATATAAAAATGGATTTTAATAAATAATAACAAAAGAGAATATAGTTGTTGGCTAAAATTATTAAGATTCCTTGAATTTCCGAGCGGAATGTTTCCATTTTGATTTTTAGAAGCAAATTTGTGTATATATAAACTGCCAAAATAACATGGTTATGCGACGAGTATGCGCTAGGGCAGGGATGACGAACCAATGGCACGCGACACAATATTTTGGGCACGTCACTGATCACAAAATTCATTATGATGCACTACGAAAATAGTGTGAAGTAGGTATTATATGACGAGCGAACGCGAGTGATCCCTATGCTACGCAATGTTCGGGTGCGGTGCGCGGGCTTAGATACGCGGGGTACGGTGAGTGGGGTGGCTGCTTTAGTGGGGGCAAGCGCGGCGCTCGCTCGTTTGTTTTCGTACCTACAATCTACATCGCGAGTTTCTATTGCTAATGAAGTAATGACGCATAGTTTGTTCATGCATAACATATAATAGGGCATTCCATTCTTCAATTCCACTGCATCATTCACCAAGAAGCCTTGTGTGCTAAGAGCGGTTTAACATCTCTTGATAATGTAATGGCGGTAGTCACAAAAATAGTCAATCTCATCTCGTCACAGGCTATAAACCGGCGAAAGTTCGATGCTGTGTTAGATGAAGTCAACTCGGTGTACAATGACTTACTGATGTACAATAATGTTCGTTGGTTGAGTCGCGGGAACATACTTCAAAGATTTGTTGATTGCTTGGAAGAAATCAGACTGTTTCTACAAAATGAGGGAAAAGTTGAAGAATACCCACAGTTGTTGGATGTTATGTGGCTTTCAAAATTGATGTTTTTTACAGACATATGCCAACATTTAAATAAGTTAAACATGAAGCTTCAAGGCATAAATAAAACAATTATCGTCATGATAGATCTCATTCGCGCTTTTGAGGCTAAACTGCAAGTTGTCAGGAACGATATTATCACAAGAAACTACAAGTATTTTCCAAATTTGAAAATATATATTAACGATTTGGAAATACATGAGAAACCAGACGAAGACCAAGTTACTGAAGAATTTATTTCTGTGATTGATTCTTCAATCAAGGAATTTTCAGCGAGATTTTCTCAGTTCAAAGAATTATCGGAAATACTCAAGTTTATTATGTACCCTGATGTGACGTCATTTGATAAACTGAATTTGTCCCAATTCGGTTGGTTGGAAATTGAAGAATTTGAAATGCAGCTGATTGATTTCCAGTCTAGTTCAATATGGATTCAAAAAATTATTGAAACAAGGAAAGAGTTAGAATTAATTGAAACAGAAAGATTGACAAGTAATATAAGTGAAAATGCTAATAACAAAATTCTGGAAACATGGAATGCGTTACCAGACACATTTAAATGTTTGAAGAAGCTTGCTCATGCTATTTTAACCATATTTTTACTAACCTATGCCTGCGAGTCATTATTTTCAGAGATGAATAACATTAAAAACTCAGTTAGAAACCGTTTGACAGATGACACCAGTTCAGCATGCATTCTGCTAAAAGTAACATCTTACAACCCTAACATATGTTATTTGCAGTGGCGGCCGGTGACAACTGAAAGAGATGGGGCCAGAGGACTAAAAGCAACTATTTTTTTATTTTTATATAGTGGGTTCTATTATTGATTTATAGTTATTATTTCCATTACAATAATGTTTAGTTACAATCCATTGATGCCGAATATATTGTTTAATTAAGATGACGAATAGAACCCATAAATATAAACACATAAAAGTCAAAGAATAATCATATTTTTGATATTTATTACAAAGTAAACATAATGTGTACTTGTATTATACATATAGTGACATTATCAAAACAAAAGGGATTCAATAAAGACAGACACTGAAGAAAATAGATACAGACAAGACAGAAAAATAATAGCAAATTATATTAGAACTACTGATAAATCCAGGAAAAAATATAAAATAAAAAAAAATACAAGACTCTGGATTGGTATGCGCCAAGTCTTTTGATTTCCAGTTTTTCTTCCAAACTTAATAACAAGAAACGTTTTTCCAATAAACTACAACTAACTCATGGTTAAAATGTATTGTTTATGGACGCGTAAAACATTAAACTTTAAAATAAATTATAATAAAAAACGATAACAGTAATTATACGCACTATAACAGACAACGAGGACAAAGGATAACACACTATTTACATAAAACACGCTAATTCACGTGCTTGACAATCAATGTGCGCTATGTATGTATGTACGTGCTACGTGCCAACACAGTTGAATGGGCCAGTCAAGCCTGGCCCCGAGATAGACAAGAGTCTAGCCGTCAGACCAATTTATATTTCCGAACTCGCACGAACATGTAAGTTTGCGATGTACGGAATCGGGAAGTCGTGGTTCTGCATTAATTATTGTTACATACAATATGAAATATATTATTCATTTGTTTTTTTTTTGTACGAAGCTAAGAACCTGTGAAACAAAAAATTAAAAAAAAAACGCAGTTAAAAATACGAGGAAAATAAATTAATCATTTATTATAATATATTAAACAATTTTTTTTTTTTTAAATTAACAAAAATATATGGCTATGTATTATATGTAAGTATAAAATATGTAGTATAAAATTATTACATGCTTTACAAGAAGTTACAATTATTAACTATGTAAGTATACATATAAGTAGTTTGTTTTTTTTAAGATTTTTTTATATTATATATATATAATATATATATTTATATATATATATATTTATATATATATATATATATATATATATATATATACATACATACATATTGCACATAACAAAAATAGGTAATTCTTAAAAAACATTCTCTCTCTCTCTCTATAGATAAATATATATATATACATATATATATATATATATATATATATATATATAAAACTCTTTAAAAAAAAAACAAAGAAGTTAGTTATTAATTACCTGTACTATTATTGGCAAGATGCAACAGATTGAAGGCTAATTTGTTCTTTTCATCCATCGAAGGCTGTTTAAAAATATGTGTTGCCTTTGTCCTACATTTCTTAGTCGGGACAAATTTTCGTTGTTGTTTAATTTTCCTTGTATGTTTCTCACTGCAACGTGGAAAACTCTCTAACTGCGGAGACTCCATAGCCGCTAACGTAGTTGCAAGAGGTGCTACTGCCTTGTGTAAGACACCACATTGCTCCATCGTCGTGGCTTTTGCCATAGCTGATTGAAATGTTTCATAAATTTTATCTTTATATTTATCTATAACGCAAATGTTAGTTTTTTTTTTTTTTGAAGAAACAGTACTCGTAAGTTGCTTCAAAGCGTTTTCTTTTTCTGCAACTGTGGTATCACAATGAATATATATATATATATATATATATATATATATATATATATATATATATATATATATTTGTCTTCCGAAATAAGAACGTTGGGTCGTGTGTTTGTTACACATATTCCACTTCACTGATGAATCTGGACACGAACATATATAACCATGAATGCATGTGTCACATTTCATACATTTAAGTTCACATTTACAGTTGAGATTAGCCACTTCAATTGTATATAGTTCGTGCCCAGATGCAGAGGACAAAATGCATTTTCCTACTTGCTCCTCAATAATGGGTTTTTCTTTAATTTGCTCCATATTTTGATGCCTTTTCCTCAATGCACTTAGTTTTGTTGATACTTTGCCTAAAAAAAGAAAACACATTGAAAAATTATAGTTTAAAAACAGTAATTGCTTTTATACCTTTATGTAAAATGATTAGTCTATCATAAAGTTTATCTCTCACCAGCGTCATAATAGCATTTATTGCTTTATCAAGTCGTTTTACAGTCTTGCCTTTCAAATAAATATATTTTAGAAGTATCAGTCTTTCCAGTGTCATCTTTCCACTTTTCAAATTCGTTGAAATTGTCAAATTTTATACATTCTGTGAATATTTCAATATCATGTTGTTCATTATAAAGTTTCAACACATTTATCTGAGAATCTTCGTAACGGCACATTGCACATTTTACCTTGTGATGTACTTGTGCTTTAGATTTGCTGTTAAGGTTATTTTTGTTGCATGTTGATGAATGTTTGGTTATGTCAAGTTTAGTGAGTTTTATAATGCTGTTGAAGACTGGGTTTTGTAGAGAATATTGGTTCACAATTGCTACAAATGTAACCTGTTTCATCCTTCATGTTTTTATCTTCCATTCTTAACTATTGAGAAAAAATTCTGGTTAATTTTTATTAATTATGTAGTTATTAAACAATTACATACCTGAGAAAAAGAGTCAAATATATAAATAACAACTACATATAACAACTAATAGCAAATGTGTTACACAAACCACTACACTGCACTTCGTTCCGTCATTCTCACAGACAATTACAAACAATCACAGACAATGTATGTTACAAACGATTGCCGCCAATTATGAACTAAGAACATACTTGCTCGTATTATGTCGTATTATTTCGTAAATAGACATCGTGTATCTTCGAATATAAATTGGTCTGACGGCTAGACTCTTGTCCGAGATAGACGTTTTCGCCTGTATATAAAACACATTCGATATTGCGCGCGCATCATACATGCTTCGTGATACAAGGTGATATACACGTATACAATAGGGCCTGCTCCGGCTGGCCCCAGAGCCCGTACTAAGTCGCATTATACAATATTGCCACAAAATACGAATCATGTTTTTTTTTATTAAACAATAAGACGTGTTGAAAATAGATCACAAATTAATAATTACAAGAAATAGATGTTTTAAAACTACATGTATTAGACTAGTTATAAAAATATAGGTGGGGAACGGCCCCTAGGGCCCCTATAGACAAGCCGCCCCTGGTTATTTGTCATCTAATCTGCAACAACAGAAGTCACACTAATTTTACTTTAATTTAAATTACGCGTATAATTGAAACATTGAAAAATGTTTCTATTTTTTTGTTGTAAATAAAGAGTTTTGAGTTGATAGTATTTATTCAAGTCAAAATTTTTTATGGCACGTCTATGACCTCATTAAACATTTCTTTAGAAAAATGGCACGTTCACACGTAAAGGTTCGCCATCCCTGCGCTAGAGTATAGAAGGATAAGGACAGGACAATGTAACGCTCATATGTGCAAATAACTAATGATTAGTTAAATATTATATTGTCAGTTCCGAAGTTCATCGTCAATATTATTAATAAGATGTAATATGTCCGTATTATGAACTCGACAATTATTAGTAGCTTTGATTCTCTGAACCAGATGTGAGAATATATGCATTTACTAACCAAGCTAACATTTGTTCATATGTGAATACATTTACCATACAAATCAGTAAATGTATACACTGATTATTGAATGCATACCTTCATTGATTTCACACTTTTACTGTAACATATATAAGGTCTAGAATTGATTTATGCAATATTTTTATGCGATGTCGTGACATTTGTATGAAGTATTAGCTAGTCGTGGAGAATTGTTGCTTTGTTGTTCTTTTGTGAGGAACGAATCCACGATTGTCATTATTGTGTGTATTACTTTCTCCATTGCTATTTTATATATTGTAAAACCGTTAGTTTATTATGAATTTTCTCCTGATTAAATGTTATTTAAAAGTAAAACTCAGGGATGTAATTTATAATTCTGCACAAATGTATCCTACTACTTTTGCTTGAAATACGATAGCGAACGTGATATTGGTAAGCAAAAAAAAAATTACATTGTATTTCCTATATTGCTCGAATCAATGTCCGGTAGATGCAGCTGTAATAGTGCTGGTATTAATTGGTTCTGATTATTTTGATTATTAATTGAATCCGAATTTGAAACTGTTTCAGTTGGTTCGCCTGGGAATATTTCACGTGTGATACGCCCCTTGAATATTGTGAATTCATCTTTTGAAAAACGAAAGCGACACTTCTGCGTCTTTTGTAAATTATTGTACGTAAACATACCGAGACATTTGGAAAACGTACATGTACATCCCAATATACCTGAAGTGAGAAAATTTATTTGATTGCCAAAATGTAAGTTCTACCTACTAAAATATGTTTTCATAAAGGGCGGTTCAGAACTGACAGACGCGCGACTCTAACAACATTAATGGTATTCACTTCCGTGCAGATCTGAATGCGTACATAATTTATAACACTCGCCGCGCTGTACTGTATCGAACTTTTATCAGCTCCGAGTCAGCTTTATACATAATTTTATTAGACACTGGTGCACCACTGTAGCAATGTTGCAACAGCAATATACACATATGCAGTCGAACTTCTATAACTCGAAATTTCTATAGTCGAAATAAATCGAGTGCCAATAGTGTTTAGAGAACAAATTACATGCAATTTTACATTTATAACTCGAATTTCTCTATTACTTGAATAAAATGATTGGCACGTGCATTCCATTTCGAATTTTTAAGAGAAATCCCTGTTTGTGCTGGAATTTTTTTGTGTGTGCTTGGTTCTTTTTGTTTTATTTTATTCGGGGATTCTCTTTTCGCTTGTCACTCGTTGTTGTGTTTCATTGCAAAAAAAATAAAGTGAGAGCAGAAGATCAATTACGCATAAATGGAAGTTTGACTGTATACGCAAAACAAAAAATATAAACGTAGCGAACTGCCAAAATCTAACTAGAAAAGTGAAAATTTTGCATACGATAGTTTCAAGTCAACATAATTTATTCCTTATATAATTTTAAACACAAAATTTAATACAGAATTTAGAACATAATTCTACATAGAATTGTATATTTGTATGCATTTTTTTTTTAAATTAATAAGGCCTCGTTAGACAAATCTCTAAATGGGGATAAATTTTGCGTGTAAATAAGTTTTCTGTTTTCATTTGTAGTATCTCCTGAAGAAAATTTTCAATATAATACAAATGCAACTTATAATGGTGGTGATTTAATTGTATGTCGGCGACCCTCTGAAGGAAAGCAAAAGAAACCAGATTATGTCACTTGTCCCAAATGTAAAGGATCTATGTCGATCAAAACCATGTATCAGCATTATCGTCATTGTGATACTTCCTCACAAAAAGGGATAAGAAATGTGTTACTTCATAGAAAAAAGTTAATTGCACACTTTCATCCTTTAGCGTCTCAAAATTTGAAAGGCCGTATATTTCCGTCTATGAGAGACGATGAAATTGTAAGACTATTGAAATATGATTCTCTTTTAATTATTTTTGGCAATAAACTCTGTCAAAAATACAAACATGAACATTTAAATAAGTATATACGGCAAATATTAAGAACATTGGGCAGACTGTTGCTTGCTAGGAAAGAAATTGATGTTGTCATCACGGACTTTGCATCTATATTATCACCCAGGAAGTATGATACGCTTTTAGAAGCAGTTTATAAAGTCGCAAATTTTGATGGTACTACATCTGCATACACACGACCTGCTCTAGCGTTCAATATAGGCACGTACGTAAAGAAATGTGCTAGGTTACATATAACTAGTTGTATAAAAGAAGAAAATTACGGAAGTAGAATTTTTTTAAAAGTATTTGAAGATTATGGCCACTGCAGTCAATAAAACGGCTATCGACAACCACTCCGAGCAAAAAAGAAAAAAAACCATAGATTTGCCTTTTTTCAAATATTGAATTGCTTCGGAATTATCTAGAGACGCAAATAAATGAACATTATACAAAATTAAACACAGTATATCGATATGAGAACTGGCTAGCTTTAGCTAAATGTACTAACGTATATTCAGATATTCAATCGACGTAGAGCAGGAGAAATAGAGAGAGTATTAATATCGGATTATGAGAGTTATCACACTATTAGTCAGAAGTCGGACATCGATATTTATGAAAGTTTAAGTGCAAAAGCTAAACATTCTGCAAATAACTTTATAAGATTTCAAATAAGAGGCAAACTAGGGCGCACAGTATCTGTTTTATTACATAAAAAATGGTTTAAATCACTTGAAATGGTAATTCATTATAGAAAGCATGCAGGAGTGTTACCCGAAAATCCCTATGTTTTTGGCGTACCAGGAAGTAGTGGTAATTATAATCATTTACGAGCTTGTGAATTAATGAGAAACTTCGCTATTGAATGTGGGGCCACAAATCCAAAGACTTTAAGAGGAACATTGCTCAGGAAGCATATCGGCACTGTTGTTCAACAACTTAATTTAAGTGATTCGGACATGATGTTGTTAGCAAACTTCATGAGACACGATGAGAAAATTCATAAGTCACTATCGACTACCAATAGGAGCTAAAGAAATTGGACAAATGACAAATTTACTGACCGTTATTGAAAAAGATTAAGTATATAAACACAAAGGTCAAAATTTAGATCAATTATGTCATGGAGGTTAGTGTATTTTCGTTAACTGATGTTTATTATTATAATATAATTTTATTCTTGCCTCTAGGGCAGCGTTCGGCAGACTGCGGCTCTTTGCACAGGCGTTTGCGGCTCTTCAGACATCAACTCCGAAAAATTTAGATTCGAACAGCGTACTCACTACCACTCTACTCTACGCATATTCCTTCCCTACACACATCCCGCTTATCAGTGCATTCGCTCGGTACAGCTAGCGTCACACGATCATTCTTTTCATCATTCTACACTGACAGTGTTCAGATAATGACGTCACCATCCCTGCTTTTTACGGAGCTGCGGGCGCACCATGTCACACGGTCGCTTTTTTCATCAGTTTGCATGATGAGTTTGACGTTTAAAAATGGATAAGAGAAGGGTATTGAAGTTATCTTTATTGGCATTAAACATTATAAAATTAAAGAAAATTAGAAATAAGCGTAAACGGCTATGGCAACGTCAGTGGCTAGCGAGAAGAAACGATGGAAGAGGAGTATTAAATATGCTACATGATGAGTTGAGGTTAGAAGACGTAAATAGTTTTAGAAATTATTTACGAATGGATGAAGATTGTTTCAAAGAATTGTTGACTCTGATTGAAAGCAGTATAACTCATGCAGATACTTGTATGAGACAGTGTATTCCAGCACATAAAAGGTATTTAAATTATATACGTATAAACAACCTATAAAATTCTTATAATTTCAGATTAAGTGTCGCTTTGCGATTTTTAGCTACGGGAGAATCTTTCCAAAGCTTAAGCTACTCCACAAGAATAGCAAGGAATACCGTAGGATTAATCATAAAGGAAGTGCTGTCGACAATAGCAGAATGTTTAGGCACTGAATATTTAAAGGTTAATATATTATAAATGCATTAATTACTTCATTTTTATTTAACTCTATTATTTATTTATCTTAGCATTTTGATAACAATATATTTTAGTTGTCCTGCTCCTCCTGGTACTTCAAAATTACCCGAATGATTTCCCTTTTCATATTTCTTCTCGTTGTTTCGTTGTTTAAAGCCCTACATTCAGATGCTACGTATATCCCGAAAACGCCCCACTCATCATTTTCATGTAAAGCTGTTCTGATGTCGGACATCACTTCTTCCATCTCACTGTCATTTCCTTGTTTCGTTCTCTTCGTTCTCTTCGGTCGCGGTCTCTCAGTCGCCCGTGACGGTGTACTGGCCTCCGGGCTGAACACGTTTTCCTGAAAACAAATTTATGTTATGCGAATTGATTTTCAGGCACCGCAAAGTGAATCAGAATGGTTAGAAATTGCAGAACAATTTTACAACCAGTGGAATTTTCCGAAGTGTCTAGGAGCATTAGATGGAAAACACATTGTTTTTCGACCTCTACGAAGTTCTGGATCATTCTACAGGAACTATAAGGGGACTGATAGTATTGTACTGTTAGCTTTAGTTTCAGCAGACTATAAATTTTTAGCTGTTGATATCGGTATGAACGGAAGAATAAGCGATGGCGGAGTATTCAGCAGAAGCTTATTGTCAAATGCTCTTAGAACCAATATGTTAAACATTCCACCCTCTACACCGTTACCTGGGCGGCAAATGAATGTTCCCTACGTGATCATTGCAGATGATGCATTCCCATTGAAAGAGTACATAATGAAACCGTATCGATTGAGGGGATTGACAAATGAGCAAAGAATTTATAACTATAGAATATGCAGAGCTCGCCGGACAGTAGAAAATGCATTTGGAATATTAAGCAATCGATTCCGAATATTTTTGCAACCGATAAATTTAAATGTTGAAAAAGTGGAATTAATTACAAAAGTGGCTTGTATACTACATAACTTTTTGCTGGCGAAGAGCACCAATTATTTACCAACCGATGGAGAAAATGTTACCTGTAATATGCAAAATATAATTCGGCAAGAAGGGAATAGATCAAGAAATGCAGCACTTGCAATTAGGAATGAATTTCAAGAGTTTTTCAACACATGTGGTCAAGTGGCGTGGCAAAATAATGCTATACAAAACTATGTTTTCTAGTTGTTAAGATACCTGTTTAATACATTTCTATGTAACAATAAACATAATCTTTATTTAAATCTTACCTGTTCACTATCGCGGTATTGGTTTTCCACGCTTTCTGCTACATCCGTCCAAGAGTTAGAATTTCCTGGTTCTTCAGTTCCAGTGCTTGGCAACACGGGCGGACTATTTACTTCTTCCGCAGGTCCAGGGCTAAGCAGCTGGGGCAGACTACTCCAGGGTTTCCTCGCAGCCACGTGGTCCCTTAAAAATTGCAGGCGTTCGAAACACCACAGTGAAGGCGTGCTGTTGCTCGCCCCCGAACCACTTGGCAGTTTAATTGTGTTCGTCAATTCCTTGTTAAATTGCGTACGTAGCGTATTCCACTTCGCTTTGACCATATCAACTGTAATAATTTGTAGTAGTAATTATATTATATCGTGTCATGTAAACACACTGTATTTATACACAGTACCTGTCGTGTTTGGCCGTATTTTGCACATCTCGCTGACCACGTGCTGCAGGGCGTCATTTCGTGCACCTTTATTGTGGTACAACACATTCTTTATGTCGTAGAGCACCGAACATTCTTCGTAGATATCAATGAAAGCGGACACTTGCTCCCGTGACCAAGACATACTGGTAGCTAAAATAAATGAAATTGGAAACATTGACTTTGTGAATAAGTTGGGTTAACTTTTTTTAGTTTAATTTATATTTATTTAGAGTTAACTATATGATTTATACAATTGGCTAATATAATAATGATTTACTTACCAGAATCAGCTGCGAAATATAGTATCAATTAATATTAATAATAGGTACACGACTGTCAACGTACAGGCAAAGACAAGCATGAAGACAAAACTGAACAAGAAAAACAACATTTGAAAACAATTAAGCCACCATTTGCATTTCCCTTGTCAACAGAGTGAGATGGAGCGAGACGCGTCGGCCAATCAGAGGCTAAACGCATCACTTCGAATGATGAAAAATAGAGCACGTCCTAAATTAGAGCAAACTGACACACCAGGCCTTGTGACGTCAGTCATTGACACTGATCATTCTAAACACTTACGGAATGATGAAAAAACTGATCGTGTGACGCTATACGATTCGGATTTTCCCCTTCCAGTTAGTACAGTATCGTGCACCCTTGACTCCCTCGCGGTTCGTTTGGTCGGTGGAGCAGTTAAACTTCGAACTTAGTAGCTGCGTATTTTGTTTCGTCTGCATACGTATTACGTTGTTTTGAACTGTTTGAATCTTCTGGCCACAAAGGCATGACCGCGGTAAGTACCCATTAAAAAAAAATAGAAATAAAATGAAAAAAAAAATGAAAAATAATATTTAAATAATGTTTTTGTTATTGACTGGTTATATTCTGAACATTTATAATTGAATTCTTTTTATTTTTACGATGTGCTTATGTATAATATATTTACGACACATTAATTTTGATGTTTTAGATTCTAATTTACTCAAGTTTATACAACTCAACCCGTAGACAAAATGGCTTCGGCTGCATCTAAAAAGAAGAGAAAACTAATTGACGAAAATCGTGTCTTTAATAAAGAATGGACCGAGTTATTTGCGTTCATTCAAAATCTGGATGGTCACCCGACTCATCTGTCATGAAAAGCTCGCAAATAATAAGAAATCAAACTTAGAGAGACATTTCTCCGTAAAACATAGTACTTTCGCGAAAAAATATCCGGCAGGTGATGCACGGAAGAGAGCTATTACAGTACTTCAGCAACAAATTCAGAATTCGAGTTCCATGCTAGACAACTGGGCACATAGTGCAAATACCGCCAATCTTGCGAGTTTTGCGGTCTCTTTGGAAATTGCTAAAAGAGGAAAACCGTTCACAGACGGTGCTTACAATAAAGACTGCTTTATGAAAGCATCGGAAGAACTCTTTTACGACTTTAAACTTTGCTGATGAAGCCGACAAACTCGGCGAAATATACAAGGATTAGTTGAAAAACATCTTTTTTCTCCCCAGACTCTTTCGCCCAATAACCTGTACAACTTTAAAAATAAAGAAGTAATCATGAAAAAAATAAAAGAAATGCCTCTATCTGCGAAAACAGTACAAGACCGGACTGAAAAAATGTCTTCAAATATAACAGGACAGCAAGTCGAAGATATTAAGCTCGCTTCCGCACTATCAATTGTAATTGATGAGTCATGTGATATTAGTGACACGGCACAAGTATCACTCTTCGTGCGATACATGTTGGCACAAGGTCCTAAGGAAGAACTTTTCGGACTGCTGTCGCTCAAGGGACAAACACGTGGAGAAGATATTGCGAATGCTGTAAAAACTTATCTGGAACACACCGGAATTTACTTAAATAGAATAATTTCCATTGCAGGGGAAAAGTACTGAAGCGCTTTGCTTCATGTTTAGAACAAATAAAATTGTTCCTACGCGAAAAGGGCATTGAACATTTGGAATTGGAAGAAGACAAATGGTTACAAAAATTCCATTTCATGGTAGATATTACTTCACATCTTAATGCTTTGAATGTCATGCTGCAAGGGAAAGGAAACGTCGCATATACGTTATTGGAAGAAGTAGCGTGCTTTGAAAATAAACTACAAGTTTTGGCCGAAGATATAGAGAACGGTGAATTACTTCATTTCAAGTTTTTAAAACAGTATCGTGACGAAAGAAGTGCTTGTTTTGATGCGAATTATTTCAGTACAGTATTAAGAAAAATGAAAAAGAGTTTTGGTGAACGTTTTCAGCAATTCAGAGCAAATAAGGCTACATTAGCTTTCATTATACGTTCTCTCAAAATAAATGTCAAGGAACTTAATTTGGTACCGTTCGGTACAGATGCTGCTTCACTTCAGATGCAGTTAATAGATATACAAAGCAAGGAACTGTGGAACAACAAATTCACATATATAACCAACCGCCGGGAAGAACTCGAAAGAGAAAAATCCAATTTAATTTCTCAGCACAAGTGGACAGCAATGAAACAACTGCCTACAATAGAAACAATAATATTTGATTCATGGAATAGTTTGCCTGAAAGATATGACGCATTGAAAAAGCTAGCATTTGCTATTCTCACAGTCTTTGTTCTACATATTCATGTGAACAAACATTCTCTTCCATGTATACATGTTGAAGAATCTTTTTATTAAGTCAGAATTGATAATGGGAAAGTTTATCCCCGCAAAGGTTTCCGTGTGACATAGCAACTGGCTGCATGTCATTTGTTGTTTTACGTTTTTTTATTTTCTGACGGCCATGGTCAGCGTTAGTAAACGTAAATTACTTGTGTACGGTTTTTAAACTTTTCAACATGTGTAACCGTTTTCAACTTGATTAAGTTGTCAATTTCCTACCATGCCGATTTGTGGCATGGAGTTTAAAATGTATTTTGATCGTATGCTAGTTCACTATTAAGTAACTTGAGAATGACTTCTACCCACAAGATCGAAACGTCGTTGTAATTTATACGAACATGTATTAACAATATATATTTCCACACCACCAGGATATTGTCAAGTCGTTATTCCAACCCTTTGCAGGGATAAACTTTCCCATTATTCTCTTTCATGAATCAAATAAAAAATAGGCTAAGAAGCAAATTAACAGACGATAATTTACAATCATGTCTGATATTGAAAACAAGTAGCCATTTGCCAGATATAAAAAAGCTTTCAAAAGAGATGCAAGGGCACCGTTCTAACTAAATTTTAAATAAAAATCTTGGAGTTATCACGTTCTTTTTTTTAAATCCCTAAAAAATCTCAAAATTCATGTATATATATATATATATATATATATATATATATATATATATATATATATATATATATATATATATATATATATATACATATAGTATACCTATGGCTCTCTGATATTGTAATCCTGTTTCCTTAACAACCTGGCTCTTCTAACTTAAAAGACTGCCGACCCCTGCTCTAGGGCATCTACATGTTTTACCTGTTAAGGTGTACTATATTACATTGCCCTTACATAAATTCCCCTAGTATATACTTTAGTTGATGTTATGTACCCTATATAAATATTCGTGTAATTTTACAGATATTGATATTAATGAATCTAGTGATGAGAGTGACGGTACTAAAGACCCACAACATGCAGATGAACATCAAACGACCGAAATAGATGAAGTAATTAAACATTAAAAAAATGTAGATCAATTAGATCATGGAGGTTTGTGTATTTTCTTTAATGATTGTATGTAACCATATAAATATTTATTTGTGTAATTTTACAGATTTTGATATTGATGAATCTAATGATGAGAGTGGCGGGACAGAAGATCTACAACACGCAAATGAACATCAAACGACCGAAATAGATGAAGTAATTAAACAACATGGAAAAAATGTAGAGCAATTGGGTCATGGAGGCTTGTGTATTTTCTTAAATTGATGATATGTAACCCCATATATTTATTCGTGTAATTTTACAGATATTGATATTGATAAATCTAGTAAAGAAACAGAAAAAACGGCATGCAGATGAACATAACAGGAATGAAAAAAGCGAAGTAATTAATAGAAAACATTTTCTTATTCTATCAATGCTGAATTATAATTTTTATCTAATATCATATTTGTCGTCGATAATAGCGCAAGACAGAAACGTCTTTTAAATTAGTATTTTGTTAACCGAGATATATAATATAAAAGAATAATATTTTATTCATTAAATATAATAAATTGTAGTATGGAGATTATTTCATCTAACAATATTGTGATTGTTTTACGGTAATTTCTGCCATAATCGTGGTTACGCTCACAGTAAGACTCAAAATGTTTATTTCTTTGGATTAATATTACTTTTTTTGAATGCAATTTATTTTGATCGCTATATATTGTACCTATTTTTTTTCAATGAATTAATTTTTATTTAATATTTATATAAAACACTTATTAACTTTTAGTGTCCTCCAGTGAAATAAAAGTAAATAAACGAAATAAACTGAAAAAATACAGCATAACGAAACTACCCCCGAAAAACGTACCTATCCATGGAAGCTCGGCAAATCGTCTTGCAAGAGGTATACGATTAATATTTATAATATATTAATATAAGGAATATTTGCAGATTTTAAATAATAAACTGCGTCTGATAAGTCCAAATTTGTCTTTTAAATATCATTCAATTGGAACAAAGTGCGTAAGCAAATTGGACATTTTCGCAATATATTAAATTAGCTATGGAGATCAAACTAATGACAATTGTTGTTTTGTTCTTCACAGGATAGCAACAAAACGATTGTCATTATTTTGTTCTCCGTTGTCAGCTATTAATTTATGAAAATATCAAATCTTATTTTATGTTTCACTCCTGAATAAATAATAAACCACAGTTTATAGCCGCCATTGGAACTATGTACATTTTAATAGCAAAGTATCGTGATATAGTGTATCTGCAACATACAATGGCATACATAATTAACTAAATTTTATATTATAAAATATTAGTACAAAACTAGAATACGTATTGAAACAACATAATGTTTTATGTGCAGTCTTCTAGAATTTTTTGTTTTAGTTTCTCCCATGGGTAAAATAAAAAGAACACCTTGGACGACTCCAGAAAGGCACGATATTAGAAAATATTTTAAAACCTATTTGGAAGCTAACGATACATGCTTGCCCAATTTGGAAGAGTGTTACACATTTGTTATGATACCAGTACTTTCTGGGTATTACTTACTAAAACTTTATCCAAAATGAATTAAATATTTTATAATTTACATCATTACACTACCATTTAAATTCGCAAAATATATTCATATTATTATACATGTATTAAAGTGTATATGGTGTATTGGTGTCACTCAATTTAATTTTATTGATATTATGATAATCGAATTGTATAATATATTTCATGGAAACTCATTGCCCATTACAATTTCAGGGAAAAAACCTTGGACGACACCAGAAAAACACACCTTGCGAAAGGTATTTAAATCACATATTTTAAACGGCAAAACTCCCTTGAACCAGGAATGACAAAATATTCAAGAAATGGTACTCAAGCATCATACAGTGCCTCAAATAAAGTGGTGGGTAAATAATTTTATTCGCAAAAATAGAAAGATAAATTCTTCAATTTCAATGTGATTTGTAAATCTATATTTGAGTATTTAAATTACATTACAGGGAAATAACAAACGCTCTCGTTCAAAATGGTGTAAAAATGGCTTCTAAGAAGAAATATTCATTCTCATATAAACTTAATGAAGGATTTAAGAGAAGATCTGGATCACTGCCGCATTTATTTTATTTCGATCGGAATATTCTTTCGACTTGATCCTCCAAAGACATGGCAATGACAAATAAATAAATAACCCATCACACACATCTGCTAGAACGCGGGCGACTGATGACACGGCTTGTATGTCGTCTTAACCGCACAAACTTCATTTGCAGAAATAAAATCTTTAGCATGACGAAGATTACACAAGCCGCGCTTTTAGACTTGTGCGAACTACAGTTTTCCCGGCCAACACACGCGCTTCCCGATACAACATGTAGCCGGGCCATCAGGCTTCATTCACTTTAAAATTATCTTTCATTTGCAATCTTAAAAGTATGTGAAATAATTTTTTTTCTGTCAATGTAACTGAAAGTGAGTGATTAAAAAAAATGTCGGAAATCCCACTTTTTCCGACTTTCATCACCTGGGGCCCGATTCTTGAACTTGTGCGAAACATTGCGCACACCAAAAGTTGCGAGCGGTAAGATTCGAACTCGAACAGTCGTAACGTAAAATTGGTATTCCTGAATGGTGTGAGAATTGTAGAAGCGCACACGGAGCTGCGTCTCAAGCGAACGTACCACCACAGTACGTGCTAAGAACCAATGAAAATGCAGTATTTTGCCATTTGTAAAAATGGAGAAGCGCGCTAATGTTAATAACGATCAAAAACAAATTCTATTACGATTTATGAAAAAAAAAAACCGAATCTAAACACAGGTAGATTTACGAAAGAATACACTTTTAAAGACTCGCAAAAATTGTGGGCAGAAATTAGTGCAATTTTAAATGCAGTACCAACAGGTAGACACAAACAGTGGAAACAGTAGAGAAAGGTTATAGCGTTTTCCACTTAGCAAAAGTCAGTGCGCACTGAGTGCAGCAAATGACGTCATGCACTAACCTAGGGTTTTTAGTTGCATGATTTTAGTGCGCTATAAGTGGAAAACAATTGACGAAGTCAGTGCAATATTATTTTATTTGGAAGGTTATGTATTCAGTTTCACGATGTCTCAAAATAAGAAAAATAAAATATATTTCATTATTAACGATGACCGTGTTGAAGTGGAAGGAATAGATGATGAGATATATAATCAATTAAGCAGTAAGTGGATAAAACACGATTGTAATGAAAAAATATACTATTTCTGTGCATTACAGCAGATGATGAATACGCAATAATATACGTACAACAACTAATTGAGGAAAAATTCCTTACTCTTGATGCTCCGTTAAATAAGTTAATACGTGTGGAAAATGGAAAGTATGTAGAAATCGAAATATTTGTTATTAATTGTGAATTAATTATTCTTATGGTTTCAGGGAAACGGATCTGTTCAAGTCGAAAACAAGAAACATACAAAAACAGACAGGTACATTCTTATTATTGTTTTATACAATATTTATTACTAAAATATTTATAAAATCTCGTTATAAAATAGATGGTGAATGGACCGCAGAAGAAACAAAACTACTGTTGGACAAATATGAAACTTATTTAGAATTAATAGGTCCAATGAAAAAATTCAAGACAAAAAAACGAATGTGGGCCAAGATATCTGAGGATATAAAAACAATTTTAAATATTGAAAAAGATGCTACACAGTGCGAAAACCGGTATAAAACTATTTTAAAGCGTAAGAAAAAAGCAGTCGATAATAACAAGCAGTCCGGGTCCAGCCGAAAAACAATTGAATACGAAAACGAATTAAAAAAAATAGCTGCTAAAGACGACAGCATTGAACCGGAAGCCTTGTGCGGAGTTGGACGAATAATATCGAAGGAGTATGTACAATCTGGCAGTTCTAGGGAATCAACTCCAGTAACACCTGAAGAACATTATACACCGAAATCAAAGAAAAGTAAGACTGTTTCGGACACTTTTATAGCGATACAAAGGGAAAAGGAAGAAAATAAAGAACGGAGGCACAAGGAAAAAATGGAGATGATGAGAACTTTGATTGGAGCCTTAAAAAAGGACCAATAAATTGTCTAATTTTATTACATATAGTGAAGTAATGTTTATTATTATAAATAACACTTATTTTCATAATGATTCACATATAAGATTTCTTTTTATTTCACCCAGACGTCGTAAAATTACTTCTCTTTCATCTATATTCCTATATTCTAAATCATCATCATCCAAGTCATTATCTAAATCTATAAAATCACTTTCATCTATGCATAAATTATGCAAGACACAACATGCCAATATAAATTTTGATATTTTTTTAACCTTGTGAAAATCTAAGCAGGATAGCTGCCGAAATCTGCCTTTTAAAATACCAAATGTATTTTCAATTAATACACGAGTAGAACTGAAAACATAATTGTAGTTTCGTTCAGCATCTGTTAATGCACCATAATCTTTATATGGTGTAAGTAGATATTCTCGTAAATGATACGCATTATCTCCTATTATATGATATTTTTGATTACAAATGTTCGATAATTCTTCACTAATAAATGACATTTTGTAAACCCTGGAGTCATGAATTTTGCCAGGTGGACCAGTAAACACATCTGTAAACCTTCGTTTGTAGTCGCAAATTCCTTGTAATGTTATTGATGGCGTGTCATGCCTATTAACATAAGTTGATTTAATTTTATGTGCCGGTGTACGTATTGTTATTGATGTTCCATCTATGCATCCCAGTATTCCTGGGAATCCGGAGACCTGATCAAAGTTTATTATTTGAAAGTGGCCTGTACACTGTATTACATTACACTAACCTTACTAAATTCATGAGACATACGTTCTTTTTCTTCTGGAGATCTGGGAAATTGAATATATTTCGGAGCTACATGTACTAAATAATCAATAACTCTAATAATTTGACGGAAGCATGTGGTTTGACCTATTCCGAATCTTTCCGCTACGTCTCTGTTACAACATTTGTTGCCGGAAAACCTACAACCAAAGACGTTATTTTATTACAATTGTTTAATTATTTTCCACATTATCAATTTGTACCACAGAAATGTCAGTATATGATTTTCTGCTGAATTTGTTGGAGTACCACAATTTTTCTTTGAACTTCCAGGATAAAATGTTGAGTTAGAAAAATCTTCTATTAATCCGCCGCATGTATTTCGCTCCATTCTAAATGTCTCTTTAAACTAAAATCTATACTTATGGTCAAATTATAATTATTAATCAAAGCGAGTATGTACTTATAGAAATTACCTGTTTATTGGAATATTTATAAACTACATCCGTGATGTAATTATGTATTTTCGGCCTCTTTACTTTTTCACACAATAGTGTATAATCACTTTCTTCACTGTCTGATGAAGATGAAGAATTTAAAAATTCTTGTACTAAACTAAGAATGGTTGCTGTTTTGGCATCAGTGAACGCCATATTTGCACTGAAACGATTGCACTTGCTCCTTGAGTCAGTGCAACAAAGTGTGCACTGAGGGCAACCTGAGTTCAATTTACAAGCTAAGTGGAAAACGTAGCACTAAACAAGTGTGCACTCAAATTGTAAGTGGAAAACGTCGAATGAAATCAGTGCAAGAAAAGTGCGCACTAGTGCGCACTAATTAGTCAAGTGGAAAACGCTATTAGTTTCGCTGTATTTGCAGAAATGTTTTAACTAAAGAAACATAAATATATTGTTGGCATTGACATTACATCATTTTAAGGTATGGCAGGACATGCGATCAAAAGCGAAATTAAAAAAGCATCATAATAAAATCACGAAACCAAACAGGGAGTGGATCTCAATCAAGTGAAACTTTAGATGTTTTAGAAGAAAATATACTAAAGTTGGTGAATCCTGTGGCTGTAGAAGGACTTCCAAATGTGGCAGAGTCGTATATTATAGGTATTATTGTTTACTATATAAATATTGTAATTACTATTTGTACTATTTTGTTATAGTAATTACCACTGCAACTAGTTGATTGTAATGAAGACCAGAAAAGTGAGCATCCAAATAAAAAAGAAGTCACGGAGAACTACACTCAAACAGGTTTTCCAATAATTCTGTAATTCTAAAAAGTAATTATTAACTATTTATTTTGTTTAGTTAACCTGGATTCACTTACAAATATAATTATGGGTAATTCATCACTGAAAAAAGACGCCACTATTGGTTAGTAAATATCTTTTTAGTTGTCCTTTTATAAGACACCGTGGGATGCAATAGTTTTCGAACAAGGGAATTAATTAATATGTATAATAAATGTAGCATCACATTGTGTATTGGTGTGCGTATTGCTTTAAATGATTTTACATTCACATAGGAAGAGCCAGTAAAGTAAGAAGGTTGAAGAATACGCTGTCAACTTCAAAAAACTTAATAAACGCAGCGAACAGAAAAATTGCAATTAAGGAACAATATTACCAACAAGAAATTGCTCTTTTGGAAAGAGATATTACGGCGAAAGAATCGATTGCTGTAGCATCGAAGGATATTGTTGCAGTGTTGTCACAAAGTAAATTGTGAAAATGTTACTATTATGTGCTGATTACCAAAGTGTTTCTTTTTTTAATTTAGTACGTAATTTTATCAACAGAATGTTATCTTTGTTACTTACACATGTTTTATTTTTTTAAAAATATATTTTTACACGTCCGGGAGTAGAAGTCGGTTTCTATGGCGTCAAACGCGGGACAGAAATGAAGCATTTACTCCCTAGGGACGAAAACACTTTTCAGAAGGGAGTTTTTATTATAACAAAGGTTTTTGTAAATAAATGTGTGTTGTCATGGTACGCGTTGCATGGAAACATTTCCAAAGACTTCTAAATATTTCAATTTTGTTCCGATTTATTATAATTCATTATTTATGAAATTAGGTGTTTCTACTCCCGAACGTGGAAAAAATAGTATATACACCTCGGGAGAGACCACCATTTTTCCCTCGATGTATTTGTAGCCCTCTGGCTTCGCCCTCGGGCTTCAAACTACACCTCAGGAAAAATAAGTGGTTTCTCTCCCTTGGTGTATAATGTACTATTATGCGTAATTATAAGTTTATAGAACAGTATTATATATTATTCTTTCTGATATTTATAAACGCTATATTTACGCCCTTATTCTGTAAGGCTTCGTTAAGACGTAACTATTCGTTAACAAACGATTTTTCGTTATCATAACGATATTAGTTAAATACGTATTCTGTAAGTAGAAAATCGTTATCGTATAACGAAAAAGCATAACGATCTTCGTTAGCAGTTGACAGTTTATAACGACAGAAAGAAGTTGTCGTTACACCACTTTCATGTGATACACAAAACAAAAAATACTATTTGTATATTGTTATATGTAGTGTGAATCCTATATATAGAAACATCATAATGGATGTTGGTGGCGATTTTGTATTATTTATTCAATTAATTGAAGAACATGAGGAGAGGTAGGTTATTTTTAAATAATAAAAAAAAAACCATAATATTTTATAAACTCTTATTTTAAGACGAGAATTGCGGCGCATGCATCGTCATCTAAGAGATACAAGCGATCCATTTATGATGCCCGAAGAAAACTTTCGGAAACTATTCCGTCTTCCAAGAGATGCTGCCAGAGATTTTACTCTCGAACTAGAACCATTTTTGCAACACACTAGAAGATCAACAGCAGTTCCAAATGTGCTGAAAGTAATCATAATTTTGGAACACTTTTTACGATATGCTAACATACTACATTTACACTAGGTGTTAACAACGTTGCATTTTTTTGCACATGGAAGCTATCAAAAATCAGTTGGGAAGGATTACAATGTAGCTCTCAGTCAAGCATCGGTTAGTAGATGTATAAAAATTGTCAGCAGTGCTGCAACAGAAAATTTAATGAGAAGATATATTAATTTTCCCACAACAAATGCTTCCAAAAATTTTATCAAAGAAAGGTATATTTGCACATTCATAATCGAATAATCTTTCAATGCCAATTTCATATTTTATTTTAGATTTTATCAGAAACATCAATTTAGCGGAGTTATTGGTGCTATAGATGGTACACATATATCGATAGTCCCACCTCCTGCAAATCATCCGATATATCCAGGATTAACATATATCAATAGAAAAGGATATCACAGCATAAATTGCCAAATTGTAATAATTTTCATTTTGAATAATTTAGAGAATATATCAATATATATATATATATATATATATATATATATATATATATATATATATATATATATATATATATATTTTAGATATGTGACGCAGATTTGAATATTTTAGCACTAAATGCTAGATATCCGAGATCCGTACACGATGCTGCAATATGGACTATGTCTAATATAAAGCAACATATGGAACAGGCATACAGAAATGGGGACCGAACATCTTGGCTTATCGGTACACTTCAATATTTAGCTATTTCAATAATTTAATAATACAATATGTTCTTAGGTGACTCTGGTTATCCACTACAACCATTCTTATTAACGCCGGTTATTAGAGCTCCTGCAAATTCTCCGGAGGAGAGATATACAAGAAGGCACTGCAGTGCGAGAAGTACAGTCGAGAGATGCATTGGCGTATTAAGCCCGTATGACACGGTCAATGTTTTTGTACATTTTTAATGTCAATGTTTTACAAAGTCAAAAATTGAACGTATCATACACGTAAAGTAGTTCAATGTTTCAGTCAATTTTAATGTACATTAAAAAATAGAACTGGTTCTATTTCCTTCAATGTTTCTTTCAATTAATTGCGCAAATAAGATGCGCATAAGCGCGTGATAGCTGATTGAAACGTCAAACGTTTTTCTTTTAATAAAATGTCGTGGTCGCAAGTTTCGTTATTAATAGACTGTAGCCGTAACAGTAGTTAATGCTGCTAATATTAATAATTCGTCCTCACTTGAATCCATTTCAATATTTGACAAAGTTTGGTTAGTTCGTAAAAAAATAGTTAACCATTTCAAACTGTCAAAACAAAAAGTCTCGACAACTGCGCATGCTCACAAAGTGAAAATCTTGTATACGTTGCATACAGAAATATTTTCTTTCAATGATTCACTTTCACAAAAATGTACAGAAAAATTGAACTTAAAAATTGACATTAAAAATGTACAAAAACATTGACCGTGTCATACGGGCTTTAAAAGTTACTTTTAGATGTTTGTTGAAAGATAGAACATTACACTATGATCCATCTAAAGCTGCTCATATCATTTATTCTTGTGCCATTTTACACAACATATTAAGAAGGCGAGGAATTCCATTACCGGAATATGATATGCAGAATGAAGATAATGAAGATGTACAATTACAAGAATTAGAAGTGAACTGGCTGAACGCTGGGAGAGAAGTCAGACAAAATTTCATAGAACAACATTTTAATTAACTCATTTTATCGATAATAGTATATACCCGTATATATAATGGTATATAATTTAAAATATACACTGTGAGCAAAATTAACTGAAGCTCACGTGACCAAACAAAGTTCGCATTGTAGTCGAAACTACCTTCCACGGAATAAAAATAAGATCAATTTTTAGTAATTTTTGACGTTTACCGACCGAGCATTCAGTTATCAGTCAGTAGCGTCGTGTCCATTTTGCTGTTATTTATTGGTGATTGTGTTTTACTTTTTTTATATTTTCTCGTACAATCAGTCTTTTTTAAGACTAATCTTATCTTTATCTGTGTTTAATAATAACGTAAGTATATAATTAAGTAATATTTTCTTGTATTTCTGAACAATAGTTTTATGAATCTTTTAGGTTACAATGTTTGGTGACGATCACGATAAGTTTCTTTTAGAAGCATATTTTCGTTCTGGCGTTCGAAATGAAAACGAATGGAAGTATTCTGTTCAAAGTTGCCATGAACAATTTTTACAGAACTACCCTAATTTCGAGGAAATTACATATGATACATTTAGGCAACATGTGGCAAGAGTGGTTGATCGTTTCCGAAACACTGGAAGTGTTGTCAAAGGAAAATCAACGGGACGACATCGTATATTAACACAACCAGTTCTTGAAGATGTGCAACAACGTCTTGAAGAAAGTCCTCATAAATCATTGCGGCATTTATCTAGACAAACAGGTTAGTAACTTATGTTCCAGTCTATTATAATTATTGTTCATAAATGACTAACATTATTATTTGCATATGTAGGACTCTCGTATGGAACTTGTCGGACAGCAACGAAAAAACTTCATCTGCATGCTTATAAAATAAGTGTTGTCCAAGAATTACTTCCATTAGATTATGGAAAACGTTTGGAATATTGTCACTGTTTCCTTGAAAATATGAATGAGGAATTATTAGATTTGACATTTTTTACTGATGAAGCTTGGTTCCATTTAAGTGGGTATGTTAATTCACAAAATTACCGAACTTGGTCTCACGAAAATCCACATGTTCATACTGAAAGAAGTTTACACCCATTGAAAGTAGGTGTCTGGTTAGCGATGTCACGCCGAAGAATCATCGGACCAATATTTTTTTATGAAACAATAACGTCCGAAAGATATATTAGAATAATTTTGCGTCCATATATTGAACAATTACATGATGATGAATTAAACAGGGGCTATTTTCAACAAGATGGAGCTACAGCACATACTTCGAATGCAACATTAAATTATTTAAGAGAATTTTATGATGAGCGGATTATTAGCAAACATCGCTGGCCACCACGATCTCCTGATATGACACCGCTGGATTTCTATCTTTTCGGCTATTTAAAAACAAAAATATATGCAAACAGAATGCATACGTTAGAAGAATTAGAAGACGCAATAACAAATGCAGTTCGAAACATTTCAGAAGAGGAATTAAGAAATGTGTTTCTAAATATGCAAAGACGGGTAAACAAATGTATTGAAGGAAATGGAGGTCATTTTGAACATTTGTTGTAATTAGTCATTAATTTAACACCTAAAATGCCTGAGAACTGTACCGAAACTTACTACACCGATGAACTTCACTTATAGCGTGATCACGGTCCCTGTAATCAAAAAGCTTTGAACGTTAAATGTATATTATGCAAGTGTTGCGCACTTATAATTCTGTACTGTAACCAATGTGAATATACACTGCAACGTGTTAATGTTGTGGTAATTAATACAAGTGTAAAATAGGCCTGAAATGTTTACTTCGGCGTTCATTTTGAGGAACTCTGACACTATAATTTTTGAGTAACGAGTCGACAGTACTACCTCTTGGGTGACTTGGAAATGTACTGATCTCATAAATAATGTTATAATGTAACGTAAATATTCTAAATACATAAAAATATTTTCATTTCATGGTATAAAATTATTTCCAACTTTAACTGATCTAAATTATTTTTATTATAAAAGTATTATATGTCGCAGGCCGGTATAAACCGAGAAATTCGTTGGCACGCCTATGTATTGTGTTTGTTTCAAATCGTTACTATGGTTACTATAGTTACTACTATAGTGAAGCGGCAACTTGACAATCACAATAGAGCGGCACGCTTCAGTCATTTTTGCTCTCTCTGTATTATAATAAAATATGTCAAGGCCCATTCCCAGCTATTTACATAGTCATAGTCTTTGTCATAGTCTTAGTCATAGTCTTTGTCACAAAGTTAGGCAAACCTGTTTACACATAACCATTCCCACCTAATGTTTTAGTCATAGTCATAGTCTTTGTCGTTCGTCGTAAGCATAAAGTTTGCAAACTCCAAACTTTTTGTCATAGTCATAGTCGTAATGAGATAGCGATAGAACTGTATCCATCTCTTTCTATAAGCTGTCATCTGTCATTCGTGAACTTGATATTTCTTGATGTTATATTTTTTATTTCATCAATTAAATTTGAAAAGGTAAAAAAATATTGAAATTTTTTTATAAATGAAGCATTTACATATTGCAACTTTTACAGTTTATATGCAAAATGAATCCGTCTAGGAAAAAAATAGTTGGTGCGGTAATTAAAAGAAGGAGAATTATAGCAGCACTACTATTATTAAAAGGAAATCAACGTCGAATACACAGATGGTGGGTGCATCCAATCAATCAACGACGTGTGCAACAGGGAGACTGGGAAAATCTTTTGAATGAAATGAGGTTAAGCGACGAAGGACTGTTTTTCAATTATACGCGGCTTACAATTGCTCAATTCGACTTGTTATTATCTCTAGTTCAAGATAAATTAACAAAAAATGAAACTTTCCGTAAAACCATTCCTCCTGGAGCTAGACTAGCAATAACTCTCAGGTAACATATAAAAGCTTCATTATGAATTATATAAAACAGTCATTAATTTTAGGTTTCTTGCAACTGGTGACTCTCTACCAACATTAGCATACTCGTTCAGGATTGGTAAATCCACGGCTTGTAAAATTGTAAAAGAGACTTGTGTTGCAATATGGGATGTGCTATCTCCGATATATTTAAAATTTCCTCAACATAATGAGTGGATTACAATCGCCGAAGATTTCGAAGCCCAATGGAATCTACCAATGTGCCTTGGTGCAATAGATGGAAAACATATTGTGATCCAGGCACCGAAGAAAAGTGGTTCGCAATTTTTTAACTACAAAAAAAATTTTAGCATAGTATTATTTGCTATTTGCGATGCAAATTATAAGTTTATATATGTGGATATTGGTGCCTATGGGTCGCAGAGTGATGGTGGAGTTTTACGGGAGTCTAGTTTCGGTGTAAAGCTTTTTAATGAAGAACTAGGATGTCCTGCCAATGACACAATTAAAAATACAAATATATGTATACCTTACTATTTTGTTGGTGATGAAGCATTCCCACTACACGAGCATTTGCTTCGCCCATATGGAGGAACAAACTTAAATAGAGATAAGCGAATATTCAATTACAGGCTATCACGAGGCCGAAGATGTATAGAGAATGCTTTTGGAATATTGGTGGCCAGATTTAGAATATTCCATCGAGTAATAAATGCCTATCCAGAGACTGTTGATGCAATTGTTAAGGCAGCCATATGTTTACACAATTATATAAAATGTAACGATGATGCAAATATATATTGCCCAAATAATTATGTTGATCGATATGATAATAGAGGAAATATAATCAATGGCGAATGGAGAAACAGTGTCCCCAAACATCCTGCACTTGCGAATGTTCGGCAATTACGAAGACGTTTAGGAAGCCGAAATGCAAGCAAGACTGCAGAACAAAACAGAAATCTGCTTAAAACATATTTTAATAGTGCAGTAGGCGCTGTTCCCTGGCAAGATAGTATTGTATAGGGATATGTGAAGGAAACAAATGTATGTTTTAATATATAATAAAATAATAAAAATGTAAAATTAAAAAATTAAATGTATTTTATATTATTTTATATCACTCTTCATCTTCTTCGACATCATTTAAAACATTTATAATTAACTGTTCTGCCTTACGCAACTGTATTTTACTCAATTCATTTAATCTTGTGCCAATAAAATGGCAGAAATGTTCCACTTCTTTCGACACCGTGGATTCTTCGGCAAACCTTACAGGTGCTGATATTGCCTCTGCCAGCTGAGAATATACATCCGGTGTTTTTTCATACCGGCGTTTGCTGGCCCTACGTTGGACAGATCCGCTTGTTGACGGCGTTGGTGTGTCTCGCACAGGCGTTCCACATATATTTTCTACATCCATTGCAGGAGGCGGCGACATTATCGGCAGGGAATCTTCGGATGCCTGTGAAATGTACTCTTCACGAAAGTTGCTGCAACTTGGTTCACTTATGTGTGCTGGATTTCCAGCATTCTTCAATGCTTCTGCTTTTTCTTTTAAGAGGTTGCAGGAGGTTTGGCGAGGGGCAATTGTGTCGTCCAAAAATCGGAGCTGCTCTTGTAAATTCCACGCCTTCAACAACTTGGCAGCCGATCCACTTCTCTGCAAATTTTTTTCTTCCTTCTTACGCCGCATGTATTTTAACCGCAAGCTGGTAAATAAGGCTGAAGCTTCTTGAGCTATAAATAATATATATAATGTAATCTTTGAAAAGCCTGTAAACATTATTTATATTTACCAGTTAAGTTGCACTGCTGACCTATTTCTTCCCAAAGTTGTTCTTTTAAGGCCGTATTTTTGTAATTTTGGGATTTCTTATCCCACAAAGCGGGATTGGCTTCCACCAACGAGATAAAATTGTCTTCCTCGCACATCTCTGCTCTGTATCCACAATACAAAAAACCAGAGACAATATATACGAATAACTGAAGAAGAAAGAAAGAAAACACACGAAAATAGCTTGGAAAAATACACCTTGAAATACACGCAATACGAAAAAATATATACTTTGACGCACGGAGAAACATTGGCTGACAAGATGGCTGACAAGATTTATGGTGCATTCACCTAACATTTTATGAATTAAAATTTATTTAAATAGTTTAACAATTTCATATCAAAATAATTAATAACGTTAATTTTGCAAAATTATACCAATACTTTATATTTGTAATTTGATTATTATACATCCTATATTACAAACAAATTCATTACTTTGATCTCACCTTCAAATGTGAACGAGCCACTAAGACTGTGATTAGAACTATGTTTGCAGCAGGAAATGGTCTTTTCTGTGACAAAGACTATGACTAAGACTATGACAAAGACTATGACTATGTAAATAGCTGGGAATGGGCCTTCACATTCTGCAATCGAATACTAAACGTTGATTGTTTGTATATATGTCTACAAAAAAATACATTTTGCTCGTACAAAGTAAATATATAAAAAAATAACATTCTGTTTTGTATAAAGTATATAAGTATATAAAAATAAATTATATTCTGTTATCTATCAAATAATATATATATATATATATATATATATATATATATATATATATATATATATATATATAACATCAAAAAATTAATTATTACTGTCCCGTATATCCATATTTGGGTATTTTGCACGTGCTTTTGCCAATTCGACATTTGCCGCAAATTGAATAGCCTGGGCTATTCCTGATAACGACTCTTTCACTTCTTTCAATTCAGAAATTATTTCTGAAAACAATTTTCTATTTTCTTCCTGGGCAGTTTTATAAGCATCAGTCACTTTTTCAGTTGTGTTTCTGTCCCTCTTCGGTGGTTCACTAGTCTTCTCCGTTGTTTTTGTATTTGTGAGTGATTGCACTGTATCATGTGCGTCCTCCAGATTTCGAACTTCAATTATATTTATTATACTTGGCTCCTCTTCCACACTTGCTATTGGAATTAACTCTATGCCAGCTTCAGGAACATTTGGCGCTCCATCAACGACTATTCTGCCAATTGTCCCTAGCAATCGTTCTTCTATTTCCGAAAGGTGCGCACTGGTTGATGGACCACCTCCAGTTCTCAACCTGCTGGTATTTATCAAACGAGCCTTTTTCTTCGTCTGACTCTTCCAGTCAGCAAATACCTACATACATGTATAACAAAATATTTTACATAATATTATTGTGAAGTGAAGTATATCAGTAACACAATTACCTTTTTCCATGCATTGGGAGTGTGCTCTGGACCACCCAAAGAATTTAATCCCATTGTTAGTTCCTCATACGCTACTTTAACTGCATTCGGATTTTCTGGTGTATTTTTATTATTACGTAGAGCGTCATTTTCACACAAAAAGTCCACATAATAATTATACTGCTCTGCAGTAGTTTTTTTTGTTCTCTTTGTCGTATTTGTCATAGTATTACACAAAGTCACTCAACACATAAAAAAATAAGATAATTTTAAACTGTCAAATTATGACATGAAGATAACAGTTACCTGTTTTCAATATCGCCAACCACAAAAAAAATAAAGAATGAATTTAACGATTTCGTTATATTATATTTTCAAGGTCACCAGTAACGAAGGATTTTACAGAATATGAATATAACGATTTTCGTTAATTGAGTTTTCGTTATCGAGTCTTAACGAAAATCGATATAATAACGTTTCGTTACATAACCGATTTACAGAATAAGACTGTTAGTACGTAATTTTATCAACAGAATGTTATTTTTTTTTTACTTATACATGTTCTAGTTTTTAGAGATATATTTATCCGTAATTATAAGTTTATAGAATAGTACTATATATTTTTTTTTCTAGATAGGGGACATGTGCCTCAGATGGCATATGTGGATGAGATGGCGTATAGTCATTTTCTCCGAAACTGTTTTATAACTGCTGGTTTCAATAGTACCAGTCTCAACCGCATTAGTGTTTGAGTAGATAGTGTAAGTATCATAAACAACATTTAAACAGAAAAGTGTAAAAAACGTGATTTAAAAAAAGGATTGTGAATTATTTATCATACATGATTTCCTCATATGTTAAATTTATCATGCGTGATAATTATTGTGTAATTAATGCATATTAGGTTGAAACGTGCTCTGACCTTTAGGTTAAACGTGAGCTGTCAAATTGTAGCCAATCTAAATACTAAAAATAAAATAAATGGTGCGAATTCGAAATTTAGGGTAAGATTGCATACATGGCATCAGATAAGATGGCATATATGCCATCTTACACTGACAATTTGTATACAATATCGTATGTGATATGTTTATTTAGTGTGGTGACAACAATGGTTGGCAAGTACAAATGAAAAAGGGAAAGGCAATCATGGAAAGAAGAAGATATCAAGCAGGCAATAAAAGCAGTAAAAAATAAAAAAAAAATGGGATGGTATTTGGCTTCAAAAACTTATCATATACCCGCCACTGCATTAAGACGTCGTGTTCAGGGAAAAACCCAGCAAATAAATGGAAGTGAGAAAGGATACTTAGGAGGGTGTCGTTGCACATTTAATACTGATTTGGAAAATGAACTAGTTGAACATATAATTAATTTAGAAATACGGTTCTACGGTATGACAACGATAGATATTCGAAAGTTAGCATTTAAAATTGCAGAAAAGAAAAAATTAAAACACAAATTTTCCATGAAAAAAAAAAATGGCGGGTTGGGATTGACTAAAAAGTTTCATGAAAAGACATCCAACACTCAGTTTAAGAACTCCAGAACCTACATCATCCGCTCGCGCCCATACGTTTAATTCAGTTCAAATTGATAAATATTAAGATTCTTTCGATACATTATTGTCAAATACCAATATTGGATCTGAAAACATTTGGAATGTTGATGAATCAGGTTTCTCGACAGTTCCGTCTAAACCATCAAAAATTATTGCAACAAAGGGGCGCAAACAAGTCGGGGCAATTACAAATGCAGAACGGGGACAGCGTTTTTCTATTGTCTGCTGCATGAGTGCTATTGGTTACATTCCACCAGCATTCATTTTTCCGCGAAAAAACATGAAAATTGAGCTACTAGATAATGCACCTGCAGGATCGATAGGATTCGCCCAAGAAAAGGGATGGATAACATCCGAAATATTTTTAAAATGGCTCAAGCATTTTATAAAATATAGCAAAGCAACACCAGATAATAAAGTATTGTTACTTCTAGATGGCCACTGTAGTCATAAAAGTTCAGAAGTGATAGAATATGCGAAAAATAATGGAATAGTGGTATTCTGCTTTCCCCCACATTGCACACATCGGGTGCAACCATTGGATGTAAGTTTTTACGGACCTTTGACAACTTACTACAATAACCAATTAACCAATTGGATGAAAGCACATCCCGGCAGAACAGTGAGCCATTACCAAGTTGGGTCAGTTTTTAAGGAAGCTTATTTGAAAGCAGCAACTTTGTCCAATGCAGAAAAAGGATTTTCTAGTACGGGATTTTATCCATTTAATAAAGATTTTTTCCCGAATGGATGTTTGCACCTGCGGATGTTACAGACATCAATGAAGAACAGCCGTCTACATTAAACCATGGACTAGAAAACTCGAATTTTGAAACAAACACTGAATTAAGCATAACAGATATATCTCCACTGCCCAAAGGGTTGCCAAAAACCAACAAGAAATATCGAAATAAGGGAAAAACTGGAATCTTGAATGATTCCTCAGCCATAGAGGAATTGAAGAAAAAAGAAATAGAAAGAAATGCAGGACGTACACAAAAATCTTCACGTCAGATTAAAAGAAGACTTAATTTTAGCCATGATGCAGATAAAGACTCATTGGAATCAAATGCAGAAGATGAAGATGTTCCATGTTTGTATTGTAATGAACTATTTTCAAAATCTCGTTCAGGAGAACAATGGCAAGTTTGCTCAAAATGGTGTCAAACAAATTGTGCTGGTATCAGCAAAAAACAAAAAATGTTTAGTTGCCATATTTGCCGATAATTTTTCAGAAAATTAATATTTTTTTGTTAATATGTACACTTTTCATTTATGTTCTTACTTCAATATAAATATGTCTATGCCATCTTATCGGCATGTCATGATGAGATGGTATAGTATCCAATATTTTTAAATATTATTTAAATATTATATTATCAATCATAAATCTCCTTATTTAACTTTTTTATTTAATGTACGGACCTCAGTCTACGTATCTACGACAAATTTATATTAAAATATCGAATATTTCGGATGTTACAGATTTTTAAACAAAAAGCATGCCATCTCAGGCACATTTCCCCTATTTATAAACAAAATGTTTGGTTATTGTTCTAAATGGAGAGAAAAAAAAGACTGTCAATTGTATATAATTTATTGAACTCGGTTCAAATTTACAACATACTTAGTCCAATACGAAAAAATCACACAAAATAATTTTGCATTATATTTTGTTGCATTTCTCTGCCTTTTGCAAGTTCAGGGTTAACACGTCTCATAACTTGGAGTACATCATTTTATTGTCCGAGAATCAAACCTAAATCTAAATTATCAATATTTTTTTCATCTGGATCGAGAACGTTATTTGCAATACACATATTATGTAGAACAATACATGCATTAATAATTTGACAAGCCATTGCTGGTTCATAATGAAGAACGCGATGTTTAAGCAAACATCTAAATCTCGTCTTCAATACGCCATTACATCGCTCGATGATTGATCTGGTACTCATTTGCTTTGCGTTATATTTATACTCTGGTGTGTTAGGTTCTGGTTCCGGATTTATAATTGGTGTTTGTAAATTTAAATATGAACTTAGAGCATACCCAGAATCTCCTGAAATCAAACGTTATTAAACGAATGTTATATAATAATTTATAATATTACTTCAATAGTTACCAAGTAAAAAGTAATTCATATTATGTTCGTGCAACCTTACGAAATAATCTTTAATACTGGAACTATTCCAGATAAAACTATCATGTGTGTTCCCGGGATAACGAACATTGCAATTAATAATTTTTAGATTTGAATCGCAGACCTAAAAAAAAATTGTTCAGCCCATAGGTAACGATAATTTCTGTAAGTAATCTCACATGTGATACCCTTATCGGACATGTCGATCACACTGTTATCCCTATTCATGCAGTCACTATTATAAATGTGACTTACCAATTGTACATTAATTGAATGATATTCTTTTTGATTCACATATATATGTTCTTCTGTTTTTGGAGCAACAATAGCAATATGAGTACATTCGATGCAACCAACAACAACACGAAATTCAAATTTTTCATAAAATCTAAATGAAACTTTAACAATTATAAAGTCTGCAAACTCTGCAGAATTGCATTAAAAACATACCTATTTCGAGATTGTTGAAGTTCGTGTAGTGTACGAGGAAATGTTATCCAGACATTAAATATATTATTGTTGTTTAGTGCTACACTAACTTCCTTTACACATCTGCTTACTGAAGACTGGCTAACAGCAGTATACACATTCATTCCTATATCAGTCTGATAAAATTTAAGTGCTGTTAGAACCTATGAACAGTATCCGCGAGTACGTAGTGCGTTTTAGCATAATTAAACGATGTAATATAATGTTAGTTACTTGTACAAAGAGAGCCGAGGATCTTTTTGCAGTAATTATGTAGGGTTCTAATAAATCAATAAAGCGTGCATTACACGATGAAGTTTTTCTTTTCAAGTAACTTTAAAAGCGTCTTTATAAGTGACCTTACAAGTTTATTTACACGATCAAGTTTTACGTGAATTAAAATATCCAAATGTCAAATAAACAGCAACACCAACATAAATTAAATTTATTCTTAATTTAATAAATTAACTTAATTAAATTTCAATTTATTCTCTACTCCACTATGCCATTTTACTGTTTAAAAATAACAATATAAACAAATAAAAAAACGAACTGACAGATGAAAATAAATGGAAGCTACTTTTAAAACGCCTTAAGTTGGCAATGCAGTATAAGCAGTAATACGCATGCCCACAGGCAGAACTTGAAGATACTTTTAAGAAAAAGTAGTGCATGTTGCAGTTTTACGTTATAAGTTTTTCGTTATAAGTCGACTTTACTATCTCTTACACTTACGTAATTGTGCGAGAGAGAAAACTTTTAAGGTTACTTGAAAAGAAAAACTTCATCGTGTAATGCACGCTTAAGATCTGCTATTAATTTTTTTGGGAGTCTAAAAAATTTCATAAACTGCTTATCACTCAATTGAAATGCATCGATTCTATTCAATATTCTTCTCTTATTAAAATCATTTTCTGCTTCTTCGATAGCATTTAAAAGATCCAAATGCACGAAATCTTCTAAATTAGCTATTTATCTATAGTTAATAGTAATTTAATTATTTTTAACTCATTACAAACTACAACTAGTTCTCCTAGACACTTACAAATTTAATATATCTGTACTATAAATGCTATATATAATACCATCTGTCAACTTTCTATCACTCGAACAGACATTAGCATACAACTACCCACTCGATGTAAATGCACACGAAAACTCCGTGCACGAGTGCTTTGCGTACGCTCAAGAATACCGTTTTTAGTTTCGTGCACGCTTGTTGCTTAGTTGCGTACACGAATAAATGCGCATGATTTCAAGAATCGGACCCCTGCAACCCACAGAATTTTAATCCAATTGACAAAAACATACCTTTCGAACGATACAAAGTTTATGTTAATTGGATAAACCGTTATCAAGAATTATAGCAGTATATAAAGAAACACCCAAAAAAACGTTTTTTGCAAATACATATCTCGAAAATGCTTCTTTGGAAAAATAAATTCCCTAGCCCCAAATTAGTCTAAAAACACTATTTTTTGGTTCATTAGCTCATCGACCTCCTGTCGAAGAGGAGTATGTGTCACAGCATCCACTCGGCATGCCCTCTAATGTTTATAAGCTCGACACAATGATCTCCGAACTGTGTTTCGGGTGTAGTCGGACTGCTAGCTTAAAGTACGTTTTAATTCCAACAAATTTAATAATGTAATGTTAAATTATAAGGTGAAAATAGCAGTTAATACGGAAACAATTATTAATTGAACTACATTATAATAAATAATGTTCTGTGAAGGTAGTTTTGACTCTCTGGTGATATTTGGAACGATTTTGGACGTATAAAGTCATAGGGTAAAACGAGGGATTAGAGAATTTTTAATGAATATTAATACGTATATTTCGCTGGTATTCTTTTTCCAGCCTCATCGGCAAATCTATAAAAACATGTACAATGTTGTAACAGAGATATGTTGTCAGAAAAATGTATAAATAATATAAAAATACAACTTACATAAATAACAATACAAGTCACTGTTTCGCTGACATAAGTAAAGAAAATGGCGGTGCAAATGGCGATCCGGTGGCCAACGGCGTGTGTGAGAGTTTGCGTGGTGGCGGGAATTATAAATTATGAATGTTTTTTGTGTTCAGTTTGGTTTATGTGTATCAATAAATTTTTGTATAAAGCAGATAAGTTTTGTGTATCAGTGCGGTAATTAATGCTATTGTTGTCGGTTTGTATGTGTGTGGCTTCTAGAAATGTGCGTTTGTGATAACTAGTTTCTTTTTCAAGGATGGAAACATCATTGAAGTTGAAAGAGTGTTTGAAATTGACAGAGTGTTGAGTGAGGGCAGTCTGGTGTTGTAATGTGGGGTTCCAAATAATAAATAATATTAAATCATTTTGTCAATGTATTGTAACTGTATTGTAGATAACAAGATAATGTATAAAGGCTGATTTATAATGAAGTAAGGTATGAGGTAACGCAGCTGCGGTAAGGTAACGCAGAAGTTGAACTAGTAGCGAGCTATGTATCGTTTTATAATGAAAAGTAACGCTGCAACGCAAGCAGCAACGCGGGAAGCGAAACGCAGAAGTTGACGATATTTCATCTTTCTGCGTTACTGCTCTACCGCTGGCCAATCACAAGACAATAGCTTCGGCGTGAATACAGAAATCTACTTTATCGACAAACAGCTGTCATCTCTATACTTTGGTTTTCATTGTAGTTTTTATTGTGGTTTTTATTCTACATGTAAGTGTTTGTTAGTTCAAAATGGACATTAAACTAATTAAAATAGTGGAAACGCACGAAATATTATATAATAAATCGAGCAAAGACTTTAAAAATAATATACTCAAGGAAAAGATTTGGGCGAATATAGGGATAATGCTCAACAAAGTTTGTAAGTTATCAATTCAATCATACAAATAAAATGTTGTTGATGCAATAATAAATTGATATAACTCTAATTTGCCGTTAAATTATTATAACTTTTTTTATAAGCTACAACGGTCAAACGTCGTTGGAAGGTGTTACGGGACAGATATACGAAAGAGCGTAGAGAAGTATCGTGCGTAGCATCTGGGGCAGCGGCATCATCCGCCAGTTCCTGGGAATTTTATGCGGCGATGACATTTCTAGATACGCACGTTAAAAGTAAATATTTGTTAGATTGTGTACCTCATTCTATTAGATATTATTAATTATCTCATTTCTTATTTTAAGCACAAGTGGAAATGTTTCCTTCAGGGAAAACCCGGCGGTGAATCTAACTATAACAGAAAATACAGACAGTGAATCTGTTTTCTCACCGACTTTGTCGGAAGATTGTGCAATTGAATATGGTGAACACACTTCTCCGGTTATGTCGCCAACACTACAGACAGAACCATCGACGTCCGTAATTCTGGAGGAAAAAAAAGTAAAGGAGATGACAAAATCACCGATATTGTTGACACATTGTCATCAATATCTCAATATTTCCAGAATAAAAAATCTGAAGATTCCGACCTTTCTTTCGGCCATTATGTTGGGCTTGAGCTAAAGATGTAACGAGAATACCGCCCTTTCCGCCATCTTTCTGATTTTCTGTATTCTAAGACGGGCCGATATTGTCTTACAGTTTCAATTTTCGTATTTAGAGATGGCGCATATGTCTACCGAGTTGAAATGTGGTTTGTACATAATAACTAAGTATATTCTTGTTTAATTAAGACAGTAATTAAGAGAATTCGGTGCGTTCTGCTTTCTTTGTGTGTTGGACAGACAGTGACGAGAGAGCGTTCCCCAAGTGTCGAGGTGTGTAGTTGTATACCGGGTTACCTGATTGTTCGTCCGAAGGAAGTGTTTTTGAGAGATTCTATCCGTTTGGCGGGCTGTCTGGGTGGAGAAACCCCTTCTGATAAAGTCGAGCCACAAGCCAGAATCGTCCATAGCGGCGGAAGTAACGGATTACTCGGAAGAACGGGCTGACGGAGAGGTGTAAGGTGTCCCGCGGCGGACCAACGTCCTCTACCAGCTGACCCACCTTGGTGGTGGAAGAGCGTAGGGTCGACCATCAGGACCAACCCCGGTTAATCCAGACCACCACGTGGAGGAAAAACGCCACATCATCGGCTACCAAGTTACCACACGCGAGCTAAGTACCCCCCCCCCCCCTTCAGGGACGGTGTTTCACGAACTGACATAACGATTGATAACGTGCATTATTGTAAACTCTGTTCTCTTGGCTATTGTTATTAGAAATAAGCCACATATTTGCTACTAATTTAACGTCATTATTGTCATATCTTGTCTCCCTACTGGTGGCCCACCAACACTGACAGCGCAAATTCGTTACGTCTTACTTGTGCATGCGGACAGGATTGGGTTAGCCCACCTGCACCATTTTCGTTTTATACTTTCGTAATCCGTGCTTTCATTGTTAGTGGCCCCCACCATTTCACTAGTCTGTAAGTAATTTAAGTCTTGTTCACGTTTATATATATATTTTTTTTATTTATGTCATATGTTCTCTCTCTCTCTTGGTGAACCACACGCATTGACAGTTCGGGTACGTGACAACACAATTGTACGTGAGGACAGGAGTGGGTTAGCCCCCCTGCATGGTTTTCGTTTTATACTCGTACGGACCCCGGACTGTCACTGTTAGTGGCCCCCCCACCATTTAACCTAGAATTAATTTGACTGTGGATTCACATCAGGTTCTCCTTGTGAGTTCCTTTTCGAATTGCTGTACCATCCTATTATTTAAATTACGGGTTTGATCAGCCCCGCAAGGTTGTATTGTTTAATTCTAATTCTTAACGATTGTTGTATAGATTAATTTGTCGATTAGACACGTCGCCATTTGTTTTTATTGTTCTTTCTTTTTCATACGAGAGTATAAACTCGTGTTGTTATAATTAAATTTACTTTTAGTATCCCGGTTATTTCGTGTCTCTTTTTTTTTCTTTTTTTTCTCAAGTGAGCATATCGGCCCGTCCGTCAGTCAACCTAGACTACCCCTTTGATACCTTTTTTTCTTAGTGCGTGAAGCACTAAGTGGCGCCCACTTCAATATCCCTCGTTCCGATAGGCTTTCCGAAGTAACAAGTCACGAACCACGACACTCCTCACCAACTGGTCGCTAGCCGGACACATCGTTTGTGACCAACCCCAAAAACGGTTATAAATTTGGCGCCCAACGTGGGGCGCCAATACGGTCCTGTCGTGTCTCTCACTTTACTTTGTTTGAATATTTCGTGTTTTCGGTGAATCACTACGCGAGGAATTATTTCGTCGACCGGTTAGTCTATTCAGGTTGCGACGGATTTAATTTAATTATCTATATCTTGTCGGAACATACTAGATTTATGCTTGTTTCGTTATTTTTCCTTGTTGACAATCAATATATTTCTGCTGATCAATAACCAGCCGTATACGACAGATCAAATCTTTATTTAATTATTAAAAATTTTGTTTTAATGGATCCGTATCGTTTAAGTAGAGACGAGCTAGAGTACGAGTTACGTGTTCGGGGCGTCAAACGTACTTCGGCTACTATCGTCGTAGAACTTCGTAAGGCCTTGACTAATTATTTGAAAAATGAAGCATTCGGTGAACTAGTCTACAGGCCGGACACGCCTCTGATAGCGGAAACGGAAATAACCACATGTATGGAGAAAAGCCAATCATTGCGTACCCTGATTATGAATGCCGTTCCGCCCATGGAATCTCAAGAATATAAGAGAATTACAGCGAAATTATGTCATTTGTTCGGTAGAGTTGCCCGAGTGGAAACCAATGATCCCGAACTGACGGCGAACCTTGGTAAGCTACAAGAACAACTGGAAGATCTGGAAACACACCTGTTAGATCTTGATCCAGAGTTGACTCGCGAGGAGGCTACCCCGTCAGTAAACCAACCACCAGAAGTAAAAATTCCCCCACCGATAACGCAGCCGACCCAACGGAAGCAGATCCCGGTTGCGCAATGGAAACTATCTTTCACGGGCGATGGCACGGGCCTCAGCGTGAACGCTTTCATCGAACGAGTAGAAGAATATCGCATATCACGAAATGTCTCGTTAGGAGACCTATACAACTCTGCTGTCGAACTGTTCCAAGGATGTGCGTTAATTTGGTTTAGATCAGTCCGATCACACTTGAAGACCTGGACAGACCTCGTAGCCGCGATGCGTACGGAGTTTGAACCTTATGATTACGATATTGAGTTGTGGAAAGAAATCCGTGCGCGGACACAAGGTCCAGATGAACGTGTTGGTAACTTCTTTGCTTGTTTACAGAATTTATTTTCACGTCTACCGATAGCCGCTACTGAAGAGGAGAAACTTCAGGTCTTCCGTAGAAATATCGATCCATATTTCATCCATAATCTTGGTTTAACTGAAGTGAGAACAGTGGGAGAGCTGTTACAGATGTGTAAGAAGCTGGAAGCCAATCAGTACATAGCTCATAAGTAGAGCACGGAATTATATGCATTTGCATATTCTGTAATATTGATATACCAAGAAAGTTTTCGCGTATCTACACGAATTAAACAAAAACAAATGTAAAAAACCGATTTTCATTTTGCATTTTTTGCATATATTCGGAAATTGATGCATAAATCACAATAAAATGCATATACGTGCATATTTATACAATTTTTTTTTTTTTTTGTAAAATTAAATAACGCAAATATTGCTCACACTGCATTTTGAGAACTGGGGTTCCCCTACATTTTACAAACCGCCCGGCGTCGCAAACTGGGATTCCCCTGTTTTCTCTACACTTTACTACGAGTCTCACTCCCATCGGCTGCCTTTCAGTTTCGTTTTGGATTTGTCAAGGGTCGGTCGTTGTTTTTAAACAAAGTACTAATGCCACCAACAGCTTTGATAGCTACATGGATAAAGGATTATCCAGAACTTTATTTAAATTTAAACAAGGTGTTTTGTCGATGTTGCAGCAAAACAGTAAGTTTTCTTTATATTATTTTTTATTTGTATTTGGTACTAAAACAGTTTTCCATTTTATAGATTACATGTGACAAAAAATTTCAAATTACTCAACATATTGCTACAGCATCGCATACAAAGTACAAGAAGAAAATGAAAAATACAAAACAATTAACGCTTAATGAAACAATTGCTTCGACGTCAGCCTGTGAAAATAAAGAAGAATTCAATTTTGATTTATGTAAAGCCTTTGTTAGTGCCAATATTCCGCTTATGAAATTACAAAATCCAACTTTGAAAGAGTTTTTAGAGAAGTATTGTGGTAGACCTGTACCAGATGAAAGCACCTTTAGAAAAAAATATATAAACAATGTTTTCGAAAAAACTATGAGTGAAATTAAGGAGTTAATTGGAAACAATTATATTTATTTTGTAGTTGACGAAACAACTGACACGTGTGGCCGTTATATCGCCAATTTATTAATAGGTGTACTGAGTGAAAACGTTCCTGGCCATGCGTATTTAATTGGTTTGAAACAATTAGAGAAAACCAACAATGTAACTATGTCGCAGTTTATAAACGAAGTATTAACAAGTTTCTATTTACCCAATGCTGTCCCTACTGAAAAGATTTTATTGATGTTGTCAGACGCTGCTACATACATGATCAAATCTGCACAAACTTTAAAAGTATTTTATTCAAAAATGATACATGTGACATGCTTAGCTCATGGCGTGAATAGAATATCAGAAGAAATTCGTAACCAATATCCAGATGTAAATTGTTTAATCAATACGGTCAAGAAAATATTTGTAAAAGCACCCCTCCGAATACAAATGTACAAAGACAGTTTACCTAATACTCCTTTGCCACCTCAGCCAATAATTACGAGGTGGGGTACGTGGCTAGAGGCCGCATTTTTTTATGCAAATTATTTGAATGATATTGCTGTGTTAGTATCAAAATTTTCTGATGATTCCGCAGCTATTAAAGAGTGTAAAAATATTTTAAATATTCCTACATTAAATCAACAACTGGCATTTATCAAAGCTAACTATAGCTTTATTACGGAAACGTTAACTACGTTGGAGAGGCAGGGCGTGGAACTTACAGATTCTGTGAAATTAATTACAGATTTTAAAAATAAGGTCAACCAAGTTAAAGGCGAAATTGGTGATTTTATAAAAACGAAGATGCAAGACGTATTAAGAAAAAATACAGGGTTCGATGAACTTACAAAAATTTCAAATGTTTTAAATGGAAATTATGAGCCTTCTATAACAATGGATGCCACCACTATATGCAAATTTAAGTTTTCACCCATCACTTCTGTTGATGTAGAAAGAAGTTTTTCTATATATAAAAATTTGTTATCTGATCGAAGAGAATCTTTCCTCGTGGAAAATTTAGAGAAATATATGATTGTCAATATTTACAATATTATAAAAAATAAGATGTAATACTTTATAGTTTGTAGGTTTGTACTTGTTTAAATCAATTTTGTAATTCTATTGTGTTTTTGTACGTCAATTTTTGTTAATACATTCAGTGCATATTTAAGGAAATTGTTGCATAATTTAACAAAATATTGTGCATATATATGCGCATATTTTCAGGGTTTTTAATGCATATAATTCCGTGCTCTACTCATAAGTTTCAGGCGCCATCCACAAGCCGTAAAGTAAGTTTAGAACCCGATTTGGCTTACTCCGGTCGTCAACGTACTGGGGGTATACACGAAATTGTATCAACTAATAATGAACGAGAAATATCAAGACTCAAGTGCTGGAATTGTGGTCGGACGGGACACCGATATTCCGCATGTAAAAGTCCTTTAAAGAAATTCTGTTTTAGTTGTGGGAAGTCAGCGGTTACCAAAGCCACGTGTACTAACTGTCAGAGACGTCCAAAAAACGTATAAGCTGGACTCGATCAAGTCAGAATCGAGTCCCTACCTTCCACCGTCCAAACAAAGTAACGCAAGACAAGGAAGTACAAGCCTGGTTACTACATATTCGGAATACGGTTTCTTCAGCCTCCGCGAATTACCTATTAGCAACACAACCCGGAGATAGTCGACCTCATCTGGAAGTTAAACTATTTGGCACAACATTGACCGGACTTCTTGATTCTGGAGCCACGCGATCAATTCTCGGTTCAGCAGGTTGGCAAGCAATGAAGCAGTTGGGAGTTACGCTAACGGAGGAACGCCGAATCTCATGCACCGTCGCAGATGGTACTCGTTTCGAAAGCGCCGGCAACGTAACATTTTCGCAATTATCATTACATGAAAAACTTGAAATAAAGAATAAAGGCCGATCAACCCCAGATATCATTATTAATCAGACAGGGGTTAGTAATTCCAAAAAATATATTAGATCTTTTAACAGCGATTGGTATCAAAAAGTAAAATGGTTGTGTGGATGTGACGTTACAAACAGTTTATTTTGTTTTCCTTGCTTGCTTTTTGGCGGCGAAACTATCTGGACAAAAACTGGATTTTCAAATATAAGCCGAATAAAAGAAAAATGTGAAAAACATGAAAATTCACGAAAACACATGGAAAATGTTGTTTCATTATCGTTTTTAGGAAAAGTTAATATTGCTGAGCAATTAAGCGAGACATATAAAACAGCCACAATTAAACATAATGAACAAGTAAAAAAAAACCGTGAAATTTTGTCTCAAATAATAAATTGTATTAAATTTTGTGGCAAGTTTGAGTTACCATTACGTGGCCACGATGAAAGTAGTTCGTCAGAAAATCCAGGGGTTTTTAGGGGGCTATTAAATTTTATTGCTACTTTCGATCCCGCTTTACAAAAACATTTAGACAATAGTACGGTGTTTAGGGGGACATCCAAAATAATCCAAAATGAATTGTTACAAAACATGTTAGAAGTTTGTCGGGAACAAATAACTTTGGAAATTGGGAAAACATCTTTTGTAGCCGTCATGAGCGACGATACTACGGATATTTCTGAAACAACTCAAACAGTTATTGTGTTCCGTTATGAACTAGGCGGCATAATATATGAACGATTTTGGGGATTTTTTAAACCCGAGAATATCAATGCAGAAGGCATCTCGTTATGTATATTAAACGAAATTGATAAAGTATTGAAAAATGATCCAAGCAAGTTAATAGCCCAAACGTACGACGGGGCGAACGTTATGAAAGGGGAGCAAGGTGGTGTGCAACATAAAATTCAACAAGTTTATCCAAATGCACATTACATTCATTGTTATGCACATCAACTCAATCTTGTAATGAAACATGTTAGTGCATCAATTAAATCCGCCCGATTGTTTTTTGCCAATCTCTCTGGAATAGCAGCTTTTTTTTCAAAATCTCCTCAGAGATGTGCAACTTTAGACAAATTTGTTAACAGGCGTATTCCAAGATCGTCAAGTACGCGTTGGAATTTTAATATAAGGACTGTTAATACAGTTTTTGAAAATAAAGATAACTTAATAAAGTGTTTCGAAGAATTGCAATCCTTAAAAACGACCGATAGAACAATACAAGCTTCGACAGGCTTGTTAAGCTTAATGAAAAATGAAACATTTTTATTTTGGTTGAAATTGTTTCACAGAATTATGCCACATGTAGAAATATTATACAACCAATTTCAAGCAAGAAATATCGACGCTTATAAAATACAAAAGGTTCTAAATGAATTTTGCAATGCAATTTCTGCAATCCGTAGTTCACCTTTATGCGAATCTACTAGTTCATCAAAAAGTATGGAAAGCAAAGAAGTATGCGATCATATTTGCGAAGAAGCCAAACAAAGATTTGCATTTACAAACCATTTAATAGCTGCTAAATTATTTTATAAAGAAAATTTTAATAAGTACGAAAAGGCGTTACCCATTTTTGAAATTAAGGAAATTTGCGACAAATATCCAACTATTGTTCGAGAAAAATTAAATACAGAACTACAAGTATTTTATTGCAGAACTGAATTCCACAATTTTAATGGATTATTGTCCCTGTTACATTTGTTAAGGGATGAAAATTTAGCGGGAATTTTTAGTGAAACAATAAAACTTTTACAAATGTTAATTACTGTTCCAATGACAACAGCAGAACCAGAGAGGTGTTTTTCGACTCTAAAAAGAATTAAAACATTTTTAAGAAATAATATGGACCAAGACCGACTAACTGCTTTGTCAATGATTACTATCGAAAAGAACATGATTTCGCAAATCAAAAATTTTAATGAAAAGGTAATAGAAAAATTTTGTCGAGCAAAAAATCGCAGAATGGAGTTTATATTCAAAAAATAGATTAATAAATTGAGTACAATTTCTATATGTTTTTTTATTATTTTATTTATACAGCACCCCCATTTCAAATTGTCACGAGCCGCCACTGTATATATATATATATATATATATATATATATATATATATATATATATATATATATATATATATAAATTACTGTACATATTACAATACTTATTATATTTTTTCATATTGCCAAGGTACTTCTCCACTTTCAGATACAAAATATGACGCCAAGATGTCACGACGCGAATATAAGTTTCGAGATGAGTTGTTACATGATAGTCTTCCCACGGACTGCAGATTACTTATTTCTTGTCTCCATGTCCCATTATCTGAATCATCTGAGTCTACATAGCCGGGCGGGCAATATGAATGACTGATTGATAAGGCAATCTCTTCGTTCTTTTTTATAAAATTATGCAGACAAATGCAAGCTTTGGCGACACTTTCAACTAATGGTACATCAGCAATAATATTTGTTCGCAGTACACGCCATCTAGCTGCTAATATACCGAATGTATTTTCAATGGTGCGTCTTGCACGAGATAACCTATAATTAAATATTCTTTGTTCTGCTGAAAGTTGCATTCCGGGATAGGGTCTCATTATGTATGATTTCAATGGGAAGGCTTGATCAGCAACAAAATAATATGGCATTTCTATTGTGCTATTGGGAAAATGGCACGCCGGTGCCAGATTTAAATTATTGCTGTCTATTGCTTTCCCGAACGAAGATTCCCGGAATACTCCTCCATCGCTTTGTGATCCATATGCTCCAATATCGACTAATGTTAACAATAATTCTCATCACATGTAGCCATAAGTACAATACTAAATGATTTTTTGTAATTGAAATATAGGGAACCAGAGTTTCTTGGGGCTTGCATGTTACTATGTTTTCCGTCTAGAGCGCCCACACAATGATTAAAATTCCACATTTCTTCGAAACCCTTCGATATTTTCAACCACTCTTCAACTGTACATGGTGCTTTTAAATATTGTGGGGATAAAATATCCCATATAACACTACACGTTTCCTTGATCACACAATGCACTGTTGATATTCCAACATGGTAGGTCCAGCCGACAGCTTGCATGGATACTCCTTGTGATAAGTAACTGCAATTATTGTACATTTTAAATATGTCGTACTAATTAAGTTTTGAAATACGTACTGTAATGTTATTGCTAAGCGCTCCTCGGGACTTATCGGTTCTCTATTGCTGTGTTTTTTCAGCCGTTCCCCAAGTTTCGATAATAGTATATTATAAAGTGAAATTGACATTCTTGTGTATATAAAAAATTGGTCTGGATCTTTCGTTTTCATCTCGAAAAACATGCCGATATAAAATCCTTTTTCCTTGCGATGTCTGTTAATTGGTCTTACACTATATCGTCTTCGTTTTCGTTTATTTTTAGCTAATATTTCTTTTCGTAACATTTAAAGAACTATGGTTAACATGGCAATTTCGTCATCACTGGAGTTCATGTTCAATATAATAAATATTAGTTAACCACAAATGTTAACCCAAACGTATGACAACTGTCCAATTGCAATGGCGCCCAATACGATCTCTGACTGGCTGACAGTTACGCGTTACTTTTTATTATAAATCAACTTGAATGTCTTGCGTTACTTCTACCTATACCGCTTGCCTTACCTACTACCTTATTTCATTATAAATCCCGCTTAAGCGTACGAATTTATTAAATTAATATATCTTCTGAATAATCGTTCACATAAATGTACATAGAAATAATAAAGTACATATCTTGTATAAATAATATTGATATAAATATACTTACTTACTTAATCCTAAAGCCTTTCTACCTTTCGGTGTAAGGCATGGGTGTGGGTGTCATCGTCTGGGTTCCGTTTCCGGGCTTCTTTTCCAGTAGTTCTTCCAGGCATTTCTGTCTTTCATTAGTACTTTGCAGTCTTGCCACTTGTTACCTCTGCGTTCGGCAGCTTTCCTTACTTCTTCATCCCAGGTTTTTCTTGGTCTTCCTCTCTTCATTTTACCTAAATATTTCGCTTCATATGCACATTTTGGTAGTCTTGTTTCGTTCATTCTTTGTACGTGTCCTCTCCATCTCAATTGGCCTTCTTCTATTATTTCTCTTACTGGTTTTATATTTAACTTTTGTCTATATACTTCATTTCTAATTTTATCCAGCTTATTCTTCCCGTCGATTTTCCTTAGGAATTTCATTTCTATACTACTAAGTTTGCTTTGGTACCTTTCATTTGTTGTCCATGATTCGCACCCGTAAGTTATTACTGGGACTATTACTTTTTTAAAAACTTCAACTTTTGTTTCCTTTGGTATTTCTTTTTTCGTCAGAAATTTTAGTTTTAAGGCATTGAACAGTCTTCCCCCTTTGCTCACTCGTTCATTTATTTCCTGTTCCAGGCTTCCTGTTTCATCAATGTTCACTCCTAAGTATTTGAAGGTCTTTATTTGTTCTATTTCGGTGTTATCTATTTTTATACCGTGATACATTCCTTTGCCGTTCAAAATCATTGTTTTAGTTTTCTCTTTATTTATTTTCATATTCCACGTCCTGAATTCTTCATTTATGACTCTTATGTTCTGCTGCAAGGTTTCTTCTGATTCAGCCATGATGACCATGTCATCCGCGTAACTCAGTTCATCTACTTTGATGAGATTCATTTTCCAGTATCCTACTTTGTACGGCTTCAATTTGGTCTTCACGTTTTTAAGGATCTCGTCTAAATAAAGAGCAAATAGGAGGGGGCTGAGGATACAGCCTTGTCGTAATCCTGTTTCCGAATTAAACGTTGTTGATGTACTTTTTCTAACTCGGACGTAGTTCTTATTGTTCTTATATAGGTTTTCAACACATCTTACAGTCTGCCTTTTGACGCCTCGTTTTATGAGGCATTGCCACACTTTCTTTCTTACTACGTTATCAAAAGCTTTTTCTAGATCGATAAAGCATAGATGTAGTTCCCTATTTACTAATCTAGCTTTTTCCATAATTTGCCTCAGTGTAAATATGTGATCTTGTACCCCCCTGTGTGGTCTAAAACCGCATTGCGTGTCTTCCAAAGTGTCTTCTACTTGGTCCCTTATTTTGTTCTCCAGTATTCTAGCGTATAGTTTTCCTATTGTGCTGAGAAGGGTTATTCCTCGATAATTTTTGCAGTCTTTATTGTCCCCTTTTTTGAAAATTGGGGAAATAATTCCAATCTGCCAGTCTGCCGGTACTCCGCATTTTTCGGTGGTGTTAAAAATTTCCAGTAAGCAGTCTTGGCCTTTTTTACCCATATATTTGATCATTTCCGGCGTAATATTGTCGTGTCCGGGTGCTTTCCCTATTTTGATTTTCTGTATGGCCTTTAAAAGTTCTTCTTCTGTAATGTAGTTAGCGTTTCGGGGTGTCATATCTGCTGTATCCTGTGTCTCGCCCTCTAGTGTAATCTGTAACTGTGCTTCTTCTTCCAGTAGTTCTTTAAAATATTCCCTCCATCGTTCCATAATCTGTATTTCATTGTTCAGTACCTTACCTTCCTTATCTTTCACATTAAACAAGACGTTTTCTTTTTCTTTTCTCATATTTTTAATCACTCCGTAAAAGAGTTTCTGATTTTCTGCGTGGGCTTCCTTTAACTTGTGGCCAAAATTAACCCATTCCTTTTCTTTTGCTTCTTTAACTAGTTTTTTTACCGATGTTCTGATTTCTTTATATCTGTCGTAATTCTTTGTATTTTTGTTTGTGAGGTATGTTTTCCAGGCCTCTTTTTTCACTTTTATTTCGTGCTTTATTTCTTGTGACCACCATGAGCTCTTTTTCACATACTTATTACTAAGTTTCGCTGTTCCACAAGTTTCCCTTGCTGCCTCTAAAATACTTGATTTAAATTTTTCCCACATAGTTTCTACATTTTGTCCGGGCTTAAAATCCATTAGTTTTTCTTCTAACTTGATCCTGTATTTTACTTTTGTATCGTTTTCCCGAAGTGCATGGCTTTTTATTTTTTCCTGTACGATTGTTTTTCTTTTTTCCAGTCTTCCCTGTATTTTTAAATTTATAGTCATAATAACCAGATGGTGATCGCTGCCTATCTCCGGTCCTCTATACACTCTTGTGTCCGTAACATGTTTTGCTTTGTTTTTGCTTATCAGAAAATAATCTAGGATAGATTTTTCGTTTCTTGCTGGTTCCACTCGCGTATATTTGTGTATGTCTTTATGCGTGAAAAAAGTATTCGTTACGACCAGATCATTTTCTATGCAAAGATCTGTTATTCTCTTTCCGTTGTTGTTTAGAGTTGCTTCACCTTCTGTTCCTAGTATTCTTTCGATTCCCATGTTCTTTCTACCAACTCTTCCGTTTAGATCTCCCAGTATTATTACATCCTTATTTGTATTGTCTATTAGTGTTTGAAGCTCTTTATAGAACATATCTTTGTTTTCTTTTCTGTCGTCCTCATTCGGTCCGTAGGCAATTATTAAAGTGAAAACGTCGTCTTTCCCTACTGTCCAGTCTATTGTCATTATTCTTTCGTTGATGTACTTTTCATTACTCAATTGTTCTATATGTTGTTTATCGGCTACTATACCTACTCCTGCAGCTGCTCTTTCTGTTTCCTGAACCCCCGACCAGAATACCCAGTAGTCGTCTGATAGTTGTTTGAGCCCTTTTCCTTTTCTTTTCGTTTCTGTTATTCCCAAGATCCCTAAATTCATTTTCTTTATTTCCTCTATTAATTCGTATTCTTTTCCTGCAATGCTGCGGACATTCCAGGTGCCTAATTTGATCATTTTTGTTTCCGTTCCTTTTGTCGTGTCATATAACATGGCGTTTTTTACTTTCCTTAACTTATGTTTTGTGTTGTGGTTGCTTACTTTTTTGAATCTGGGTCTTTTTCTACTATCCCCTGCTCATTTTCGTCCCATTCGTATTCTCGCCCTTCGATGATTAGTTTTTTATACCCTACTATTACTTTTTTGTTCTTTTCTTTCTCAGTTCTAGCTATTTTTCGTAACGTTGCCTGAATATCTCTTTCTTTCTTGGTCAGGTCGTTTTCTATGTATGTTACTGGTTTTTTAGTTGCCAGTTCTTTTTTCTTTTTCATGATTTCCATTTTCTCTGTCCAGTTTTCTAATTGTACCACTACAACGTTGCCATTTCTATTTTTGCTTACTAGCTTTACGTGTTTAATCACCGGTTGTATATTGAGATTCTGTATGAAAAATGTTTCTACTGATTTTTTATCCTCTTTTATGTCTCTACCTTTTAGTACAATGTTGTTTTTCCGCCCTTGTTTTTCCTGGTATTCCATTTGTGTTTCCAGTCTTTCTATTCTGTTTGTAAGTCTTTCCTTTTCTTTTTCCCAATTATGCTCTTTTATCTTCATTTCTTCTCTGAGTGCTTTAATTTCGTTTGTGTTTGCTCTCAGTTCTTCGAGCATCGCCATCATCGTTGCGTTTATGTTTTTAATTTCATCCATATCGATATTTCCCTTATTTTCTCCTTTTTTTGACTGTGCCCCTGGGCTTCTGACCACTATTTTGCTACTTCTAAAGGCGGCAACGTCTTCTTCTGCGCTTGTGTTCAGTTCTCTGTTTCTCTTTTGACTCATTGGCCGGTAGTTTCGTTCACCGCCTGTTTTTTTTTTTTTTGTTACTATAGTTGGCAACACTGTTTGCACTTGGCTAGGCGCGTGCGCCGTCTGTTCTATTACACAAACTACTACTGCTGCGCGCGCACTGTGACCTTCACACACTATCTGTCAGAAAAAATATTTTATTTAACTTTTTCTCTTCGACACCACACTTTTATTTCTAAGTATCTTTCCAGTACTCCACTGACACTTTGACGCACTCTCTTCAACTTCCTTAAACTTAACACTACGCTCTCTTGCTGAGCGATAAGTCCCGTGAAAACGAGAATTTTTATCGGCTTATGCTAGAGACACGTCTCTATGTCACTCACGTTTTTCATGTCACTTTGATATAAATATAATAGCCATAAATTATTTCTTAACCCAAAGCGGGCGCGCAATAGCACTGAGTGCTCCGTTTGTAGTTTTAATGTAGTATAATTTTTATTTCTGCTAGTTACGATTGGCACGCCCCCACATAACCTACGACTGTAGTATCATCCCATTAGAGCCGATATGGTTTTCAGTTATCCTTAGGTACTTTAAAGTTATGGACGTATTTCCGGCGGACCGCACAAGCATAGCACACAGTGCTACTGCGCGCCTACTTGTGTAAGTAAAATTGAAATTTCTAGGTTTTGCAATTTATATGGATTGGTAAATTTCAAATGCTTGTTTCATATAATTTGATATGATAATAAACGTGTAATTATTATGGTTTCAGATCAGTAAAAGACTCAAAAAATTTAACAGAGGAAGAGCTAGCTAAATGTTTGGAAATAGATGAAAATGACGAAAATTTGCTAGAACGTGATTCAGAAGATTCCGAAAAAGAAATTTTACTTGAAAGCGACCACGGCTCGAATACAGAGCAAGAAATAAGTGAAAAAGATTCAGATTCAAACTCTAAAGCTGATGAAGTAGTTCATGGAGCTGGATTTTTTACGTCCAAAGACAAGGTGACAAAATGGAAGAAAATTCCATTCACTAGTAAATTTAGTAAGACTAGCTCTCGTAATTTAGTAAAAATATTTCCTGGACCGAAGGCTACTGCACGGAATACACCCGATGAAATAACAGCATTTCACAAATTGATAGATATTTAAATGATTGATTCTATTGTATTTTACACCAATTTATATATTGGAAACAAACGAGAAAACAGCAACTACAGCAGAATAAGGGATGCTAAATCAACTACAAGAAACGAAATTTTAGCGTTTATTGGTTTGCCTTATCTCGGCGGTATGAAGAAAACAAGTCATACTAATTTTCAAGAACTTTGGACCGATGATGGAACTGGTATAGAAATTTTTCGAGGTTGCATGAGTTACAAGCGATTCCTTTTCCTATTATCATGCATTAGATTTGATGATAAGCAAACTAGAACATTACGCCGCGCAACAGACAAATTAGCAGCTATACGTTCAACACTTGATGCTTTTGTGAATAGTTATAAAAATTTCTATTCTGTTGGAGAATTTATTACAATCGACGAAAAATTTGAACCATACAGAGGACGTTGCAGTTTTATACAATATATAACTAATAAACCCGCAAAATACGGCATAAAAATATTTGCGATGTGTGACTCAAAAACCTATTTCACAAGCAACTTAGAATTGTACCGTGGAAAGCAACCTGCAGGACCGTATGATAAACCAAATACTCCAACAGAAATTGTGCATAGGTTGCTTGAGTCTTAACGGCGTATGAAACTTAACTTGTGATAATTGGTATACGAGTGCTCAATCACTTTTGAAAGACAAAATTACATTAGTAGGAACACTAAAAAAAAATAAGCGCGAGATACCATCTGAATTTCTACCCAGTAAAAAGAGAGAAGTCAAAAGTTCTTTATTTCGATTTCAAAAAGAGATGAGCATAGTTTCACACGTTCCACAGAAAAACAAATCGGTAATTTTGTTGTCGACGATGCATGATGAAAGTACAAATAAACCTGATATCATCATGTTTTACAACTCGACTAAGGGAGGGATAGATACTATTGACCAAATGTACAATTCGTATTCTGTATCCCGTAGAACTAGAAGATGGCCATTAGCAATATTCTTTGCCCTTCTAAATTTTGCAGGTATTAATGCACAAGTTCTTTATAATTTCAATAACATGGAATCACCAAAAATCAGAAGAGTATTTTTGAAGAATTTGGCGTTAAGTCTAATGGACCCTCACCTAAAAGAACGAGCCAAAATTGTTTCACTTCCGCCGCGCGTGAAATCTATCCTGAGCAAATATGCAGACATAGAGGAAACTGAGGGTGAGCCTCCAATCAAGATCCGTGCAAGATGTGTTTTGTGTCCAAAGGCAAAACGTAATAACACAACAATTGTTTGTTCAAAATACCATGCTCATTCTTGCAAAGCACATGTCCAAACTACACACGTTGGTAACAAATGTACAGAACAGGAAGATTCCGAGAATAGTTCCTGAGTTATATTTTCCTCAAGATACATTATTTTTTGTGTACACTTTTGTAATTTATTGTTATTTTTTATTAATAAATACTTTATTTCAATAGTAACTATGTTTATTTATTTATTTGACATAAAATTTCATAAGAAACTGATAATGAACAGTAATATACGTAGTTTTAAAGGATGATGCACAAAGTGCTCCGCGCGCCCAGTTATGTAACAAAAATAGGCGCGCCCTCTTAAAGGTTAATTGAATAGTAAAACATTAAATTTAAATATTACCAGAGTTTTTCCAAAAATAAAATAATATCTCTATATTTAATTTACGTATAGATATAAATTATTGCAATACCTTTAAGATAATTTTTTCCAGGATATATTGAATTATTTATAGTATATTTATGAAAATAGTAGGAAGGATTCATTTTCCATATGATTATCCATTCATGATTTTTACTTTCTTAGATTAGTAATTAAAATATGAATACAATGTACACAAGAAATAAAAACAAATTATCAATTAGTAAAATTATATTAATTATATATTAATACATGTATCAATAATATATAATAAGTACCACTGGTATGAAAACTGTGTATAGCTTATTTACATTTAAGTTGGTAAGAGTTAATTAGTAGGCATTTGTTAGAGAGAGATACAAGATTTGAGAAAGTACATATGTTAATTTTATGAGGTAAAATGCAATTGTTTACATGTCAAAAACTTCAAACAAAATTGTTTTCCAATAAATTTTATACATGTGCATTGAGTACAAATAAGCGAAAGTAATTAACAAATAATATTCAAGCCAATAAAGAATCCAAGGAATATATTCCCTGAAAGAATCAACCATCTCTCAACAATGATATGAAAAATAATCGCTGCAAAAGCTGAGTGATAATAACTGATTACATATATAGAATTGGGCAATAAACATGCATATTCAATATATATTACCTATAACATTTGCATATATTAAATATTAATAATTTTAGGGAAACTGTTGATGGACACAGGGCTAGGAGCCTGGTTTATGTAGATGCGTATGGGCACTTATATTCACGGAACCTAAGGCGTAATACGCAGTTTTATTATAAATGCCGCGTACGGGAATGTCCTGGACGAGCAGTAATGAAAGAGAATGGAAATCCACGAATAACAGTACCGCATAACCACCTTCCAAATGAGGAAGAGCTGGAAATATGCAAGTTGAAAATCTTGCTGCCTTTTGCGGATATTTATGCGCAAGCTGAAGTGCAGTATCCGCGTGCTGCTTTTGCCTTGAAGAATTACGTGGTGTACGGTCTTTCAAGACTAGAAGCAACAAGCAGGTACACCGCAAATCCTGAGAAATATTCGGGAATATGCAGAACTCCTGAAGGATGACAGGTATGTATCAGAAGTTTGTGAATTCATTAATTGTTCTGCTGAAGTGCTAACTAATCGTTGATTTATTGTAGATGGAAAAAAAATACGCGATTGAGTTGGGGCCAGCGCGCAATCCTTTTTATCGCAAACTGGCGATTGCTGACGGTGGTTCAGCATAGATTATTTTCTGTTCTCCGCGTATCCTGGAGTACGTTGCTCGCGGAACAGAATTGGAATTGAACATGGATGCAACTAATGCAACTAAAGTTGTACCACGTCAAGGAGCTGGATCACAACTATTTATGATCCATGTTTTTTATGAAGAATCTGTAAATATAAAACGTAGTAAATAATGTACAAATCGATTGTAATACGTTATCTTGTATTTATTACTTATTTATGTTACATTAGATGTACCCAGTTGTATACGCCTTGATGGAAAGGAAAACAACTGCGGCGTATGTATCGGTGTTGGGTGCTCTGGTTGAGATAGCACCCAATATAAGTATCCGTTCTGTGATGGCTGATTATGAAGCTGCGTTGCGTCAAGCCATCAGAAATGTATTTCCAGTAGCACAGTTGTTGGGCTGCTGGTTCCATTATGCACGGGCCGTTCACAAGAAAGCGGCGGCGATGCATTTATTCAGAAGAGAGGATGAAATTGGCCAGAGAGTTTTGAAAATGGCCATGGCATTGCCCCTGTTGCCTGAACACTTAATGGCAGGGGGTTTGCGTGAAGTAGAGATAGAAGCGGCAGAACTAGCAGAGATGGTTCCATTCCTGCAGTACATACGGACCCACTGGTTACCTGTCCCTATATCTGTATACAGCTTCCCGCAGACGACAAATAATACAGCCGAATCATTCCATCGAGACCTGATGCGAATAGTGTCTCGAGAGCATCCGAATATTTGGGTGTTCACGGAATGTTTGCTTCGGGTGGAACACACTAAGGCAAGTGACTTCCACCGTAGCCTTTTAGCCCTCGTTCGACCAAGGAAACGACGTCTGGTATACCGATAATTAGATGACCGGATTTCATTGGCCCAGAATCGATTAGATGAAGATGGCAATGTGCGCAGATTCCTTCTGAACATGTCTCACGCAATGAATCGTCCGGGTCACTATCTGGAGGTTGCTAATGGTACGTTGTATCATTAGTGTAGAGAAAGTACATAGACGCAACCTCCGTCGATAGATGCGAAGGTAGTTTTGGGACAGCAGTAGTTTGTCATCTAATGAAGATATTTCTGTACCATTGACAGTGCGTCACCTGAGCTGGAGCCTTTGCAGAGAGAGATGCCAGATTTGAAAACAAGAAAACATTCCAGGATACCTATAGAATAAGAAACAGAAACCTATTAATGCATTACTTTTTTATTATTTGTTTATTTTTATTATTTATTTATTTATTTTTCTTTCAGGAAGAACAATGGCCAGCGAAGAGCTGCAAACCCAGAGTAATTGTACGTTACAAATAATTTCATTTTTCCTAAACCTGTTATATTTTTTCTTCTATTTTTCAGCACCTATGCATGCGACGCCGCCCCGGGCCGAGGGAGGTATGTTTTCCGTATTTATATTTAACGAAATAACACCTCCCCTTCTCTTCCCTTATCCAGACATCCGTTTAATAGTTACCGAATTGGTTCTTTCATCTGCTTCTTTTATTTTTTTTTCACTCCAGATCCGCCGATTTGGTGACCTCTAATAATCGTAAGTATGCGAAAAGTGATCTACATTCTTTATACTTTGGGTACCAACCCGTTGTGACCCGATACAGTCGCATGTGCGTGTCTTATGTGTCTACATAGGTATTTCCTTTTTCTCAGAGGCACAATCAGGGAATAGCGGCGGCGGTGGACGTGTTGGCCGTGGCCGTCGTGGACGAGGTGGTGCCCGAGATGCAGGTGGTGTACAGACCAGTAAGTATAGAACATCCATTTATCGCGTTGCTGAGTTACAAAATCGGTATTGTTACATATTTTCTTCTTTTTTTTCAGCCATCAATAAGGAATACAAATATGTGACAGTGGTAGGTGGTACATCACACATTTACTAATTGCATCATGTTCTATACATATATTTCATTTGTTTTAGCACGTACCCACCCTGAAGCTGATGGTACGAGCATTCCAAAAGAAATAATTTTAAATATTCATATATAATAAATAATTTTTAATTTTACAAATATATATATATATATATATATATATATATATATATATATATATATTCTACATTATCCTTGTCTTCTGTTGTTAACATATGTATCCCTCGCCATCTACATACAATTTACTGCTCGCAAGAAGCCCTCCACAGTTTCCCTATAATTTGTTTAAAATCACCTGAATATTCTATAGTATAACAATTGAATAAATAGAATATGTTATGTTTGTCAATATATAATTAATATACAGGTATTACGATAAACATACATGTACGTATGGAGTAAAAACACTAACCATCTGTATATTTATCCGATTCTAAATGATACTTTGACTGAATATTGTAACTGCAAAAAGCCTGGTCGGCTGAACAATCTGATGCATTAAATAACTATATTATTACTAAATTTCCATTGAACATTCACATTTCTTGATCAAAACTGAGTCTTGCAGCATATGGATGTGAGATACGTCTTGAATTTCAATTGAAAGAACATAAATGTTTATAACTTTTATTTAAAAATAGATATAAACATGCGATCTTTAATGAAATGTAAGGTGTAATATGGTGAAAATATTGTACTAATAAAATAAAACTATTATAAGGGCATAATTCTAATTAATTAGTAAAAATATGCATAAGTGAACCATTGGTTGTTTATAATCATATAACTTTTGTATCTGTACAAATATCGCCTTTGTAATTATTAATCTCGATACATATAACTTTTAGCTAAATATATATACACCACCGCGACGAAAATTATTTTAATCAATTCCATACGAATTAATAAATAAGCCAACAACAAGTCAATCATACAACACCAATGACGACAACAATCCAGGACAATCATCACCACCCTTGATTGATCTAGAAGAGGCATGGGGTTCGCAAGAAGAATTCCAAAAGTAAGAATAATACAAAAAATTCAATCAAGATCAATCAAGATCTAGAAGAGGCATGGGGTTCGCAAGAAGAATTCCAAAAGTAAGAATAATACAAAAAATTCAATCAAGATCAATCAAGATCTAGAAGAGGCATGGGGTTCGCAAGAAGAATTCCAAAAGTAAGAATAATACAAAAAATTCAATCAAGATCAATCAAGATCTAGAAGAGGCATGGGGTTCGCAAGAAGAATTCCAAAAGTAAGAATAATACAACAAATTCAATCAAGATCAATCAAGATCTAGAAGAGGCATGGGGTTCGCAAGAAGAATTCCAAAAGTAAGAATAATACAAAAAATTCTATTCGATTCTACTTTTCCTCTAATAATTATTAATATATTATCATTCCATGATTAAATTTGGTCGATATTTATATGTACTACTGCAACTGTGTTGCAATGCAACAAACTAATTTTGTGTTCAAGTAGTTCAATGAACATTTATTATTACTATTGCAGTATATCTACTCACTCTTTGGTCATTGAGCGTGATCCAAACCCTCCCCCTGAATTGGATTGTGAAAAAACTATTACCGGAAATAGAATCGTTAATTTAGGCTAAGTACTGCAATGAGCTACAAAGTTGCAGTATAATCACGCAAAGAAGTGCAGTACGGGAATATTGTATCCTTCTAAAAAAATAAATAGAGGCTTAGGCCTAGTGAGTTACATTGAGTTTAGGTGTAATATGTGTGACGAGCAAATTGTGCACAGTACAGAGAATCCAAAGTAGCATCGGAAATAAATACTGGTTGTGTCTGGGGGACATTATCCACTGGCAGTACCTATGGACATACCGAAGAATTGTTTGCTGCTATGGATATACCACCCCTGAATAAATATATGCATTACAAATTGGAAGGAACACTGGAAAATGTTTGTATATACAAACATAACACTTATTTTATTATTATTTGTTATCATAATAAACAGGTATGGCATGATCAAGTTTGGATGTATATGGAGAAAGCTGGTAAGGAAGAGAGAGATTTAGCGATATAAAGAAATGCTATCGACGAGGAAGGTATTCCATTCATAACAGTATATTTAGATGGTGGATGGAAAAAACGGAGCTACGGTCATAATTATAATGCAGCCTCTGGTGTGGTATGTTAAAAACTATAATTTTTTTTTCTTTCAATCAAATTTGATAATGTAGGGTGTGATAATTGGGAAAGAAACCGGAAAAATTTTGTTTATGGGAGTTCGGAACAAGTACTATTCAGTTTGCGCCAGAGGTGCAAATAAAAATGAAAAGTCGAAAGAACATACATGCTATAGAAACAGTTCTTCAGCTATGGAGGCTGATATTATAGTTCAAGGGTTTTGTGTTAGCGAAGAACATCATAAACTGCGATATGAAAATTTCATGGAAGGAGATTCTAGTGTTTTTTCAAAAATAAGAAAGGATGTACCATACCAACGATTTATTAAAAAATGGAATGTACTAATCACGCAATTAAAAACTATAGCAAAGCTTTGTATGCTATTAAAGCTGACACAAAAAATATTAATTTAGCTGCAAGGCAAAAATTAAAGTCCCACCAAATAGATCAACTCGCAAAAGTTGCCCAATCTGCTATCTATAATTCAAGTTATGTTCAAGATGTAGAAGTATTGAAAGAAGACCTGAAAAATGGACCTCTCCATGTTTATGGAGATCATAATAAATGTCAAGTTTATTATTGTTCTTCAGTTGGAGATGTTACCAAAAATATTGTACTTGAACTCAAAAAAACAGGACTGTATCATCATGTAATGGGTAAATTATAAAATATTTCGATACTTTTGTTGTTTTGTTACACTCAATCATATTTCAAATGCATTACGGCCGCTTTGGATTTGCTAATCAGAAAATCGGAAAAGCTCATTAACAATGAGACAAATAATCTAGCCGAATTGTTTATGAGCATACTGGCACGTTTCAATGCAGGAAAGGGATTTAATTTGACAAATAGAGGTTCATTTCAAACTACATGTTTTTTGACGGGAATGAGATATAATAAGGGATTTAATTGGCATACCAGTCCATGGAAAAAAATGACATCAGAAAGTCCAGGTCAGCATTTCAAACGATTCATCGCAAGAGACGAAAATGATGTGGAAAATAGAAAAAGAAAAAATGACAATCGGTCTATAGAAGACAAAAAAAGCGGTCATACAAAAAAGAAGCCTTGCCAAATATTTATTATGGCCCTAAAGCTCAACAAGCAGAGCTTACCAATGATGAAATTATTTCAGAAAGTAGAAGAATACTGAAAAAACTACAGGTTATTGCTAATATAGCCATCAATCAATTGATATAATGCAATTTACTAATTTATTTCTACCACATTTAGATTACCAAAGCCGAGCAAACCGAAATAGCTAATAATTCTATTGGGCAGTTTGATAACCCCGTGTATGAAGCAGAAAGGAGTTACAGGCTTACTGCATCATTATTTGGCAGGGTACTGAAAAGACGCAGTATCACATCTTGTCACAATCTTGTGAAAGATATATTATACAGTGGTCATATTAGTACTCCAGCTATAGAATATGGCAAATCCAAAGAAAGTGTAGCAATTGCATTATTTGAAAAAAAAAATGGATCTTAGCGTTGAACGTAGTGGTTTATATGTAGATACAAATAATGGTTATCTAGGTGCATCCCCGGACGGTCACAATAATAATTTTCAAAGCTACATTCATATTTATTAAATTGCATTTTTACATGTAGGATTAATTGGCGAAACCTGCTTCATTGGAGAAAAATGTTTCCATAAAGCTACAAAAATGGGATGGTCATTACAGATGGCAGTAGATTCAAATAAGACCTGTTTAAAAATGTATAAAGGCAACATTCGACTGAAAAGAAGCCATGACTATTATTTTCAGGTAAATAAATATAATTAAACGCATGAGACAAATAAAAACAATCCATAATTTCAGGTTCAGGGTCAATTAAATATAGTGGACAGAAAAACTTGTTATTTTGTAGTCTACATAAATGATAACATCGACCTATTTATTGAAAAAATTTATAAAGATGACAATTTTTGGAACACAAATATGCTACCACCATTAAGAAAATTTTATACTGATTGCATTTTACCCGAAATTGTACAAAAAAATATTCCTAGAGGATTGAAATGTACAGATAGAAAGTACATTGTAGAAACACACACCAACAGCAGGACTAAAAAATATATCGAACCAAATGTATTACAAGCTGCTATATAAGATATGTTATTTTTTTTTATAGGTTTTCCGTGAACAACAGAGATGCGTTATTTGCACACACAGCGGCTTATGCCGACTCGCTGTTCGCAAATGATGCAAAACACACACTGTGGCATGTATTGTCTGGCGGTTGTAAAGCCGTTTCGACAGCTCGTCTGCGCCAAAGTACGCGTGCAGTATTGCTGATGCGACGTTTGATAACGTTGTTTCGTACACACACATCGATTTATCACGCGTTTCGTGACAAACCGTGCAATTTAGACATATTTTAATTCGTTTATACCTTATATATGTAAACATATTTTACATTTATTGTTTTATTTATACCGTATTTTTAGGATTTTGAAAGTTAATAAATAAATATTAATTTATTGTGATATACTACGACCTATGAGCTGCAGGTATGGGTATCTAGTTTAAATAAAAGTATTTTTATTTTATTTTAAAAGTATCATCGTCGAGCGGTAGCAGACTCGACCTACGACTAAGCACAAACCGCCCTGCTGTAATCAGCTGTAGTATGATGAATAGACTCATATACATTCCGTAGTCGAAGGTAGTATCGGGTATTTTAGGTGACTTAAAAACGATTGCAGCGCTGCGACGGAATAGTTTTACAAGCCCAATTTGACGGGGACCTAAGAGAATGGACGAGACATGCAGGCTCTTTTACTGAAAATGAAAGAGAGAGTGCGACAAACTTATGCAAGATCCATTTTGTGTGTCTTTATTTTTACCTGATGCTTCTGTGTCTGCGTAATCAGTGGTCTTCAATCAGCTGTTTTATTTAATGAAATATTTATTTTGAAAAATATATTTATCTAACTTAAGTACATTATTATTCATTATGAATATTATTAAGCCAAGGATATGATTTATAAACAGGTTGTTGGAGTTAGGACTTAAATTGAATTCAAGATGATACGAATTCAAAAACGTTTATTAAATATATGACGTTTCGCTTCTAGGTTTGAAGCATCATCAGACTAAAATAAATTGAATGTATTACATAACGTCTAAGTTGTAAAAAATTAAAAATACTTACAATTAGGATACATGAAGCACTGAGTTTAATAACTGGTGTGTTAACATTGTATATAACAATTGTGAATTTCATTATGTATGCAGAGCTAGTCAATGAATGTAATGTAAATCTAAATAAATACTGAATTGTAACAAAACACAATAAAACTGCATTGTTCATTCACAATGTAAAACAACTGAACTAAATAAACAAATAATATTGAAATATACTGGAAAAATAGAAAAACCAGTCAACAAGAGTGAGCACATGTTGAACTAACAAGTTGGAACAATATCAGAAACAATATCATCTTGAATTCAATTTAAGTCCTAACTCCAACAACCTGTTTATAAATACATTATTATTGTTAATCTTGAATTATTACAATTTATTCATATTTTTAATTTACATTCCAATCAATTTTGTATACAATCATTGATCAAAACATTTAGGTACCGCATGGCGATAGTGGTAACGTGATCCGTTGCAATTTCCTGGCTTCACATGACTACGTGGTGTACTACTCATGCGCATATGTAAGACGCATGCGCACTAGTATGGAATAAAAGTAGACATAGAATTTACTATGCAAGTATGGTCAGAGCCCCCTCCCATGTTGGTCATAATTTTTAAAAAATACAAAATATTTATTTTCCTTGTTAATTTTCTCTTATATTTTTATCTTGATAGTATTATCTATTTTTCTCAGTTCACTTGTCCAAGGTAGGGCCCCCTATACTCGTGGGCCCCTATGCATTGCACACGTTTGCTCTACAGTAGCTACGCCACTGAGTGTTCGGAACAATGTTAGTAGCATTCTCCGATTTTAAAAATTTTTGCGCAGAAATCCCGGACAGACCCCTTGGATCACGAAATGATTATTACAACATGTGACCGTATGTATGTCGTTCGTCCGCTCACTCGTTCTGTTTTTGTTCCACTAACTCCACCTAGACTATCCAACCGATCTTGATGAATTTTTTTTACAAATGCGTATTATGGTCTAGATGTGCATCTGAATTTTCGTTTTTTCAAAATTTTCTTTAGTACTTGAAAGTTAAATGTATGTTATATCGTTTAGCGAGCAGGCCGGCATGAATCTAGAAGGTTGTGGTTGATACTGGTGTTTGTCATAATCAGGCCCGGACTGGCCATAGGGCAGATCGGGCAAATACCCGATGGGCCGTCTGGTCAAAGGGCCGTCCAACCAGCAGCGCTGGCTGATTACGTCGTGAAAAAATTATACTACCGATTAAAATTCACGTTTTGTTTATTTGTGTCTATATTACCGACTGACCACTTTTAGTTTGACTGTCGGTCAACAGATGTCACGAGCATCGATATATATTGGCGCTGGCAGCACCACGGCTAAATTCTAAATATTACACCGCGTGAAAAAGTGAGGTTATATGAAAAATAAAGGTGGATTGTGTTGTTATCCAGGATTTTGATTTGGTAGGGAGTAACCCTGTTAAATAACTATTTTAAGGTAAAATTATAATATGTTTTGACCTTATTGTTTGTAGAAAATTTTAAATTAAATTTAAATTTCTACAAACGCCACAGGGGCTTGTGTTTGCTGGACTGAATAACGGATAACAAAATAAAGCGCAAAGGAGGAGCAGAGAAACTTAGATTGAAGAAACAAAACCTTTTGGAAGCCAGTGCCCAAAAATGTGTTAAATTGACAAATGTTTTTACATGTCCGCATTCATGTACATCTAATGCAGTTGAAGTAATGGTGGCGGGAACTGAAGTTGGAGTTACTAATAGTTCATATCAAGATCAAGAACTAGTATATATTGAACAACAGTTAGATGATCAGAAATCAAAAATTGAACAAGAGCACATTACGACACACCATGCTGATGCCGCTGATCTTACTACAAGCGAACTGCAAACTGAGCAAGATAACAATGCAATTCCATCGTTTAATTATTTTGTACAACCTGAAAAAGGTCAACTCGATTTATTTTTTAAGTATCATCCGAAGCAAGACGTCAGCGATCCTGTTTTAAAAAAATCTATGTATCGGGAAGATGGTTCTAATAGGAAGTGGCTGACATATAGCGAGAAACAGAATGCTTTGTTTTGTTCAGTTTGCATAGCGTTTTCTTCTACTGCTAATACCAGTTCTTCTCCTTTTATACGAGGAATGGAAGATAGAAGGCATGTTCATGTCAAAGTCGAGGAACATGAGAAAACCGAAACGCACCGTGCTTGTGCGGAGGCTTATTTTTTAAGAAACAACAGTGCAAATCTTGATAATTTACTATTTTATAATCAAATGTCTTTACACCGGGCACAAGTACGAAAAAGAAGAGAAATTTTGCAGCGAATAATAGATATTGTTAAAATTATTGGGAAACGAGGATTAAGTTATAGAGGCGATAAGCTAGAAGCTGCCTAGTCTGGAGGACATGTTTGTAGATCATGGAAACTTTTTGGAACTCGTTGTTCTTCCTAGCAAATATGATATTAATTTGAAAGACCATTTGAAAGATTGTATTGAGAACAGTGAAAAACTTCACGAGTCTCAAAAGGGTAAAGGCAGAGGATCTTTGTTAACGTTTCTTTCTAAATCTACTGTTAACAAAATTATTCAAGCAATAGGTTAATTTATAACACGGAATATTAGTATGGAAGTACAAGCAGCTGGTATGTTTTCTTTACAAATGGATACAACACAGGACATTTCATGCAAAGATCAATGCTCAATTATTGTACGATATGTGACAGACGATCGTGTATATGAAAGACTTCTCGCTGTTGTAGAGTGTAAAGCTGCATTCACAGCTAGCCAATTAGTAATTACGATTAGTACTTACAATTAGTAATCAGTAGGACCGTCTTAAAACATGCGTTTCAAATTATCACTTAGTTGAAAATTATTCAATTAGTGAGTACTGCCATCTATGATTTTTTGTCTTAACTAATGTATATAATCCTATATTTTTAATAAAACTTCGGTGATTCATTGACAGCTTGACAACAAACTCTACAAAGAACATTAATGATGCTTGACATCGAGAAAGATGGGGAGTATTTTGTATCGCTGGTGCAAGCAAATGACTTGCTATGGAATAAAGTAAATGTGTGTTTTAGAAATGCCGATAAAAGAGCGGTTGTGTGGGGAAGGATTGGTGCACATTTTAAATTGACAGGTAATTAATGCAGATATTATTACTTTCTTATTATATATGATGTGTGTATTGTTTTGTATGGTTTGTAACATTATTTAATTTATTAGGAGAACAAGCAAGACAAGTATTCGTCAGTTTGCGGCAAAAATATGTGCGCGAAAAGAACAAAGAGACTGCAGATACCAAAAGTGGAGCAGCAGGTGGGAAGCCGAAGAAACCGTGGTTTCTATTGAGTTTTATGCGTTTTTTGGACGACGTAATTGTACCACGAGGGTACGTATTTAAATTTTGCTGATATATAGCTGTCGATCTTCAATTACCTTCGATCGTAAATATTGCATATAACGAATGCATAAATAAAAATACATTATTATTTACAGAACACAGTCTTCATTATTGTGCAGCCGGCCGTCCTGTTCAAAGAATGATCATGACAAAGATCATTTGGAAGAGCAAGATACTCGTCCAGTGCCCGAATTTTCATATTCCGATTCATCGATGTCGAATAGGTCAGAACAGTCTATATGGTTTTCATCCGAGGACCTGACACGAAAAACCAAGAGCCAACCTACACCACTCTCTGTCGAAGTACAACAATATGCCTCAGAATCTCTTCCAATAACTATAAACTCACCACTTTCAAGCCCAACAACCCCAGCAGTATCGAAGCAGTTCAATCTGTCGCAACTATCAACGCCGTCAAAACCCAAAAAATTAAAAAGCACTGATTCTGATATGACTGCTTTAATTGCTGCCATAGAAGCACCAGTTCATGTGCAAATCGATTCTAATGACGGGAAGATAAAGGACGAAGTGAAGGCATTTTGTAATTATATTGCCACAAGGATAAATAAGTTGTCGGACAAAGTACGATCTGAATTTGAAAACCAAACTATTAATAATTTATATAATATTGAGAAGTATATATATAAGAAGGGGACGGAGCTGCAAATATGCAAAGTCCATATAATGGTTTTTCTGCATGGCTTTCCAAAGAGTCCACTGGGCAAATTCATGTCTGGTGCTATGCACATGTCTTAAATTTAGTTTTGGGAGATACTAAAGCTGTAATTGAAAGTGCATCATTCTTTAGCTTACTAAATGACGTTGCAGTATTTTTTCGTGAATCCTACCAACGAATGAATATCTGGGAACAAACTAAAGAGCACGGAAATAGAAAAAGACTCTCAACTATTGGAGAAACACGTTGGTGGTATAAAGATACGGCGCTGAAAAAAATTTTTGGTTCATTCTCAAACTCTGATTCACCTATAAAGCCGTTATATGTAACATTGATTATAACTTTGGAAAGTATACAACAAAATTTAAATTTCAAGCCAGATGTCCGTGCAAAGGCAAAAGTATATTTAGAATCATTTTTTAAATATGAAACAGTGATCACAGCCAAAACATTCTTAAGAATATTTGAAATAACTATTTCTCCAAATACCTACAAACCTCAGGTTTAGATATCTTAAAAGCTTTTCATATGGTATCACAAACATGTTCAGAATTAAAAAAAATTAGTGAGAGATTTTGATGCAGTACAGAAAGTTGCAAATGATTTTATTGCTAGTACAAATGAAAAGTTGAATAAATAGAAATACAAACAATATTTCCTCAAAAAATACTCAAGAAAAGAAAATTGATGCGTGGTGAGACAGCGCGGGATGAAGTTGTACTTGATGCAGCCACTGAATATAAGATAAAAGTACATAACGTTATTTTTGACACAGTTTTAGTGGGAATGGAACGCCGTTTTCTCGCAAATGGGCAATTGTACGCCGATTTTTCGTATCTAGATCCGAGACGTTTCCCTGAGATACGTTATAACAAACTTCAATCTGGTGAACTAGAGGAGCTAAGCAAACTCTTGTTCAAATTTGAAGAAACAGTTACGGGTGAAAATTTGCGGACTGAACTAAGAAATTTAGGTTTGCATTGGGAAAAACTGACAAATTCTGAATTAGAAGATTACAAAAAAATTAAGGAAGATAATTCAAATGAAGATAATGACGAATTGACTTTAGAGAAAGAAGAAGAAATGTGTCTAAATTGTGAGACACGCCATGCATGCAAAAATTGTGCTATTTGTTGTTACAAAATATTGCATAGATTCAATTTATTGACCAATGCTTATAATTTAATTGGACTAGCATTAAAATTTTTGCTGACATTGTCATTGAGCCAAGTTGCTTGTGAAAGGTCTTTTTCAACATTAAAAGTAATTAAAAATCGCATGAGGAGCACCTTATCTTCTGATAATTTAAATTCCTTCATGGCCATGGCGGTAGAAAAAGACCTTTTAATGAATTTAGATAGCGACGACATAATCGACAAAGTGGCAGAAAGTAGTGAGCTTCTTCGAAAGTCGTTAAATACAAATTGATAAAATAATGTTCAAATAGTTATTTATGTATAATGTATATGTATACATGTAGTGTTTTTGTGGGAAGTAGGGGGCCGACGTCTCTAAAATGCCCGGGCTGGTTTTAGGTCCCAGTCCGGGCCTGGTCAGAATCGATATTTTTCAATAATCAAACGAATCGAAATAACCGTTTCAAATAATCGAATGATAATTCAATCAATCGATTACACTAGTTTACATGAAAAACTAGGAATGGATACAGACATCCATGCCTGCAGCTCATTGACGTATGTCCAATTCTGAATTTATCACAAATTATTTACCTAAATACACTTTTAGAATCGTAGGTGCCAGGGTCGAAGTAAATCAACAAATTTAAAACAAGTGTGAAAACATTTTCCACGATCTTCTCGATTAAAAGTGTACTATTCCGGCCCGCGACTAGGCCCAGTTTCAGCCTGCCGCCGCTGGCGCTAATAACAGTAGGAAAACATTTGAACAAAATACGATTTTGACAGTTGTTAATAAACAAACTCCATTCAGTTCTGATTCAGTTTAATACATGAATATTTTGTGTAAAATTGATATATAAACTGTGCATTTGGTGCAAATGCATATTAATTATTTGTGGTGTTATTATTCATAGGTATTATTATTCATTTTAGTAAAAATTATTAGTTGTTTTTACAGGACCATTTTCAACTGCAGCGTACAAAGTTTGGTGTGATATAATTAATAACGAATAATTGTAATTTGGTTCATTCTAAGAAGTGTTATATACCAAGTTGCAATCAACAAGGTACAAATGTACTACAATAATTTCCATCAAACATGAATATGACACATAAATGGCTTGAGGGTATAAATTTACACACTGGTACTAGCAGATTATTAAATATAGCTTTTCTCCAATGTTAAATCGCGGATCAGATTATAAAAGACATATTTTTCTCTTTTGCAGTGAATGTATACCTATGTTATATATTTTATTTTATGATGAAATTTTATAAAATCTAATTTCTTTAATAATTATTGATAATATTAATATGTTTATATATTTCACAATTAATTTTGCATTTATAATTAATAATTCTTACGCAACAACCTTTTACAACATTAGGTGACATTGTTTGAGAGTGACAAGTAGCTACTGTAACTAGCGCCAATACTTCAACATTTGGCCGAGCTGTCAGCACAAAAAAATCTATTGTTCTATCCGAGCTATCGCTAATGTCGCAGGCCGGTATGAATCTAGAAGGTCGTGACATTTTCTTCTGTTAACAAAAGCAAAGCATACTAAGCCGACTATAAATGCATTAATCTTTTGTTCATTTTTAGCTCATCGACCTCCTGTCGAAGAGCTATAGTGTTCGGTACGATGTCTGTAGCATCTTCCGATTTCAAAAATTTTTGCACAGAAATCCCGGACAGACCCCCTGGACCACGAAATGACTATTACAACATATGTCCGTATGTATGTCGCTCGTCCGCTCGCTCGCTCGCTCGCTCGCTCGTACGAGATTTTTTGTTCCACTCAGATCTCCTAAACTACCCAACGGATTTTTATGAAATTTTTTCTGCAGATACTTGTTATGGTCTAGTTGTGCAAGGTACATTTTATTTTTCAAAATTTTCCTTCGCACTTGAGAAAAAAAATATTTTGCAACTTTTTTTCAGTTTTTATTTTTTTTCTCCTTTATTTTTCACTCAATTGTATTCAAAATTTTCTTGCATATGCAGGAAATGGAACAATATTTTTCCATATTTTTTATTTTGAAAAATTATGTAAGACCATTGGAGAAAAAAATATTTTTTAATTAAAAATTGAACAAAAGAAGATCAATGCATTTATAGTCGGCTTAGTTTGCTTTGCTTTTGTCAAGAGAAGAAAATGTATTCACACTTGTTTTAAATTTGTTGTTTTATTTGCGACCTAGGCACCTACGATTTTAAAAGTGAATTTAGATAAATAATAATTTGTGATATATTCAGACTTGCACATACGTCGATGAGCTGCAGGCATGGGTGACTAACCCATTCTTTGAATACTAGTTTAATTAAAAATTTATTTTTCTTCGATGGTCTTACATAATTTTTCAAAATAAACTAGGAATGTATACAGACATACATGCCTGCAGCTCATCGACGTATGTGCAAGTCTGAATATATCACAAATTATTATTTATTTAGATTCACTTTTAAAATCCTAGGTGCCTAGGTCGCAAATAAAACAACAAATTTAAAACAAGTGTGAATACATTTTCTTCTGTTGACAAAAGCAAAGCAAACTAAGCCGACTATAAATGCATTGATCTTCTTTTGTTCAATTTTTAATTAAAAAATATTTTTTTCTCCAATGGTCTTACATAATTTTTCAAAATAAAAAATATGGAAAAATACTGTTCCATTTCCTGCATATGCAAGAAAATTTTGAATACAATTGAATAGAAAATAACGCAGAAAAAAAAATAAAAACTAAAAAAAAATTGGAAAATATTTTTTTTCTCAAGTACGAAAGAAAATTTTGAAAAATAAAATGTACCTTGCACAACTAGACCATAACACGTATCTACAGAAAAAATTTCATAAAAATTGGTTGGGTAGTTTAGGAGATCTGGGTGGAACAAAAAATCTCGTACGAGCGAGCGAGCGAGCGGACGAGCGACATACATACGGACATATGTTGTAATAGTCATTTCGTGATCCAGGGGGTCTGTCCGGGATTTTTGAAATCGGAATATGCTACAGACATCGTACCGAACACTATAGCTCTTCGACAGGAGGTCGATGAGCTAAAAATACGGAAAAATAATGTTTCATTTCCTGCACATGCAAAAAAAATTTGAATACAATGGAAGTGGAATTTTTTTTTAAGTACTAAAGGAAATATTGCAAAAAAAGTCAGATGCAAAACTAGACCATAATGCGCATTTGAAAAAAAAAATTCATCAAGATCGGTTGGATAGTCTAGGAGAAGTTAGTGGAAGAAAAACCGTACGAGCGAGCGGACGAACGACATACATACGATCACATAAACCATAAAAATTCAATTCATACATTTAAAGTGGTACTCGCTGATATTCAAATCCTTACGACAATGTGACATTTGTTTATATTTATTGAAACAAACTATATTTCGGTTGAAAAAATACTTCAAAAAATTCTTAGATAGGTTAGTTCGTATTTTATTTATGTTCTTTGAATTAATCCAATATATTTTTCAGAAAGAAAAACCGTTTATAATTCTCAAGTACAACTCGTGATCCGGGAGTCAAATATCTGATTCGCTGGTATCTACGAATCAAGTCGAGTCGAGGCTTAAATCTAAAATCAGTTTGATTCTTGTACTAGAAACACTTAGGGCCGGTTTTTCATTAGCTGGTTAAGTCATGGTTAATTTAATCATGATGAGGCTTAACCAGCACAAATTAACCGTGTTTAAAGCAAAGAGCGTTTTTCAATTGTATAGACATCTCCGATTAAATTAACCGTGGTTACGAAGTTTCTATTTTAGGTTGGCAACAAAAATATATGATAGTTGTGTGTCTATATATCTTCAACATTATTGTGACAATTTTTGCATAATCACTGATAAACGAAACAGAAGTCCAAATTTTACGGACGAAGAATGTATCATTATGATAAATTTGATCAAAAAATTATAGAGAGTAAAAAACAGATGTAACGACGACTAAAGACAAAAAAAAGTGCTGGGAAAAGGTTACTGATATGTTTAATTCAAAAAGTGGTGTTTGTAGAAGAACTTGCAAAGAATTGAGGATGAAATATGAAAATATTAAGCGGACGTTGAAGAGAAAATTGCAGCAAATAAAATAGAAGCCTTTGTACACTTCATTAATTTCATCTACATCTTCTAGCATATAAATAACATGCGATTTTAAGGCAGCTGTGGCTTGTGTCACTTTATGAATTATAAGACACGCAGTAGTTTCGCTAACTCCTCCAAAATCAGCAACAGCAATAATCATACAACCGGATGCATAAAATCGTAATGTCATTAATAGTTGTTTCATAGCAGGAACAGCATTATTTCTGGAAAAATATTCATTAATATAATATATTACATATTATATGATAAGTATAGTGCTCATATGCATATACCAATGTATAATTGTTATACCTTTCTGTTGGATGAGTTATAACCTATTCAATCAGTTCCAGTAAATACTGTACTGAATGTTTCGATAAACGAAATCTTCGGTAAAATTCCTCATCGTCCCATTCTATAAAATGATCTGGCCTTTGTTTTACTGTATATTGTTTTCTATTATTCATATGATTAATTAATTCTAAATCTTTGTCAGAACTTATGTCTTCTAAAATATCCATTGCGCTTTAATCACGATTAAGTATGCTAACCGGCCGATTTTGGTCGGTTAAAAATTCGCCGGTTAACAGTAATATTTAATCACGATTAGCTATTGAAAAACGCGTATGCGCACTTTAACCGTGGTTTTCTCTAACCGAAGCAATAACCAACGACTGAAAAACCGGCCCTTAAACCGCCAGTGATCCGGATTAGTTGATTTTCAATTTAAACCTCAACTAAGAAATCGAGCATTAAGGGTAAGGTAAACTAGGTTATAATTTAAAAACCAGCAAGGACATGGAAGTACGCCTCAAAAAAGAGAACATGTCCTCGAAAGCTAGGACGTCTGATTACCTTAATTGTATAGAATTTCATTTTCTTTAAAGTCTATACCTTTTTTGGTAATAGAGCTTACAGTACTTATAGAACCATAAAAAGCTACCATAACATTAATGCTACAAGGGGACAAATTCAATATTGCGTGTTTTAATTCGCGGATCTATTTTAAACTTCGTGAATAATGTAAGAGCTACTACTTACCAAATACGCTGGGTTGTCTTCCAACAATTTGACGGCCTGTTTATTCGAAGTATCACCATGATCAGAGGAATACGCATGCATAACACTGGTATGGACGACAGTTCTTCGAATTGCATCCTATACCCTGTAAAATCAAGCAGTCTTATAATTCTCTACTGAAATAATTGAATTATACATTGAACTGAATATGCAGTCGATACAAAATCTTAAAACATTACATGCTAATACAAGATAGGTTAATTCGTTTTGCTCACAATCTGTTTTTGAAAAATTCTGCAGAAGAGCACAAGTGATTCAAAATTCAAGTCCATCGCAAGTTTTTAGACGTGGAAATGTATTATCCATAATAACATGTTCATCACAAACACGCACACACCAAACTTATAAAAATGACACCACTGTAAACATCAACACCTGTGTGTGTTCCACACTGTTAGTGTTGGAAACGCTTATGGGAGTACTTGAAGCAATGTTTGTTAGTTTACTTTCCCAGCTACAGATGGCCGTCTAGGTACTATTTGACTAAACTCTCTGTCTGTCTCTCTCTACATCTTTCTATAGTTAGAACGTTGTGTCCAAATCTTTTTTTGCTGTTTTACGCTATTTATTTCGTTTTTCAAGATTACACTTTATTGTATTCCTTTTGTATTACTGCTGCCCAATGTGTATTAAATCTGTATTTTTCACTTACAAGTAGTAATGTCTTCGCATACGACCAAGTATTTCATTGTAGGTTACAAATAAAAAAAGTTTATTAGGAAATAAGACAAGAGATAGATATATAAAATATTGTACGTTCAAAAACAGAAAATAAATATTTAATACTAATTAAAATGCTTTTAAAAATGTATATTAATTGATAAAAAATATGTAAAAATGATAAAATTTGGGTGAATCATGCTTCTAATAATTATGTAAAAATATTTATTGTAAACATGATTTTCTCATGCTTATATTCATTTTCACACATTTTGCAACATTATTTGTATATAAGGAAAATTATGAAGTATTATGCAGACAACCAAAATACATGTTAGTTTACTTTCCTACCACTAGAACGTTGCGCCAGCTATTAACATTGGCGATACCACTCTACAGGTAGGTAGTCTGTAACTAATGTCCACTGATGTTGACAGCATAGATCATATATATATTACTGGATAAGCGAAAGGAGTATGTGTCACAACATCCACTCGGCATGCCCTCCAATGTTCATAAGCTCCACACGAAGATCTCCGAACTAAGCTTCGGGTGTGGCCGGACTGCTAGTTTAAAGTACGTGTTAATCCCAACAAAATTAATAATGAAATGTCAAATTATAACGTGAAAATAGCAGTTAATACGGAAACAATTATTTATTAACCTACATTATAATAAATAATATTAAATCATTTTGTCAATGTATTGTGACTGTATTGTAGAAAACGAGAAAATGTATAAGCGTACAAATTTATTAAATTAATTTATCTTCTGAATAATTGTTCACATAAATGTACATAGAAATAATAAAGTACATATTTTGTGCAAATAATATTGATATAAATATAGTAGCCATTAATTATTTCTTAATTAAATAGTAAAAAATTAATTTTAAATATTACCAGAGTTTTTCCAAAAATAAAATAATATTTCTATATTTAATTTACGTATAGATATAAATTATTGCAATATCTTTAAGATAATCTTTTCCAGGATATATTGAATTATTTACAGTATATTTATGAAAATAGTAGGAAGGATTCATTTTCCATAAGATCAGCTAATTCATGATTTTTAGTTTCTTATATTAGTAATTAATATATGAATACAATGTACACAAGAAATAAAAACGAATTATCAATTAGTAAAATTATATCAATTATATATTAATACATGTATCAATAATATATAATAAGTACCACTGGTATGAATACTGTGTATGGCTTATTTACATTTAAGTTGGTAACAACAGATGAGCATCGTGAGAAAAAGATAGAGCTATCTAGTATACATTTGTTAGAGAGAGATGCCAGATTTGAAAAGTGACAAAATACACTTGTTAAATTTGTGAGGTTAAATGCAATTGTTTACATGTCAAAAATATCAAACAGAATTGTTTTTCAAGAAATTTTATACATTGAGAACAAATAAGCGAATGTAATTAACAAATAATATTCAAATCAATCATCTCTCAACAACGATATGAAGGATAATTGCTGCAAAAGCTGAGTGATGATAACCGATTATATAGAATTGGATAATATACATGTATTTGTTTCAATATGAACTGTAATTGTATTAAGGTATAAAATTCATTTACAGAGCATACATTATCAAGAAGTAAATGTTTAGCTGAGGAAATATGAAAATTGATTATTGACGATGACTAATACAATATATGTATTACATCTACTAAACATCACAGTACAGAAAATGATTATATGCACCAAGCAAATCCCAACATCATCGAACAACGAAGGACAATAATGAAACATGATGTATGTTATATTAAATGACGTGTTGTTAAAAAGAAAATATAATTGTGGAATAAGCACTTCGACAACTAGATTTGATACAATTCATACCCTTGCATACAGATATGCTATAAATATGCTGTAAATTCTGACATGTATAGCAAATCTGTTACCTTACGAATGATTAATATCTAGCGTTTTCATTCAAAACCAAAATGAACTGCTCCTCCTATAGGAAGTTAAACTACCCGCACTATCTAATATGTTATATTATGCGACTATTCAGTCTTATTTCACAGAGCTAGCAAAACCAATAACGAAAGTAATGAAAGCAATACATGTTTGGCAGAATGAAAGGAAACATCAGATGTTGATATTAATTTACCGCAATAACTTCTACCCTACATAGCAAGAAAAATGAAAATATGAATTAAATAAACCCAACACCATCCAATGTCGTAAATAACTACAGAGGAAACATGAATATGTACATAAAATGACATGAAACAACGTCTTGGGATAACTGGTGGTGTAATCGGTCTCGTGCTTTTAATTAGGAACATTGCTGGTCTCTGTGCGAAAGTACTTCTTGAATATAAAGTAAATCACATGTTAATATGGAAGTTTTTGAGACGTTTGCTGAGACTAACGCACAACACGTGCTTAGATATTTCAGCAAACATAATACTATTTTATATTATTTAATAAATCTATATTAGCATGGAATATACTCCTACTTTAGCATAGCAATACTATTAAGTAATCCAAATGTATTAGGATCTCACTGAATAAAAATTTATTATTATAACATGTATAGTTTATTTTATAGCTTAATAAAAATATGTTCCTGATACATTCATGTTTCATTTCATCTCAAAATTAAATGAGAAAAAAATTTAAAGATGCATTATTACCTATTTCATTAATTTGTTGTTGTTATTCTGAAATGACAGGCAACTGTGCAGACATATATGGATAACTGGTTAACTGCACGATACTGGTGTCCATCAGGGTAACCAAAGTGACATATTTAATATTATTTATAAACATGTATTTTTACACATCCGGAAGTAGAAGTCGGTTTCTATGGCGTCAAAATCATGACAGAAGTAAAGTATTTACTCCCTAGGTACGAAATAAAACAACAATATCCCTAGGGGAGTTTTTATTATAACAAAGGTTTTTGTATGCAAATGTTTGTAAATGTAGGTAAAAATATGTCTTTAAATTGTTTCTTCACCTAATTTTGATATGAATTGAAACACGAATGTATAAGGAACATAATTTTATTAAGGTATATATATAGCCATTCGTTCAAAATATCACTGAGTATCATACAAATATACAGAGGGCTATATTACTGGTTTAAGTTATTGCAGAAGAATTACATTTTTTGTAACTGTTATTTTAAGGAATATAATGAATAATTTTACATTTTGATTAGTGTAATAGGTGCATATACATCTGAAGAATGTGTATTAAGTATTATTATCATAATAGATTAACACATGGGTAAAAATAATATAAAATAGTATGTTTACATTCCGCTTCACGGATAAACATGGTATTTTATTAGCCTATAATCTGTGTATTATCTTATAAGCTATCTTAGTATCGCATGACAGGATAATAATCGACAATTTGGTGAAATAAGGCACACAGAATGTTTACTATGTTAGTGACACATTTAAATGTCCCACCCATATCAGCTGCTGCCTTACCAACCTTGTCCCAATTATGATATGCGAATACATATTATTAATTAAATAATATAATTATACAATCCCTTCTCCAATCATATATAAAAATCAATTTTCTTTATATCCGTAACTAGAAATTATCTTTTCATTTAAAGATTTATAGGTATATCTGAAGTATACTGTGATAAATGTATGTAATTCATTACATTGAAATTAATGTACTAATAGAGCTCTGTGTATTTGCGTTTTATTTATTGAACTGTTTGAATTATTTTCATACACAAAAATAATTATTAGTGCACCGTAACAGATTGTTTGAGTACCACAGCTTTATTGTCGATAAAATTTGGCTGTGTAACACGGCTGTGGAGGTTGTGAACATTCCGAACACTTCCGAAAATTTCCGAGTGTGGAGGTTATGACTAGTGGAGGGCATGAGATGCTCCGAGCGAAAGCATATCTTCTAAAAGCAAGTTTATACAAGAGTCTGGTTAGCAGACTCACGCAAGTACGAAGATATACGATGTCTGTTTACGAAATAATAGGACGTGATACGAGCATGCCTGTTCTTAGTTCGTAATGTTGTGCTAAACTTGTGTGCAATACATTTGCTGCTAGTACAATTTATAGATGTGGCTACCCTACCCTACCCTACTTAATAATACACGCCTCTACCCTACCCTCCGGCTAACCTACCCTACCCTACCCAACGCTAAATGTAATAATAATTAATGCAGTTCCACGATTTCCCGATTCCGTGAATTTCAGACTTATATGTTCGTACGAGCTCGGTTACTTGCGTGAGTCTGCAAACTAGACTATTCTCAAGTTTATGTTATGCGTAGGATTAAGAGAGATGGAATAAGGATTTTATACAAGAGCGAGTGAGATAGAGTAGCAGAGGCAAAGTTCGGAGTGCGCAGACTCACAACGCGTCATTTTCCGTACACGCGTTGTGTCAAACAATGAATTGTGTATAATATTGTGCATAATACAAATGAATATAAATTATATTCACATAGAATCGAAGTTTACATTAACTGTAGGATTGGCGAAAAAAGTCAAAGTAGCTGACATCTGGTGGCCTAAAATAAAAGCTTCGAGTCGAGGATAACAGAAACAGGTTAGCATGTAAATACATGAATTAAATTTTTAATCATATCAATTATGGAATTATTACTGAGTTTTATTATAAATATTATATTAAAATTAAGATATTAGTAATCCGTCATCATGTTAAGAAAAACACTTTCGTGTGAAACTTGTGTAAATTCAAATGACAAGCAAATTAATAATTTCTGTTTTAGGGTTAGCTCACTATTACAATGACAAATAAAACATTTTCGTGCATTTTTATTTCCACTTTGATGGGATACACCATTTAAATTGCTTGTTTGTATACAAAACGCTACAATTTCATTTGTATTGTGTTCTTTACAGCCACACATAGTAACATGAAAACTGCTTCACCTTCTTTAATAGGTCTCGGTGAGCTTATATATTGAAATATATCCACTAAATTGACTTTTACAGCTACCATATTACACAGATAAATAATATTAAACTAAACAACACAACACAAATCGTAATATTATTTGAATAAACCACTAAATAAAACGTCTCCCAAGCAAATCACATGTAAACTTCCATTTGTTATCCTCGACTCGACGCCATTTTGTGCTGCCACCTACAGGAGCTTTTTTCGCCAATACTGTTGGATTTTTAGTGGATGCAGAATAATTTCACTCTGGATTGAAAAAGATATTTCAAATATTTTAGCACTCTACAAATAACATGTTTCTCTCAAGGTTTCATACATTCGATGGTAACAAGTACAACAACATGTACTGTGACAAATCATAGAAAAAGAAAAGTAACTAGTATATGTAACCGTAACATACAAAAGTCCCTAGTCGTTCCTAAAGTCGAAGACAACTATCTTTAACCAAGGACGTTTAAGAGAATGGACGGGGCATGCAGGCTCTTTTAGTGAAAACGAAAAAGAGAGCGCGATAGACTTATGCAAGTTCCATTTTGTCTGTCTTTATTTTTACCTGATGCTTCTGCGTCTGCGTAATCAGTGGTTTCAATCAGTTTTAAATTTGTATTTAAAAAAATATATTTATCTAACATAAAATGTACAATTAAGTAAACTATTAACATTATCCTAGTACTCTTACAATTTATTTATATTTTTAAATTACATTGCAATCAATATTGTATATAAATTTAATTGGAAATAATATAATTCATGAAAACATTTTGGTGATTTAGTTGGAAAAAAGCGCCAATTTTGAAATTACTACTGGCAAAATTGCTCCCGTGTTACTGTTAATGATTAATATTTTATTATCTGATCCGCGATTTGAGAGAAACTAACATTTAATAATCACTTTTATAATTAAGTTGGAAATAAATTTATGCCTTGAAATAAATTTACAATAATTAATTAATTAATTACATTACATTATCACATTTATTCCGAATAAAAAGCGAAGACACATGCTTTCGCATACTTTCTTCCACACGACGAGCAAGTGTATACCATCGTTGCAATGTATATTTACAAATCAAACAATAAAAACACCGGAGAGAATGCAATCAATCTCCTACAAAAACAATAATGGCGATAGTGGTAGTGACAAACACAACACGTGATTTCCCGGCTTGACATGACCACGTGGTCAACTGGGCATGCGCACTAGTATGGAATAAAAATAGACATAGAATATACGGGCTTTGCATAAATCCATCTCTCTCTCATTTCAATTTTCACTCTGATGCAGGCCTTTTATATTGACATGCCCCGTCCATTCTCTTAAACGTCCTTGTCTTTAACCTTCACCGGACCAAAATAATTTCAAAACTAGGGTACCCGAAATAGGGTCACAGTTGACCTGCATTTAAAAGGATAATTTCGATATGACATTTATCTATAAATTTTTTTTCTATTAATTTCATATTAAATAACTTTATTTTAATAAAAAAATTCGAGATTGATGATTATAAATAAACATTTATTATAAAAAAGGTTACATAGTATTTATTAATGTATATAATGATACAATTTACTTATAAATGAAACTATATGAAACTATATATGAAACTATATATTTATACAATATTTATAATTCTATAATTTAGAAATTTTCACCGTCTTCGTCTTTATTACAATAATTACACGTTGTTTGCTTGGTGTCAATTGTGACACAATGTTTAGGACATACAAATTTGTGACAAAGGTCACATCTTTTTGAATATTTGTTATCATTTCCTCGGCACTGATGACAACGACCGCGTTTTCTATCTTCAATAAGGGAATCCTTAACATTTTTTGTTAATTGTCTACCTGTGCTTTCAATTGCACGACACGTTGCTTTGGAAAAGCCTCTTCCATCCTGTTCTATTTGTGTAGCTCGTCGTTCAATATTAGGATTTACAAGTGAACTACCCAATTCCTGCAGAAAAATTTTTCGACGATTTTTTATTGATGAATCATTGCACCAGTCAGGATTTTTGAGCAGCCATAGAACAAGAGCGTTGTAACACGCAACATCAATATAATTGAAAAAAAAGTCGTAGAGGCCATCTTCTAGTTGCCCTCTTACAAGAATATTCACGTACTAACTTATCCAGAACATCCACGCCGCTTTTAGTGTCGTTATATGATAGAATAATTTGAGGTTTATATTTTTTGTCTTCTCCTGCTATATCATGTTCGTGATGCATGGACGAGAGTAAAACTACAAATTTTTTGGGTTTAGTAACATATGATACCAAAGTTAAATCCTTTCTGAACAAAAATAGAGAAGAATAAATTGCACGATTGCTTATGTCCAATAGAGCCTTGGGTAAGTCTTTGCGATTTTTACGCATTGTTCCAAATAATGTTAATTTTTTTGACAAAAGCTCTTCTGCTAATGTAATATCAGTGAAAAAATTATCAGTTGTTATATTCCGACCGCTTCCGTACCAATGACTTGCTAATGTTTTTACAACCCGCGGCCCCTGATTTTTTTCTGCTATTTCGCCGACTTTCCCTGTATACACCTCAAAATTGCAACAATAATAGCTTTCCGCATCACACAATGTCCAAACTTTTATGCCGTATTTTCCCGGTTTGCTTGGAATATATATTCTAAATGGGCAACTGCCTCTGAAACTAACCAACTGTTCATCAATAGTTCCATAAGGTGATGGAATATAGGATTCTCTACAGTTCTTCGCAAGTATATTTGTAACTTCACGAATTGGTGCAAGTTTGTCTGTTTGCTTTCTTTCGGATCTTGTTGCGATGTCATCAAAACGAAGGAACCGTAGAATTTCTGTAAATCTGTTCCTACTCATTGTTGCTTGATAAATCGGTCTGCCCAAAGATGGATCATATGTTGACCACAAATTATGAGAATTTTCTCTAGTTTCTCTAAATCGTCCTGTCAAAATAAGTATACCAAAGAATGCATTCATTTCTATTGTATTTACATCAATCCACGGCTCCATATGTTTTTCGTGGTGTTCATTGTACTGATTTATAAACTCATTCGCTCTTTGATTTGTGTACTTTATAATAATTGCCAAAATATCATCTGAGATAAATAACTTGAAACAATCAATCATTGTTTCTGCATTTTTGCTTATATCAGTAAAATCTTTTTGTTTGCGAACAACGTCACTCACTGTCTTCTTACTTTTTTTGGAGCTACATAACACCACGTGCGACCAGCGGCTTCGATGTCACCATGTTCACTTCCACTTTCCTCGTCTGATGAAATAACTTTTTCGTTTTCCAAGTCAGAAAAGGAAATGTTTCCGTCATTTTCTTCTAAAATATCCTCTTCGGTCCCACTAAATTCATCATCATGTGGATTCTCTATTTCAGCTTCATCGTCAGAATCATTCACAAGACCTTTATACACCTCTTTATCACTCACCACTGTTTTAGAACACATAATGTTAGTATTAAATATTATAACACGCAGGGAATCACTTCAAGACTAAATAAAATAACTCTCAGTATTAGGTTTGATGCAAAACAGACATGTTTGAACTCGCAAATGACGCTTGCGTCCATCCGAATGAGTCATGATATTGTGAATAAACTGCATCAAGAAATTCCAAAACCGGGTCAACAGTGACCCACGTGGAAAAAATTAATGTAAATTTGAAATAATACTTCGTTTTGCATATATTATACATTTTCATAAATTGTTAGAACATTATAGACAAATTCACGGAAGGAAAAAAAATAAAAAAAATCTACGCGCAAGTTATTTAAAAAAAAACTGAAAGTTGGGTCAGTAGAGACCCCTATTCAAGTCGGCGAAGGTTAAAGCCTGGGTTATACTGGATTTATTTAATTTATTTAGAAAATATAAAGTGTACACAAACCCATTTGGTGGGTTATACTGAGTTTATGAACATTTAGAAAATTTAAGACATTTAGGGCATTTAAGAAAATATGGTTATATTTTATCTCTTAAATGTTAAATGTCTAGTTCCAAAAATCGCCACCGTGGAAATGTAGAAGAACAGTTGTTTACTGCGTGGTATTTTTGCTTTCGTTTTGTTTGGTTGTGTCTTGTATTTTTGTAGTTCATTGAAATACAAATACAAATAATCTACACAAACTACAGTACAATATTTGACAGCTGTCAGCTACAAGAAAAAGTAAAGGTAAGAAGAACTGTGTTCTGATTGGCCAATTCGCTTAAATATTTTAAATGCTGTAAACCCAGTATAACCCACCAGTGTGTGTGATAAATAAATTAGATAAATTAAATAAATTTCTTAAATGTCCTAAATCCAGTATAACCCAGGCTTTTACAGATACATTTTATTTGTAAAAATATGAAGTATAAAACTGGCATTCGCCAGAAATATACTAAATTAATATTATTTTCTCACGAATTAAAACTAATAAATATTGAATTATTTTCTTCTTTCTATCATTCACTAACATTTCCTAGAGTAATTTTTTTATTTGTGTTCTCAATCTTGGTTTACCTCTTCCAGTACATTCAATTCCAAAGTAAATCAATGTAGTTGTTCCAATAGTAGCTATGGGTTTAATGTTAAATATTTTTTGGACTACATTTACTTACACCTCTTGAACTTTTAAAATTTGAACTATTTCGCGATCTTCGTGCTGCAACTTTACGCTTGCGCACTGTGAACTTTGCCTCTGTTTTTTCTCTCTCTCTCTCTTGATCCTACGTATAACCAAGGACGTTTAAGAGAATGGACGGGGCATGTCAATATAAAAGGCCTGCATCAGAGTGAAAATTGAAATGAGAGAGAGATGGTTTTATGCAAAGCCCGTATATTCTATGTCTATTTTTATTCCATACTAGTGCGCATGCCCAGTTGACCACGTGGTCATGTCAAGCCGGGAAATCACGTGTTGTGTTTGTCACTACCACTATCGCCATTATTGTTTTTGTAGGAGATTGATTGCATTCTCTCCGGTGTTTTTATTGTTTGATTTGTAAATATACATTGCAACGATGGTATACACTTGCTTGTCGTGTGGAAGAAAGTATGCGAAAGCATGTGTCTTCGCTTTTTATTCGGAATAAATGTGATAATGTAATGTAATTAATTAATTAATTATTGTAAATTTATTTCAAGGCATAAATTTATTTCCAACTTAATTATAAAAGTGATTATTAAATGTTAGTTTCTCTCAAATCGCGGATCAGATAATAAAATATTAATCATTAACAGTAACACGGGAGCAATTTTGCCAGTAGTAATTTCAAAATTGGCGCTTTTTTCCAACTAAATCACCAAAATGTTTTCATGAATTATATTATTTCCAATTAAATTTATATACAATATTGATTGCAATGTAATTTAAAAATATAAATAAATTGTAAGAGTACTAGGATAATGTTAATAGTTTACTTAATTGTACATTTTATGTTAGATAAATATATTTTTTTAAATACAAATTTAAAACTGATTGAAACCACTGATTACGCAGACGCAGAAGCATCAGGTAAAAATAAAGACAGACAAAATGGAACTTGCATAAGTCTATCGCGCTCGCTTTTTCGTTTTCACTAAAAGAGCCTGCATGCCCCGTCCATTCTCTTAAACGTCCTTGCGTATAACACGTTCCGCGTATCCAGTAGTATATATATATGATCTATGATTGTTTCCCATGGTTACCAGCCATTTTGAATTCTAACGTGACAGTTGGTGCTGTACTACGTCACAGACAAACTATACAGATCAACAGCGCAAAGTTAAAAAATATGCTCATAGATAATAGTTACGCATAGAAACAAAAGCTGGTGCCGCATGCGCTAGATGTTAGTAAAAAGTAGTTTTGTATCAATAGTTACTTCTGTAGGCACATTTGGAGAAAAATGCAAGCGACAACATCTAAAGCTCGGTATTGACTAGAGCACTGCGCGCACTAAAGATTTACACGTACGAACATTTGTGCGGGTCAAAATTTTTGTACGCACAATTTTCTTGTTCGTGCGCATAAAATCTCGCTTGAGCTGTGTGTGTAAGTAGTGCGCGCACGATCGATTTGGATAATATGCGGTATGGTACTCCAGTATCACACTGTAAAAATTCGTATTTATTTTTATATAAATTTTTACAAATATTTTCGTCATGCGTAAAAATATGTTCACCAAGTAAGGGTATATCACACAGTAAAAACTTTTTATAAAAATTTTTATGTGAATATCAGTAATCAGTTTTGTTGGTTAGCATCGTTATTCATAATCGAATTGGAAAACCAAAATTTATCAAAAGCGTTAGCAGTAGGACTACTTGGTTACATAGTAATAAAGCAAATAAATCGAAACAAAAGACGTTGGTGGACAAAATAAATAAAAGAGATCAGGGCAAAGACGTATTCAAAATGGTTTGTGACGAATTACAAGTTGAAGATAAGGATAGTTATAAGAATTATTTAGGATGACAAAATGACATTAATGAAAGAATTTCGCATACAGATACTCATTTGCGACAATATTAATCAAACTAAGGAAGATCTTTCCTGAATCAAACGCTGTCAAATGGTAGAGATAGAAAACACTCAAGCGTGCTCACCTTGTTGCTCTTTCCATAAACATCCAATGAAATTGCTTCTTTCGTCTTTGTAAATACAAGCAGTCTGTATATACGTGACGTCACCTAAATATTTTATGTGACGTCACAAAATTACAAGCACCGTAAATATATTTATAAACACCACGTTAATATTGTCCCTATCACACTATAAAAACGGTTTTTATAAAAATTTATATAAAAATAAATACGGAAATTTTTACAGTGGGATACTGGCGTTACAGATGTAGACAGGGTTGCCACCTCTATTTGATTCAATACCAGGAGATTCATGTTGGGTGGGGGGGATGTATAATACATGTATACCAACGAATAAAAAAAATATTTAAACTTTATTGAAACTTATTTATGAAATTAACAACGTATTAAATTATAAAAATAAATAAAGTAATTTTTCTATTAATCAAATAAGAAACAAATATTGAAAAACTTTTTTTTATTATAAACAAAAACTTACACTTAACGGTAAATTCTGAGACGTTCCCCTCGTTTACCACCCACTAACAATGATTGAAGTCCGAGTGTACCCCACGACTGCACTCATACATATGTTAACTCACTATTCACTCATTTTGAGACAAACTTGAGTCGAAAGTGAGTGACGGATTGTTTATGAATATAATATTACGGGTCAGTAAGAAGTGAAAGTAAGGTGAGTGCGAGTGATACTTTAGAACGTCTCTGAAACGCACCTTAAATATTTTTATTTAAATATAAATGTTCTTTTGATTGCCTATTACATATTTAAGTAATTCTTTGTGTTCACTCTTACTTCAGCAATATTTTACTGGAGAAAAAATCGCACGCAACCCGGAGAAATTATAACTCAACCCGGAACCTGGAAAAATGTATCAAAACCCGGAGTCTCCGGGTCAAACCCAGAGAGGTGGCAACCCTGGATGTAGGTCATCTTTTAAGGTGATATTAGTTATTATCAGTGGACCATTAGTGTACGAAACACGGGTAACTCGGCATAAACCAGTCAAAAACTTTTTAATGTTAAGACCAATAACTTTTAAAAAATAGTTTCAGAAAGAGATATTCAGTAGTAATTTTTCTGTTACTGTTATCTGTATTGATATCTGTTAAGGTTTAGACGCAAAAAAATTAAATCTGAGGGACCGCGTACTTCATTTCTTAAAACAAATGCAATCTAGCAGTCCGGTATTATAAGAAATAAATGACGATATGACAAGTATGTACTTTTAATCACAGTAGCTATTGTTTATCAATTGTGAAGCGTTTCAAATTGCTGTTGGTGTTAGCTAGTGATTTTTAGCAGTTAATATTCTTCGTTATTTCCGTAATAATGGCTGTAAACTACACTTACGCTGAGCAAACGGATATGTTGATGGTTTTAGGATATTGCGAAGGAAATTGTTGCAGAAGTGCTAGAGTATACAACGAAAAGTTTCCAAATCGTCGCGTGCCCAATCATAAAACTTTTACAAACATTGAAAGAGCCCTTCGAGAAACGGGAAAATTTACACCGATCACAGCTGATCGTGGACGTGCTCGTACAATTCGCAAGGGTAGAGTAAGAAATTCTAGAGATATTAGAAGAAAGTCCAGAAGTAAGTAGTCGATGCTTAGCATTGCAAGCAGGCGTTTCAAAGAATGTTGCTCATAGAGTTCTTAAAGAAAAATTGCTTTATCCTTGTACCAACGTCCAGAAGCGAAAGCGTATAGTAATGCACATAATAATGAAAAAAAAAAGAAAAAACTGTGGTGGATGACACAACTATATCGGAGTAGAGAAAAATATAACATAAAAATTCAAGAAACTAGTGGTCACTTTCAAAATTTAAATGTATACTTTTAAAAATAATAAAAAGGTGTTTAAATGATACGTATAATCATCTACAATTTTTAAACTTAAATTATACAAATAATTAAATTAAACTATTTTTACACGTCCGGGAGTAGAAGTCGGTTTCTATGGCGTCAAATGCGGGACAGAAATGAAGCATTTACTCCCTAGGGACGAAAACACTTTTCATAAGGGAGTTTTTATTATAACAAAGGTTTTTGTAAATAAATGTTTGTTGTCATGGTACGCGTTGCATGGAAACATTTCTAAAGGCTTCTAAATATTGCAATTTTGCTCCGATTTATTATAATTCATTATTTATGAAATTAAGTGTTTCTACTCCCGAACGTGGAAAAAATAGTATATACACCTCGGGAGAGACAACCATTTTTCCCTCGATGTATTTGTAGCCCTCTGGCTTCGCCCTCGGGCTTCAAACTACACCTCAGGAAAAATAAGTGGTTTCTCTCCCTTGGTGTATAATGTACTATTATAAAAATTATTTGTTATCATCGTTTGTTCTTCAGGCACATTAAAAGATGTCTAGCAATTAATGTAGGCTAGGTCTAGTCTATATCATTTGTGATATATGACTAAACCCCGTCCAGACTGAGCATGATGTTTTCGAAAAAACCGACAAGCGATAGATCGCGCGTATATCAAATTCACCCTGTACTGACTTAAGCAATTTTACGCGCACGAATGCTCTAGTCCAGGGATGAGCAACCTTTTTTCACAACGGTATATCGAAATGTATTGTAGTGACTACGAGTCCACTACAATATTAAAATTAAATCACAGGTTGCAGTTGAGATTCTTTATTGATGGTATTTTTCAGTGGAATAGATCCTTCTCAGAACTTCATTGTTCGATTTTAGTTATTCCCTAAACTGCAGGCAATTCATTGAATAATTACATTTGGTAATTAATATTGCTTTCAAAGTATCTCCGTTGTCCAAATGTTATTCATTATTGAAAACACTCTTTCTGTTGACGCATTTGACGCTGGTAAACATAAGCAAAACTCAATTATCTTTAAAACATTTGCATATTTAATGCTTTTCATTAAAATGTGTAATTATTTCAACCCATCTTTTATCAACAGGTGTGTTATTCTTCTTCCATTCCTCAATTTTTTCAGTACAGGTGTAGCTTTTAATGCAGGATATTTCATCAAAAATTTCTGTGTCGTTAATATTAAAGTCTGATCTTTTTTGTACTAAAAAAGCAAAACTTTTTTCGACCTCTGGCCAGAACAGGACACTTCTCAGTAATACACATTCTAAAACTTCATCTTCTTTAAATACCTTATTCTACTGGTTTATATACTGTAAACAAGTTTCATAAAATATTGAAACCATCTTTTGAATCATTAAAGATAAAAATATTTCTTTTCTTCGTTCGTCCAATTTAAATTGTAAATCTTTAATGATGAAAGAAACTTCAGGCATTGAAATGTGTTGTGATTCAATCTGAGTGATGTAAGAATGAAAAGTTGACGCCTGACCGCGCCTGACTATGTGCAAGAAAAGCCAAGCTTCAGCGCATGGATTATTAAAAAAGGTTTTTAAAATAGTTGGACACTATTCTTGTTCCAAAAAGTACAATTTCAGTGCTTTAAATAATTTTAATATTCTTTCAAGTGATGTCTGCAGTGTCAACAGAATCGCAGATGATTTGAATTGTTCCAAGCGAAGTGTATAAATATAAAAAAAAATTAATATATTTTTACAACTACAATTTCTATATCTACAGGTAGGCATTCAGCTGCGTTTTGAATACTGTTATTTAGAATGAGAGCAGCGCAATTTACTCCGACTAAATTTTTACCGAAGGATTCTTGTATTTTGTAAAAAACATTATTTCGACCTCGCCAAAATTACAATTGGTATTGTCGGCACAAATTGCAAGCAATTTATCAAACATATGAGAAAGTTAAATCTAAAGTAAAGACTTTAATTGCAAAAAGCGAGTGGGTGAGTGCTACCACCGATATTTGGACCAATGCAAGTAAAACATGTTCACTTCTCAGCTTTACAGCTCATTTTATTGTAAATCATCAACGCTTAAAACTTATATTAGGTGCATGCGTGCTAGAACAAGATCATACCAGTCAATATATTGAGCAAAAGTTTACAGAGATAGTAAATGAATGGAGATTAAACGGCAAAATTTTTCTGGTACTACGTGATAATGCTGCAAACATGGTTTGCGCTATGCGCGGTCACTATGAATCTATAGGTTGTGTGGCACACACGCTGCAGCTGGTGATAAAACATGCACTTTTTTCCGACGAAGAAACCAAAGACTTGTTAAAAAAATGCAGAAAGATCGTAGGTCATTTCAACCATAGCGAGCCAGCAACCAGAAAATTGACTGAATGTCAAAAGCAATGCGGACTGCCAGAACATAGTTTGGTGCAAGATGTCGATATCAGGTGGAACAGTACCTATTTGATGTTAAGAAGGCTTTTAGAGCAAAATAATGCTGTCAACTTATACAGTGTTGAATATGGAAAGATTGATACTCTTTTCTGTAATGAATGGGATGTTGTAAAGAACCTCACAGCCGTTTTGAAATTCTTTTATGAGGCCACACTTGATTTATCATTTACTGATGCATGCATATCAATAGTAATACCTTTGATATCATTATTAAACCGTAAACTGCAAGTTCGATGCGAAAACGAAAATGAGATGATGACAAAAATGAAAAATTCACTGCACGAATCATTGAATAACAAATTCTCTTTTTTTAAAAAGGCACTCTTCGTTAATAGCTGCGACAATACTGGACCCTAGATTTAAGTCTAAATATCTCAATTCCGATGAAGTGGATATTGCAATGACAGAAATAATATCTTTTTTGACGGAGTGTAACGACGACCCTGTACTGTCTGGCAGCGAAGAAAATGTTCCCCTAGTTTCTTCAGAACTGAACTTGCCAGCCTCTAACATACAACAAGAGAAAGAGAGTCTTTGGGATTCAGACGATAATACTCGTAATCAAATGGAGACAACTGGAACTGATGATAAAAACAAATTTTTGGAAGAAATGATTCACTCTTATTTGTCGGAGCAGTTATTGCAACGCAATGCCGACATATATTGTTACTGGAACAGTAGTCCATATCCTGTCCTGAGAAAAGCGGTTTTAAAGTATCTCTCTGCTCCACCTACCAGTGTTCCAAGCGAGCAGCTGTTTAGTGCAGCTGGACAAATATACGCAGATCGTCGGAATAACCTGCTTGGTGAAAACGAAGAAAAACTGCTTTTCTTAGCTTACAATATAAGACTTTTTAATTACGAATACTAAAATTAGTAATCTAATATTAATAATTCGTTCACTTAATTTTTAAACTATTCTTAAAATTAAGTACTTGATTGTCGTACAAATTATTGTGATTTTTATTTTATTGAGACTGATAATTTTTTGAGAGAGTTTACTTACAATTTACAATACAATAGTAACATATTGTTTTTTGTTTATTATGTTTGTTCATGTACAGTTAATATTACATAAATAAATATCTACTTTTCTTACATACCGTAATTGTTGTTTTTTTTATTTCATTTGACACAAATGAACTATATAACATGTAAAACATACACTAGATTTCGGCATACAATTGAAATTTTAACTTTTAAACATGTCTAAATAAGTTTCGGTTTCGGCCGAAACTGAGAACGAGGCCGAAGTTTCGGTTACGGTTTCGGTTTCGGCTGCAAATCCTGTTTCGGTCGGACACTATCTACGAGTCATCGGAACGACGGCGTATGCAAATGTCCCAGATCAACGTCACACAATAAAAACAATTAGTAATTCATTTTAGTTAAACAAAAGAAATTACCTCCTGGATTTTAGTCCTCTCCAACATTTTTCTGCGCACACGGTTCGGGGGGTCCTTCGGAATTTTCAATTGTGAAAAGGGGTCGCGCGACCAAAGAGTTTAAGAAACACTGGGTTAAGGGATGTTGTCTTCCAGGAAGAGCCGTTGAGCCAGAGCAAGAAGCTGGATGGTACATTAATCAATCTACCAACGTTGATCAACGTAGACACACCGAATAGTGCGGTTCAACCGAACAAGGAAATTGATCAATGTGATCAAGAAGATCAAGACTGTACTGACGATGAGAGTTCCAGTGCAGAGGAAGCTGACGAGGCGACCGACCAGTTGAGGAAACTGCGGGATCGATCAAAGCTGCAGAAGCCCGTCAAGTTACGCACCGACTACGTCATGTCGGTGGCCGCAATGATTTCGATTCAGGTCAGCGAGCCAGACTCGGACGATGAAGCGTGCGATACCTCGGACAAGGTGAAGTGGGCGACATCGATGGACAGCGAGATCAGCTCGTTGGCCGAGAACCACACGTGGACGCTGGTCAAGTTGCCGGCCGGTCGCAAGGCGATCGCCAACAAATGGGTTTACAAAGTGAAGATGAATCCAGACGGCACGGTCGATAAATACAAGTCCCGGGTCGTCATCAAGGGATTCAATCAGCGGCAAGGAATCGACTACGGGCAAACGTTCAGTCCAGTCGCAAAATCCAGCACAATCAGAAGCGTCATCGCCGTCGCAGCCAGCGAACGGATGTCAATGATGCAGTTCGATGTCTCAACCGCGGTCCTGTATGGGGAACTTGAGGAAGAAGTTTATATGCAACAACTCGAGGGCTACAACGACGGAAGCGGCCGCGTCTGCAGATTGAACCGCAGTCTGTATGGTCTGAAACAGGCCCCTCGGTGTTGGAACAAGCGTTTCGGCAGCTGCATGGATCATCCTGGGATTCAAGCGGAGCGATGCTGATTCATGTTTATTCATATGGGTACGTGATCAGAGGAAGCTGTTGGTTGCACTGTATGTAGACGATGGCCTGGTTGCAGCGACCAGAAAGCGTGACGCAGATCAGTTTCTGAATGACCTGGAAAAAGAGTTCAAGATCACAGCGAAGCCTGCAGCCTATCTCCTAGGCATCGAGATCGACCAGAAGAAGGATGGTTCAGTCAAGATCAGTCAGCGTGTGTACACGAAACGGATCTTGGAGCGTTTCAACATGGCGAGCTGCCATCCGGTCATCAAGAACGGGGACGGTGGCCAAACCGGATGAGTCAGAGACTGCGGAAGTTAGCGATTGACCCGTACAGAGCAGCAGTAGGAGCACTAATGTATCTAATGTGTGGCACACGTCCAGTTATAGCCTACGCAATTGGTGTAGTTTCACGGAATCTGGATAAGCCAACTTCAGAGGATGTCAACCGGGTGAAGCGGATCTTTCGCTATCTCAAGGGCACGAGCGAGGCCGTCATCGTCTGCAAGCCGGGCGTCAATCAGGGCGTGCTCAGGTGCTATAGTGATGCAGACCATGGTGGTGACAGCAAGACTGGTCGATCAACCAGTGGTGTCGCATGCATCTACGCTGGCTCAGTCAGTTGCAGTCGTCGGTAGCGACATCGGCAACAGAAGCCGAAGTCGTCGCAGCAAGCGAAGCCGCACGACAAGCCGTGTGGCTCAACCGACTACTGAACGAAATCAAAGTGCTAACAACTGTTCCGATCCTCTACTGTGACAACGAGGCATTCGCAGAATCCAGAATATCATCGTCGGACTAATCACATCAGACTTCGACACTTCTTCGTACGTGAGAAAGGCACAGAGGGTGAGATTAACATCGAGAGAATGTCGACGGACAGACAATGTTCAAGAAGTTTAACAAGGACCTCGGATTAACAACGAACAAACAGTGATCAACGTAATCCAAAGTTTTTCTTATTAATTCGAAAAGAGGAAGTATTGAAGTATTTTGAATATAGCACCATAATTATTTAGGTTTATTGCTATGGTTAGTGACCATAGTAACAATGTATGTTACTGTTTGTTTACAATGTTGTTTGTTTAGTTTGTTTATAACGTGTAAAGACGCTGCACGTATTGAAATAAATCTTTCTATCAAATTGAATAAAGTGTGTTTATTCAGAATACAACCCAGTAAATAGGTAAAAGTTAACAGTAATCACGCGAAATATCAGGAGAATAAATTGGATGTGGTAACGTTTCCCAGCCAAGCTCAAAATTTTTTTTCCGAGTCACTCTTGCGGTATGAGATTTAGCATTGTCCTGTAAGAATATCACTTTCTTTCGATCGATCAAAGAAGGTTGTTTCTGGATGAGTGCTGCTTGCACTCTCTAATGGTGGGTCCACACTTGAACATTTTAGCCCGAACGAACAACAAGTACTACGTGCGAGCAGAATTCGTCAAGTGTGGACCTGTCTCCGAGCCGAACCGAACGCGCCAAATGTTATCCGGAGCGTGTCGGTAAATCGGAATTGCTCAAAGAGATTCAACTGCTCGCTGGTGCGCAATTTGGACGTGTTTTTCAACTATTCGGAGCATTCGCGTTGTTCGGGTTATTTGACATTTACGTTTCTGCTACAATTACACTAATGTTTTGTTTTGATATTTTAAACAAATATTGCAGGCTGGTAAAAGAATCTCCAGAAGCTAGTGTCATTCTTTTTAATAATAGGTCCGACTAGTTTTGTTAATTCTTCAAAATCTTGTGAAGACATTCTTATAAAATTTTTCAAATGAATATAATCTAACTCATTCAATAACAATTTATTGTTTCGATGATGATATAATCTGCGCATCCATTGTTCCCTTTGTCTTTTCTTCTTTTTTTCTATCATGCAAATAATAAAAAAAGCACCAAATGCAACTGTCATATCATCATCCATTGTGCTACGAATCACTACGAATGCTTCGAGCACGTTGGAAAACCAACAATTCGGCAAATCTGCCGAACGCAACGAGCTTCTGTTCATACTATTCTGCTCGGCGCGTTCAATTCGTTCTGTTCGTTCGGGCTAAAATGTTCAAGTGTGGACCCACCATAAAGCTGTGTACAATAGGCTACAGCAATGATGGTTTGTCCCGTTTTCAAGAACTCATAATGGACAATTCCGGCAGCTGTTCACCAAACACACAATAAAATCTTTGTGTGTGGCATTGGATCAGTTGGTGACAACCAGTGATAATATCGTTTAGAATTGGAGTACAGTATCCACTTTTCGTCGCAAGTTAACAACCGATCAAGAAAAGGTTCAAGTTTCAAACGGTGCCAAGTTTGTACTCATAGAGTAAACAACTTCGAATTAACGTTTTGTTCGTGGCCATTTTAAATTATTATTACTTATTTATGATAGAAATTAAACAATTGTCACAAAAATTTGTATGCATCAAATGAAAGAGGAATACATACGAAAGTAAATGACAGTATATAAACAAGTGTTGAGTATCCCTCTTTCCTACCCGGCAAAAAAGGTATCTCTCGTTGTATCCTGGCCGGTCCTGTCTGTCAATCCCTTGATTTAGTTTCACAACAATGTGTTGTAATAAATAAATACGAATTCACAGCAAAATTGAATATATTTTCACTTATGTCATTTTTACAAATCAACAATATAAAAAACAAAAATTGTCAACAATAATAATAAAACACTATTTTTCTTGTTTTTACACATTAATCCCGCTTGATAATATAATTATACAAAAGTGCTATCAATAAATAACTAAGAAAATATTCACGGTAATCTATATAAGAAAACCACACGAACTTTTTTGGTTACTTGATTGATTGATTTATGGTGGTGCTCTGCTATAGGCCTGAGCCTCTTCAGAGTGTATGCGTCAGTGTAGTGCAGTGTACCTATCCTATGTATTGTATTGTGTCATTTGTATGCCTTTTGTGGCTGCCATTGGCCCCTCTATCTACTTGTCACATGACGTACACCAGAGGTGACATTAGTTCGATTTAGGGCCTAGCGTGTTTTAAGTACTAGTGTACCTAGGCAGGGGAAACCGGAGTACCCGGAGAAAACCTACCGCTCACTCAGCGCGAGCCCTACCGGCGGAGCGGTTCCGCTTGGACGGTCACCCATCCAAGTTCACGCCGCGCAGTGTGCCACTTAACTCACATTATCTTACGACAAGCGAGTTACCGAGGGGCTGGCCACTCTTGAATTACGGTGTACAAAATGTCTGAAATTACTTGAATTACCTATGAATTACCCGTGAATTACTTGAATTACTTGTGAATTACCTATGAATTACTTGAATTACCTAGGAATTACTTGAATTACTTGTGAAATGTGTTTAAAATTTATAAGAATAACACAAATATACAGAACGGAGTACAAGGAAATCCATTACTTAGCAAAATATTAATACCCAGTTGCACCTGAATGCGTTGTAACACGAAAAGTGCGAAAATTTATACGAGTTCTGACACGTTTAAAACTGTTGTAAAAATTCTCGGCGGCCCGGGTTCGATTCCCGCGCGATGCATTTCTTTTTTTTACTAAATACATTTTTTGACTAAATACATTTTACTTTACCTTTAGAATAATCGCAATGACAATATGTCTCATGCACATTTAAAAAAAATATAAGTATGTTATTTATATTTTCAAAATTATTTATTCTTATTTTCATTAAAAACATTAGAAAATTAAAATTAATTATATTTATATTTTTACTGTTCTGATTTATTTAAACATTTAATGCAATTCAAAACTACACAAAACGAAGAAAACAAAAGGCAGGATCTTGAAAAGGTTCTGCCAAAAGAGTTTGTTATGCAAACAAAATGTGACTGATTTATAGTTGTATGATATTTTTTTTTCCTAGATATGTTTAGAATAGAACATCTAACTGAATCAATTGTAGAAGTTCATTCCAAATCAACAGTTGTGTGTTGTGTTTCAGTGCAATAGTTTAGTTTTTTCGTATATTTGTGACAAGCGTATCAGGATTTCTTTATAAAGTGATCACAGAATTATTTGTGAATTACTTGAATTACTAGAGAATTACTTGAATTACCCATGAATTACTTGAATTACCGACGAATTACTTGCGAATTACTTGAATTACTAGAGAATTACTTGAATTACCGACGAATTACTTGTGAATTACTTGAATTGCCTGTGAATTAGAATTATGGTGTACACAATTTTTGTAAGTAGGCAGCCCCTCGCGAGTTACCACCACACCGGTCCACCGGTTTTTGGTTACTTGATACAATTTTAAAAAAATAAGAATTTAATTAACATTTTCAATATAATATATTAATACCGGGTGATCATTTAAAATCATAATTAGAGCGGGCTATGAATTTTAAATTAGATTGGCAAAATGGACAGTTGATAGTATTATTTTAATTGTCAAAGTGATACTTCAAAATGTTTAATTTAAAACATAAAGCTTTTCTCACAGGGAGTTATGTTAAGAACGCTGAACGGCAAGCAAATGGAGAATGGAAGTATTCCATACACTATTGTGTAAATGATTTTCAAAATTATCAGGTTCTAAATTTGAAGTGTCACTTTGACAATTCGAATAATACTATCAACTGTCAATGTTGCCAATCTAATTTAAAAATCATAGCCCGCTCTAATTATGATTTTAAATGATCACTCGGTAGTACATTATACACCAAGGGAGAAAAGACCTCTTATTTTTCCTAAGGTGTAATTTGAAGCCCGAGGGCGAAGCCGGAGGCCTACAAATACATCGAGGGAAAAATGGTGGTGGGTTCTCCCGAGGTGTATATACTATTTTTTCCACCTTCGTGATTAGAAACACGTAATTACATAAATAATGAATTATAATAAATCAGAGCGAAATTGCAATATTTAGAAACCTTTGGAAATAGTTTCCATGCAACGCGTACCATGACAACTGACATTTATTTACAAAAACCTTTGTTATAATAAAAACTGCCTTGCGAAAAGTGTTTACGTCCCTAGGAAGTAAATGTTTCATTTCTGTCCCGCGTTTAACGCCATAGAAACCGACTTCAACTCCCGGATGTGTAAAAATATTATTTTTTACACGTCCGGGAGTAGAACTACATCTCAGGTTTCTCTCCCTTGGTGTATAATTACGGTGACCATCCGTCCTTTTTTTTAGGGGACAGTCCTTTTTTCCGCATTGCTGTCCCCTAAAATTATTGCCAAAGCAAAAAATTATAAATGTCCTTTATTTTATTAGATGTCCTTTAAAAGTCCTTTTTTTCAATTACAAATCAAAAACTATAAAAATAGCGGTATGAATAATTCTACGATGTCCTTAGTTAAATATGTATGTCCTTAGTTAAATATCTGCAATTACTCGTTTTCGTAATAGGAGATATTAGTCGTTAACTGTTGGCAGCCTGATATTTGACGTTTGTCAAAGTCTCTTTAACCAATGTACTAATCGATTTTGTTTTAGAACAAAAGTGTAAATAAAAAACTGGTTCAAAATTAAAAACTGCGTAATATGATGCCATATTCAGCGTTTAAATATGTTTCTGTTATTAGTAAATTAATTTTAAAATTCTGAAATTTAATGACAGATTAGGACGTCATGAAACAATAACGCTGAGTTTTGATTTGTTGTACTTAAAAAAAAAACAAGAAATTTTTGTTCATCAAAATGCAATATTTCAAAATTGATTTACTTGATATATACAAATATTTGTGTAGTGAATATAATACACACACTGTATAGTCTTTAATTTTGAATTTTTTTATTTATACTTTTGCTCGAAAATGTATTGTTCGGAAGTAATAAAAAATTTTCTATGTTTAGATGTTAATTTTCCTTGTCTCAGATTTCTTAGGACATATAGTACTTTATTTTGGAATGTATATACAAAATTTATTTTTTGTCCTTTATTTTCGTCAGAAAAAAATGGTCACCGTATGTATAATGTATATACTATTATTTTCGGGAAAAACTCTACAATATTTAAATTTAATTTTTTACTATTTAATTAAGAAATAATCTGTGGCTATTATATTTAGAATGTTATTATTATATGCAAAAAAACATGTGATTTGTTATTTCTATGTACATTTATGTGAACGATTATTCGAAAGATATATGAATTTAATAAATTTGTACGCTTATACACTTTTTTGTTATCTACAATACAGTTACAATACATTGACAAAATGATTTATTTATTATTTTTACACGTCCAGGAGTAGAAGTCGGTTTCTATGGCGTCAAACGCGGGGCAGCATTTACTCCCTAGGGACGAAAACACTTTTCGTAAGGGAGTTGTTATAACAAAGGTTTTTGTAAATAAATGTCTGTTGTTATGGTACGCGTTGCATGGAAACATTTCCAAAGGCTTCTAAATATTGCAATTATTTATGAAATTAAGTATTTCTACTTCCGAATGTGGAAAAAATAGTATATACACCTCGGGAGAGACACCATTTTTCCCGCGGTGTATTTGTTCAAATTATACCTAAATAATTGTTTCCGTATTAACTGCTATTTTCACGTTATAATTTGACATTTCATTATATAATTTGCTGGGATTAACACGTACTTTCTGCAGTACAGTTCATAGATCTTCGTGTAGATCTTATGAACATTAGAGTCCTTGCGACATGCCGAGTAGATGCTGTGACTCATTCTCACGTGGTCGTCAGACCAAAACCATTCCGAAGATACACGATGTCTGTTTACGAAATAATACGACATGATACGAGCATGCCTGTTCTTAGTTCGTAACGTTGTGCTAAACTTGTGTGCAATATATTTGCTATTAGTGCAATTTACAGATTTGGCTACTCTACTCTACCCTACCCTAGACTACACTACTCAACTTAACCCTCCCCTAACCTACCCTACCCTACCTCTAATAATAATTAATGCGGTTCCACGACTTCCGATTCCGCACATTTCGAACCTACATGTTCGTGCGAGTTCGGGAATATAAATTGTTCTGACGACTAGACTCTTGTAGATTTGGCTACTCTACCATACCCTACCTTAAACTACACTACTCTACATAATCCTACCCTACCCTACCCTACCTGTAATAATAATAGAGCAGTCCAACATGAGGTCACAAGTTCATGTAAAAAAAAACTACATCAAATTCAAAATTGGAGCCTAATTTTTAGCGATTTTTTCTTTTATTAATTTATTTCGAACCTTTAGCCAGGTATGTAGCACATCCAAATTATCATTTTCATTTATTTCACATTTTTTTCTGCATATTCGTGGACAGATCGTAGCCAAGACAAATATTATTTTTCGCGTGCCAGTACTCACAAATTATACTTTTAGGACAGATCTAATATATAAAATAGATCCATGCGGTCACCACACGACTTTCATATACACATGTATAGATGTATATCAAAACTACAAATTTTAATTGACACATCACCACAACCTTCTAGTTTTTTACCGGCTTGCTAACTGAACGATATAACAATAAATTTTTGTGCTGACAGCTACGCCAAATGTCACCGTTCTGGCGCTGGTTACAGTAGCTACTTGTTACTGTCAAAACATGCCAGTAACAGGTGGTTACGTAAGAATTATTAACTATAAATGCAAAATAAATCATGAAATATATAAAAATTAATATTATCAATGATTTTAAACGAAATTTTATTTTATTTAACAAAAAAATATAATGTAGGTATACATTAACTGCAAAACATTTATTTTTTGTCTGATGTATCTTTTACTAGCTGATCCGCGATTTAACATTGAAGAAAAATTATTATTTAATAATCTACTAGTATCAGTGTATAAATTTATACTCTCATGCCATTTATGTGTCAAATTCATATCTGACGGGAATTCATGTACATTTGTTCCTCGTCAACTGCAGCTTGGTATATAACACTTCTTATAATGAACTAAATTACAGTAATCCGTTATTAATTATGTGTTAGTATTTATTATATTTATATTTATTATTATTATTATTTATTTATTATATTATGCACTGCCGTGGATAATGGGGTTCTGCTTCTTCACCTACTCCACCTGTTTCGCCATTGTGATTGCAGTATCTAGCGTTAAATCACTGCGTAACTGGAGTTTCTCGGACAATCCTTTGTCTCGGATTCCGCCAACGATTCGATCTCGAATTAGTTGCTCCACAATTCACCAAATTCACGATGTTCGGACAAGGTATATAAAGCAGTTATGTAACAGTCTAGATTCCAGACCTCTCCCGGTAACCGAGCTTGTACGGACATATAAGTCTGAAATTTACGGAATCGGGAAATCGTGGAACTGCATTAATTATTATTACAAGTAGGGTAGGGTAGGTTAGGGGAGGGTTAAGTAGAGTAATGTATTATTAGGTAGGGTAGGGTAAAGTAGCCAAATCTATAAATTGCACTAATAGCAAATGTATTGCACACAAGTTTAGCACAACGAACTAAGAACAGTCATGCATTAACTACTTTCGTATAATATTTTTTGTCGTCATCCTTCAATTTAAATGACGAAAATACATCTTCGGCTAGGTCGCCTATGTAGAAAATTAGAACGTCGATCTGTTCTGCACCTGTTTTATCGTTCAATCCGGAAACGGTACGGAATCTCTCGAATCTTCGGATCCATTTCGGCAAGTCCTCCAATCGCGAAAAATTAAATTGTTCTATAGGTGTTTGACCCGCCATTAACAAAGAATTGTGGTTCGCCACTTTTCTTTTTCCGCTGTCACCATGTGTTAGTACAGTCGAACCTCCATAATTCGAACTTCTATAACTCGAATTTTCTCTAAGTCGAAACGAATCTAGTGGCAATGGTGTTTATGGAGTAAATTTCATGCAATTTTACTTCTATTACTCGAACTTCTATAACTGGAATAAAATGATTGGCACGTGCATTCCAAAGTCGAATTGTTCAGAGAAATCCTTGTTTGTAGAGGAATTTTTTGTGTGTGGTTGGTTCTTTTTGTTTTATTTTACTCGGGGAGTCCCTTTTCGCTTGTCACGAGTTGTAACGTTTCAACGCAAAAAAATTGAGTAAGAGCGGGAGATCAATCACGCATGAAACCACTTCTGTTGTGATTTTTTAGAAAAGATGGTACAAATGGAAAATAACTGGTTTACAGCAACACTCACTCACACAAAAACACGACCATGCCCCAAGCTGCATTTTTTCGTATTGAGTTTTTAATTGTTCGGGGAAGTCCCTATTTGTAAAACGAATATAGACACATTTATTCCTTATAACTTTGCTGGGCCTGAATGAGAACGAGACAAATTATTGAATATTTTAATCAAAATTAGTATGTACAGTGAACTGCAGTGAACACTCGATACAGTCACCTTTGATAAAAGAAACTTTTGGTATAAGCAACCCTTGATATAGTAAACAATTTTAGTTTTCTGTCATTCGATAAAGCCACCTTTGATAAAAATGTATATGAGAGCAATAATGTTCAAATATTTAATATCGACAATGTTATCAACTCATTCAATTTAGTTATTGAGTGGTCAGATAGCATTTTCCTTCCTATTAATGATATTATTCTCCTGAGAAATAGTCGAGAAAAAGCAGTTCCTAAAAAAATTGAATAAAATTGTTATTACAAAATATGTTCTTTTGATAATAAAAACTCATGTTTCTATTTAAATATTTGAATTTAACTATTTAAATTTTATTTTTTAAATTTTGACTACTCATCTCGATATAATCAACATTTTATAGGGGCAACTTTTTTTTTAAATTTTGTTGTCAGCAAGGTGACCATAGCGAATGTTCATTGTACTAGTACACGATTTGGATTCAACAAAACGTGTGTAATTAAACCACTGTAATATCTTTAAACAAAATCGCTAGTTTTAATGAAAAGTTCTATAAATCGAATTCTCCATAAGTCGAACTCTTTTTGTGGATAATGATGGTTCGAGGTATGGAGGTTCGACTGTATTTATTATATTTAATATTTCAATATATTTTTACAACTCACGTGTTTACACAACAATATACGATTAACTACTAGGTTGTATAACAATGTCCTTGGTGAACGTTGTCATAGCAATCGTAACTAACGACACAAATTATAACACACCAGACTATGTACGCTGCTGGAAAAACACCTAACAATTTCAAGTAAAATAAATAGTAATACCTGTGAATAATATCAGCGCAAATATGTATTAAACAAATTAATATGCAGTTGTACCAAATGCACAGTTTATATATCAATTTTACATAAAATATTCGTGTATTAAACTGAATCACAACTGAATTCTGTAGTTTGTTGATTAACAACCGTCAAAATCGTATTTTGTTCAATGTTTTCCTATGGCTATTAGCGACAGCGGCAGCACGCTGAAACTGGGCCTGTTAGCGGGCCAGAAAGACTACTCTTTTAATCGAGAAGGTCGTGCACATTACAATCACATGACATTTCAAATATTTTGTTTGATGAAAATTCATCTGGTGGGTATGATAAGTTTGGGAACATTCAGGGAAATATGGTCAGAACAAGTAATAGACAATACGGATATTTATTTATTTTTTATTAAACTTATATTACACACCACATAGGTCTATTAATTACACAACAGGATCATCACCTTTTGTCGTTCGGGTGTAGATCAGTTGAGCGTGGTGCTGGATCACTTGCTTGATCAGACCTGCAAAGCATAATAATCACATTAGTATGATACAGTCTTAACATATACACCACAGCTTCATAGTACGCTAATCGTAATATCAGACTCATTAAATCAGTTCTACCAACATGGTGTATTGTGTTCTGGTTTAATATTTTAACATCATTTAAACAACGACGCCACAAATATATGCGTATACGTTGTATACTATATCTAAATTATACGAAATAAAAATAACGTTTCATAAGAATTAAATGATTATTTAAACATTCACATATTCCTGTTATAATATTTATTATTACCGGCTAGTTTCACATTCATTCAACTCACTTTATTGTATATATTTATCTAATTATATAGAACTACATAAGTTGCATTTAGACATGTTTTACTCTAACCTTTCTGTTGTAATTCCAACAGCGCCCTGCGAGCCAAGGAGCCGCGCACCTTCAGACGTTCCGACACTACAGACGGCGTGATAAGTTTGTATTGCGGCACTTCCTTGTACAGCTTGTCGTAGGTGGCTTTGTCGAACAGCACCTGGTTGTTCAACTTGTCACGAACTTTGCCTTTAGACCACTTCTAGAAATATACAAACATGTTAGAACATAATGGCTGAGCGAAACAATTACAAGTTTATCATACCTTCTTCTTAGCTTTACCACCACCGGATCCTTCCTTCTTCTTCTGGGTCTTCTGCGGTTGCTTCGCAGACCCTTTCGTGTCCTTCTTCGGAGGCTAAACAATAAGTTAAATTACATCAGTACATATACCAAACACTAAAATGCGCGTTCAATAACAGTAAGATGTTTTGTCAGACTCATTAAATCAGTTTTAACCATCAGCGAATTGTATGGATTAATGATTTATCATCACACCAAGAGTTTCTACACGTGAAAATAAGGCCACATGTCATGGAGAATTAACATTTGATAAATTCACACTAAATATACAACCAGCGAGATCTTAAAAAAAATTGCTTTGTATATAATGGTTTATAGAAGTTAATTTACCATAGCACTACTTGTAATTAATTATATTTATACACAAACTACAATCACCAAACAGTCACGAACTTACCATGATGGCGTTTCACGAGAAAAGAACGGAAATGTATATGCAGGAAACTTCAATCAGCGCCACCTTCATGCACATCAAGTTTGTGGCCATCTAGCGGGGAAACTTTGAACGCTATTGGTTACTTGCATATTAAATAAATATATATAACATAATGAAATCATACAGATATGCTATAGTTTTTCAATTTGTAATATTTAAATTGTAGAAGAAGTTATTAATTATTTTTCTAACATGGTTTAATCGATATTTTTCTAATTAATATTTGACTTTTATTTTGACAGCGTGTTACAAAGATGGCGAATGTCTTCGCTGTCAACCAAGTGGAGCTCTTAAAGCTCAAGTAAAATTTGTAACAAACTTAGCTATAGTAAATTAATTATTTCCGACAATTTAGCGTGCCAATAGTCTAAATTAACTTAAAATCCATTACTTTCTATACATAATCGCTAATTTAATACTCGTAGTAAAATTTACACGTATGCATGTTTTTGAATGTTGTTTTGTAAAAGTCTGTTTTACGTAATTATTTACTGTTTACTTGTGTTGTACGTATGTGTATATAGTGTACGCATCGGGATAAACGTTGATTATAGTAATTTATTGTATAATAGTGTCGGATCTACGACATAACCTAGATTTAGATAACTAAAGTTGAACAATAGTGAAGTGACAATCAAAATGTTACCATTATCGCACAAGGATAGTATGAGCCGCGGTATTGGTTCGCGTATGAAAGAGAAGTTACAGGGTTGGATGCGACTCATTTTCGCTGACAGAAATTCCCGGAACCTATTTTTGTTTCTTATACTCAATCTATCATTCGCTTTCGTTGAATTGCTGTATGGAGTATGGACAAACAGTTTAGGTAAATTTTATCATAACAAGAGTATCAAAGTGAAATCATCGCATGATTTAATGACACCTGTATATGAAAACGTATTTGTCTTGTTTCAGGGTTAATTTCGGATTCGTTCCATATGTTCTTCGACTGTACGGGCTTATTAGCCGGTTTGGCTGCCTCGGTGATAACAAAATGGCGGGCAAATGATAAATATTCGTATGGATATGTTCGAGCTGAGGTGTTGGCTGGATTTGTGAATGGACTATTTTTGTTGTTTATATCGTTCTTCATAATGTCAGAAGCTGTGGAACGGTTAATTGAACCGCCCGAGGTAAGAATAATGGGTGTACTTGTAATGAAATACAATATCACACACATGAACCTGTATATTTTACTTTAATATTCGCCAGGTGAAACATGAACGTCTCTTCGTTGTCTCTGTGCTCGGATTACTTGTCAATCTGGTGGGCATCTATGCGTTCCAGCATGGTCACGCCCATGGGCACTCGCATGGTGGTGGTGGCGGCGGTCATGGCCACTCCCACAACTCGCACGCCCACAACCACCACGGACACGATTCATTAGAAGTTGACGCAACGGCGTACAACTCGCAAATCATGAAGGGTGTATTTCTGCATATTCTCGCCGATACGTTGGGCAGTGTGGGCGTTATCATTTCCTCAGTGTTGATGCAAATGTTCGGCTGGATGATAGCCGACCCGATTTGTTCCATATTCATTGCAGTCTTGATCGCGTTAAGTGTGCTGGCGTTGATAAAAGACTCTGTGCTGATTTTGATGCAAAGACAACCGCTCGCTCTGGACCATGTATTACCGCAGTGTTACCAGAAGGTGGTGGGTCTCGCGGGCGTCTACTCCGTACAGGAACCCCACTTTTGGACCCTGTGCAGTGACGTGTACGTGGGTGCGTTGAAATTGGAGGTGTCCAAGTCCGTTGACCCCAAATACGTGGTGTCACATACGCAGATGATATTCGCGTCGGCCGGTGTGCGGCAGTTGTACGTTCAACTGGACTATACACCCATGTGATCGAGTGTGGACTGTATGACGAGTGTACGCGCATGCGCACGTAACACTACCACCACCTCTGGTGGGGGTGATGGTGTGCCGCCGTGTGTTGTATGTCTACGGTCACGCCATTCGGCCCGCCGGAGACTCTGTGAGTTTGTGTGCAAAACGCATGGTGCCGACAACAATTGTCGCAGAACAATTAAACATGTATAGATTAAATAAATTCATTCATTCATTCAATCAAACCAGTAAAGAATCGCTCATATTCACACTCTGACACGTATGCATGTATGTTGTACGATTACATTTACTGTGATTTGATTTACGCATTCTTCCAAGAATTGCCGACCTCGTTTAGGGGACGGGGCCGGCCACGCACACATAGCCAATGGTAATATTAGTAACGAGATCTCATCTGCACGGTTCTTGTAATCGACAACACGTCATAGAAACAGATACACTATCATTGAGAAAATATTGTTTTAGAAAATTTTAATACCAGTCGAAATGTTTTGTCAGTGTAAAACAAATGATTAATTTATAACAACACACGGCCAACTAGTACGTAATAAGTGACAGCTGTTACCATTCTTGCTACCAATAAACGTCACACATGATACAAAATACTATTTATTTCACTTAAATTGTCACCGTTCAGGTTTTCTCAGTACCGAATTACGATTTTCTTAAGTACGATGTTATATTATTATGAACAAATTCACGTCAGTTTTATTGGGTATGCGTAATTTTATAAGAACATTAAGTATGTATGTAACATGTATAATGTACGAATTAACAAATGTTAATTGTATGTGTTGACAGTTTGGAATTGTGTTTTGATATATCACGCGAGATGAAATATGTGAAAATTGTTTGGTCAATTTACAACAGTATTAAGGCCCTATGTGTTTATTTCTTGATTTTGCTTTTTTGTAAGGATATTTTTGGACAAGGACAAACAACTGATCATTCCAAAACCATTTGCAGTTATTATAATTGGTTTTATTACTTTTTTCAAGGACTATATTATTATTAATTAATTATTATGAAATATAAATATTTTTTGAGTATAATAAACTATTATATACATGTTAAATATTATAATTATTCGCATGTTCTTAAAAAAAAAAACGAAAGAAAACTAAAATATAGTTACGGCCTTTCGTTGTATTAAGAGCGAATACATGTGAAAATTCTAGTTCAACATGTCCGAACTTGAATTTTCAAATATAATCGCTTTTCTAACAATCTTGTGAAGGGCGTTAATTCACACGGTAATTCATAAATGTAATAAAAAAATATATATATATTGCAGGAATGCATGAACAACCCGGTATAAATTAATGAAAAATAATTGGAATGAAATCGATTCATAATAACTAGTAGATAATTTTTTATGCATGTCTGAAGTACGCGATGTTAATTCTCATCTCAAAGTGTTGGCAAAAATCATAGAACTGTTAATCTGCATAGCTTCGTATGTTCGGTAATAACATTTTATAATTCCCGGCATGCAGCGTCAGTATCTGATTAAGATGAATTAACCTCGCCAGCACCAAAATTGAAAATAATCATGATATTCATATAATATAAAGTGTAAATATTTAAAAAACACAGTTGATTAAATAAAAAATAAGAGTGCGCTAATTAATATAATATAAAGCATTATTGCGGGATTTCGCGCGCTTAGCATAATTGTACATAACAATGAAAAAAATATTTCACATACAAATGAAACTAAAAAAAATATATATGTATATGATTATAGCAGTAATGATTTTTGTTATTTAATAATTATTGCAAACGTTATTTTGTATGTTATGAAAAAGGTACGTATAAAGATTGCACTTGTGTTTTGACGAGAAATAATATGCACGTACGTATATTGAAGTAAAAATAATTAAGGTTATGTTTTCACAACACTTTTGTTTGATAATGAATGCGATATCGGATGAATTATACATTGCACAGGCGCGGACCAACCACCAAACATGACACAGCGTTTATAGGCCTTGATATTAATGTCTTCTATATATTAATTACACTATACGTGTCCCTATATGTATTAATAATACTTGTGCACACATTATTCCAACACTGATGACAATTCATTCTACAAAGTGCTGTAGTTGCCTAGTTTTAGAAATACATATTAAAATTACAAGATTTAGTACTAATACACAGAAAAATATGTTTTGAACTGAATCTATCTGGTGTTTAAACTGATATTTTGAATGTTGGAAAATTGTGACGGATCAGGCAAATATTTAATCATTCCGAATATTGTAGTACATTTTAAATTTGTCAAGTATTATTCACACAATTGGACACGGGTTTATCTTAATATTACATACATATTAACGTTTGTTTTTTACTTCGCAAGTTTAAACCTATTAACAAGTTCCTACATACGACTTTGCCAGGCAATAATGTTTGCTCACCTGTTCTCAATCATAGTATTTTATGTACACAGTATGTTCCGTATCCGTTGATTTATGTTGCTTTTGTTGATAATCGTAAATAGTTCAGTCAATTACAATATTTATAGATTACTTATGTCTAAAGTTTACTGTAAGATACTTTCAGAATTTTTTTAAGAAGCCGGTGTCTAATCTAAAAAAATCATCTTCTCTCCTTACTTTTCTTCAAAATGAATGAATCTCTTCTTTTTCTTCTAGAAATTACAAGGTATATATCAGTTCTAAAGCGCAACCACAACACTGCATTCATCTCTTCTATGCTAGTTGTTGATCACAGGCGCTTGCTGAAACATATTTCACAAAAAAACAGTTGGTTTGCTTTCATGGCAATGAATACACTGCACACAGATATGAATGTAGCACAGTTACAAACACCATGAGAACTGTCAAATAGCTGTTTAATCTCATAAATTTATTCGTTTTAAAATAAAAATAACAAGCTATGCCATGCATACGAAGTTTAAAAATTATATTTGAAATGTATGTGTAGGCGAATGTTAGACATGCAACCGTATTGTTAAAAGAACTATGAATGTGTATGGTAGTTAATTTTGAATATACCTTCTTCTTTTTGTTCTTACGAGGTTTCGTGGTCGTCGGTGAGATCGTAGTTGAAGCAGAATTTGGAAGCTGCGCCATTTTATGCCAATTAGTAAAATACAAAGCGATAGTAATAATTAGTAAATATTTATAAAAGCACACTGAAATATGAATAGGTCCTAAGCACGATTTGACATTAAATAATTATTTAGTTAAGCACGAGTACATACAACTAAGGTTATGTGTATATCTATCTTTGATAAGCGTAGTTATTAATTAGAAGTATTAGTTAACTGTATAATTATTAGTGAATTGTTTTTTTTTCCTCTTAGTTTTAACATACCTCTGGTGGTTCAGATGTTGTGCCGTTTGCGGTGTGATTCTGAAGAACCTGTAATGAATTATGACAACTGCATATTTTTGACAAGTCTTATGTTATGTGGAATGTAAAGGATTACCTTTGCCGACACCTCAGCGTTACATTTCTTCAATTGCATCACTTCATCGCTTAACGATTTACATCTCTCCTGTTCTTTGGCTAATTCAGATGCAAGGCGATGTTTCTCCTATGATCATAATACATCATATATATTATTATACATTATATTATCATATTATTGAATTTAGACAAAAATGTTTCAGACAAAGTTACATGGTAAAATAGTACATTATACACCAAGGGAGAGAAACCACTTATTTTGTAGTTTGAACAAACAAATGATGATAACAAATAATTTTTATAATAGTACATTATACACCAAGGGAGAGAAACCACTTATTTTTCCTGAGGTGTAGTTTGAAGCCCGAGGGCGAAGCCAGAGGGCTACAAATACATCGACGGAAAAATGGTGGTCTCTCCCGAGGTGTATATACTATTTTTTACACGTTCGGGAGTAGAAACACTTAATTTCATAAATAATGAATTATAAAAAAAACGGAACGAAATTGCAATATTTAGAAGCCTTTGGAAATGTTTCCATGCAACGCGTACCATGACAACATACATTTATTTACAAAAACCTTTGTTATAATAAAAACTCCCTTACGAAAAGTGTTTTCGTCTCTAGGGAGTAAATGTTTCATTTCTGTCCCGCGTTTGACGCCATAGAAACCGACTTCTACTCCCGGACGTGTAAAAAATACTTTATATTTTTGTGACCTTGAAATTCTCTTAAGCCATTACGCGCATGTGTTACGCTGTGCAACTTTAGTTTTTTAAATGGCAACGTACCATTTTGTTTCAATTTTTGGAATCAGAAAGACTTTTTACTTCCGGTAATATAAAAATTTTGATGAGTTACATTGCATGCAATTTTCATAATTTTTTAAATTGTTTATATACCGGGTGTCCCAAGAAATCTGGGACATAGGGAATTAACATGTAAAATTGAAAAAGTTGCGATTACTTCTGAATTATACATTTTGGAGCTCTGAAATTTGGTACAGGTGTAGGGATAGATTATTCGCATTGATTGGTATTAATTAAAATGATATTAATGCTCACATTTCTAATAAAAATGCTTTTAAAAAGTAATAATTAAAAGATGTAGCTTATATAACATTTTTGCAAAAATTTATTTACGGCGTTGCTAGCACAACGGTAAGAAGCTTATTTGGTAATTTAAATAATTTATAAATGTTATGGTTCGAGTCTCCAATACACTTTAGAGTTTTTTTTTAATTTTAAAATAATTTACATAGAATTTCATTTATTTAAAAAATAATTATTTATACTCATAAAAATGCCTATAATAAATATTCAAATAAGTTCCCATTTTCTCCGAGACAATAACCTAGTCTATCATAAAAATTAATTCTTACATTTTCAAACTAAATTTTGTTTTACACATTCCTGAATTATAGCATTTTTTAAAACAATTGTATTTAGGAATGTATACTTATAAATAACTGATTTCAAATGTAGGTTAGGTTAGGCATTTTTATGTGTATAAATAAAATAATAAATATAATAAAATAAAATTATTTTAAAATTAAAAAAAAAAAGTAGTAAATAGGAGATTCGAACCATAACATTTATAAATTATTTAAATTACCAAATAAGCATCTTACCGTTGTGCTAGCAACGCTATAAACACTTTTTTGCTAAAATGATATTTAAGGTACATTTTTAATTATTACTTTTTAAAAGCATTTTTACTAGAAATGTGAGCATTAATATCATTTTAATTAATACCAATCAATGCGAATAACCTATCCCTACACCTGTACCAAATTTCAGAGCTCTAAAATGTATAATACAGAAGTAATCGCAATTTTTTCAATTTTACATGTTAATTCCCTATGTCCCAGATTTCTTGGGACACCCGGTATATATATATATATATATATATATATATATATATATATATATATATATATGTGTGTGTGTGTGTGTATATAATATATGTATGCTTACGTGTGGGTGTATGTGTACGTACCTCCATCATCTGTTCCATATCACTGAGTGAAGCGTTGGCTACCGCTTGTGTGTGTTTGGTGTGAGTGCGGGGCAGTGCACGGGCGTGCAGTGCTTCACATTCCGCTTCCAATTTCTTCCTAGCTTGTTGTTCAACATTCAACTTGTCCTCTAACATATCGACCTGTGATTTCAACTGTAAAGATACACACACACATACTTAGTGTATGTAAGTGAACGGTGTACACTCCTGAATTTACATCTAGCATGAACAAACAATGCCACACAACTACATACACACACACCACAAGTAGACAGCGCAGGCAATTTCTGTTACAATACCTCCGTCATGATGAGAGGCAGTGACTTTTCAATACAGCTAAACGCAAACTGGACTCCGTGGGCATCGGACGAGTGGGATGTCTATTTATAAACATGCACGTAGTACTACCAAAACTACACCAAATTTACATAACTACTGTTAATCAAACCATACATACTGTATCTTAAGGTGCGGGCTTCTAGGATGAATCTGTCCTGTTATCAGAATAGTGTACAGTTACGTAACGTAGCCATTATTCTCATCCTAGAATCCCTGCATAAAGCGTGCATTACACGATGAAGTTTTTCTTTTCAAGTAACCTTAAAAGTTTTCTCTCTCGCACAATTACGTAAGTGTAAGAGAGATAGTAAAGTCGACTTATAACGAAAAACTTATAACGTAAAACTGCAACATGCACTACTTTTTCTTAAAAGTTCCTTCAAGTTCTGCCCGTGGGCATGCGCATCACTGCTTATACTGCAATACCAACTTAAGCGTGTTTAAAAGTTGCTTCCATCTATTTTCATCTGTCAGTTTGTTTTGTTATTTGTTTATATTGTTTAAACTGTAAAATGGCATATTGGAGTAGAGAATAAATTGAAATTTAATTAAGTTAATTTATTAAATTAAGAAGAAATTTAATTTATATTGGTATGGCTGCTTGTTTGACACTTGGATATTTTAATTCACGTAAAACTTGATCGTGTAAATAAACTTGTAAGGTCACTTATAAAGACGCTTTTAAAGTTACTTGAAAAGAAAAACTTCATCGTGTAATGCACGCTTTACAGTGCTTAATGCTAACCCGATATTATTTTCACACTGAAGCAAAGTTTTACAAAACATGCCGATAGTTATGATGTTGCGTACCTGTATTTTATTCTGTTCGTTCAATTTCTCTATCTCGGCTTCTTTCTCCTTGATCTGTGTCCTCCAGTTGGTCTCCTCTTGCTGTACGTGCAATTGTAGTTTGTTCAGCATACCGTCCTGTAATAACCACACATTAATCATTAATCTACTATCCCCATAAATTCACAATAGAGAACAAATTACTTACCATACAATAATCAGCTCTATTGTATAACTTTTTTGACAACTAAATTTCTTGACAACTTCCTCTAATCTCGATAAGTCGCTTTGACAACTTAAAACCATATTCTGTAACTAGACGCTTTCAAATTTTTAAATCGTCTACTTGACAAGTGCAGCAAAATATGATAATTTCTATCAAGAGCTCCGGAGGTCTTGATAAGTTGATTTCAGGTTGAAAACTACTGTTATTTTTTTTTGTTTTTTATTTCGTGAATTGCAAGAAGAAAACTGTTGCTAAATTGTTTAGAAAAGAATACGGAAGACTTTTTATAAATGCATGTATCAATATTTTGATAACTTCTTGTCAAAATTTGAAATCGTTGTCAAGAAACTTGCAGAACAGGGCTGAATACAACAATCTGAAGCAAGTGTACGAATTATGAACTGTGACCCACAGAGGATATTTTAACAGGAGCGTGGAGATGTCCTGTATGTTTGCCCGCCAGACTACTGGGGAATTAGTAGTGCACAAGGGGGAGGAATATAGGAGAATATACTGTGTACATACCGTATCTTCAATAATGGCCCTGTATGTCTTGATCTGTCCCTGTAACTTTGTCACTTCACCGCTATCGATATGCGGTACGACGGGCGCAGCTACTGCTACTGGTGGTGGGGCTGAAGCACGGGCGTGCAATATGTCCATGTGCAGCTTGATGGCGTTCTCTGCCGCCGACATCCAGCTACTATCGTTGGTTATTTCAATGTCGGGGAACAAGCGCTGTACGAACTTTCTACTCTTTTCTTGTTCATCGACTTTTACCTTTTCTATGTTGGCCTATAATATAAAATATACATTATTTTTGTACCATAGCTAGTTTGTGATAAAATAATTGAACAAATAATAAAAATCTGTGATGACTTCATATACATATTGTAATATATATATATATATATATATATATATATATATATATATATATATATATATATGTATATATACAGGGTGACCCATCTGTGAATGGAATCTCCGAAACTATAAGAGATACAAGGTCGGTTAAATTAGACAAAAGTTGCGCATTTATAGGCCGATGTTGATGGCGATTTTGTATTTTGAAAATATTGCATGGCTCACTAGATAATGACAAAATTGTGATTTTCTCGAATTTTTATTTTACTTTATAAGTCAGAAGGTATTGGAAATATTGAAAAAAGCTTCAAATAAATATTTTAGTATAACTAATGAGCCTTTTGATGAATCATATGAATTTTTTTTTTACTAGATATTGCCGAAGTTACAGCCTGCAACTTTAATTTTTTAAATGGGAACTATAGTTAATTTTAATCCAGTTCAAAAGTGCTATTTTTTCTCTTTACAATGATGTATTTGTTTACCTAAATATCTTTTTTAGTTTTGAAGAAAAACTAAAAAGTAAGATAAAATGAATGATTTTTGTAGTGTGCCATGAAAATTTGGTATAAAACAACTGCAACTAAATATGTTATGTACGTGCAAAACAATTAAAATACAACAACATTTGATAAACGAAACAAAAGTCGTTGCGTAAACTAAAAGCTAGTAGACAGATTCTCATATGAAACCCATACCTACATAAATTATTTTTTGTCTCTAATCTTTTGTTTAACAAATATTATTGAATTTCAATTGTTTTGCAGGTTTATAACATATTTATACCAAATTTTCATGGCACACTACAAAAATCATTCATTTTATCTTACTTTTTAGTTTTTCTTCAAAACTAAAAAAGATATTTAGGTAAACAAATACATCATTGTAAAGAGAAAAAATAGCACTTTTGAACTGGATTAAAATTAACTATAGTTCCCATTTAAAAAATTAAAGTTGCAGGCTGTAACTTCGGCAATATCTAGTAAAAAAAAAATTTCATATGATTCATCAAAAGGCTCATTAGTTATACTAAAATATTTATTTGAAGCTTTTTTCAATATTTCTAATACCTTCTGACTTATAAAGTAAAATAAAAATTCGAGAAAATCACAATTTTGTCATTATCTAGTGAGCCATGCAATATTTTCAAAATACAAAATCGCCATCAACATCGGCCTATAAATGCGCAACTTTTGTCTAATTTAATCGACCTTGTATCTCTTATAGTTTCGGAGATTCCATTCACAGATGGATCACCCTGTATATATATATATGTATTTTTACACGTCCGAGGGTAGAAGTCGGTTTCTATGGCGTCAAACGTGGGACAGAAATGAAACATTTACTCCTTAGAGACGAAAACACTTTTCGTACGGGAGTTTTTATTATAACAAAGGTTTTTGTAAATAAATGTCTGTTGTCATGGTACGCGTTGTATGGATACATTTCCAAAGGCTTCTAAATATTGCAATTTCGCTCCGATTTATTATAATTCATTATTTATGAAATTAAGTGTTTCTACTCCCGAACGTGAAAAAAATAGTATATACACCTTGGGAGAGACCACCATTTTTCCCTCGATGTATTTGTAGCTCTCTGGCTTCGCCCTCGGGCTTCAAATTACACCTCAGGAAAAATAAGTGGTTTCTCTCCCTTGGTGTATAATGTACTATTAGATTTGAATATATATATAATCAATTTCGGTCTATCTGTTATCTGTCTGTTCCTTATACAATTCTACACCTGTTGATCGATCGGAATAAAAAATTGCATCACGACCTTCTCGATTAAAAGTGTATAATATTAATCTAGAAGGTCGTGATGTACATAATTAACTGTCATCAGTACAATATTATTCTTTTGTTGGTATATGCAAAGCCGACTATACCACATATAGTAAGTATTTTGTTCAGATATATTTACTTCCATGGCAACCTTACTGTTATTGTATTGTTGACTGTTGACAAGGTGATTCATTCAAAATTTAATAAACGTAATACTAATAATGTTACGTAATAATTTAACATTTATTATAAATGTAAATAACTGTAATATTTCAGTGCAAAATTAATAAATTAAGAAATTTATTCATATTCGCACTGGATGGAAAAACAAAAAATATTGTTTATCAAAAAACTTTCGAATAATAGCTATTGGAAGAACTCCGAGCAACGCCGGGAACTTTGAGCTAGTGTTTTTGTAAAGTGTGTGTATATTGAAAACAGTGATTAGAAATTAGAGTAATGAAGGTTAGAATATTTTTTAGCATTATGTTGACACTTACATCATTGTTATTAATTGTTTGTTTAGTTCGAAGGGCATTCTCAGCTACGTTCAACGCTTCCATTACTTTCCAATTTCTCTTTCTCAAATCCTTTTTAACAAAATCAAAAGTAAAACAAAGTAACACAAACCACTACATAGCATTTGTGTATGTGTAACATATGTATATACTTACGTCATTCTTAGTGCGTTGTGTTTGCAGTTCGGATTCAACATCGCGCAATGATTTCTTAGCACTGTCCAACTCTGCGTTGAGTTGTGATTCGCGCTGTTGCAGCTGTGAACGGACCGTGTCCAACTCCTGCTGGAGACTGTCTATCATGTTGTCCTTTTGTTTGTCCTCGGCCATGGCACCATTGGCGGCTTCCAGTTGTGATTTCTCAGCTTGTACCGAGGATAGTTTGGATTGCATCTAGATACAACAATTATGATTATGTCACTTGCCGGTATAAGTGTGTGTATGCATAAGTGTACGTACATCAGCAAGCAGTCGTTGACTGTCCTCCTGTTGTTGTTTGTACAGCTGTTTGGTACGTGCGAGCTCCGACTGCAGTGTAACCTTCTCGTCCATCAGCTGTTTCTGTCCAATCTCCATGTGACGTGCCTCGTCCAGGTGCTGTTGACAGCGCATCTTAATATCCGATTCGTTACGCATTGCCACACTGATACGGAGTTCCAAGTCCTTGTACATACAACGGGATTCCTACACCAGAATAAATAACTCTTATGTGCTGTTCATTATAAATGGAGAGCGCGCGCGCGCGCCTGTGTGTGTCTACCTCTAGTTGACGGCTAAGATCCTGTTTTTGATCCGCTTCGTTCTTATAGTGCATCACTTGACCCTCCATCTGACGGATGCGGTCAAGCAACATCTCCTTCTCCGTGTGACTGTTCTCGCGGAGCGCCTGTAGTTCCATACTGAGTTGTGTGTTCACCTGTTTGTGTTCTTGCAGCTCGCCGCCCAGTTGGCCTATCTGTGATTGGACTGTGGCTTCCGCCTGACACGTATACCAATATAATTATTGTTTTTATTCACCTAAACGTTCACACTAAATTGATATGTGAAACTTACATCCTGCTTCTGACTAAGATGCATCTCCAACTGTTGCCGTTGTATTTGCATGGCGCTGAGTTCGTCGCGTAGTTTGCGAGTCATTGCTAACTCATCGTTCATCTATACGCAAAGATTAGATAAATGTTATGCCAGCATTTACGCAATGTGTGTAGTCTTCCTCTAGATGTACATACCTGTTGCATTTTCTGGTTCATACTCTGCATCCGTGCCATCGCCGCTTGCAATTCAGAGTTCTTTGTCTCCTCCAGGTTACGGCAGTTCTGTGCTAGCCGTGACCGTTCCGTGTTCAACTCGGCGCGCACCTCCTGTAACTTGGCGCGCGCGCCCAGCACCGCTTCCTGCTGCTCGCTGAGAGCGCGTTCCTTCTCGGCGAGTTGTTTCTTCAACTTTTGCACTGGGTCAGCGCGGCCCTGTACACATACACACGGCTAGTTACGTCACCGGGCAGTAATAAGCGAGTAAATACATAGATCAAGATACACCTGGCCAATATACACTATGTAGTACACATGCATGTCAACTTACCGCCGGTGTTCCTTGAAGAAAACTTGGTAGAAATTAACAAGTAAATAGATACGACATGTGTATTATTTCATTCATATTCGATTGTTGTTTGTTTGCCCGTTAAATACGCTGTACTTTTGTTAAATGTTTCTACTACAACCTTTTCGATTAAAAGTGTACAGTCTCTAACAGTACACTGTCATTGAGAAGGTCGAGGTTTGTTCTATTCATGTTTGATTTAATGGGTTTGAATATTTAGTTGCCTTAATTCAGGTTAACTTGAACTACGATATATGTAAGTATATATTTATGTATGTATGTGTTTGTGAATTATTTAGCTTGATTTAAACGTTCAATTAATGAATTTGTAATATCATACATCGTATGAATCATATCAGTATATAATTATGAAGTGTGTATGTACGTCCAAATATGTATGTATATAGTTACCTCGCTCCATTCATCGACTATAGTCGGTGCCTCATGCTGCTTGTTTAACAACAGATCAATCAGTATTTGGATTTCACTACGAGATAATTCTGCTTTACGGACCAGTGGTACCAATAGGCTGACGTTCACATCATGTTTATCACCGGCACCTACACACCCACATGCACATCCCATTAGATACCAATTCCAAATCTCTATAATAACAATACGTACTCAATTGTTGAAGCGTATTAAATTCGCTCTTTTTCTTCTTCCTATCCTTCACTGCATTGCCTGCGGCTCCTCCTCCTTGTTGCACTTGTGGCTGAGTCGCCGGTTGCACCACCACCGTCTTGGCCACTGGTTGTTCCACTTCCTCGCTAACTGGTACAACAGCTATGGCAACGGCTATCGGTTGTTGTTTCTTTTCTTTCTTCGCATTGTTCTTGGCCGATTGATCGGCACTGTCCTTATCGTGCCTGACTTTAGCAGATCTAGCCGGCTTGGCTTCAACTTCAGGCTTCTCTTGTTTTACCGACGGCTGATCCTCTTTCTGTTGGTATACGGACAAATAAAAAAACACACACATAAGTATTATAATAAACACTACTGATAACAACATTTGTTGATCGTTATCATCTATTGAAATGAGTCTGAATCTGGTGTTGCATTAATGTTACATGGAGGACAAATTCCGCGCTTCGGTATAATTGAGTGCTGATTGTCATTTGAGAAACTTGATCTATTTTCCAGTTTATGAAAAGTATAATTTTATACTCTATGCATCAAATGTGCATTGTCAAATTCAATATCACATTACATCCGTATTAATCTATACAAATGTCACCCATTAGTAGTTGCCGAAATACATACATCTTGTGTTACAAAGTATCAAATTTACACTTTTTTTTCCCCAGCCCAAAACACATGCAACCAATACCTTTGTTATTCGAAATTAATATGTCAAATACAAGCATGTCTGTAGTGTGACTGATATGCACGTATCAAATTATTCCTTTCTAGGCCAAAAATATACACACATATTTATTCCATGATGTTATTTATGCTATTGTATTCTTTAACTGCACAAAGATTTAAAAAAGCAACCCAAGTTAGATTTGTTCGCAATTTGTTCGTACCCAGCCCCGTATCCTAGCAACCAAGCCGCAAATATTATGTTACTTACGTGCGATAGCAATAGTTCGAAATCGTCTTTCGGGTGTATCTGTTCAAAGTGATTCGTTGGCGTTTGTTTATCGGAATCCGCGCCAGACAATAGGGACGTTTTCTCTTTGTTTAGCAGAATCGGTTTCATCTTATCTTTCTTTGTACGTTTCTGTAAAAAAGCGAATAGCCCCGTATGTCATGCAAATAGCAATATATGTGCAATATATGTACATAGATATACAGTAGTTTAAATGAAAGAAGTCCCATGAAGGTTATCTGTACCATATACGAATTAACGTATAGTTATATATCTATCTCTCTCATTTCAATTGTCAAACAGCACGCGCGACAAGGATGGATATAACGCGTTTGTCTTTAGAATGTCCGAATAATACTACGACAAGCAAAACAAAATGAGGCTCGTTGTACTCGATACTATTACAATAACGTACGTTGATTTCTTATTTCCTACACCACTAGCTGTCGCATAGGCGTGTACTGTCATTTTGCTGCATTTTCTGTCAATTTGTCTTATTTACCACTAATTAACACCAGTATTATGCACTAACACAAACACAGTTATAATAAATCACTTTTATTGCAACCACTGATATTATATCATAATCTAAATCGTTGTTGTAATTCAAAATGTGAGACACAAATGATTAACGTAATGAACTGTCAAAACATCGTATTTCTGTTGCTACCGGTGCTAAGCCGACTATTCACCGAAAACTTTATATCTGGTATATACTAATGCATGCATTGTTCTTCTTTTGTTTATATCTCCCCGTCATCTGCTAACCCCTCACCATCGGAAATTATAGTATCTTATATGCCCCATTAAAAATTAGATAAACGACGCTACTGAATATGAGAAAATGGGCGTGGTTAAAATCTAAACTCGTACTGTCCTTCAATGACCTTCAAGGGACTTCTTTCATTTAAACTACTGTATATAGAATAAGGTACATGCATGTTACTGCGCCACAATTGTTCAAATATATCTCCTGTACTTATGCATAAGATAATAAGCATTGTGCTACCATATATCTCACGATAATATATGCACATACAACTATACTGATAAAATATATTTATATTTACACTCGCAGATATAATGGTTAATGTATATTTAATTGATAAATATTCACGACACATACACATACAAACAATTATCGTATCGGAATAATTTTTGTTTTACCATGTTAAATTAATAGAACGAAATAAATATAAAATGACTTAATTATGTATTTAAATGAAACAGTTCACGGTCTTGTAAATCCACAAAATACATTTGTTTACACTCCAATTAGTTAATTAGAATTTTTATATACGTATTGTATTAATATCTTGGGAAAAAAATTCGCACTTTAACAATATATGAAAATAAGCATCATTTAAGCATATAATGTTTATTTATCAAGATAAAAATCTGGTGTGGCCACCACACTACTTTCTTATACTCAATTTAAATTAGTACATATTTGACATTTCAAATGCGTATTTCTGTAAATATTTTGTCTTTGTTTTGTTTTCACAGCATATATGATATTTAAATACATGCCAATATATAAATACTTAATAATATTCGCTACAACATTTATTTGAAAAAAAATTTACGTATCGTTTTTTGTTTTTAAAATTATTTGAAATTTACAATTTCTGTGTTCAGTAAACTTCCTCTTCCGGTTTTCTAATTATACCCAAAATCTAATCAGCTCCTCGCCAATCCCAAAAACTTTTAAATATGAAGTTTCATTACTCTAGCTTTATTAGTTTTTGAGATAATTAACATACGGCCACACATACATATACACAGATGTCATTGAGAAAATAGTCAAAACGTATTCAAGGGACCTCAAAACGTGTATTTCCATCAAAATCTCGCAATCGAAATTTTTCATGATTCCTATACTTTCCTTATACTATGTATAAGAAAGTAAAAATACGACATAAGCTCAAAGAAAATTAAAAATCATGTTTTTTGCTAACCCAGACTAATTATAACCAAAAGCAAATACTTGTAAATAGATTAAATGTTTAGTTTGCTTACTTTATTATTTGTTGTGGTTGAATCCAGAACGGGCGGTTCTTCAAACTCAACGTGAGATTTGGATGGCGATAATGATGGAGTGTCATTCTGTATAACTTCGGTAACAACTTCAGTAGCTTCAGACTCTTCCGTAGTTTCCGTCTCAACACTGGCAGATGTTACAATTTTCTCTTTAACTTTCTTGCCAGCTTTCTTCTGTTTCTTCTCCTTGGGTTTCGGACGTTGATTGGTTCCCAACAGGCCGCTCGTCAATTGTCTTTGCTCGGCCAATGCCTCCTCGTAGCTCTTCTCACGCATTCCGAACATGGAAATTAACAAAAGAATCGCAGCCGAAACGACGAACACCAAAACACAAACCAACGCACTCTGAAGATCCATTTTGCTAGAAAATAATGTTAATATGTAATACTTATAACTTCTTCTGAAGATGAACTACTTTGACAGCAATGCTGTAATTCTAATAAGAATCCAAAGCCGAATACGAAATTGACGGATCTGTAATTTATATAGCACTAGCGTAGGTGTAAATTGAGAAAAAAATGGTTAATATTGTCATTTTGCAAGTAAAAATGTAGCTAAAATACGAAAACTTTCCAGATACGCAATAAAATAAATGACCGATTTTTTATTTCAACCTTTCTGTCTTATAAAATGTTCATCGAATTGTACATAAGGGATGAATTGAACACAAATATCATATCTATTTATGGGTTTATAGTTAAATTAGCAAATATTCTTCAATAAGCCACGGCATCATAAAATGAAACATGCCGGCGACTGCAGTCGTGGCGTTTGTTAAAATATAGATAAATGTTAAATATACTAATATTGTATACTTACAATAAACACGGGTGATAGGAGACAATATTAGAAGGTGGGATTTCACTGAAAATAACGCGGAAACACTGAAAAATATAACGCAACAGACACTTTTATCTGCTTTCTGCAACTTGCTACTACGTTAAACTTATGAGAGCCGATGTCACCTTTCAGACATGCCAGATATGTATTGCTCATGCGCAAATAGTGAAAGTGTAAGCACCACACAACATGGCGATAAAGCATCAAATTCCCAATAGTTCTACATTAAATAACATTAATTATTTGCAAATTTCTCCTCTAAATATTATAAAATAAATAAAAACTTTACAATCGAATATAATAAGGGAGCATTCTTTGCGCTCGACATTTTATAGCGTCAACAGTTCGTGAGTCTTCGGCCTATATTACACAGCTAAATATTATCTATTCTCTGACGTTTCGAAATTATATTTGATCGCAATGCGGGAATGGAAACAATAGTCTAGTTCTAGTTGTCAGATAACTCCCAGTATCCGAGCTCGCACGATCATACAAGTCTGAAATGGACGGAATCGGCGAAATCGTGGAACTGCATTAATTATTATTAATACAGGCAGGGCAGAGTAGGTTAGGGGAGGGTAGGGCAGAGGAGTGTATTATTAAGTAGGGTAGGGTAAAGTAGCCAAATCTATAAATTGCCCTAACAACAAATGTATTGCACACAAGTTTAGCACAACGTTACGAACTAAGAACAGGCATGCTCGTATCACTTCGTATTATCTCGTAAACAGACATCCTGTAGCTTCGTACTGGGAGTTGTCTGACAACTAGACTTTTGTGGAATGGAATATCTTTTACTATACCAGTGGCACTTAACCAATCGGATAACGGTACAAAAGTAAAGCGTATAAAAGTTAAATTTATTTATTAACATGTGTACTGTACATATGATCTATTATGCGTACACACAGTAATAAGTACTAGGAGTAATATTTTTTGAATAATTCACATATAACAATAAGTTTATATTTATTGATCCTGACAATCTTTTATGTATTTCATAACAAAATTAACAAGATATTTAATGTTAGTCATTTAACCAAAGTAATCAGTACATTATTTATTTATTATATAAAAAAATAATATAATAATATCTTTAATGTTTATACACATGATGATTATGATCAATTGTGATATGATATGCAACCAAGCTAACACATATGCATACAATACTGACTCTCGTACAATGCTGACGGCTGTAGAATAGAATGATATTATGTTAAATTATTTGTAAATATATATTAATATGATACTAAAAATACTTAATACACATTTTTCAGACATATATACACCTATCCCACGAATTAATATGATAAAATATTTACTATATTCTTTAAAATAACAGTAACAAAAATCGTCAATGTACATACTGCAATAACTAAAACTTTCATATCACACTCTATATATTTGATATGGTTCTCAGTGATATTTTAACTGAAAGAAATATTTATAAATTAATTGAAATATTCTATTACCCAAACAAAAATTTAATACAAATCTACCGAGCTAGGGACATATGTATCACATATTGATGTAAATATAATCAATTGTAGCCGTTTTGCTACCTACGTATATGACATGTCACTAAAACAAACATGAATGATTTTATTCTTTTTAACCCATGAACACGTGTGCACATGTAAGCTGCTACAGCAAATTTAATGTTTCTATAATTTATTTACAAATTCTCTCAGAATCTTTTAACTATTTTGAGCAATATAGTAATATTTTAATCATGTTAATTCATGAAATAGGTACATATACACGTTTATTATATGGATTAAGTATTTTTACCATAATATATTAACATTTTGTTGAGAATTAAACCATAATATAAGATGACCACCTGTTACATTTCGTATACGTCAGTATATATACCAAAAATGTTATTTAATTATCTTATTAACAGTGCATACCCTTATGCATTAATATTTATCATAAAACAAAACACTAAATATAAATAAAAAATAACGCATTTATTGATAGAGTATTTGATATAATAGATATTTTTACATGCTCATAATGTGAATATGAAATTATACTTTTTGGGACTTATGTGTTGATTCTCTAGCGGCCGGTTACTCCTATTTATTTATCCGCAGTGTAATATATTAAATTTATTGAAAGGTGTTGGCAGTTCGTCATAAGCATCATCCGAATGAGGAATGCAAACTGCATACATTAGGAAGACGAACAACAGCAGAGTCGATCTTTGCAAAGATTTTCGCACAAGTTGAACTACAATATCCACATACAGCTACTTCTCATCATATTTCAATATTCTGCTTCGTTGTAGTTTTCTTCGTATTTTCATTTTCTTTACTGTGTTGTTTACTAGAATAAATTGTATTAGATGATCGTCAGCAATTAATACTCATTTTCATCCACACATTTATTTCTTGATCGTTAATGTTTTGTGAATAAATTTCTACATGTTTAATAGCAAACTCTGTATAGACAATTATTATCGCTGTGAATGTTTGCAGTAAATATGTTTAGCTATTTCCTCTCTTGTTTTTCTACAATTTATATTTTTTTCCAAGCTTTTATTTAGTTTCACTTGTGAGTCTGTTTGTCTGTCTGCCTGCCGGGGTGGGAGGGGGGTGGCTGAACAAAAGAAGATCAATGCATGTATTAGTATATACTAGATATAAAGTTTTCGGTGAATAGTGGGCTTAGCACCGGTAACAACAGAAATACGACGTTTTTTTGACAGTTGTGTCCACACAACGATTTAGATATTAATAAAATAAAAGTGGTTACAATAAAAGTGATTTATTATAATTATAACTGTGTTTATGTCAGCGTATAACATTAGTATTAATTAGTGTAATTCCCTATCTCATTGCAAAGAATGTGTGATCCGATTACACACTTACCACAGACTAAAGAGAATAAAATAAAATAAATAAAAAAATAATTTTTAAAAACAAGCTTTTATGAAATTGCACTAAAACGAAAAAAAAAAGAAATAAAAGCGTGGGGAGTAAATGTTCTAATGTCCAATTTATATGATAATTTACGCCTCACGCTTTTATTTCTTTTTTTTTTCTTTTTAGTGCAATTTAATAAAAGCTTATTATTAATTATTTTTTATTTATTTTATTTGTCTATTTTCATTTTATATCATATTTAATATTGTTGATTTTTTATTGTTTTGAATATAAGCAATTACTTACTTCTAGTTATTTATAATCAATGCCATTTACAAAAGTTATTGAAAATCAGTTCTGTTTGAAGTTCTGACATGTAATCAAATAATTGTATCTAACCTCACAAAGTAAGCAAGTGTATTTGTCACTTTTTACTTTCTTATACATAGTATAAAGGAAGTATAGGAATCATGAAAAATTTCGATTGCGAGATTTTGATGGAAATACATGTTTTGAGGTCCCCTTAATACGTTTTGACTATTTTCGCAATGACGTCTGTGTGTGTGGATGTGTGTCTGTATGTTCATTATGTCAAAAACGAGCAAAGGCAGAACAATGAAACTTCATATTTAAAAGTTTATTGATTATATGAAGAGCTGATTAGATTTCTAGCATAATCGCACAACCGGAAGAGGAAGTTTACTGAACATCAAAATCGAACATTGCGAATTATTCGAGAAAATAAACGAGATATGGCAAATGAAAGTTATGGGAAACAATAATTTTAAGAAAAAATGTTCTATGCATTTTTGTTCTATCTTTATCCAATTTTGAGTAAAATGTATTTATATATTGGCATGTATTAAATATCATATATGCTATGAAAACAAAATAAAAACAAAATATTTACAGAAATACGCATTTGAAATGTCAAATAAGTGCCAATTTAAACTGAGTATAAGAAAGTAGTGTGGTGACCCCACCAGATTTTTTAATCTTGTATTTTTCTCTAACAAATGTTCAACTATATAGCTCTATCCCTTTTGCCTGTTGGTCGTGTGTTGGTGCTAAATAATTAAGTTACACATGCCAGTGGTATTTAATATACAAATTATTTGATACTTGTATATAATAATTATTTAACAAAATGATAATTTATTTTAACTTCTAGTATTCATAGCATGCGCATTTCAAATTCTAATATTACAAGAAAATAAAATTAATTTATTAATCATTTATTTAAGGAAAGCGAATATTAATGCTATACCTCCTATTTTCATTGATATAATAATAATTATATCAAATCTATTGTAATCATTTACATATATCTACAATGTACATGTTTGCAAATATAAAAATAAATATTTCTGTAAACGATTATTCAAACTATGGCTGCGTTCGAATTGGACTATTTAATGCACTAATGTACCACGTTACTGGTTTTATAACTTAAATTGTGCACTAAATAACGTTAGGATTTTAGAAATAGACCTTAGGATTTGTAAAAGCACAGTACGCCCTGAATTGCATACCCTAAATTGACCGCTAAGATCCAAAAATCTCCCTAATTTCGTTGCCTAAAATACTAAAATCTTGAATTCGAACACGGCCTATATCTGCATTCTACAAATTTGTACGCTCATAAATTTGTTTGTCATTTACGATAGAGCAACAAAACATGAACAAAACGATTAAATATTATTAATTATAAAATAATTCTATAATTCGAAATCTACTGCTACCTTCAAGTTATAAATTGATAAATCATTATTATATTTTTACGATTAAAACGAGCTTGAAGTTAAGAACCGAAGAGACCGAGTGTCGACCAGTGGCGACTTGTCGACACCGGTACCCACAGAGTTTACATAGCATAGCATAGCATAGCATAGGCAAATATCAATGTACAGATATCCGTATACCACTTCAGAGTTTACATAAGCCGCATAACTATGCATAACTCAAATTAGCATAGCCTAGGAAATGAATATATTTTATTTCGCTATGCTATGCGGCTATGTATCGAGCGACATCGTACTCAATCGGAATAAATCGTGTAATTCGAAGGCGGAAATTTAAAATTTATTTCGCTTTGGAAACATTCAAGCTGTTTATATATATGTATGTACATATATATATATATATATATATATATATATATATATATATATATATATATATATATATATATATACATATGTATATGTGACAACTAAACAATTAAAATAAAATCAATAAAAAAATAATTTTTAAAAATAAGCTTTTATTAAATTGGACTAAAAATAAAAAGCCAATAAATAAAAGCGTGGGGCGTAAATGTTCATATAAATTGGACATTAGAACATTTACGCCCCACGCTTTTATTTATTGGCTTTTTATTTTTAGTCCAATTTAATAAAAGCTTATTTTTAAAAATTATTTTTTTATTGATTTTATTTTATTCTTTTTAGTCTGTGGTAAGTGTATAATTGGATTAAAATTGAAGTTGATTTACTGTTTTGATATTCGGCAAATAGATGCACTTTCAATAAATGTGAAAATGACGAAATGTTCTTAAATTTGTCGATAAGTTTATTTTCGCTTACCATTTTTAACGCCACGAAGATCGGAATATTTTATGGACTGACCCTGTGCTTTGTTAATGGTCATAGCAAAGCAATCTTATTACATCGCAGAACTTCACACATTTTTTGCAATGAGATAGGGAATTACACTAATTAATACTAATGTTATACACTGACATAAACACAGTTATAATTATAATAAATCACTTTTATTGTAACCAATTTTATTTTATTAATATCTAAATCGTTGTTGCACATTCCAAATGCGAGACACAACTGTCAAAAAACGTCGAATTTCTGTCAGACAGACAGACTGACTGACTGACTCACAAGTGAAACTAAATAAAAGCTTATAAAAAACGATGAAAATTGCGTTGGTTGTCACTTATCACTTGTTAATCAAACAAAGGTAAACTGATTATTCCTTAAGTTTTACTTAAATACCTTAAATTAATATCTATTTTTCTTAAAAATTTGATTATGTAACCCATCAAAATTTTTATACTACCGGAAGTAAAAAGTCTTTCTGTTTCCAAAAATTTAGTCAAAATGGTATGTTGCCATTTAAAAAATTAAAGTTGCACAGCGTAACGCATGCGCGTAATGGCTTAAGAGAATTTCAAGGTCACAGAAATATAAAGTACTTTTTTACACGTCCGGGAGTAGAAGTCAGTTTCTATGGCGTCAAACGCGGGAGAGAAATGAAGCATTTACTCCCTAGGGACGAAATCACTTTTCAGGGGGAGTTTTTATTATAACAAAGGTTTTTGTAAATAAATGTGTGTTGTCATGGTATGCGTTGCATGGAAACATTTCCAAAGGCTTCTAAATATTGCAATTTCGTTCCGATTTATTATAATTCATTATTTATGAATTTAAGTGTTTCTACTCCCGAACGTGGAAAAAATAGTACATTATACACCAAGGGAGAGACCACCATTTTTCCCTCGATGTATTTGTAGCCCTCTGGCTTCGCCCTCGGGCTTCAAACTACACCTCAGGAAAAATAAGTGGGTTCTCTCCCTTGGTGTATAATGTACTATTTACCATGTAACTTTTGTCTGAAACATTTTTGTCTAAATTCAATAATAACAAAAATTCATCTTTGTTGCATTACTTTCTCTACATCCTGTATATATATATATATATATATATATATATATATATATATATATATATATATATATATATATATATATATATATTACTACGGTTCATCGAACATACTTCAACAATGTAATTGAATAAGTTTTTATCTTATACAATTTATATATATACAGGTGTAACACGTACACCGACCACCGCCATTATTACCTTTATTATTATATTTACAAAAAAATACTATAGAACAAAGTTGTAGGGGACCAAGGGGGACATTCTTTCAGAGAAGAAAATATTTTTTTAAACCAGTGGTTCTCAAGTTACAACACAAATTTTTTTTTTTCAAATGGGATTCTACATATTTCTTATGCCTATTCGATACCATATTTTTTTCTGAATTCAACCATGTATTAGTTTTATATCCTTACATAATAAAAATATTGCAAAAAATTCGATTGAAATTTAAATAAATTTTTATTTTTAATATTATTGTACAGTAGGCTATGGATGAGAAACAAGAGTGATAGAATTGTGCTTAGAAAATAATGGAAATCAAATAGAACATTATTTATAAGGAGTAATTAACAATTATTAATTTTCAATTTAAATTTATCGTAATAATGGCGGTGGTCGGTGTACGTGTTACACCCTGTATATATATATATATATATATATATATATATATATATATACAGGGTGTCCAATTTAAACGGGCCACTATAAGGATCTCGGAAACCATAAGAGTTACAAGGTCGGTTAAATTAGACAAAAGTTGCGCATTTATAGGCCAATGTTAATGGCGATTTCATATTTTGAAAATATTGCATGGCTCACTAGATAATGACAAAATTGTGATATTTTCGAATTTTAATTTTCCATTATAACTCGGAAGGTACTGAAAATATTGAAAAATGTTTCAAATAAATATTTTAGCATAGACAACAGGCTTTTTTAAGAATATGATGAAATATTTTTTTACTTTATTATTTTGGAGATACAGCAATTGTATTGGCGTGAGATTTTTAAGCGTGTAGTAGCTACTATTAAATTGTTGCCGAAGTTAGGAATTGCTTTTCGAAGACACAACGAAACGCATAATTCTAATAACAAGGGTAATTATTTATCCTGTTTAGAATATTTAAGCGAATTTGATGTTTTCTTAAAAAATCATTTGACACGTTATGGTAATGTTGGACAAGGCAACGTTAATTATTTGTCTCATCAAATGTGATGAATTTATTAACATTATTGCACAAAAACTTAAATTAAAATTAATTAATGATCTAAATAAGGAATAAATATATTTTTCAATAATAGTGGATTCTACTCCTGACATCAGCCATATACATGTAGACCAGCTATAATTTATTTTAAGGTATGTTTCGAAAGAAAGTAAAGTGCACGAACGTTTCTTTGGATTTATTTCAATAGAATCGCATACTGGCGAAACATTAGAAGAAGTAGTTTTGCAAAAATTATCAGATTTAACCTAAATATAAAATATTGCAGAGGTCAAACATATGATAATGCTTGTAATATGTCTGGTAAATATGCAGGTCTTCAAGCAAGAATAAAGAATCATGTGCCGTCCGCCTTATTTACACCTTGTGCTAATCACTCATTAAACCTTGCTGGAAATTGTACTGTCGAGTCATGTTCCCAAGCTTATGAATTGCTTTAAAAATGAAAAAACAAAAAATACGTTAAAAAAGTTAGTGATACGAGGTGGTCTGCTAGGGCAGATGCTATCAGTGCATTAAAAAATAATCACTCAGATATATATGAAAGTCTTAATATAATTATTAATTCATAAACTCAAGAAAATGTAACAAAAGTTGAAGCAAAATCTTTACAAAAAAAATTTATAAATTCGAAATAAAATTAATGACTATGTCATGGAACCGTATTCTAAAAAGATTAGATGCAACAAGTCATCAATTACAATAATAATTTGGATATAAAAATTTTTGCGCCTAGGGCCCCGCGTTTTTTAAATCCGTCACTGGTAGAATGAGATAAAACCTGATCTACTGTTAAATTAGCACGTACTTGGTTTACATTACATGAATGATAATTCGTACCAAATATATTTAATCTATAATCCTGCATACTTTATTCTAGATTTTAATGAATGTTTGGCAATGATGTAGGAATCAAATAAATTGAATTAGTTACATATTGTTCAGTCTATTATTATTAATTTCAATAAAAATATCACTTCACGTATTACATTTTTTTATACAATACGTATATTGATTCAATTTCTGTACCCCAGGATAAAAGTGTACTAAGTTCAAAATTAACAATCACCAGGCGAACAATTTAAAAAAAAATAATAGTGTAAAGTTATATATATTTCTGTTTATTTCAGTTCAAAATAACTAACCCTAACTTAGCTATTTATTAAGATAGGATATATTATATTGTATCTGAAAGCTGCTATCTTGTGTACTATCTGAAATAGAAATTCAGAAACTGATTAACACACTCAATATTTAACACTATTATCGGGCATCATACCTTTTATTCCATACCATATCGTGTTGGTGGCATGACGATCGGTGGCTATTACAACCTGCTGCTGCTTCCACCGCTACTGCTGCTGCTGCTGCTAATGCGGCTTGTGCTGCTAATGCTAATGCTGCTGTTGAGGCTGCTGTTGATGTTACTTCCGCTTCTTGTGCTTCTTCTACCGCTTTCTTATTCACATCACACTCATCCCAATTTTCACTACACTCAATTAGTGGACACATGGACGCCATTGTATTGATAGTAATAGTACGGTAATGGTACGCTCTACCATTGTAAATATAGTATTTTTACAAAGCTAATGCGTTTGTTACGTTTTCGTTCATAATTATAATAGTAGCATCGTTTGTATATTCGAAATTATTTATTTTTAAACAAAAAACAACAAAATAACTTGAGAATAACCTCACTATTACTCTTTAATCAAACTTTCGCGCGTACAAATGCCGCTTAGCTTGTCTAAGCCTATTTAGCGGGTAGTGTGTCATCGGCAAGGGGGGAGGTTGATAAACTAAGATAAGCTGAGCTACGAGTTCTAAAAAGAACACGTAAGCACAGACAAACTATACAGATCAACAGCGCAAGGTTAAAAAATATGCTCACAGATTATAATTACGCATAGAAACAAAAGGTTAGCTGAATTGCAAAAATGGAAGCAGCATTATATAATTTGTCAAACATATATATTTATAGTCATTTATTAGGTATATGTGTTTTATTATCCACAGCTAATCTTAAATTTAATGAACCCTCGGTAGTGGTTGCCATGATTTATTCTGTTCACATTAACGCGATTGTAATATATCTCATTGATTTAATTCTCTTGTTAATGGTACCACATTCCCAGAATTGGAATGCCTCATATCATATAACAAAATTATAATTTATGTAATGTATGTTAAATAACAAAACACGAGGCAGCTTCTGCGATGGACTAAGTTTTCGCCAGCAATGCCGCGCACTCCGTTCACAGAAGTCATTTATGTTTTATTTAACTTATGTATGCGTAACAAGTCGCATTTTATGAGCTGGTTTAATTTTTTCTGTAAACAATTTGTTTTTGTTTCCCATATACATTCTTTACATAACTTAACATTGATTAATAGTACATATAATATACAGTCTATGCTCATTACACAAACTGTCGTTATACCAATTTGGGAAAGATAAATCAGTGTCCGTTTTAATTCTGTTGTACAAAAATTTAGAAATATCATTCTTGTGTCTATTTTGAAAATCAAGGTTAGCAAAAATATTTCATTGAAATTCAACAATTAAATGAAAAATATTGCTTGAAATACATAGATTTCCATCAGGGTTTCCAGCTATCGTATCATATGCCCGTTAATATATTAACAAATCGGATGGTCTCGCACATTCATTACTATTTATATTATTAATTATACATTGTTCACACATATTATGTTTTAAAACATTTGTATGCGATATATCTAGCGTAATGTGAAATTGAATGTTCTTCAAATTGTGTGACATTTCCCGACGTAAAATTCATTTCACTTATATCTCTAGCAAAATAATTTTCAGGCGCAATTTCTTCTTGGGAACCTGAGGATAATGCACTTTCTTTTAAAACCACTAAATTAATATCACCCGTGTACTCAATCCATTTCTCGCGCTGAACATCGTTTACCGCACTTGGCACTTCATTGTGATGGTATTATTAATATATAAATCAAATTTAATACACAATATCACTGAAATTATAGAAACAGACTAAATAGCGTTTAACCAAAGCACTTAGTAGAATTGGGTGCGTATTCGAGCGAGTTGTACCACTGAATGCGTGTTATAGTTTTCGTTTGCGCAAACTGTTTTCCTACATAGAAGTACTTGGAAGTACTATTTTCTTACGTAAAAGTCAGTGCCACTTTAGGGTCAACCCCAACCTATCAGATAATTGCAACATATGTCCGACCTAGGGATGAATTTATGATTTTGCGTGGTACTTTTTTGTTGCCCCATAAACTGTGACGAACCGAATGATTAGTCTTCCGGATTTCAAAACATTTGGTATGGTCCATTTTATACACATATATACAGTGCTCGCCGCTTTTTGGAATCACGGATAATGTTATCAATCGGATATTGTTATCACTTTCGTGAAGAAAGGACCGGACGTATACAACTACATTAAAAAAATTTCGTTTATAGTTATCAAAATATCGGTTAATGTTTTTTCTTGAGATTGTTTTCGTTCCGAGCAATTTTAAGAACAACAGTACAATAAAGTAGTTTTTTCAAAGAACTTTATAGAAATTGTATTGTCTCGTTTATTGAATTATGCCAGGCTGGTTGTCAGTAAGCACAGGTGAACTCGGACAATGCGTTTGTATAGTCTTAACTCAACTAAGTTTTGTAGCAAGGTGTGCAGCAGAGGTGTTCCGATTACGATTACGAGTATGAAATTTTTATTAATAATTTACTTCGCGAACATCAGAGACAAAGAAAGCTGAATAATTTTTTTAATTTGAATTTCTCTTTGCTAATAAACACGTATACATACATATTATAAATGTACACAATAATTACATATATGCATGTATTACATACATACATATCCACACATTTTCAAATTTAAATGCAAAAATATTTTTAATTTTTTGGTTCATTTCATACTTTTATTTACTGTTACATATGTATTTTAAATTAATTAATAATATTTTGTGTTTATGTTTTTTTTTGATATTATTATCAATCGGATATTGTTATCAAAAACCTCGAGTCCCGATGTGATCACATTAAGCGGCGTGCACTGTAGTTCATTTTCAGATAAATTGTTGTAATTGAAAGTAATAAATAATAAAAAATAGTTTGTCTGTGACGTAAGTTTCTAAGCCGCTTTGGAATAACTAAGTACTTAAGTCAGCTTAGGTAAAAGAATACACCTATTATGCCCTAGGACACAATGGGCTTGTTTTCATATTTCGTATCCAAGATGAAAAAACTTATAATAGGCAAGTGTAATATAAAATAAATTAGATAAATTAAATAAATTTCTTAAATGTGCTAAATCCAGTATAACACAAGCCTATGTAATGTATCATACATACATAACATCACGCCTTTCCCATTACTGGGGTAGCAGGCCCTTTATTCTATACAATCACTTCAAAATATAGAAAACTGCCTTTCATTCCTTATTTTCTAACAATTGCTTGCCAAATATTTCTATCCATACATAACTGTCTCGCTTCGTTAATATCCATACACCTTGTCATACATGCTCTCCTATTATTTCTGCTTATAATTTTCGTTCACTCAAAACATTTTCTATCATATTCATCCATTTATTCCTCGGTCTTCCTCGCATTCGTGTTTCTTCAATTTCACCCAAATAAATCTTGTTAGTCAATCTATCATTTGACATTGTTTCCACATGTCCAAACAAACGCAGCTGACTTGAAGCAACTCTTTTCACAACATTTTCACTAATTTCACATTCATCATACACTACTTTATTCCTAATACGGTATCTTCTAGTCACTCCGCACACACTTCTCAAGAATCTCATTTCAACCGCAGTTACCCTTTTTTTTATTCCGGTTATCCCATACCCAACATTCACATCCATACATCAACGATGGCACAAGTACACCATTATAAACACATAACCTAGCTTCTCTTGATACATTCACATTTCTAGCAAACATTCCCAAAGCGCCAAAAAGTTTTCGACCTGCGACTACTCTTCTTTCAATTTCAGCATTTATCCGTCCATCTTTCGGAAACATGCATCCCAGATACATAAATTCATTGCAGTTCCACGATTTCCCCGATTCCGCCCATTTCAGACTTATATGATCGTGCGAGCTCGGGTACTGGGAGTTATCTAACAACTAGACTATTGTCATTTTCGTCGTTATATTAGTTTCGTCGTAATATCCGATGTCGTTATAAGCAATACGCCTCACGTATAAAGAGTTTAGTTTCTGGCCGGGACTTTGAAATTTTTTCGCAAAAACGGATATGTCGATATATCAGATGTCGTTATAAACGATATCCACTGTAATTAGAAAACCAGAAGAGGAAGTTTACTGAACACAGAAATTGTAAATTTCAAATTATTTTAAAAACAAAAACGATACATAAAAATTTTTCAAATAAATGTTGTAGCAAATATGATTGCAAAGAAAAAATGTTCTATACATTTTTGTTTTATCTTCATCAAATTTTAAGTAAAATGTATTTATATACTTGCATGTATTTAAAATATCATATATGCTATAAAAACTAAACAAAGACAAAATATTTACAGAAATACGCATTTGAAATGTCAAATATGTGCCAATTTAAATTGAGTATAAGAAAGTAGTGTGGTGACCACACCAGATTTTTTGTTGTTGTTTTACGCTGTTTATTTCGTTTTCACGATTACACTTTATCATATTTGTTTTGTATTACTGCTGCCCAATGTGTATTAAATCTGTATTTTTCAATTACAAGTAGTAATGTCTTCGCATACGACCAAGTGTTTCATTGTAGGTTATAGATAAAGGATGTTTATTAGAAAATAAGGCAAGAGATATATATGCAAAATAATGTATGTTCAAAAACAGAACATAAATATTTAAAATTAATTAAAATGCTTGTAAAAATATATAGAAACTGTGCTTGTTGAAATCAGTGCCTAAAATGAACCACGTATTGTGTCACTTTAAATCGCATCGTACATATACGTATACAATAAAACAAAAATATATCGTGCATTAAATACGTGCAATATACGTATATTAAAAGCGAAAATGCTAACAAACACAAAACAGTGAACAAACATGCTCAGAATCTTCAGCGAAAGAAGATATAAACGACGCTATAGAGTATACCCAAGCAACTTCCGTCAAACACCCATCGACCTCACAATTAACCAATGTATGCAAAAAATACCAGTGCGATATAACAATAAAAAATAGATTCCAGGTCTTAAATCCAGACCAGAGCACTCCAGATGCAGTCATAAATTCGTCAGAAACACATTTAAAAATTCCTCCTATATTCTTACACGAAGTCAATGACTACCAAAACATTGTAGCAGATTTAAATGAAATTCTCAAAAACGATTTCACCACAAAGAATAGTGGGAAAAATACAGTTAAAAAAACACTACATCAATTAGTAGAAATATATAATTTAAAACATATTGTAACAAGTCACAAGCAGCGCGTCACACATGGTACCCATTAAACGATTCTTTTGCTTAAGGCTGTACTTTTAGCAGACCTTTCTTTGTTACTGACCGGGTTTGAGATTTACCATATGTGGCGTTTCGAAGAATTCTGCTTTTGGCCTGGCACACATTCCTAAGGGTAGTTAACCCTCCTCCCCCGCGTGTGCACTCTTAAGGAGCATGCAAATGCACATGCAACTTTGCTCATTCGCTTCTCTGTCTTCGCGGTGGTAACTGGGTCGTCTCTGGACGACCACGCGCTATCACAACTTATATTTCCATCGCTGTTTTTTGTTTTATTGTTTATCTCTATAAGATTATTAAATACACGTTTCTTTTAAACTAACAGTCTAATTTCTGTACAATAAATTAGTGGCGCAGTCGGTTTTTATTTTTGTTATCCCACATCTAGTACCTTTTGTTTCAATTAGCCCAGTCGGTGGGATCCCGTCTTGTTACAATTGGCGCAGTCGGTAGGATCTCGATTCTTGTGTTGTGCGGATTCGGTATAATTACGCTGTATAACCGGTACAGTCTGTAGTATTCGTCCGTTTGTTGCATCCGGCAACAGTCAATCGAATAGTCACGCGCGAGTGTAAAGTTCAAGTAACATGGACTTGTGACTATCGAACTTACGCGTGAAAGATGTTCAGCCCCAGAAGCGAATTGTTGCCACCACCAGGGTTCCAGCAGTCATATCCAAGTGCAGAATGGCCGCTGCCAGCGCAATCGCCGGTGTACCTTCAGCCACCACCGGGATTTCAGCCGTTACGTGATCCGTATGCAGCACCGCAGCTTCAGAGGTATCCGTACCATTTAATCCGACTTAACCAGCAACCTCCACAAGGGCACAGGCCAGTGCAAGGTTGGTTTCGCCAGTCGATACCGGGGTACGCATATCATCTGATTACAACACCATCAGCTACAAGTCACCAGACCCGTCGTCCAGCATACATGGACGCTCCGATAAATATGTTCACGGGACCAGTAGAGTTACCAGTAGCCAAGGTAGCCTTAAAAGAATTCGGCACGGTTACTGCGGTAACAGAACGTCATGAACAGTCATCGGAAGGCGTATGCAACGACGAAAAGGTATCTCCCATAGAAGCGACGGAGAAGGCCTCGGACATGGACGCTGAGAGGATACTCGCATCATCCGAGCAGGTGCGGTCTCCGCTGCAAACAGCACGTGCTATGGAGAATACATCCAAGCAGGAACAATCTCCACGCCACACAAACGCAATGAAGAAGGTTTCGTACTGGGATGTGGACGAAAATACCGCGTCATCCGAGCAGGTGCCATGTTCATCCCAGCAGCCGAACGTCTCAACAACTTCAGAAGTACAGCCATTGACGGAGTCAAGATCACACAATGCTGAGTTGTTGAAGACGCCGTCGATATTAGAGGTCAGAGAGTACGCAGAAGAAAACCTGCAGGTATGTGCTCCACTAGAATCGACACCAACGCCCGTAGTGTTGCAGTCACCAAGAGTAGACGTAGCCGATAGAGTGACGTCAGCTTCGTCAGCCGATTTAATATCACAGGCAGTGATATTGTCCAACGAGTCCTGTGTCAAACGCGCAACACTTCCTGAGTCAGCATTAGCGCTATCAACACCACGTGCTCACCAGGACAAGAAGAAGCTACACCGCGACCAGCGCAAGCGTGTTCAACTGGGTGGAGAAGTACCACCATGGTTAAGTGTAGTGCTGTGTAGTGTAATTGGTATCACCTTGTTCAGTTTGTGGTATATAGACAAAAACTTGATTGTCATTACCCATTGTTTATATTTCGCTTTTTATAAAATCATGTTCCTTACATCTATTTGTCACTGTGTTTCGTGCTTGAATTTTCATGTAGATTTCCTACAGAAACCTATGTTTTGGTTAAAAATGGAAACATTTTTATGTACTGTTCTCATGTTTTGTCTGTCTTATGTGTACTATGACCTATTGCATGCAAAATTCTTAATTTTTGGTCATATAATATGTTATCTAGCTATGGATGGATCAGGCAATTTTAGTTTTTATTTTATAGATATTATGTTGTATTCGAATACCATGTATACTGTCGTTGTTTCTGTAATTTCAGTCATTTTTGTGCATTTATGTCCTGTATTCTTCCTATGTTTTGCTATTTTGTTCAATACGTTGTATCCTTTTGTTTTTTGACTTGTTAGTTATAAGGATTAATTTCACCTGTAAAGGATATAAATGAATCTAAAGGGGGGAGTGATGTAACAAGTCACAAGCAGCGCGTCACACATGGTACCCATTAAACGATTCTTTTGCTTAAGGCTGTACTTTTAGCAGACCTTTCTTTGTTACTGACCGGGTTTGAGATTTACCATATGTGGCGTTTCGAAGAATTCTGCTTTTGGCCTGGCACACATTCCTAAGGGTAGTTAACCCTCCTCCCCCGCGTGTGCACTCTTAAGGAGCATGCAAATGCACATGCAACTTTGCTCATTCGCTTCTCTGTCTTCGCGGTGGTAACTGGGTCGTCTCTGGACGACCACGCGCTATCACAACTTATATTTCCATCGCTGTTTTTTGTTTTATTGTTTATCTCTATAAGATTATTAAATACACGTTTCTTTTAAACTAACAGTCTAATTTCTGTACAATAAATTAGTGGCGCAGTCGGTTTTTATTTTTGTTATCCCACATCTAGTACCTTTTGTTTCAATTAGCCCAGTCGGTGGGATCCCGTCTTGTTACAATATATTCCACGTACTAGTAACTGTAGAGTGTAGAGCCTAGACGAAAAAATAAAGACATACCACAGTGCATAAACTGCCAAGCATACGGACACACGAAAAACTTCTGCAGAATGGACCTAAAATGTCACAAATGTGCAGACAATCATCACTACACCAAATGTACAAAAGCAAAAAATGATAAACCTCTATGCGTTAACTGTCGTGAAAATCACCCAGCAAACTACAGAGGCTGCAAACACTATAAAGAAATCAAGGAAAAAATGTTAATCAGAAAAAACAAACAATCAAATCAACGAACCGAACAACAACAGAATCATTTCAAAAATGTTAGAACAGACAATATTAACAGTAATTTCCAACGTCGGCAACCTTCGACCTCTAAATCATATGCATCCTTTTTTCACAATAACACCACTGAAACCCATAACAGCTCACATACCAATAATAATCAAACATCAATAGAACCCCCACCCTCCATTCTAAATACAGTGCACGCCGCTTAATGTGATCACATCGGAACTCGAGGTTTTTGATAACAATAACCGATTGATAATAATAAACGAAAAAAATATATACACCAAATTTTATTAATTAATTAAAAATACATATGTGAAACAGTAATAAAAAGTAAATAAATTATGAAATGAACTAAAAAATCTAAAAAAAAAAACATAACAATTTTTAATTGTGCTGCTGCATTCCGCTGACTCATTTTCGGCAACTTATCATACTGTTCTAAAATGTTAAGTTTTATTTTTAAGCTAAAATCACGTCTCTTTTTTACGTCAGCCATTACAAACGTTTATTTGTGTTTACAATAAACTAGACCAGGGGTGTCCAAACTTTTTGCCGCAAGGGCTAGTTTAGGATTTAGTTTGATTCGCGCGAAGAAAATTAGTATTTTTTTTCAAAAATCCTCGAGGGCCGGATAAAATCGCCTGCCGGGCCGGGTCTGGCCCGCGGGCCGTAGTTTGGACACCCCTGAACTAGACAATCAAATTTCTATAAGATTCTTTGTAAAAACTACTTTATTGTACTGTTGCTTTTAAAATTGTTCGAACCGGAAACAATCCTAAGAAAAAATTGATAACATAAACCGATATCATGATTACTATGCAATGTAGTTGTATACGTCCGGGCCGAACTTTGCGAAAGTGGTAATAATAACCGATTGATAACATTATCCGTGATTCTAATAAGCGGCGTGCACTGTATATATATTAATTGATACAAAATATGTAAAAATGAATATACAATTTGAGTGAATCATGTTTCCAATAAATATGTAAAAATATTTATTGTAAACTGAAAACTATTACACAGATTTTCATATGAAGCCATACCTACATAAATTATTTTTTGTCTATAATCTTTTGTTTACCAAATATTATTGAATTTCAATTGTTTTGCATGTACATAACACATTTAGATGCAATTGTTTTATACCAAATTTTCATGGCACACTACGATGATCATTCTATTTGCCATATTTTTTAATTATTCTTAAAAACCAAAAAAGATATTTGTATAAACGAATACATTAGGTGTATTCTTTTTACCTAAGCTGGCTTAATTACTTGGTTATTTCACAGTAGCTTAGTTATTTGTGTGTTCTTTTTACAAGTCGTAGCTCACTTTATCTACGCTTTTCAACCTCCCCCTTGCCGATGACGCACTACCCGCAACACAGGCTTAGATGAGCTATGCGGCATTTGTACGCGCGAAAGTTTGATATAAAGAGTAATAGTGAGGTTATTTTCAAGTTATTTTGTTGTTTTTTGTTTAAAAATTGATCATTTCGAATATGTAAACGATGCCACTATTATAATTATGAACGAAAACGTAGCAAACGCATTAGTTTTGTAAAAAATACTTTTTATAAATAAATACATAGAATAAATAGTTGACCATTTAATGATACGATGGTATTAATTAATATGCAATATAACCACAGTGCAAAATTGCTACTCTGCTAATTTATATTTATTGCATGCCAGTGAACTATCTGAGAAAAATAAAAAATCTTGTTCTTTTTACATACCGTCAAGTGAGCTTAGCCTGGCTTAGCTTAGTTCTTAACTCAGTCAGCCAAATTGTAAAAAGAATACACCTATTATTGTAAACAGAAAAAATAGCGCTTTCTAGCTAGAGAAAATTTAACTATGGTTTCCATTTAAAAAATTAAGCTTGCATGCTGTATCTCCAGAACTATCTATTAAAAAAAATTTTCTTCGAGTTCTTCGAGAACTTTCTTATGTATGCTAAAATATTTAGTTGAAACTTTTTTCAATATTCTTTATACTTTGTGAGTTATAACGGAAAATTAAATTTCGAGAAAATCGCACTTTTGTCATTCTCTAGTGAGCCATGCAATATTTTGAAAAAACTAAATCGCCATTATCATCGGCCCATAAGTGCGCAACTTTTGTCTAATTTAACCGACCTTGTATCTCTTATAGTTTCCGAGATCCCTGTAGTGGCCCGTTTAAATAGGACATCCTGTATATGCAGGCAACTAAAATACATGTTAGTTTACACTCCTACCACCAGAACGTTGCTTTAGCTATTAACATTGGCGATACCAGTCTACTTGTATATAGGTAGTCTGTGTTACACTTTAACGCTCGTCGTAATTATTCATAATGTTCTTAAAAAACTTTTAAATATTTTTGTCTTCAAGTAACATTAAATAAATGAATAATTTAATAATTAAGATTATTTATGCTACATTTTATCCACAATTAAGCTGGTGCTGCCATCTATGAACGAAAAACATTCATATGTACTAATGTGGGTTGTTGCTTGTTGCATAGCAAGTGATAGCAAGCTTGCAAGCTCCTTGACCAATAGACCAAGGATTGACAGCAAGACATAATAAAAGGTTATAATATTGTTATCCAGTGCTGTTAATATTAAAATAACATTAATATTATAAATACAAATCATGTTTAAAAGAAAATTACAAGCTCTCGATTATCCAGCGGCGGATAACGTTAATGTCAATAGTAAGTACCGGTGTATTTCACAATATGTTCCGCATATGATATCATTGCTATAATTTAAGATACAAGAGAGTTCCGCAGTATTATTCTATGGCTGGAAGATCAGAAAATCCGACATTACAAAATCGAAGACCGGCAAGAATTACGACAACTAGATTCGGATAACTGGACTAAAGCATTTGACAAGTACAGAGGTGACATAGCCTGTCCAATAGTATCGGAAAATAATTTAGAACAATTGCAGTGGATCCTAGCTTATGCTGTCCGACTTGAATATGCAGATAGTAGTAAGAATGGTTGATTATTTTCTGGCCGAGTTTCAACTTAAATCCGCGAATCAAAACGTGCAATATCGTATCAGTACACAATGTATTTTCCTTTCGATATTATTGTAACTCGTACTAGAAACTCTGCAATAATATTTTAATTACGACCTTCTTAGTTATAAGTAACTGTACACTGTACACATTAAATGTTTATTTTTTTGTAGAAGAAAAATACAGAACAAAGGAAGAAATTACTAAAACGAGTACTCCAAACGTCGTTGTAGCTAATCCTTTGGATAATATGGATTGTAAGTAGCCTTAATTATTCTTAATATGCATATAAGTTTAAGATGTTTAAGGGGCAGGAGATATTTTTGTTAAATATACTTTGTTGTATATTGCAGTCAATAGTCCAGATTTTAAAAATGGCGTAAATGCTCTAGCTAAAATATTACAATTATCTCAACATCCGGATCATTTAGTGACACTGAAGGCAATACGAAAAATCGTATGCAAAAGGCTTAACCCGGATGCGATAGAAAATCCGAATACTGTTATAATTAAGGTAGGTTTTCTTTTTAAATCAAATATTTTGTATCATATTCCAATGTTACGAAAATATTGCATTTTTATAGGGTACACCGTTCCCATATCAAGATGCAAATTTGGGATTTGATTTGGGCGATGCCGTGTTAAATCAATCTGCTAAAATACTTAGATTGTTGTACATCCAGAATTTACGACAGCTACAAACCAATATTAATGAATTAATTGTAGCGGTGCAATCAGTCACAGCTAACCCAAAAACGGATACTAAACTGGGTAAAGTCGGAAAGTAATCTCATACTTTACACATCAAAAAACATGTATCTCATTATTATATTAATAAAATATTTATTACATATTTATGGTACATGTATTTGTGTATTGTCCTTACAAGTTTATACAAATAAATAATAAGCGTTTATTTACGAAGTTGTTTTACTTCGAAATGGCGATACGTCAAATATTTCTGCTATCCCAAGACCAATACAAGCTAAAATAAAATAAATTAGTGTATTACATTTTTTTTTGTTAAATATGTATTCATACCACTGCCAATGAAGTTATAAGTTATTCTAGACTTATTTCCAACACCTAATTTAAACATATAACAGCCAATGCCCACTAGACAACTTATCGAAATAATTTTGCAACTTAAGCAAGTTGTTTTGTTTGTAGGTTTTTCTGCCATGATTTAAATACGCAGAAAATTTTGCCGTATAACCTAACATTTATTGTCCATACATAAAAGAATGCAATGTATGTAAAGCGGTGGAACGGGTGGAACACGATTATGTCAAATGTCATCAAACACAACAGTCTAGTTTCCAGACCGACCCCAGTACCCGAGCTCGCACGATCTTTTACATAATCTGGGAATTCGTGGAACTGCTTTAATTATTATTACAGGTAGGGTAGGGTTTGGTTAGGTTAGAGGAGGGTTAAGTAGAGTAGTGTGGAGTAGTGTATTATTAGGTAGAGTAGGGTAAAGTAGCCAATTCTATATATTGCACTAACAGCAAATGTATTGCACACAAGTTTAGCACAACGTTACGAACTAAGAACAGGCATGCTCGTATCATGTCGTATTATTTCGTAAACATACATCGTGTATCTTCGTACTGGGAGATGTCTGGAAACTAGACTCTTGTGTCATCATACACATTTTATCTTTTTTTAAATATGTTTCTCTCTTTTATCCACCATACGGAGTTTGCGCAAACAGAACACAACTGTCAATACAAATTTCACGTGGCGAAGTAAAGGTTATAATTAATATTAAAAATAAATATAATAAGATAAATATGCGTGACGAAAAACCCAGAGTTATTTTAAATGAACATACAATCTCACAGGTACGTTGTCCCTTCATTGATTTGAAACCTAAATTAATGTTTAATATAATTTTACTTAGAATGTTCCAACAGCACCGACAGTTTTCGATGATGTTTGGGATATTAAAACGTTTAAAACGAAATTCAAGATTGTTATTATCCGTTATGAGGACTCTGAAATGGAGTTTGATATGATCGGCATCCATCCATTCTTGGCGAACACCTTTCGCCGATTAATGTTAAGTGACGTTCCAAGTATGGCTATAGAGAAGGTCTATGTATATAATAATACATCAATAATTCAAGACGAGGTATTAGTGCATCGGTTAGGTTTAATTCCATTGAAAGCGGATCCACGACAATTTGAATTTAGACCAGAAGGTAAATTATAGAGTTACACTGTTAAAAATATAGTGTATAATATTAATTATAGAGTTAAACTGTTAAAAATATAGTATATAATATTAATTATAGGTGTAACGGAGGGTAGTGAAAGAGATACTTTAGAATTTGAATTGAAAATTAAATGCACATGGAACAAAGATTCACAAAGCGAATCAACGCGAGCAGACGATATGTATAAGAACAATAATGGTAGGTAAAACAAACTAGTATCCATTTACTATACTGGAGTTAGTTGATTTAAAAACTAGATACGGAAGTTATGTTATTCCGTTGTTTCAGTATACAGTAAACATATAAAATGGTTACCAATCGGTGATCAAGCGTCCATATACAAAGAAAGTGATGTTGGATCAATACATGATGACATTTTGATTGCAAAAATGCGACCCGGACATGAGTTGGACCTTAAATTAGTTGCAGTTAAGGGCCTAGGTCGAGATCATGCAAAATTTTCACCAGTTGGTAAGATTGTTAGTTTAAAATATACCAAATATGTACATGTAAAATTAATCTATCTATGGACTACAATTGATAATGCATATAGTATTCTAAACTGTCTAAACTTATTTCTATTGCATTAACTGTGCAACTAAATAAAAATATTTCACAATATGTACATATATTATATATCGTACACTTACATTATGAATATAGACTATCCAAAATGATTGATCGTACAGTTTCGTTCTGATAAATAGAAACAGGGTTGCACCGGGTTCAACTTAAATCCGCGAATCAAAACAAACAATATCGAATCTGTTTCCACGTAGTATACCTCGTTATTGTTCGTAGACCAGAAATCCATCATTTGTTATTATCATGTTTTGTTTTGGTCGTAGCTACTGCCTCGTATCGCTTATTGCCTGATATCAAACTAATCCGTGAAGTAGAGGGCGAACAAGCGGAACTACTGCAGCGCACATTCTCACCTGGTGTGATAGGACTGAAGCGCACGGCGGACGGACGTAAAATAGCCGTCGTGAACAATTCTCGATACGATACGAGCAGCCGTAATGTGTTCCGTTATGATGAACTGAAGGATAGTGTTGTTATGACGAAGATCAGAGATCATTTTATATGTAAGTGCAGATACATACATATCACACTTATTGCTTATATGTGTAACGTTATAGAATATATTTTATTTTGTTTTTTAGTTACAATCGAGTCTGTGGGAGCCCTCAAACCGGATGTATTATTCATTGAAGCTGTCAAAGAACTTAGAAGCAAATGCAAAACACTAATGGACGAATTAAATCATGCATAATGGTTGTAAGAATAATTTAATAAATAAATATACCAAATTTACAGTCGCTCGCTCGCTCGTACGAGATTTTTTTTCCACTCAGAACTCCTAAACTATCCAACCGATTTTCATGACATTTTTTCTGCAGACGCGAAAAAAAAATTTTCCCAATTTATTTTCTGTGTTTATTTTATTTTTCTCCTTTATTTTCTACTCAATTGTATTATGCCGGAAATGGTACAATATTTTTTCATATTTTTTATTTTGAAAAATTATGTAAGGCTATTGGAGAAAATAGTACATTATACACCAAGGGAGAGAAACTACTTATAGCCAGAGGACTACAAATACATCGAGGGAAAAATGGTGGTCTCTCCCAAGGTTTATAACTATTTTCTCCACGATCGGGAGTAGAAACACTTACTTTCATAAATATTGAATTATAATAAATTAGAGCGAAATTGGAATATTTAGAAGCCTTTGGAAATGTTTCCATGCAACGCGTACCATGACAACACTCATTTATTTACAAAAACTTTGTTATAATAAAAAACCCCTTAGGAAAAGTGTTTTCGTCCCTAGGGAGTAAATGCTTCAGTTCTGTCCCGGTTTTGACGCCATAGAAACCGACTTCTACTGCCGGACGTGTACAAAAATATTTTTTTTTTAAATTAAAAACTGAATAATATGTAAAAGAATATCAATGCATATATAGCCGGCTTAGTCTGCTTTGCTTTTGTCAAGAGAAGAAAATGTTTTCACACTTGTTCTAAATTTGTTGTTTTATTTGCGACCTAGGTACCTAGGATTTTAAAAGTATTTTAAGTATGTAGGTAAATAATAATTTCTGATATATACAGACTTGGACATACGTCGATGAGCAGCCATGGATGTCTGTATCCATTCCTAGTTTGACCAAATACTCTATCTACGATGATTATTAATAAACTTACAAAAAAGAACAATAAAATAAATACAATATTAGGATTTGTTTAAAAATATGTATATTAAATAACAATATATCGATACATATGGACAAAATATACCAACATTCACACACACGCAAACAATGTTATGCTAAACGCACAGGTACATACAATACACAATTGTCAAAAATGTATTCTTTGTGCAAAATAAATGAAATGGTTTTTTTATTGTACTATTGTGAACCTATAATGACCCATAGCCGATTGTAAACTAATTTGAGAATTACAATACTAATGCCCGGTTGCTTAGACGAGGTGTAAGTTGAGAATCAGACAATTTATTTGTTGTCAATTATTTGAGTTCCAATGAATCACAGGGCGTTATAATTGTTATGAGTTTGGCGTCTTCGAAACAATCGCGATTTAATTCTAGAATCAACTAAATTGGGTACAGACACCTATGACGGTCTCAGTTGCTAGTTATCAATCAATGTATTAATTAATGTACTCTATATACAAACATTTCTGCTGTATAGTTAGCGTTGCCAACGCAAAAATTTGACTTGGGGACTCCGGGTTTGGCGTTTATTTTCCGGGTTTACAATAATGTTCTCTACGTCCGAGGGTTAATTCAAATTTCATATAAATAGCTACTACCCTTTATATGTTATTCATATTTAAAAGCCCCAGAACAGAAACAGTTAGTCGAAAATACGCGAAATGACAAAAAATATAATTTTAGAACTTCAAGTTTTGGAATACGTTTTATACAGTAAACTTCGCTTATAACGAACCCGCTTATAACGAATTTTCGGTTATAACGAACCAATTTATAAGGTACGAACTAAAGTATCATTAAACGTGTGTTATTTTTTTCGCAAATAAAGAACCCGTTTATAACGAACTTTCGGTTATAACGAACCTTAATTTTTATTATAATCGCAAAAGTTTTCGGTTATAACGAACTCAAAACGGCATTTTACCAAATAATCAGGGGATTCTTCGAAATCTTTCAATTCCGCATATGTTTTGTCACCGTAACAGTTCTTGCGGTACTTGTGTATATGTATGTGATTAATTGTATGAAAAAAAATTATTACATGGCCTGTCCGCCCCTGTTCACTGTATTTAATGTGTTAAAGAAGTACAATTATGAGTTACGCAATTTTGAAGAAAACACGTAAAGCTCTTACTTTAAATAAATAAAAATATAAAATATAAATATAAAATAATAACAAATATAAACAAAAGTAAAATAAACGATTTTTTAAATAAGATTCATAAAAACTATTGTTTGTATACATATGTATATGTATTACAAACCAATATCTAACTCAATTTTGAACAAATCTGGATTTGTCTAGTTTTGCAAAAGAGTTCTTCATATTATATATCTACTTGTAACATGTATCTATGTATTAACAAAAATAATGAATTTTTGATGTTTATCGTTTATTACGAATTTCGCTTATAGCGAACTATTTTCGTCGGTCCCTTGAGGTTCGTTATAAGCGAAGTTTACTGTATATTTATTACCACGATTGAATAAGCGGTGCGCATCCCAGTTTATTCGTGACAATATCTTTTAACTGTTAGAGATATTTATTTAATTTAGTTAACTGAGAATTTTTGTTTTTTAACCCTTTGAGTGGCTAATTAAATTTCATTTTATCATACCAAAATGACACATTTTTGGTTTTATTGAAAACTGGTATCAATACAATTTTTTGTCAGTTTAATTATAAAAGATATATTAATTTCTTTTTTAATGTTTTTTTATTATCTATGTATGTTACTGGTGGGTGTATTTTATGGGACATGTAAAAAAAATCGACACGAACTGCAGTCGTGAATACCATGTTTGGAACAGCAAAATTTACTCTTCACGAATAGAGTTCGAGTTTACCACTTGATTTAATAACATTTATATTACGAATATAGTTCGTGATTAACGTTAAAAAACCGTATAATTTTTATTCATAAAATCCGAACTATGTTCGATATTAACAGAATAAATGCCGCCTTTTGGCGACCACGAACTGAGTTACCACTTAACGCATTAAAATCGAAACCCGAACTGGAATTGGGACCACCACTTAAAGGGTTGTAATATATTATATATTACGTAAATTATTTTTACTCGCCCCCCACTGTCATCCACAATAAAATTATTTTTCTCCGGGTTTGCATCGGCGCAATGTTGGCAACCCTGTGTAGTATTTATTTCCAATAAAAGAAATAAGATCTTTGGCAGTTATTTGTAAGTGACAGTTGTCAATAAGTTTGGTTTTGTAATTACTAGTATTATTACTTCCACAGATGGAAGAATACAGAACTAATTGTTTATATAAATGGCGCCTGGTAGCACCCTTGAGCATTCTGAAAAGTTTCTCTTGACTACTAAGATATTGTGATTTACGGAAGAATACTTGAACGCAAGAAAGACTGTTAATGATTTTTTCTTCTATAGCCTCCTATAGAACAAGGAAAAAAATTTTACTTTAATCTAAAAGATTTTTTGAAAAGCAAAAAGTTTCTTGTGATCGTAAATATTGTATAATTTAGAAGGCCTGACATCGTACCGAACACTATAGCACTTCGACAGCAGGACGATGAGCTAGAAACCTAGAAAATCTAGAACAATTTGATTCTCAAATTTAACCCTCGTCTTATCCGGGCAGCATTAGACATGACGTGAACCCACATTAAGCATCGTAAATTTATTTATACGATTCCGTGATATTCGAGCGTATTGCAAATTAACGCCAGTTATCAAGGAAGGTCTTCCTTGAAGTAGATGTCAAAAGTAAGGTACGTTTTATTAATTTTTTTATAGAACGCACCAAACAATATTTTCATTTATTTGGAACACAAAACAATTGCTAAATAAAACTAATGAAATAAATTATTAAACAAATCACCGTTAAATACGCGTGTTATGTTGTGTAAGGGGGCACTGAATAACAAAAAATAATAAGTACCTCAACCAAAAAGAAAAAAAGGTCATTAACCCGAGGTATAAGTTCTATTAATAATTTATCTAGCCCGAATTGCTTTAGTAGAACTAGAAAATAATTCTTCTTTCTTTACCTGTCAAACTGGTAAACAAAATGACTGCCTCCTACAATTATACGTTCACTTGGAATTATTTTCTCTATCTACTAAGTATTCTTTTATTTATGGTGTATTTTTGTTATATTTGTTTTGTTTAAAAAAAATGGTACAAATATTTGTACTATTATTAATTATTATTAGCAGTATTTGTATTAGCGAATATCTAATTATATTAAATGTGGCCAATTTTCTGACTACTTGAGGCAGATCTAAATATGTATTACTGAATACGTGTAGGAATTTATTAATTTATAATTGGGATTCAGTATTTTCTTCTTTAGGGTACAAATAGTGAATTTCGGCCAATCATATTTAATGCAACTACTACATATGTATATTATATATCTTTATCATTTTCGGTGAAAAATTTTCATTTCATTCAACGCTTTACTGGAACATATTGTCGACTTATTTGTTTTATCTTAGAAATAACTAAGATTTAAATATGACACAGCCTTTAATATCTGATTATAATGTACCATTTAATGCATGCACACAGTAGTTTAAACATTACATTATAATCATATGAATTAAACTTTATATACGTACGTAAGAGCTTGATACAAATTCATATTCGCTATTATTTCATAATGGTCTCGCTTATGATTGGTTACAAAAACAGTAATCAATTTAAATGTGAAACAATATCGAAACGTGCTTATTTCTGATTGATTGCCAATCAAATTTAATCTCAAACCCTATTGAACCTCTAATACGTACAATCTAACAGGATTCGATATTGTTCACACGAACACATGCGCAGTATGAACTACGTATGTAGCCACGGCGCATACTCTAGGCATAGTAAGATGGCGGCACTGTCAGATCGCTCAACACTGACAGTTCGTCTTCGGTGAATCGTAGCTGATGTACGGCCCAGTTGTCATGATGTGTCCGCTTGAAATCACCTAATGTCTTCCGGATGGTTGCCTAAATAAGTAGATTCGCATGAAAACACATACATTATTTGTTTTTCTTCGGCAAACTAAAAGATAATATCATAATATGTCACATATACTGTATTCAGCCAAACAACCAATTACGTCATCGTTCAGGGAAAACCTAACAAGCATAAATATCACTATATACATACAGGGTGTTAAAAAAAGGGTAAAAAAATTTCGAGGTATATACATTTCAATGTGCTGATTCACAATCAAAAAGAATTTTTTTCAAAATTCGCAAAATTACGGACATGCTTCCAGAAGAGTACATTTTAGTGCCACTGGTGACAGTTCATTATTACAAAACGTCAGAATAAAATTAATTCATTTGTTATTCAATATCAGTTACGTGTTACAAAATTTATGTTGAATACCCGTACTCATTTGTTTATTACCAGTGGTACTAGAAATGTACTCTCCTAGAAGCATGTCCATAATTTTGCGAATTTTAAAAAAAATCTTTTTGATTGTGAATCATCGCATCGAAATGTATATACCATGAAAATTTTTTAGCCTGTATATGTAAATATATTTTATTCGAGACATTAACATTTTACTCGTATAAATCTATACGCACATCGTATTGTCATAACGGGCGGGGCTTGGATTTGAATAGACTTTATTGCATTCATGACGCGAATTTTTGTTTTGGATGAATACAGTACATGTACAAGTATATATTTACCGGTATAGGTTGTGGATCATTTAGATGTGCGCCGAGCTGTAGAAAAACATCCGGTAGAAAATCCGGCACATCGTACGGATGCGCATTGATGAATGCGCACATGCCTAGTACACCGGCGTGCCGTACTTTGATAGCGGTGGCGCGTCGAGTGTTTTTACCGTTCTGTTGTTGGGATGCGGTGTGTTCACGTTTCAATTTGGTCTGCGCCTTGTGTTTGAACATGTCGAGCAGTTCCTTCGACTCGGCAATGAACTGACAGTGAAGCAGTCCACCCAGGACTTGACTGGCGAGCACTCGCACCTCGGGCTGCTCATCTTCGAGCAGTTGAAGCACTTGGTTCTTTATCTGCCGGGCCAAAACGTTAGTTAACTCTGCAGCGGTGTGAAAATTGAGATTTAACTTGGAGTACATTGTTTGTTCAGCCGGAGGCTATACGAATTAGTGCGCATGGATATAAGACATTTTAGTTCAGGAGGAATACTATTTAGCTGAACAGAATTGTGGCAAAAGTTAGTTGAATGCATGTGTATGTATACCTGTAGCGTCCACTGGTCGTTGTTCAGTATATTTGCCATGTTGTGGAACACAAACACCTGGATGTACTCGGCACAGGCGGCCCGCGCTGACCAGCTGGGGCTTTGTGCTACTAGCTCGATAGCTGCCAGCGCTGCAGGTACATGCTGCGGCAGGGTGAGTGACTGAGCGAGCACCGCTAACATGGACGAACAGACCAGACTTAACTCTTCATCGGCTTCGTAGCTTTGAAGTAAACACGCGAGAGGGAATAGTTGGTAGTACTCGGTGAGGGCACCATAGTTGGTGCGTGATATACTGCCAATCACCCATTTGCAAACTGTAATCAAAATATTTATACAGTGCAGAAAATTGAATATATCACAGTGAAACAAATGCTTCACAGACGTTGTAATTCGTGCATTTAACTTGAATACAGCACTGTACTCACTCGTTTTAAATAATCGTATTGCCACTTCTTTCTCGTTATCCGTCAATGTGACGGCATTCATCGCATTGGTCGCCTGCTCTATGACCCGCTCGTTCACATGGTTCACATCTTTGAAGCCGGCCACGTACAGCACATTCAACTTGGGTACAACCTCTTGCATGAACACGGCGACACGTGGTGTATTTGTGCCCTCGCCGCCCGGGAACACCATGTCCATTTCGAACATATTCGTCAGTACACTACTAATACGTTCGCGCACATTCTGGAACGGATGCATAAGGAACGGTTGTAAATACTCGAACAGCCGATGGAATAGTTCCGATACGCGCCACGCCTGTTGATTGAGCGCTCCCTGCAATGCGTACAGTCTACCGCACTCGATGAATGACGCCTCATCTCTCAGTGGATTCTCCATCAACAGTTCGTACAACCAATGATGTCTATTCGGGTCTCTGCCCTCTGATGCTGTAGCGAAACACACACCCCAGTCCGCTATAGTTTCTACTGTCATATTCGCCAGTGCCGTGCGTGTTATGGGGCCTAACACCGCCCACATACGTTCCGTTTTCTCATAGCTCCAGTGCTTGGAGCCACGAATGAACGCCGCAATGATCTCGGAGGCACAACGCTGGTTGTGTTCCTCCTTACTCACAACGAGACGTTCCAAGTGTGGCCGGAACAAGGGCAAGTAGATGTCGCCATTGTTACGGAATAAGTTCTAATGAACAACAGAGCAATGCTAGTGTTTGGTTGGAGATTAGACAAAGTGCTATACTAAATTTACAATTTCAAATGAATGGTAACAAATAGTCAAGACGCCCGTCAATTGTAAAACTATTTTTATACAACATTCTCTTACCTTAAACATTATAAATCGAATTCCGTTGAATTTGTCTTTGCCCTTTTTCTCCTCCATAGACAAATACGAAATCAGCACGTCAACATTATGCTGGTTCGAGAAGAAACTGTGAACTTCCTGTTCTTGAACTGTCAACTGATCGAATGCTCGATCGACCGGTGGTTGCTCATTGGACGGCGCATATACTTGTACTTGGCGCGGCCATGTATAATAACCGTTATACTGTTTATGCAAGTATCGTGCACGATCCCACTCCTGTGAGTTCTGTGGTCGTGTCTCACTGTTATACTGCATCCACAGATTGTCGGGTCTATGCCCTGGGATTATAGACGTTGTACCGGTAGATGGCTCGGGTGAGAATTGTAGTGGGTCTATCGTTATTTTCTTGTGTTTCTGTTTGTGTTGTTTGAGGATGAACATTGTTACGCGGATAGCGAGTTTTCGGAGTTCTAATGATTCGTGTACCAGTGTTTGCAGCACGTAACGGACAATACGTTCATTGTACTTGATATTCGGATGGACAAGGTCACGGATAAAACTCAACGCCAATGTATGGTAACGCCAGTGTCTGTCAAAGTTTTTCAGTTAGTTAAATTGACGTTTAACTTAAATCCGCAAATGAAAATGTATAATATCGGATCTGTCACTTCGTGTAGCATTAATGTTATAGTAAGAAGTAAGTAATGCGGGTAGTTTCGCTTCGACATTGCTTTTTATTTGCGAATTTAAATTGAACCTCCACTACGGATACTTACAAATTGCCCTTGAGTATCGTGTCCAACAGGGAATCCATGATCGTCTCATATAACGCTCGATTCCGTTCACTGATTTCCTCCAACAACGCAACACCAGTCTGTATCTCCTCTGCGGTGGCGAGCGGTTCTTGTAACACCGGTGGCTGTTTGCATAACTGACCGGCCGCTTCCAGACACCGGTCCGGTATCGACACTTTCACCGAGATGGTCGGAAAGTGCTTGTGAACCGTTTCGACAATACTGCTCATCAAACTGATCACTGACGGCTTCTCTGACGGTTTCGATTGCACAAGTCGTGGCCAAATATCATTGACGAACGCCCAATCGTGACGTGTGACAATTGGTGTGCTCTTGGGGCCCAGCAGGACGTAGAGGGCGCCCTTGAACTCTTCGTGATGCGTGTTAGAGTCCATTTCGAGACTGCGCTTCAGACAGGGTGTGAGTACAGTGTAAGAGTATGGGAATGTGGCCACGGCGGAGAAGAGCTTACTTTGGGCTTTGATACGGACCTGGTGAATGTGCATAGTATCACTAGAATGTATAAGTTATGTGTGATATTTCGTACTTACCTCACTGTAATGACTAGTGCTTAATGTATACAAGTCCAATATAATTGCCTTATGTGTCTCCGTGAACGTACAACTACGCGTCTCCATACGGAACTCCTGCTGTAGCATCACCCTGTCCACCAGAAGTTGACGGAGGTGACACTTATTCCCGTGGAGTCGGTCCTCTAACAGTTTCTTGATTACGTGGAAGTTTTTCCAATGTGACTCGAAGTCACGGCCTCGGAACTTGTTGAGAAGTAGCGAGTCCCATATCTGTTGTAAATATTACAATTGTAACAAACTTACTGTTGTGAAAATAATAGTGAAACTTAGTCATATGTACCTAGTTTCAACTGAAATCCGCGCATCAAACCAAAGAATAATAATTGTAGAACTTACAGATATTAGGGCAAACAAACTCTTCGTGTCATCTTCCGCGCACTGGAGTACCTTGTGCTGGAGTCGGTGCATTACATCTACGAGAGCTTTACGTACACTACTCCCATCGGGCATCGTAACCGGCTGGGATGTGCCAATGATCATTTCGAAGGCCCACGGTTGAATTTTCGATGGGACACTGTGGCACCAGAAGGATGTTTGATGTATCCATGTATGTATCTAGTGTATTGTACTTACAGCTGAATGGCCGGTTCATTCCACATTGGCAGAACAGTCTGTGCACCAAGCACGGCCAGTACAATATGCAATGAACGACGCAGTTCCTCGCGTGTCAACGTGCATTTGCCCGCGATGTACGCGTTGAGACACTCCAGTTCCTTGGGCAGGTAACGATTGAGCATGGACTGAACACAGGTTATCTCCTTGGCGCCCGGCTGGTACCATTGCAGCCCTAGATTATGAATGTTACCGGGTTTACCCCAGACCCTATACAAACACACACATATAGCAACATTGATGGTGAGGATTGCTTTAGTATATTTGAACGTTTGTATTGTAGAGCACTGTAAGTTAGGTTAATGTATCAAACATAATCTCACCGTACTGACAGTTGATCCTTGATGTTCGGAGCGAACGGGGGCGCTATACTGCAATACTCCAACGGTTGGACGACTGTCAAACTGTTGAGTATATGGTCCAACATGCGACTGGCCATAAGGCTGCCCTGGTAGTACGTCAGATGGAGCGTACGGTCCAGGATACTCGTCAGACTGTCAATGTACGGCAATAAAGCTGTACCATTGCAATCTACCATCTGTACAAAAAGTAAATATTATAGATTATCTAGATTAGATACATGATACAAAAATTATAGTCGCTGCTATGGAAAGAGATATATCATTATAATTTAACTTATCAATCAGGTTGAAATTTAATGTATTATGTTACAGTGTATCAAAGCAGATTGTGTTGTTTAATTAGCTCAACAGGTCTCTTGTCCGAAGAGCCATGGTGTTCAATATAATATCTTCCGATTTAATTTTATTAAAAGCACAGCTACATGCTGGTACAATTACCTCTGACAGAATGAGCAGATTATACAACAACTCGTTATCCAACGTTTCCTCCTTCTGGATTTCATCGCCATCGCCGAGTTGTTCGTTCAGTCTGTTGCAAAGGTAGGGCAGTAGTAGTTTCAGTGTTTCATCTGCGTTAACTCGTGCAAACGATCGACACATGATTGCTAACATCTGACCGGAGACTTTAGTCTCTAGAATGTGTTGAGTGACGAACGTGTGTAACTTTCGTAATGCGGACTGAAATAAAAACAGTATATTATTATGTAGTTTTGCATAATATACATCTTATGTATGTGTTTAAGGATAGCAGCAAATACATACACTGATAATCGTATAAATAAAACATTAATATGTTATAAACAGTCTATTGCATATTTCTGTGTGACATTTCTCACATATAAAATGATCATATTGTGATTTATACGATAATTGATCTTTGCTTGTTCATATTACCTTAAATATCGTTGGCGAGGTTTGTGTCGCAATCACCGTACAAATACTGGACAGAGCGCTCTCCGCCATCGCTTCCAACTTGCTCCGCTTGTCCATGTCCACCTGTTCCAGTCGTGTCGTCTCCAGTATGCTACTCTCGATCAGCATAAACACTTTATCGAAAAACTGCAACACGAAATCCTCCAAGCCGGCCGTCGCCTCGCACACTGCGTGTTCTTGTTCGCTGAGATCTTTCCAGTACTCCGCTGCATTGGACGAGTCCACCATCGGAATCATAGACACGAATGTCGAGATGAACTGGAACGTTACAAAACATTTCCGCACATCATTGGGGTCTATACCCGGCAACAGGGACATCAACAGCGGTATAATATGCGTCGGGCCGTCGGCATAGTTGTTTCTGGCACCCTGCACCATGGGCCTGGCGACAGCAATCAAACACTGCATCGAAGCGGTGAGTTTATGCGGTTCCGTCACTGAGTCTAGTGTGGAATAAATCTTGTCCAAGATGAGTGGTATAACGATGTTGGGTCGTAGTGTAGCCATATGTTGCAAGGCTTGCGAGATCTCTGATGATCCTTGTCGTGAGTATATCGCGTGCGCTATGACCGGTTTCATGATCTCAATGAACGTGTCAATGTCGGACTCGGTGATCTTATGCGTATCGGGCACTGGTGTTTCCCACGTCAGTTTTTTGTAGCGTTCCTTGTGAACACGTTGCACGAAATAATATGGTAGTTTGCGGAAGAGTTCGCGTAGTTTTATAGTCCATCTGTAATCCAAACAATAATTGTTCATCTAGTTTTACGAAATCTTGTAACAATATTGCGAACAGAGGTGCTCAAAGTAAAATAAAACTTCATTGTTACCTTCCAGTGTTGGCTGGATGATAATACGACTCCAGTGTTTGGATAAACTTCTCCAAGTACTTGAATGTGGGGCTATTGTTACCCATGGTGGACACGATCCACAGGGCTATGGGTGTCGTGTCCAGCTTGTGATGTTTGGGCGACTGTTTCTGGCGGTACGAGACGGGCAAATCGAGACAACGTAGGAACCGGGTGAACATTAACGGTATGTACGGTTCCCAGTCAATGTAACCAATGTTGTACGTAGCTAACCGGGCCATTAACCACATCATTTCCTACCAGAACACACAATCAGTATCAACCATTCACCAAGTGAGAACGCAAGGGTGAATTATATAAAATCCAGGACTCTTAGGTCTACGTGCAACACAACTATGTAACTCTAACTTACCGACTCCCATGGCGGTGCATTGTGACACACCTCCCACAGGTTCATGAACTCAGTGAACCACAGCTCGTAGCCGATGTGCGCCTGCGCAGGTGGCAGTGCGATTGGTAAGAACCATTCGAGTAACTCTACCGTGTTTACAACAGCGGACGTATCAAATGGACAGAGTAGCGGACGCCATTCATCCAGCATCTCTTGCGTAGCATTGGCCGGGAAATATCTAGACATGAGGGTACGGATGATAGTTCATTAGCTAAGACTTCATAGGTACATGTAAATGTCTAGTATGTATCCTAGTATAGTATGTATATAATGTATGTGAATATGTGAACCAAGGTGATGCATGTGTGTATGTATATACTTACATCCTTGCTGCATGCACCAAATAGTCTAAATTGTTCTGTAACGATGAGAAATACCGGTACATCCCCAGAGATGTCTGGCTCGAGGCCATAATACGATCGTACAAATTGTACAGTGGTCTCCATGGTAACACTAATTCACTTGGCGATATAAGTTCTTTTTTCCTACACGCAAACAATAAACAAATGCCTTCATTTTAACCCTTGACACTGTTGTTATGGAAATATAACAACTGTCAATTGTTTAGTATTTACGGTACTTACTTTAATAAATGTGTCAACGTTGTTGCAAACTTGTTAACACGCGTCGGTTCCAAGTCGGGTATCGTTATAAGTTCATACATTAACTTAATGAAAGCAATGTGATCTTCTTTCGAAAATTTAAGGCCATATATTTTCATATATCTACAACAGAACAACATGTATACAGTGTAAGCTCACTAAAAACATATAAAGAATAGTGAAATGATATTCGAGTTGCCATTTCTGGGAATAAACGGACATTTTGTTTTAATGATTTTACAAATCATGTGAATACAATAAATTCATGACGTCTAAAATGCAATTAGTAATGGCAACGATGACAATGAGAATACGATTTAATTAAAATTTTATACATTTTTCAAATGTCATTTACCCCCTCTACTAATTTCAACATGGCGTATGTCACAAACAAAGAAATAAATAAATTGCAAAATTATAAATGAAACAATTAATTATTTATTTAATATTTGTCATATTTATTGCTATTATTAACAACCCTTTGGTTATTTTTAATCGTTTATTAATCATATGTGAGCTTTTGACATTTTCCTACATGTAACTCAGTTCACGCTAGTTTCAATTGCTGCATAGTGCATTGTAAGCATGAAAATAGGAAACTGTCATTCGAGAATATAACAAATATTAAGATTGACGAGGAAACACTTAAGTAACTGTGAGTGAACATATATAAATTGTACAGGAAAAAATACAGTAAAATACACCATACGTACTTATTAAGTCTAGACGTCCACAAAACACATCCAGGGCGAATTTCACGTAACAAAATCGAACGTGTTAGGTTAGTTTTTATATCTGTATACAATTGTAACGATTCTATGTCTAGCTGATCCGCATACGGTAGTAATTTATTATATATAATCTCTTTTTGCGGTTTGAAACCTAACATTTTATAGCGTTTCTTTTCTCGATCGTCGTCATCCATTGTTGCAAAGATGTTATAAAATACAAACACACACCTGTACGTGTATAATGTTAATATTGAACTGTTATCATCAACTGATTGTCACTCGGAGGACTATATCATTTTACGCTAGTCAGCACTAGTCACTTACAAAGCAGACATATTTTACTTGTCATCATTGTTTGTCATTTTCACAGCTGTATCTGCATTTGTACACTGGAGCCATCTAATGTCTGTTATGCACACTAAATCACGCGCTTCTTTTGTTTTTCTAATGACAAAACAAATAACAAACAAAATGCTAGTTTTATTTTTACAAATGTTTGCTATAACTTTATTCAATAAAAATTCGGTACAGATAATTTGTTTACTAAAATATAGAATAGTGGTATTTAATATGGTTGCATTTTTTTCAGAAAATGTCGTGGAAATTGATGAATATGTTAAATTTATACCAAAATTATGTTTATATACCAAAATATTCGTATCAAACAATACGACTTTTCTCTAGTAAAGGTAAAATCTACAGTATACCCCTGTAATATTGTGAATTAAATACTATTTTTTTTCACATTTTTTAGAACTAAGTTTCATTAAGGGAGCGGTGAATCAAGATATACTGCTTCAGAGTTTGAAGAGCGCTTCTTCTACGGATAATATTTTCGAGTTAGTCTCCACGCATCACAAAATAATGAACAACAAACAGTTGATGCAAGCACTTCGATCGCTATTTATTTTGCAAAAATCTGGCAGGTATGTATTGACCTTGAAACGATCACTAATAACAATATAACTATATCTACTTAGTACATAACTTACATTAATGAACTACATATATAATATATTGTATAAATTCTCCAATATGTTGTCGCATCTCTTATTTATAAGATATATTTGTTGTTTCAGTTCAAATTTACTAACTAAAGAAATCATGGCACATGCTGATTTTAAAACTTTATGCGTATCGTTAAAATATCATATTCGTTCGATCGAATTGAATGAGACCGTAGAAGCGCTGAAAATTCTCTCATACGTTGGTGTTCCATCAAAGTCTACAATTTTCCAGACACTGATGCAAATGATCCGTCAAAATGTCAACAACTTAACCTTACAACAAATCATCTTCCTCGATTTTCTACTAAAACGAGTAACTGTCACACCGTTGAGTGATGCATTGTTGATAGCACTACCGATTGTTTTCGAAGTGCAACTGCCGTACAAAATGGACGGTGATAATTTCTCGCATTTAACTGATCTTCTACAGTACGCTACACGCAACAAGTTATCGGATAAAAGCGTCAACCATTTACTAAACGCACTCGAACGGCATAAAAACAAGATGGACGTTCGGGGTGCGTTGAGTATAGTATGGTCACTGTGTGATCTGAAACAAAATGACAGTTTTGCATCGCTTTTAAAGTGTGCTCTGAATATAGTTATACACTCTGGGGAAGAATTAAAAATATCCGACTTAGAAACGACATTAACCAAACTGACGTTTCGTTACAATGCAAAGTACGCATATTATTTTAATCGTGAGTATTTCGATTTAGTAGCCGAGCACACTATAGAAAATGATCTGGGCTACCAACAGGCTATATGGATATTACAGAAGTTCTCAAAAGTTGTAAGTATTGCATTGAAAAACTAATTTTTAGAACCAGTTATTCAGTATTGTCTCGATACATACTACATGATGTTATTTTAGTTAAAAATAGCAATATGATCTTTAGTTATTATATTTCATTTCGATATGGAACCCCTGTTGTGCATATTTATACTCAAGTTTATCTTTTATAGGGCCATACGCACACCGGTTTATTAGATTACATAGCAACATTATGTCATACCGATCAGACACTAGTTTCAGATAGCACACCATGGAATTTATTTATTCTAGTATCAGGTTTTGCAGGTATGTACCGCCTCGCCTTATATTTCCATTACAAACTACACCTTTCACTTGTTTTCCACATTCCTTGTTGGATTCCTATATGAATTTGAATGCACCATAGTTAAGAGTAAAGTTAGATATACATATATGTACAGGTTCAGATTACCAACCGAGATATTGGGAATCCATCCGACAGGGTATACTAGAAAACGAGAACCTGTACAAAGCTAGACGTGATTTTAATTGGATTAAATTCACTACACGACTCGCCATGTTGGATTTATTTATACCCAGAGTTCTCGAGAAAGCATTTAGACATGAATATGTTGAGAAAATAGTTCAAGATGGTAAGAATAAAATAAATAATACGATAATTTAAACATGCCAAATATATTCTGAATGAAGTAAACTATAAATATGTTACAAATAAACCTTATCTTTGCATGGTTATTTTATCAAGTGATTGAAGACAGCATTCACAATATTGTAACGCTAGATGGTGCTAGTGTAATGAAATACATGGAAAGCTACAGAAAGCAGTTTAATACATTTTAAAATGCGTGTATATTTGTTTGTAGGTGTAATTGTTAATTGTCTACACTTATTGACATTATATCAGACAATATCAACGTTACATCTGGAATATTCTACACTGCTACCAACTGTAGAACAAATAAACACAGCTGTCAAACATGTATACAAATCGACAATTGACGAATATAGACCTCTGCACGCTGCCCTGGAACGGGGCTTTGGTGATAAATCATACGTGCTAACGAATGTCACTACGAAATTGGGACATATATTACGTAAGTAAAGTGTATTCAAATCCATATAGGAATGACGTTATAAAAAAAACGAATTGTTGTGAAGCCCCTTCTGACAATACGATGTGCGTATAGATTTATACGAGTCAAATGTGTAAGAAAGAGATAGCTTGTATTGTATATGTCGTGAATAAAACTTATCTGATGTGAGGTCACTCCTATATAGATTTGAATACACCATATCCATAGAGTTATATTTTAATTTTGGACCGACTTTCTAGGACGCGAATCTGGAGAGTATGCCATGAATATAAGGTTGTTAATAAGTTGATTTATTTCAGACCATGTAGTGGTTATGCGTAAGGGGGGTTATCCTGTAGCTTTCAAGGACCAAGATGGCGCTATTTTACTTGAAGATCTACACGTACCAGCTGATAGTCACATGTAAATATACTGCGTTACATCCGGTGTATATTGTGTCCATAACTTATACATTTGTGTTATTTACAGTGTAGCAATATACGGCTGTGAACCCTCGTATTATAAACAAGACTCGCCGAATCTGAAGAACCTGTACAACCTAATGTTTAAGACTGTTGAGGCCATAGGTTGCTCAGTGGTACCTGTGTCGGTAGCAGTGTGGACCAATATGCCGGACTATGAAAAAATTCCATATCTCATGGCACAAATACGGGATAAGAATGAAGAATTTGAAAAATTATCCGTAGTACAAAGATAGTAATAACATAAAATGTATCTAGTGTATGTAAATAAAGCGATAAACATTTTATATACTTGATTTTATTGTGATTTTTTTTTATAATACGGCCCTGTACAGATGTAGCGCCTCTAGCGGACGATTTAGTAAACTAAACGCCATTTGCCGGTTCTGTTAATGTGTAGAATGGATGGATTGAATGTATAAACGTTTGTGTCAAAATGGCGTCTTTGGCATTATTATAATACTAGGTAAGCTGTTTGTATTTACACAAATAAACACGAAATACCGAATTACACAACACTAAAGTTAATTAAACAATTAAATAAATCACTTGATCATACTGTAGAGTTAATTGATTTTGATATAAATATTTTGACACTTCTTTGTATGTGTATGGGTATATTATTTTTTGATGCGCGGGAAACTTTTTAACATTCGAGTAATGTTTGTGGCTGTCATAAAGATTGTTTATAAACAGACGTTACTTTTGAACAATCTCAACATTGATATTTGTACTTACGTTTGCTGCCCCTTCCAGGTTGTCTCGCCGAATGTTTGTCTACGCGCTTAACAACTCTGGAAGTGTGGTTGCAAAATGTAAGTATATTCTCTATGCATGTCTCATTTACAAGGCTCGTTGTAGCATTTCAGAAATACACACATAGACACAGTTGGCAATGGAGGAAGACATTGACGATGGCTCAAAAGAAGATTTGCCACAGTTTATTTCGGCCACCATTTGTCAACTAATCAATTTGAAAACAAAACTGAGTGAAGCTGAATTTCTCAACACAGCGGAGCAATTGGACGTCAACAACAGTGATGTGATAAATGATGTGTGTGTATTTGCAGATAAAGTTAATGTATTAATCGACGATTTGAAAACGAATACGGATAAAATTAGTACAAGTTTTCGTACGGGTTTTAAGGATTTTAAAAAGAAACGTAGCCGAGTAAAACGGAATGCTGTGAAAAAGAATAGTGTTTTATCTAAGTCCGATAATGGGATTATTGATACAGTTGTGAATGGCAATGGTGCAACTAGTTCGTTATCTGATACTGAAGAATTGGCAAATGTTCCGCGAACTTCACCTGTACTTGTGGTCACTTGCGACAAATCAGATAATGTCGATAATGTATCAACTTCACCAGTGGGATTAGCTGAGTGTGATAAATTGGAAAACAAGAGGGAAAATGCGCCTGTTGTTAGTGAAAATGCGAATGCCTTGGAAGATACGCCCCATACAACTATAGATACTACAGCTGTTACAACTATAGCAGATACACAGGGTGATAGTGTAGATCTGCCTGTTACTTCTGAAGATACGCCAACTGTAACAACAGATATACAGGATGAAAATAAAAATAGACCTGCTACGTCAACTGTTACAGCAGACACACACAGTGACAGTGATAATAGACCAACAGAATCAAATGTTATAAATGAATCGCAAGTAAATATCGTTCAAGATAATTCAAGTTCAGAAAATGATCAAGAACCGGACGAAAACGTGAATAATGCTTCGAAATCCGATGATGAATCGACCGAAGATAAACCAAAATTGGGAGTGATCAAGTGTATTGATATAAACAAACTGTTAGATCCGAAGATTAAGGATAAAACTACAAGCCGTACTAAATCAAATAGGGCAGTTAAAACAAATGACAGTACGATTATATTATTAAGTAGTTCCGATTCGGAGCCTGAAAAACGTAAAACCAAAACGAAAGAGAAAAATAAACGCGAACGAAAGTCGAGACACACTGTTAAATTAGAACAGAAAACTATTGATTCGGACGACAGTAAAAAAAGCGACAATTCTTCATCGGATGTTGCATTAATTCGAACGAGAAAAAAACGCGACGCGAAAGCCGGACCACAGCAAAATAAATCCGCGTTTGAACATCTGAAACAAGTACGACGGAATCGTTTGAAGAAAAATCAAGTGATTGAATCGAGTTTATCATCGGATGACAATTCATCTGATACGAATGTGTCGTTGGCTGGTTTACAAGGGAGGAGTAAAGAAAAGAATGACATTAAAGCAAAACGGAAAAAGAAACTGAAGTTCGTACTGCCAGAGGGCTACGATTATAAGAACGATGTGAAGTTCAAGTGTGGGTGTTTTGTGTCATTGGAGACAATCGCGGTAGATCAGTTAACGGAAAATTATTTACTAGATAAGGAACAGAAACAAATTGACAGGTTTGTATATAATTGAAATGAGAGAAAATGGCATTGTTTTATAAACACATACATACATACTTAATTCCGCCAATCAAAATATCGAAGTGAAACTACGCGTTCCTTACTTATTTCCGTAATATTAATGCTTAACAGACGCGTTTTGATATTGGCGGATTTATGAGTTTGAACGTCTTGGAAACCCGGCCATTGTGAAGAGTGCTGTGTGCACCGGATATCTCTGTATGTGTTTTGTTTACAGATTAACCAACATGAAAACGTTAAAACGTAATAGACAAGAGCGCAACCCATCGGCGTCTGGTTCATCAGACAGCGATACGAAAAATGTGAAGAAACGTTCAAGGGCAGCCAAGGTGAGTGTGTGTTCCGAGTCAGATGGACCAACAATAGAAAAAATTGAAGACTTGCCCCTGGATATATCAACAGACAGAGATATATGCGATGACCCACCAATACCAGATGTAAGCAAACACATTCTGCTATCAGCAAACTCTAGAATATTAAACCGTATTAATAATAATATTGATCTTTTATTACAGGATCTGTTCGCAAGTGATAACGCGGATGAAGCAAGTGTTAATGAGGACAAGACTGCTAAAGATAAAACAAAGAGTAAGAAGAAGGATGAAAATAGTAAAAAGGTAAACTACTAAATACGTTATTCCTGGAATAAAGTCTTATGGTTAGAATAAAACAATATACAATATGTTTATAGGATAGTGATAGTGAAACAAAGAAGAAACATAAAAAAAGAGAGGAGAAGAAAGACGATTCGGACAAGGAGAAGAGCAAGTGGCGTAATGATAAACTACTGCGTGGCAAACTGGATGCAACAGACTCGGAGGAAGAACTCATGCGGTTCCGAAATAAGAAGAAAAATTTGAATGCGGAAGCACATAGGTGAGTGTGTATTTGCGTGTTGTATTATTCACAAATGAGGAATGACTTATAAAATTGTTTATTATTAAATAATGCAGCGAAGAGGCTGAGGACGAAACGGTGGTAACTAAGAAAAGGTACACTATTTCGTTTAGTTAATAGTTTTGTTATTAAAGTAACTTTTATTACTAATACAATAGTAACTTACCAGCACTATAACACAACTGTATCTACCCATAAGTTACACATACTAGTCTTTTCTCGTTTTGAAATTTTCAGAATTGCTACTCAAATTCTTCAAATAATAGACTGGATAATATGCGTCTTGTACATGCGAAAATAAATGCGAAAAAAAATAACTTGTATAAGTACTGCTAATATACAATATACAAAGCACTTTTCAAATCTTCATAATTGATGTAGTTAAAAGCTAAGTAAATTTTACATATGTTTCTAAAATGTCCACTATGTTGTAACGCAGTAAGACTTCTATCAGTGCTGCAGGTAAAAATTACTTAAAACATATAGCAATGTTGATTTTTCTGTCAGATTCATGCTCTTACTATGCTTCCATATTGTTTTAACTGTTAACAACTGTATGATTTAATACAGCGCCACTATCGCGCTAAAGGGGGTTTACATACGTCACAGTTACGGGTGTTTTAGATGTAAGAAAAAAAATGGAGTATCTGATAGAATTTAGCTTTAATAAAAAACATATAAATATTCACAATTTATAATCCCCATTGTAGTACAACATATATACTGTATTTTACACTTTTCTCGCTAATTAACCTGTATATTCTATCGCCATATTAACATTCTGTTTGTATATCTTGCTATTGCCAGGTTTCTGGGATGCGAGATCCAACTTGGATCCGCGAACAAAAACACAACAATATTAAAGTGAAACTACGCGTTGTTTACCTATTCTCATAACAATGTAAATACTATTCGGGGGAACAGAGATGCAATATTATCGCATTTTTATTCAAGTTGAATCCGCGTCCTTGAAATTTAAACTTGTTATTCTCTCTGAATAAATGTATGCTGGTGTTTATAGGAAAACAAAGAAAGTATTGAGACGTATAGCACGCCGCCTCGGATCCGATTCGGATCTCTCGTCGGACAGCGAGAAGAATGACGATGCGACGAGTAACCATAGCAACCAGTCGGATTATAAAGCAGACAAGAAAGCCTCGTCTAGCTCTGATTCAGAAGAAGAAGAAGAGAGTGATAAGTGAGTTACACTACTAATAACGTGTTCTGTTTGTTTGCATTATTGTTGTATTTACAGAAAGAAATCAAGACGACGGATTAAACGTATGAAAGATTCAGAAGGAAGCAGCGATGAAATAAGTAAAGAAAAGAAGAAAAAAGCGGCTGAGGCAGAAGCAGCAGAAGAAGAAGAACAGGCAACACGTAAGAAGATACGAAATGTAAGCAACAAAGTTGTATTAAAATTAAATTTTCAATTATAAATGCTGCTCTAAGCTGACTACATGTAATGTGTTTCATGTGACCTCCAGGTATGGAATCGTGATTCACTGGCGGAAACTACCAAACAAGCAGCTAAGGAAGAGGAGGAACGTAAAAAACGTATCGCTGAACGACAAAAATTGGTAAATATTAAATAATATACATTCCTCAAGCTCTGAAAACTCCCGCTAATCTAAGCTGTCCTATGTTTACGCCGCAATACTAAACCTTTTCAATTTCAAAATTGAGACTAATCAAAGTTGATTAGTCCCAATTTGAAGTTAAAAAGGTATAGTCGAGAAAAAATAATAATAATAACAATGTGTATATCTCTCGCCAAGCTAAAATACCCTCCAAGTAAAATCATTAATTTATGCGGTCGTTGTAGATTTTGAAATATAATTATTGGAATTAACCTTTAGTTAAAAAATGATATTATTATCCGAAATATTATGTTTAATAAATATATTCACTTGAAATGGAGATTTTAATAGTAAACGAAGTATAACAAATATAAAAAATAACTTGTAAATGCACTACTAATTTGCATAAGTTACAACATACTCATCCTGTATTTACATATTGTTTAAACTGCCAATTTAATAACTTGCAAGTTTTAAAACGACGCCATTGTTACTGTCGGACCCAAGAGGTACTAACAGGTGATCTTAATACGTCAGAGTTGTGTGAGTTTTAGACATGGAAAGAAAAATAACAATTTTTTTTCTGTCATTTATACCAGGTGTAACAAATGTAAAAGTTCATAATTTTCATTGGAGAATAACATACAAAGAATAAAAGTAAAAACTACTATTGTATTACACTTCTGCTACTTCTATTAATATATTATATTAATATAAGTTATTAAAACTTGGTGTTTGTGTGTATCTGTCTGTAGTATAATGACATCTACGTCAGTACCCTTGATCAAAACGCTAAAATCGAGAAACTAGTACTGGATTTCGACGAAGAAACAAAAGAAGAACTACTCTCTGTTCATCTGGACCTGGTTTCCAAACTGAAACCACATCAGGCCAAAGGTGTTCAGTTCATGTGGACGGCTTGTTTCGAGTCGTTGGAACGTGCCAAGACCCATGAAGGTTCCGGATGTATTCTCGCCCATTGTATGGGCTTGGGCAAGACACTGCAAGTCATCACACTCATTCATACACTGCTAACGAACACCGACAAGACAAACATACGTACCGTGATGGTAGTGTGTCCGCTCAGTACTGTGTTGAACTGGGTAGCCGAGTTTAAAAAGTGGCTCGATGATCTGGATGGCGAACAAGTCAACGTGTTTGATCTGGTGGCGTACAAACAGAATGGAGAACGTCTGTATCAGCTGCGGGACTGGATGAAGTTGGGTGGCGTGCTGGTAATCGGATACGATATGTTCCGGAATCTCAGTAGTGCAAAGGGCAAACGTATGTCGAAGAAACTACAGACGGGCTTTGCGAAAACACTACTAGAACCGGGACCAGACCTGGTGATCTGTGACGAGGGACATTTGCTGAAGAACTCCAATACGGGCATCAGTATCGCGATGAACAAATTGAAGTCGCTGCGGAGGATTGTATTGACGGGCACACCGTTGCAGAATAACTTGAAAGAGTACTTCTGTATGGTGCAATTTGTCAAGCCAAACTTGTTAGGTGAGGCAAAATATTATTTATGTAGAGTTTAAACGCGAATTGACAATGCAAAATTATCACAATATCGAATATATCTGCCCGTGTAGCTTTTATATTTCAATACTCTGTCAATATTAGGAGTTTTAAATCCCGAATTTAAGTGTTAATTTTTCATATTAGCTCTGTACATGTGTGTATTGTATCTGTCTTCTAGGTACATACAAAGAGTACTTGAACCGTTTCGTGAATCCCATCACCAACGGACAGTACACCGACTCCACCCAGCACGATATACAGATCATGCGACGCCGTGCGCACGTCCTACACAAAATGCTGGACGGTGTGGTGGAACGTCGTGATTACAATGTACTCGCTCCGTTCCTACCGCCCAAGCACGAGTACGTGTTGTTTGTCCAGCTGACGCCCGTGCAGTGTGACCTGTACAAGGAGTACCTGGACAAGATGGCACGCAAGGGTACACCGTCGATGAAGGGCAACAGTTTCTTGTTCCAAGACTTCCAACAGTTGCAACGGATATGTATCCATCCAAGGGTGTTGTTGGACAAGAGCAACCAGGACCGATTGCGTCGGGAGAATGACGATGTGAGTACAGTGGTTGAACACCGTCGTGTATTGGTTGAGCAAACAACAATAGGAAATCAAATTGATTCTATTGGTTGAGCTAAAAGTATCAACTCAAACATATTGTATTGGTTGAACTAATAATATCGAATGAAATGTATTAACGTAGTGCATTAATATGTCTTGTATAGGATTCAGAAGGATCATTGAAAGACTTTATCAATGATGATTCGGAGAAATCTACTTCTTCAAATGACAGCAGCTCAGCAAGTGAAGCCGACGAATCAGAACAACCGACTAGGAAGCGTAGAACAAGAGCCAATCCCGGCAATGGTACTTTACCCTATCAAATTATAAACATACATAGATATTATATTATATTTTTTAAGTTGAATTTATTGTTCATGTGTATTATGCACTACGAAGATTCTTAATCAAACAACCATCTAAATATATGTAATGTCTAGCTATTGAAGAAGAAGACGTACCCGAAGTGCTAGGCAGCAATGAGGAATGGTGGTCAAAGTTTTGTCAGAACGACGAACTCGATAATATTTCGCACAGTTCCAAGTTATCGCTGCTGTTTGACATTCTGCACCAGTGTGAACTGATCGGTGACAAAGTGTATGTATAATAAAGTACAAGTATTACAGTCTTTATATCAGTGCATTCGGCCACTGTGGACATGTTACTATTTAATTCGAGCCCGGTAATGGCCAAGGTGTGATATGACACCAGTATATCTACCAATACGTTATTCATAATTTGAAGAAGAGTGGATATTTATGTATGTATGTTTACAGGCTAGTTTTCTCCCAGTCGCTGTACTCACTGAATCTGATCGAGTACTTCCTCGCCAAGATTGACGAGGCAACGCAAGCGGGCGAATCACTGGAACACCTGGGCGGCTATCCCGGCAGCTGGAGTCTGGGACTCGATTATTTCCGCCTGGACGGAAGCGCTTCGTGTGACAACCGTGCCACCTGGTGCAAGTCGTTCAATAATGAGAAGAACACACGTGCCCGGTAATATCACATCTGCGAATCAAAACTCCATCATAACGAAGTGAAAACATGCACGTATATAGCCATGTTTCCATAACATTATTACTATGTATACGGGCGGACTGATTTAATATTGTTAGGTTTTAATTTGCGGATTTAAGTTGAACCGCGCATTTTGGAAACTCCACATAGTTGGTTGTATCCTTAGTTAATGTATTATAATAATGACAAAATAACTTTATTTCTGTTCTGTGAATTTGCAGGTTATTCCTAATTTCTACACGTGCCGGTGGCCTCGGTATTAATCTCGTCGCAGCGAACCGCGTCATCATTTTTGATGTCTCATGGAACCCGTCGTACGATATACAGAGTATCTATCGAGTGTACCGATTCGGACAGACGAAACCGTGTTATATTTACCGGTTCGTTACATTGGTAAGTACAACTGATACTAGTCTTAATACCGGGTTTCAAGAACACAAGGTTCAAGCATTCATGTTATGGCTGTTGTTTACCTAAATTTTATTTCATATCTGAAATATTTTAAAACGCCTAAATTTCAAATGGAATCAACCCAAATAACACTTTTTTTTAATCCCGAATAAACTCTTGGACTATCATAAATCATTTGGAACTTGTATGTAAATCCATAAAGATATTGGGGATAATATATGCACGGTACAATACATCTGGCAACATTGTTTACACAACATTAAAATGTACCAATGATTTTATACTTACTAAGTATAAAATCACTGAAATGTACAGCTTGCAATTTTCGAAAGATTTTAAATACTGTAAAACTCCGTTTATACAAATCCCAGTTATCCGAATTGCAGATAACCACACCATTTCAAATAAATTATTTTCAAATTATTAAATTTTTTTACGTGATTAATTCGTTCTGAAGGTTTTCATGAAAGTCGACATCTAGATAGCGCTTAGTCTAGCTTCGATATTTAAATTGTATTTCATCTTATAAAAACCTTGCATTGTTCAACAAAACTTATAGAACCTATAGAATTATTATTAGAGTATTAACAAACAGAAGTGTGTTTAACTGAAATTATATATGTATTAGGGCACAATGGAGAATAAAATTTATGAACGACAAGTAACTAAGCAGGCCATCTCGAAACGTGTCATTGATGAGCAACAAATTGACCGACATTACAATCAGAACGATTTGAATGAATTGTATATGTAAGTAACTCTGTTTTAACATCGTTTATCTATTCAACTACATGTATGGCATGTGTGTGTGTGTGCGTTAGTTTCGAACCTGTGCCCGATGAAGAACGACCGACACCACTTGTCCCCAAGGACCGACTTTTCGCCGATCTGTTACAGAAGCACGACAAGTACATCTTCAAGTACCACGAGCACAACTCGCTGCTGGAGAACAAGGCGGACGAGGGTCTGAACGAGGAGGAACGACAGGCGGCCTGGGAGGAGTTTGAGAACGAGAAGAAAGCGCCACAATTCAGTAAGTATTGTGTTTCACTTATCCAACGAATATTATCAAGTATCTCTCTTGTATAATTCTATGTACGTATGTTTGGTTGTAGGTTTAATGCAGACCATGGTACGCAACGGTATGTACGAGACGCTTCGCGGACTAGTCCAGGACGATAACCCGGGCTGGACACCGGCACAAATCAACAACTTGTTGCCGATCATGGTACAGAAGATTAGCGAGCAGGTGCAGCGTGGTGATTACAGTGTAAGTACACACACAGCACATTAGAACACTAGTTATAGAGTTGTACTCTTGGTAATTAACTATAATTTGAATATGTATGTATGTATGTATATCTGTGTTACAGATGTACCGTCGTATCGAGGAACGACACCAGCTTCGCGTGATGGAACAACGGCGTATGCAGATGATTTACCAGCAGTACATTCAGCAGATGCGCAATACTGGTAACCTCGCGATGGTACCGGATGCCAGGTATACGAACACTAGATACTTAGTTACAGTTTAAAATCCACAATCTTCTTCTGAGTTATAATATCCTACTAAAAGACTACAGTATTATAAATTATTCTACTAAATTAGAAGATTAAACTGTTTGTATGTGTCTGTTTATAGTAAATTCGCACAGTTACTCAGCACATATAATCAGTTGAATCCACAAGCTGCTTCATTACCACAACAGCGGCCGGCCGGCTCGTCCGCTGTATCCTTTGCGTTCAACAACCTGCAACTGGACGGGCTGGTGCCACCGACAGGAGGGGACGCTGCAGCTACACCACCAGCAGCACCACCAGCAGCAACAGAACCGGTACCACATCCGGCCGTCAGCGGCGTAGTGGAACTTAATGACTAATTTAATTAAAATTAAATATATTAAAGACACTTGTATATATGCAAACATACTACATACATACACAACATTACACATACATACATTATATTTTACAGTATTATGTACATGTAAACACTAGCATACCGAAGTAGTTACATATATATTGTACCGAAATGATAAGACCATACATTAATACAACTGTCTTTCATATTGATCCATACAGGACGTATCGTGCACAGATCTACTAGAATATATCATATAGTCGACCATTTACAAATAGCTGCAGTAAATACATGTATGCACTTACATTCATCCAACCATACATACACAGTGACATTAAACCTATATACATTCATACCAACAATTAACATATACAATTACAATATACACTTATTTACATCTACACTACACACACTATTTTAGTTTACGTTAGGTTGATTTATTTATATACGTTGCTCTTGTACTGTTTAATTGTTGTCAGCACTAGACGTAATATAGTAATGCGACAGTAGCATTTAAGTGACAACACATTATATTATAATATGTACTGATATTGCAAAACTCAAAAAAAAAACTCCCTCATACAACAAAACAATGACTTTGATTTACCCGGTTCGTCCTCTGTTATATAATGTTCGGTTTGTTCTTGTACTTGTCAATGTGACACTGCCGGTGTTTTTCATCGATGACGGTGATATCATGCCAAGACTCTGTGGCACGTTGCTCAATGGCCGCCAGTAGTTCTGGAAACGGTTGTATAATATTGAAAAAGTCCTTCCGGTCTAGCCGGTAGAGTTCGCACGGTTCCGTAGCTACAACGGTTGCTATACGTAGCATATCTGGCCGGATCATACCAGTTTCACCAAAATGTTGACCGTCATAACGATGGTAGATCTAACGAAAACATATTCATGACAAATGTTAATACTTTGTGCATAAAACATACATATACAATGGCATTCGGTTAAGACGAACTAGTTAGTCTATTCAAACCCATATAGGAGTAAGATAAATTTTATTCACGACATTAACAAAATAAGCTATCTCTTTCCTATACATTTTATTCGTATAAATCTATATGCACATCGTATTGTCATAAGCGGCGAGGCATATCAATAATTTGTATTTTTTCTGACGTCAATCCTATGAGTTTGAAGAGACTACGACGAAATACAAATTTGTGTGTGTTCTGTGACATAATATTGTATCAGATACAATACACCATTGTAATTGTTCGTCTTGAATAAATTCCACGTGTACTTTCTCCATGTACGTACCTCTCTGCCGGTATCCGAGTACACGGCCACCGTGCCCGACGCTATAAAGTACATTGAAGTGCCCCGGGTCTTCCCCTTGATAATCACATCGTGCGTGAGGAAGATCTCCAGCTGCAGACAAGATATGATGCGTATCAGCAGGAACTGTGGCAGTCCCTGGAAGAACGGTACATTCTCAACCAGCTTCTGACATTTGTGCCGTCGTATTTCCTATCAGCCAAATATACACAAGCATATTAAAACCATAAGCGAGAGAAAGAACAAACATATTATGTACTTGTCGCAAATGTCCCGAGATCATACTCAGTATTTCTTCATCGCGAAAGAATCGTTTCTGAAAGCGAAACTCGTAGTAGTTGATCAGCCGATTCTGTGTATGCGCCGATAATTGTTTATGGTGCATGTATTGCTTTAACTGTAGTACCATTTCTTTATACTTGGTTTGCGATGAAATAATTGATCGTGTAATTTGTATAAGAAAACCTACAAACATACAGTCATCTCGGAAATTCTATTTCAAAAGTCTTGACCCGCGGAGAGTCTGTTAAGTTTGCTTTTTATGGCAATGGATATAGAACAGTTTATTCTCGCTGGGAGTGTAGGAATGTTAATCACATCGGCAGTTCACGGATAGCAAAGATGATAGGAATGTTAATCTCAATGAGAATTTGCCGATAGCAAAGATTATAGGACAGTTTATCTTGAACGATAGTTTACGGATAGTACATGTTAGATGAATTTAGTTGTATTTACTAATGAGTAGAGTTAGTAAAACTCCTGTCAGTATCCACATGATACACATAATCAGCTGGTCCTCTGTGGTCTGATGTTCGTTCGCCTCGTACTCGGCGTTCGACATAATACAAGCTGTACGCATCAACCCGGTAGTATAGATCATTAGTTGACTGCTGTTCCACAGATCATCACGTGCGATCCATGATCTGTAGTTAGAATATATTAACATATGTCAGGGGTTTCTAAGACGCGCGGGTACAACTTAAATCTACGAATCAAAACCGTCCAACACCGAGTCTCCTCGTATAGCATTAATGTTATGGCAATCGGATAAACAACGAGTTGTTTCGTTTCGATATTGTCGATTTTATTTCGTGGAATTATGTAAAATGTCACGTCCTATGCATGTATGTATGTGATACTGTACTGATGTAACGGTGTATTACTGTTGGCCAGCCCAACACTCAATGTGCTGACAATAATACACACACACGCAATCCAGTGTGTGAGGACCAAGGAGCACACAATGATCAACGTTAGTTTACATTTGTAGTTCTTCAAACTCAACACTTCACACATGCTGTGTAGATATTTCATGCACGGAAATAAACGCAACAGTTTCAAACCACTTACAACCAGTCCAAAAACAAGCATGTTCGACTCGCTTAGAGTATCCCGTATACGTATGCTGTAGTACACGGGATACAAGCTGGACAGCAAGTCCAGTAGGAAGTAAGTCCTCACATAGTTCCTACAAATGTATACATATGCATTTATAATGGCTGGGTGTTGTATGATGAGGGTTTAATTTAAATTAAAACCAAACACGATCGATGTTAAGGCAAGCAACATGTAATTTTACTGTGATATTGCCACGCCCACACAAACACTATCTTATTGTATGTATTTGTCGTTCATTCATTCATATCAATACTTACAACATTATTGTAGTAGTTTTATGGTTAATTTGCCGTCGAATATCGTAAAAACTAGTTCGGAAGTTTAAAATAATGTCCAATATACAAATTAGATCCATCGAGAAAATTAAATTCGTCTTCCATTTTGGCATTATGGATATATGCGGAAATAATGTAAAAGTTGCTATATAGGGAGAAAATAACAAGCTAAACAGCGAAATTAATGTCATAAATATTTCCCAACATGTCCTACAATACATATTTTTATATTAGTTTCAACATACAAACGTACGTATATTATCGAATTTATTTTGTACCTAAAAGCACTAAAGGGATGTATTTTAAATGTAAATCTCTCCAAATGCTTTTTCTTCTCTTGTTTAAACTCGAATTGACTCCGACAATACTTGAATGCACGTGGATTTAGTTCGTTGATGATGAAAAAGCTTTGAAATGCGTTAACAATTCGAGTAAATAATGATCTGTTATCTTTTTCGACAGGTAATGTACATACATGACCATAGTTTTTGATCTAAAATGATTTATTTCATTAATGAAAACAGTTACTGACTATTAATAATTAATATTTAATTTACCAGTCGTATTTCAGCCATAATTCAATCCGTATTATGACAGTAAATATTTTAATTTTTGTTTTATAAATAACAAAACAAATTTCCCGCCTTCAATTCGTACAACAATGGACAATTGACTTTATAGTTTAACAACTTACGAATAGATAGCACTTAATGCTTTTTCCGATGCTTGTATATATACACAAGTCACAACAACCAATAATAATCTTATCAATTATTTTCAATGTTTACATTAATAATTGCATGTATTTTTGTGTCCACCTCCTCAAGTACAATAGATTAAGTGTAAAAAATCATGGCGAAAGGGTTTGTTTATCGCGGAAATAATGGTACAATCCGTTGTAATGACACTGTACTTTGAACACAACTTGCCAAGTATGTTTATAACTAATTGAATACATCTGAGTTAATGTCTGTTGTTGACACAGAGTTTATCACAAGCCGGGGTTTATCTCTGATAACACAGTAATGTGGGCTGTCGCGAACAATCTCTTCATAACCTAAACAACTGCTCGATGACAGATTAGTGCTGTGTGCGTTTTAAATCAGTTACAATGCGCGTGCAGTAGAAAAATGGAAGATTCTGTGATCTTTGTCAACACTGTGCTCGATACAAAGACTGTTAAAGTACCTACAACACCGACAACAACCGCTGAAGACACTTGTATCTATGTATGTAAACAGTTGTGCATAGGCCCCATAGCGCGTCATTTGTTCGCGTTACGCGAGCATGGCTCAAAGAATTTTCTCGCCTTGAACGCAGTGTTTAGTGAACGAAATGCCAAATATGATTTTCGTATTCGTTACAAGGTGGCGAATATATCCAACTTGAAGAAACACGATGTCAAAGCGTACGACTATTATTTCCATCAGGCACGGAATGATGTTTTGGAGAATAAAATACCGGACATTGTGTATGAAAAGTATAAGCGGGAATTGGTAGGACTCGGTGTAGCCGATATGTACAGAGTTATACTTGAAAAGGATATACCACGCGAGATAGTTGAGAGTGACTACAAGAAATATATACCGAAGGAAGTGTTGAAAAGACATTCATTCTTCATAAAGAAACCGATACACGATTCGTTGGGTAAAATTAAGAAATCCGGCCATGACGCTTGGTACGTTAAGGCGGAATACCTCAAACAACTGGAGGTGATGGCGCCGGAATACTTGTCGGAAGAATATCGCGCCGTGACTGATATGGATGGTAGTGTATGCAGTGTGTGTGTGCGTGTGTCACCGTTTCATCCCACCGAACCAGGTGTACGAGTGTGTTATGATTCGAAGCGAGAGGTGAGCTATAGTTACATATTATTACATACATTACAATTATAATAATCACTGGCCGGCGATGATGGTGGAATTGCACTTGTTATTAACAAATGTCCCGTTTCCATAGCAATATGTTTACTTTATATCCGTTAATGTTTTTGTTTTAACTGTTGTTACAGATCTGGCAACAACTGTGCACAATAGGAGATTTATGTTTTGTCTCGGTACGCAATGATGGTACAGTTGAAATTAGTCGCAAGAACGGCATACCATCGTACCTGAAGTTTAACTCTCTGCCCGTGATGCAGTCGTTCGTCAGTCTGTTAGACGGCTACTATCGACTAATGGTGAAATGGATCTTCAATCTGTGCAAAGACATCGTTACACCCTCGTTACAACGGCTGTACGCTATGAAATGCCATGGCCCGGTGGGCGGGGAGTTCTCGTACGCAAAGCTGGAGGAGAAACGAAGTAATCGGCCCGGCTGTTTTGTACTGCGTGAAAGTGAATCTAAATACAACACATACTACATTGATGTATGCGTGAAGAACAGCCTGAAACCGAAGAGTTACAAGCTGGAGAAAATTGGACAGGATGAGTTCATCTTCAACGATGATCTACGCAGGTACAAGAGCGTTCAACAATTAATGGCAGCTTACAGTGATGCCAGTTCACCAATTTATCTGCAAGAATGCCTGCCACCTTCGGAATATGGTAAGTTCATAAACTTAAAAAGTGACATGTTACATTTGTAGATTTAGTAGCAGATGCCTGCAACTTGGCCTGGACAAGTCAATTATACATTATTATATGTATAGAAATATAACATGAATTCCTATATAATATTGAAATGTAAATTAAAGTTGTGAATTTGATTTGCGAGTAATTTTGATCGCTGTCGTTGTCGAACTCTTAGAATCGTTATTTCAGTTCTGAAACTATTCGTTTTTAACTTTTGTCTGTTATCTATATCTAATTACATTGATAAAAATCAGTTATTTATAATAAAACAGTCAGAAAAAATCTAAATAATTATTTAATAAACATACATATGTATATGGATACAGGCACATAACTATATCAATACATATCTGATAATGACAGGTCTTTGATTTTGGTGACTGTAATTTTAATATTTACAATACGATTCTTCATATGGCTTTACAAATCGTGTGATCGACTAATCCGCACGAGCCAGCCATAAGGCCTGTTATACCTCACTGTTGGTGTACATGCGATTCTGTGTGCCAAATCTGAATAATGGATCTTCACCGAGCACCTGTACTTATATAATTGCGCACTCGGCAAGGGAGTGAACACATACAGTTCAAAGTCAGAGTCAGACAGTCTGCCCTGGTCTGCCCTACCAAAGTCACAGTCGATGATCAAATATTTACTACGCAAATCAGTGCAAACAGTGCACACTGTGCCGGCCCTGTGTCTGATATCACCATGCACCTGGCTATAATGTACATCCAGCGTTGTACTAGGAATATGTTATACTGGGTGATGTACTGACAGTGATACTGCTTGTATTTCGCACACTTTCTGCCAAGATTCGAGTACGTACATCCTTTAGTTCTGTTCTTACAAAGTGTCGACCGATGTTATGGCAACCGTGAAGGTGGTATCCGTGAAATCTGCAAGATTCGTTTGTAGACCATTGATGTCTGACACACCAGACATCCACGAGGTGTTATTGCACCTTCTTTGCTATATTTACTATTTTTATTTTGAATACACATTACTTATAGTTGGAGGCACTAGCTTGATCACCTATGAGTCGCACTGAGCGATATATTTTCCGGGTGGCCATACAAATTTTAGTTTTAATAAAAAACAACTCTCCTAATGTCCAGACAATATAATTATTCAAACTGGAGCGTGCAATGTTGAGTGTGAACTTGCATGGATTCTCCATTACGTTGGCGGGATGATCCTGTCGGCAGTGGTCTAGGAGTTCTGTTTGGATGCCCGTCCATTCGCATTGACCCGAATCCGCTATTGAGCAAAGGTATTTGCGGTATGGACAGGCCTCCTCGTGGGCTTCGTTTTCCACAAAAGGCACTTTACTAGGACATCCGTTGTGGCGGTATCTACACGAGAAGCTCATTAGCTTTGCCAGTTTCTCGTACACCTCGCTCCTGGTGCCTTATTTTTCTGCCGATGGCAAACATCGACCACACCGGTACTTGACATTGTCCATCTGGTGCACCGATCCCCTGAACAAATATCCATCGCAGTTCTCGCACGCTATTTTCGGTAGAACTGCAATAGGCATCTCCATGGTCGCAGTAAATGTTGGCTTTGTAGCAATATAGATCTGTAAAACATTATAATTGGCAAGGATACTAAAATATGTATCTGCAAAATATTGTTCTAAACTTAAATAGAACAAATCAAACACATACTTCTACTAGTATTGGATATTTCGCTGTTAATTTAACAGTTATCAAGTGACGTACATATCACATGAAACATGATAATGTGCGCACTCACCAACACTCAAAAAACATTCAGCTGAATGCATGGTGCATGGACGTTAACGTGAATGGACGAGACATGCAAATGTCTTGCATCAAAACATTATCAAGAGAGAGAGAGAGACAGAGACAGAGAGAGATTGATTTATGGAAAGACCGTCAATTCTATCTCTACTTTCATCTCGTACATCTACGTATGCGTAGTAAACCACGTGATTTCGGTTTCTTACTTATGCGCATGAGTAGTCGACCACATGGTCATATAGTGCCAGGAAACTGGAACACAACAGTCTAGTTTCCAGATCACCCCCAATACTCGAGCTCGCACTATCATATAAATCTGAAATTTACGGAATCGTGGAACTGCATTAATTATTTTAATTATTATTACAGGTAGGGTAGGGTAGGTTAGGGGAGGGTTTAAATAGAGTAGTGTATTATTAGATAGGATAGGGTAAAGTAGCCAAATCTATATATTGCACTAATAGCGTATTATTTCGTAAACAGACATCGTGTATCTTCGTACTGGAAGATGTCGGGAAACTAGACACTTGTAACTGGAACGGAACACGTCGTGTTCCCACCAGGAGGCGGACACGTAGTGTTAAATTTTGTGACTCTAGTCTGCAACTTATCTTACATGTATGTAATGCATATTTCATAGTTTCGACTGGAAAAGTTAGATGTCACTAAGAGTATTCTTGCTAGGTCAGCAAATATAGCGGTATATTTAAATTGATTAAAATTTTGTATTTAGGAAATTATTAACAAAAATTTTATTTTTGTGTACAAATTTTTTATTTACTAGTTGCTAATAATAATTTACTATTTACAACATTAATAAAATAATTAAAATTAAACATATATACAATATTTACAATAGTTGGTATTTCCACAAATTCCTGTAACTCTGGAGCTTCTATTACTGCTGTAGATACCGTTAAATCTGGATATTCACCTAATCCTGTTCGCAGAATGTTCGATATATTTGTGGATATAATCAAATGCCTGGATTGTTCCTGGTAATTCTGAAATTAAAAAATGGAAAGGAGTTAGCAACAGAATTCTATTCTACCATGTCATGTAATTAAGTATATATATATATATATATATACCGGGTGTCCCAAGAAATCTGGGACATAGGGAATTAACATGTAAAATTGAAAAAGTTGCGATTACTTCTGTATTATATATTATAGAGCTCTGAAATTTGGTACAGGTGTAGGGATAGGTTATTCGCATTGATTGGTATTAATTAAAATGATATTAATACTCACATTTCTAATAAAAAAAAATATATATATATATATATGTATATATATATATATATAATGTTGATATGTATATATACCAATAGTTGGAATTTCTTCCGACTCTTTCTCCTGTAAACCAGCTGGGTTTGTCGGTGATAATGGTAATCGAATTTATAAATTCAATAGCTTAACATTGTAATACTAAAATCAAACAAAACTTAATTAGCAATTGAATAAATGTATGTATGATGCATGTATATCTATACATTTACGTACCATGCACAAAAATAGTTGGAATTGCTCCAATATTTAACTTTTTGGTCAACGGACTTCTGTACTGGTCTCTGCCATGTCTAATCCTCCCATGTTTTCCAACCATTTCGTACGACGTTCATCAGACAATGGCAAATGGTGATAGTCCAAATCAGGATTCTTCGTTGAATTATTGGAGCAGCCAGGAACACAACATACTGAACGTACCATTTTGCTGAAGTAACATTAATAATATTAACATAACAGTTGCCATGCTATTTATGTATACATATAATACATATATATGTATAACAAATACTACATGCAAAATATCAGCATCATATTCACATGCTTCATATAAAATAAATACATTTTTAAAAGCTTACCTTTTCAAATTTCACAAACAGCACTTTACTTTACAAATCGCCCTGCACCGTAATGTATTCGTAATGACTGTATATAGTTTAGAGACTGATACACAACTGAAAATATATTCTCATATCTCTTTAAAAGTAAACTTAATCCGATTTAATAGCACAAGCTTCGAAGAATCGTTTACTAACCACTTCGAAACATTCAAATAACTATCAACAGACACCATTTGCTTAGTCACGTGATTACATTTTTTCAATCGGGCTGACCTAAATAACTTATTTGCTAGTGACCAACTAGTGCCATCTGACTTTTTCAGTCGTAAGTAGGATATTTAGGCAAAACAATTTTACAGTACTGAAAAGTATGCTGTATCTAACGTAGTCACAGGCGCGTCCATAACCGTGACTACCCCCTGGCTGTATCTAACGTGGTCACAGGCGCGTCCATAAGCGCGACTACCCCCTGGTTCCCACTATCGCCATGAGGTACCTAAATGTTTTTATCAATTAAACTTGTATACAAAATTGATTGGAATGTATATTAACAATAGGAATAAATTATAATAGCACTAGAATGACAATAACAATTTACTTAATCATACATTTTAAATTAGATAAATACTCATTATACATTTATACAGACAGGAAAGGGAAAACGTTAATACAAATAAGAACATGGAATATAAGAAGTCTAAAGGGAAAGGAAACAGAGTTAATAGATGAATTTGAAAAGGCCAGATTAGACATACTATCTATAACCGAAACAAAAAAAAGAAAGGAAAAAGAATAACAAACATCAAGAATGGCCATATATTTATATCTAGTGGAATCCAAAATAACGAGAGAGCAAAAAGCAGAGGTAGGTAGCATAATTAACAAAAAAAAAAATGGAGCAATCTATAACAGAGTGGAAATGCATAAATGAAAGGTTGGTGATCATTAAAGTAGACGAAACCGACAACTTCTTAGCATATATAATGATAATATATGGACCAAATGAAGATGAAAACAAAGCAAATAAAGAAGAATTCTGGAACAAATTGCAGTTAGAAAATGAAAAACTGGAAGAACCGATATACATAATGGGAGATTTCAATGGCAGAGTGGAAAACAAAAACAAGGGGCTCGAAGATGCAATGAGGACGCACGGAGAACCTGCCAAAAACAATAACGGAAACCGACTCATCGTTTTTTGCATCGTAAACGAATTTAAAATACTAAACACGACATTTAAACATAAGGAAATACACTAGAGAAAAAGGAGCAGAAATGAAAAATCCGTAATAGATTACAGAGAACAATGTTTCCAAAAACATTTATATATCAAGCTATGAGTCAAGAATACTTTCTTAGTTAAAGATACTGTATGATGATTACGAATAAAATGGTGAATCATCATACTTATATGTAATAAACATTTATGTAACTACTTGACAGTTCACAACCAAACAATTTAGTCCACATTACTAATAACAAACATTAAATTACACAATGTATGTAAATGAAAATTAACACTATATAAGTAAAGATAATATGTGGAGATGTTAGTTCCATCCCAGTATCCTGACAGGATACATGTTCTGAAAAATTTGATAAAATTTTTATTTCAATATAAAGCACAGATTTTCCCATTAAATGTGGAACACGATATTTGATATATATTCGCCTCAGCTTTTCTTGCAAATGGTCATTCTATTGAGGAAATTTTTCGTCCCCCTTTCGCACATTTCTAGGCTTCCCCGAACAATTAAAAACTCAATACGAAAAAACGCAGTTTGAGACATGGCCGTGTTTTTGTGTGAGTGACTGATACTATCAATCAGCTATTTTGTCATATCATACATTTTTGCAACAAAAAGTGTACCAATTCCATCGAGTATGACAGAAAAAAATTATTAAAGTGTCATTTTTCTTTCCGCGTCTTACAATTACGAATTTGACTGAATTCTCGCCTAATTTGTTTCTATTTTTATATTTTAATTATAAATAATAAATGAAAAACTGTTTATAGTTGGAAGGTGATTTGTCACAATTTAGTAAAGTTGTTAAATATTCGTTCCCTGTAAGGGGTAGGAGTAAATGACGAGAAGTACTTGTTCAAGGTGTCAACAGAACTTTAATCGGATAAATGACAGATTAAAAACTGCTATAATTTTGATGTTTTCATTAGTGTCAACGTTTCGGCCATTTGCTTTATGGCCATCATCAGGACATACAAAATCAAAAAAAAAAGAAATAAGAATTAATGTAACACAAAACAAGTGGATTGACAATGAACAAAATTAATTAATTACCTGTTTCACACGTGACATAAAGTTGTAACAATTTAAAAAGTTATCGTAAAAAGGGAAAAAAAGTTTTTAATCTGTCATTTATCCGATTAAAGTTCTGCTGACACCTTGAACAAGTACTTCTCGTCATTTACTCCTACCCTTTACAGGGAATGAATATTTTACAAGAAAAACTGTTTAAATTATTAACAATAATTAATAATAAATTTGTGTTATAAATATAGTAAAATACAGTCATTTCAAATATTTGAAAATAATGCAACATATATTTCTCTCCAAGGATCCAAGACAGATGGAACAACATGGCGTTAATTTTTGTTTGCCGCGCCTCTAGCGTAATATCACGTAATATACTGAACACATTATGTTAAGGCCCCGGGATCGCTGTATGCTGCTTAAAAACGACAGTTTTAAAATCAAATATCTCTTTAATGCAGCTATTAAGAGATCTGATTTTTTCTACATCATTAAAAAGGATTATGAACGTACTATCCCGCAATTTATTTATTTCATACCATTTGTCTATATTAAGAAATAAATGTTTGAATATTAGTAATTTGTCAATTCCGTTTCGGATAAGACTCTCTTCACAGGATAAATATCGAATATTTTTTGCAGCACACATATAGCAAACACTGTCCTCTACAATAGTGGATATTTTATTTTTTGATCAACCATCAATTAATTGAAGAAAAGTCAATTTTTGTTACAAATCGAGGAACGGACGAACACAAAATAATTTTTTCCTCGTTTACTAATGACAATATCGCTTTAAAAATTATCCATTGCTGTAGTGGTTCACTTTCTACAAACAATATATTTTTTTTGAAACAATATTCGTGCTAGTATCGGCGTCTTATCCAAAACGCGAAACTGTCCTATACTACCCTATGTTAAATTTAGTTCCAGAAAAATGCACCACGTGGCGTAGTGACCTTTTACTTGTCAGAGTTTTGGGAATGTACTTTTATGACAGGCAATTTATCGGATTATTCTATTGACAATGTTTTCATCAATGGCTCTAGCCTTTCGTATAGAATACTTTACAAATTTGTATGTATACTAACGTGGCTGTGAAGATATTTCATTCTAGGCTAACCGAGGAAAAATAGGAGATAACTAAATAAAAATATTGCAGAATGTAGAGAATTAATTTCTGCATCTAAGACAGTAATGAGATTTAATTTTTTGATAATACATAACTAAAAAAAAAGTTTTAATTTCTTGAAAATATACTTTACATAAAATAGTCATTTTATTGACTTGATATTAGTCCATATTTTTTATTTTTAACTCAAATATGTTTTTGTTACATATTTAAAAAAAATCTGATTATATCTAAATAAGACGAAACATGTTGTAATGGAATATTTATTTCAATGAAAGTAATAGAATGAATTAATATTTTGTAATGTAATTACATGTTTTATAAGAACAGCTATTGAATTGAAACAAATATACAAACTGTAACACATTGTAACTCAAAAAGTTTGTGTTTTACGAAATTAGTTTTGAGAATGTACAGTAGACTTTCGATTATCCGTGCACGGTTGAACCGCAATTCTGGAGCAACAAAGCGATTCTCTGCTTTACGATAAATTGGTGTTATGCAAATTAAGAGAAACCAGAAGGAAGAAAGAAGCCATGTCATTGAAACAGAAGTCAATAAAAGACTATTTTTCCTAAACATTTGTAGTTTTTGTTGTTCATTTATATATCTTCTATTTAGTGTACACTGTACAGTTATACAGTTTATACCAGTATATCTGGCTTGCATATGTGTACTTTATTTATCCGTTGTTTTTGATTATCTGCGCCGAGTCTCGCCACCATTATCGCGGATAATCGAGTCTACTGTAATGCAGATTATTGTTTTAATGTCAGATTATAAGATAGCTAATTTAAAATTAAGGAGTTTTAGAAATTTAGAATTTAGAGGTTGTAATATTACTAAATATAGCATTTTTAATTTAATTTCTGCCGTTATAAAACATGCAAAATTAATTCTGTTTATTGCTTTTAATGTAGAATTTTATGCCCTACAACATTTATTTGAAGCTTTCTTCTCTAAAATTATAAGAGAAGCAGGAAATTATAAAAATATGATTTTACATGTTAAATTCCTATGTTTCGGTGTCACGGTCACCACCCGGTATATATGTATATATATTTATTTCTTAGAATTAACAATTATTATAAATGCAAAAAATCCATGACCATTGCTTTACTCTACTTTATTTGAAATAGATAATACCTTATAATTACAGAAATTTAGAAACAATTCGTATTTTTAAGAATAAATTCGAAAAATCTCTTTATTTACTTTATTAAATAAATATATACTGAAAAAAGCTTACAGAATGAAACTCAATATATTGAAAAATAGATATAGATTTCATATTTTTCCATGTCTAATTCAGATTTAAAACTCGCTTCAGTAAACAGAAATACTTCTATTCACTGTACTTCGGCATACACGAATTCATATATACCCATAGTTCTATTGTCCTAGTTATTACCCCTAACTGGGATGTTGTAAATCATAAGTACACTTAGCGAAGCAAGTTTTCTTGTGACCACGACGATCACGACGACATCTAACAGGCCAGAAACAAATGAAACGGGCGATCCCGGGGCCTTAACAAGGGGTCTCGCTACGTCACACAATATAGTGGGATTTTACAACGTTTGAAACATATGCATTTAGATTTTTCTATATAACATATTAAAATTTCTAAAGTGTTAGGCATATTAGTAGTACTTATATGTCCCATACTAGTTATTTTTATATTTATAGTTGTTAATTCGATTAAGGTCAAAAATCTCGTGGTCTTGCTGCCTACCGCATTTGACAGAATTTACATATATGATAGAACGGTTAATCCAAAATAAAAATTTTCACGTATCAATACTTAATACAAAAGAATTTTACAATTACAAAACCCACGAAATTAATTCAAAAGCACGGTCAAAAACTTACAAACTAACGTCAAAAGAATTCAGACACAAAATCATTGAATGGCGTCCATGCGTATGCGTTCCAGTTGATGTATTACGCGACAGTACATCGTAGCTATGTTCGGATAGAACGTCAAAAAAGTTTAAATTATTTTCTTTATTTTCGGAAATCATTCATTCATTGATGTAATAATCACTACAGGCATAATTCTCATTATTATAGGAAACACAAACTTTTTTGACAGTTAAGCGTGCATAAAGCGTGCATTACACGATGAAGTTTTTCTTTTCAAGTAACCTTAAAAGTTTTCTCTCTCGCACAATTACGTAAGTGTAAGAGAGATAGTAAAGTCGACTTATAACGAAAAACTTATAACGTAAAACTGCAACATGCACTACTTTTTCTTAAAAGTTCCTTCAAGTTCTGCCCGTGGGCATGCGCATCACTGCTTATACTGCAATACCAACTTAAGCGTGTTTAAAAGTTGCTTCCATCTATTTTCATCTGTCAGTTTGTTTTGTTATTTGTTTATTTTGTTATTTGTTTATATTGTTTAAACTGTAAAATGGCATATTGGAGTAGAGAATAAATTGAAATTTAATTAAGTTAATTTATTAAATTAAGAAGAAATTTAATTTATATTGGTATGGCTGCTTGTTTGACACTTGGATATTTTAATTCACGTAAAACTTGATCGTGTAAATAAACTTGTAAGGTCACTTATAAAGACGCTTTTAAAGTTACTTGAAAAGAAAAACTTCGTCGTGTAATGCACGCTTTACAATGTCATACAATTGTTTTTAATTTTGTTTAAATTCCATGGCTATTCCTATATACAGTGCACGCCGCTTAATGTGATCACATCGGGACTCGAGTTTTTTGATAACAATAACCGATTGATAACAATATCCGAAAAAAAACATAAACACAAAATATTATTAATTAATTTAAAATACATATGTAAGTAACAGTAAATAAAGAATGAAATTAACTAAAAAATTTAAAATAAATATAACATTTTTGCATTTAAAATATGTAGATATGTGTGTAGTACGTACATATATGTAATTATTGTAATATGTATGTGTGTATATTAGAAAAGAATAATTCAAATTTAAAACGGACCAAATTATTAATAAAAATTTCATTCGTATGTTGCGTCTGAAAAATTAAATGACTTGTGCTGCACACCTTGCCGCAAAACTTAGTTCAGTTAAGACAATACAAACGCATTGTCCGAGTTTATCTATGTTTATCTATAATACCATATAATACAGTAAACTAGACAATACAATTTCTGTAAGGTTCTTTGTAAAAACTACTTTATTGTAATATTGCTTTTGAAATTTCTCGGGACGAAAACAAACCTAAGAAAGAACATTAACCGATATCATGATTCCATTAAACGAATTTTTTTTAATGTAGTTGTATACGTCCGGGCCGTTCTTCGTGAAAGTGATAACAATAACCGATTGATAACATTATCCGTGATTCCAATAAGCGGCGTGCACTGTATTATGTTTTCATGAAATTTTAAACTTGATTTTCTGTTATGAAATGTCATCCGATTGCTCACTTACAAGGGGAGGTCGCCACCGCCGGAACAGGGATTTGGCTGAAATTTTTTTTCGAAGTAGCTGTACACCTATGGTGTTTAGTGGCAAAGTAATAGCACGCACTATTTTGTCCTTTTCGAGAAAAAGGGCTTTAAAGTTAACGCATTAAAGATAAAGCATTTATATACCCCCTACAAATGTGCACTGACAGTTGTTACAGCGGTGTCGCGCGGTTATACATTCTGCTTTACACGCGGTAGGTCTGGGTTCGATTCCCACTCAAGTTATGTTTTATTTTTACATTTTAATTATTCTTAAGAAATTAAAAACTCTTTAAATTAATAATAAATTTATTTAATTCACAATCATAAAAATATGTATGTATGCATAAAATATGTATGTTAAATATGTATTAATTTAAATAATGTGTTTTTGCTTAAGATATATTCATTTGTTTTTTTATAATCCGTGCATTTGAATTGCCCGTGCAGAAGTATCGTTTATAAAGGAGGCCAAGTTTTCACTACGATTCTGTTTCAATTATTTTTATGACGATTACTATTCCAAAAGTTACGAAAAAAAAAATCCGCGGAAAGAAGAGAGTGATGATTGTAAATTAAATAAATTTATTATTAATTTAAAGAGTTTTTAATTTCTTAAGAATAATTAAAATGTAAAAATAAAACATAACTTGAGTGGGAATCGGTCCCAGACCTACCGCGTGTAAAGCAGGCCGTATAACCACGCGACAACGCTGTAACAACTGTCAGTGCACATTTTTAGGAGGTATATAAATGCTTTATCTTTAATGCGTTAATTTTAAAGCCCTTTTTCTCGAAAAGGACAAAATAGTGCGCGCTATTACTTTGCCAATAAACACCATAGGTGTACTGCTACTTCGAAAAAAAAAATTTCAGTCAAATCCGTGTTCCGGCGGTGGCGACCTCCCCTTGTTAGATGCAGAATTCAATTCTCTACAACTTTTATTTGAAGTATTTTTCTCTAAAGTAATTTGGGAAACACCCGGTATGTCCTGAAACAAGTATCAGTGATAAGAGCGGTAGTTAAAAAATCTTCGGACCGGCCCATCTACAGACACAACTGTCAGTTTGATTAGGCTGGTCTAACCGATGTGCCTGAGACAAGCATTGCCCTTCGAGAAGAGCCCCGTCGACATGGAGCTACCGAGCACCACGTCAACAAAACTCCAAACAATATACGAATGCCGGAATTAAAAATTAATTAAATAAATAACAAATAAATAAAAAACAATTCTTTAAAAATTTTACTAATACCAACTAATACAATATAATATAAAAGAAACATATAACTAGTAACATAAGTATCTGTCACATGGCAGCCATCTTGTTGTAACGTGTCGTCGATTGTAGTTGGTAGTTGAAAACTGCAGCTGTTATCTTGATGCGACCGGTCGCGACCTAATCGACTTTATCACTGATAGTGACTGATAGTAATTGATGAAAGTCCAGAATATCGGATGTCATCGGGCGAGTCTTTGTGTGATTTCGACAATTCGACATTCGGCTTCGTGTTTTCAAACAGGCGCCAAATTGAGATAATCATTTATTTTTAAAAATGAATAATTTTAGTTTGTTTATTGATAAACATGCATGTATGAGTAGAATATATGTTAAAAATTACTTTAAAAAAAAACCTCCGTTATAGGGAACACTCCCTTATGGTGAACCAAATTGCAGGTCCCTTCAAGTTTATTATAAGCGGAATCCACAGTACATAATTTAACAATACAAAAAATTCGCCTGCCGATAGGCAACCAAATTAACATTCGCGTATAACTGCACTGCGTAGGTGAACAAATAAGAAAGTGAACTCGTGAGAAAGTGAACAAGTGAAAATCATTGAAAAGTGGTAGGAGGGGTGCTTTCGAACTCCGGAGAATGGGAACTCGCGCGACAAGAATTTGTTGCGACAGTAGTAAGATAGTGTGAACAAATGAGAAAGTGAACTGGTGAGAAAGTGAACTAGTGAGATTTCGAACTCGTGAGACGCACTTAAATAGTTCTGAATCATATCACTACATATTTTTTTTTCACAAATTTATCTTTAACACTTCTTTATCACGTTATTAATATCATAATTTACAGCAATATTTAGTTTTACAGTCGTTATAAATAAATTTTTCATACAAAAATATTTCCTAATTTAACTGTCATTCTTGAAATTCAGTCCAGAACGTACGCTTTTAGACTAACCAATCTACGTGCGGTACCACACGGTACAACCATCAGCGCCATCTGGCAGCTGTCATCACAAATATCTATTGTTCTGTCGTCTTATATTCTGGATACGAGCCGTGGCCCACGACCTTCTCGATTGTACACAACTGTCACTCAATCGAGAAGGTCGTGGTTCTGGCCTTAGAGTGTACACACTGTAAAGCCAGGGCTGTGGTAGCGCCAGGGCGCATCTGGGCGCCGCCCCGGCACTTTTGATCCGAGATTTTCGGCTTGTCATGTCAAATATGCGGAAACTACTTTCTTGTGGAGAATACGGCGGGAACTATATACTTACGTAGAAATGGAGGAATATGGCACTACTTTCATCGAGTGTGTATCATTGTGCGTCATAATCTGTTTGAATAGTGTTGTGTTTATGTTTTTTCCTCTACATTAAAATATTCTGCTATAAAGTAAATATGATTATTACCACCTTGTATTTCATTATCTGAAACATAACTAATATACTCGTATATTGTAGGGCTACTATAATGAAGAGACACCAAGAAAAATTAACAAATTATTTTGCTTTAAAAATAACAAAAATATCTTCCGCCACAAGTGCTTCCACGGAAACTGAAGTTATTGCTAGTACTAGTAGCAGTACTACAAATAATGTTGAGCCTGCTGATAATAACATTGTTCTAGATTATCCGGTAATTTAGAGGGAAGAGCAATGGTTGGAATGGAAAGAAAAACACAAGTGGTTAATTTGTAAAAATGGACGCCTAGGGTGCAGTGACTGTTCTTTGGTCAAATCATTAGAGTCCTATAAGACGCAGGAATTATATTTAAGCGGAGAAGGAATAGATTGTAGTGTGACTTTTAACGATTCGGACAAAAATCAGCAATTAAAGTCAATAAGAACAAAAATATCTGCCCATCAGTTATCGAAAGCTCATCAAAAAGCAAACTTTATTTTAAAGCAATCTGAAAAGAAAAGTTTAGAAACTATTACATTAACACAACAAAAGGTACACTTTAGATCGACTGAAAAAATATTCAATACAGCTTATCATATCGCAAAAAATTATAGACCTTTCTCGGATTTTGAAGACTTAATTCAACTACAAATACAAAATAAAATTGATTTGGGCGTAACACTTCATTCGCGCTATAGTGCTACGGGAATACTGAAGCATATTGCTGTAGAATTTAAGAAGAAGTTAACATATAAATTTATTACTGATGAAAAGAAAATTTCCATTATCATCGACGAATTGACAACATTGGCCAAAGTATCTGTTTTAATAGTCTACGTAAAAGCATTTTTGGAGGAAAGTGAAGAGTTGATATTTCTAGATTTAATATCACTAAATAATCAAAAAGCTGAAACAATAGCAACTTCTCTATTGGATTGCTTAACTTCTTATGGCTTGAATGAATCATATTTACAAAAATATCTTGTGTGTTTTGCATCAGATTGTGCAAGTGTAATGCTAAGTAAAACATCATGTGTGGGGAAATTGCTACAAGAAAAACTAAAAGCACCTGGTATAATAATTTGGCATTGTTTAAATCACCGACTTGAACTTGCCGTGCATGACACTGTTGCCGACATGAATGCGCTTAATCACTTTAAAATTTTTATAGACAGTATTATTTGAATACTTTATACACTCAATCGAGAAGGTCGTGATTCAGCCAAACAACCAATTCACGTCATCGTTTAGGGAAAACCTCTCACACAAATGTCACTATGTATTTATAAATATATTTTTTAATCGACATTTTATTGGATTTTTATTATTAATATACAGGAAAAAACCGTTAATATAACTAATAATGTTAATAAATATTTCTATTAATTTATTTTTCGTTCATTTTTCACGTTTATAGTAGACGTTTCTTGCGACTTAAACTGTAAATGTGTTTCCGTGTAGCAGAACATTGTTTTAATCCGTTTTAGAACTCGTGTAAACGTAATCGAACATGACGTTATAATATCTAGTGATATTGCATTGATGACGTGATTTGGTTGTTTGGCTGAATACAGTGTACGTTGCATGGAAACATCCCAAAGGCTTCTAAATATTATAATTTCGCTCCGATTTATTATGATTCTTTACTTATGAAATTAAGTGTTTCTACTCCCAGTTGTAGAAAAATAGTATACAATACACCTCGAGAGAGACCACCATTTTTCCCTCGATGTATTTGTGGCCCTCTGGCTTCAAATTATCACTCAGGAAAAATAAGACGTTTCTGTCTTTTGGTGTATAATGTATATATTCACCTCAAAAACCATTTATTTCACTTTTAAACGCACTTGTCAACTGTCGGTCTAGTGCAAACAGTGTGGTTGACTTTAGGAATCGTCGATTTTTCAAGCTTGTATCAGGAACACATGCATGCGAAGAGGTATAAGTGCTCCTGGTTTGTAGAAAGAGAATAATTTTTATATAGCTGTCTTTGTCTTGCACATAGCTCTTATGGGAACAAGTAACGTACCAATCATAAACGTCACTGATGATGCTCGCTTTTCATTGGTGAAAACTGTTACTCTAAATAATTTACTCTGTGGGTTGTGATTCGTTGAATCTCCTAGAAATGATACGTTTAAGGTTATGTAGTAATGTAATGTATGTATTTCTAGATAAGTCACCACTAATGCTATGCCAACCGGACATCATATCGGGGGACTCGTTGACTGATAGTATATCAGCCGCTTGCCTTCTGCCCTCTACACCCGTGTGTATCAACACGAAGGATCTGCAGGTGTACAAAGGTATGTGTAACCAGTTACAGGATTATACACCTCTGAATTCAATGCAAGTTGATCAGGTTTGTTCGATATTTATATAATATCTGTAATGTAATGCTCAAATAATGATAATACTATATGAATACATATCGTGCCTACAATCCACTATAAAATAGTGTTACTCATGTTTGAAATAAACGAAAGCAAATTGAGAACAACAAAAAAATAACAATAAAAAAATTAAAATCAAACTTTTATTAAGTGCCACTAAAAATATAAAAAAATAAAATCGTGGGTCGCAAATGTTTATATAAATTTGTCATTATAACATTTACGCCCCACGCTTTTATTTTTTTCTTTTTAGTGCAGCTTACTAAAAGTTTTTTTTATGCTATCCGGATATATAAAACGAAGGAATTGCTGACTTTTCTCATTTTGTGGGAAACCGAGGCGATGCAGGGAAAAATGGCAAGAGGTATTTTCGATTTGTATGATTTTTGTGAATTTTGGTCGATCGGATATCTAGAAGTGGGTTAAAATTAAATCCGAAGATTTCGGACAGACAGACAGACTAACAAGTGAAACTAAATGAAAGCTTGTAATAAAATCTACAATTCACCAACGTTTATTCATAAATAATTTATAAATTTATTAATTATATAAAAGTACGAAAAATACATTCATTACATCTAAAAGTGATCCAGTAGCAGTACTAAACATGTTGGTTGTGCGTCCAAGAAGACATGTTCATAATGTGAGGTTATGTAAACTTGTATATGCGCTTATGGTCAATCAGTTGATCCATTTTTTCTAACTTTTCCCACCAATAACGTAAACGGTGCTTTAGGATAAGATCGAACCATGGTGTAAGCGGTGCTTTCAGTTCTGACGTGAATGTGCTCATTTCTGTTCGCGGCACGAAGGTTATCTCGCTCACTTCATTCGAGTTCGGTGCCAAATGGACGTCGGCGCGGAGGAATAGGATATAGTCAACTTCGTGTTCGCCCCAGACTCCGTCGCCTGCGTCGTAATAATGGATTCGCGCCATGTAACGGAACGCGTCAAGAGGTACTTGAGATACAGGGATGCCTAGTTCATGATTCAGCCGCCGTTGGGCTGCTCGCTTAACGCCCAACGTATTGTATTCCTCTTTTTCACCCGGTATTTCATCAAGCGGATGACTGCAGCATGCGTTTGTATAGTGGTCAGGATATGTAATCTAGTAAATAAATAAATAACAATTTCAATTATGTGCCCCTTAAAACAAAATATGTAGTTATGCATACTGATTGACATAAACTAATTTGCAGTAAGAATACGTTTTTTTTTTTAAGGTTGCATTCTAATGAAGCATGCATACATGGTCTGTCCCAAAAGTAATACGACCACGTTCGTAAAAAAGAACTATTAAACATATTGGTAAAAGTCTTTAAAACTCTTCAAGTCCTTTGGGCGTCAGCATAATTTTTTTTAAGTACCCTGGAAGGCCTTTTCTGGAACTCCGCGAAAGACCCTTACGAAGCTTCTTTTACGTTATGCACACTTTCAAAATGGCATCATATGAGCACATTTTTGATTTGGGAAAAATTCTAGGAAACAAAAAGAAGTCGGCAAGAAACAGGTCAGGACTGTACGGAGGTTGGAAAAATGTTGAAAGGTTGTTTTTGGCGATATACTCGCGGACAGCAGGCAAGTGTAGCTGACATGGTGAAGCAACCAGTTGCCGGTAATTTCTTTTCTGATGCGGTTAACCCCTTATTTTAGTATTTTGAGCACTTCCACGTAAGAAGAACCTTTAGCGGTCTGCCCCGCGTGTAGAAACTGTTGGTGAATTAACCCTTTGCTAGCAGAAAACACGATCAACATGGCTTTCACTCTTGACTTTGCTAATACGTGCCTTTTTGGGGCTAGAAGAAGCCGGTGTGTGCAATTCTGAATTTTGACGTTTTGTATCTGGATCGTACTCAAAAACCCAGCTCTCATAGCCGGTATTTACATTGTTCAAATGAATGCCATTCCGAAAATTCGAATAACGTAATGACGACGAGGGTGACGAGGGTAACGACGTGGAGTTTCAGAAAAGGCCTTCCAGGGTACTTACAAAGCAAGGAAATGGCGCAAAAGGACCTACTTCGAAGCATTTAAACGATTTTTATCAATATGTTTAATAATATAATAATGATAGCATTACTTTTGGGACAGACCATGTATAACCGATCTTAAAAATAATAGAAATGATCTTTTACAAATTCTTATTTCATTTTTTTATCTTACACTTGCCTATTATTAGCTTTTTTCATCTTTGATACGAAATATGAAAACAAGTTCATTATGCCCTAGGGCGTAATGAGCGGGCATAATGACTTTTACATCCGCTAATCATTTCACTTTATTTTCTAACTTCCAGTCAACAAACTTTTACATAAATTGCCTTACATTTCGTGGACAATAAAAATAAATAGCTTTCTTCGCTCTTGTTAAAATATTTTGACATATTATCATCAAAAACAGGTAATACAGTCGACGTCATTTTCAATAAAAAACCAATTGAATGGGTAAATAAATAAATCAAAATCCTTGACAACGCATATGTCGTAATTATTTTGAACTGTCACGGTTTATTTTAGTTTTGATAAAAATAATAGGAAAATGTAATATAAAGTCTTATATGCACCACGAGTGTTACTAAATGATTGTCCCCATCGGGCGACATCCTTCTCTTGGGCCAAAGGCCCTCGGGTTGGAACATTGTCACCCTCCTTGCATAATCATCGTCATAACACCCTTGGTACATAAATAACTATTTTATATATTTGGAAAATGTTTTAAAAATTAGTTTTGATCTTTAAAATCTTTTAAAAATCAGTTTTGATCTTTAACTAGGAATGGATACAGACATCCATGCCTGTAGCTCATCGACGTATGTGCAATTCTGAATTTATCACAAATTATTTACCTAAATACACTTTTAAAATCGTAGATGCTTAGGTCGAAATAAAACAACAAATTTAAAACAAGTGTGAAATCATTGTCTTCTGTTAACAAAAGCAAAGCAGACTAAGCCGACTATAAATGCACTGATCTTCTTTTGTTCAATTTTTAATTAAGAAATATTTTTTTCTCCAATGGTCTTACATAATTTTTCAAAATAAAAAATAGCGAAAAATATTGTTCGATTTCCTGCATATGCAAGAAATTTTGAATGCAATTGCGTAGAAAATGAAGGAGAACTAGGAATGTATACAGACATACATGCCTGCAGCTCATCGACGTATGTGCAAGTCTGAATATATCACAAATTATTATTTATTTAGATTCACTTTTAAAATCCTAGGTGCCTAGGTCGCAAACAAAACAACAAATTTAAAACAAGTGTGATTACATTTTCTTCTCTTGACAAAAGCAAAGCAAACTAAGCCGACTATAAATGCATTGATCTTCTTTTGTTAAATTTTTAATTAAAAAATATTTTTTTCTCCAATGGTCTTACATAATTTTTCAAAATAAAAAATATGGAAAAATATTGTTCCATTTCCTGTATATGCATGAAAATTTTGAATACAATTGAATAAAAAATAACGCAGAAAAAAAATAAAAACTGAAAAAATATTGGAAAATATTTTTTTTCTCAAGTACGAAGGAAAATTTTGAAAAATAAAATGTACCTTGCACAACTAGACCATAACACGTATCTGCAGAAAAAATTTCATAAAGATCCGTTGGGTAGTTTAGGAGATCAGGGGTCCGATTCTTGAAATCATGCGCACATATTCGTGTGCGCAACTAAGCAAGAAGCGTGCACGAAACTAAAAACGATATTCTTGAGCGTACGCAAAGCGTTCGTGTACGCAGTTTTCGTGCGCATTTACATCGAGTGGCTTGCTGTATGCGAATGTCTGTTCGAGTGATAGAAAGTTGACAGACGGTATTATATATAGCATTTGTAATACAGATATATTTAAATTGTAAGTGTCTACCAATACTTATATGTATATAAATGCTATATATAATACTATTTTTATATATATATATATATATATATATATATATATATATATATATATATATATATATATATAAAATTGTAGTTTACAATCAGTTACAAATAATTAAATTCCTATTAACTATAGATAAATGGCAATTTAGAAGATTTCGTGCATTTGGTTCTCTTAAATGCTATCGAAGAAGCAGCAAATGATTTATTTAATCAGAGAAGAATATTGAATAGAATAGATGCATTTCAATTCAGTGAAAAGCAGTTTATGAAATTATTTAGGCATTATTAATAGCAGATCTCATTGATTAACTTAATAATTATTATTATTAACTTTATAATTCTTAAAGTTTAAAATATATGAATGTATCTTCGCATACTTTGTTATAGTTCATAGTACAATATATATATATATATATATATATATATATATATATATATATATATATATATATATATATATATATGTCGCATTTAATAAATATTGTTATATGAAAACGAAGTAAATAAATATATTTTATATTGTCTTAAAGTTGCATTTCAGATTTTATGACAAATTTGAATTTCCTGGTATTGTTTTTTCATAAATTGTATTAATATTTCTTTTTGTTCGTTATTAACGTTACGCGCGCTTCTCTATTTTGACAAAAATCAAAATACTGCAATTTCATTGGTTCTTAGCACGTACTGTAGTGGTGCGTTCGCTTGAGACGCAGCTTCGTGTGCGCTTCTACTGAGTACAATTCTCACACCGTTCAGGAATACCAATTTTACATTACGACTGTTCGCGTTCGAATCTTACCGCTCGCAACTTTCGGTGTGCGCAATGTTTCGCACGAGTTCAAGAATCGGGCCCCTGGGTGGAACAAAAAATCACGTACGAGCGAGCGAGCGAGCGGACGAGCGACATACATACGGACATATGTTGTAATAGTCATTTCGTGATCCAGGGGGTCTGTCCGGGATTTCTGTGCAAAAATTTTTGAAATCGGAAGATGCTACAGACATCGTACCGAACACTATAGCTCTTCGACAGGAGGCCGATGAGCTAAAAAAATGAAAACTGAAAAAAACTTGGAAAATTTTGAAAAATAAAAAGTACCTTGCACAACTAGACCATAACACGTATCTGCAGAAAAATTTTCATAAAAATCGGTAAGATAGTTTAGGAGATCTGAATGGAACAAAAATCTTGAACGAGCGACATACATACGGACATATTATGTTGTAATAGTCATTTCGTGATCTAGGGAGTCCGTCCGGGATTTCTGCGCAAAAATGTTTGAAATCGGTAGATGCTACAGACATCGTACCGAACACTATAGCTCTTCGACAGGAGGTCAATGAGCTAAAAATACAATAATGATCTTTTAAAAATATCACAAGTGACCTTGAAAAAAATGTTTTATAAGAAAAATAATTGATCTTTATAAAAAAAATCAATGATCGGATTCGAGGTATGACATAATGCCATCTCATATAATTTTTTTAAATTAGAGAATCGGTGCTCCATTTTAATAGAAATTGATCTTTATATTATCAAATATTATTCTACTCTACCCTACCTAAAGGTACATTAACCCCCGCCCGCTCTGCCACCCCTTCCCTACAATTGTAAGCCAAAGATCATTTGACAATTTTAATTATCATTCATAAGTTTTAAATTTCAAATTTTTTAAGATCGTTTAAAATTTTCCCTATTTTCCATATTTAAAGATTAAAATTTATGTTAACGATCATATCAACGTTAATATATTAATTTAATTTTCTTTTCTAAAAGATCATTTATTATTTATAAAGTTTATTAATTAATTTAGTAATTATCATCACTTGTTTTTTAAATATCTTTTAAATATATGCATAAGTATCATTCATTATTTAAAAATATCAAATTTTATTTATAATGTTCAAAAAAATAAGTAACGGATCGTTTGATAATTATAAAGATCTTTCATGAATTTGAAAATCCAAACCAATTTTTTAATGGTAATGTGTAACGAGCAAATATATTTAGTTAATATTTCCCTTTTCAATAATATGTGTTCAGTTCACAATTGAAAAAGGCTATGGTCTAAACCAGTGATGCACAACCCGCGGGCCGCATACGCCCCTCTTTCAAATTTTGCGGCCTGCTTGGGCATTTTTTACAGTAGAATGAGTTAAACAAAAAAAAACCTTAGCCAAAAACGAAAAAATTAGAGTTAACATTTTTTTTGCGACTCACGACCGGAAAACGATGTTATATGTTACCCCTGACTAAAAAATTGCCGCCCCAAAATGGCTGGCGTCCCTGGGCTATAGCCCACTTAGCCCTGTGGTTAGGGCGGCCCTGTACATGAGGATTCATGGCACAATTCTAACCTTAAATTTTTTACCTTAGCTGAAGATCGTTTTTGTAGCAACAAATCGCCTCGATTATTGAACAGAAACACACTAAATGCACGATGCAATGGAATGTGTCCATTAGCCTGTACCATATGACACTCTTTCTTGGATGCGTTCCCAACTATCTTGTCATTCTCATCCACCAATATGCATTTTTCTTTCATAGCCGCCAATTGTGTTATATCGTATGTTCCGATCGGTTTGCAGGCCGCAACGCTTGCGAACCATCTTTGTGGTGTATACTGCACTGTCCTTACCAACATATTGTCTACAACAAACGAGGAACACATACAATACCACGCCACTGTGACACCGGAATACAACACACATTCACGTTACCATGAACATAAATAGAACCACCTCTATAGAAATTCTTACATATATAGATAAGCTTAGAATACTGATAAGTTTGTCAACTTTGACAGCGAATGCTATATTTTTAATTGTTGATAATGTTTAGATCACTTTTTCATTACATTCGTGCGGAACACGACCTCGATAAAAAGTGTACTCTTACCGGTCTGCGACTAGGCCCAGTTTCAGGCGCTAATAACCGTAGGAAAATACAGTAACTGAATAAATACAATGTGGACATACGACTTGCGGCCATATGATCAGGCGCGTATATGGGGATGTGAAGAATTTTTTATGAATATTCCTGTTTTAATAATAACTAGGAATGAATACAGACATTCATGCCTGTAGCTCATCGACGTATGTCCAATTCTGAAATTATCACAAATTATTTACCTAAATACACTTTTAAAGTCGTAAGTGGCTAGCTCGAAATAAAACAACAAATTTAAAACGAGTGTGAAAACATTTTCTTCTGTTAACAAAAGCAAAGCAGACTAAGCCGACTATAAATGCATTAATCTTCTTTTGATTAGTTTTTAATTAAAAAATATTTTTTTCTTCAATGGTTTTACATAATTTTTCAAATTAAAAAATATGGAAAATAATGTTTCATTTCCTGCACATGCAAGAAAATTTTGAACACAATTGAGTGGAAAATAAAGGAGAAAAATATAAAAACCGAAAAAAAAATTTTTTTGTCAAGTACTTAATGAAATTTTGATGAAAAAAAAAGTGAAAAAAAGTTATTAATACATTATACAGCAAGGGAGAGAAACCACTTATTTTTCCTGAGGTGTAATTTGACAAATACATCGAGGAAAAAATAGTGGTCTCTCCCGAGGTGTATATACTATTTTTTACACGATCGGGAGAAGAAACACTTAATTTCATAAATAATGAATTATAATAAATCGAAGCGAAATTGCAATGATTAGAAGCCTTTGGAAATGTTTCCATGCAACGCGTACCATGACAACAGATATTTATTAAAAAAACCTTTGTTATAATACCTTACGGAAAGTCACGATTTTGACGCCATAGAAACCGACTTCTACTCCCAGACGTGTAAAAAATAATATTTTATACAGTCACTGTAAGCAAGATTACACTTTTAATCGAGAAGGTCGCGATTAAAACATACCGAGATATGACCGTTTTGACATTCACATTATTTGAAAGAATTTATGCAATCAGAAAAGTCTACATATGTTAAAATAAAATGAATCACATTATCGTTGCAAATAACAAAATTATCTCGAATGACATTTGAGAAGTTTTTGCGTGATTTTATTGACGTTAATTTTAGAAAAATATATTTCACGCATCACACACGTTGTATGCACATGTGTGCAGCAATATCATGCAGTTATATATGGTTATCATGGCTGTACTCGTACACGCTGGTTATGGGATGAATTTGACAGACCATAGTCAGTGCAAGTTAACGCACATGGGTCTAGAGTTTGCGGGGGAAACTGACACTACGGAGGGTGGTGTACGGTGTGAAAGTTGGCTAGCTAAGTCGACCGCTGCACTTACGGATAGCATGTTCCCCGGCAGAAGTATAGGTGACGCGAGGAATTATTGCAGGAACCCCACGCAGAGTGTGGATGGACCGTGGTGCTATAGTATGGACCCAGAGTTACTCTACGATGTATGTATGGTACCGCTGTGCAGGTATACAGAGTGTAGATTAACCGGTCCAGCTATGGAGTATGCTGGCAGACATAATAGGTATATACAAAATGTGGCAATACATCAAGTGCTGCTTGTCCATAAGGGTTGGTGAACTGCATAATTAACTATGTATGTATGTATTTATTAGGTCTGTTACCGATAATAAATGTCTAAAATGGGATAAACATCGTAAGAAAGTCCTCGACCCAGTCACCTCGACGTATTACGAACAGCGCAAATACTCCAAACGCAAATTCCCCGATGAAACGCGCTCATCCGCCAAGAATTATTGTAGGAACCCAGATGGCGACACTGCAGGCCCATGGTGTTTCGTTAAAACACACGGCAATGTCGTGAAACAGTACTGCGATGTAGCAATGTGTCAGATGGAGCCGTGTATGACATTCACAAAGAACATCACCGCCACAGCTAGTGTTTATACACATTATACGGAGCAGAATACACGTGCGAGCAGTTTTCGTTTCGGTTTGAAATTATGGAACTCTGATAGTTTATTAAATGCATCGGCCAGTATAGTTTTGTCCCTGTTTGCGCTGCCATTAAAAGAGGAAGAAATGAACATATTCCGTACAAGCTTAGTCGTGTATATATCAAATACACACTCGGCACTTACAGTTGGCAATGCGGATGTGGTGGATTATGAACCAACTATCAATGTCATCCACTCAACAGCCTACACGTATTTTACCATCTCGTGGGACGGAGGGTACGTGTCCTTACGTCAGGATAACGCCACGAAACCACTATTTCTCGCCGAGTACAAGTACAAGAAGCATTTGTTTGGACGACGGATGGGTCAGTTCTTCTGGTACAGCATCCACGGCGATCATATACTCTGGACAACGGATGATTGCGATGAAATGGACCAGTGCACAGTGCACGCAACGTCAGCGGAACGTTACGAAAGGTTCTATCCGTTACGGAAAACGTCTAATCCTAGTTTCGATTTGAAGTTTCACGTGAGAAGTACGCATGCGGCTTGTATTGTATTTCAAATGAGTCCTGTACACGATTTTCCAAGGATCAGGTGCGATTTTAAATAGATTACACTTCGTGTCTCTCACAAACTTCCGACAAAATAAACTATCAACATTTTTGTAGTCTAAAATGCTAAAAATATCCTGTATTAAATACGACTTTCTCGAATAGAGTGTGTACTCTTACACTTCTAATCGAAAAGGTATTAAGTTATGGTAAATTTGTTTAGATTAACATTATACGATTCGGATAATTCTACAACGATATCACTATACCAGACGTATGAGACGGCAGTGGAACTTGGGAAAATCACAGTGTTAAACCTACTGGATTACTGGCAATGGCACGAGTTCACTGTCACCTTGTTCACCAACACCATACAAGTGTACCATCACCGTAATACGGGCTCTCAGTTACTGCTGGAAGTGCAACATGAATTCATGTCACATCTGCGCTGGTTCTCACCAGCGTCCATCCGCAGTGCAACTCACTGGACGTTCTACTGTTCACCGGACGAGCGGGCCCAACCGCCTAAACCATTCCCACCGGAATGTGTACTAAACACAGACGAAGCGGGGTACACGGGGCACCAGGATGTAACGGACAAGGGACAGATGTGTCTGCCGTGGACACACAGTAAAGATATTGTCAATAAAATAGGCAAGCCACACACATATATTGATTAGTATTGTAGATGGCGGGTGAAAATGCCTGCATTATAGGATATTTATAGGATTCTCCATGTATGGAGTATACTTATTGTATAGGATCCACACGTGTATTTCATTCGTGAACTCTGATTAATTATAATGCTCTTTAAATGTGTATAACATATATAGAAATCCTATTTTGTAAGCTTACCACTAGAGTTTATGAAGCAAACATCTACATCTATTACACAAATATCGTAAACTTTAATGCCAATGTGTATTTTTCATCATAGACAAGAAAACGGCCCTGTCTTATTGGAACTATTGTCGCGATCCATACGGTGAGAAGAATGGCACGTATTGCTATATACTCGATACAAACACCATCGTCGGAAAACGACAGTATGTGAAGGAATACTGTCACATTAGACTATGCAAGTCGACAGAATGTAGGATGGCGGGCACAGGTAACGATTACATAGGAACACTGAGTACGACGCGCTCTAATCGTACATGCCAGAACTGGATGACAAACGCACCACATACAATACCGGAAGCGTACAGAAACAGTAGTCTGTACGCTGATGAGAATGTGACAGACGCGAGAAACTACTGCCGAGACCCATCACGGAACATTGCTGGGCCGTGGTGTTACACAACGGATAAACAGGTAGAGATGTTTACTTTCCCAGTAGACCGAAACATATCTCCACCGGTCTAATTCCCACAACTCATAAATGCCATTTATTCCCACCATGTCAGACACCAATGGATCTGTGTAATGTGCAAGATTGCGCACGACCTGAAGAGTGTATCGTGATGACCAAAAGCAATGGTCGCGGCCGACTTATCTACATATTGCCCGAATGGAAAGAGCACGGCCTCTATGGCGGTATACAATTTGCCCTCAAGGAGTGGAACCCGGATCTCCTTGATGGTATAATCTTTGAATTTGAACCACTGAACGGTGGTACTGGTGGTTATATGCAACTCACTATAGGTGCACAGCAGAATGAACGTGTACTACTGCGGTACGGAACAAACCAGACTACTGCACAACTAGTAAAAGAGAAGACACTACTCCATCTGATCCCCGCAGGCCGATGGGCTCCGTTTCGTCTGCAGATACGCCGCGGTGAAGTGGTGCTAAGCCATGAAGGTTCATCAGAGTCCATCTTTGATTGGCGACATGACAATCAGTCGCTTGCATTCGAGCCTGGCTTCGTTACATACATGAGCATACAAGATCATATTATCGGAGTGCATTTCCAGTGTTCGGCCTGTCATACGGAACGTACAACTACGACTATATTCAGCCGAATCATGCCAATAAGTCTGTGGCATCCGAACGCTGAGCTAACTAACAATTTAACCCTGTACCTACGTGGTACAGGTGTAGCTGTAGTGCCGTTAATGTTACTGCCCGGTCAACTGAGTTATTACGGACTGGCTATTGGTGATTTCGGCACGTACGTTATCTTTCTACTAAATACAAAGCACCGAGCGATTACACTACAATCAGTTAACATGACCGAGCCAGCTATTCAAGAACATCACTGGACCAAGTATCAGTTATTGTTCAACGAAACATCATTACACGTTCTACGGAACGATGAGAGTGTATTGTTCTATCAACACAACGAAACTCTGCTGTTCTATTGGTTCTCGATCGGCGCCGAGAAAGGCTGGGTGACTTGGACTGCAAACTGTGAACCCGTGGACATTGACAGCGCTCCAGTAGACGGAGGATGGAGCCCGTGGGGCCCATGGCAGTGTACAGTGTCGTGCGGAGGTGGTACAGGTGTAAGACACCGCACCTGTACCAATCCCCGGCCGAATATCTACGGCAAGTTGTGCCACGGTCCGGCGGAATCGACCGGCCGGTGTAACGAGTTTACATGTGGCGACATTAGTCCAGAGACTCGCCGGAAAATAAGACAACAGTTGAGACAACACGCTCATAGCTATATACTAGCTGAAGCAGCGAGATTTCTAGTGGAAAATAACAATGATCTGATACATGTTATTGAGAATGAATCGCCGAAAGCCACGTTCGAATGGACATTGAATGGTCTAGCACTGAATAAGACGAGAACAGCCGACATTAATAATGACGTTTTAATAAAATCTGCTACGCTAGTTGATGCTGGTGTCTATGTATGTATGCTGTATAGAGTAACCGGTGAGAAACTTGTGTTACAAGTCGCTACAGTTGCGGTAACATCGAACAAATACGATGTAACCATCCGAGCGACACAACCACTGACATTACACTCTAACGCACTGATACTGGGACATGTATACACGGACTTGACACAAGTATGGACGCTCAATGGCACTGTCTACATGGACCATGGACCGGTAACACTGGCAGCGGTCACTGTACACAGACTGAGCACCACCAACCAATCCGACACGGGTACGTGGCGTTGTATTATTGCACAGCGTGACTTGAAACTACAATGGACTACGAATATAATCAGAGTACGGGTGAAAAGTACACCGAACATCTACACACATCTCATGGAGGATAAACTAACGTCGATTCTTTTCGGATGGTTGCCGAATGAGACGGCAGTGAAAATTGTACTGTATTTTATTGTAATCTTTACAGCTGTAATGGTTAGTTTAGGTGTATTTTTGTATTTGAAATATGGCAGATTGGAATATAAAAGAATTGGGTGATTTATATTCGTTTTATTTTAACGATTATAATTGTATAGTTCGGATTATACGAATCAGTTATGCAATAATATCTATAGAAAATTAATTAAATCTTAAAATGAACTTTTACTGTTTCGCTTAGTGCTTGTTTTATATTAACGGTTCGGTGAAAACATCGCACATGAAAAATCCGCACACGAAAATTGCGCACCGAAAAAAACAGCACATTAGAAAAAACCGAGCACAGATAAATGCGCACATAAAAAATTGCGCACATGGAGAAAGTTCATGACCTGTTAACGATATAAACTATATTACAACTACACCTTTTCCAACTGTAATTCAGAAAGTGTCAACTGTAATTCAGAAAGCGTCAAATGAATTTCAGAATTGTCAACTGTAATTCAGAAAATGTCAACTGTAATTCAGAATTGTCAACTGTAATTCAGAAAGCATCAAATGAAATTCAGAATAGTCAATTGTAATTCAGAAAGTGTCATTTGTAATTCAGAATGCGTCAATTGTAATTCAGAAAACTTCGATTTTTAACTTACTTACGCAGTGCAAGTGTTGAGATCATGAAAAAATATTATTGCAGGATTTGGATGTAAATAGGCGTTTTGATATTCTCTGAATACAATCTGATTATATTATGTATATTTTTAGCTCATCGACCTCCTGTCGAAGAGCTATACATAGTGTTCGGTACGATGTCTGTAGCATCTTCCGATTTCAAATAATTTTGCACAGAAATTCCGGACAGACCCTCTAGATCACGAAATGACTATTACATTATGTCCGTATGTATGTCACTCGTACCAGATTTTTTGTTACACTCAGATCTCTTAAACTACCCAACGGGTTTTTATGAAATTTTTTTCTGCAGGTATGTGTTATGATCTATGTAGTTATGCAAGGTATGTTTTATTTTTCAAAATTTTCCTCCGTATTTGAGAAAAAAAATATTTTCCAATTTTTTTCAGTTTTTATTTTTTTGCGTTATTTTCTATTCGTGCATATGCAGGAAAAGGAACAATATTTTTTATTTTGAAAAATTATGTAAGACCATTGGAGAAAAAAATATTTTTTAAATAAAAATTGAACAAAAGAAGATCAATGCATTTATAGTCGGCTTAGTTTGCTTTGCTTTTGTTAAGAGAAGAAAATGTATTCACACTTGTTTTAAATTTGTTGTTTTATTTGCGACCTAGGCACCTAGGATTTTAAAAGTGAATCTAGATAAATAATAATTTGTGATATATTTAGACTTGAACATACGTCGATGAGCTGCAGGCATGGATGTCTGTATACATTCCTAGTTATTATATTAAGTTAATTGTAGATTTTCTTTAGTCAAATTTTTCCTTTTCAAGATATATTAAGTTAAAACCGATGTTTTCTGAATTACAATTGACACTTTCTGAATTACAATTGACTATTATGAATTTCATTTGACGCATTCTGAATTATAGTTGATAACTCTGAAATTCATTTGACGCTTTCTGAATTACAGTTGATAATTCTGAATTTTATTTGACACTTTCTGAATTACAGTTGACAATTCTGAATTACAGTTGACAATTCTGAATTACAGTTGGAAAAGGTGTAGAAACCCCGTGGACCCACAATATTTTTTATTGAAAATATGGTTAGGAATAAATTATGCAGTTTATTTGAGGTAGTAATCTTATTATCAGTAAGCATTCTGAATGGTTGACTCGCTTCGCTCAGCTCAAAACATAGCATATGCTACATATATACACGTTATACAGAGCGATCGAGATATACTGTCCGTCACGTGACTTGAAAATTTCCGTATTATGATCAAAATTATGTTCCACCGAAGTAAAATTATTATTTGTTGCCTACGTGACTGTCATTTCAATAAACAGTTTTATTTTTGAATCAGTGACAGCTTGTGTTTATATTTTATTGACAGATATTTTGAAGTTAATTAAGTAATTTTGAAATTAGACTGCATCAAATAAATGCATTGAGAGTGAAGGAAGGTATTTTGAACATTTATTATCAACAATTTTTTTTAAATGTTGTTTTTTAAATCTTTATTTAAAGAAAAAATAATTGTACGCCAATGTGATATGTCAATCGTAGTCAGTATGACAACGATGCGGCAAATAAAAAATCAGAACGAGGCGGCACGGACAGTTAATCTCGATCATACATACATTAGTTATAAGTCATACATACATGCATACATTACTTATACATACATACATACATACACGTGCCTATCATCACGCCTTTCCCATTACTGGGTAGCAGACCCTTTATTTCCCACAATCACTCGCCACATACTTCCTAAACATTTATATATTCAACAAAACACTTTCGCCCGCAATGCAGCGCACTCCGTCCACAGAAGTCTGCCTTTCATTCCTTATTTTCTAACAATTGCTAGCCACATACTCCTATCTGCTCCTATCTTTACATAACTCTCTCGCCTCGTTAATATCCATACACCTTGTCATACATGCTCTCCTATTATTTCGGCTTAAAATTTTACGTTCATCCAAAATATTTTCTATCATATTCATCTATTTATTCCTCGGTCTTCTTCGCATTCCTGCTCCTTCAGTTTCACCCAAATAAAACTTCTTAGTCAGTCTATCATTTGACATTCGTACCACATTATAATATGGTTTATATCATTAACAGGTTATAAACTTTTTCATGCGCGTATTTTTCTGAGTGCGTTTTTTTTACGTAGGAACATATCCTGAGCGGAGGGCGGCGTATTACTGTCCTGATAATGTAATATTATAGTTTATACAGCAGTTTCCAAAATTGTAGTTAGTTCTGTGAGAATTTGTCGTCAATTTGATTTAATACATACGATTCTTTATGTAACGTGTTACTGCAATCCGTATTACAGTGATGTGTTGTTGGTTGCCTGACAACAGACGAATTAATATTTATTAGATTTTCCGGTAATATTTATAAATGCTACAAATTTGCTTACAGAGTAAACAGGACAATTGTCTATCAAAATTGTATTAATTGTTACCGTTGGCGAGATACGATCATAAAAAATCTAAATTATCTCTAATGCCAATCAGGGATGGGAAACGTAACGTAACGAATATCCGATAACGATTCAATATTCAATTATAATACAATAACGTAACGATATTTTAATAACTCATTTTAAAGATTATTAAGCCAGTCAATGATTGTTGAACTTCAGTTGAACAACAGCGATTCATTTAAGCCCTAACTCCAATCAACTGAAGTTCAACAATATTTAAATAACGTTATAATAACCAAAAACGTTCCATAAATAGATATTTTATAACGTTTTTTTCTATGATTTCTGCTGCAGATTATTTATCCTGCAAAGTAATTGAAATTTTAAATAAGTTTGGAATTCATCTTCAGAATATCTAAACGTAATTTGGTAGTACAGTTGTGTCGCGATTTAGTGAATTCTCAGTTGAGTGAATTACCCGATAGAGTAAACATTCAAATTTTATCATTGCGACCTAATATAGTGAATTGCTGTAAACCTCGATACAGTAAACTATGGTATGTGCGATACTTCTCTGAGAGATACCCCTAAATATGTGGATTTCATTTTGCTGCTTAAGTATGTAAACATTCGCATTTCAGATCTGTGGTAAATCTTGACACAGAAGGTACTAATAAAGTTTTACAATTTTTTTTAAATCTAAATGACAAGTAAACGAAAATTCTTGAATTTAAAACAAAAATAAATAAATACTTAAATGTCTGGACAAAGAAGAATGTGTGACCGTGGTTGCTAGTAGAATATTGCAGTTTGCTCGTGTTACATCATTTGAGACAAAAATTAGTACAAATTAACCTGAACAAAAAACGTAAACAACCTTTTATATGTACCTTCCCATTACATAATACACGTACACATAATATTATGTAATAGGTACAGGTATTTTTTATTATTTTATTGTAGATTTTCTTACAAAATATATTCTCTAATATTTTTGTACGTTTTGAGAGAAATTCTCAAAAGATTTTGTTTATGTTGGTTTGAACTAGAATTTTGTTCTTTGCTAGAAAATAACCAAAAATCATATTGTTGAAACGTCGCATATCTGTCATCATCTTTATGATTAAGTTTTTAAATAAACAGTTCACAACACCTTGAACTATAGTCATTTATTCCAACAATTTTGGATACAATATTTTTCCTCCTCTTTTATTATTTTACATATACATACATACATAATTTTGTTGATTTAGGTACATAGAATAAAAGTTGATTCTCAAAATATCTGAGTGACACCAGAACCTCGAATAAGTAAACATCCCTAAAGAGTGAACAGGCTTAGCCGGAATTAGTTCACTAAATCGCGACGCTACTGTATTTTTTTTTTAATTCACACCACAGATTCCAAATATAATTTCAGTGTTACAAATAAAAATTATTTTCGTAACGTTATATAACATTTATTACGTAACGTTATATAACATAAAAATTCCTTTTTAAATGTTATCATAATGTTATGTAACGAAAACAAATAATAAATAATGTTATACAATAACATCGTAGATGGATTATTCGGTCAAAAAATCACATGTATAGTTGTAAACTTCTTACTTCCCGTAGAATTGGAATAATTGACCACTATGTTCAAATCCTACGGGAAGTAAGAAGTTTACAGTTATACAATAACATAACGATTTGAAACGTTATTTCGTCTCTGATGCCAATTGAAATCCTTTGCAATTAATAAATATCACGTTGATCTTGATTATAATGTAAAATACAATCGAAAACAGTAATGATTTTTCTAATCACACAAATCTCTGTTCTAGGCCAGAAAAAGGAGAGTAAAAATGGTCTAACAATAGTGTACCGCAGTATGTGGAAGGTGACGAAGGGCAAGAAACTAGAGGTCGCCATGAAAGTACTGAAACACGATTACTGCGAACAGTATCTGAAGGAGTTCATGGAGCTCGCCGACCAGTGGGCATTCCTACAATCCAACGCTATTGTCCGCTTGTACGGTGTGACATTACGCAGTCCCGTCACCATGGTGATGGACTATGTTCGACTCGGACCGATGGACGAGTACCTGCGTCACAACCGAAGTCTACTGAAGTCTGTGGACTTGGTTGAGGCGGCCTCGTACCTGGCGTCCGCCCTGTGGCACCTGGAGGAGAACGGTATCGTGCATGGACACATCCGGTGTAGGAAGTTACTAGTGGCCAATCATGATGACAAATCGTTCACAATCAAACTGGCGGATCCCGGCATTCATATGCCGTACGAGGACAAAGAGTGAGTCGTGTTGGTTTAACCGGAAACAAGTGATGTTTGTTCAGTGCACGTTGCCCTTAGTTACGCGGCCAATAACATTGGGGTTATAGAGTGGTTGTATTGTGTGTTGTTTGTTACAGTGTACATTGGATACCCGTAGAGTACTACTCCAAGCTGGAATTTGCCCGCCAATCACCCACGGCAGATGTGTGGGCGTTCGCGACAACAGTGTGGGAGATATTCGCGTACGGCGAAGAACTACCCGTTGGCAATCAGATAGACACAATGAGAGTAAGTTACACACAGCCGCTAACTCGTGTAGCAAACACTACTTGTATTCTCCTTACCAGTACTATGCCAATGGCAAGAGACTATCCCAGCCGCCCGGCTGCCCCAATGACATCTACCAAGTGATGCGCGAATGCTGGGACACGGACCCACATCGACGGAAACGACCCCAGGTCATTATGCGAGATATTAATCAGATACTGTACCAAGGTATGTTACCAACTACCATCCCTCGATAACAGTGTAAGCAGTGTGTACACTTTTAATCGAGAACATTTATTTCTAGGTCATTGTATAATTTGTATTTTATTTATTTTTTCAATAGTCTTCAATTCAAGACGAACACACGCTTATGCCAAAGTCTTTACGAAATCATTAATGGAATGCGATGCAGAGGGCAGCACCGTCAACCAATCCACTACGAGTCTCTTCTCGAATGCTACAGGTGTGTTAGCTAAACTTGATAATTTTGATTCGCTGGTTTGCAGAGTTGAACCTTGCACGTCCTACATACATAATATGATTGACTATTGAATGAATCTCTCGTTTCTTCTGACAGATGAAACATTCCTGGGCTACAAAGATGAACTGCTTCCCGTGCTACAGATGAGCGAGGTTGACAGTGACCTGTTTGTCTCGTCTAATTACGGTGCCTCAACCAACGGAAATCAACAGGACCTCGGCAACAACGAGGATGCAGATTCCTGTGACCTGTCGGCCATCTTATTCAACTTTTCCACGGCAGCAACGTCACTCGATAGCATTAACTTGATGCAGAGTATCTTCGAGCTGGACGACGATTATAACGTGGTGCTACAGGGCCGTATCGGTCAGGGATTCTATGGCGAAGTGTACCGTGGCACACTGGAGTACGTCGGCGATAAGGATATAGAGCCGCGCCAAGTGGCCGTGAAGAAACTGAAAAGTTCCGCTATGGCCTCGGGTCTGCAGGACTTTGAACGCGAAATTGCTATCATGAAAACGTTGAAACATCCAAACATTGTTGAAATACTCGGCGTCTACCAGGATCCAGAGATCTCACTGGTGATGGAGTACGTGCAGCATGGTTCGTTACAGAGTTATCTAAAAATCTACCGTGAATCACTGACAACTAAACAATTACTCACGTACGCGCTGGATATAGCCAAAGGTATGGATTACCTCGGACACAAGCACATTGTACACCGGGACTTGGCCGCGCGTAATATCTTAGTGGTCGATGAGTTTCACGTTAAAATCTCCGACTTTGGTCTGGCCCAAGTTATGGGCACCAATGAGTATTACATACTGAAGACAAATCGAGACTTGCCAATCAAATGGTACGCCCCAGAGAGTCTGCGCGACGGTAAGTTCTCACCGCGCTCGGATGTGTGGTCGTACGGTGTAACGATGTACGAGATGTTCTCGATGGGCGAGGAACCAATGTTAACGTTGATTGGTCCGGAACGTACGGACGGACAAGAGCATCAGAATCTACTCGATGCACTGGAGAGTGGAGCTCGGTTCCCGTGTCCAGTCACATGTCCCCAGGCGATATATGTCCGGATATTGCATCCGTGTTGGGACGCGGATCCGCACAAGCGACCACCGTTTCTGCAACTGTGTACAGAGATACAGGATCTGTTGACACAGTACTAGGTGGTGGACATACGTACAAGAAGCGAGAGGTAGTCACATATATATATATATATATATATATATATATATATATATATAGTGCGATAGAGAGATAGTTAGCACACAGGTAGATAGAGATACATACATACGTACATCGAGATAGATACACCCAGGAAAATTAGATTCATAAAGATAGACAGATCCATACATATAAATAGTGCGATGCATCTCGTGCGGTATACGATGCAAGCCGAGGACGACGCATTTTGTCGACATTCCAGAACCACGTTGGGTCATTCGGTAGAAATTACCCCCACCACTAGACCACGTTGGTGCAATTCGCCGACAATCACAGAATGTCGACAGCCGATATTACTAGAACTAAAATTACAACCAAATTAGAATTAATAATTAAACAATAATAATATATTCCTATTTCTGGTAGGGTAGTGTAGAATAGGGTATTAATAATTAAACACTAATAATATATATCGACTGTCGACATTGTAAACCTTCTGTGATCGTCGGCGAATTGCACCAACGTGGTCCAGTGGTGGGAGTAATTTCTGCCGGATGACCCAACATGGTTCTGGGATGTCGACGAAATGCCTCGTCTTCGGCCTGCATCGTATACCGGGAAAACCTTACTCTAAATAGTGATGTAAACAAATGATTTTATAACAAGTTAACGGCCAGCGGAAAGGTATGTTTTTCAAAATATTGACAAGCGACGGGGTGCAACAAGTGCGCGAGTTGGCTTCACTGCATGAGGTTTTGCTGACACAATTCAAAATAAATATCTATTTTTTCCCAGCATATTCACATATGCATATACGGGCTGGGCCAATTCTGACATTTGTCTGGAATGAAAGAAAAAAAATATTCAGATAAGCGAAGTTTTCAATTAAAGATTAATTAATTAAATTATTATATTGTCGGTTCCGAAGTTCATCGTCAATATTATTAATACGATTTAATATATCCGTATTTTAGTATTAGTTCTGATCACAATACCTTTCAAACTTTCGTTCATTATCAAGTTGTTATTTATTTACTTTAACATGGTGTATCATACGTACACAGCTAATATTTCTACAAATGGCTTGTAAATAACCTTCTCTAAACACCCGTTCTGAACTACATGTTACTATAACGTGATTTTTATCAAAGATGTTAACAAACATTAAAAGAACACATGGCAGGCTTTGATTTGATAGAAACTGGTTCATTGTTTTACTGCTCTGTATGTACCATGTGATATTCACAAGTAAACTGCGCCCACTTTAATGCTTTGCATGATTAAAAAATCGTATACAGAGAGAAAAAAAATGATGTCAAGAGAATGAATTTTAGCATGTTGTTATTGTTTCATGCTAAACTCCATGTTTAAATAGTGTGACTGTTGTTGTTCCTAAACGACACTTGAAATCGGAATAGATTTTGAGCGGAATTTACAGAGAAGCCATTTTAAAAAGTATTAACTGAAACAAATATGTATGACATGAAGCCAATTAATTGATCTTTAATTGAAATCTAAAAATCATCTAAATATCTTATGACGTTCTAGAGTTGCTAAAGGTGCTAAAATCGGTCCAGTTTTATTTTTTTGTTTCTTGTCCCACGGTGTACCTGCATACACATATAACTGTTGGGTCGCAAACCTTGCAATGTTATATAACAAACGATTGAGATTTCAATTAGTTTTAAACTACTAATGCAATATTTATATAGCTTGTAAATATTTGTATAGAGTCGTAGATACGTAAAAATAAAAACGTACATATTCTAAAGGTATTTTCTAAAAATGAAAACGACAAACAGAACGACTTTAAATATGTATATTACTGACTAGAAACAACGATAATATATATATAATATAATAGTTTGTATTTACATAATATATGTATGATGTAAGTTTACAGAAAAATATTTGTATATCAAGTACATACTTACATACAACTAGTAGTAATAGTACGCGTTAGTATGTAGTAGTAACAAGCAACAAGTAGCAGTGCAAGAATAGCATACACGCACACACACACACTTTCTGAGAGACTGAAATGTTATAATAATAATATCGATAATAGTTGTACCGTATGTGAAACTGGCAACGAACATATACAATACATATATGTGTGTTTCTGTATACAGGCTGTATTCCATTTGCAAAATTTAAACGAACTCCAGAATTATTGTAATCTGTAGTATGAGAACGAATTTTAACGTACAAATGATATTGTATTTTCTGTCAGATTCTTGGGTCGATTAGTAATTCAAACTATAAGCTAAAATATACTTTTAGTTTATAAGTGTGCCATTTTTGTAAAATTACAATTTTAAATACACTCTGTATACAACACAATGCGATCCCTGAAATGCACATTACAAAGAAATCATAATAGTTACTTCAATTTTTACATGTTTGTAAATCCAATTAATAATTAAAAAGTATTATTTCTCAACTTCATTTATATTCAAGGCAAAACTTCGTTGCATGTTTATTCTGAAAGGAAATAATCGCATTTCTAAGATACGAATTCAACTTGAATATATCGCATTAACGTTACGAAAACAGGACGAACTCGCTAAATTTCAATTCACAAATTTCAGTTAAACGTCACTCGTCTTATGTCTGGTTCCGCAGACGAGTTTTAATTTGAGAATAAATGATTGCAGAAATTCGCGTCTTAGAAACGAATCGCGATTCAATTCTACAATCAAAATAAGTCTAAAATGAACATTAAACTAAATAACATTAAAACAAAATAAAAATTTTATGTTTATAACAGTTTATAATCATTGTAATCAATTACATAACAATTCACACACACACACGCATACTACAAAACTGCTTTTTTTCAATTTTGTAATATGCATTTCAGCCTTACAATTGTACATATTGAATGATATACTGTAATTATGATCTGTAAAATAAAAATTATTATCCTTGGGAATAATTATATTTTGTATTTGTATGTGGCTACATATTGTCAGTGACGTACCTGACCACCCACCCCCTCTTGTTAATTTCACGCTACGCCACTGTAATTTATCACATCGTGCGCAATAGAGATAGAATAAAAGAGTAATCAATAAATCAATTCGAAACGTCACGTTCCAACTTGTCGAAATAGTTGAGTAGGCCTTGCAAACGTTTTTTTACACGTTTCTGATCATCCAGCGTACAACCGAGCAAAGCGCATTCGAAATTCTTATCCGTAATGCCGTGCACATAATGTGACGAGCAGGCGTTCATGTAGGACAGACAGCGGGTCTTGATGCCCTCCGGATCGGCACGTAGACCCACCACGAGACCGTCGATGAGATGGTTTATCTGGTAGAGTGCTTCCTCTTGCGTTTGGTCACGCGGCGTACGAATATGCACCTCAATCGTGTGACATCGGTTCATGATACGTTCGCCGTAACGTAGTACATCTTCCTTATCAACTAGAAGCAAAGAACTAGCGTTTGCTACAACTATGACTATTAAACAACGATATCTTTGTAGCTTATATTTTTCGTAATATTGACGGCGGCTTATGACAAATTTTTGTTACAACTATCACGTTATTATTATACATACATTCATCTAATTCTTTCAACGTCTCCGTATGACGAATCGTATCCAAAGACGCTAATAATCCGTCTTTTTCCTCTTCCAAACGGGACGCCTCCTTGCGAAGATGTTCCACATGTGTCTCTAACATATCTAGCATCTCCACCATCCGTTCCTTGGGCCCTTTCTCCGACAACGCATTATTCTCATCGATCTGAGGCAAAGCAATCACTTTTGCGATTGTACCTGTAAACATAACACGCTATACAAACAAATTCAGAGTTAATAGTAAATAATAACACAATTCTACCTGATGTACTACTGCCAGGACACTGATCAACTTCCATTGCATCGAAATGTTTCAAATTCCTATTATAATTTTGTATCTGAAAAGCCACTTCAGATTTCTCTATGAAACCACGACCAATTAAAATTGCAAATGTAATAAGTAGTCACGTAACATGGGACTATCTAACGACATTAAATTTTAACGCATTCTCGAATAATTAAAAAGGCGCAACAAAACGGCTTGCAATTTTCTTCATCGTTGTTTAGTGACTTTTGCGGAGACAATATGACTTTTGTGAAATATTTGACAGCTAGTGCACCCAACTAAATGTTTATTTGGGGAGAATTGTAAATTCTCTAGATGAAATTGTATTTGAAAATACAAGCTGTCAAAAATATCAGAAAAATAATTGGTACAGATCGGTACATATCTATTTTATTATGGAAAATACATCACAAGAAGACATTACTGATCTACAATCACATATTGTACATATGCGACAAAAATATATACCAACAATCATTAAATATGAGGAACAAAATAAGAAAATTCAGTTGAAATTATTGGTATGTATTTTGAGATGAGATCTTTATTTTCGATATCAAATAAAACAATTTGTTTTTAGGAAAAAAAAGAAATAAAATGTAAAGAAATAGAAGAGATACCTACAATTGTTTTAAATAAAAATTTACTAAATTCAGTCAATACACCATGTATAGACAAAACAGAGGTATGTATGTATATATTTACTTATTTATACGATTCCTTACGCTATAATACGAATAATTTATTGCAGATCAATGCTATGAAGAAGAAACTGAGAAATTTGGATAAGCTAGTGGCACAAATAACTAATAAAAAGAATTGTAATGTATACAAAGAACTAGAATTAAAATGAAACCCCGTTATTTAGTTCAATATATCGTTTATTTGTGAATATATCAGTTCCAAATGTTGAAGTCGTGGTCTCAAATGCTAGAAATAAAATATTACTTAGAAAATTAATCAAATACATTACTTCTTTTAATTAATACTTACTTGAAACAGAGGCATTAATATTATTGATTCTTGATCATTCTGTACTATAATTATTAAGAAATAAAATACTCTTTGCTATAAATACAATGTTAATTATTAATACTTGATAAAATAAGTTAAGCAATATGTTTTACCATTGTTATAACTTCATTGATCAAAACTTTTTGAATTACGTTCCACGGCACAAATTGTGTCCGTTTCGAACCTAAATGATAAGTTATGCTGTACTGCAATCCTAATGATTTAATTATTAACAGTCGTTCTGAAATAAATAACAAAAATATGAAACATTGAATCAGACAAATAACTAATTTGTTATGGTATTTACCTCTTTTCACTTTTGTCAACAACTGTACTACAATGAAACTTATGATAATAAAGTTAACAAGTATTATAGTTTGTGGCAATACATCCAAGTATAATGTCGCAATGTTTATCAACGATAATAACAGTACTATTATGCTTTTCTTCCTAACTTTCCGTTGGTCACCATCTTCAACGATATATTCAACGAATGCACGTTTCTGACCATTGCTGTTCAGTATCAGCTTAATGTCTTGTCCATTCGCATTTTGAATGGATTGGATTGAGTATTTCTTTGACATTTGTACAAAACGACACTGCTCAATCAATTATAGGTTATATTTGTATTATTTTGTAAATTCACATTTGATTTTTCAAAGATTTCCATACGTGTGTCAAAATCATTTTAAAAATATTATCGTTGTTTTTTTTTAATAGCGAAATATGTATAAGAATATGGCAGAATAAAGCTTAGTATAAAAGTTATATTGATTTTGTTTATTAATAATTATAAAATATAAATAAAGTGGAAGTAACAATTAATAAATGTTAATTTCGAATAGAATTTTAATTTACAAACTATATTATTATTAAAATGAGAATTTACATTATACGTTTGTCAAAATCTACGAATAAAGTATTGTTTTAATTTTGTTTCTTAGTTATAAATTAGTAACATTACAAATTGGTAAGAATTATTTCTCTCGGTTCATCTAAGTTTTATTATAAATTTTTAATAATAATTTATTGTATATTTTGTATTTATTTCGCGTTCTAATTCAAATTTGCCGCTTTGTTTTCAATTTGTCCTTGAATTTGGTGATGTCGACCCCGTAGAGCGTTGTTGTGAATCCGATTCAATATGGCGATAATTAATGTTTTGCCCGTTCGCAAAAGTACGTCAGTGTATTTGTACAAGTCGATTTTTATCAAATATGTAGTGTAATTCGTTTTTATTATATTTCGATACGTTTATTTGATGTGCACTTTCGTCTCCAGTTTCATCGACGTGTTTTATTTCATTCTTATGCCAATGAGACGGTTTAGTAAATTAGCCAAATTTCCAAGTACAAGACTCCAGAGTGATGTGTGAATAATGAATTCTAGTGTGTTTTTATTCTTAACGATTTGTGTTTGCAGGTAAATTTTACCTTGTTTATTGAGTGATTTCATTTGAATTCATGTGTACTTTGTGCTGTTGTAATATACACATACGCATACAAATAAAACTACACTATATACATACTCTCACCGAGTATTGTATATATGTGTGGCGTGTCTGGGTATGTGTATACAGGGTTATAACAGCCGAGTACAAACATATACAATCCTTCATAAACTGCTGTTGATGATTCCTTTTAACAACGACTTATTGTTTTGCTTTCAGCCCGGTAACTAGATAGATATACATGGATATGTGGCGGAAATTGTGGAATTAAATCTCAAAAAGACAGAACGTGCGTGTGTGAGTGCGCGGGGTGGGGGGCTCCGTAATACATACATATAATAAGTGATATTCTAGTGTAGTGTGGTGTAAGGTGTCAACAAACATAGACAATATGACGGACACTAGGCGAAGAGTGAAGCTATATGCTTTGAACGCGGACAGACAATGGGATGATCGCGGTACCGGTCATGTATCCTCTTCGTATGTGGACCGGCTCAAAGGGATTTCTCTACTGGTCCGGGCCGAGTCTGATGGTTCACTGTTGTTAGAATCAAAGATACAACCGGACACAGCGTACCAAAAGCAACAAGACACACTGATTGTCTGGTCCGAGGGTGATAATTTCGATTTGGCACTCAGTTTTCAAGAGAAAGCCGGCTGTGATGAGATCTGGGAGAAAATATGTCAAGTACAGGGCAAAGATCCCTCAGTGGAAATCACCCAGGACATTGTCGAGGAGTCAGAGGACGAACGGTTCGATGATATGTCCGACTCAGCACCGCCAGTTGAATTACCCAGTTGTGAATTGAGCCGATTGGAAGACATTAACGAGTTGATCAGTAACTGTTTGAGTTCGCCGGTGCGCAAGGAGAAACTCGCCACCGCTATCGAGAGTGACGGTTACATAAAGAAACTGTTAAACCTGTTCCACATGTGCGAGGACCTGGAGAACTCCGAAGGCCTGCACTACCTGTACGACATCTTCAAGAACATTTTCCTGCTAAATAAGAACGCCCTGTTCGAGGTGATGTTCAGCGAGGACACGATATTTGATGTGATTGGTTGTTTGGAGTACGAACCGTCGCAGACGTCACCGAAACGACACCGTGAATACTTGCGGCAACAGGCAAAGTTCCGCGAAGCGATACCCATCAAGAATCCTGAGCTCTTGTCGAAAATCCATCAGACATTTCGGGTACAGTACATCCAAGATGTAGTGTTGCCGACTCCGTCCGTTTTCGAAGACAACATGCTGTCGACGTTGTCCAGTTTCATATTTTTCAACAAAATTGAGATCGTCACACTGGTACAAGAAGACGAGAAGTTTCTCGTAGAGTTGTTTCAAATGCTCACGGACGAAACAACGTCTGAACTGAAACGTCGTGATCTTGTGTTGTTCCTGAAAGAATTCTGCAACTACTCGCAAAACTTACAACCGCAGGCCAAGGAGACGTTCTACAAAACGCTCACCAACCTGGACATTCTACCCGCTCTGGAGATCACACTAGCCAGTGATGATCCAAAGACGAAAACGGCTTCGATTGACATCCTCACGTACATTGTGGAGTTCTCGCCGTCCGTTGTGCGTGCGTACACATTACAACAGGCCAACAATACCGACGAGGATCATATGTTACTGAACATCATCATGGAGCAGATGATCTGCGACACCGATCCGGAACTAGGAGGTGCTGTGCAGCTAATGGGCGTGCTACGTATACTGTTGGATCCGGAGAATATGCTCGCGTCGGTGAACAAGTCGGAAAAGTCGGACTTTCTAAATTTCTTTTATAAACACAGTGTACATATATTAATAGGTGAGTACTGTCTAAAATTACGATCAATTTATCATATATAGAATTTTTCCTTGCATGCATGCACATAAATTCGACATGAAAATGTCACTTTTTCATAGTAAATACACAACATTACAATATCGGTAATGGTTTTAAAGAAAAGGCACATCATTTTAATAGATTTAGAAACGTGTTATTGCTTCTGTAAAAATGGTCAAAAGTAGGGTTATGTCGGACATGAATTATCATATATCTGAAATAATTTTATTTAACTTTGATTCTTATATAGCAAACATACTTTCAACAGTGGTTATATTTAAATATGTAATTATTGATTTAGTTTAGTGTCAAATTGCTAGTCAAAATAAAACCTAATATTTATTGTTATAAAATAAACGTGAGGTTTCATGTATCGTTGTGTATTATGTTTCAACTTACATTTGATATAATTTATTTTTATAAACAATCCGATATATCACATATGGTACATGACAGAAAAATATAACCTAAAAATTTATAAAATATATAACACGATTTTGGACATAATTGTTGTTTAAAATACAAGTATAATAAACTCTCATTCTGTATTTTATCATTGATAATTATTTAATTACATTTCAGCACCGCTACTAGAGAACACCGTACACGGTGAACCCTCCAAAGAAGACTACAAAACAGTTCAACTGCTCGGCCTCATCCTCGAGTTGTTGTCGTTCTGCGTCGAACACCACACGTACCACATCAAGAACTGTGTCCTGAACAAGGACCTGCTCCGCCGTATCCTGGTGCTGATGAAGTCTACACACAAGTTCCTCGTACTGTGTGCGCTCCGGTTTATGCGTAAACTGATCGCGTTGAAAGACGAATTCTATAATCGGTACATCATCAAGGGCAATCTATTTGCACCGGTGGTGGACGCGTTCGTCAGGAACAACGGCCGCTATAACCTCCTCGACTCGGCCATCATTGAAATGTTCGAGTTCATCAAGCTGGAGGACATCAAAACGTTGTGTTCGCACGTGGTGGAGAACTATGGCAAACGTTTGGACACGATTGAGTATGTGCAGACGTTCAAAGCGTTGAAACTAAGGTACGACCATTATCAAGACATTTTGAAAGACAGAGAACGTAACCTGGACAGGTAAGGATATAGCCAATGTCTCTCTCTTAACTATATCTCTGTGTGTGTGTGTTTTGTTTTATTTTGTTTTTGAACAATAGAATTTGTATATGTACACGTATATTTATGTTATATAATCCAGTTAATACATATATTTCCAATTATGTTTTCCTTTCACCTAGTGTACCGTCTATCCTGCGCACAAGTCGATACCGACGAGACCAACGTCAGCTGGACGAAGAGGAGGAGATGTGGTTCAACGAGGACGATGACTTCGAGGATAACGAGGCCGTCGTGCCCGCCACCAATGATCTGCTCTCAAAGAAACTCGACCCCGACCTGGATAGTATCGGCAAAATAATGGACAACACGAAAACGCAGAAACAGACGACGGAGAGTAACGGACCGAAAGTGAATAGTGCTGCGATACCCAAACAACCGGTGTTGAACAATAACGCCACGAGTGTGGCACCGGCAGCGGTGGCTGTACAAGATACGAAACCATCAGCACTCTTCAAAAAGGTAACATAACAAGCAGGTTATACATATTCAAATACATAGAAGTGTGGTATATTTGTATTGAACAAGATTATTCGTAATTCCAGAAGACCCCGCACTCTGACAATGTCCTCCCTTTGATATTAATGCATACATTCCTTTCTCTTCCCACTCTAGGTGCGATTCTCCCTCGATCCACCATTAACATCCGTTCATGTATACGACAATAGTGAACTAATAGCGCCCGACACATTCAGCGATACGGACACAACATTCGATGTAGATCTAACGAACGCACTGTACACAGTAGACATGTACGACGATGCTAACGGCATATATCGTATGTTAGGAAATATAGTTACCGTAGACTCAGCACAAGATGCCAATGATAATGGTTCAGATTCTGTAATAGATGCACATGTAACGGCTGACATTGGTACGTGCCAAGATTCAGAAACAGTACCGGACAACGATGATATTCTTAATAATAAGTCCGAGTTAGAATGTCTGTCACTAACAGAACCGCTAGCAATCTTCGATTTAAAGTATACAGCTGCTAGCCTCTCGGCATCGACACTAAATTGTGCTGCTGGTGATACAAGTATAGATGTAGAACGACAAGCAAATAATGCTGCACAGTCAACATTTAACATAGATACGAACGGCGTGCCGGAACCAATAATTTGTGTTGAAATCAGCAACGATGCTAATATGTCCAATGAAACAGATTCACTACCTAATATCAATGCATCATATCCAGTGATTCTTCTTGATCCATCCAACGATTTAGGTTCAATGGTTAAGGTAGTAACACACTTGTACTGTCTTATCTATCTGTCCTATATCTGCTAATACTAACACCCACTTCCTCCCAGTAGTTAATTGTGATCCATCACTAGAGACTAACGTACTCTTGTAGCTATTGACATATATATCTAACATTGATCTTGTACAGTGAATTCGCTCGGCTCAATCAACGTGACAATATTGTGTTGGCGTGCGAATTCACCATATATACTAACATTACATCAATGAAACTGTATTCATACGTCTCTCTAATATATCTCCATATCTACATGTGTGTGTGTATATACAGGGCCTGGTGGACTACGAGGGTGACTCTGACGAGGACGAGGAAGAGGGCGAAGTCCTGACGCCCAATGCGAAACGGCCGCGCCTCTCATAGTCGGGGTAAGTGTAGAAATCGCGTGCTAGATGCAAGTGTGGATCCAGCCACAACCAACCAATCTATATACACACAAGCGTGTGCACCGTCACCGCTACTACTACTGCTGCTGCTGCTGCTACTACTACTGTAACAACGATGGATGCGCCCTTCAACATACGTCAAGTCTACATGCAACATTCATCGGTGACTCCACTGTGCCAGTACTATATGTATGTGTGTGTGTGTGTGTGTATGTATGTACAGGAACTATGCTACTACCAGTGTACACACCACCTCGCTACTGCGTATAGGAAAGTCCAGCACTCCCGCACTGCGTATAAGAACGCCAGCGATACACATGTGACTGTGTCCATGGTACAAGTGACGCGGTAACTGTGCATAAGAAAGGTGAAACAGAAACAGTACTGTGCTGGACTGTGACAGTAACGCCGTACTGCGTATATGAAAGGTGCTGTGCTGAAGGGGGCGGCGGGGTAGTACTCTGTATAGGAAAGGCATTATACGGCACACATCCTTGCGGTAAACACATACACACACACACACACACACACACACATGCAGGGGTGTGTGTGTGTGTGTGTGTGTGTGTGAACTGATCTCCTATCTTTGTTTCTCACACACGCACACATACACGAACAACTACAAATAATAATATTTGAAGTTATAATATTTGTGTACGAGTGTGTGTTTTTGTGATGACCCATTTAAAACAGCCCAATTCGTGTGTGAGTGTGTGTGTGTGTGTGTCTGTGTATTCTCAGCTACAAGATACAGGCATTTCTGCGCAGAACTAAACCGCAGCCGGCCGATAATGTGTTGTGTCGCGTTGCGTCGCACCGCGCGCGCTCGTGTAAATCTGTGTGTGTGTATGCGTATATGTATGAGACTCACGTCTCTCTCTCACTCACTTGTTATGTATCTTATGTGTGTATGCGTGCGTCTGTCCTCTGTGGTTTTTCTGTTTATTCATTGCGAATGATGTTTGTAATTCTTATAATGTGTATGCGCGTGTTGTGTGTGTGTGTGTGCGCGCGCGCACGCCAAGTCTAAAAGGTCAATTTTTAATACGTAACAATATTATAAATTTAGTAATATATGATTGATGATTGAAGAAGTTTAATGCGACATGGACTAGATAGATTGTGTTACAACTTCTTACTTAGGAATTGCAACATACGGACCGAGATATATACATTATATATATATATATATACACAGATGTGTGTGTGCGTGTGTATATATTGATGTGTTTGTAAATAATACATGCACACACAATATTGAGTGACGCGCAGGGCGACAGAGTACTGAATACATACACTATCAACATACATACACTGCACCATATTCACAATATTGACACAATGACATAGATCATATACACATATGTACATTCACACAATACATACATAATTATATGTAATACACTCACATAGCTACACATACATGTACTTAACGAAGCGAGTACAACACCGTTTATATTCCATTGTCAAGTCCTTCCAATAATGAACTATAGCACCCTGTCGCCCTGCCCCATAATCTAATGCCGATGTGCCATCGACATCGACTACTGAATAGCGTCACATACAACCTACCATTTGTATGACATCACAGCACCCTGTATATATACATACCCGTTAGTAATATATATACGTACAGGGGCAATGATGTCATACACACATATACATGTATACACACAACATTACTACATACAAACATAGAAATGGTCGTGTCATATAATTAACTATAATTTTAGCAAGTAAATGATAAAATAAAAAATATACATACATACATATTAAATATTACAAAAAAAATTGGTAATTCGATAGGCATATTATATCGAAAAAAAGTATATCGTCTATTAAATATAATTGTAAGCAAAAAAAAACAACTGTAGTTTATTATTATTATTTTCGTTTCGTTTTTATTTTTCAAGTGATACAGAACATACATACATACAAGTACATAATTATTATATTCCGTTGTTAAGTGTTCTTCGTTTAGTGATTTTTGTTTGTTGAAATGTTTGTAATTTCGTCACTTGTCTGACTTGGTATGTTGGCATTTTGTAAGCACACCATTTTAGCTAAATATACATACATACATAGTTAAATAATCATACCGTTTAATACGAAAGAGAGAAAACCGAACAGAGTTAACTTGCTAAGAAATGTAATGTCATAAACATATATGTATGATGTCACCGACTGTAAAACAATACAATGATTAATTCTTAACTTTACCTTAATTTACCGGCACATGTTACGTTTAAAATACGTATTTTATATATACTCTCAATTCGTGAGCCTTGAATAAAATTAAAATGGCTGTTTAAATTCTAAATTTTAGTCTCCGGTTAAATTTAATCACTGTTTCCAGCCCTGCCCCGTTATTGTGGACGTGACACGCCACACATGATCTATAAATGTCATACTGTGTATAGGAAAGTAAAAAGAATCCAGTAAAAAGGATCCAGTGAATTTATCTACATTTTTCGATAGATACAAGTGCCGTTATAGTAACAAAAAATATTATTTATTTATTCTCGATGATGTTATCAAATGCTAATTATATAATTTAATTAATGACAAATGATGGTGTAAATAATTTGTAAATTCATGGTCTATTACTTTTTATGATAAACCCACTTTTCTAATTTCAGTACAATGAACCTATTTATTATGTACTGAAAATTATGAAGAAAAAAATCACATATTTTTTGTCACGAAAATGTTGAACTTATGAATGATGTATATATGTATGTATAGATGACATGATTCATGTTTGTACGGATCTATACATACATATAACAAATTAATTTTCATCAAATATAAGTGTTTTTTTTTTAATATAATTAAATGTCAACATGAGAATATATTCAAATTACTTATACCAACAACATGTATGTATATAATATGATATTAAAAACTTAATTTTCAACAATTATTTGACATTTATTTTTTAAATTAATAAAATCAATTCTGCCTATTATGTGTTCAATCAATAGTTATTTATACTATTAACAATTTTTTCAATATGCATTTGTTGGTATAAATAGAAAGTTTTTTTGAATTTTTTTGACAATGCAAAAAGTTCAATGATTACGACAACTCAATAATGATTTGCCAGTGACCAAGTACAAACAATTTCTGACTCCAAGTCATTTGTAGAATAAAAAATTCTTAAGTGTTTTTATATATATAAAAAGAAACGTAAATAAAACTAAATTATATATAATAATATTTACTGTAATATTATACATACATATATAGGCTATATACATATTATAATAAATAAATACATATATATATATTTTATTATATTGTAATTGTAAAACGAACTGGCCATATCATTGGAATACCAAGATGGCGACCGGTAATCATTGAACTTGGAATATTTGTGACAAAAAGTAAGAAGAGAATCATATCCGAATATTGTACATTGTTAGTGAACTGTGTTCTGGCTACAAAATTTAACCGCATACAATTGTACATAAATGCATACATATATGTATATATACACGTGTGTTAAGAGGTTATGTATGCCAACTGTCAAAAACTTATCTGTTTTCTCTCTTTCGAAGCTACTTTAAATAATATAATAATAATATTTACAATACCATACACAAGCCACTGATGAAATTATAAATATTTGTAAATTGTTTATAAAAAGAATTCCTATACAGAATTAATTATGTACGAAGAATTGTTTCAGTTTTTACCGAACAGAACATTCGTTAACAATCAAATTTAAATAATATAAAAAAAAAACAAAAACACAAATGGAACAGTTGAAATATGAAAATTGTACTCCTGTTACTATATTTAATTAATAAAGTAAGTTAATAAACAAAAGTGCGTTTTTTATTTGCAATATTATTTTTTCCTTTTATTCAGATACATAGACATTACATACAGTGCGAATAACGTAAGACTATACATTGGCGACTTTATTTTAGCTTTAATCAATTTGTCCATGTCAGTAACAACTGAAATTACAGTGACGCTTGTTTTGGTAAATGTCACTGTGTTTTTAATATTTTGTTACTAATATCTCACGAGTTTGCGTAATAATTAGTGCAAAAAATGTACATCACACAGGAAAAGTTTAAGATGTACTCCTGGTATTTAGAAGGGGCGTCTTTGCGAGAAATTTCTGATTATTTCAGCTTTGAATTCCCGGGCACGCCCATCACATGTCATCAAACGGTGCCAAATTTAGTAATAACCCCCAAGTGATTTTGGAAATGTACTGATACCAATTACAATTCAATACTTGAAGTGTACTTTTAATCCAATAACATGTAACAGATTTAATAAAAAAATGGAATAAACTCTGTAAATGATTTAAATAAAAATAGTAGTCTGTGGACAAGTGTCTAATTTTACATTATTCAACCATAATAAATTCGAGTTTTTTAATGTAATCACTATGGTAACATTAAGTAAATGCCCTATGTCTAATTTTACATTATTCAACGAATTGATACTAGCATGGGCAAATTGATTAAGGCTAAAATAAAGTTGCCAATGTATAGCCTTACATTATTCGCACTGTAGAAACAAAATACATAGAAATCACCGTATAGTAATCATATGAAATACAGATCAGGCTCACCCTGTGTAAAGTGACCATAGCTCAATCAACATGTCGGTTGCACCTTAAAATTTTATAATTTTATTTAATAAAAAAAAAAACAGTTAATTACTTGTAAGATGTTTATCGGGACGGATTCTCTCAATAAACATCTTACTAAATCAAAAAGGTCAAGACTAGAGGCACATCAACACAGTTAATTACTTTGGCTTAGTAAAATTTGCAAAATATTTTTTTAGCCAGGTTTGATTTGGAACTTGATTATATAAGTAGGAATGTAAGTTCAAGCATATATGTTTTTTTTTTATAAATGGATTAGTTCTATTTATATTATAACCATGTAATATTATTTTAAAGATAGAATGATAAATATGTATATATTTTTGTTGTGTTTATTATATTTGACTTATTACTTCAGAACGCAGTTTCTCGGCTAGTGCCTTTCGGAATTTCAAAGTAGCCGGCTCGATTTTCACCCGACCATCCATGGCGGCCTCTGCCGCCTTGGCGGACTGCGGGCGGAGACTACTGGCCTCAGGTTTGCCAATTTCCGCCACCAGGTGCTTCTTACGTACTTGTTTCTTCAACGCTACCAACTTGTCCCTCTGAGCTTTCAGGTATTCCTGGCGTTTTTTGATCTCTACATCGTTTACCTGAAACATATTGAGCGATCACACTCATCACTCACTTATATCGGGAAAATTATGATTTTGAGATTAGCGATGTGGAGTACAGTTTTTCGGCGGGCGCGGAGAGTAATGTGTACTTACTTGTGGAGGCGGTGGTTTCACCATTATTTCAGTTTTCTTAGCTGAAACTATAAAATATAATTTGTTAATTACTCTCAAACAGTTGACTGGATGTTGAATGTATCATTACCGGTCGATTGCAGTACATTCTCCAACGATTGTTTCTCTTCCTGCAAGTACGTTTTGGATAGTTCATCCAACTTTTCAGTTGATGCTTGGTCTTCAGTGTCGCATTGTCTGTAAATTATTACATCGTAATGTTCTACGTCAGATCTGTGTTCCGTATATAACATTAATGCAATATTTGTGCCATCTCTACATTCATACGCACTTGATGACTTCGACGAATACTTGTTTCTCAGACGGTGTAACATCGACTCGCAGCTGTTTTACCGTTGGTTCGGGTTCTGGTTCATCTTGGGCAGCTTCAACATCAGCACCAGTGACATTATGGTTCAGCTGGAATAACTGCGGTGTGATACCGTACTTTTGTTCGATAAGTTGTAACGCTTGCAACTGAAGTTCAATGTTCTTCTGTGTCATCATCCGTTTAAACATGTCGAAATCATTTGCCGCCCATATTTGTTCAAATAAATTCTGTAATACATATATGCATACATGCAAACAAACATGTTATATGTATATACATCCGTACAAATAAATACTGTCTATGTAAGTATGTATGTTCAGTATTTAAAATACCTGTTGAAAATTTTCCGGCAGTTTCTCAGTCATACCACTGGAACATGCAATCTCAAACTGTTCCGTTGTAATACCCATATCTTCCATGTAACTTCCCAACATCAGATCCACCTGTAAAATCAAAATTCACTGTCATACACTAGCGCACACATAATAAAACACCACAGATTACCAGATTCTTAAATTCTTCGTGTATTTTACGATGTTCATCTTTGTCTTGATTGGTTGGTTCAAAAACTGTAACATAAATAATAAAATTATATTTCTTTTGCAGAAATCTGAAATTTTTTTCAATTTTTTGAAATATAATTTTCAACAAAAAATAAAACACACATTAACAAAGATTTATTCCAAGAACCACTTTAAAATCTAATTGTCCATGAATTAATTTAAAATTCGTTTTTTGAAATTCAATATTATTTAAATTTTAATCGTTTTTAGAATTGATTTTTGTTACTACGTATTTTATTTAAATATTTATATATCGGTTTTAACTGAAAATGACAGAATATTATTAAAACATGTTCCAGTAATTGAATAAATATTGTGGATTTTACAAAGTAAAATAACTATTTGATTAATTAAAATGAATTTCCATAGAGTAAGTGAAGAAAAGATTATATATTTCTAACATTACACTATAGTTGATTCAAACATTTCCAATAATAATTAATACTTTATATAAATTCATAAACAATATAATGTATTAGTAAATATTGTCTTAAGATTTATAAACTCAAACAAGGTACATACTCAGTGATTTCTCTTCAATGAAACTTTGCAATGGTGCATTCCACACGGGCCCGTTTAAGAAACAAATCAACGAATCAAAAATCCATGAATTGTCACCAGCCATTTTATCCACGCGACTATAACAATCTTCTAACAAATCTTTTTATTTGTAACTATTTTACAGCATACACTACAGTCGACCGTTGTACTAAATACATCAATACATATACCCGTGATTGTGCCATTCTATTGCCGTTGTTACCGTGGCAACCACTGCTATATACAAACAAACGCTGCAAGACACGCATACAGGTGAACTATCAATTACATTATCTACGTATAACAAAAACATGCAGGTCGGTTAACTAAATGCTATAGTTGTTCAAAATACATGATTAGTCAAAATTATCGGAACCTAAATAATAATAAGGTAAAGAATTTTAAAAAATTGAATCCTACAAAAAATACTTAGAATTAATCTTAGAATTGAAAAATGCAAAAATATACAGTATGTTCCAGTGGAAAAAAGAAAGTTTACCTGATTTCTATAATAAAACGAACACCTGTATATTGAAAAAATAAGTAAACGATAGCTTGTTTACAACCAAAAAACTTTTGTACGAAAAATTCTTTAAGGTAGGAGAATTATTTAGGTGTTCCAGTAATTTTGACTAACCTGTATACATGTACATTATTGTTAGAGTATATTCTAATAAAATAACGGAATTTATTTATGTAGCGTTTGATAAAAGATAACATTATTTGTTTTTTTTTCCTAATTTCGCTATTTACACGTATCTTATCTGACGTATTCAGTGTTGGATAACGGATTATAATAAGTCCCAAGCTCAGTCTCAATCCCGGTGATTGTTTTGTATAAAAAGTCTGCTTTCTCTGGCAAATTGAATAAATAATGGTTAGGAGTTATCAATAAATTATGTAAAATAAGCTCTGAATGTATTATTTAGTAATCAATATGCATTGACAAATTTTGAAAGGACCCAATGTTAAATATGTTAATATGAATTAATTTTAATACATTTACAATTTTAAAACATTAAACAAGTCTATATTTTTTTTAAATGATAAACATAATTGGAAATTATTATCAATAACTTAAAGATAATACTTTCAATTCTATTGATAAATCCTTGAATTATTGATATAATTGTTTCGTGGCTACGGCTTTATCTACAGTTATACAATACAGGCTGATACAGGCCGGGTGTTTGTCAATTGTGAACCTGCCATTGCCTGCCATAATATTGACTTTGACAGGTCTAGAATGCGTGAAGAAGTGTTTACGAGTAATTTAATCGGTGGACTTCGCAATTAAGTACAAAAACTTTAAAATTATATATTCATGTAAATATTTAAACAAATTTTGTTCGAGGTTACCGACGTAAGAAAAGAAAAATAAACGTTTGTGTTCAGCAAACACGATATCAATGTCCAACAAGTAACACTTGACGTATATTTCTGTGTGTGTAATTTAATTTAAACGAATATCCTATGGCTAAACCAAATGTATTGAATGAGTTTAGTGATATACTCGGGCCTAGACGAAATGAGTTCAGTAATTTTCTGTGGGTATCGCGAAAATTAGACACAGTTTTAGCGTATAAACAAAATCAAAAACAAGCACCGGCCGTGCATAAGAAAGAAGTAGCATCTAGTCAACGTATGCAAGAGTTAATCAAGCAGGTAATTAACAAATACAATAAAACTTTAAATATATACTTGCTAATTAATATTTTATTGACTTGCTTCGTAGATATTTATATGACAATTAAGAAATCAGATTTTCTTACAGATAAGCCAGGTGACCGGCGTGCCAAGCGCTGATGTTGAACATGAAGTCAAGTTGATTTTGGATGAAATTGGTTTCGGTAAACAAATGAAACTGATACGATGGTTAGGTTTGGTGTTGACGAAGATTTGCCAGAAAGTTTACGCAGGTATACACGTGAACGAAGCGAGTGTACAGCGAGTAAGTAATAATATTTTAATTCAAAATACGTATAAACAATTGAATTAATATTTTTTTTTAAATCATGTGTTTGAGCTTGTAGTACTGGCAACCCGTAATATGTACTTGTATTACTGGTTGCCTGCACAGTAGGCGTAATGTAAATTGTGTTTTAGCTGAAGTCTGTTATGGGCAATTGTCCTGTAATTTTCGCTCCAAGTCATCGGAGCTATGCTGATTTTATTCTAATGTCGTATATACTATTTCATTACGATATAGAAATACCATCGATTGCTTCTGGAATGGGTAAATACATAAGTTACCACATGTTACTATTTAATATGTACATATGTTTATTTAGACTTTCATGCCATGTGGGGTATGGGCACGGTGCTACGTAACACTGGCGCCTTCTTCATGCGTCGCTCCTTCAACGATGATCCCCTGTACTGGGCCACGTTTCGCCAGTACTTGCACCAGCTGGTCACACGTGGTGACCTGCCCATCGAGTTCTTCATTGAGGGCACCCGAAGCAGAAGTTGCAAAGCACTGCCACCCAAATATGGTGAGTGAAGTAGCGCATCTCCCTTAAGTAACTTCTCCTCGCTATTAAAAAGTACCTCCACCATAAAACATACATTATCAGCTAATGTCTCCAGCGTAAATGAACATATTTATTGTTCACAGGTCTGCTGTCCATGATTCTGAAACCTCTGTTTACGGGTGAAGTACCCGATGTACTGATAGTACCGATCAATATAAGTTACGACCGCGTATTGGAAGAAAAACTATTCGCTTTTGAACTTCTCGGCGTACCTAAACCAAAAGAAAGTACCTCAGTAAGTACTGTTCACAATGGTCATTAATTAAAATGAGTATTTATGCATGTGTGTTTCTAGGGTTTCTTCAAATCATTGAGTATCGTCAAAGAAAATTACGGCAACATTTACGTTGATTTCGCCGCGCCGATATCGGTTAAGCAGTATTTATGCAAATCGAACTTGACGCGCGACAGTCACTCACTAAATCCTCTACATCTACAAACACTAGACGCAGAGGAACGACAATTTATAGCCGATATAGCACACAGAGTTGTACATACACAACAAAAACACGCCGTACTGACAGTTTTCAACTTGGTCGCCATCTTGGTAAACAATAATATGATCCTACACGAAGCACCGTTCACAATAGACCAACTGTCACTTGAGATATCGTGGTTGAAAAACATTCTGGAACATTTTGGCGCACGCATTGAAATATATGATGATGACGCGTTACGTCAAGCATTGTTGGTGCATAATAATCTTATAAAAGTTGAGAAAGACACCACGGTTCAGCTGATACATTCACCAGTTATCCTAAATGACATGGACAGGAAGAAAACCAAAGGTCACCAACTTAACAACAACACAATGACAACAGTGGTACCCATGTTCATGCTACAGTTGTATGTGAATCCAACATTACACTACTTTGTAGATTGTAGCCTTGTTATCATGGTTGCCGTTGCTTACCGACATTTGAACAAAGGTGGGGAGTTATGATTTGTGTAGTTTATTATGTATGTATGTATGTAAATAGGTATAATATATACATGTTTTCGTAATGGTCAATAGTCAACAGAATGACTTATATAATTGTATATATGTATAGTACTAGTATGTATGTATCTTTCTTCTGTGTACAGATCAACTTTTTGGCCATTTTCGATTCCTGAGATCTGTTTTTTCGTATGAATTTGTGTTTTACAAGCAAAGGGAACTACTGGTGTGTGTTTTTAATAAACTTTTCTATTCTTGTCTAACTAAAATATTTCTGAATTTCATCGTTTAACATTCATATACATTTGTCTCGCGTTGGAATTAACTAATGCCTGTTGATGTGTTAATATTTTGCAGGAATTTGAAGATGCACTGGACAAGTTACAACAACTACAAGTTATAGAACTAACAACGGATGAGAAAATCGTTCTAGGTTGCAATGAAAAATTGCAAATACTCCTGACGAATTTACTTAATCCATTTATATTAGCATATTGTTGTGTGTGTAATGTTTTGCAGAATGTATGTACATCTAATACTAAATTGATGTGTAATTTTGAGATTACTAATTCAATATCTGGTAACAGGTATCAACTATAGAACAAAATACGTTGCTTATCGAGGCACAAAGACAACTGGAACACGATATCCACCAGATGAACTCGTCTGTACATCCGTATTGTCTCAGTTTGGATACTTTGGGTACATGTGTGCAGCAATATGTATCATTGGCTGTTCTAGAGAAATTGGCGGAGTGAGTTGAAATAATTTTTGTATTTTAAAATATACTCAACTCGATATAATTTATATATATTTTTTTCAGAAAAAATATAACAAAATTCCAAATAGCCAAAGAAAAATTAAATACAATAAATGAAAAATTGGGTAAGTCTCAATAGTTTGTGATAAATCCTATAGTATATATTTACGTTTTTTTTTCAGAATATTTCTCTACCAAATGTTTTGGTAACATGGCTCAAAGGGCAAATATTTTACCTGCGAAATTATAAAATAAAAATCTATTTTATAATTCCAAAGATTTCAAATTAGTATTATATATTGGTTGTATTTTTATGTGTGTATTTATTAGTGCCTTTTTGGTTACCATTGTCAATGTTGTATAGTTTTGGAAATAAAGTTTGTATATTCAATATTTTTTAACTTTTTCATTAGCAGTATAAGCAATCAGTTACAAATCTACCTTTGCGTGGGCCTTCTACAAAAATAAAACACATTTTAAATTATGTATATATTTTATTACTTTGCAATATGGCCTAAAATATTTTATCATATATTGTGATGTGGTTGTACAATTATGTTATTATTTTACACAATTTAATTTATAATGACCGATGTCCCGTAGCGTAAGTAGCTGGATGAAATTCCTAGAACTTGGACAACACTCTTCCATTTGTGTGATTCTTCTTAATCTTACGAATATGATAAGTAACTTAAGTAATTCATTAATATTTCACTATATACACTTTTTATTATATTGTATGTATGTATTTATTATCTTACACTATTATTTGAAATAAAACAGCTGGAATACTCGATATTGTACACATATCCTCATAATAGACAGCCACCTCTTGCACATGGTTATTCTTTGAGGTTATATTTTATATAATCTCTATGAAAGTTTGTGGAATAAATTTAAAATACACACACAGGGTATTACAAATCAATTGCCAAAAGATATTTCATTCAAAATGAACGTTTAATTAAGAAGCCAGGACTGTACTGGCTCAATTTACAAACATAATAATAACGGAACGTTTTGTTTAGTTTTAATAATTTGTTTTAGCAAGTACTAGCACATTAGGCTTAGCAGTGAGTTAGCGTATGCCATTGGTTTTACGTTTGGATGCGGCTAGAAAGAGAAATTTTATTATCAGTGAAATGGTACTAACTTATATTGCGTTTCTAGGACATGTGCGAATTCAACTTAAACCGATGAATCTACGCATATAATATTAATGTGATATTGTAAGGTTAGAACTCGCGGATATAAGTTAAACTCGCGTCGTACACTTACCACTGCTTCATACACTGTAAAGTTTGGTTTCATATCCTTGCCTTTCATTGTGATAAACGCGCCCTTATTGCCCATTGTGTCACTGTAAAATCATTTGTCATTGTCACAGCATATTCTCTCTAGCTCTCTCATTACGGTATGACGTGTAACAGTTTGTAAACTTACCAATAATTCGGTGCGGAGAACACTGTAATACATTTGCCATCGTGATCCACCTGGTAACCCTCATTCTTCACCTCATGACTCCGGATCACATAGTCCAGATTGTTCAACTCTAGAAACTTCTTTGTTACGTCTGGTCCAAACTGACAGCCTACCCCACGTTTACTGGGCGCCCGACCAACCTGCGGCTGCGGATCGGACCACAACAGTTCACACATGGGGCCCTCCTCTGGTGGTTGTCGGTTACGATCCAGTGAACGGATCTCGGATAACGTCACATCGTCCCGTGTAAACAGGCCGCCATGCATAACCTATACAGATTACGCATAGTTAGATCACAAGTTTCGAAGATGGTTTTCAGATGTTTCGGTACATACTAGAACTCTATTGTTCAGACAGTGCGCCAATGGTAACCAGTTGTAGACTTCAGTGAAGAGTTCCGCCATCTGAGCACTGTATTTCGCCTTTACTTCACCGTCAAAGCCGTACATTTGATTCATCGTAGCACTTTCATGGTTACCTGCACACATATATGCATGAACATCGGTATACCAACGACCTTCTCTATATCAGTAGGAGTTAATTAAATCCACGAATTAAAATATTGACGTGCACCCTATAACATTAACGCTACATAAGCGGAGTATATAAAAAAAAACTCACCTCTGGACATGAAGAAATGTTCCGGATATAAAAGTTTAAAGCTGAACAACGTAAATATACACTCCACGGAAAAGGAACCTCGATCTACAAAGTCGCCATTGAATAACTGCACGTATATTAGTTAAGGAAAAACGTAATCACCAAGTTTTGACTACACCAAAACACACATTTGTCGATACGTACAGTTCGGTGATTAACATAAGTAAAACACAGTGGAGAAGGTTTTACATATCTAGATTATAGCATTGAAATGTGACATTTGAGTAAAGGATACATATGGATTCGTCTCCGATGGCAATGTATTCAGTTTAAAAATATTCATCAAGTCATAAAACTGACCGTGAATATCACCACAGACGGTAAATTTATCATTATCACCTATAGGTACATCCACTAGAGATGGTTGGTTCATTAGTAAATTCTTAACATCTAATAAAATCTAAAACATATATTTGTAACAATAGTTTCTTGTCAATCAACACAAATTCACTCACTTTATAAGCAAATTTCTTATGCAATTTTCCTTGATTTTTGTAACACTCCATTAGTTCAGTTACAAATTTCAAAGTAACTTTCCCGTCCTCCAAACTGGGACCATTGTATTCGTTATCAATGGCTGGAAAAGTTATCGATTTTAGAAGAATATTAAAACTTTGTTTTACATTGATTTTGTACACTTACTCATTGCATCTAGATTTATCGTTTCCGCGATATTTTTCTTAACATCTTCCACCGATATTGCCTTTTCGAATGCTATTTTCTTCACTATTTTATTGCACTCCGTGAATTTCATTTTAGCATCACGATCACTTGGTCGAGCTCGCGTTACCTACGGCAAAATAATCACTAAACACTCTGAACAAACACACACACACATACACCGGCACAAATTGATGTTTCTCGTACATATTCGTAATCTTTAAGGGCATCTTTGAATTTTCCTAACGACATGTGGGCGGCAGCACGCCGATAAAAACCTTTTATGTACGATTTGTCCAATTCAATAGCTTTTGAGGCATCATTCAATGCGTATCCGAAACATTCCGTTTTCAGGTAGGCGAAACTGCGATTACCATAGAACGCCGCCACATACGGATTCGCGTCGATTGCTTTTGAATATAATTCGATAGCAGTTTCATAATCTTGTTCTGCAAATACAGCAATCAGAATGTAAGGTTAAGAACACTATTGTATCACAAAGAATGTCAAATTAAACACACGTATGTATTAAACAGTACAACACGAGAACAATTGAATAGGAAATATACTTGGATGAATGTGAATTTACGTAATAATTATAGAAAATCAACACAATTACTTTTGAAATATTCATTCGCTTCAGATTTGAATCGTTCCCCCTTGTCGATGTCCTCCTGTGATGCTTTGCCCTCGGTTTTTGGTTCTTCTGTACTCATTGTTTAATAATAATATACGAAAATAATAATTATTCTTTATACAATTATTTGATTAACCGAACACTCTCCGGCTCTCAAATTTCCTACATATAAAAATGTTACTAGATAATTTCATTTTCCCCTGTACCCGGTACCAACACTAATATTACTAAGCATGCGCAAACGTGTGTCGCGAAACGTGCGAAGGATATTTTAAATCACACATCATTACTTGCGCAAATTATATTGAAATTAACTATTAGATCAATTTAGAACATGTAACCAAAAGATGGCGGAGTAAAAAATGTTATGGCACACATAACATTTTGCCATAAGACACAATGAATGACACAGTTAATATTTGTGTACAAATATATTTATTTCGATGTCATATTGACAGAATATTTTTTTCTGATTTCATTGAACCTTTGGACAGATTATAACAAAATTAAAATATTCGGGCTATGGGAGCTATAGATTTTTATAATGAATTTTTTAGATATGGATTCTTTGATATTTATTAATTGTGTGGTTATAGTAAGCTAGTTTCTGTTTACAACTGAATTTATAATGAAAATAAGAATATTAATTAATTATAATAGCAAGTTGATTATTTGTAGAAGTATTTATTTATTATTGTGCTTATTTATTCTATTTGTACTGTGGTATTATGATGAAACAAACAGATTAGAAGTACAGGCAGCTCTCACTTCAGCCCGTATGACACGGTCAATGTTTTCGTACATTTCTAATATCAATGTTTTACAAAGTCAAACATTGAACGTATCATACATGTAAAGTAGCTCAATGTTTTAGTCAATTTTAATATATGCTGTATCCAGCTAAACAACCAATTTATCAATATCCCTATAAATTTTGACGTAATGTTCAATTACGTTTACAGGAGTTCTAAATCGGATTAAAACAATGTTCTGCTACACGAAAACACTTAGAGTAAAGAAACTATAGAGGTAATATAACATCGATTTGAGTAGTAGTGCAATGAAGCCATGAAGCGGAAGGGGGAGCAAGTGCGCGCCATGTTTGTCTGCCCACCGTTTTGCTGGGCTTATATGGAAGAATTACAATAAATTGTAAAAATACCTCAATTCTTGCTATAAAAATTCGTAAAAAATATATCATACAAATGTAGCACATAAATGAACAATATAAGCATATTATATTTTTATAAGAGAGCATGCAAATTGAAAAAACAAAAAAAAAACAATATCAAACAAAACTTATTGACATATTATATTAATATTAGCGAAATATGTTCAATGCCCTTCAACCAAAACTATTTTATTAAATAAGTTCCTTTTGCTGCGGAAATGATCAACATTTTGTTTGGCGATATAATGTAATCTAACACTAATATATTTTTTCTGTCACAGCTCTTATTAGATGTATTATATGATTTTTTTTTGTCACAACCGAAAGCGACACAACTATGCATTTTTACAAAATACAATGATAATGAATTTAACTGATACTATAATTAACACAACGTTTCTAGTAATAATGTTCAAGAAATAGTTTTACACTATAACTAATCACTAATAACACAAAGTCTGTAATGTTCAAGGAAAGGGTTTACACTAGAACTAACACACAAAAATTCAGTAATGTTCAATATATTTACAGAAGAAAAACTTAATACATCAATAACCATAAAAACAGTGCACTTCGTCAACATTCTGATTTTGAGATGAGGTCATACAAACATGGCCGCCGCATTTGAAATTTGGCTTCACTTTTTTAACGTTGTTTCCTCTCTTTAGTTTCTTTACTCTAAAGGCTGGTTTATGATGGATTTACATTTACGAAATTTCATTTATTCCTTTATTTTTTAAATATAAATTGAACATATTTCCATATGCTGGTTCACGATGGATTTAAGAAATTTTCATTCTCATTTAGAAAATTTACAAATATAAATATATTTCATATTCGAAATGATATTCCTATATACGACCAATCAGAGAATAGTTCCCTAATTTGAAATTGTGGCGCATGCAATTACTTGTGCGTTTACTGTGAGGAACAAACAAACGATTACATTCATCCTCGTATATTTACAAAAATAGTTCTGGGGCATTCTCTTTCATTTTTAAAAACAACTTATGATATTGGCCACTCATATTACGATTTAAATTAATTGGACGCATCGACCATCTACGCTGTCGACCTTTTTTTTTTCTTTAGTGTAATACAGGCACTACTTAACATTAAAATACTGAAAATAATAATTTCATCGTCGTTGCTGGTATTAAATAAAGCCATGTTTATAACTTGTTTAACGATATTGCCCTCATCCTTGACATAACCAAATACAGACAATGACAGATGACACAAGTCACGTGCTTGCCGATCTGCATTCTGATTGGTTCATTTATATTTTCATTTTTAAAATGAAATCGATCATGTACCAGAGAAAATTATAGAAATAAATGAAATAAATTTGATAAATACATAAATGAAATGTCGTAAATGTAAATCCATCATAAACCAGCCTTAAGCCTGTTCTACATTATACTTTTTCCTCATATTTCGATGCTAGAAAAAAGTCATATTTTGATACTAGAAAAAATATGCGAAAAAAGTATAGTGTAGATGCCCTTCTATTTCGATGCTATACTTTTTCCATACTAGAAATGAAACTAGATCCGATCCGAGTTTCGTTCGATTTTCATACTAGAAACATGCGCAGTAAGCGCATTCGCAGTGATACCAATACATTTTTCTGACAGCTTAAATATATTAGTGAGCGTTGGTGTAAAGATAAGTGCACAAATATTTGTTTGACTTGTATATTTTATATAGCAGCCACAGTTTATAAATTTTAACTAATTTATTTATTTTTGACATGATTTTAATATAACCTTCTTTCAATGTAACTGTCAAAATGTAAATTGGTTTAAGTTTAAGTTGGTACTGGTGAAAAAAGTCGAAGATAAAAACGAATATATACGAATGATCTGTTCGGATACTTTTTACTAGTATCAAAATATGACTTTTTTCTAGCATCGAAATATGAGGAAAAAGTATAATGTAGAACAGGCTTTAAGCGAAAACACATTTACAGTATAAGTCGCAAGAAACGTCAACTATAAACGTGTGGTATTTTGTTTACAGGGCTGCCATTATTAAAAAATAAAATAAAAATAATTTGTGGAAAAATCTATGAAAAATAATTATATAGAAATATTTATTAACATTATTAATTATATTAATGATTTTTTCGTGTATATTAATAATGAAAAACCAATAAAATGTCGATTAAAAATATATTTACAAATATGTAGTGATATTTATGTTTGTTAGGTTTTCCCTAAAAGATGCGGTAAATTGGTTGCTTTCTGGATACAGTGTACATTAAAAAAATCTGGTGTGGTCACCACACTACTTTCTTATACACAATTCAAATTGGTACATACATATTTGACATTTCAAATGCGTATTTTTGTAAATATTTTGTCTTTGTCAAAATTGGATAAAGATAGACGAAAAATGTATTGAACATTTTTTCTTCATAATAATATTCGCTACAACTTTTATTTGAAAAATGTTTACGTATCGTTTTTTGTTTTTAAAATAATTTGAAATTTCTGTGTTCAGTAAACTTCCTCTTCCGGTTTTCTAATTAGACCCAAAATCTAATCAGCTCTTCGCCAATCCCAAAAACTTTTAAATATGAAGTTTCATTACTCTAGCTTTATTCGTTTTTGAGATAATGAACATACGGCCACACATCTATACAACATACACACAGCCGTCGTTGAGAAAATAGTTAAAACGTATTCATGGGACCTCAAAACGTGTATTTCCATCAAAATATCGTAATCGAAATTTTTCATGATTCCTATACTTTCCTTATACTATGTATAAGAAACTAAAAAGTAACGCCTAACTGTGAGCCAATCAGAAATCTTATTTGGCGGCACCCTAATTTGACAGTTGTCATACGTTTGGGTTAAAATTTGTGGTTAACTGAATTATTTGTTATATTAAACATGAACTCTAGCGATGGTGAAATTGGCATGTTAACTATCGTTCTTTTATCGGTAATAAAATTCTATAAGTTTCATATCAATTTTGCACTTAATAAATACAAGCATAAAAACTAGGGATGCGCATCGAATGACGATGTTTGAAGAACATCGATGTTGAGCCAAAATACATCGATATTTTTACATCGATATTTTACTTCCGATGTTTTATGACATCGATGTGGAATGATTCGATTTTCGATGTAATTTTGTTTTTGAGAGCCATCTAACGGCAGAGTTTCGCCCTGGTACTTTATGCGGGAACTACTTTCTTGTGGAGAATATGGCGGGAAATTAAATGAAAGATGAAGTTTCTTTGTACTTAAGGATTCCAGTATGTGAATTTTCAAAAAATCCTTTGGAAGTATGCCGACAATTATCTCCTGCATATTCAACACTATTCAAAGGGACTCAAAAATACCTAACAACGGTAGCAACCACAGTTCATCGGAACGACTATTTTCCAAAGCTGGTCAAATGTTGACTCAGCTACGAAATCGTTTAAAGGGCAGTCGATTATCGAAACTTTTATTTTTACAAAGTTTTGATAAAAAAAGTTGGGATATGGCTTAATTGTTCTATAACTAATAGTTTAATTATCTGTATTTTTAACATAATTATTTTATTATATTTATAATTATACATACCTGTTATTTTTTGCTATTTGTTATATAGGTAACATTATTTTTCCATTACATCTTTTTTGTACATATATACTAAATGTTTCTTCCAGTCATAAGTCAAATTTATTTATAAATCAAAATGTGGACAGTTTGGGGATGACTGCCGAATAATAATAATAATTGATAATATTGCAGACATTGATTGCGACGATTTTACTTTTAGTGTCAGTTCGCAATATACACATGATGTGATAGCTTATATTTGCGGATTTATTATAAGAAAATTGAAACAAAAAATTAGCTGTCGCAAACGTTGTTCAGCATTGGAAAGTAATGTTTCATTTTCTAAATTAATTACGAGGAAGGACAGAGGTGGGTTAATTAAACCTTCTAGTGATATGTATGTATCAAATTTTCAATAATTTATTTCCCGAAAAGTATAGCGAATTTCGAAAAAAAAAATTGTTTTAACGTATATAAATTTAGAAAAAAATATGTAAGTTCCCTATTGAAAATATTACATATCAATTTGGAGGATTTGAATTTGGCCAGTCACAAGTTAGAAAATATTGATAAATTAGCAATTGAAATTGAAAAAAACTAGGAATGTATACAGACATACATGCCTGCAGCTCATCGACGTATGTGCAAGTCTGAATATATCACAAATTATTATTTATTTAGATTCACTTTTAAAATCCTAGGTGCATAGGTCGCAAAGAAAACAAGAAATTTAAAACAAGTGTGAATACATTTTCTTCTCTTGACAAAAGCAAAGCAAATTAAGCCGACTATAAATGCATTGATCTTCTTTTGTTCAATTTTTAATTAAAAAATATTTTTTTCTCCAATGGTCTTACATAATCTTTCAAAATAAAAAATATGGAAAAATATTGTTCCATTTCCTGCATATGCATGAAAATTTTGAATACAATTGAATAAAAAATAACGCAGAAAAAAAATAAAAACTGAAAAATATTGGAAAATATTTTTTTTCTCAAGTACGAAGGAAAATTTTGAAAAATAAAATGTACCTTGCACAACTAGACCATAACACGTATCTGCAGAAAAAATTTCATAAAAATCCGTTGGGTAGTTTAGGAGATCTGGGTGGAACAAAAAATCTCGTACGAGAGAGCGAGCGAGCGAGCGAGCGAGCGAGCGAGCGAGCGGACGAGCGACATACATACGGACATATGTTGTAATAGTCATTTCGTGGTCCAGGGGGTCTGTCCGGGATTTCTGTGCAAAAATTTTTGAAATCGGAAGATGCTACAGACATCGTACCGAACACTATAGCTCTTCGACAGGAGGTCGATGAGCTAAAAATATTGACAAAGATAATTACGTTACTTATTATACAATGATTATATATGTAATCGTCGGTTTACTTATTGTACTAATAATCAATTATTGTTGTATAAAATATTTCAAGAAAACCGTCTGTGGATGTTGTGCTGGTATTTGCATAAAGGTTGAACAAAATTTTAATTCATTACGAATTCAGAATCCAGGTTGGTAGCGTACGATATGTTACTAGGCAGCAAAATGTAGTTGTGGAAGAATATGTAGATAATGATCCTGAATTTGAAAATGAACGTAGTAGTACACAAATACCCACTTCTAAAATAACAGGGAGAAGAACATCTCGCATGTAAGATTTGCCTTTCATGATAATATACAAATCTTTTAATTATGGGGGAGGAGTGTAATAAACTATGCCACTGGTAATTCAAAACGTAAGTCGGTAAATACGAGTTAGATCGCTGATTTAGCACCTCGATTACGAATAAAAGATCAGGGCGTGCAAACAAAGACAGATAGTCATCCGCAGACGTATTCTATAACCCATCGTTTCATAATAAACACTTACACAATCACAATTCTGTATAAACTGCTTCCCTGATAATCATCCCGGTCGAATACCAACACATGACTAATTCCAATTGCACTAACGAATTCTTTTAAACTAAGAGAATATATTGTTTCAATTACAGCTAGGACATTTTCTTCATTATTATAGGTAACTATATAGGCAATTGCTATGATAGCAAGGTGCGTTACAGAATAGGGGTGAATGTCTGGTCTATAATGATTTAGTAAATTTGTTGAAACAATCTAATGAGGAATATTGCGGTAGAACGGCTATCGGGAAACTCGTTTTACTAAAAATTACATGAACGCAACAGTGTAAATTCTGACCCAAAAGTATATTATACAATTTCATTGAATATCTAAGTTTTATTATCATAACTTCATAAAAACTCAAACCTTTTCGGACCAGGTAGAAAGGTGTAATGTTGGTTGCATCTCATAAGGCGTATAAAATTAAAATAGAAGAAATATACTTAAAAATTTCTGATGTCGAAATGGCCATGGGCGCCCGCAGCATAGGGCAACGGGGGGCGTTTGCCCCCTCCTGGAGTCGTCAATTTTGAATTTTTTATGTTAAAACCTTATGCTTTTTATATATTTTTATGTTTTGTTTCATTTAGGTAAACGACAGCCTTAATTTCTCGCTTTTTAAAATTGAATGTTCCAGTTTCTTCAAATATTTTAATAAAACCTTGTATTGTGGTTTCACTTGGAATTCTGCGGTCCGGCCAGACTCCACTTTTTTCTATAATTTTGTCCAGAATAAAACCATTTTTTGACCTGAAGCTTTTCTTCATGAGAAAACTGCTCCATACTTTTAAAAATATCTGTTATTGAACGTCAGTCACAAAACACAAACTTTTTGACAGTTACGATGTCATACAATTGTTTTATTTTTGTTTAAATTCCATGGCTATTCCTATAAATGATGTGTTTTCATGAAATTTTAAACCAAAATACAATGTACGTAATATTGCAGATCGTGATCTAAGTGTGTAACATTCTAATTTTATTCTATCTCCTTCTATAGTATGTGCAATGGTATCTTGTTTCTGTTATATTCACCAGCCAATCAGCATAAAGCGAATGGCATGTTGCTTCACCTAAGTTCAAAGCCTAGACGTACCGTTATTTTTTATATTGAAAATATTTCTCTGAATTACATATTTCTTTAAATATATATATTTATTGAATATAAATACTAAATTTATAAACTAAATATTGTTTAGTTCTCTACATTTACATAAGTTGTAGTGTTTTTAGTCGTAAGATAATTATGCACTACCACACAAGCACTAGTAACAGGGCAGGCTGGGGTTATTACGGGGCCTCGAGAAAATATATGTGGGCCCCCGAAGAAGTAACACATGAACATAATTTTATTAATTATTTAATAAAATATTTATTTCTTTAATATAAAACATCGTAGATTGATTATTCGGTCAAAAGGACACGTGTTAATTGTAAACTTCTTACTTCCCGTAGGATTGGAATGAATGACCATTATGTTCAGATGTCAAGAACTTTATTCAGTAGTTCAATATAAAACGTATAAGTATAAGTTATACTGACGTGGTTTTCACTTGTGGATGTGTATACATTTTTTTGTTGTTGTCATTTCCCTTTGGGTTTGACGTGTAAAATGTTTTTTACTTAATCTACACATTCAGGCCTATTCTGTAACGTACCTTGCTATCATAGCAATTGCTATGATTCTTGCTCAATAACAAGTTTCTAGCAAGAAGCTAGCAATATTACTAAAAAATAGTATTCTGTAAGAACATTTATAGCAATCTTGTTATGATTTTGAATTATTACCGGGTTTGCTAAGAAATATGTATGGCGGTAGCTATGACATACTGTCCGCGTAATAATTCTACTACTACGCATGCGTACGAATCTCATTCCATGATTTTTAGATTCAAATAATTTTGACGTGTGGGTTTATATTTATATAATTTGCGTATTCTGGTAAGTATTATTGCATAAAAATGTTACATTAAGTAATAATACATATAAATATTGTTCTGTTATTTCAGATTTCGATTCTTTTCTGTTCTAAACAGCACTTTTTAGCTCTACTCTGTAAGTATATTTTGGTTATGTTATTTGTTTCATATTTTCAGATTAAAATAATGTTTTACATATCTTATTTTAGTCTTTCCACACTAATCTGTAATGGAAAAAATCCGAAGATCGGCAAAGACCACTGCGGAACAATATGTCACGCTATTAAACTTGGAAGAGGAACATCAAAATGTTCTAATCCATAATAAAATTCCACATAATGATGTTAATGTGGCCGATCGTTTGTGGCAGGACCTGGCGAACGTTCTTAATGAAAAGGGGGGAGCCATAAAAACGGCAGAAATGTGGAAGAAGTCGTTTTGCGAATGGAAATTAGCGGTACGATCCAGGACACGAGATTGTAGGTTAGATCAAGAGGAAACAGGATGAATATTAAAGTAAAGCCACACAGTACGGTTGAAGAAAGGTTGCTAGGAATTATGGGCTGGGGTACTATCATCGGTAATGCAAACTTGCCGGAGACAGTATTGGAAAATGCGGGTACTGAGGAGCTTCTTTACGAAACAATTGTAATTAATGATGCATCAGACATTCCAGTAATGGCACAGGTATTGCATGATCCTGACAACCAACAACCAGAATCCCGTCATTCCTACATCTTTCCCTGAAACTGGTCCAGTTCCAAATGACAATAGGAAAAGATCAGGTTTTTTGTCTTAATATTTATAATTCTTAAGCGTGTCTTACACGGACACATTTATGTCTTAAGATTTAACGTTAAATATGTATTAAGAAATGAATTGATGCACAAACAAATGTCTTGAAATTTCCTGTATTACACGGGCACATTTCTTCGTTACAAATTGACCTGTGATTCTGCGCAGTATAAGCATTCCGTCAACTATGACTGTCAAACTGACAGTTCGTTTAACCCAATTTAACCAAACATTGTGAAATGTCTGACGACGATGATTTCTGTTGTAGCAATTATAATCAAAATATTAATTAAGACGAAAAACGCGAAGTAGGAAATGGAGATTATGGACATATAAATGGTTATTACGTACGCGAGAAGGTCATGGAGTATGTTGCAAAATAAATTGAGAATGGAAGATCCAGAATCATACTAGACTTTTTTGAGAATGTTTGGCGAGCATTTCGATGAATTGCTTCATATGATAGAAAATGACATTAGCGGCAACATACGAATATGCGACAATGTGTAAGAAATGGTTACTTGTTATCCTTACTTATTGTATTGGGCCCGACCTTTGAGTGTGAGGTGGATGGTTTTTAAAAGAGAATTAGATTTATATGATGCACAATTTAATATAACACAATTTATTTAAGATTACGAAAACTATAATTTATAAATGGTCACTTACGTTCTGAAGTCAATGGTTGGCCGAACTGTGGCGAGCGGTAGACACAACTTACAGTCAGGGTTGGTAGCTGAGCAGAATGCTGGACACAATTAATTAATGCTGTGAGGGTTGAGCACCTACACTAACACTGATCACTTCTCGCTGTACGCACGCTGCAACTTGCACTGTACTAGAAGAACTGGTACCTGAAGGTAACCCTTAGGCATTAACCAGCAGTACTTCACTTTATACTTCTTCCTGTTGGAACTCTTCAAGAACTCTCTTGACTCTCTTTGGACACACTAGTAACTCTCTTGGAACGCTTCAGGAACGCTTTCGGAATGCTCTAGACTCTTCTAGACTCTCTCGAAGAACGCTACGCTGTGCTCATGTTGCTACCCTTTTATAGCTAATTAGTTGTGTCTCAGCATAATTACTCCTTGAGTAAGCAATTAGAGATAATATTATCGCGGCCGATGGCGCATCATTGTTGCACCCTGCATTTCCCATGCTACGCCACCGATATTGCTACGACGTGATCCCACACACGTGATATATTCTTAGAACGGTTAACCAATCTACTGCTGACTGGATTCGCGACAATAATACCGCCCTTGATCCCGTTTCCGGCTGATGCAATATTCTTCTGCAACTAACCACGTGAATCTAGTGCTGACTTGTCTCACGACAATAATAATCTTTACTAAATTTAAACTATCAATAATATGAAACTTTGTAACGAATTTTTTGTTCTCTTACAAATGCATCACTGCTGAGCAGCACTACGTTGACTTGTTCACAAATGCAAAGATGTTATTTTGAAATGAAAATGATGATATTCAATTACAGATTAGCAATCACTGCGATTTCTAGCAACAAGAGAAACATCGCTCATTGATGTTTGCTACCAGAATCCATGAAAGCACAATAAGTATATTTGTTCCACAAGTTTGCAAGAGTGTATATAATAATTTGAAAGATAAATATTTGAAGGTTAACGATGGAACATAACTGTGAGGGAGAGTAATTGAAATTTGTTAACTGAATTTATTAACTACTATTAATTTAAGTCCTAATAGATCAAACTATATACAAAAAACCTTAATTCTAATTATCTTACATTACCTATCATGAAAATATGAAAACTATTCTAGGTTATATATCAAACTATATACAAAACAAAACCTTAATTCTAATTACTCTTTGCTTGACATTATCGTCACCAGATCCGCTTTTGAAAGAATCTGCATATTTCCTCCTTTCAGAAGCATAGGTGTTTCTGAGGCCAGTAAATTTCTTGTGGATATCCGATTCCGTCATATTGTGCCGCGTGGACGTTAACTCCTTCTGTTCTTATGTGGTATTCCGGGTGTTTATCAATGTACAGAGCAGGATACTTCTCGAACTCCTCTATCAGGATAACCACTTGCTCATTTGTCCCAGACATCCATCTGTTATCAACAACGAATTTTATATCTTCCAATACATATCTAATTTATGTTGCGTACACACCTTGAGCACTCGAATTGCAAAATATAATAATGGATTATATTTTGATTTAACAAAATGGGTACTTAGCTGTCACGTTAGCACGCGTTGAAACAGTATGAAACAAAGCAAAATAATGCATATTCAAAATTATACAAGATACGCTTCGATGTTGTGCGGTACAATTCGGAATCACTCGGTAATAAACGGGTTGGAATAGAGCATGTCCTAAATGTGCTGAAATTTTCTGTATTACACGGGCATATTTAGATGTCTTCAAATTTCACGTTAAATCTTAAGACATAAATGTGTCCGTGTAAGACACGCTTTACTTGAGTAAGTCTATATAAAATAATTAAATTCTTAATTTAAATAATGATCTAATACAGATATTTTTTATATAGGTTTCCATCGGTTAAATTATTGAATTATTAGTAACTAATTGTATTCTCTAATGTATTCTCAGGTCGGTCAAGTGAGTCTGCTCTCATGGAGTCAGCAAGATTATATGCGGAAACTACCGGCAAGCTGTGTGACAGCATAAAAATTGTGGGCGGTGTACTCGCCATGAGTTTGAAGGCACTGGCAGAATCTAATTTAAAAATGGCAGAAGCTCAGTGCAGAATAGCCGAGGCTAATCTTGCTATGGCTGAGGCAAAAAAATGAAATATTGTAACATTACGATTTTTCACAGCAACAAAGGAATGAAATTTGAGGCCAGACTTTTTCAAATAACTCGCTTTATTTGTTGGTGATGATCTTGTACTTTTATTTTACGTTCTCTTGACTGCCCAGTGTGTGGCGGGCGTAATACAAAGCAGATAAATCTATTACACAATGCATAGATATAATTACACTTCTCAAATATAAACAATATAACACTTCCAATGTCGTGACACCAGAAGAAGAATCTTATAAGCAAAACATACCTATTCCAGATCTAGCATATGATAAATAACAAACACACACTTCAATCCACCAGAAACAAACTTATACTGTACCAGACTTGCACTTCCACACGGGAGTGACTCTAGTAGTAACTACACCGATCACCCCGTTGTGCGCGACCTCTGTGAACCTCGCATTACACTGGTTTTTCAAAAAATCCCGTCACATCACCCCGCCAACAGGGTACGATTAAAAACGGATCCAATTATTCCTGACGTGTGATTGTCTGTTAAACATCGTCCGTCTGATATCGCTTCAAGTGACTGACATGAAAACTACCCCGTTTGGAGTCGTCGGTCACTCTCTGTAAAACATAGGTAGCATTATGTATCTTCTTAATCCGGTATGGACTCTCGTAGAGCAGAAAGAATTTCTTCGACACGGGATTGGCTCGAAGTAGTACCAGGTCTCCTACGGACTGATGTGAAATGTACTTGAAAACCAGCCTCTTCCAACGTCCTCCTCCAACTCGCTGCCGTGAACTGCGTCCCCGAGTCAGTGAGGATTCGCTTCGGCCGTTCGATGTCTGGCACATAATGTTCTAACACTCGGTTGAGTAGCGCTTTGGTGTTTGACTTCTTGACTGGATAGAGTGTCACTAACTTGGAAAACACATCTGGAATGACAAATAAGTAGGTTACTCCGGCTCGGGATTTCGGTAATGGGCCATACAGGTCCATGGCGACTAGGTCATTAAGGCCGGTAGGAATGATTGGCTGGTAAACAGGCAAAGGATGGGGGCTAGATTTCGCTCTCTAGCATATATCACACTCCGCGACTACCTCTCGTACGCGTTTGTGTAATTTGTACGCCCAGATCTCGGTTTTCAACGCCTGCCAGGTCTTGGTAATTTCAAAATGCCCGTACTCTTCATGGTATGCACGGATTAATTGACCTAGGATGGATTGTGGAACTGCTAATAGGGTTGGCTCATCATGTCCCCGCCGGACGTAGAGAACCCCGTCGTGATGCAGAAATTTTCCCTTTATTTTCTCCTAGAGTGTTAATCACTTTGGCTAATCTGACATCCTTTTCTTGTAGCGCAGGTAACTCGTCTACGTCAAATGGTAGTCTCCAATCCTTCTTCAATGACTTGAGCCTGAACAGCTGGAAGTGTTTGCCCGGGGGAGTCGGCAAACGTTCAATTGGCCACCTGGATAAAGAGTCTGCGATGATATTTTGTGTACCGGCTACATACTCGATCGTATAATTATACTCCTGCAATGCTAATGCCCAACGACTAATCCGAGGAGATAGCAATCTGCAAGTAGATAAGAATTTTAGTGACTGGTGGTCGGTACGTACGGTAAATGGGACTCCCAGCAGGTGGGATCGCCATTTTGTAAGAGCAAACACGACCGCCAAAGCTTCTCGTTCCGATGTGGAATAGTTCCTTTCTCGTTCCGCTAGTAGTCGGCTGGCATAAGCAACTACTTGCGTAGTACCATCCACCACCTGGAATAATTGTGCTCCCAGCCCTACGTCAGACGCATCGGTCTGTACGTAGAATCGGCAATCGCGTCTCGGTCTGTACAATAGGGTCGTGTCAGATATTAGTTTTTTAACCTCGTCGAAAACCTTCTGTGCTTCTGCCGTCCATATCCATCGACGGTTCTTCTTCAACATTCTAGTCAGTGGCTCGGCACAAGTCGAGAATTGCCCACAAAATCGCCTGTCGTAATTGCACAGTCCGAGGAATGCTTGCAATTGCTTGGTTGACCTTGGTGCTGGAAAGTTTTGGATGGCTGATACTCTATCAGGGTCCGGTTTCGCCCCTTTTTTGTCTATAATATATCCGAGGAATTTCATTTCGGTCCTAAAAAACGAACACTTTTCCAGGTTCAACGTAAGTCCTGCATCTCTCATTTTAGACAAGACTATTGCTAAATGATGCAAGTGTTCATTTTCATCTCTCGAAAATATAAGTAAATCATCTACATAGGCGATACAGAAATTACTGACATGCGGTCCTAGGATTTCTGTCATACAGCGGGTGAAAGATGCCACCGCCGTCGCCAACCCAAATGGTAACATTTTGAAAACATACGATTGTCCTTAATGCAAGAATCCAGTATACTTCCGGTCTTATGCTCTTAAAGGAGTCTGCCAATAAGAACTTATGAGATCTAGACTAGACATCACTCTAATCTCTCCCAGCTGATCCAGGATGTCTTCTATTGGTCGGGGCTGTTCATGATCCTTCACCAATACTCGATTCAGCCGACCAGCGGACTGATATACGGGGTTGGCGCCTTCTGTATTATCCCCCAGTTCACCATTCGTTCGATCCCGCCTGCACCTCCTCTCGGTGAGCAACCGGTATGGGATAGGCCTTCTGCTGAAATCGTGAATCACCTGTTACTTCAATGCAATGTTCGAATTCTGTCACTCGCCCAGGCTTCTCTGAAAAAACTTTGTTTTGTCTCAATAGAGTATCTAGTCTTTCACGTAGAGATCCGGTTATATTGCTGTCATCTAGGACCTTAGTAAATTTCTGCTCATCGCTCCCTTGTGTAACCAGCGTACACAGTGCTAGTGACCCCGCCGGCATGCATGTGGATGAAATGAATAAAGCTAAGGACTCACCTGAAGTTGGCTGATGTGGATAAGTAGCTTGAGGTATCCTAAATCGGCCAGTTAGCGTCTCCACAGTCAAACAACGGCGTCCAAGATCAACCACAGCCTCAACTCGGCGCATCCAATCCGTACCCAGCATAATTGCATATGTGAGTTCCGGAACCAATAAAAACTCGTGGTAAAACGCCTGTCCCGCTGCTTGAAAACTGATTAGCGCCTGGTGAGTAATTCGCTTCGGCTTGGCTTTGAACGCTCCGGATATGCGTACCCCCGTTACTGGAAATATGGGCATATCTGTCCTCCCTTCTATCTGATCCCACCCGTCGCGAGACAAACAGTTAACTTGGCTAGCGGAATCGACTAGTGCCGGAAACTCCATCCCTGCTATCTTCAACAGGATGACCGGGCTGCGATTATCGGACAGGATATGTTTGTCTTGGCATTCGCGTTGTTTCTTATCACGTTGACGAACGTGCTGACTTTTGGATCCCTTTGCACGTCGTTCCACCCCGCCGACGGATCCAATCGACGCGTGGATTCTCGTTTCCCGCTACTATCCTAGTGTCTTCTGACTCCTCCTCCTCCTCCAACACTGCTACTCTTTCTCTGGGCTTCTGCGTCGAGAACTTCACGTGGGGTCGCTCAAAACGCTGCTGGGCCGGTACGGTGGGCCTTAATAGAGCTCGGTACTTCTATGTTCTTCTTATAAACCCCTCGTGATCGGTCAAAAATTGTCAGCCTCTGTTCAAAATCATGGTACGCCCCTCAGACGAATTTGTATATTTGGTGGATAATGTCTAGCTATTATCGACCATAACAGCTTCTCCGGATACATCGGGATCAAATACCGGGCCGTGCTCCACGCTGTATAGAAATGGTCTAGGAAACTAACCTCAGACGTACCGGTCGGTTTCTAGTTTCAGTCGGGCAGCTATTTACTGGTCTCGGCTCCAAAACCTCTCAATAAATTTACTACAAACCGTTTCAACTGAATCATCGGTTCGGAGCATTGCTTGGCCCCAAGTTAACGCGGACCCTCTTAGTTGTTGACACAGGCGTCGGCTTACTTGGTTAGCAGGCAGATATCCTGATCTTACCGCCATCTCCAGCTGCGATATGATCTCCATCGGGTGAACCGGTCCGGTACAAACAAATTCACTAATAACATCTTTTGCTTTCACCTACATGGGACGGCTGTTATTCCACTGCGGTATGAACTAAGCGTCATACTTTGGTTGTGGCACTGGTCTGGATCCATTGCCAGTCGGATGAAAACCTGCACGATCATCTATCCTCGTCTGATGCGTATGTTCTGTGGTCTGATGGTTTCCTACAGATACGTTACCACGCATCGCGTAATTCGGTGGAGTATCTAGACCGTCTCCCGTAACACATGGTGGTCGTAATTTAGGTTGCAACTCACGGACTGTTGTCACTGACGTTTGACCTGCTGGAATAAACTTATTATTATCAATTCGCTTGGGAATAGCACCAGTGGCTTGACGTAATTGTTCTGCACTTCGTAAACCCATTGGCAGTGCTGGCAATGTATAAAATTTTTTACTTCTTGGCGGCGTATAATCAACCTTGGTTTGACTTACAGCGCCAACAGTTGATAATGGTGAAGCAACTTCATTTTGTTCCGCTCCTGTCCACGAGCTACCTGATTCGTCTTCGTGCTGCGCTTGCGCATTCATGCTGTGTTCGAATTGGACTATTTAGTGCACTAATGTCCCACGTGACTGGTTTTATAACTTAAATTGTGCACTAAATAACGTTAGGATTTTAGAAATAGACATTAGGATTTGTAAAAGCACACTACGCCCTGAATTGCATATCCTAAATTGACCGCCAAGATAAAAAAATCGGCCTCAATTCTCCGCGCACGTTGCGTTTGTTTTTCCGTGCTGAGCGAGAAAGAACCATTCTTTCAATTAATTAGTCCAATTAATAGAGAGCGAGCAAGTCTGGTCCGTGCTAGGGCGCCAGTTGTAATGTCAGAAGAATCTTATAAGCAAAACATACCTATTCCAGATCTAGCATATGATAAATAACAAACACACACTTCAATCCACCAGAAACAAACTTATGCTGTACCACACTTGCATTTCCAGACGGGAGTGACTCTAGTAGTAACTACACCGATCAACCCGTTGTGCGCGACCTCTGTGAACCTCGCCTTATACTGGTTTTTCAAAAAAATCCCGTCACAATATACATCTAAATATAAATAAGTTTATTTTCATGTCTGGTGGTCGAAATTAGACGAATAAATAAAAATCACAGTCACGTTGTTGTCTTTATTCATTTCACATGTACGTCATCCTAACGCCATATCTGCGGAAGCTGTACACATGGTTATTTTTCGTAATTGCAATAGGACTGTAGTAGTTTGATTTAAGTAGCTTACAGAAAGCTTTCAGCATACTCTCGTGAGACGCGCGCACACTGTTTGGATTCCAGAATGCAGGAATTCGGATTATGGATACTAATACAGTAAAGTCGCGATTTAGTGAACTCTCGATTAAATGAACAACCCGATAGAGTGAACACTTAAATTTTAGCATTACGTCCCGATATAGTGAACAGCTGTAAACCCCGATACAGTAAACTATGGTATTTGCGATACTTCTCTGGGGAATCCCAGTAAATATGAATCTAGATGGCACGTAAACGAAAATACTTAAATTTAAAACAAAAAAATTAAATACTTAATGTCTGGGTACAAGAGAATGTGTGACCGTGTTTGTTAGTAGAATATTTCAGTTTGCTCGTGTTACATGATTTGCGACAAAAATTAGTTCAAATTAACCTGAAAAAAGCGTAAACAACCCAACATTACTTATTTTTCAAAATATTTTTGTACTCTTTGAGTGTAATTCTGAAGAGATTTTGTTTATGTTTTTTAGAACTAGAATTTTGTTTTTTGCTTGAAAATGACCAAAAACCATATGATCGAAACGTCGTATATCTGTTATCATCTTGAACTATAGTCATTTATTCCAATCATTTTGGATTCAATATTTCTCTTTTTCAAAATCTACAATTGACTAAAGAAAATCTACAATAAAATAATACAAAATCATATTTATGATTAAGTTTTGAAACAAACACACATTACTTTGAACTAACCATTTTGGATTCAATATTTTTCCTTCTCTTTTATTATTTTACATATACATACATAATTTTGTTGATTTAGGTACCTAGAATAAAAGTTGTTTCTCAAAATATCTGAGTGAGACCAGAACCCCGAAAATGTAAACACCCCTAAAGAGTGAACAGGCTTGGCCGGAATTAGTTCACTAAATCGCGACTCTACTGTATAACTATTACAGTGTTCGGATTATAGAGGCTTCGGATTATCCAAATATTAGCGTATATGTAAATAAATTAATAGGTAGTATTTTTTATGTAAAGTGTTGTCGAATTATAGATCTTTGTATATTTACCCCCATTAATAATAAATTTGCAGGTAGGTTATTATCAATATTATTATTGTTGTTATGTATATTCTCAATTTCATTCCATTTCTCTTCAACTGGTATGTTATATGATATACATATTGTGTAAAATAGCGCAGGAATATATAATACGCCCGGCTTGTGTGGGTGTATAATGCAGTACGCTATCTTTCAGTAAACATCTGAATCGTCCTTTTAACACTTCGATACATCTTTCCACACAGTTTCTAGTTCGAATATGGGCCGTATTATATCTAGCCTCTGCTGATCCTTCCTCAGGATTTAATACAGGTGTCAGAAGCCACGGTTGTAGGGGATAACCTGAATCGCACAGTAATCACGTGTTACGTTCTCCGCGTAAAAATCTATTTAATAGATTTTGGTTTACATTTGACATGGTCCAAATTGCAGCATCATGTATTGAACCCGGATATCTAGCGGTTATGTTCATTAGTTTTAAATTTGCGTCACATACAAGCTGCACGTTTATGCTGTAAAATCCTTTTCGATTTACATACATAATTACTGGTTCAACAGGATCCTTTTTCGCCGGTGAGGTGATTGCAATATGCGCGCAGTCAATACACCCAATAACGTGTGTTAGGACAGTAACCTTCTTGAGATGTGTCATTCACTCGCTCAGTCATACGTATAATATACAAGTACCATAGGCACATACTAGTACCTATAGACTATACCCTACAATACCAATAATCTACCAATACCAAATTTCCTCGTTACTCTTTGACCTACACCGCTCGGATCCTGGCGATTCTCCCATTGCGCTCGTATCTTCACTTGTGCTTACTAACCGTCCGCTCCGTCCCCATGGGCCGCCATGGGTGTCTCGCGGCTCACCATTATGCGTAGTAGTACATGCAACAATAATATAATCAACACTTGTCTTTACACACAATCACTATTTGTACTTACATGGTCCCTCCCGGGACCTAGCTCGCCTCCTGCGGACCAGATACAACTACTTCTCTCTCTGAATCTTCATCATATGGACTCATTGTACGCTTTCGTTCACTGGCTACCTAAAACAGATAAACACCACTCTCGTGGTCTTCGGGAACTCAGCCCGGCCGACATGGACGGATCTTAACACCGCCATGCCCGTTGCGGTGATCTACCTGGCGTCCCAGTTCACACCGATTGTTGCGGTGGTCTACCTGGCGTCCCAGTTCACACCGATTGTTGCGGCAGCATTGGACTTATAAATCACACAGAAGAGGCCATACCTGCCGTTGATACGGCGGGCCGGCGCTACCCAGACCCACCGATCAAAATGCGTGTTTATCCCTCAGTCGGGCTCATCACACGACTTTGTGCAATTGAGGCTCGCACCCAACACTCTGAGTATGTAAGACACTCAATTGCAGTGATCTCAACGACCTGCTTAACGCTCACCTATACTGTACATTGGCAGAGTCAATCACCATACGGATGATTCGACTGGATGTCTCACAGTCAGAGATACATCCATCTCTCTCCCACGATGGTAACACAAAAGTTACTAACTGGATGCCTCACAGTCTACACTCCCACGTTGGCAACACCAAAGTTACTAACTGGATGCCTCACAGTCTACACTCCCACGTTGGCAACACAAAAGTTACTAACTGGATGCCTCACAGTCTACACTCCCACGTTGGCAACACCAAAGTTACTAACTGGATGCCTCACAGTCTACACTCCCACGTTGGCAACACAAAAGTTACTAACTGGATCTATAGCAGAACACTATCAATTTTTACATCCGTTCGTACAGCCGTCTAGGCTGGCACTGTTACTTACCGATCATATTACATCATGATTACATTAATTCTGATCACTGAAATAATAATATTACCCAATACATATATAATAATAATCACAATATACAGTTATACACACATCCACAACCATCTCACACCTATATGCTAACATTCGGCCATCCTACTTATGGCCCGCCCTCGGGCCGTGCATTTATTATTTAGTCGGATTCACTCTCAGGTGCGAATCTCCTAATTTTGTCCACAGCATATACTGCTTCATATTTTCGCTTTCTGAAACCTTTTCTTGTGTCCTGCACTCGATACCTGTCGTTCTGTAAGACTTCCATAATCTTCATCGGTCCGTCATAAATCGGTGCTAGCTTTTTGCTACTGCCTGTAGCCTGTACCTGTTTTTCAACTAAAACAGTCTCACCTTCCCTGAATATGGGCGGATTTGCGCGTTTACGATCATATCTTATTTTAGCAGCTTGCTACAATATCTTGGCGCGAAAACGCTATGTGACGTCAGGACTGCATGGGCACAGCCGGGCGCGCACACACACAACGAAAGGTCTTTCACACACCTAGCCACAAGAATAGTCTAGTTTGCAGACTCATGCAAGTAACCGAGCTCGTACGAACATATAAGTCTGAAATTCACGGAATCGGGAAATCGTGGAACTGCATTAATTATTATTGCATTTAGGGTTGGGTAGGCTAGGGTAGGTTAGCCGGCGGGTAGGATAGGCGTGTATTATTAAGTAGGGTAGGGTAAAATAGCCACATCTATAAATTGCACTAACAGAAAATGTATTACACACAACTTAAGCACAACGTTACGAACTAAGAACAGGCATGCTCGTATCACGTCGTATTATTTCGTAAACAGACATCGTGTATCGCCGTACTTGCATGAGTCTGCAAACTAGACTCTTGTCTAGCCACATAGCTCAGCAGTGTGCATCTGTCAGCTGTTTCTGTGCGCTCTGCGCATGACATGTTGCTGTCTAATGACGTCACTTCGCTCGACCTGTTTTAGATGAGGTCATTTTTTATTGAAAAATTGCTATTTTAAAATCGAGATTTCTGCTAATTGATAGACTTTAATTTTTTTTTGTTTTCATGTCATGTATTGTTTGAAATATGTACGTCGAATTAAGATAAAATTAAAAATATTAAAAATCTATGCAAGTTCCCTATTGATGGATCACATCGAAATTTATTTCTTTTGCTACTTCTTGTTCTATTGGCAGTACTTGACCTTAAATAATTTTCTGCGTTTATCGGAAGCTACTTACTTTGCCGTTGTTGACATAGCTCTTAATGCTAATATAAGTATCCATGCTTAATATATATATATATATATATATATATATATATATATATATATATATATATATACCGGGTGTCCCAAAAAATCTGGGACATAGGGAATTAACATGTAAAATTGAAAAAGTTGCGATTACTTCTGTATTATACATTTTACAGCTCTGAAATTTGGTACAGGTGTAGGGAGAGGTTATTCGCATTGATTGGTATTAATTAAAACGATATTAATGCTCACATTTCTAATAAAAATGCTTTTAAAAAGTAATTATTAAAAGATGTATCTTAAATATCATTTTTGCAAAAAATTATTTATAGCGTTGCTAGCACAACGGTAAGATGCTTATTTGGTAATTTAAATAATTTATAAATGTTATGGTTCGAATCTCCAATATACTTGAGAGTTTTTTTAAATTTTTAAAATAACTACTCTTATTTTTTAAATAAATGAAATTCTATGTAAATTATTTTAAAATTAAAAAAAAAAACTCTAAATTGTATTGGAGATTCGAACCATAATATGTATAAATTATTTAAATTACCAAATAAGCTTCTTGCCGTTGTGCTAGCAACGCCGTAAATAAATTTTTGCAAAAATGTTATATAAGCTACATCTCTTAATTATTACTTTTTAAAAGCATTTTTATTAGAAATGTGAGCCTTAATATTATTTTAATTAATACCAATCAATGCGAATAACCTATCCCTACACCTGTACCAAATTTCAGAGGTCTAAAATATATAATACAGAAGTAATCGCAACTTTTTCAATTTTACATGTTAATTCCCTATGTCCCAGATTTCTTGGGACACCCGGTATATATATATATATATATATATATATATATATATATATATATATATATATATAAATCATTGCAATATTTTTAAATTCATCTTCATGTCTGTTTTGTTTCAAAATTGTGTAGAAAACCAAATATATCATTATAATTGCTGTACTGTTTAAATTTTGCATCTAGAGCAGGGGTTTTTAACCTTTTTTGTCACGGACTACTTTAAAAATCGTAACAATCTGACAGACCACTTTCAAACTTAATTGTAGGAAAACAGCATTTATTTTCAAGTAAAGTTTAATGAGACGGTTGTTGCTGCTTCCGTTCGATAAGCACATTACATTGAGGAATTGTTTTAGACAGCGCAAGACGCATATCATCTTTGATGTCTAGTCGGTTACGATTTTTAGTTTAAATTGACACTAATACTGAGAACTCTGATCCACAAAGCTAGATAGTAGCAACTTGAATTAATATGGACATTGCTCGTTTAACAAAGAGAGAGTAAGGTTGTCCTGAACTACACCAAAAATCGCAAACCACCTTTGCGTTAAATTCAATACTGCTTTGGATGTCATGTCAATTAAATATTCTTTAATAAGATTTTCGTCAGTGATATCATTCATATCAATCATAAACGGACTACACAGCTATGTCTCCCAATTAAAGCTTTCTGGGCAAAAGTACCCTTCGAAAGAGTTTTGTAGTGTTTCGAGATGTTCTGAAACCTCCTTTTGTACTTCTTTTGATAAACTTCTTGCAGATTGCGCTTCACTATGCGAGAGCAGTTCTTCCAACATAAAAATTTTGCAGTAACATTCGCTACCACTATCCTTTTCCAAATTGCCAGCTTACCTAGAAAAGCTCTTAATCGTTCAGTTACATCTACGATGGTGACTGCAGCACTCTGAAGAGGCAGATTTATATCGTTCAAATAACTAAAAATGTTGTCTAAGTAAGCTAGTTCTTGCAAAAAGTTTTTAATCTCCAGAGTTTTCTACAGTGCGCTTTCTTTTTCTTTCAGAAAAATCGAGACTTCCACACGTAACTCGAATAAGCGCTTCAAAAGTTGTCCTCTTGATAACCAGCGAGCTTCTGTATAGTAGAGCAGTACTTCGTGTTCGGATCTCATTTTGTGATAAAGATTCTTAAAAAGGCGGCGACATGACTCCTTTCAGGAAAGTATAAATTAAATTTAGTTGCCTTTGGTTTTCGTTTAAATAATAATAAAAATTTTTTATTTGTTTTTGGGTGTTATGAATTTTGTATGTATAATTTTTGTGTTCCTGATGATGACATAGTATGTTGAAACATGCTGAACATTTAAAATATAATAAAGTAGTAAAACAAAGTAATTTTTATTAATTAATTAAATATAATGAATTACTACAAAGTTGAAGAGAAATCTATTTCATACTTCAACTTTTTTTCTTTGATCTGTATCACACACAAGTTCTACGATATCTAGTGCATAAGGCTTTATAAAAGTTTCTGTGATAGTGTGTGGCTTTTTTGCTGGGCAATGCGATATGCAACTTTGTACGATGCTTCAAAACTTGGTTTTTGTGTTGGAGTGAAACCTAGTTTGGGTAAAGTGCCGACTTTCTTAAACCGAGTTTTTTTGGCACGAACAACATCCACGGTATCAGATGCGTTTCCTGGGTGGACAGATGTAAGGTGTTCTGACAATTTTGCTGGCTTCATACTGCCATTAGCAAGCACTTTGCCACATAAAAAGCACTGCGGCTTTTGTGTTCCATCTCGTTCAGTAATAAAAGTGAAAACGTAGGTGACATACGAATCGTTATACTTTCTTTTCTTTAGCATTTATAACAAACTGTAAAAAGCAATATAATTTTTCTTTACAATAATACTTAGTACACTCCAATTAATTAATACAAAAAAGTTATAAGTAATCATGTTTTATAATTACATTCCCCACAATAATAACACTGCCCAGTGTTCGGCAGCGGTACCTAGCTTCTTACATTTTAAGATGGATCACTCGCAGTATTTATTGTCTTCATATCTGACATGGACCCCTAACACTAAAGGGGTCCTTGGATCCCAGGTTAAAAAAGCTGATCTAGAGCAACAATAGCACAATAGATTTTTTTTTTAAATATTCTACTTTGAATAAATGTTTTGCGTCAACTACAATTTAAATTTTTGCATATTTTCACACTACTAGTTACAGAAAATAATATGTAGTTGTTTGAGATGGTCTAAAACTACAGTAATTTGTATTTCACGTGGCGATATTTCACTGGTAATATTAATATTTTTTAATATTTCGAACCAAATGATCAATACAAAGTAGAGGTTGTCAATAATAAAACATATTGACATAACCTCTACTTTTGTTTTATGATCTAATAAGACAGATATGGCTTCAGCAAATTGCAAAAGAATTGTTTTTACGCTTTCCAATCGGCATTCCCATCTCGTTTCTGATAATGGTTTTGGAGTTAATAATAGCTCATGTTTTTTTTTTTAAATATATTCCAAATTCTAGGTAGTAATCAATTAAAATATTTTTTATTCTTATCTGCGGGAGATGTCTTCATTTTGTCGCCGTTCAATCTGAGTTTAACAATCTATACGCAATTTGTTACTTATTAAATCAGGCCAATTAAGAATTTGCAAAATACTGAATTTCATTCAATTTTGTTCTGTAGATATCGAAGGTTGATTTTCCATTGTTAAATCTGCGTCACTTCTTTCTTCATAATCCCTTTTTGTTCCAACGTGATCTGTATCTTGATTTTTCTGTTTCTTCACGATTTTTGTTTTGTGTAATATTTGTGTCAGAAATTGTACATACTCGTAGTAGTCCAGACATCAAAAGGGAATTAATATTTTCATCATTTTTAAAAAGTTTCTCTAGTGCGCCCTACTGTGACATCATTAATTGTTCTCTTTTTCGTTTAAGCTCTCTCTTTTTGTTCCCAGAAATATATTTTCTACCTCTATTTCGATCTGTACTAGTACTCGACATTTTAAATTTTTACAAATGATATACCATATCTATTTATCAAAGACTTTCTCACTGCAATTTATACCATAATAACAAAACGTTCAATATATTGTGATTTGACTCAGCACACAATACAACACTGATATAACGCCCTGATTGAAAACAGTACGCTGTCATCTTCCCGCAAGCCATTCCCACTAAAACGCAATGTTAGCTGAGGGATTTGGCGTAATAGCATTGAGTGATAATATGTACACAGAAGTGCAATCTTATCGAGATGATACTATGTAAATGCGTGAGATATTATATAAATATTTGAATAAATATATAGTGGTTATTTGAATAGTTTTCTATATAAATATACCAATAATTATTAGAACAAAGTAGGCGAAGGGTCCCTCATGCGCGGGGCCTCGACGTCTGAACCTGCCTTGGTTAATAATTATTTCAACTTTTTTTGCTCTTAAATTTATAGTATGCAGTAAAACCCTAAATCTATTACCTAAATTCCAAATGTATTCTCTATGATTCGTCATGCTTTGGATAGTTTGTAATTTAAAATCCTGCATTCATGTGAAAGTTCTCTTTGCGGATAAGATTTCATGATTTTTTGTGTTAAAGGAAAAGCATCATCCGCCACAATAACATTAGGTACTTCTTTAACTGCTTTTGGATATTTTTAGTTATATTTCTGGGGATATCTTTCAATACTTGTACTGTTCGCGCGAATTGAACTGTCAAAATTGTATGGAATTGTGTGGAATTTACCAAATGGTATAAGATCAATTGACGAGAGACATATAAATTTCAACGCACCATCAGTCCATCATCGTCGGGACCACTTTATTACAACTACAAGAACAGCAATAGTATTGTGCTACTTGCATTAGTTGACGCTGATTATAAATTTCTATACAGGGTTAGTCAAAATTACCGGAACACCTAAATAATTCTCCTAGCGTAAAGAATTTAAAAAAATGTTTCGTACAAAAGTTCTTTGATTGTAAACAAGCTATCGTATACTTATTTTTTTAACATACAAAATAAAAAAAATAACAAATTAAATAAATAAAATTAAAGTAAATGTAAATTAAAGTACATGTGCCTGCTTGATAATGTTCCACAACTTCATGAAACAATTGACAAATTGTCATTTAATTGACATTTAAACGACAGATTAATTGCTTATAACTAAAAAATGATGCATTTTTTTACTAAGAATTAATCTTAGAATTGAAAAAAGTAAAAAATTATAGCATGTTCGATTTGAAAAATGAAAGTTTACCTAATTTCCGCAATAAAATGAACACTCTGTATATTAAAAAAAATACTTAAACGGTAGCTTGATTACAACAAAAAAACTTTTGTACGAAACATTTTTTAAAATTCTTTACGGTAGAAGAATGATTTAGGTGTTCCGGTAATTTTGACTAACCCTGTATATTGATGTGGAAGTTAATGGAAGAGTTTCCGATGGTGGAGTTTATTCTGCGAGTGATCTGTGTCATGCATTAAATAATAAAGATTTAAATCTTCCGAATGATAAGGCTCTACTAGACAGAGTCGATGTCGCAGAGTAGTGGAAAACGCCTTTGAACAACTTGCTAGCCGATTTAGAGTATTTTTCTGGCGCCCTACATAATTATTTGAAAGATGAATGTGATTCTCATGGACAAATACCCGAAAATGATAATACCACTAATAATTTGACAAACTACAGGATTCAGCATGGTTACAGATCCACAAATATCGCTATGGCAATTCGAAACGAATTTACGGAATACGTAAATAATGATTTAGAAGGCACAGAAGCGCCGTAGACAACAATTATATTTTAAATGTCAATAGAGAAACAAATTGTAAAGAAAACAGGAAAGATAAGTTTTCCAATTCAGTGTAATTCAAACGTTTGTGTGGTGTGTTGTGAATTGTGATACAGTAAACTGTAAGTACATATAATTTTAAGTTATTTCGTTATGTTTATTTGGAAATGACATATTGTTGATATGTAAGTATAGTAAATAAATAACGTGGTAAATGAATGAATTATTTTAATACTAAATATATTAACAGTAATATCATCGAATTAATTTTTCATTGTACTGTACACATATGTCGAAAATGACAAGAAAAGTATTTACACAAGATGAAAAGGAATTGTTGATTGTGTTTGTCGGTCAATAAAAGCATACTAGTCTATTTAAGACTAGCTAAATCCCGTCTAAACATAATAATGAACTGGAACACAATGTAGCAATGCGAAATAAATAATGCAATTGTTTTGTAATTATTATTATTTTTTCCTAAAATAAGTTCTCACATCAATACATGCATTTATTATATCGTTTATTATATTTATTATATCATATTTGCAATTAAAAACCGTCAAAATATAGTAAACCGATCGTAAATGCACCTATAAAAGTGGGTTATACCACTTTTATGTACGCGCCATCATATCTGACCAAATAGTGCACTTTTATCGGCTAAAAAGTGGGTAAGCATATAACCGCTTAAAAGTGAGGTGTGCATTAGATCGCTTTTACAACGCGCTTTTTCGAGCACGTTTTCGTTAAAAGTGCTATAAAACCGGGTGAGCATACGGGCCATAGAAATTATATATAGCGAGACAACGAATAGGGTAATAACAGTGGAACAAGACGGGATTTAAGAGAAGCGTATTTAATAATATTAGCGAAATAAACAATAGAACAAAAGACAGCGATGTAAAAACAAGTTGTGGTCATCCAGAGACGACCCAGTTACCACCGCGAAGACAGAGAAGCGAATGTGCAAAGTTGCATGTGCCTTTGGATGCTCCTTAAGGGTGCACACGCGGGGGAGGAGGGTTAACTACTCTTAGGAATGTGTGACAAGCCAAAAGCAGAATTCGTCGAAACGCCACATATGGTAAATATCAAACCCGGCCAGTAACAAAGAAGGGTCTGTTAAAAGTTCAGCTTTATGCAAAAGAATCGTGTAATGTGTACCATATGTGACTTGTTACGACAGACTGGTGAATCCGCCCTCTTCTGGACAGAGAAAGGATTACGACAAGGCTGCCCATTGAGCCCCCCCTGTTTGCATTATATATAAGCGACATAGAAAATTACCTAGGAAGAGGCCAAATTGGAAGAATAGTAATAGAAAGAAAGAAATTCTGGTATTTAGCCTATTCAGATGACCTCGCTATAATAGCGAAAAATGAAATAGAAATGAAAGCATTGATGGAACGATTAAGAAAATATTTGAGAAATCAAAATTAAGTGACACTAAACACTAAAAAATTAAAAATAATGAAATTCAAGAAGGGAGGAGGTACAGAGAAAAACGAAAACTGGGAATGGGAAGGAGATAAAATTGAAAAAGTAAATACATACAAATACTTGGGTTACCACTATCAAAAGAATAATAGAGCAGACACACGTATCAAAGAAATTACAAAAAAGGCAACTATTGCAATGGCTCAGATATGGGGAACAGGAGAAAGAAAATTCGGAGACAAATATAGAACTAGAATAATGATGTTCGACACGATGGTAAAGAGCATTATGATGTACGGGGCAGAAATCTGGGGTTGGAAAGAGCAAGACAAGGTAGAGAACGTGCACATGAAATACCACTGATTGGATGGTAGGCCTGGAAAGACAGACACCAAAATATATAATAGCTGAAGAGACAAAAAAAGTATAATATAGAAGCAAATAAAAGAGCTATGAAATACGAAGAGAAACTAAGAAATAAAGAAAATGGATCAATCCTGGCTGAATGCTGGCGGGAATTGCAGATAAGAGAAGCCAATAAACCTGGATACGAAATAACGAAGTGGGAGATAGAGAGAGCGAAATATTTTGAAAGAAGCAGTTATTCAGCACAAAAAATGGAAAACAAGAGAAACAGAGGAGAAAATGTAATAGCGGAAATACTCGAAAGAGACCGAGACAATCAGAGACAAGAACAAGGAAACAGAATGGACGCATCAAATTACAACCCGATATATAAAAATATAAGAACAACCAGCTTACCACGATATATGACGATAGAGAAGAAAGGATTAACAAAAATAATGGCAAGAATTCGATGCGGAAATGAGGAAAAAGAGTACAAAAGATGGAAAAAAGAAAACGAAAAAAATGCAAAATATGTAAAAAAAGGAGAAAATCTTTGGCCTTTGCCTTGAATGTAAAGTGGGAGAGAGAAAGCAAAGAAGAACAGAAGATATCTTGCACGATTCGGCAGTGGGGGAGAGCTGAATGAAGAAAGTTTGCCAAAAAAAAAAAAAATTAAAAATATAATAATAGTAGAATATATGTAAGGGCAAAGTAATATAGTACAGTACACCTTAATAATAAAAACATGTATATTCAAAGCCATAATAGGCAAGAATACAATTATATAATAATAATAATAATAACGTAAATAATGACGGAAAAGTTGTATGGCAGGACTTTATATCTATGTTCCTATAATATAACAATATTTATCAAAATATAAATCTATTCTAATGTTTAAAACATATATCTGCCTTTATCCTCGACAGAATAAAAAAAGATTAAATATGGTTACTTGTTTCTACAATTAGAAATATAATGAAACCAAATAATAAGTGATACATATTTCATTGCTCGCAATCTGCGCCCTGCGCTTCATAAATTACATTCATAATTTGACATTTTGATTTGAATTGCGTAAATTTTTCCGAGTTATAATGGAAAATTAAAATTCGAAAAAATCACATTTTTGTCATTATCTAGTGAGCCATGCAAAATTTTCAAAATATGAAATCGCCATTAACATTGGCCCATAAATGCGCAACTTTTGTCTAATTTAACCGACCTTGTAACTCTTATAGTTTCCGAGATCCCTGTAGTGGCCCGTTTAAATAGGACATCCTGTATATATATATATATATATATATATATATATATATATATATATATATATATATATATATATATATATATATATATATATATATATATATATATATTAACCCACCTATGCATTTCGCAAGGCTGTCGGCCGAAGTATGAACCGTTTTTACATTGTATTTGTAATGCAAATATATTTGACCGATTTAATGGAATTGCAATATTCAACGTTAATATGCGCATTAAAAATTCGTAAAAGCACGGGATTATAAGGAACTACCCATCGATTGTCTAACTGCATACCGTTGATGTTAATGATGAAGCCACCGTCCGATGGAGATCTTCGTCGATACTGTGGGTATCCGTCATCTCCTGTTTGGGTAGGGTACCACCATCTGACCCAGTTGATTAACATCAGCGTATTGACTTCCCACAGCATCCCTTAGATGAATATAACTCTCAGCCCCGAGTTGTGCTTGGTATTTGTAATAAAGTTCAACCTTTCACTCTCTATTTTGGCATACATGTCAACCAAAAACTGACTTAATAGAAAACGGAAGTACAGCAAGTGGTTAATATAATTTTTCCTGACCATTACCCGATAAGAAGAAAAGGAAGCTGCAGAGACCGTCTTTTCTACTGGCATGTTCGTTATTGGGTTACGTTGAGAAATATCAATTGAGTAACCATCTTCGCCGCGACAAAACAATAGCGGATATTGAAGGGCATCGTACGAACGATGAATTTCGCTGATACGCCGCAGGGTATTATCATGGCTCTGCAAAATAATATCTCGCCGTTCAAATTGTTGTCCATCCATCACCAAAGCCACTTCATTAATTGTCGGTGCGTTAAAGTGCACTCAGTGACCATCAACAGGTTTTCTATTATCATGAATGACGACCTCGAATTATTTGTTTGGAGGCACCTTGTCCAAGGTGGTCTTCAGGTCCCTTATGTATGTGTTGTTATCGTGCAACATACGCTGTAATTGTGTCACTAAATTTTGTTTCACCCCAGGAAAATTACTTCACCTCAAGTGTGCCTCCTTTTCTTCTCCACCAACGAAATAAATTTGCAAAAATTGTGGTTCTTGATTTTGAACAGGTAGAAGACCCCCGACTAAGTGGTATACCTGACCTTTTACCTTGAATGTTGGCATAAAACCGTCTTCTTTAATTTCTTTTGCACTGAATGACGTCATTTGAAAACAACCGTTATATTTACGAATACGATCTATAAAATGAATATGTTCTGGGTGTTTGTTTATTAGTAAACTGAAAAGAGGCTCAGGCAAAGGTTCTAAAGGAGGAAGGTGCACTTTACTAGCACTACAACAAATCCCAGGAGCTTCTCCCTTCCACGTAAGAGCGCTGCAGTATTTACATTTATGGCACATAGTACCGAGAGCTACAGTGTTGTCATTTTCATAACTTATATTTGGGTCATATTCCAAGCCTGAGAAAGTGTTAACTTTCCATAGAACTACCCTCCTTTCTACTCGGCTACCAGGATTTTTTTGCACAAACCTTGCTACCGCTGCCCTATCTACCTCCGGATTTTCTTGTTGGTATTTCCTTGCTGCCTCTGTGTGAACTTGAGACTTTTTTGTTGATATTTACTAGTCGGCACCCCGGCTTGTCTTACTGGTATTTTTTACCGCCGTCCTATGCACCTCCGGCTTGTCTTGCTGGTATTTTTTTGCTGATGCCATGTGCACCTCTGGCTTGTTTTTTTGGTATCTAGCTGACGCTGCTTTATGTACGTTTGAGTTACTTTGTTGATAAACAGACACTGCTGAACGGTGGACTTCAGGATGACGCTGAGTATAGTTCTTAGCTGCGGTCTTAACTTGCTTCTGTCTCGTGGCATCGGTATATCTTGCACGACGCTTGCAAGATATCTTTGGTGTGAAAATAGAAAGACATGATTGTGATGACACTTGACTGAGTGGAAAATGTATTTCTATTAGAAACATCATCAGATGTATATTGCAAATAAGCATCAAAATGTCCGCTTGAAAGGTTTTGTGTAAAACGTAACCGTTCTACAGGGTTATCATCGTTACCGAATTTTGCGTAAACCTTATCATTACGATAAACTTCGAAAAGCTGTCCAGTCGCTGTTAATTCGGGTAAACCACCATAAGTTGAGGTCGGGACATTTCGTCAAAGTATTCACTCGCACTCGCATAGTTATAAGCATCACTGTCGTGGGACATTATAGACAATTGTGCCCAGTTTTCAACGACATGGGCAACTATTTGTTCACGCACCTCCATACCTAGATGTTGACTACCATACATAACGTAAGATAACGCCCGAAATAAACACGCTCCATCACCTACAATTGGTACGACTTTGTGTGGTGTCATTACACCATATACATTTAAAATATACATTTGCATTGTAATTTTCTTTCTGGAGAAGTACAAAAACAAATAAATCTGTCAGTATATTACTTTTTGTGAATATATTATTCAATTTATATACTTACAAATTAATAAATAGTAAAAAGGAGCAGGAGCAGACTAACGCAGCCACGAAATTATAATCACAAAATCTTAAAAAAATCAGATGTGGATAATATACTTCTTTACACAAGTGAAATAAACACCTATCTGACATTGTTTATATTCTTATTTTGTTTTTTACTATTTTGTTTCCATAGCATTTACGTAAATCTGAACAGAAGAATTGCAATGTACTATTCTAGTTTTGTAGTGTGCTTTTCACATGCCAACAAATGAAGTTAATGTGAATTTGAACAAAAGAATTGCAATATACTTTCAGTGTTGTAGTTGCTTTGCACATACCAACAAAAGATTAATGCACTGTTAATTTTGTACATACGTCAAATTTATTTTTAATGTTTGGTCTTTGAGATCGAGGAATTAAAAAAAATTAATAAATCAACTTTCACACTCTTTTAATTTTATTTTCTGAATGTAGTAAACATATTTTTCTTTATTTAAAAAAAAGATTCTAAATAGCAATTTTCATGTTTTTAATAATTTCCGTTTTCGAGATATACGTATCTTTAAAAATAACCCCCCCTTTCTGCTCTCCATTAGAAGGATCTTCGAAAAATGGTAAAACACGTGTTTGTTTATTTTTAAAGAAGAGTCTAAATACCAATTTTCACGTTTTTATTATCTTCTGTTTTTGAGATATATGTATCTGTAAAAATAATCTCTCCCCCTTTGCCCCCCATTATAATGATTTTCGGGAAATGGTAAAACCCGTCTTTGTTTATTTTTCAAAAGGAGTCTAAATACCAATTTTCACGCTTTTAGTATCTTCCGTTTTCTAGATATACGTATCTTTAAAAATTACCTCCTTTTTACCCCCATCGGAATGATTTTCGGAAAATGGTAAACGTGTTCGGTTATTTTTAATGAAGGGTCTAAATACCAATTTTCACGTTTTTAATATCTTCCGTTTTCGAGATATACGTACCTTTAAAAATAACCTCCCCCTTTTGCTCCCCATTATAATGATTTTCGGAAAATGGTAAAACACGTCTTTGTTTATTTTTAATGAAGAGTCTAAATACCAATTTTCACGTTTTTAATATCTTCCGTTTTCGAGATATACGTACCTTTAAAAATAACCTCCCCCTTTTGCTCCCTATTATAATGATTTTCGGAAAATGGTAAAACACGTGTTTGTTTATTTTTAATGAAGAGTCTAAATACCAATTTTCACGTTTTTAATATCTTCCGTTTTCGAGATATACGTACCTTTAAAAATAACCTCCCCCCCTTTTGCTCCCCATTATAATGATTTTCGGAAAATGGTAAAACACGTGCTTGTTTATTTTTAAAGAAAAGTCTAAATACCAATTTTCACGTTTTTTATATCTTCCGTTTTCTAGATATAGGTATCTTAATAAATTACCCCCCTTTTTACTCCCCATTAGAATGATTTTCGGAAAATGGTAAAACACGTGTTTGTTTATTTTTAATGAAGAGTCTAAATACCAATTTTCACGTTTTTAATATCTTTCTTTTTCGAGATATACGTATCCTTAAAAATACCTCCCCCCTTTTTACCCCCCATTAGAATGATTTTCGAAAAATGGTAAAACACGTGTTTGTTTATTTTTAAAGAAGAGTCCAAATACCAATTTTCACGTTTTTAATATCTTCCGTTTTCGAGATATACGTATCCTCATAAAATAATTCATCCCCCCTTTTCACCCCTTGGGGAGCGAATTTCAAAAAATCCTTCTTTAGTGGGTGTTTACGTCATAAAAGCAATGTACCATTAAAACTTCACGTTTCTAGTTTGAGCGGTTTGAGCTGGGCGTTGATGAGTCAGTCAGTCAGTCAGGACACTTTCTTTTATATATACCGATAACCTAGAATTTTAAAAAAGAAACATTCGCTGCTATTTCGAATTGAAAAATACAATTGTAAAATAATTATACATTTTAAGGTTAAAGCAGTATTTAATGTATTTCAACAAATATTACATGGTATTTAGTTATTATGGATAATAAACATCAATATTACTTAAGAATATTAAATTAATACTTACAAAAACCAAAATTATAATTTAGTTCAGAATAGTTTATAATTTTCGCAGTCAAACTACTTTAGAATTATTTACAACGCACAGTAGAATTATTAGTTGTCAGATGTTTGAAAAGTTTAAACCAATCAGAGAGCGTTTTACAGTTGTAAGGCGCTTGATCCGAATCAACTGATTCGCCGTTGATTCACGTCCTAGAAACGCAAATCGAGAATCAAATTGAGCGGAGATCAGTTGATTCTCGGTTTAAACCTCGACTGAGAAACCGGGCATAAATCTTGTTGACATTTGGTCGCATAATCTCGTAATTTGACGGTAATATTTTTGAGAACGTAGCAACCGTTGTTGTCTGCTCACGATTGTGTATATCGCTCCGTGTTTAGATTGCAATTTGCAATATTCTGCTCTGTTTAATTGTGTCAGAGTTTATTAACCAGTTTGTGACTGTCTTTTGGTGTATCTGTGCTAATTTTTGTGTTCAAATCATGACTATTTAGTGAAAATTTAATTATTGTACGATATTTGACGTTTATCGTTTAACAAACATTGTTTTTCGTCGTTGTTTATTTTCACTGACGTCTATGTGAGTATATTGTTTTTGTGTTTTATTGTGCATTTTCAAGATATCTGGAACACAAGTACAAGTAAATACTTGTACGGCCCCCTCGGGGCCATTCTGTATCACCATGCCGCGCAAATCACGTGCAACTCGGACCATTTCCGTCGCATCGCCTGCTGCTCCTCAAGCATGCTCCGGTCAGAATACGATAACTGTCAACGCCATTCCCATCTGCTTCTCCTGATCCACGCGCAATTTCAATTCCACTTCCAGCATGGACTGGTCTACTGTAGATCGCTCCAAGAAACGAAAATCTGTTTCGAAGGTTTTATTATCATCGTTGTCTTTCTCAGCTTCGACCTGCAGCTCTCATGCTTTATCTTATAGGACCCCCAACACGACACAAAATTCTTATATTTTATAATTCAAGGCCTGCCAGCCAAATATTTAACCTCCAAAGCTCTATCTCTAATTGGTCGTAACACAGTTTCTATTAAATCAAACGACATCGAAGCATCCAAGAAATTGGCGTCATTAAATCTATTATTGATGGCAACATCACTCTTTAACCACGTTCAAGAATCTCTTCTGCCCCCACAGCACAAAGTGAACAACAGACCCTCAACCATCGGCTGCCATCTTACAGCTGCGTAGTACGTGGTGCAGAGCCGGACATATCATTGGAAGAGATGGAACATCACCTCAGATCAGCTAAACTACATCCTCTGAAGGTATGGCGTACCAAATTACGGGCAATTGGAAGCGATACCATCATTTGATTTTTAAATCACAATATTAATCTGGTTGTTTTTGTTCTTTTTTTTTCGTAATTGAAATGTCAATTTGACGTTTAAATTCGTTGAAAATGTACTATTACATCGAGTATGTTACAAAATTATACTAGAATATCGAAGGAAATAAAATAGTAAGTATAAAATTAACAATTATACTGTCTAGATTGTAAAAAACTAAAACGATCAAATTCATATTTCACGATCAAGAGCGTATGCAACGTTCCTATGTGTAGATCGGCATGAGACACACGGTATATGTTCAACCGTCGCTACCGAGCTGAACCTTCACATCTTTTTTCCTCACAACCCGTCCAGTGTCGTCGGTGTCAAAAATTTGGTCACCCTGTCGACGAGTGCCATGAACCAATTAAGTGTGGGTTTTCTAGTGATAATCATCCGACTTACAAATGTGATCCCAACAAGCAGAAACCGAAATGTGTCAACTGTGGGGAAGGTCACCCAAGACTCAAATTCAAATGTCCAGCTACGCCCAAACGCGCAGATACATTTCAACAATCGGTACCCCTCAAGTGTATCGATAAACCTGCTTTCTCGTCAGTCCCGGACCAAAAGCTCTAAGTTGAAAATGTTATCAGATTTACCACCACCGCACCACGCTGCCAGATCGTCGCCCGCAGATCGCTGTTACTGTCGGTAAGTTGGCAAACCAATACTTGTCGATTGCAGTTTCTTATGACGGCAACACAATCCATATCAGCGTGAATCCTGTCACATATGCGGGTGTCGTTAAATAGACTGCTTTTATCGTCTACAACATCAGAATTCCATGGCAACATGGTGGCCACTTTAGGAACTGTAAATGTCGACGGTATTCAACGTAAAAACATCTTGTAGGCAATCTTCAGTCCGTTGATCATGTACTTGTACTAGGCATCATAGAAACAAAGGCCAATCATAACCTTCAGATAAAAGCCTACCAAGTTTTCCAACGAAATGTCCTCCAGATTATTTCATGTGGTGGGGTTGCATTCGTAATGCATCGCTCTATTCCAGCTGAACCACTGACCATTCCGGATCAATTAAATCATCTCTAGCTTCTTGGTGTAACCGTCTACACGAAAGTCGGATCAGTCACATTCATTCCCTCAACTTACATACACTACTCTTTTTGACAAGAGACCAGCACCATAAACGACACGCTTATAATTCCAAAACTTCGCTGCTACGGACTGGAACATCTACAAACAGACAATTGACGCTAACATTCCCCATATCTTGACTCTTACAACCAGGACGGACATTGACAACGCAATAAACATGTTAACCGGACTTATTATACGTAATACGATAGACACTATCACCCCCATTAAGATCGTCACTATTCCCACGCGCAGATTTGCGATTCCGGCTCATGTGGTGGCCCTCATCAAGCAAAAGCGACAACTGTATCGGGAATATGTGAAATATAAAAAACCTTAGATTAAGACAGAATGGAACAGACTTAACACGACAATACGATTATTGACAACGAGGCACAAGGAGAAGAATTGGTGGACAACCTGCAGTGCACTGAACTACAAAGACGGTGCGAAATTCTGGAAGAGGTTCAAACAACTGACAGGACATCACGACAACCATAGTTACCTCTACGAGATAATAATATGCCACTGAGATTAGACAGCGAGAAGGCTAACTTTGCCAAAAAGCTGGAAGAAATAAACAGTATCCCGAACGACCCACACTTTGACGTTGACTTTTACAACTCGACTGTACAATACACAACGGACATTCTTGCAACAAAACAAGACTCGCCGACTAAAATTATTGACATGAACGAAGTCACTGAAGCTGTGGTCAATTGCACCAAAAAGTCAGCACCTGGTTCTGACGGAATTCGATTGCACCACCTCCGGAAATTATCAGAGAAGGCCTTCACTGTTCTGGTAGCAATCTACAATGAATGCCTGAAATACCACTATATGCCTGCGACTTGGAATTGATCCACTATAACCATGATCTACAAACGTGGTAAAGATCTATCCAACCCTTCCTCGTACCGGCCTATCTCCCTCTTAAGCATCATGGGGAAATTGCTGGAAAAGATTGTCTCAAGGCGGCTGGTTGCATGGTGCGAGCTTCGGAACATCATTCCCAACACACAGTTTGGATTCAGGCAAGGTTATAGCACCACAGACCCAATCATTAAACTACACAGCCACGCAGTTGATAATGCCAAAACTACAGATGTACTTCAGCAGTGTTCCTGGACATTGAAAGGGCATTTGACAAAGTCTGGCATGCGGGTCTAATTCGCAAACTGAAGATTTTCAATTTCGAACATGCATATGTCAAATTCATTGCCAGCTTTCTGGGCCGGTGGACCGGTGTGGCGGTAACTCGCTTGTCGCAAGATAATGTGAGTTAAGTGACACACTGCGCGGCCAGTACTTGGATGGGTGACCGTCCAAGCGGAACCGCTCCGCCGGTAGGGCTCGCGCTGAGTGAGCGGCAGGTTTTCTCCGGGTACTCCGGTTTCCCCTGCCTAGGTACACTAGTACTTAAACACGCTAGGCCCTAAATCGAACTAATGTCACCTCTGGCGTACGTCATGTGACAAGTAGATAGAGGGGCCAATGGCAGCCACAAAAAGGCATACAAATGAAACAATACAACACATAGGATAGGTACACTGCACTACACTGACGCATACACTCTGAAGAGGCTCAGGCCTATAGCAGAGCACCACCATAAATCAATCAATCAATCAGCTTTCTGGAAAACCGTACGGTACGTGTCGGAAGTGATTATTCACCGCTCTTCACTCCCGCTGCAAGAGTGCCGCAGGGCTCTGTTTTATCTCTTCTCCTGTACTCTATATATTGTGCCGACATTCCGCAACCAAGGAAACCTAAGGATGGACTAGCACAGTACGCTGACGAAACGGCTTATTACAGTGGTGCTAGCAATTCCATAATGGCTACTTTAAATTTACAATCCCTCATCTTTAAGCTGGAACGTTGGATGTGTATCTGGCGAGTACGACCAACCCCCACAAAGACTCAATTGATACTATTAAGATCCGGTACCGGCCGAAAGCGATATTTGACGGAAGACCATGTTCGACTGCGCTTATGGGATTACATTACTTCACGCACTGCCATCTATTTGGGATTTACCTACTCTTCTAATATTACATGGAGAGCTCCTTTGAAGGATGTCTTAGCAAAAGTCAACGCGAGAACAAGACTCATTTCACTTTTACATAAGAACCTGCGGGGATGTCATAATAACACACTACTTTACACGTACAAGATGTTCGTGCGACCTGTTGTTGAGTACCTTCATCCAGTTTTGGCGGCTGCTGATCCACGGATCTTGTCCCGTCTTGCATCTACTGAGCGCCGAATTCTTCGCCGCATCCTCAACCTGCGCTATGACCATCCCTCCATTCTTGTAATGGAGATGGCTGGCATCCCATCTATTCAAGAGAGCCTAGTACTGCGACAGAACCGCCGATATGGTATGCCGAGCATTGGAACGCAATAGGCAACTTTCATGAAATTTTGAAATACGCTGAAAATGTCACACATGCATTATGAACGAAAATATTTTTTAAAATTTTTTTTGTGCTTTATTTTGTCCAGAATAAATTAAAGAAACTTCCTAAAAGTTCTCGCCTTTGAGAATCCAAGAAATTTTCCCCCACTCTCTTGTGACGTCATGTATTAGTAGATTGTTTCACAGTAGTCAAGTATAACCATTTATATCTATTCTTTAACAGTTTTGTTTGGTTATTGTGGTATATTATTCTTTGTACGCTATTAGTAATTTCGAAAGCAAGTTTTAGGGACATAATTCTGTTTACATACAGGTACGAATTTTATGGGAGTACATTTTTTTTCAACAGTTTTACGTCTCATGTTACACTGAATTACTTTATGTTTGACACTTGGTTTAATCTGAATAGCAATATCTTTATACATTTGATCATTATCTTGTACACAAATACTTTCTTCAGTCTCGCTATATTCCACTGTAGAAGTTGATGGAACTGGTTCAGTTCTTGACGCCGTCTTCATCGCTTCTTCTATCAATTGCTCTCTTCTTCGTTTGATATCATCCTCCCGTTATGATTTTGAATGTGCCCTTTTTCTATTAGGTTGACAATTAAATATATGAGGAACGACATCATCTTTCATAATTTTCTGGCTTCCGGTTAATTTAAATTTAATATAATTTTCCATATCTTCTTCTAGCTGCAATTATAGTGGTTACAGTTATATAATTTAGTGTATTCAATATAAAATATCTATATATGTACTTTGAAATGATCCTCGTACACAAATAGAATTGATTTCTCTGAAAAATCCGACAAGCTTCGTCCTGTAGCTGTCACTCACGATCTCCTTTTCGACAGTATCAATAGTACTTGAAAAAGTATTTTATCCGGATTCTTTTCACTATTGTTTTTGCACAATGGCACAATACGATATTTTCTACATTTATCTTTACGTATTTTTGTTTTATCCATTTCAGATATTATTCAAACTTGTACAATTTGTTAAAGAAGTAAGTGAACGTAGAACTGTCAGAATACAACTAAAATACGTACTAAAACGTGACGTCACAACCAATGAGACGTGTTTGCATGTGGTGGGGACATTTGAATTTTGAAACAAATTTCAAAGTGAATTTATTCAAAAATAGTTAACAAAAAAAAATAGTTTCTTTGCATTATATCACATTTTAAGTACGCAGGTTTATAATTTTAGGAAAAAAAAATTAAATAAAAATTGCATGAAAGTTGCCTATTCCATCCCGACCGCCGAAATCCTAACCAAGACACTTTCTAGACGCAGATTAAAGCGTCACATTAACCTACAATATGCACACATGTACAACACAGACACACTCTAATACACAAAACATACATTTACACCCAACACACAAACCACCAACGACATCACAATATCAAACGCCTATAAACAACCGCTAGACAAGATTTAAATAAATCGTTTTTTTTTATCACTGGTTAACGAAAATCATGTGCTGAAGAGGGCTAGAGCCCTATGACCAGCACTCAATAACATTTTGATTATTTATAATTATAATTGTAGAACTATAATAATTTTGAATAAATTACTTTGAACTGAAGGTAAATACGAAATAAATTACACATGCCGTACGTCGCCCTGGAATTTCCATCAAATTAGTAGTGAATTATTATCTGAACAGTGTTGAATCAACTTTCTGAGGTAATTAGTATACTATACCCTTGCTTTTATTACTTTCTTATACATAGTATAAGGAAAGTATAGGAATCATGAAAAATTTCGATTGCGAGATTTCGATGAAAATACACGTTTTGAGGTCCCCTGAATACGTTTTGACTATTTTCTCAATGATGTCTGTGTGTATGTATGGATGTGTGGCCGTATGTTCCTTATCTCAAAAACGAATAAAGCTAGAGTAATGAAACTTCATATTTAAAAGTTTTTGGGATTGGCGAAGAGCTGATTAGATTTCGGAAGAGGAAGTTTACTGCACACAGAAATTGTAAATTTCAAATTATTTTAAAAACAAAAAACGATAGGTAAAAATTTTCCAAATAAAAGTTGTAGCGAATATTATTATGAAGAAAAAAAATGTTCTATACATTTTTCGTCTGTCTTTATTCAATTTTGAGTAAAATGTATTTATTGATATTCTAAATATATTGGCATATATTTGAAAGCAACTTTAGTGAAGATGTTTTAATGTGCTGATTCTTCTGACTAGGGCCGCTCTTAGGTATGGGCGGGCTGTGCCTGTGCACAAGGCCCCGCGTTCCCTAGGGCTTCACGGTCCGAATCTCGCATGAAATTTTATTCAATATTGCCAATATTTTTTATTTAATATTTAATCATTAATTAAGTGGCTTCAAAAATTTAATGAGAAATTATTAATCGTTTTAAAAGCAGCAAATCTTTTTCGGTACAATTAGATTGCTCTTTCGACATAAGTCGCAAGGTGCAGTTAACATTAATCATTCGTATTGTAGAAGTATCACAAATTTCTAAAGCAACAATAATTGAATATTTTATCGAATTAATATTCATGTTACAATTACTATGGGCTTAAATTTAGATAATGTACTAAAAACTAAACGAACACTTAAATATTATGGGACTGTCTCTGAATAACTGTCGCAGCCAATCGTATGACAATGGTGCAAACATGATGAGTAAAGCTCAAGGCGTGCAATCGGGAATACTATCTGAAAATCCTACAGCATTTTTCGTTCCCTGTGCTGCACACAGTTTAAACTTGCTAGTAGAAGACATGGCTAAATCCATTCCGATGGCAATGATATTGTTGCACGATTCTACACTATCACCGGGATTCTGAAACTCAGCGTTAAACGTTAACTTGAAGTTCACGCCGATATTTCAATTTCGGCATTCTGAACATCGCCGTGAACGTTACGTCACGCCGATGAGCAGCGTTAAGTTCACGCCGAACATATGCTGGCGTGAACACGGTGTGAACAGTGTTACTGTAATTTAAAAGTGTTTATTGTTTAAAATATATGCAAAAAGATCATCGATTGTGGAAAAGTAAGTTATAATTTTTACTAGTGTTGTGAATTTTAGATTTTTAATGCAAATAAGTGTAGTTTTACATTAATATTGTACATAACCTTTTTTTACATTTTAGTGAGTTTGAAATCAGGACGAACGACTGGGCAACAATATGAAAAACTTTTACAATTTATGTTGGAACACCAGCAACTTGCATTCAATAAATTATGTGGCCCTCTAGCGAAGGAAAAAATGCGTGAAGAGTGGAAAAAAGTGGCAGAAATACTAAATTGTGAAATTGGACCGTCATGAGATCCTTCCAAGTGGCAGAAGGTTTTACAAATTCCTAAAAATTTACTTTCATTCGTATTGAAATTTATAATAAGCTTATTTACATTCGTAATGTTTTTGATATGGTATGTATATGTTATTACCGTTCCTTTGAATTTGCTTTGTATTGAAATGTGACATGTAAAGTCATGTCAATATCATTTAAACTATTATAAAACAATATTGATGATTTGCTAGCATTATCGTTGCAAATATCTTTATCACTATCATATCAGATATAAAACAGACGTGTTTATAAGTTTGTTTTCATAAGTTTTCTTAATTATTAAGTTCACTAGCATTAAATACAGAAATTGGATCCAGTTATATGTTCCTAAAAGTATGTAGTTTTTTTTTAAATTGATATTGGTTGTTTAGACATGGAATGACTGGAAGCACAACACCAAAACTAAAGCCCGTATGACACGGTCAATGTTTTTGTACATTTTTAATGTCATACAAGTAGTCAAGCATTAAAAATAATTACTTACGATATAAGCACGTGTAAAATATACATTAACGTTCCAAAAACATTTTTAATGCTTGACTACTTGTATAACAATGTGTTGTATATTTATTTTAGTTCTGAGGATGCCTCTAATTTGAGGCGAAACGTAAAATAAAACAATTTTATGTATTGAATCTACAACATCGATTCTTTAAGCCCTAACTCCATTTACACGTTTTTTCAATTATATCGATTGGCTTATCATCAACAAAATGAACATAAACTCCAGGAGAGAAGGAAGAAACATCACATTTTATGAATATACTACACGGATGTTTGGTCCACATTCAACGAGATCACTGAAGACCATCTCCAAACATCTTATGACCTTACCAAGACTTCAAAACAGAAGAATCTTTTTACTCAGATGTAAGCACATGAATATTATCCCACAATTTTTGAAATATAAACCTACTGTTAATTCCTATAGTAATTATACCTCTAGAATCAACAAAACTATACATATGTTCACTAGAAAAATGCTACTTATTGAAATTAGTAACACCATATTTTTATTAACTAACGTACAAAACAAACTTGAAACTGTTAAAGCTCAAGTTGCTTCACAATTACCGAATAATATTTTTAAACAATTTATGTATTTAGAAGAATGTAAAGCTAAAAACCTGTACGAAAACACCAAACGGAACAATATCAAAAAATTTGATAACTTACTTAGTAAAAACAATTGCTTTCAATTCATAAATACTATTAAATCTAATTTAAACAAGTGGCTCATTAACAAATCTAGCACTCACATTCCGGTAATCGAATCCTGTATATTAGCATTGGGCAATAAATTTCATTTTCTAGATAACAGTAACAAACGTAACAATAAAAATTGCATCATTAATATCTTAGCCTCCATAGAATCTAGACTCTTCACATGTAAAGTGAATAATTTATCTGAAATCAGAAATAAACTTAGTAGAATTTTGAACCAACAACTACAAATTAATAATAATAATCAATTACATTGTTCTGAGATTTTACTCCTTAAATACATTAAACAAACTAAACAGTTTATCAAAAACAACCCTCAAATTTATATTATTAAAGCCGACAAAGGAAACATTACCACTGTATTAGATAAAACTGACTACCATTCCAAAACTAATGAATTGTTAAACGATAATACCACTTATAAAGTTCTACGTAAGGATCCCACTAACATTTTCCAGAATAAAAATAACATCTTAATCAGTAAACTTATTAAAGACAATAATATTAATAATAACACAGGTCTTAATTTGAAAATTCATAATGCTGTCACACCCAAACTTTATTGCTTACCGAAAGTCCACAAACCTGAAACTCCACTCAGACCTATTGTTAGTAACTTAAACTCACCCAATGCTAAACTTTCGAAATTTTTGGCCAACATTATGGCACCTATTAAATACAGTTCACCTTATTACATTGAAAATTCCTCTGTGCTAGTTGAGAAACTGAATAAATTAGTTTGTCCTCCGAACCATACTTTGATTTCTTTAGATGTTAAATCTCTTTTTACTTGTATTCCACACCGTCTTATATTTCAAGCCATTGAGAAACGTTGGGTAGACATAGAGACTCACACAGAACTTACTAAATTGAATATTCTTGAATGCATCAAATTCTGTCTTACTTCATCATACTTCTCCTTCGATAACAAGTTTTATTCACAAATTAAAGGCAGCCCTATGGGAAATGCTATTAGTCCTATTTTAGCTGAAATTGTTATGTATGAATTAGAATCTACTGTACTTACACAACACAATTTGCAAGTATTATTTTATTTTAGATATGTCGACGACATTCTCATTTGCTTACCTAATTCACACATTAATACTGTATTAGATAAATTTAACAATTACGACCCTGATATACAGTTTACTCTTGAATTAGAATCTAACAATATGATAAATTTTCTAGACATCACCATAATTAGAAAACAAGATCACTTCGAAACTAATTGGTACCATAAACCTACGTGGTCCGGTAGATATCTGAATTTTATTGATTATTGTCCTACCAGTTATAAAATTTCTGTTATCATTGGTCTCACAGATAGAGCCATCAAACTTTCCCATGCTCGTTTTCACCAAAAGAACCTTGAATTAATTGTTTTTACTCTTAAACAGAATTGCTATCCTCTTAAACTTATTTGGAATACCATTAAACACAGATTACGCACTTATCAACATAACATTAATAACACCAACGCTGTTGCTAATAACAACAATACCAGTTTGCAAAATTTTTCAGTTATCACTATTCCTTATTTCAAACTGCTTTATAAATCACTCACTAATTTACTACTCCCGTTACAATTTAAGGTTATCCCCACTGGTACAACTAGTTGCAAATGTCTTTTCACCACTCTTAAATCTAAAACTGAACCTGAATTTTTAAGTAGTCTAGTTTATAGAATACAGTGTCCTGATTGTAATGCTACATACATTGGTGAAACTTCACAATATTTGCATAAACGCATAAAGCAACATATCAATGATGCAAAAACCTTTAAAGATAATCATAGTGCCTTAGTTGAGCATAGTATTACTGAAAAACACAGTTTCAATTATTCGAATCATGAAATTTTACATTTTGAATCTAACAAATCTAGAAGACTTATGCTCGAAAGTGTTTACATCCAATTGGAGGGATCGACCGCCACCAATTATAAAACAGATTTCCAAAATAGTTTTACCTCGTATGCTTCATTATTTCAATTATTAACCAATTATAACTAGTTTGTTTTGAGTTTCTTTTGCTTTGAATTTCCCGCGCTTGCTTTACACAGATGTTTTCATGTCAATTATTTTTCCTTTTTTGCTATGTTCCGGCTGGTTTTTTCATGTCAGTGTCTCTTCAGACACCATTTTGTTAACAATTGATTTGGTTATTTTTTTTTTTTTTTGTATTTACTATATTTGTTTAAGTAATTGTTTCAAATTCAGTTTCGTAAATTAAAATTTTTGGATTTACATTTTAATTTCAACATGTTCAGATATCCAACAATTGTATGATATATACTGTTTTTGGAACGTTAATGTATATTTTACACGTGCTTATATCGTAAGTAATTATTTTTAATGCTTGACTACTTGTATAACAATGTGTTGTATATTTATTTTAGTTCTGAGGATGCCTCTAATTTGAGGCGAAACGTAAAATAAAACAATTTTATGTATTGAATCTACAACATCGATTCTTTAAGCCCTAACTCCATTTACACGTTTTTTCAATTATATCGATTGGCTTATCATCAACAAAATGAAAAAAATAGTTTAGTTGACAAATTGTTTATTTTTACTGAAAATTATTTCTAATTAATTGATTCCGAATATTACGGCCCTCATTTATTATATCGTTATCGTCATCATCTAGTTCATCTTGTTCGGCGTCAAACATTTCTTCTAAATCAAGTACATCATTTCCATGAAAGTGCAAATACATATTATGCAGTATTGCACAAGCATTAATAATTAATCCGGCCATTCTTGGCGTATATCGCATTACTCTTTCTTTTAAAGACATCGAAATCTGCTTTTCAACAATCCTATTGTTCTTTCTACGGTATTCCTGGCGATACTGTGTCTCCTATTATACCTTTCTTCAGGTGAATTAGCTACCGCACCTAACACGGGAGTCATCGTCCATGGCTGCAGAGCGTAACCAGAGTCGCCTGTTTATTTATGTAATTATAAGTAACTAGGCTCTACCCGTGAGCACCATGTGCCCACATTTGTAATTTCTATAAAAAAACATTTTGTTTCCGCGTTGCATGTACCTTTGCGTCTCCTAGTCGCAAACTCTCTAAAATATCTTGATTTTGTCTGTATATCCATCTTTCTCCATCTAACTGCCTTTATTGCAGTCGGATCTTATATTGCAAAAAAATATTTACTATTGTCGGGGGTTTAAAAAAAATGTCGCTCTATACGGAAGCTTTAATAGACTTCGTAAAAGTACAAATAATGTATTTTAGATATTTTAAACATACATTCACAAACATTACTTGTGTGCATGTGTGAGATGTCAAAATGTTGTTATTTTCGTTTATATTTATGTTGCTAAGGCGTGCTGTCATTCATGCGCTGTCATTAATGTTGCCTAGGTTACCCAATTGCAGCTAACTTCATGCGTGACGGACAGACAAGGGCCATTCTATATATAATTTATATTTCAGATAGGTACTATTTATAACAGATATACCTAAAAGCCACGAACTTCGATCCCCTGCTGTGTAACATTGCTGTAAATATCTTGATACAGCACTATTTCGAAATATGAATGAGTCATGCGAACTGCCAGCGTGTCGAGCATTAATATTTATAATTTTCAGGTGTGCATTACAAATCTAATTATTAAAATAACTTGTATATAGCATGTGAATGGTACAAAATAAATATATAGAGATTACATACAATTTGAACATTTTTTGAATAGAATCCCTTCCTATTTATAAAATCGTGCGCTTCCACTACTGGCTTCAATATAGCTACATGTGTACTATCTACACAACCAATCACGCCAGGGAAATTGTACTTATACATAAACCTTCAACAAGAATTAAATGATTCATAACAATTTTGATTCATATGAGTACTTATAAACTTACTGTTGTTTAATTGCCGTTTTTGCTTGATCAGTATTGGGAAATTTAATCCATACATTTAATAACTGATTTTCTATAACTGTGGCCACGACTTTTATACATCGGCTTACTGATGTTTGACTGACTGATAAATTGAAATCTTGCCCTATACATCGTTGATAGCTACCTACCGCGAAAAATCTAAGCGCGATTAATATTTTTAGTTCTGCGCTTAAACCAGCTATAGTAGCATGTTCATCCAGATGTGGTCTTATTACATTTATTAAATACCGTACATCATCTTGGCTAAATCGAAATAATTTTTTAAACCTTTGTTCGGGAATTTCAAATATATTTAAATTGTTTCTCAATGTTTTTCTTATTGTTATTAATTTTCTTTTCTTCCTTTCTTCTTCTGCCAATAACAAAATTGCACCATTCATTTTGAATATACTCTATTATTTATAATAATAAAAGTAATTCCGCAATGTAATATTAATACTTTTTATTAGTATTGAACTGTCAAATTTAAACAATTGCAAGTTTGACTAACATGCAGTTCTGATTGGTCTAATTCGTGTTTTCGGAGCAAGTTACTATGAACAAACTGACGTTGGTTAACGTCGGCGTGAACCAACATTTCACGTAAACGCTGATGTTTCAGAATGCCGATTTCACGCCTCAGCGTTAAATCATCAGCGTTAAATAACGTCAATCATTGGTTAACGTTGAGTTTCAGAATCCCGGTGTATATTTGCTGCTTCTAATGAACGATGGGCAATAATTACTATTCATTTACTCTATGGGTTCTTTTGTGTGGGGGAGGGGCCCCGTTTCTGGACTTGCCTGCTTCTAACGATGACTATATTCTTTCGGATAGTGATTGTAATAACCTGATTATTATCAATCTAGTGATGAACATGATGAATAATTGCAGATGAACAGCACGATAATAATAATTTATAATACCATCTTCAAATGGGACAATTTTATCCTGCTGTGATAACCAGAATTTTTACTTCAAGATTTTTTGTGACTGACAAACAAGAAGCAGTTTTTTACCTTCCAAGAAATATGAATGAAGTCTAATTATTCTTGAAGCTATTGCTGAATTTACAAATGAAAGACTAAAAATATTTGAACGAGCTACTAACAAGAAGAGGATATGAACAGATTATCATGAAATTATGGTTGTTTTAGGAGTATCTCTAATAATGTGCTATAACTGTGTGCTATCATTTAACTATTACTGGTCTAGAAATGAATCATTAGGCAACAACGCTGTAAAGAAAGCAATATCCAGGGATCGATGCAAATTATTACTTTCAAAAATGTATTTCAACAAGCCCGAGAAACCTAGTGAAACTGAAAAAAAATACTACATTGAAGTAGTCAATTGTCTAAAACACACATTTGCAACATATCGCTCTGAAGCTACTTATCAGAGTATTGATGAACCTATGACAAAGTTCAAAGGAAGATCATCGCTCAAGCAATATTTATCTCTGAACCCAATAAAACGCGGGATATAAATTTGGGTACGTTCTGATTCTTTTACAGGATATGTATATGACCTAAATATATATGATGGCAAGGAAAACAATTCAACGGAAGGAACTCTTGGCAAAAGAGTTGTTCTGAAATTAGGAAAAAATATTAGATGTAAAGATGTGACACTGACATTCGACAGGTTTTTCTCATTTCTTCACTCAACTTTCCAGCTGTTAGAACTCTTATGCGAAACCGTAAAAATATTCCGAATTTTTCTAGAAAGATAGAGAGAGGAGGAGCCAGTCAATCAGTTCAGTGCGACGGGCACTATAGTTTGCAGATGACAAGACACGAAAGATTTATTGGCAATCAGTAATTGTTTCTCTGATCAAACTACTGCCGTAATGCGAATCGTGAAAGATGGCATGAAAAAAGAATTTTCCTGTCTGACAATGCTGTTTTATAATGAATATATGGGAGGAGTAGATTAAATTATTGATTTATACGACTTTGATAGAAGATCTAATAAGTGGTGGAAAAACGTTTTTTTACAAACTTATTATGATGGTTGCAAGAAATGCACATATCCTCTACAATGACGCAAAACAGGAGAAACCCTCTTTTACCTTTCCTTATAACGGTAGCAGAAGGTTTGATTTCTTTGGGCAGACATAATGCAAAAATAAAAAGATCAGAAAAATCATTAGGACGGCCAGCTCATTCAAAGAAAATCAAATTTATGAATGTAGATCACTTACATATTGAAGGCTCTACAAGACGTCGCTGCATAAGATGTGCACAACAATTGAAACAAGAGAAAAGAACTACAACTTTATGTCAAATGTGCAATATTCCATTATGAGAAACTTGTTTCACTCCATAGCATCTAAAATAATTCGTTTTTGTATTACATACTTTGTCTTATTTTGTGAATGAAAAAAAATATTTTCAGGTTAAAATATGTAATGGGTTACATATGTCCCAGTCGCTAGGGCTTAAAGGGCATGACCTACCTCCACAAATTTGGCATTTCTTGATAATAGTTTTTACATTGAAGTCAAAAATAACTTGAAATGTTTTAAAATAAACTTTAAACAAATCCGACTCTACGGGGTTAAGTAATTTTGAAAAACATGTATTGCAGATAAACTCTACATGAGGAAACCCATGTTTATGTGGCCGGTACGGCGCGCGTCTCTTAACTTACGCTTATATTCTCAGTTTGCAATCTACAATACTTAAGTATATATACATTTAAACTTTTGCGTTCTCACACTATTGTTTCTGGGATAATTCGGGACAAATGCTATAAATTCGGAACAAAAAAATAGTTGTAAAAAATCGGGACCGGGACTGAAAATTCGGGACTGTCCCGGGAAATTCGGGACGTATGGTTACCTTAACCCCTTGAGATACAAAGACGTCATTTGTTTCTTATGTCAAAACAGTAATTGACGTGTCTCAAACATTTTCAACGTTCCGTTGCGAGTTGTCGTTTACAGTGCAATCAAAGATCATTTTTATATCAAGAAATTAATAATTGCGTACAGTTTAGAAGTTTCAACGTTAATGACAATCGAACTCTATGTCCGAAGCGAATTTTTTTACGAAAATGATGATGAAGATGCGGCCAGTAGTTCGAATGAAAATTCCGAGGACAGTAGTTTATTCCGAAACGTTCGTAAAGGAATAAGACCTGTATCCAGCAGTGATGAATCAGATTCATCAGAAAGTATAGAAGAATGGAAATAGGAAGATAAAGAAAATATTCCAAACATAATCCCATTTACTGAAAAACCTGGTACCAATGCTTTGGTTTTGCGACGATTAGAGTCCAATCCTACTCCTCTTTGTGCTTTCAAGCAGGTACTAAATGATGATTATTTTGCTATGATAGCAACAGAAACAAATAGATATGCTTCGCAAATGATTGTAAATAAGAAATCAACTAAACGTGAAGAATGGTTTCCTGTCACAAGTGACGAATTGCAAGCATATTTTGCACTATGTATTATAATGTCGCAAGTAAAAAAGTCTTCTATAGATATGTATTGGTCAACCCGAGCAATTGTAGAAACACCAAAATTTTCAAAAACTATGCTATATCTCATTTTCTACATTTTACGGACAATGAAACGATGGATAAAGACGATAAGCTAAAAAAGGTTCGAAATGTGGTTGATTACTTGAATGAAAAATTTTTTCAGTTATATACCCCTAATGAATCTGTCGCAATTGATGAATCACTGATGAAATTTCGAGGAAGGCCGAGCTATGTACAGTTTATTGCTTCAAAACGGGACCGATTTGGTGTACAATTTTATAAACTTTGCGAATCAAAATCTGGCTATTGTTCACAGTTCAATATTTATGTGGGCAGAGAAATGGTAAATGATAAGAAAATGCTAGTTTCTCAACATGTAGTAATGAAATTAGCGGAATCGATTTTAGGAAAAGGATATACGCTATATTTGGATAACTGGTATTCATCACCAGCACTGTTTGATCTTTTGAGAAAAAATAAAGTCAACGCTGTTGGAACTGTAAGAAAGCAACGTAAAAATATACCTAAACAACTTTCTACGAAAATAAAAAGAGGAGAGGTACGAACTTTGTCTTGTAATGGTGTTTTGTCCTTACACTGGCATGATAAAAAGGATGTGTACATGATAAGTACAAAATATATTTCTACCGAAATGACAAATTATAAAACCGAAATGTATCTTCGAGTACAACAGCGGAATGGGAGGTGCAGATAATCAAGATCAACTGCTGGCTTGTTTTCCAATTATGCGAAAATGTGTAAAAGGATATAAGGAAATATTTTTTTTTACATGATTGATATTGCTGTTTATAACGCGTACGTTCTCTATTCGAATACTCCTAATGCTGAAAAACTAAGAAGAGTGAATTTTCGACTAAATATCGCCGAAGATATGTTATCCACTATATCGCTACCAAATTATCCCAAACGTGGCCGTCCATTACAAGGAAATTGCCCGTCTCGTCTGCAAGCAAAATATTGGGCACATTTCCCGGAACATATATCTGCAACTGATAAAAAAGAACATCCTGTGAAAAGGTGCATTGTTTGCACAAAACGGAATATAAGAAGTGTAACAACTTGGCAATGCAAAAAGTGCCAAGTACCATTACATATACCGAACTGTTTTGAAAAATTTCATGTTAGAAAAATTTAATTAAAATTTTTTATCGAATATAATAGTTATAAAATATCTGTATTAATTTGTTGTTACACTAAGTTTATAGTTTTGTTCATTCAAATAAAGTATTTTGCACAAGATACAAAGCAACATTTAAATGCCATAACAACCCATAAATAATTAGTATAAAAAGACACATTACTTTTGTGTGATATGTCAGGGGGTTAATAATATAGCTAGTATATGTTATAATACTCACTTCCGATTCACTTTCATGATATTCGCAAGACATTGAAGTTTGGGAGGATTATAAATCACGTTCCAAACAACTCTCTCCTTTTGCAGTCGCAAAATGTAGCAACAAAAATGATAATTCTGCGAAACACCATAAATTTGCTTGTTATATGTCGTTTGTGCCAGTGCCATTTTTGTATCTTCCGGATTTTTGTGAACATATGCTTACACAGTGTTTTTATTTTTCTGGTAATTTCTTCTGAGCTTGTTATGAAATTTAATGTTTCATTCATGCTTTTAGAAATATCTTCTAAAGCAGCTCTTCTATTATTCCTATTGCTGTTCATTTTTCATTTTACAGTATACAAACAATCATGCGTTTCGTACAGTGTAATTAAATATCTTGTTCACTCTTTGGTCCACTCCATTGTATAAACCCCACAATAGAACAAATATATTGTAATATATAAAGAATATGCGCGCATACTGCAGGTTAAATTGTATGTTTTTGACAGAATATTTGCATTTCGAAAATAAACCAAATCAACAATCAAATTAAAATACCCCTAAAAAATTACTAGGCATGATCATTGCTGACCTCGAAAAATCGGACAATGCGTCACACGTTTCTTTATGACAAGGATAAAAACATGAACAAATAAGTTTGTAATATTTTACATCGGTCCATAGGCAATGACGTAATCATGAATTTGACGTTCGATTGATGAAAATTTGATAGATGTAAAACGCACTTTAGTTAGTGAGTACTGATCAGTACTAAACATAACACGATAAATTTTAAATAATCACATTAAAGGTTGGTTTAGGATAGATTTACATTTACGAAATTTTATTTACTTATTTATCTAACTTACTTCATTTTTTTCTAAAATTGTGTCTGGTTCATGATTGATATCATTTTAGAAATGAAAATGCAAAATGAACCAGAATGCAGATCTGTAAGTACGTGATTTGTGTCATCTGTCATTGCCAATACAGTAAAACCTCTACTTACGAGTGTCTCTACTAACGAGTTTTTTGAGATACGAGCATTCTCTGGGTCGAATTTTTGCATCCAGTTACGAGCTAAAATTCGGGCCACGAGCCAGCTTCAGATCAAGGCCGTTTAAGAAAAGGGGCGAGACATGGCAATGTAAAAGATCAAAGTGCTATCAAAAGAAAGACACATGAATTTATGGAAAGAATGTGTTTTTACTTTCGTACTTATGCGCATACGAGGTAGACTGCGTTGTCATGTAATGCGAGGAACCTGGAACAGTATTGCCATTATTATTTTTACGATTAGCCGATTGCAGGTACTGGGTCTCCTGTGTTATTACTGATGTCTTTCTTTTATTTCGTTATTATACATTTTTTTCTATATTTTTTTTCCTTTTCGAATTGTAATTTTAAAATTGGCGCTGTGTTCCAACTAAGGTACCAAAATATTTTAATCAATTAAGCTTATATAAAAAATTGATTGCAATGTAAATTAAACATATGAATAAATTTCTGATAAACTCTAGAATAACATTAATAAATTACAATCGTGCGTTTTAAGATAATGAATATATATTTCAAAATATAGTTACACTATATTACTGTATTCATAGCATTTATTCCACATGTGTTATTGAGTAGAATGCTCAGTTATACAGTGGAATACTGCACGCTCGGTACGGCTATTAGGATTCAATTTTGAGATCAATAGTGAACAGGGTTCTATTTTTTTTTGGGTCTAATTATGTATCGAAATATTTTACAGAATTTGTATTGTTACGGCATATCACCTCCCATTAAACTAATTATTACAAGTGAAGAAGTCAGGAAAATTATAGCTGAACAGGCTGTATATACACTTATTGTTTGGTATTATTTGCCTTATAGCCTTATACAGGTCTATACCCGTTTTTTAACTAATCTTATACACTTGTACTTCTTTAAACCATTAAAAAAGGTACCCTTATCTTAGAAAAAACAAAACAAACATTCTAAATTTTGTTACGATTATTTTTAATGTGATATTTATTTTGCATATGGTTTATGTGCAAGTACATGTATATGTGTATTTATGCGATGCATAGGTCCATGTAGACGCACATTCAATTAAAAAAAAACCTTATTATCATTTGGTTTTGTCAGAATTATATCTACTATTTTTTGTTATTGTAAAAAACGCACTTATTCTTTCATTTATTGTTATCTTGTTAGTCTTAAGTTCGGTTCAATTTTGGTAATTAGAAATAAGTACGTGTGGATGAGCCACGAGTCATTTTGTGTTATTTATCTGATTTTAAGTCGTTGCGCCTGTGCCGTGCCGCATTCGGTCCACCGCCATTCGCTCTGTGAACCAAAACTGATCAGTTTAGGGCGCCCTATTTGTGTGCAACGTACAACGACATTGGCTGAGCGCATGCGCTAAGCACATCGGCGCCTGTCGACAATTTCCGAGCATCCACGCGTATTGTTTCTTATTTACAATTTTTTTACTTTAGAATTACTTATTAAGTCCATCATTTTGTTTTGTTTCTATTGTTACTATCCAGTATTTATCTTTCATTTTATTATTACTACTTACGTGTTTATTTCTCATTTTGTTAAATTACTGCTTTTCTTACCATTACTATTTAATAAATCTAGTGTGAATTAACTTTACCACTGCTGTATCTTTCCGAGCCTTAACTCTGCACATTCTCGTTGGGTCTCAAGCTGCCGAATCGTCCCTCCTGTTGTCCAGTCTACCATCGCAATTTGGCGTGGTGCAGGCTACTATTTAATTCCGTGGCCCCCACTAATTTTGAACCCCCCCTTCTCCACTGAGAAGCCGGCGACCTCGCCCTCCGGCGAGGACAACTGTTCGCGACCCGTCCGGGCCCGTGACACCATATCCTGAAGTGTCGTGAGCTTTTCTATCAATTCATCGTTGACATGTACGCTAAAATCGAGACTGAACGAATTCTTTTTCTTCGTTTAAATCAAAGAAAACTTCGAGCCGAAGGGTATATTCACTTGCGTGATGCAATTGCAAATGATAGAAACGTTGGTAACATTGGACAAAATGTTATATTGCCAGTTTCGTATACTGGAAGTCCAAGACACATGCATGAATATGCTCACGATGCGATGACATATGTTCGAAAATTTGGACGTCCAGATCTTTTCATCACGTTCACATGTAACCCAAATTGGAAAGATATCACAGATTTACTTCTGACAGGAAAAATATTGGTCCATTGACATGATCTTACAGCAAGAGTTTTCAAGCAAAAACTTAAAAGTTTTATTGATCTCATCACTCAAAATCACATTTACGGTGAAGTACGCTGCTGGATGTATTGCATTGAATGGTAAACCACACGCGCATATCTTAATTTGGTTGAAGGAAAAAAATTTTACCTACTCAAATCGATAGTATTATATCTGCTGAACTGCCCGATCCGCAAGAAGATCCGATACTTTTTCAAGTTATTACAAGAAATAATATTCATAATAATATGCGGAGCATTAAATCGGAATTCACCTTGCAGAACGGAAAATGCACAAAAATATACCTACGTGAGATGCTTCGAGAGACGTAAACTGGTAACGACGGGTATCCACAGTACAGACGACGAAAACCAGAAGATGGTGGACACACAGCCGTCATTAATATCAATAATGTTGACATTGAAATCGATAACAGATGGGTTTTCCATTCACGAACGATATCCAGCTATTGTACATCTCAGTGTTCACTTAAAAAATGGACAAAGAGTCTACTTTACGGAAGACAAAGCACAACAGAGAGCTGTACAGCCACCAAATACAACGTTAACCGCCTTTTTTCGTTTGTGCCAATCAGATGAATTTGTAAGAACTCTGCTGCATCATGAAGTTCCAAAATATTTCACTTGGAACAATTCAAAAAATGAGTTTCAGCGAAGGAAGCAAGGTGCAACTGTTCCCGATCATGCTGGTGTGCATGCTTCTGATGCATTGGGGCGAGTATATACTGTTCATGTAAAATCGTTTGAAGCAATCAAAACCATAGATGGTGAAGTATGTGAGACATACAGAGAGACATGTAATAAACTTGGTTTGTTTGAACATTATCAACATTGGGATACCACGTTGGCAGAAGTATCAGTTGCATGTTCACCACAACAAATACAGACTTTATTTGCAAAAATTTCGATAACTTGCGCACCATCTGATCCAAAAAATCTTTGGGGAAACCATAAAGAAAGCCTCAGTGAAGACATACTTCGACAAGCACGTAGAATGAATCCCGCCATGGATATACAGTTTTCAGACGACATTTTTAATCAAGCACTCATATTAGTTGAGGATAAATACATATCCATCAACAACAAAATTCTTTGTCAGCTTGGTTTACCTGCGCCGATACGTGACCAAAACAATGTTCAAGATAGAGACGTATTACGCCAACGCCAATACGACATTGAACAGCTGTGAGTTTTTATTGACGTTAAGGAAAGATTGTTAACTAATGACCAAAGATGTGCATACAACATGCGGAATGAGATCGCACTCGCTCTAGCATCGTCGGGAATTGCAGCAATGCTACTCGATAGAAGACGTACAGCACATTCAGCTCTCAACTACCATTAAATTTAAATCATGCTGAAAATCCTACTTGCAACTTTAACAAATGTTCAGGAATGGCCACAGTATTGAAAACATGCAAACTTATTATTTGGAATGAATGCACCATGGCACATAAGAAAGCACTCGAAGCACTGGATCATACTCTGCGAGATTTCAGGGAAAATCAACAATTTATGGGAGGAGCTCTCATACTGCTGGCGGGTGATTTTCGACCAATATGCGTGTGCACTTACTTCAAGATCCTTCTACGCAAACATTTTCCAAACAACTTTTGGATATTGAGACGGCAAATTTCCGACAGATTCAGCGACACATGAGATATCTTTTCCATCAAACTTTTGTAAAATTCAGTCATCAGTTCAGGATGTCGAAAAGATGGTATTCCCGAACATTTCACGCAATTACAAAAATCATGATTGGCTTCGCGAACGGGCAATCCTAGCTCCAAAGAACGATGACGTCAACAAAATAAATGATCGTATTCAAATGCAAATTCCTGGCCAGCCATCGAAATACAAATCTGTAGACACAGTTATATTGACAAAACCATATTTCTCCCACGGTCAACTATATGTTGCTTGGTCCAGATTTGGCACACCAAGAATTGTATATATATGCACCAAATGGAAAAACCAAAAATATTGTTTGTCCACTCGCATTAAGATGAAAAAAATATGTCAATAAAATTAATTTTTGCGTAAATATTCAACAACTAAAACAACAACAAATAAAAAATATATTATTTATTGAGGCGTAGCAACGCACGCCGGGTATTAGCTAGTTGTAAAATAAAAAAGTCTATCTTATATTTTTCTTTGGGATCTTTGATTGGTTCATCTCGTGTTTTGTATGGAAAGTTGGTTTTCTTTCTTTTTGCGCGGTGTCGTGGTATTGGTGATTCAAAATTAGAATCAACGTCAATTTCGTCAGCCCGTTTTCTTGCGTCAACAATAGTTTCATTAAAGGCCTCTATCCTACTCTCTCGCCTAGTATAACTCAATAGTTTCAAAGTTAATCCTTGGACATATTCTAAAAGTACTGCCCATCGAGAAGTAGATATATTTTTGGACCATATTGAAGAAATTAGTGGCTTCCAAGTACACTTTTGCCATTTCACTAACCACTAGCTTGAGAGAGTAGCTACTACGTGGAACATAAAACACCCACGAATTAAAAATTTTTATTCTAGATTGCACTGCTGATTTATCGCCCCTCATATTGGACCCGTTGTCAGACCCCGCCTCTAATATGCTACAAATTGAAACCCAAATCATTAAATCCTCCAGCTGCATCTATAGATTTACAACACTTAAACCTTTGCCTCAGTTTTAGCCATGATTTTTTGGCCTGAACATGTATTTTCGAAATTTCATGGTTTAAAAGTTTCAACAAGGTGTTTTCAACTTTTAAAATCCTCTTTGGAAAGGGAATTGATCACAAGGCCGAAAATTTTCCAACAAAAGCAGTATATGCTGTTTTTTTTTTAAATAGAGAACTTTAGCCAGTCTATTACAACTTGCTCTCCATTGCATAAAATTCGTGAATAATGTGTGCTAAATTTTCGGCCACTGTCATAGGAAGGTTCTTGGCCAGTTCCAGTTTATTCGGAAATATCGTCTATTTTTATGGATATTAATCACTCTCTGACTCTGAAAATTCCGTGTTTACTTTCATAATCGGATTTAATATTGGATTATTTGCGTCCTCTTTTGTGTTGGTATAACCAGCAGACGTACTTTGTAAATAACTCTTTAAAGCGCCAGCTTGTTTTTGCCTTTGTGTTTCCTTTTCCAGCCTTCGTCTTTATACTGATAACCCGACAGTTTTATTTTTCCGTCGTCAGACATTCTTAAACAAATAACTCAAACTTCTAGGATCAACGTGGCAAGTTCCGGGTTGATTTTGAAAAAGTTTATGACATCCATCACACACGTAGAAGTCTCAGGGCTTTTACTGCTCTTAGATAGCATTGTATCAATCACTATGTCTATGTAATTTTAATCGCTTCGGATTAAATTCTTTTTAGCCATTGACATTGTAAAATGACGTGACAATATTTGAAAACGAGTGTGACTTCCTAATCTTGCAATCCTGGACGTTATTTAGAAATTATATTGTGTCACGCTGGAATTGATCATACTAGGATGATGACATATTAGGTTTGTTCCAACCACGCGAAGAACCGTAATAGAACGGTGATGCTCATGCGCATTAGATAAAATGTGTTCCAACCGACATTACGGTTCTTGAATGATCCTCGTTGCCGTTCCAAATAGTATGGAATCGATTCCGGAACGGTTTCGGAATCATAATTTCGGTACCGCGTGAAAACTTAGTATCATTAGAACTGTCATGCGCATTGTAAATTTTGTTAGCTGTTTGACGTTTGAAATGGTGAAACTAGTGAACTATTTGAAATGAAACATGAGTAATGAAGAAGATAGTGACTTTGTATCAGATAGTTCTGAAAGCGATGAAGATTTAGAAGTTGTGTTAAATCAACCAAGAATGAAAAACAACAATTATATAGGTAGGAACATACTCTTTGGAGGCTATATAATTATATGTAAATACTAAACACTAAATTGTATAATTTTAGATGATTGCGTGTTACAATGTTCCGAAGATGTTTTTTTTTAACATATTAGACTGTCGAGGGAAATTCTGAATAATATAATTGAGAGATATGCAATCAGCCCTTATTTCCATAGTCAGCCAGGACATTATGGATATACATATGTCTGCTACTCATCAAGTAAGTATAATTTTGTAATGAAATCTATGTCATAACAAACTAATTGACTACGTTCATTCCTATTTTTTTTTTGATTATCTACAGCAAAGTAATGTCCTAATGAATACTTTCATTACAGGTATATATCTATGCATGAGTTTCCTAATGGATAACATACATAACGATATTGTACAAGATATTTAGGATCAAGATGAAAATAACTCTGACGATGAAGCTGCAGATTTAGATGCTCGTGTTGTTAGGGACAGGGTCGTTAATAGTAACAAAAAATTTTATGTAGGTAGTAAACCTTGATAAAATTGTTCACTTGAGTATGTGTATTATTGCATATTTTCTATAACTGTGATAAAATATATTCTATATATAAAGTAAAAAAAAATATAAGAAAGTAACTTTTGTATTAATCTAATAATCATATATATTCGTTTTCATTTTTTTTCCTTTCAGAATTTCGCCTAGTAGTTTATTTTTTTTTAATCACTTCTAATTTTTTCTTTTCAATTTTTAATCTTTCATCGTAATAGGTTTTTCTGTCTAGCCTCAGTTTTTCCAATGTCGTTAACTTATTCTTCACCACTCTTTGCTTTCTAGTTGGAGTTTCAATGTTTTTTCTCGCAGTGTAATTTTCAATTTAATATGTAACAACACTGCTGATAATTTCTTCTTCGGGAATATGTATGACATAAATGTTAATTTCAAAGAAGAGAAATATAAAGTTCATTTTTATCCCTCTCTACTGGACATGTAACACCTCACAGCGTGTACTCAAACAATCACGTTGCTTTTCAAGTGATCCTAATGCAAAATATTCTCGAAATAAATTTTGTCTCACTTCTTCTGGCACAGTTAAGTCTGCACTTACAAGGTGGGCCCATTTCCCTTTCTTCTACTGTTTTGCCCCGTGATGATACACACAGTTTTTCGAAAATTTTCTTTTGTTATCGATTATTATTATTTGTAGATTTTCTTTCGTCAAATTGTAGAAAAGGAAGGTATTCGTGCAAATGGTGTGAACTATATATTGAATTAAAATTTCATAACGAAGCTAATAAAAATAGCGACGTTTCGACCATGCGGTTTTTGGTCATTTTCAAGGACATAAACAAATTTAATGGAAATAACACACATCAAGCTAGAACATCTTGAGAATTTCACTCAAAAATTGAAAAATATGTAACATTGAAACTTGACCACATCATGCACGTAGACGTGATGGGAAAAGATTATTATAATCGTCATATACAGACAAGATCGTAATTTTTCTCGAACAAACAAAAGCAGAGGTGGTGGCGTGTTAATTGCTGTTAATTTTTCATACCGCTCGTCACTCGTTGATACGGGCATTGATATTGATGGAATTGACTTGTTGTGTGTTCAAATAGTGATAAGTTATAACACAAAAATATATTTATTTGTTGTTTATGCACCACCCGATGTTACCTATTCTACATATTGTGACATGTTTGAATTTCTAGATATTAGATATAGTACAAAATAATAAGTGTATTTTATTAGGTGATTTTAATATATCATCATACTCTGAATATATTAGGTCAGGTAGCAATAATAGCACAGTTTTGGAGTCAATTAATTTCCTAAACTTTGCGAATCTCAATCAATTCAATTATGAAGAGAACGTGAGTGGTAGAATACTTGACTTAGTAATGTCAAATTTATCTTGCGAAGTTACAAAATAAAATGATCCGTTACTTAATGTAGATCCCTATCATCCACCCTTAACCATAACGGTTCCTATGGTGACCAATTCTACCAAAACTTCATCTACACCTATTTCAATCCCGTCTTATAATTACAAGAAAGCGAATTTTCACATGGTCTATCAATTGCTCTCTGATATGAACTAGGATGAGTTGGATCATATAGAACATGTTGACGAAGCTGTTACGTTTATTTTTCGCAATATTTATGAAATTATTGAGATGTGTGTACCGAAAAGTGTATTTAAAACAAAATATCCGCCCTGGACCAACAATCTATGTAATTTTACACAATATGTAACTGAAGCAATGGTGCATCACACACAAGTTGATGTTATTTACACAGACTTTGAAAAGGCATTTGATTGCGTGAATCATCAAATTTTGTTACACAAACTAAGCAAGTATGATATATCTCTAGTATTAATAACTCTGCTTGCTAGTTATTTGGCCGAAAGAACAAACTACGTGGTTCATAATCATTATGCGTCTTCGGAATATTCTTTGTTCTCAGGTGTTCCACAGGGATCAAATCTTTTTTATATAAACTTGTTCACAATATAGTCGATGATCTCTCATTTTTAAGTAAAATTAGTTTCAGAATATCGTATTATCACTGCAACTCACCTTTCGTAGTTTTAGTTTTATTATTATTTCTAATTCGTTTCATTGTAATTAGCCTTACAGCTGTAATGAAACTGGATAAATAAATAAATAAAAAATAAATAAATAATTATTATTCACCTGAAAAAACTTTACAAACTCAATTAACATTACGTCACGTAACTTAAAACATCAGTTGGCTACCATCGGATAAGAGCGCCAAGGTCATACAACATTTTCTACTCTGGCATCAGATGTATTCTACTGTAACATGATGATTTATCTAAAATATTATCGGTTATGTGGTGTTTGCCTACGTTTGCTTTGCGTTCATGTGAATGTTGACCTATAGCCCTCAACTGACTCGCATACGTTATAACATTTTCGATCTTTCGCTGATAGCAATGGCCGGACTGTTTCTCCATAGTTTAACTATCGGGAATAGGCGGGAAACGTTCTTTCAATAGTTGATTTAAGTAAATAAATAAGCGGAATTTTGAATTTCGTGCTTTATATGAGTCCAATTGAACCAATTGTTTTTGTTTGTTGTGTTGGTACATCTTGAAATTTGTAGCCATATTGGTTGCATAGTTTATTGTTGGCAGTTAAAATGGTTACACGTGTTTTAGTATTCTGGCAATTTTTAATTTGTGGAAAATAGTTTTTCTTAAAGAATGGAAAAAAGTGCAACACCATATTGGAAATGTTGAATATTGTTTTTGGTGAGACTTCTATGAATAAAACAAGCGTTTTCAAGTGGTTAAAAGATTTCCAAGAGGACCGTGAAGAAGTTGAAACTAACGATCGCCCAGGACAGCCCAGCACAACCGATGACTATGTCGAAAAAATAAAGAAAATTATTATGGAAAATTACCAAATCGGTATCAGAAAGGTTGCTGATGATGTTGGCATATCATTTGGCACATGCAAAGCAATTTTTTCCAATGTTTTTCCAAATTTGTTGAATATCGTACAAAAACCAAGCACATGCGCATTGTTCAGGAGTGTCTGAATGAAGTTGACGACAATCCATAACTGCTTAAATGGATCATAACTTGGGAATGAATATGACGATGAAAAAAACCCGGAAAGGAAGAAGTTTTGCCAACAATGAGGAGATAAAGACAGAATTGCTGAAAGAGGTAAACGTTGTACCAAAAAATGCGTTGCAGAAGTGCTACGAACATTGAAAACAGCGCTGTTACAAGTGTATTATATCTAATGGGGACTACTTCGAAAGGGACAAATTAATATTGATACTAAATATTTTTTGAAAAAAAAAAAAATTCCGCGTATTTATTGATCAAACCTCGTATATTCAAATTACGTAACAAAGACTGGTATTCACAGCTCAATACTAAAAAGCGCTACTAAGGCCTACTAGTTAGGAGTCTGCTAGGAGCTACTAACGTCGTTAGTAGCTTGGCTATTCACAGGTCGCTACTAGGAGTGTATTAACTAGTGCAAGTGACTAACGAAAATATATGTGGCAACTTTGCAATTATCTGTCAACCGTCAGAATAAACCCAACCTTACCGACATATAATTGGTCCGCGATAGATATTTGGTGAAGTTAGTAAATAGTTTTAAATAAAAGGTAAGTAAAATATACATATTTTATAAATATATAACGCTTTGTTATACATGACACGACATTTTAATTAATATAATAGATGTACGATAAAAGAAATTTTGAAAAATCAAATATGTACGTTTGGTGAACTCTAGATATAAGAAAGTTTTGGTTGTATTTGCTTTGAGAAAGAGTTTTCGTATATCGAAATTAACCAAATATTACTATTACACAACTAATTACATATATCATAATTTATTACTACATGTTTCTTATACATATATTTGTAAAAGTACCTACATATTATGTACAATACGGTATATAGTAATATAAATAAATCATTTATATTTAGATGAGCGCAAAACGTGAAAGGTCGGGGATAGGAAAGTGCTTGAAAACAAATCGAAGGATAAAAGAACAGTGGAGAAGAATGAAAAATACAGCAAAGGCCAGTGTATCCAAATTCAATCGTGCTGCAAAACAGGCTGAAGGTGGTTCTTCATCAGAAATGCCAGTAGAAGTGAAGTAGACTGGATGACACGCGATATTTGTCCAGACGACTTCGTTGTAGATTCCAGTCTGTACGAATCAGAAGCCGTGGAACACCAGATCCAAAGAGAACGGCTCAATCAATGATTTGGAAAAATAAAATGAAATATATTTATAATAATAATAATATAATAATAATAAATCTTTATTTAATAGCGCCTTGGCCAAAGAAAAACAATTACATATACTATTTATAATAATGCGACTTTTTCAATGTACATTAAATAAGTGTTCTTTAGCCCTATTACAGAATAATCTTAACCTACCAATGTCCTTAATATTACTTGGAAGCAAATTATATAAACTAAATCCTTTGTCGAAAATACTATTACGTGTTATTTCTTTATTTTTCCTTGTTATAACTAACAGATCTTTTGTTCTGGTATTATGACTATGTATATCTTTAATCTGTCTCACTCCATAACTTAAACTCTCAGGTACCATATTATGTAGAATTTTATATATAAATACTATAACACGATATTGTAAGTACTTATCTATCTCCAGCCAATGGAGTGTATTTAACATTGCTGTTATACTGGAATATCTGTTTCCCCTTAAAATTACTCTGGCTGCCCTATTCTGTTGTATTTGTAATTTCTTTATCATCGTTACGCTACTCATATACGTAATAGTGGCACAGTAAGTAAAGTGCGGTAATATTATTGTGTTATAAATCAGCATTCTTGTATGTAACGATAAATTATATCTATATGAGATCCTACTAAAAAACCCAATTTTCTTAGCTATCTTTTTGACAATATACTGGACATGTTCCTTAAATTTTAATTCCCTGTCTAATATCACCCCCAAATACTTATATTTATCCACTAACTCTATATCACAATTATTTATTTTTACTGTATTTACTAAATTAGTTGCACTATTATTCATTCTTGGTTTGTAACTATAATTCTTACCCAAAATCATATGCTTACATTTATTTATATTTAACTTAAGACTATTACTTTCAAAATATTTATTCACATTGCTTAAATCCCAATTTAACATTCTAATTACTTCCTCATATTTATCACCTACTGCATATACTAATGTATCGTCTGCAAAAAGATGAACATCACACTTTTGTACAACCTCAATTAGGTCATTTATATATATAATGAAAAGCAATGGCCCCAGGACACTCCCTTGGGGTACGCCTAACTTGTTTTCTAAATTTTCGCTGAACGTGTCACATCACTTCACACTTTGAAATCTCTCCGATAGATAATTATTGAACCACTGTAGCACTGAATCTGCAAGGCCATAAAGTTTTAATTTCTTTATTAAAATGCACCTGTCTATTGTTTCAAATGCACGTCTTAAATCAAGAAATACTATTCCAACAAACTTTCCATTGTCTAAATGTCGTTTCCATTCGTTTATTACAAATTGCAACGCAGTCTCACACGAACGATTAAACCTAAATCCCGATTGGTACTCTGTTAAAATATTATTGTCACTTAAATGTTTCATAATTTGTTTATATACCATACATTCGAGAATTTTTTCACAGCTTGGAAGCATATTCACTGGTCTATATTCATTTTCTTTAATTGTCCTTTCGACTTTAGGCACAGGAACTATTACTGATCTTTTCAGTACGCAAGGAACTTGCTTACTTTCTAATGATGTATTAATCCAGTTCAATAGCGGGTAACCAATGACATGAAATATGTCCTTGATTAACTTTATATTTAAATTATCCGTACTAGCTTTATTTTTAAGGTCAAACACACATGTACGTAATTCTCCCAGTGTTATTGGCACAAATTTACGTAATACTGACTTATATTTTACATTAACGACTTCATTATGAATAGTTCTTGGTATAGAGTTATTTATTTCAATAATACTGTCAATGTAGTATTCATTAAACTTATTAGCAATTAGTCCTTTATCTTTAAATATTTTACCATCAAATTCAATTTCCTTCTGATTTTGTTGTTTATCCAAACATAATAACTGTTTTAATGTTTTCCACATACTTTTAGGCTCTGATTTGCACTGGTCTATTTTCTTTTCATAATAAACACGTTTTGCGTCTCTTATTAAATACTTCACCTTATTTCTGCTTTCTCTATATTTATCCCAGTCCTCATTCATCCTCGTGAACAAATAAGTTGCATAGTTTTTATCTCTCTTTTCTATACCTTGTCTAATTTCCATGTTGAACCATGGTTCATTTTGTTTATTACGCTGGTACATATTTTCAAACGAAGACTCTTCTGTCGCTTTGATGATATTATAATAAAATTTATTAAAAAGAATATCCACATTACCATTATCATAGTTCCAGTCACACATAATTAGTAACTCTGTAATAAAATTTTAATTCATGTAAAATGTCTATTTATAATTGCTACACGAAATCCGTCGTGGCATTGGCATCTGAATTGCATCAACATGCATCACTTAAATCTTAACCAACCGCACTATTTTTAAACTTGACATTAGTTGACGACTAACAATTAACTATTAACATAATATTCATAAAAATTCTAATAAACCACTTATCTTTCTGTTGTTGCTGGTTGACCTTGATGCTTGACAAGTAGCACTATTCGCATTCAATCAGACATAGTGGGGAGGTAAATTATTTTAGGCGGGATATTTTGGTGGCAATTCAAATTAAAGTATATATTCTTACTGTTATCTTCTTGGTACATGCCATTAGCATAATAAAATCGCTTTGGTTCAAGCGCAGGTCGAATCAGCTCCATTATATATTTCTCGGTAGTCTTATTTACACGATATCCCCGCTTAAATTCGATATCCGTATAAACTATATACGGATCTGCGTGGTCGCGATAATTTTTTCTTACTACATTCCGTAAATTTCTTAATTCTCTCACCCTTCGCACATTTCACAAATTACGTACGAACGCGGCAGCCATATTTAAACAAGCAATTGGTGCGACTAATTTTCGCTACTAAAGTTAGGAGTCTCCTAGCTTAGTCGCGCCTAGTCGCGACCTGTGAATAGACATTTTTAGTAGGCCTTAGTAGATTCCTCTAGTAGCCCTTAGTATCGAGCTGTGAATACCAGTCAATGTCGCTTATCTTTACTTCGGAATTTCCGGAAAATTCCGGTACTTTACTATACAGGCCTATCGTTCAGATCATGTTCGTATGTTAGCGCGTCTAGATTTTTAGCTCATCGACCTCCTGTCGAATGGATACAGACATCCATGCCTGCAGCTCATCGACGTATGTCCAATTCTGAATTTATTACGAATAGAAATTAATTTATTACACCACTAGGTGAAATGTCCGTCAGACGACGGAAAAATATTAATTACGAATATGTGAAAAAAAAAACTTGAGTAATGTAATCCATTTGAAATATTTATCAATTTTTTTTGGGTGATATTTTATATCTTTAATAGGATTTCAATGCAGGTCACTTCATAAATACTTTAAATATTAAATTTTTACCTTACATGCCTTTAAATATGTCGTTACACTTTTAATAAAACTCTATTCATTAAATGTCAATTCGTTCGACGACAATGACAGAAAACAGTGATTTGACAGATAAACGAAACATCGCCTCTTGTATTTTATCACGACATTCTCGATTGAGTGACAGTAGTGTACACTCTCCGGTCGGTAAATAGGCCCAATTTCAGCGTGACGCCGCTGTCGCTGCCTCCCGAACCAAACAATTGAACGAAATACGATTTTGACAGTTGTCAATAAACAAACAACGGTTTTATGCGTTATTTGGTTTTAGTTAATTCTGTGTTATACGTTTTTATGATTATAATTCAGTTGACATTATTATTATTTATTTGACATTTTAATATTAATTATTCCGTATGTGATTATAATAATTGTTAAGTGTAGTGTAATAGTTCGGTGTGCTGTGCTAATTGTAAATCATTGTAAATAATTATGATTCTTGAATTCCCGTCAAATATTGATTTGAAATTAGTTATGAGATTATTAACTCACCAACCGTAAGAATAATGTTAATTTTTCTTTTTAATTTACACCTTCCGTGTCCTGTAATTAGTATTCAAATCTGTCGAATCCTATGGCCGATCATTTCAGTTAAATGGTGCTGATACTGAATCATGTCACTACATATTTTTTTCAGAAATTAAGGTTTAACACTTCTTTATCACATTATTAATATTATTATTTAAAGCAATATTTATTTTTACAATCGTTTTAAATACATTTTTCTGACTAAAACATTTTCTAATTTTACCTGTCATTTTTGACATTCAGACCAGAACGTACGATTTCAGATTAACCAATCAGCGTGTAGCGTACGGTACGTTTACAGTGGCTGGGATTCTCTAACTCCAAACGGTAGTGAATAACGGACAACTCCGTTTGGTAACTATGGTTATGTAACCTAGCGATTCTGTAACAGTTTGAAGCCGATAATTATCGGTAGCAACGGTTGACATACAGCCGTTTGTTGACGGGAGTTGTATGTGTCCCGTTAAGCTAACGTTTGATTGCATTTGAGTATTAAAAGACGTTAATACGTAAATAATATTGTATGAAAGAGTGAAAATGTTTGATATTTGGATGTTTTACATAAAAATAATACATATTTTTAGTAAATGAGCAATTTTAAAATTGAAATTATGACAATTTAACATGTGCCTAATGTGAATGGATTATTATTATAACGAAATGAAGTGAATACTGCTTTTATTTGAAAATTTGCGTCTAAATGTCTTGGGAAGAAGAGAATGTCTTGCGACTGCGAAAATATATCATAGATATGTCAGTGAATCAGTGCTAGATTAGTTCAAATGCTGGCATGTGATGTACGAAGCAAACAGAACATATAAGTATTTTCAATATCATGATGTGATTTTCGGTAATTTAATAATATACGCAATATGATAAAAATTGAATAAATTGTCGCATACGAACACAAGTGACATAATTGATATTTTTCTGAAAGATTGTATACTTTGGTTATTACATGAACATGGCAAGGTAATTGTATCTGGTTTTTAACGGCTTCAACTTCAATTGTGGTTTGAATTTGAATTAACTGAGAAATTTAGTTTTACTGACTCCAATTTATATAGCAGCTGTCAGTTTCGTTCAAATGTACCTAGAATTCCATTAATTTGTATTTAAAACATGCGGAAAATGCATACATTTGCCTTCTGATTCGAATTAGCTGCAAATTGACTAATCATGATTAACCAATTGAATTACAGATGTCTGTGCCAATGTATATGAAAATTTTCATTTAGCTGTCAAATTTATCAATATTGTATAAGAAAGCATAGTTACGGCACAAAAATACAGTGTTGCCGATGTGACAAATTCGACATGTTAACGGTTACCGTTTCGTAACGATTGCCTAAACAGGAGCTGTTACAGAATGCCTAGGTTACAGTTCTACCGTTTATTTACTACCGGTATCTAACGTTCCTGCTTGGAAACGGTTGAGTTAGAGAATCCCAGCCAGTGACTATATTAAAGACAGTGTGGACACCAGTGTATTCATGCTGATTGGTCGATGAGATTTCCGCCATATTCCTGCCAAATTGCTTTGAATTGAAAGATAGCTGTGATCTGTACCGTTGTTTTCTGAGATATTTTCGTGTATTTCGTAGTGTTTTGTGCTTAAAAACTTCAAATATAAATAATAAATAATTGTTATAATGTGAATTGATATTTTAATTCATCTAGTATATGTATAATATTAAATAATATATTCATTTCGTTTCGTCAAAACGCTTATTTTTTGTTGCTAACATGAGCAAAGCCAGCTATAAAGATAATATCCTTCTTTAGTTACTAATGACATTGGCAGGAACATGGCGGCGTTTTGACGTCTGTCCACACTGTCTTTAATATAGTGACTGTAGGTACGTTCGGCAAGCAGCGCCATCTGTCAGCTGTCATCACAGAAAATCTATTGTTCTTTCGTCCTATTTACAGGCCGTAGAGTGTACACAACTGTCACTCAATCGAGAAGGTCGTGTATTTTATATCTTTAATATGATTTCAATGCAGGTCACTTCATAAATACTTTAAACATCAAATTTTTAACTTACATGCCTTTAAATATCTTCTTACACTTTTTATATTACACTTTTAATAATACTCTATTAATTAAATGTCAATTCGTTCGACAACAATGGCAGAAAACAATGATTTGACACATAAACAAAACATCGCCTCTTGCATTTATAGTCGGCTTAGTCTGTTTCGCTATTGTCAACAAAACGGGCAATGAAAATGGTCCCAGGCACGGCGCAGCAACAGCAGCAGCCGGACCTTAGCGCTTTATATAATAAGATAGCACGGCAGATGCAAGACAATACAAAAGATGATACAGGTGGTTTAGTGGTTCATCAGTGAAGTAACAGTTATAAATAAAGGGCGGACTAATATGTACAAAAAGTCAAATATATGGCTATATATATACTCATATGCACTAAAAATATAAGATATGCAGGAAGATTGTTAAAATATGCAAGCTTATATGCAAAATATGCATGTGAAAAAATATTCTTAACTATTTAAAAAAAGTATTAGTTTAATATTAAATACAAATAATTTTACGATTAATTGGTAAATGAAATACAGTACATTTTATTCTGATTTATCGCTTTTCTACGAATAACAACTTGTGCAATTAAATATTTGTCACCTTTTAGATAAGATATATTTCTAATTTGGAAAGCTCCGTTCCGCATCAACAGATGTAATTGGAGCGTTTTTCAACACAGATACAATGTTTGGATCGATCTACAGTTCTACTGATTCTTCAGAAATAAGTTTAGATACATTTACAAGAACTTGGTACCCTTAGGCAGTGCGCGCACGGACCGCTTTCATGCGGTTCAGCGGTTGCGTAGTTCTAGCGGTTGTCATAGAACACATTATTTCTTATGGAAGTGCGCGCACGAACCGTCGTTTCTCCGCAGCCGGCGAAAAAATGAAACATGTTCTATTTTTCATGCGGTGCGGCGACCGCATTGCGCTGCGGCGGAATATGAAACACTTGTTAACATATAGGTCCGTGAAGAACCCGCTTAAGCTTGCGCATAAGCAATGCGCACGAGTTTTGACAGTTGTATACAACTGTGGTTGTGTATTGAAAATGGCGCAAGGGCTAGGCAATTATTTTGATTGTGAAAAGTTTATCATAGAAGTTGAAAAAAGGCCTGCACTTTACAATAAGAAATTATTGGAGTACAGTGACAGAAATGTAAAAGAAAAACTGTGGTCAGAAATATGTCAAATAATTATACCGGACTGGAATGAATTGCAAACAAATGAAAGACGTATGAAAGGTAAGATATTTTTATTTATTTTTAACCTAAAGAATAGTTTACATTTAGATATCTATATCTTATCGTACTGCCAAGGTAAACAACCCTGCGGAGATATAAAGTAATCTGTAAAATATTCTCTCGTAGCTATCCCTGTGACATTACTTCTATTGCTAATTGGTGCAATATTATCTAGGTTGCATTCGTGCAACGTTTCGTCAAATTGTATCCCATGCGACAGAAAAAGAGAAAACAGCTTACTTACGAAGAATCGCTGTTGGAAATATTAAAAAATAATAATCAACCTGAAGAAATAGACGAAGACAAGTCTTTCCTAATGTCGTTGCTGCCTTCGTTCAAAAAGCTTAATAGTCATCAAAAACTGGCAGCAAAAGTGGAATTTTTGCAAGTTATGCAAAAAATAACATCCGAGGACAATCAAGCTAATCCACATCAAACCCAATATACATTCGTCCCATCGCGTTATATTCATACTTCATCTACATTTACACCCAGCCCTGGACCATCTTGCAGTACATCTCTTTCATACATATCGTCACCGGATAACAGCACATTCCTTTCATCTGATAATGATTTACTCGAACTCCACTAACATTTTCAAATAACAATAATGATTATAAATAGTATATACGTATATATAATACATTACTAGATAGATAGTATAGAATAGTAGATATAGTATATAGAATAATATAGCATACAAAAATGTATAGAATACATTGTAAAATAATAATAATATAAGTTTTCTTACCTTAAAGTAACAGCTAATCTTTCTTCCGGTGCTACAGCCATTCTCATATTTGTATTTTGATAAGTAATGTGCGGCCGAATAAGACTTAATAATTCATTAAATGATTTGATACTCATGCGAAAGTAACCAAAATTTTTTTTTGGATAGCTACATAAATCTTCATACAATTTGTGGAATTGACCTTTCAGCAGCCTCTGACTAATCATCGGATGCACCCACACATTCTTCTTTCGCCTTTTTTTTAAACGCAAAATTAAAGCGCAGAGTGCGGCTTTCTGTACGTAGTTCATTGCCGCCATGTTAGACTGGACTGAACATATGATTCATAACTTCGTACGACCGGCATTTACGCGGTCCGTGCGCGCACCCAACTTTACATTGCGGGTAACCGCCCGCTGCGGCCGAGAGCCCGCGTTGCTGAAAAACGGTTCGTGCGTGCACTGCCTTAATTTTTCTCGAAAACTTTTTTTTTTAATAGCAATTTGACCACCTATTAATTTAATAGAGTCTGTAAGCGGAAGGCTTTCGTCTCTAATATTAAAATTGGTTCGGACACAAAGTGGTAATTGACGCTTATAAATGCTAATTGTTGCGGTAAGTCTATTTTATTTAGAATATATCTAGCATCCATAATTGAATGGGATTCATCGAAAAATTCGGAATTTGTATCATTTTTTTTAAATGTCCTTCGAAAAGGGATGGCCGTACTAGCTGACTGGGAAGAGTAATATTTGGAAGTTTTTATTTGTATACCTGAATTCTAAGTGGTGCATTAATAAATAACCAGAACCAATAACAGACAACAAAGCAAATGCAACACTTTTCAAGCAAAAAAACCTTGGCGGAAGTGATGACCAACTATTCGATATTATATTAAGGTTGTTTGATTCAATTGCTTCAAATTAATGTCTAAATTCCTTAAATTTTTCATGCCAAATGCTTGAGTTTTTAGAGTCGATGAGTTTAAGTACAAAATTTGCTTTTTCAAGAAATTATATAATATTTAAGATCCATATCTTTTTCATTCATTCCATCGGCACGTATAATAAATAAAAGCATTGGGCCGAAGGATTTTACTCTTTTAAATGTGGATGAAAAATCTACTTTTATGTTATGAATATAGTTAATAGGCATTTCCAAATTGCTTCATCACAGAACTGATTTCCGTAAATTGGTTTCAAATTATGCCACTCTTTTAACTAATAATAAACTAATAATTTTCGATAGGGTGTTACGATTATTTTGTCACTATTTTTTTTTGGATTCTTTTTGACGTTTTGTGTTCTTGTTATTGCTCGTATGTGTCATTTTCGCCTTTTTAGCTCATCGACCTCCTGTCGAAGAGCTATAGTGTTCGGTACGATGTCTGTAGCATCTTCCGATTTAAAAAATTTTTGCACAGAAATCCCGGACAGACCCCCTGGACCACGAAATGACTATTACAACATATGTCCGTATGTATGTCGCTCGTCCGCTCGCTCGCTCGCTCGCTCGCTCTCTCGTACGAGATTTTTTGTTCCACCTAGATCTCCTAAACTACCCAACGGATTTTTATGAAATTTTTTCTGCAGATACGTGTTATGGTCTAGTTGTGCAAGGTACATTTTATTTTTCAAAATTTTCCTTCGTACTTGAGAAAAAAAATATTTTCCAATATTTTTTCAGTTTTTATTTTTTTTTCGCGTTATTTTTTATTCAATTGTATTCAAAATTTTCATGCATATGCAGGAAATGGAACAATATTTTTCCATATTTTTTATTTTGAAAAATTATGTAAGGCCATTGGAGAAAAAAATATTTTTTAATTAAAAATTGAACAAAAGAAGATCAATGCATTTATAGTCGGCTTAGTTTGCTTTGCTTTTGTCTACAGAAGAAAATGTATTTACACTTGTTTTAAATTTGTTGTTTTGTTTGCGACCTAGGCACCTAGGATTTTAAAAGTGAATCTTGATAAATAATAATTTGTGATATATTCAGACTTGCACATACGTCGATGAGCTGCAAGCATGGGTGACTAACCCATTCTTTGAATACTAGTTTTTTTATTAATCTGAAATACATTTTGTTTAGTTCCGATCCCTTTGATTATCTAAAAGTATTTATAAATAATTTAGAGTCACATATTCATAGTTTTCATTCTACTTACTGTTTTATTTAATTCAGTATATATGTTTTTCAATTCCATATTATAAGGTTAGCATCACATCTTAATTTGACATTACAATGAAGTTGACTAGCTTGTTCAATTATAAGTTTAATGACAGACCGGTTTACATCTAGTCACTAGCGTAACGTACCTTATTTATTGTTTAATCCTTAACTGGTACATTGGGGTCACCGAAGACCCCAATGGTTTTGAATCTTATCGATTTATGTTAAAATTTGGAAATAAAAGCTTGATCTCTTCAGTAGCTTCATTAATCGACCGAGTCGACATATTGACAGTCGCACGAATCTGCGCATTCAGCAGTTTACTAAATAATAGCAATTAGGGTCTTTTTTGACCCCACTGTACCAGATACGTATTTTTATATAAAATATGGCTTAGCGTTTTTTAACTGATAGTATGATGCACGATATTTTAATGAATAAAAATTATGTTCACTAAGAACAACAATCTATCGAGGGAATCAATGAGAGTGATTCTGACATATCTAATTTAGAAACCGAACACACTTTACATGAATAGAAGTTAGTGCAGTAGTGATAAAGATATTAGCGAAGATGAAGACACGGATAATTCAAACCAGGGTTTATCTCAAAGATAAGTGGAAATATTCCACTAAATGTATACAATGACTCAAATTTGTAAGTTAAGTTCATTCACAACAGTTAATAATCTGTGAAACCGCGATGAGGTGCAAAAAATATAAGTCAAAAAACATCCCTGTCAGTTTTTTTTTTTTGTTTCTCTAAAATATAAATTTTATATTTTATGTGATGTTTCTAGGTCTGCTCGAAAGTATTTTTTCTCATCCGACATTTAAAAAATATTATTAGCGATTTTGGACCTCAATAACCAAGTATTTTTTTAATAGTACTTTTCTTTTCTTTATTTCTGTGTTCATTGTATTAGATTACAAGTATATAAAGATGATACGACATAACATATCAATTTTTTTTACGAAGATATCATTTTACCTATGGTTTGCACTGGGGTCAATGAAAACCCCGGAATACCAGTTACGTTACAGAAAATCACTGTACTAGTTAAGGGTTAATATTGTCAATAGTAATTATACTAGAAGCATTCGTAAAGTTTTATTTCATTTAGTTGTGTAATTAATATCATTAATTTTTGGCTGACCCATATTTTGTCCCGTATTTCAGATTATTCTTCCGTTCTTCCGTGTAAACGTTCCTTATCATCACCTTGACTAGGTCATAGTTTTGGCGCGAATTTGTATCTATCTTTCCTCTTCTTTCTTACTTAACTAAATGTTCTCGCTCGATGAACAGGCTGAAGGACGTCGTTTCGGGTTCTTTTGTTAAAAAGATAAGTAGTTTTCTGACCTTGCGAGAGCTTGCATCAAGGGCGTGGTTCGTTTTTGCGATTTCAAAAGTTGCGTGTAAAGTTTTGCTTTTTTTTGTGAGCTACCCAATTGAGGGGATTTTGTTTGCACAAAACATATTTGGTGCGAAATGGTACGCAGTACGTAATTTCGACCAGACACCCTTACGGGGATTTAAACGCGAGCCGAAACGCCCTAAGAGCGTCGCCGATTATTCAAGGACCCAGAGAGGACGTTGGTAGGGTTGCAGCCGATCCGCCACCCCCGGTATCTTACTCTCCGAGCGCGGATCCCAGGGTGTAGCGTTACCCAGCCCAGCACCGATTCAGCGAGTCCCAACGAGTGAGGATGAAAGATAAGTGCCCTGGCCTCACCACGCTACCGTGTTTCTTTTTGTTTATTTGAGCTCTGACTTTTTATTATTAGTTGTATTCATATTCCTCTTTATTTATATAATGCTAGTTTTGTTTTAGTTTTTATTAATATTGTTATAAGTCAATTAAATCAACACACTATTTTAAACTTATTTGAAGAATAAATAGTTTTGATTTTAAGCTAGAACTGTTTGATGTAACTAGTTTGTCAGTTTTCTGTACCGTCGTAACTCCTGTTTCATCTAAATTATATACCGATTTAGGCGTAAATTTATATTTTTCCATAGTATATTATCAGTAACGAAGTTCATCGTCAATATTACTTCATATTAATTATATTTTTTCATGATTGATTAAACCTTGACGCTCTGACTAGACCAGTGCTTTTCGATTTTCTCAGTGATAAATCAGTATAACGTGACATGAACGATTTGAGCCATTACACCCCAGCAATTTTATTTTGTGTTCATTCACAAATTCTTCTTCACGCATTGTGAATACTTGTCTCACTGCATATTTATTTGCATAAGGAAACTTGTCTTCTACCTTACTATCATTTCCTGAATCATCTCGATCACATTGTTTCAAAATGTCATCTGCAGTTTTATTTTTTAATATTTTACTTATTCTTGACCGTAATGTTGATCTCCTTATGTTACAAAATCCAAATGTCTATATTATTATAAAGTGCGGATTATATACAAAACGCATATTTTTTAATATCGATGTTGTAAAAAAATCCTTCGATATCTAGGTAAATCACATTAATTTGAGTTATATGAAATAAACTTAATTTTGCATATATTTGCAGTTGTGTTCATATTTTCGTAAAATGTGCATATTATTTGTGATTTTCTAAATTAATCTTACATTTTACTGAAAAACATTTATTCTCATAATAAATTTGATATTTTCTTCCATTGGTGTCAGTGTTGCCAACCTTGGAACAAAAAAGTACCGCACTATAGGCTTAAAATTACCGTATTTAAAATAAAAATACCGTACATAATGTTCTTTTAAAAAGTTTGTTATATTTTCTACTGCAACATAACAAAAATTACAATACCAGTCATTTATTTATTAAATTAGTCTGTATTTTCTAAAATAAAATCATCGTCACTTGTATCCGAAGAGTCCGAAACAATTGATTTGGCTGTTTTTGGATACATATCATTTTTATTCATTCTGGAGACCATAGGTTTGGTTGGGACAAAATTTATACAGTTTCCAAATTTTTTTAATACACTGCCTTGTCAGTAAACAGCCATTTATTGTTTCGGTGATTAATTTATTCCTTGATTTAGTTTTTGTTAAGTTGACTTTACTGAAAACTCGTTAACACACAGCATTGCAATGTGGAAGCGACAATACGTTTAATACAAAGCGAGATAAATTACCTATTTCATTTGTATATTTATATAATTTTCCCCAAAATATATCAATATCATTTTTTATGTCAATGTTCATTTCAAAGTGATATTATAATTAGGAAGTAATCGCCACTCATTATCAAGTAATTGCGCATCATTAGCGCTGTAGCATAGTGGCAAATGTTGCAAAATATCCACAAGTGATGGATATTGATCACGGGTTTTATGAGCAACTGCCTTTGGTGAAAATATATGAATTTTTGATAATATAAAATTATCAAAATCATACCTCTTTTTATTTTCTACGCAAAGAATGCTATAAAATTGCTGACATCGCTCATAAAAGTGGTCTAGTGAAGCAGGTCGTTCTGAAATCTCTGGTTTTTTAATATCTTGAAGTACATCGATTCCCAAATATATTTGATTCTTTGGTATAAACCAAGTCTTATTTGAGGGATCTATTGCTGACAATTTAGTTGTTAACACGTAACGTCTTTGCATATAACAAAGAAGAAATTCTTTATATGAATCTATCATAGTATTATGTAAGTTCACAAGTACAACCTTGTCAGATTGGAAATATTGGTTTAACGTAGTAATTTTTGGTAAAACATGGTTAAGAAAAAAATAATATAATTTTATAAAAGGATCATTCAAACTTTGATGTAGCTGTTCAACGGATAAAAGACGCTCATCTAACCATTTTGAGTTAAAATAAAGTTGTAGTGCTGACCATTGTTCCAAAATTCTTTTGACTACAGCAGCCAATGAAAACCAGCGTGTTTGTGATGGATGTAAACATTTTATGAATATCTACTTCAACAAACATTTGGAATTGCTTGAAGTCACATTGTCGCTTACTACTGGTCTACAAAAATTTTAAATTAGTACTGAAGATATTAGTTAATTTAAAATTATTTTATCTCAAAAAAAGTATAATGTTTCTCGCAAGGTCTTCAGTCGATTTCGGAAAACTTTTGCAAGCTTGGGCACTACATAAGTGTAGAGAGTGACATATGCATTTTAAAATAAAAATTCCTGGGCACAAATTTTTAAATCTTGATGCAACTGAATTAAACTCTCCCATCATCATGTTACAGCCATCTGAAGCAAATCCGATTATATTCTGATTTGGAATGTTACTTTTATAAAACGTATGCAACATTTTGTTAAATAGGTGCTCAGCAGTCCCTTGGTGTTCTACATTTTCATTGTCATTGAATACGGAAGATAATTCCCACAACGGCGACTAAATCTGACCAATTTGATAATTAAAATATCGCACAACAATGCACGCATATTTCATAGTTCCAATATCGGTGGATTTGTCCGTCAGCACGCTGAATTTTGTCCCTTTCCAGGTATTTGCCAAATCATTTTTGGAGTCGGGAAATATTTTAGATAGTAAAGGAGACAATAATAATAATTTTGATAATGTGAAGGAGGCTATACGCTTAAAGAAAGAAGCATATCTGTGCTTTTTGAGTGTTAAGGATACATATGGCGATTTCCGAGATGCATGTTTGCTTAAATATAAAAGTATGCTAGCAAATGCAAAGCGTGTTGTGCGTGAAAGTAAAATGCAATGTGAGAAAGAGAAGAATGAAAAATTGACGAATGACTTTATTCTCAATAAAAAGATGTTTTGGACATGTGTGAAAAAGCTGAAGGGTGGTAACATGTCTTGTGTAAAAGCAGTTAAAGATTATGATGGTAATTTATTGTGGAAAGAATCTGAGATTAGGGAACGATGGAGCAGTTATTTTAGCAAATTATATGAAAATAATTGTGCTATAAATGATAATATGAATGATTTTGATTGTGCTGAAGATGAATGTTGGGATATAAATGAAGACGATGTAAGTAATGCTTTGGTTAGAATGAAAACTGGTGAAGCTGCAGGAATAGATGATATTACAGTAGAGATGTTAAAGTATGGTGGCGAAAAAATATTTGCTTGGCTTGTTTATTTGTGTAAATGCAGCTTGCGGCAAAATGTTGTTCCAGAAGATTGGAAGCGTGCTGTAATTGTTCCATTGTATAAAGGAAAAGGAAATATGAGTGAATGTACAAATTATCGTGCGATTAGTCTCTTGAGTGTTGTGTGTAAGTTGTACAGTAGTGTTCTAATTAATAAAGTAAGGGAGATTACATGTAGTAAATTGAATGGTATGCAAGGTGGGTTTTTGCCCAAAAGAGGATGTGTGGATCAATTGTTTTTGCTTCGAATGATTGCGGAAAAGACATTGGACCGAAACAAAAAATTGTTTTGTGCTTTCATTGATGTAAAGAAGGCATATGACAGTGTTGTGCGTGAAAAATTATGGCCTATTTTGAAGGAGTATGGCGTTAGTGGTACGTTATTGAGAGCACTTATGGCTTTATATGAAAATAATCAAGCGGCAGTTCGTGTGGATGGTAGTTTGAGTAGATGGTTCAGTATTGACGTAGGAGTTAAACAGGGTTGTGTGATGTCTCCTTGGCTCTTTAATTTGTATATCGATATGTTATTATGACGAGCGTTAGAGTGTAAAAATGATGGTGTGAAGATAAGTGATTTTGGTGTGCCTACATTAGCATATGCTGACGATGTGGTTATTATGGGTGAATCTGAGGAACAATTGACTAGAATGATTGAGAGTGTCAGTAATCAGGGAAAATGTTTGAATTTGATCACGAATGCTTCAAAATGTAAGATTTTAGTTTTTGAGAAGGATGAAGTTACGGAATGCAAGATTAGCATAGATGGTGAGCAAATGGAACAAGTTAATGAATTTATGTATCTGGGATGCATGTTTTCGAAAGATGAACGGATGAATGCTGAAATTGAAAGAAGAGTGGTTGCAGGTAGAAAAGGTTTGGGCGCTTTGGGAATGTTTGCTAGAAATGTGAATGTATCAAGAGAAGCTAGGTTATGTGTGTATAATGGTACTTGTGCCATCGTTGATGTATGGATGTGAATGTTGGGTATGGGTTAACTGGAAAAAATAAATGATGAATATGAAATTAGTGAAAATGTTGTGAAAAGAGTGGCTTCAAGTCAGCTGCGTTGGTTTGGACATGTGGAAAGAATGTCAAATGATAGATTGACTAAGAAGATTTATTTGGGTGAAATGGAAGGAACACGAATGCGAGAAAAACCGAGGAATAAATGCATGAAATATGAAGACCGAGGAGTAAATGGATGAATATGATAGAAAATGTTTTGAATGAACGTAAAATTATAAGCAGAAATAATAGGAGAGCATGTATGACAAGGTGTGTGGATATTAACGAGGCAAGACAATTATGTATGGATAGGAGTATTTGGCGAGCTATTGTTAGAATATAAGGAATGAAAGGCAGTTTTCTATATAATATATAATATTAATTTCTTTTGAGTGATTGTAGGGAATAAAGGGCCTGCTACCCCAGTAATGGGAAAGGCGTGTTGTTATGTATGTATGTATGTAAAGGAGACAAATGATCCATGGTCAAGAATGATATGTTATGTTCTGCCAAAAAAAAAACGCAAAGTCTAATTTCAGCTTCCTTCATATTTTTTTCATGAATAGACGACGTATTCGCAGGTTGCACAAATTTTTCTAAAATATTTGTTCCACAGACTTTCTTCGCTTTAATATAGTTTTTGTTTTAGTAAATTTAAGTGTTTTTTACAGTCGACAATTCACTAACGAATTCAGAATTGCATAAAACACATTTTCTTTTGTATTTGTTATTGGCAACAGGCCGAAGCCGAACTTTAAATTTAGATACAGTGCACGCCGCTTATTAGAATCACGGATAATGTTATCAATCGGTTATTGTTATCACTTTCGCAAAGAACGGCCCGGACGTATACAACTACATTAAAAAAATTTCGGTTATAGTAATCATGACATCGGTTTATGTTATCAATTTTTTCTTAGGATTGTTTTCTTCCCGAGCAATTTTAAAAGCAACAGAACAATAAAGTAGTTTTTACAAAGAATCTTATAGAAATTTGATTGACTAGTTTACTGTAAACACAAATAAACTCGGACAATGCGTTTGTATTAACTACTAAAACAAATTCAGTTTAATTCTAACCGTTTGCAATGGCTGACGTAAAAAAGAGACGTGATCTTAGCTTAAAAGAAAAACATTTTAGAACAATGATAAATTGCCGAAAATGAGTCAGTGGAATGCGGCAGTACAATTATCATAATTTATTTACTGTTTAATATTGTTTCACATATGCATTTTTAATTAATTGATAAAATTTTGTGTTTATATTTTCTTCGTTTATTGTTATCAATCGGTTATTGTTATCAAAAACCTCGAGTCCCGATGTGATCACATTAAGCGGCGTGCACTGTATATCTAACCATGAATTTTTAAATTTATAAAAAGATAATATTCTTTACTGAATAATATGGTATTACTTACATTTAAAATAAATTCATATATAAGTATATTATACCTGTGATCTGTGACAAGTTTTAACTTTTTTATTTTGACAGGAATCAGAATCAGCATCACTACTTGCAGACATTATGTACTGCAGATTTTGCGACGCACAAATACGTTCTAAAATAAACAGAACAGAAACAGTAATATAATTAGTTCGCGTAGCACTCCGTAAAATACCTCTAGCAGTACTGTCAATATAGACAATACTATGTTATGTCCCTCATGGATTCCTAGTAATGGATTAAGTTCATGCAGGTCAATAGGAAATGAGAACAATCAATCTAACAATTTAGAATTTTTTCGATCACTAAATTACCGTACATTTGCGTACGGTATTGAATTAGGACCGCAGACCATGATTTGTCTCTGATTACCGTACACTTACGGTAATTACCGTACGGTTGGCAACACTGATTAGTGTGAAGCACTGTCAGGTTGTACTATTCAGTTCAAAAACATTAATTTTGTCGTTATGATGAAAATCAAACATCAAACACAACGATCTATAATATAGTCGTTGCAAATGTCGTTATAAAAAATAAGATAGAATAATAGATTTTTTGTGATAGCTGCCAGTTGGCGCTGCCTCTTGTACATTGTTTAAACTAAAATCGGAAACGTCGTGATTTTACAGAATAACTCTGTGAGTAAGTAACAGTTGTCAAGAAAAATACATTTTAAGTACAATTTGAACTTTTCGTCAGTTTTTGTGTCTTAATTTACTGTGTAACAACGATTACACTTTTTACATTTAAAATATTGTGTTAAACTTCAAATGTTTATGAAATATAGACAAAATGTCAAAAGTATTATCGTGAATAAAAGGTTTTACCGAGCTTATAGTGGATGGCGATAATGTATTCTGCAAAATTTGCAGTAAAACAGTAAGTTGAAGTATTGCATTGACTGCCTTCAATTTCAGTTTAATTTCTAATGCTAATGCTATTCTATTAAATAGATACATTTTCAGAATTTGTCTTTATTGCGAAATTGATCTGAATGTTAATTTTTTCTTATTTTATAATTGCAAGTTTCGTGTGCAAATAGTATTTAATGACCAACACGTCGGTACACCTTTGTATGAACGAAAATGTGAGAATTTAAAATCAACAAACAAGCCGCAGTCGTCCCTACGAGAATGTTTAACAGGAAGTTCAAGACAGAATGAAACAGAGTCCTTCAACTATGCGAAGCATTTGTTAGTTCCAATATATCGCTAAAAAAAACTAAATGATCCTAATTTAAAATCGTTTTTCATCAAATATTGTAAGCAGGATATACCTGAATTCTGTCTTTGTGGATACAATGCGCGACATACGACAACAAATAGAAAATAATTAGTTCTATGTTATAGTGCAGTGGTCGCTAAAGAGGGGTGCGCGCACCCCTGATGATGAGCGAGGTGTTACTGGGGATGCGCCAGAAAAATATGAAAGTTTATTAAATATAAAAAATATTAACTTTTATTTTTAAATTACACGATTATTGTTACGTGTAAAATGTTCATTATGAATAATTTTAAGGTGGGAGTTTAAGTTTATTTCGCACTTGCAGTGCCCTCTGTTGATATTAATTTGAGTCTTAATTATGTACCAAAAATAGAGGTACATACTTGCACGGCATCAATTAAAAAGGCATAGTCGCCAGCAGCCAACGGGTGGAGAAGTATTTCTGAGAGTGTATTGCGGAGTAGAGTGCACGTGGTGGCTTCTGATACAGAAGATAATGTATATTGTGCTTAATATTTATTATTTCATTGAGTGTTGCGAGCCTTTAGTGTGTTCCGTTTGTGTGATTGCCTAGTCACAACCAATCGGCGGATTTAAAGTAGCGCGGCCCATGTAGACGTGCTCACCACCATCCTGTCATCCACTTGCTGCTGCCAACCTCCACTTCTCCACCAGGAGACCGTACGAGCTCGTGATCGGCATCAGCTGGCCTATTCCGACGCACGTGGCCTCGGTCTTCAGGACCGGACTCGCTCGACTATCAGCTGCAACGCACCGGTATCACTCCTTTCTCTGACTTTACATTTGTGTACATAGATGACTTCTCGTTAGTATTATGGTATAATTTAGCTACTCATGTTGATTTAACTTTAATTATTTACTTTTTTGATTATAACTTAACTTCCTTATATTTAATGCAAGCATTATTCGTATTTATGTGAAACCATTTTCACCTATACCCTTCAAGCGCTTCTCTGTTTGCGCTACAAAAGACAGAGTGGCGCCCTATTTATTCATACGTTTTCTGTAAACTTAATTTTATATGTAAACTTCTTGAACTACGACCCTGCCTCCCGAAGACTAGCCGTGAGCCGCGCTAAACAGGTAAGAACCGTAACAAAGTGCAACATTCCGATTCGAATTTCAACAAAAATCTTTTCATATTTGGTGGATAGGACTGAAAACTGAATATCCAGATTTAGTAAGCACAGCAACAGATGCAATCCTACCATTTGGTTCTACCTACCTTTGAGAGGTATATATCATTTTCTGCGAAGACAGGAATTAAAAACAAATACCGAAATAAATTAAATTTGGAGCTAGAACCACTTTCGCAGTATCGGAAAGCATGAAACCAGACTTATTTGATATTATGAAACACATGCAGTCACATTGTTCAGATACATATCGAATGAGAAAAATGAATTATATAAATTGTTCTAATAACATAATAGTACATTATACATGAAGGGAGAAACCTCTTATTTTTCCTGAGATGTACAAATACCTCGAGAGAAAAATGGTGGTTTCTTCCCAGGTGTATATTGGTACATTATACACCAAGGGAAAGAAACCACTTATTTTTCCTGAGGTGTCATTAGAAGCCCGAGCGAGGGCAACAAATACATCGAGGGAAAAAGAGTCTCTCCCGAGGTGTATATACTATTTTTTCCACGTTCGGAAGTAGAAACACTTAATTTCACAAATAATGAATTATAATAAAACGGAGCGAAATTGCAATATTTAGAAGCCTTTGGAAATATTTCCATGCAACGCGTATCATGACAACAGACATTTATTTACAAAAACCTTTGTTATAATAAAAACTCCCTTACGAAAAGAGTTTTCGTCCCTAGGGAGTAAATGCTTCATTTCTGTCCCGCGTTTGACGCCGTAGAAAGAGACTTCTACTCCCGGCCGTGTAAAAACTATTTTTTTCACGATCAGGACTAGAAACACTTAATTTCATAAATAATGAATTATAAAAAATCGCAGCGAAATTACGATATTTAGAAGCCTTTGGAAATGATTCCATGCGACGCATACCACGACAACAGACATTTATTTATAAAAACCTTTGTTATAATAAAAACTCCCTTACGGAAAGTGTGCTTTACTTCTATCCCAATTTTGACGCCATAGAAACCGACTTTTACTCCCGGACATGTAAAAATATATTTATTTTATTTAAGACTGTCATATTTACGTTATATATATTATGACGTACATTTTTGCTCATTTATGCGAGCGTTGAATTTGTAGCGACCACCGGATCAACAACCGCATTTTGGTTTCCTGTTCAGTTCCGCAAGAAACGTTTGTTCTGGTAAGATCGGGTAAAATATGTGAAGAAAACAAGAGTTTTCTGAGCTTTGTGTCCTAGCAGTGGCAGAGAAGGTCGAGTTTTTGAATGGTGTGAGATACCGGTCAGGTTGAGAGTCGCGGAATCGAGTATATGACTACGTGGTAAGTCAGTAGGTTTGTTGGAGTGTCGATCCTGTTCTTTCGCGTGGTGTAGTAGTGGTGGCTGTGAAGGATAAAGGGTTAGTGATCCACGGAAAGTTATGTGTCTCTGCGTCGAGGAGTTTCGCGCTTTCGTGTGGATGACCACGTGCGTTACGGACGTCATCCCGTTAGGAGAGTTTTGGTCTACTGTCCACCTGCATTCACGTTTGCTATCTCCGACGTGACCCATGACTGTCGCCGATCGTTTCCATCCCCATTCACCCGCTGTCAGCGTGTGGCGTACTACAGATGAGTACCTGTCCGTTTTGGTTTGATTGATTCGTGAGTTACTCACTGTGTTCGCGCATAACGCAGTGCAGTTAGTGCGCCGTTTTATTTGCCGGCCAGTGTCGCCGTAATTTGGTGTGTTCCGACATTATTCAGCACATTGCCATACAATACTACTTGTGTCCTTCTTGACAACCTGCTAACTGTACGCGTATGGCACAGTTCGGACACGAGTCCACCGTTGTGTGCTTTGTAATTTTGTTGTAATATTTGCTCCTTATGTGAAAGATCGCTAACTTCAATTTGTATTGTATAACTTATAATCACTTAACATTAATTTAATCTCTGAATTTGGCTTCATTTTAATAACACTACAGAGTATATCCACCGTTGATTGCTCAAACCACGATTTTCAATTTAACTTATTCTTTGTTAATACCAACGAGGGCACCTGCCGTGTTGGCACCCCCTCGCTTACGTATTTTGTTATTGTTTATTAGTTGTATAAGAATCATCTTCACCAATATATAGATACATTTGTATCAATCATCTTTCATCTATGTTAATTACACCGTCATTCTGATTTAATGTTTTATTTTGATTATTTGTTTGCGAAGTAGATTTATCTTTCCTACGTCGGTGACTCTGCGTACACCCAAACTGAATTACTGTTTAACTTCCTTTTCGTATTTTTGCACGAGTGGTATACATAATTCAGATGAAATACGTGGCGCCCTATCCCCCGAACAGTATCCTGTCGTCCCCGAACTACCCCTCTCTCCGTAACCAGTATCTAGCCGGTAACAACCGCTATGACGAACGCTGACCAACCCAGTCCAACTTTTGTCACGTCATAATATATACAGATGTCCATAAAATGTGTGGACATCACTTAACCACAGATTCCTGGGTCGAAAATAAGACGGTTTAATTAAACTTACCTATATGCAATTACGTTTCGTTTCGCTAGTATTCTGCGTCAAAGTTTTTTCAAGAAAAATTTATTTTATCCATAACGACAGAACGCTTGGATCGATTTGGATAATATTCGGTATTGTACTCCTTACAGATGTAGGTCATCTTTTAAGGTGATTTTAGTTATTATCATTGGACCATTAGTGTACGAAACACGCGTAACCCAGCATAAACCAGTCAAAAACTTTTTAATGTTAAGGCCAATAACTTTCAAAAAAATAGTTTCAGAAAGAGACATTCAATACTAATTTTTTTGTTACTGTTATCTGTACTGATATCTGTTAAAAATAAAATCTGAGGGACCGCGTACTGCATTTCTTAAAATGTAATATAGCATCTGGCAGTCTGGTATTCTAAGAAATAAATGACGATATGATATTTATTAGTGACAAGTATGCACTTTATTCGACCACCATCTTCCTGGACGCAAAGGTTGATTCGACGAAAAAAATTGAACTGTACTCGATGTAACATTTCTGCATCATTCTTAATGGACTGTGAAGCGTTCTGTATTCTGGCCCAAAGTTCGTCCTGTGTGTTTATAGGAAGAAAATACACTTTGCCCACACAAAAGAATCGCAAATATTTAAATCTGATGAACGAAGTGCCCATTTTGCAGGAGCATCAGCTACTCTGCCTATCCATTTGTTAGGAAACTGTACATGAAGTTGATTCCGAACTTTCAATGTAAAATGAGGTGGTGCTCCATCGTGTAGAAACCAAATGTCGCGTCTAAGATCTAACGGCAAGTGTGCCAATAATTCGGGTAACGTATTTATAAGGAAGTCTAAATAATTCTCTCCATTTAAACGATTTGGTAAAATGAAAAGGCCTATGACGAAACTGCTGATTATCCCTACCCATACATTCATTCTAAACTCATGCTTAAAGTGGCGTTGCTTGATGACATGTGGATTTTTATTTGCATACATATGTTCGTTGTGCAAATTTGTCATACCCCTCCTTGTGAATCACGCCTCATCAGTGAAGAGAATTTTGCTATGAAAATTGACACCTTCAGCTCTTCTTTCTTGAATGAACCTACAAAACTCAAGACGCGCGATGGTATCAGCTGGCAAAAGCTCCTGGACGGTTTGTACATGGTAAGGATAAAGAAATTGTTCTTTAACAACTCTATGAGCAACATTCTTTGAAACGCCTGCTTGCAATGCTAAGCATCGACTACTTACTTCTGGATTTTCTTCTACTATTTCCAGAATTTCTTCCTCTACCCTGGGGGTGCGAATTGTACGAGCACGTCCACGATCAGCTGTGATCGGTGCAAATTTTCCAGTTTCGTGAAGGCGTCTTTCAATGTTTGCAAAAGTTTTATGATTGGGCACGCGACGATTTGGAAACCTTTCGTTGTATACTCTAGCACTTCTGCGACAATTTCCTTCGCAATATCCTAAAACCATCAACATATCCGCTTCCTCAGCGTAAGTGTAGTTTTTTTTTTTATTATTATAAATTTATTCTTGCCTAACCGGCTTAGAATCTACATGTTCTATTAACGTTTAACTTAATATGATGTATGACGCTATATAATTCTAAATATTCCCTTTATTTCAACCCTGTCTTTTCTTTACGATCATCCTCATCCATTTCTCCCCTGTTCCTTGATCATCTAATAATATATTTTCGTCCCTTTTCTCCTCTTCTGTTTCAGTCTACATCGTCTTTAATCTGTGGTCAGCCAATATTTATTGTTCATTTCTTCATTACCACATCTAAATCTTTCTATCGATTTTACCCTGCTATTTCCCTTATTGTATGCCAAGTAGCGTGGGATATTAGTGGTTTTAGTGCTATATAACGTCCGTTATATCTTCCTTCTTGAATTCGGTTGTGTTGCCCTTGTTTTTGTATATTCCAGTCTCTTTGTATTATGCTTTCTGTTATATTTAACCCATTATGCCTGAAATTTCTGTTTTCATTTGTCTTTTCCACAATAATTTCGCAAAAAGCGGCACGATTTTCAAAATCATTTCGTTCAGTTCCTGATGACAATGAAATTTATATAGATGGTACTTATACTTTTTTTAAATATTGTAAGTGATACTTGGCTAATTCCAATTTCATTCGCAATTTCTCTTAAACTAAGAGAATGGTTTGTTTCAATTAAAGCTAGCACATTTTCTTCATTATTATAGAAAACATGTTTAATTTCCTGCTTCTTAAAATTGAATGTCCCGGTCTCTTCGAATTTTTTAATAAAACCTTGTGTTGTGGTTTTACTTGGAATTGTGCGGTTCGGCCAGACTGCACTTATTAAATCACGAATATTTCGATAACTATGTCCAGAATAGAACCATTTTATTACTTGAAGCTTTTCTTCATGTGAAAACCGTTAGATACTTTTAGAAATATCTGTTATTGAACGAAAATTACGAAACACAAACTTTTTTGACAGTTACAATGTCATGCAGTTGTTTTTAATTTATATATACTATTATGGTTTTCATGAAATTTTAAACGTGATTTTCTCAGTTATGAAATGTCAAATTAAATCTGGTTGCTCACTTAGATGCAGAATTTCATTCTCTACAACTTTTATTTGAAGTATTTTTTTCTAAAGTAATTTGGGAACTAATGCAGGAGGAAAACTGATTTTACATGTTAAACGCCTATGGCCTGTTTTTAATTAACACCCGGTATATATACAGTCGATTCCGCTTAATTGGGACTAGTGCATTTTGTCCCGATTAAGTGGCTGGCCCAATTATCCGAAGTTCCACAAAAATTACAAGACTATTCTATTGTTTTTTAAAATGTATACGTGTGCATTAGGGTGGTCGTTAAAAGGGGTCAAATCGAATTTTTATCGGGCCGCCCCCCAGATCGGCTCCAAATAATTAAAAAAAAATCCTGTAATTATTTCAGATTTTTATTTTAATATTTAACCCTTGACCACAGGGCTTAAAGTTTTCCATTTAAAATACATGGGGATTTGCGATTGTTGCAGTTAATATTTTATTGTAGGATTATTTATGGGCCTAAAAATTTGAAATTTTCAGAAATAAGTCTTCAAGGATGCTGCTTTATGGAAAAAAATTGCCGCGCCCCTAGCGTTAAAAGTTTGTATGAATAATGCCATGCCAATATGATGTTATTTATTTAACTTTCAAAAATTTCATGTATTGTTGCTCAGAAACATTGAAAATACGTGTTTACCCATATTTTTTTGTTTCATTAGTCTTTATACAAAATATTCCGTCATTTTTTGATATTATACGAAAATTTCCCCCACTCTTTTGTGACATCACTTATTGGTAAACGCTAAATAACTAAGCGTAAGGACCATACTTTGCTAATAATTGACGTCACATGATCCGAACTGTGCATGGGGTGGGGACATTTGAATTCCGAAACAAATTTCAAAGTGAATTTATTTAAAAATAGTCAACAAAAAAATAGTTTCTTTGCATTATATCACATTTTAATAAAAAAAAATAAAAATTTCATGAAAATTCCCTATTGCATCCGTACGACGATATCGATGATTTTTTCTCCAAACGGATCCAAATTCATTTGGAGGATATTGGTGGTTATTGTGATAAAAAAAATGGATCATTTTGTATCTCCTCAAATACTAAATTTTTTCCGAGGATTTGGAATTGATCAAGAGTTTCTGAAGAATGATCATTTTGTTGAATAATATCAACAAGGAATTAAGTAAATTTTTTGTTTAGAATCCACAATTTCTTGATTGTCGAGTTCGTATATCAAAAAATGACGGAATATTTTGTATAAAGACTAATGAAACAAAAAAATATGGGTAAACACGTATTTTCAATGTTTCTGAGCAACAATATAAGAAATTTTTGAAAGTTAAATAAATAACATCATATTGGCATGACATAATTCATACAAAATTTTAACGCTATGGGCACGGCAATTTTTTTCCATAAATCAGCATCTTTGAAGACTTATTCCTGAAAATTTCAAATTTTTAGGCCCATAAATAATCCTACAATAAAATATTAACTGCAACAATCGCAAATCTCCATGTATTTTAAATGGAAAACTTTAAGCCCTGTGGTCAAGGGTTAAATATTAAAATAAAAATCTGAAATAATTACAGGATTTTTTTTAAATTATTTGGAGCCGATCTGGGGGGCGGCCCGATAAAAATTCGATTTGACCCCTTTTAACGACCAGCCTAGTGTGCATCCATATTAAAAAATCTGGTGTGGACACCACACTACTTTCTTATACTCAATTTAAATTGGCACATATTTGACTTTTCAAATGCGTATTTCTGTAAATATTTTGTCTTTGTTTTGTTTTCATAGCATGTATGATATTTTAAATACATGCCAATATATAAATACATTTTACTCAAAATTGGATAAGGCGAGACTAAAAATATGTAGAATTTATTTTTCCATAATATTCCTTTTTATTTGAAAATTTTTTACGTATGTTTTTTGTTTTTAAAATAATTTAAAATTTACAATTTCCGTATTCAGTAAACTTGCTCTTCCGGTTTTCTAATTATACTCAAAATCTAATCAGCTCTTCGCCAATCCCAAAAATTTTAAATATGAAGTTTCATTACTCTGGCTTTATTCGTTTTTGAGATAATGAACATACGGCTACACATCCATACATACATACACACACACACACACAGACGTCATTGAGAAAATAGCCAAAACGTATTCAGGGGACCTTAAAACGTGTGTTTCCATCAAAATCTCGCAATCGAAATTTTCCATGATTCCTATATTTTCCTTATACTATGTATAATAAAATAAAAATTGTATACGTAAGACATAATAGAAAATTATATAAATTCTCAAACTATAAATATGTATGTACTGTACATATATGTATGTATAATAATTTTTTAGCTAACGAAAGCTAGTGTGTTACTTGGCTGACTTTTAATTTCATTTAGGACAACAATTTTATTTTTAATATATATATATATATATATATATATATATATATATATATATACCGGGTGTTAATTAAAAAACTGGCCATAGGCGTTTAACATGTAAAATCAGTTTTTCCTCCTGCATTAGTTACCAAATTACTTTAGAGAAAAATACTTTAAATAAAAGTTGTAGAGAATTAAATTCTGCATCTAAGTGAGCAATCAGATTTAATTTTTGACATTTCCTAACTGAGAAAATCAAGTTTAAAATTTCATGAAAACACATAATATATAGGAATAGCCATGGAATTTAAACAAAATTAAAAACAATTATATGACATTTGCTGTCAAAAAAATTATTCAATCACGAATATTTAGATAAATTTGTCCAGAATAGAACCATTTTATTACTTGAAGCTTTTCTTCATGTGAAAACTGTTCCATACTTTTAGAAATATCTGTTATAGAACGAAAATTACGAAACACAAATTTTTTTGACAGTTACAATGTCATACAATTGTTTTTAATTTTGTTTAAATTCCATGGCTATTCCTATATATTATGTGTTTTCATGAAATTTTAAACTTGATTTTCTCAGTTATGAAATGTCAAAAAATAAATCTGATTACTCACTTAGATGCAGAATTTAATTCTCTACAACTTTTATTTAAAGTATTTTTCTCTAAAGTAATTTGGTAACTAATGCAGGAGGAAAAACTGATTTTACATGTTAAACGCCTATGGCCAGTTTTTTAATTAACACCCGGTATATATATATATATATATATATATATTTACTTGCCATTGTAAAATAATTTTCACGACGTTTTTGAATTCCCCCCGGTTGTTGTTTGGAAAACCTGAAAATGTATTACATGAATATCGATTTTATATAGTCACAATTATTACGACACTTACGTTTATTATATTTATTTTTATTGTTTGCCTACTTCGGTTGGACATCTGAAAATATATTTCATAAATATCGATTTTATATAGCCACAATTGAAGACCCTGATGCAAGAAGGGGATATGTGCAAAATTATGAAAAATGAGATTATTCCGCCTATAGGTAACCAAATATGCTCTTTCGCTGTGGTGCAAATATGGTACACGTGCAATGAGTAGCCACCGAGTTATAACAGAAAAACACATATCCCCTATGATATACTGGTGCAAGAATGGTATATGTGGTGTGTTACTTATCCCGCTCTTGCACCACAAATAAATTGTACTTTTTAAATGCCCCGCCCAAATCCCTTCTATGCACCTGTCAAACGGCCATGTTTGTTTACCAACTAACGAGTGCATAGTATCGCCGGAGCGGTTTTTGCTTTTCTGTAAGCCAGCTATCATTAAGTTATTATGGCGAAACGTGATGAAAGTGCAGGACCGAGTGCAGGACTAAGTAGTGATAGTGAGCAAGCTGAAGGTGAAAGTGAAACGGAGACTGAGCCCTTTCAGAGTTCGGGTAGCGAATACGTACCGAACTCGCCAAACTCGTCTTCTGAGGATGAACCCATACAAGGACAAGAAACAAGCGAGGCAGGTGTTAAGAAAAAAAAACGTGATGTAAATAGTTGGGAAAGGAACGTGCAAAAAGTAAAAAGGGCCAAGGGAGAGAGCTATACCTCCATAACCTCAGGAAAAATGATGCCAGAACGCAAGCAAGGCACTGACTGTAAATGTCACAAAGAGTGTTTGAAAAAGCTTTCTCCAGGTGAAAAAAATGAAATACTAACCGCATTTAATGGCCTTGCGGATCAAGAAAAACAAGATTCATACCTATCAAGTTTAATAACAGTTAGCCAGATTAAAAGACGTCGTAAAAATGTTTTGAACGCCAATTCACAACGAAATAGCACCTTCAAGTATAGGGTAAATATCCAGGTATTTTTTTGCATTTTTGTATTATTCATATATTAATTTTGTTTTAGCTGAGGAAGGGTGCATTTGAGTTACCAGTCTGTAAGCAAGCTCTATGTTTAATCCATGGAATCGGCAAAAAGCGCTTAGAACGTATTGCATGTCACTTGAAAAGCAATGTAACCCCTGTCCAGGACAAAAGAGGTAAGCACGCTAATAGGCCAAATATGATTCCGGAACATTTGAAAAAGCAAGTTCATAACCATATTGAGAGCTTTCCTAAGCAAATATCGCATTATTCTCGAACAAGAAGCAGTAGACAATATTTGTCTCCCGATTTAAATCTTACAATCATGTACGATCTATACCTCAAACAATTCGAACCAGAAGCTTATAGACTAAAACAAGACAAACTGCCGTTTAAACCAAAAATTTCCTATGATTATTATGGTCGTTATTTTCGGGAAAATTTCAATATCAGTTTTGGCCATATAAGGAAAGACACGTGCAAGAAATGTGATACATTAGAAAACAGGATTCAGGGTGCAGAATCAGAAGAAGAAAAGAAAAGTTTTGAAATCCAAAAAAAGCTACACATTCTCAAGTCTGAGTGGTTCTACAAGGAACTGAAAGAAAAATCGAAACAGGCGCAAGAAAACGATCACATTGAAGTTTTGTCTTTTGACTTTCAGCAGAACATGCCCCTACCCAAAGTGCCGTCTGGGGATGCATTTTATTTGCGTCAGCTATGGGTTCAGAATTTTTGCATACACTCGGCGAAAAATAAAATGGGACATTTCTTCATGTATGATGAAACCACCTGTAAAAAAGGGGCCAACGATGTTTTAAGCTTTTTACAATATTACATTGAAAACATACTTGATCCAGATGTAAAGATTCTATACTTGTTTAGTGATAACTGTTGCGCCCAAAATAAAAACCATACCCTGGTTCGATTTTTAGCAACTTTGTGTTATACAGGCAGATTTGACACAATAGTGCATCGTTTTCCCGAACCAGGGCATAGTTTTTTACCCTGCGATAGGTTTTTCGGGATAATAGAGAAGAAAAAACGTCGTATCGATCGAATTTATTTACCCCAAGAGTATATGGAGATTGTCAAGTCATCTTCCCGAAAATTTCATGTCATACCTGTTACCCAATCTATGGTATTTAACTACGCTGATCATTTGAAAATTTTTTTTAATCCGACCCCAAAATCTGAAATAAAAGAAAAGTTTGCAATTTCCTCCTATCGTGTATTTAAGTACACCAAAAATACAGGTGGAGTTGCCTGTAGCACCGGGGCTAGCGCCGATGCTGCTCTAACACATTTTGTATTGTTGAAAAACGCTGCAAATCCTACATTAACTAACGTGACAAAGGCTTATTTAGATAAGTTGCCTTTGAAAGATTTGAAGTATAAAAACGTAATGCAGTTGGCCAGTGAATATGTAGCCAAAAGTGATATGCACTTTTACCTGTCTCTTAAATCGGACAAATCTTTAGAAAACCAAGATTCAGCCGTTAGTGAGTCCGATAATAACTCTGATGTAGAATAAACATTTATTGACTATAACGTTTAATTTTTAAACTTGAATGTATTTTTGGTTATATTCTTACTTAAAGTACTATGTAGAATAATAAAGAATAAGTTATATACAAAAGTATTGTATTTTTTTTACTTATCCCTTTCTTGCACCTTCTTATATAAAAAGAGTAGAAAGAAGTTAACATATACCTTTCTTGCCCCACAAAACTTATTTCCTAAATATCAAGTTTATTTCTGCGAGCAACTTTATCTCATATAGCCAAAAATATTAAGCTTTTCCATCTCGACCTGGATTAACATTAAAACCAACATGAAAAAAACTAAAAGGATTTTGCCTCTCCTGTAAAATCTAAAAAATTTGACTTATCCCCTTCTTGCATCAGAGTCTACAATTATTGCGACACTTACGTTTATTATATTTTTTTTTATGAATAAAGCGGACCGGCTGCCAGGGCCATATGCCGCTATGAAGAATTACTGGTGTTCATAATTGATTAAAAAATACCAATGGCCAGGCAAAATTTTAAAATGTTTTTTATTGTCACTGTCGTTTGCCAGAATTTCACTCAGAGTCCCTTGTATGTCGCAGTCATGCCGGGCGTCGATATATAGTGGACAGTCAGTGAGGACATGACGTATCGTGAGCCTAGTTCGGCAACTGTCACATATGGGTGCCGGATTACCCAAAAGCAGATGCATATGTGTCAGAGATGTATGGCCAATGCGCAGTCGAGTGAGAAGTACTTGTCGGGTGACAGAATAGGGAGAAAGCCATTTAGAGACGGATGGTTTGATTTCTTTGAGTTTACTAGTAGAGATATTCCACTCCTGTTGCCATGCAGATTCACACAGCTGCTTGATAGAGATCACTAAGTCGTCAAGCCTTACAGCGTGGCGATTAACGTACCGGCTGTTAGCAGCCTTAGATGCAGCTTGATCCGCGGAATGATTTCCCGGCATTCCAACATGTCCAGGTATCCACATAAAAGTAGTAACTATATGCTGGTTATGCAAGTCATGAAGAACTACCTGTATTGCCAGTATCATTGGGTCAGTACTAAATTGTGTGGAGAGACCGAAAATAGCACTGAGTGAGTCCGTGAAAATGACAACAGAATTGATACCCACGGCGGATAGCAGGCCATGTTGCAAAGCAAAATAGATTGCATATAGTTCGGCAGTGTTAATCGTCTTCGACCCATCGGTATAGACATGAAGTGACGTACTATAGTGCTCAAGGTGTGAGGAGAATTCTTGAATATACATGGCGTGATGAGTGGAATCCTTTGACAGACTAGTCAAAATTAAGTTGGTGTTGACTGGCAAGATACACCATGGTGGAGTTCAAGGAATGAGGTGTGGTAATACCTCTTCCTGTCTCATCGGCAAGTTGTCCAGTTGCCGTGCAAGTTTAATGGCCACAGGGCACATCATACTAGTACTGTGATGGCAAACGTCAATAGCAAGTTGGTTGTGAAATAACACGTTGTTGTTCAAATGTTGAGGTTTGGTAAGTACACCGACAGTGTATTTCATCTCAATGCGCATGTAACGGAATTTCAGTGGGGCAATGCCCGACTCACAGCACAGACTTTCAACAGGACTAGTACGAAATGCACCTGTGACCATTCTGATGCCGGCGTTGAGAATGGCATCCAATTTTCTCAGGTGACAGCGTTTCGCAGACGAAAAGACGATGCACCCGTAGTCCAATTTAGACTGGACCAGAGCAGAATACAATCGTTGCAGGCATTCACGGTCAGCTCCCCATTTAGTGCTTGACAGACACTTAATCGCATTCAGTGACATGCGACATTGACCCGAGAGGTGCATTATATGTCGACGCCATGTTAGGTAACTATCATAATAAAGGCCTAGGAATTTCACAACCGCATCTTTCTGTATTTGAGAACCGTACATAGTGAATTCAGGACACACGTGGGGCGTTCGTAGACGACAAAAATCAACAACTTCCGTCTTTTCGGCTGAGAAGCGAAAGCCACATGCAGTTTCTGCGAGTAACTGTGTCAACAGCGTTTTGCAGACGGCGTTTACAAACATCAACAGAAGATGCGGAAGTAAAGATGGTCAGGTCATCGACATATAAGCAATGGTCAACAAAGTTGGGAAGATTGCTGATGATGTCATTGATTGCGATCATGAAGAGTGTCACACTGATGGTCGAGCCTTGAAGGATTCCGTTTTCAAGTGGATGGGAGCTAGAGTATGTATCATCAATACGCACTTTAAATGAACGGTCACACAAGAAGTTCTCAATAAATCGTGGTAAATTACCTCGTAGTCCCCAGTCGTGGAGTTTTCTCAAAATGCCATATCTCCAGGTCATATCGAACGCTTTCTGGAGATAAAAAAAAATACAGCAACGAGACGCTTGCGCTCCACAATGCTGTTCTGTATGGCATTGGTGAAATACACATGCAGGTCAGTTGTTGAGTGCATCTTGCGTGAACCACATTGCCGCGGATTAATGTTCTGATTTGATTCAAGGAACCAAACTAAACGCAGACTGATCATACGCTCATAGACCTTTGACAGGTGACACGTCAAAAAAATGGGTCTATAGCTGGTGGGCAGAAAGGGGTTCTTGCCTGGCTTCAGTGCAGAGATAACTATTGCTTCGCGCCAAATATCGGGATATTTGTAGGAATGCCAAATTTCATTGAGGTAACACAGTATTAGTTCCTTCATTACCATAGGGAGATGTCGTAACATAGCGTAAGAAATGTTGTCCGGGCCAAAAGAGATGTTGCCGGTATGCTTAAGTGCATTTTCAAACTCCTCCATGGTAAATGCCAGGTTGTACTGGTGTTCGTCCAGCGTTTCAAAATCGAGGGGGACCTCAACCGTGGCTTTGGTGCGCAAGAATTGAATACAATAGTTATCCGAACTTGACACAGATTCGAAGTGATCAGCGAGGTGTTCAACAATATTGACCTGGTCTGTACATTCTACCTTATCGACCTGGAGCAAGGAAATTGTGTTGTATATCCGGTGACCGTTCATGTACCTAATTTTCTTCCACGGAAAGCTAGGCGGATCGTCGGGCGTTATTGAAGACACGTACTCTCGTCAAGAATTCCGCTTGGCTTGGATAATAGTACGCCGAGCTTGCGCACGTGCTTTTCTAAAATTGATTAGATTTTCAACGGTGAGGTTCCGTCGAAATATTCTTAAAAATCGCTTTCTATTTTGGATGGCAATGGCGATGTCATTATTCCACCAAGGTACAGTACGCTTTCTGGGACAAGAAGATGTTCTAGGAATAGTGTCTGTAGCAGTCAATAAGATAGATTTATTGATATCAGACAGTGAGACGTTGATGTCATTTGATGGAATCGGAGGTACTACATTGGCTGTAAAGTTGTCCTAGTCAGCTAAATCGACTCGGCACCTTCTGCTCAACACGTGGGGAATAGAAGATTTTATGAGAATAGGAAAGCGGTGTGACTAAATCGTAGTTCAGTTATCATTTCAGTACTGATGGTCATACAAAATTAATATTTTTTTTAAGTTATGGTAAATATGTACCTAGGGACTGACGTATTTCTCGTATTTTATTTTCTTTGGAAAACTAGAGTTTGAGGTATCAAAACATTAAATCTGAAAGTAAACAAAAGAAAAATTACGGCAGTCCCTCAAAAAAAAATTAAGAAATTTAAATCTGTTTCATTTTTCTTTCAAATATTTCCGGTTTCGGTGTGGTAACAGAACTAGAGTTTCTCCATAAGAGCAACGATAATTTTAGTTCAGCGTTTTGGCGCAAGGGAGCGCCGAACTGATAAAAAACTATTTTCCACGAAGTACAGTAAGCCAATTGTGTCATGAGCGCTACGTCACTCAGATGTAATAAATATATGTATGGACCGTTGTACATTTAGTCATAGGTATACTTGCGTATGCAGCGAACAATAATAGGCAATATACATTTGGGTAGTTGTTGCCCTGTGTGTATAAGTGTGTAATATATAATATCCATTCGCTCTAGATTTTATATCACTGATGACAGTAAATAGTATAAATCCTAGATGAGAGTTATTTCTGTGAAATTTACAATCAAAATTTATAACATAATTATGTACCTATTTATGAATATTTATTCGCTAATAGAGGGTGTTTTACATATATTTGACTCAAAAACTAAGAATTATTAGACAAGCGTGAATTAAATATGCATCGATTGATTCTACGCGTTGTACGCGTAGGATAGCACAAAAAAGCTATAGCATTCGGTGGGACCTCTTGTAACATTGGCGAATGCAAAAATTCTATTATCCGGACCTGATTTATCACAATTTTTGATGATCTGGATTAATATTTCGTTATCCGGACTACCTTCATACCCGACTGGTCAATCCACATAAATAAAAAAAATCCTGTAATTATTAAAAAAAAATTATTATTAAAGTATTATTTTAACATTTAATTTAATTTGTGATCGTTGGAGTTAGTATTTCATTGTAGGATTATTTATGGGCCTAAAAATTTCAAATTTTCAGGAATAAGTCTACAAGGATGCTGCTTCATGGAAAAAATTGCTGCCCCCTAGCGTTGAAATTTTGTATGATTTATCTCATGTCAATATGATGTTATTTATTAACTTACAAAATTTGCATATATTGTTGCTCAGAAATATTGAAAATATGTATTTACCCATGTTTTTTTTTTTCATTACACTTTATACGAAATATTCCGTCATATTTAATATTATACGAACTCGACAAAGAAGATATATATAGTAACAACAGCAAATAATCAAAACATAGCGTTTTTGTTTCAAGACCTTCTAATCTGTCATTAAAATATAGTATTTTAAAAATGATTTACTCGTTACTGAAACATATCTGAACATTAAATATGGCATCGTAGTTTGCAGTTTTTAATTTTGAACAACTTTTTTATTTACACTTTTGCTCTAAAATCGATTGTTCAGAAGTAATGATAATATATCTATATTTGCATGTTAATTCCCTATGTCCCAGATTTCTTGGGACATCCGGTAATATATATATATATATATATATATATATATATATATATATATATATATATATATATATTGTAACCGTTTCGGTTATTTTTTTCTTTCTGAGTCCGGTCCTGTCGTACGAAGGCACTCGGGAGCGGACGAGTTCGAGACATGGTGTCAAGCATACAGCACGTGTGCGATTGGTATTTGCTCTTGTTTCGTTGATTTATATTATTTTCCTGGTTCCTGCGAATATTGTACGAACTAGTGACTAAAGTACGGTGGTAATCGTGACATTCTTCTCACCAAAGCGGCAAACCAGCTAAGTATTTTGTTTAATTATTTTTTTTGTTCCCGTGCGGTCAGCACGTGCTTGCTGGGTGTTGTTATATTTATTTTTCAAGTTGATGTCTAATTTATATACGCCGCAACATAGAATATTTGTTATCGGATTATATATTAGCGACTTTAAGCCCTAGGTACGGGTTACGCAGACCACGTGGCTGGTGTGACGCTTTCAAAGGAGTCAGTCCCACCTCGACTGTCCAACCAAGGTTGGGCTGGCGCTCTGAAAAATAAGTGTCGAGGCTTGAGATACCCAAGTTCCACCAACTCCGGAAGGCCACCGTCTCCAACGCAGCCGGGACGCATCCAGCCACCACAAGGACTTTACGCCTGTACCTGCAATCCGCTAAGTAGACTCTTTTTATTTGTTGTTTGCCACGTTATTAAGTCATTAGTATGTAATGGGTGCCCTATGCCCAGGTAGAGCTAAGTTTATTTTATTTGTAAGCCATTGATTGTAAATATACTGGTTATATACGTATTCAGTGTACCATATCGCCTCCGCTAACTCCCCTAACCTGCCTCCTACTCCGCTGAGCTATTCGCAGGCCAGCAAATATCGTTACATAATTTGGCGCCCAACGTGGGGCCCGATTGTTAACAGTTGGCATTCTTCGGGGCAATATTGTATGGTACACTTGTTTTATGTATTTCTAATTAATTTTAACACTTTTTATTCACTATTTATTATTTTAATTAGCAGTTTTAATGTACCTATTTATTTATTAGTTATTATCTTCCATATTTCCATAATTGTTTTAATTGCTATATTGTTATATTGAGGTATATCACTCTGTTGCAATTAACATGGATTTCTCGGGACTTACATATGATGAAGTCTATTACGAACTCTTGGTTCGAGGCGAGCAACGTAAAGATCTTTCTCTGCGACAGGCCAAACGTCTTCTAAGTACTCTGGCAGACAAGCCAGCTGTACAACTCGCACTTAACTCTGACGGTGAACTTGCGGTTTGTCAAGCCAAGCTGGCACAGCTCACGGAGTTGGTCGACGACTTCCGGGGTACCGAGTCAGATCCCCACCTTGACCCGTTGGATTCTCGGGTAGGACACCTTCGGCGTCGTATTCTCCGTATAGCTGATGCGAAGTTATCCGCCCAGACCCAAACTCTCTTATCGGCTATTGAAGCCATGGAAGAAGCACCGGCTATCAAGGTTCGTGACAATGCACGATCTCTTCGATCTACTGGCGCTCCGACAGCAACGTACCCTGTATGTTCCACGAAGTCAATTCCGGTGGCCAAATGGAACCTTCATTTCGACGGAAAGAGTCCCGTGCGTGAATTTTTAGAGAGAGCTGAAGAGCTAAGGTTATCCAACCGTCTGAGCAAAGCGGACTGGTTCGCTTCAGCCAGTGAGCTATTTCGCGACATCGCTCTAGATTGGTTTCGCATAGAAAAGAGTTCTCTCACTGACTGGGATTGTCTGACAGAACGCCTTAAGGCTGAATATCACTCTAAGGATTACGATCACCAACTCAAGAATGAAATCCGGCAGCGTAAACAGGGCCCAATGGAACGGCCGGGAGACTTCATTACTGCTATGAGACGCATGTACTCTCACCTAGACCATCGAATTCCAGTAGATGAACAACTGTATACCATTCGCAGCAATCTTCAGCCACGCTACGCTGACCATGCCGCTGCAGTCAATATACAAAGCTTTGACGAACTGAAGGAACTCTGCATGCGCCTGTCACTGTGCAACTCATTAAGCTCTACGTCTAGCGCACCGAAGCCCACCGAAGCAGCCTACGCTCGACCTTCTGCACGACCAGAACCTCGTCGGTCTACGCGGGAACATTCTCCTTACCGTTCTCTCAGTCCGGCACCCCGTAGGCCGAATCACAGCATAGACGAACTTTCTCGTTCGCCATCAACGTCCAGTTCTCATGGCGTCACGCGAACTTCACGATCACCAACGCCGAAGCGCGTATCTTTCTCAGCTCAGGTCACTTGCTGGAACTGCCGGCAAACTGGTCACCGATTTCACGACTGCCAAGCTCAGTGGACTCGTTTTTGTTACCGCTGTGGTACTCCAGATGTTATCACACCGAAATGTCCCAGATGTAGTCCGAACAAGGGAAACGCGAACCACGAACTCTGAAGGACCGTCAGCTAGTTCGTGATAAACCGAAATCGGTTCAAATTACTGATCCGGAGTGGCAATCGTGGCGGAAAATTGTGTCCAAGTTTTGTTCACCTTGCGCCTCGTATCTTTTATCAACTCGCGCCAATGATCCTCGACCTTACTTGGCCGTGTCTGTCTGCGGCACCCGTCTTCATGGACTGATCGACTCCGGCGCTTCCTGTACTCTTATGACGCAACGTACTTGGCGAGCGCTGAAGAAGCTATCCATAAAATTTACCGAAAAACCGGCAACCAAGTCCGTATCAACGGCCAACGGTCAGACTTGTCACATTGAGAGCGTAATCTCCATCCCATTCGAAGTAAGAGGACGTGTACGTATTGTAGATACACTGTTGGTGCCTGACCTAGTCTCCGACCTCATTTTTGGAATGGATTTCCTAAAATCGTTTGAACTAGTTCCGAACTTTGCCAATAAGACGTTCGAATTTGCATCTTCTCCTGTAACTTGCTCGGTGATTGATAAAACACGACTTACACAAGCCGAATACGAAGCTTTGAATCATTTGACTGACAGTTATTTCGACGAACTAGGAACTCGCCTCGGTAAAACAACGGTATTGGAACATGTCATCGACACCGGTGATGCACCGCCCATCAAGCAACGTCACTATCCGGTCTCTCCAAACATCGCAAAATTCATCAACTCCGAATTAGACGAGATGCTACGATTGGGAGTTGTGGAACCCTCTCATAGTGCTTGGAGTTCACCGATTGTCGTTGTCAAAAAGCACTCCGGCGACTACCGCTTTTGTATTGATTTCCGTAAGGTCAACAATGTAACCAAGAAAGATGCTTACCCTCTGCCTTATATGTCTACTATCTTAGACCAACTAGGAGGCGCTAGATACCTATGATCTCTTGACTTAAAGTCAGCATTTTGGCAGATTCCACTTGAAGCTTCTAGTCGTGAACGTACCGCATTCTCTGTACCAGGACGTGGACTATTTCAATTTGTCACCATGCCATTTGGATTGTGTGGAGCCCCCGCTACGATGCAGCGTTTAGCTGATAAAATATTTGGGCCAGAGCTGGAACCCTTCGTATTCGTGTACCTGGATGACATCGTCGTCGCCACTCCTGATTTCGAAACCCACTTGGAAGTGTTACAGAAGATTTTCTGCAGGTTACAAACAGCTAATCTAACGCTGAACCGAGCAAAATGTTTCTTTGCTCGCAATGAATTGAAATACTTGGGATATATTGTGGATAGTACGGGCCTTCGCGTAGACCCAGACAAGGTGATTGCCATTGTCTCCTTTGCTACTCCGAGAAATGTCAAGGATGTACGCCGATTCGTCGGACTAGCTTCATGGTATCGACGTTTCATCCCAGAATTCTCTCAGAAGATCGTTGCCCTGACTCGACTGACGAGAAAACACGTAAAGTTTGTGTGGACACCCGAAGCCGACTCTGCTTTCAACAATCTCAAGGAATGTTTGAGCTCCGCCCCCGTAATCAGTTGTCCCAATTTCACCGAGCCATTTTGTCTTCAAACGGATGCAAGTTCCACAGCAGTTGGTGCCGTTCTCACTCAAGATTTTGGCGACGGAGAGCGAGTTATAGCCTACGCGAGCAGAGCGTTGAGCCGGAATGAGCAAAACTATTCTGCCACCGAATTGGAAATTCTCGCAGTACTGTGGGCTATAGAAAAATTTCGCGGATACATCGAAGCATCAAAATTTACTGTGATCACAGACCATCACGCGTTATTATGGCTGAATAAACTGAAGGAGCCTAAAGGACGATTGGCTCGCTGGGCAGTACGTTTACAACAATATGATTTTGAAATAATCCACCGAAAAGGCAAGAACCATGTTGTTCCGGACGCTCTATCTCGATCTGTCAACCTTGTCGAAGTCAACCCGGAGAATCACGATGACTGGTATAGGAACATGCTACATAATGTTACGACCCATCCAGGCCAGTACCCCAAATGGAAGATTGTAAATGGCAAATTAATGAAACAATGTCGTCTCGTTAACCCCGCGTCGCCTGATGAACAGCCGTGGAAACTAGTTGTTCCAGAACCTTTACGATCTCATGTTTTGTATCAGAACCATGACACGCCTACCGCTGGACACTTAGGCACTTTCAAGACGAACCGTCGCATTGCCGCGATCTATTACTGGCCGAGAATGACCCATGACGTAAGCCACTACGTACGTAGTTGTGACGTTTGCCAGGCGCACAAGGTGGAACAGCAACTTCCAGCCGGACTGCTCGGTACCCGATCCGTGTCTCGCCCTTGGCAATACGTCTGCTCAGACCTCATTGGCCCGCTACCTCTTTCCAAATCACAAAATAGATTTATCCTCGTCATTTGTGATATGTTCACCAAGTATTCGATGTTTTTCCCCATACGTACAGCTAATAGTGAGACTATTTGTCGTATAATCGAAAATGAAGTTTTTCTCGTATTTGGCGTACCCCAGTACTTTATATGTGATAACGGACGTCAATACGTCAGTCATGAATTTAGAGATCTTCTATCTTCCTACTCGGTTAAGTTGCAACTGACTGCAAATTATTATCCTTCTGCTAACCCTACGGAACGCACTAATCGCGTTATCAAAACTATGGTAGCCTCATTTATCCGTGATAACCAGCGAGACTGGGATACGTTACTTCCAAAATTCCGCTTCGCTCTCTGCACAGCCGTGCATGAAGTCACGGGATACTCCCCAGCCTTTCTGAATTTTGGTAGGGAACTGAGCGTAGAGAACGCTCAGACTGCCGACAACTTGGAGGATGAAGTCACATTCGATCCTCGAAACAAACGGGCGGACAACTTGAATCAGTTACGGACCATCCAGCCGGTCATACGTGAACGTTTAGAGGCAGCATATAAGAAGAACAGCAACATCTACAATCTCCGCCGGCGAAACGTCACTTACAACGTGGGTGATATAGTATGGAAACGAAATCCCGTACTTTCAGACGGAGGTACATATTTTTCTGCTAAGTTAGCCCCCAAGTACCTCAAATGTCAGATAACCAAGCGTTTGTCGGATACTCGATATGAGTTAATGGATGAAGCTCATCGGCCGGTTGGTGTATGGCATGTATCCATGCTGAAACAACACCACTCTCGCTGAAAAAAAAATTGTTCAACCTGTCTCACTCTTTTTTTTTGAGGAAACGGGCATGTAACCGTTTCGGTTATTTTTTTTCTTTCTGAGTCCGGTCCTGTCGTACGAAGGCACTCGGGAGCGGACGAGTTCGAGACATGGCGTCAAGCATACAGCACGTGTGCGATTGGTATTTGCTCTTGTTTCGTTGATTTATATTATTTTCCTGGTTCCTGCGAATATTCTACGAACTAGTGACTAAAGTACGGTGGTAATCGTGACATTCTTCTCACCAAAGCGGCAAACCAGCTAAGTATTTTGTTTAATTTTTTTTTTTGTTCCCGTGCGGTCAGCACGTGCTTGCTGGGTGTTGTTATATTTATTTTTCAAGTTGTGTGGCACGTTGATGTCTAATTTATATACGCCGCAACATAGAATATTTGTTATCGGATTATATATTAGCGACTTTAAGCCCTAGGTACGGGTTACGCAGACCACGTGGCTGGTGTGACGCTTTCAAAGGAGTCAGTCCCACCTCGACTGTCCAACCAAGGTTGGGCTGGCGCCCTGAAAAATAAGTGTCGAGGCTTGAGATACCCAAGTTCTACCAACTCCGAAAGGCCACCGTCTCCAACGCAGCCGGGACGCATCCAGCCACCACAAGGACTTTACGCCTGTACCTGCAATCCGCTAAGTAGACTCTTTTTATTTGTTGTTTGCCACGTTATTAAGTCATTAGTATGTAATGGGTGCCCTATGCCCAGGTAGAGCTAAGTTTATTTTATTTGAAAGCCATTGATGGTAAATATACTGGTTATATACGTATTCAGTGTACCATATCGCCTCCGCTAACTCCCCTAACCTGCCCCCTACTCCGCTGAGCTATTCGCAGGCCAGCAAATATCGTTACAATATATATTTGAATGCAAGTTCCTACTTCAAATGCTGTAGTTGCTTTCTGATTACAATAGCTGGCAATGCACGCAATCATTTAAAATTCTAATTTGATTAATCCTTATGACCAGCTTTAAAAACTATTTATTTTATGACACTTCAGCACATATAAAAATTTAGAGAGCCATTTCTCCTCTTATGCACCTCAAAAAGATAAAGAAAAAAGTTGTTCAGAATTTAAAACCGCATAATAATATGTTTCAGTGCTCAAATATTTTTGTATATCAAATAAATCATGATAGAAATATTGCATTTTAATGACAGATCAGGAGGTCACGGAACAAAAATGCATGTATTTTTGTTCATTACAACAACAACTAATCTAAAGGTAGTGTTTTTGTTTCACGATCTCCTAATCTGTTTTAAATATAGTACTTCAAAATTGATTTACTCATTTAGAAACATATCTGAGCAATAAATGTGGCAGTTTTTAATTTTGAACAAATTCAGGTTCTGGGTCAATTATAGTGAACAAAAAATGTTGTTATTTTGTAGTCCATATAAATGATAACATCGACTTGTTTATTGAAAAAAAAAAAAAATAGCAAAACATGACGATCTTTGGAACACAAATATGTATGCTACAATCCTTACAAATATTCGGGGCTATTCTGTACATCTGTCGCTAACTTATAACGATCGCTAATTTCAAGCGATCGCTTATATTTTAGCGATTGCTCTAGCGACAACAAACAAATTGCGATTCTGTTGCTACCTGTCGTCAGACTTGTCGCTAGTTTACAAATTTACGCGGTACTCATACGTATGAACGAAGCATCGCTAGATATCTTGCTTAAATGTCAAATAAACAAATTCAACTATTTTAAGTATATCTATTATAAATAAATGATTAATTACATAATTAATTAACGAAAAGAATGGAAATTAGTAAGTAAACTTAATTGAATTGTTTTTATGTCAATATATATTGGTTATATTTTTAGGTTATAATAGAATTGTAATGCAGTGAGACACGTATAATTGTTCCAGTGTTAATTGAATATTAACGCAAAGCATGATGTTTTAGAGGATATATGATTCTTGATTTGAAAACTCCTATAGGTTTTTCTACCAATTTTTGTGTGTTACAGTGCGAAGTGACGAATCTTACTTATGTGCAGAAGAGTTCAAAAGACAATTGTCCAAGAGGATAATAAAAGTCGCTTGTAACTTACTATAGTGTTCATTACACCTTCTTATTTTAATTTACTGACTCTAATTTATGTAGATTCATTCATCAATTTAATAAAAATTATATTTAAACCAACAAATCACTGGCATAAAACTAGTGTAATGAACATGATACTTGGCAACAGGAATTACAGCAGTGGCGTAGCTACTGTAGAGCAAACGTGTGCAATGCATAGGGGCCCACGAGTGTAGGGGGCCCTACCTTGGGCAGGTGAACTACGAATATCATCAAGATAAAAGAAAATAAAAACATTAGAAAACATTAACAAGGAAAATAAATATTTTGTATTTTTTTAAAATTATGACCAACATGGGAGGCGGGCCCTCCGACCATACTTGCATAGGGGCCCAAAATTTCTAGCTACGCCACTGAATTACAGTAACTTTTCTAGCATACCACATTTGGTTCAAGTTAAAAAGATTTTTATAAATAGTGAAATTAAATTGTTCAAAAATTTATTTTCAACATAAATTTATGTCTCACAATCGGCGATGTTGTTTGCAATTGTCACCTAAAATAGATAAGTATAGTGCAATATATATTTCGACATTCTTTAATAAATGCATTAATACAAGTATGAATATCTGTCTTTTGTATTTCAAACTATTTTTATAGATATTTGTTCGTTTTTATTGATTTTGACAGTTTATTAACGGTCGCTAATTTTTAAAAGACTGCCAGTGAGCTGTCGCTTAAAAATAAACAAATAAGCGACTGTCGCTAGGCAAACAAGCGACAAAGTAACGTACAGAATCGCACATTTCAGATCTAGCGATCGCTAAGAAATTAGCGATCGCTAATAGCTAACGATAGGTGTACAGAATAGCCCCGATTATATTGATTGCATTTTACTCGAAATTTTAGAAAAAATACTCAATGAGGATTGAAATGTGAAATAGCAAGGCTAAAATATATATACAGGCTGCTATATACGATATGTTAGTTTCATTTTTTGGTTTAGATTTGTCATCAACGACAGAGATAAGCTGTAGTATTACAGTCTAGCATTCATGCCTGGTTTGCGTCTGTAGTGGTCTGTAGTAGAAAATAGTATCGAGTATTTTAGGTAACTTGAAAACGATTGCAGCGCTGCGACGGAATAGTTTTACAAGCCCAATTTGACGGGGACCTTAATATCGATTTTATATAGTAATAATCAATACGACACTTACGTTAATTTTTTTCGGTTTGTAATTTTTCTTTATCATTCGTTTCTTCTAAAACAAATAAATTGTAAAATTCATAAGTATTAACATATATATTAATTACTTATGTTTCATTACTTTGTGTTTCTTCTTTCAAACATATTTTTGACAGTTCTTCCAGTTCTGTAACGAATAATTATATTTAATAAGATACCTGGTGATATACCAATTTCCATATTTACCATCCATCATTGTTTTGTATTAGTATCTTTTTTGTTTTTGGATCTCTATAAATATAAATAAATATTATGAATGGAAAATTATATGTTATCACAGAAAATTATAAGCAAAAAAATAAACACGTCTTACCGCTGCAATGATTATGAATAGAATAAACAAATTTTTATTTATCGTTATTTATTTTGGTTGTTTATTGTTTGTTGCTAGGTTGGACACATTCGTTATATTTTATTTCGCATATGTCACTATGATGAAGTGAATTATAGCACATTTCTTATGTTTATCAATTTTATTAAATAACAGTAAAAAATTATGCATAGATAGAAATGAATAAATTAAAATATATCGAAATATATATATATATATATATATATATATATATATATATATATACAGGGTGTAGAGAAAGTAATGCAACAAGGCTATATTTTTGTTATTATTAAATTTAGACAAAAATGTTTCAGACAAAAGTTACATGGTAAAAAGTACTTTATATTTCTGTGACCTTGAAATTCTCCTAAGCCATTACGCGCATGCGTTACGCAGTGCAACTTTAATTTTTTAAATGGCAACATACCATTTTGACAAAATTTTTGAATCGGAAAGACTTTTTACTTCCGGTAGTATAAAAATTTTCATAGATTACATAATCAAATTTTTAAGAAAAATAGGTATTAATTTAAGGTATTTAAGTAAAACTTAAGGAATAATCAGTTTACCTTTGTTTGATTAACAAGTGATGTGACAAGTAAACAATTTAAAAAATTATGAAAATTGCGTTGGTTGTCATTTATCAACTTGTCAACTTAGTATTAACAGAATAATAACACAATAGAATAATAATACTTACTTGGATTAGTGCAGCGTACTGTTGTTCTTGGTGGACTTGGTTATAATCTGACTTACTCTTGCACTCTGCAAAGTTATATATACAATTGTATACCTATACAAGATATAATTACAGAAAGCACAAATTCCAAAAGCTCATTAGAAATCGATACTTTATAATTACCTCTAATTATACATATACAAAATCTCGATAACTAATTATATTACCCGTATACGTATACAAGATATAATTATAGAAAGCACAAATTCCAAAAGCTCATTAGAAATCGATACTTTCTAATTACCTCATTAGGCTCCGGCGCCAAAAGAGAAAGCGGGGTAATTAGTGGGGCGGGTTGAAAGTACCTCCCCTTCTACTCACCATTCAGTCTCTCTACACATTCCCTTGCGCTGCAATGGGCATTGGTGTATCTTTCTTCGGGACTTCCTGGTATTGCATTGAGTATTGGTGTCATTAACCATGGCTCTAAGGGGTAGCCCGAATCTCCTACAATCACAAAGTTTCAGCACACACTATAAAATATGATCCAATTATTTACCCAATAACCATGATCCGCCATTGCCAGCATCGTAATTTGTACGCATATGGTTCCGTGCTTCCGACGTCTGCCAAATATGCGCGTCATGGGTCGATCCCGCATGCCTCGCATTTATATTTAAAATAACCAAATTAAAATCACAGATCTGTAAAGTAAAAGTAGAATTAAAAAAAAAAATGAAAAGTAAAAGTTATTACATACAATTTGGACATTCTCAGAATAGAAGCCCTTCCGGTTGTAGTAATTATGGTCTTCAATAACGGGTTTCAAAATTCGTATATGAGTGCAGTCGATGGCACCCAAAACTCCCGGTATTATACTTCTTAGCATAAATCTGAAATAATTTTTATTAACAATAAATTAGTTGATATATTTTTGCATATTTACGTTTGTTTAATTTTGGTCTTTTCTTGGTTCGTTGTGGGAAATTTCACCCAACGAGGCAATAGATGCTGTTCAATACACATAGTTACCTGTGTAACACACCGACTAACTACAGTTTGGCTCATTGCTAGGTGGTAATCTTCCCCTACATTTCGTTGATATGAACCAGTTGCATAAAAATTTAGAGCTGCTAGAACTTTTAAGTAAGCAGGTATTGCCGATATTCTCACTGTGACGTTTAAATATTGTTCCAAAATTGTAATAAGATGCATGACCCAAAACTGCGGGAAACGAAATAGTTCAACAAAGCGAACTTCCGGAAGTGTGAAAGGGTTGCTTTCATCTCTTAAATGCCTACGTTGAAAGCGTAGTTCTCGGCGCCTATTGTATTCACGCCCCCGTATAGCATGATGAGCCAATAAATAATCCATCTGATAAAATATATTATAATTAATTATAATTATATTATATAAAAATAGATACTTTGTATATTTTCACGTGCTTTATATTTTATTTGAAAGCTACATGTTTCGTCGGCATTGCGACATCATCAGGCAATAACAAAACAACAAAGAAGCATTTTTTATAAACAACAAAACAATATTATACATATACTAAACCTACTATAACAAAAAATTAATAAATAATATAAAAAGTTAAAAATAGTTATAAATACAAATAAAATCAAATAATAATACTACAATAAAATTTATAATAAACAATTAAATAAAATAGAATTTTTAATTTCTAATTGTTCATTAATTAAATTAAATTTTTTTAAATGTTTAAAAATTTCAATTGCTTCTAGAATATCTAATTTAAAACCTTTTTCACAAAAATGTAAAATTTTTAAACAATTAATATTATTTACAAAATGATTATTAGCTATTAGATGTTTTGCGAATGTGGAATTATATTTATTATTTTTAAAAGAAAATAAATGTTCGTTGAAGCGAATATTGGTTCAATTTCTGACAAAATTTCTAATTTATTACGTAAAAATGGTTTAAATATTTCTTTAAAATCAACATCAAAATTAAAAGATATAATATTTAATCAGAAAGACAAAATTGAAAATTTAAATAAATCAGGGGTGTATTTATTAACTTGTAGTTGCAAAGAAATATATATTGGCCAGACAGGGCGAAATTTTAATATTCGCTTCAACGAACATTTATTTTCTTTTAAAAATAATAAATATAATTCCACATTCGCAAAACATCTAATAGCTAATAATCATTTTGTAAATAATATTAATTGTTTAAAAATTTTACATTTTTGTGAAAAAGGTTTTAAATTAGATATTCTAGAAGCAATTGAAATTTTTAAACATTAAAAAAAAAAAAAAAATTTAATTTAATTAATGAACAATTAGAAATTAAAAATTCTATTTTATTTAATTGTTTATTATAAATTTTATTGTAGTATTATTATTTGATTTTATTTGTATTTATAACTATTTTTAACTTTTTATATTATTTATTAATTTTTTGTTATAGTAGGTTTAGTATATGTATAATATTGTTTTGTTGTTTATAAAAAATGCTTCTTTGTTGTTTTGTTATTGCCTGATGATGTCGCAATGCCGACGAAACATGTAGCTTTCAAATAAAATATAAAGCACGTGAAAATATACAAAGTATCTATTTTTATATAATATAATTATAATTAATTGAATATGGATTTTCACAAAGTAAATGAAAATACTATTTTATATTTTAAAATATATTATATTAAAAATTATTCGAATATAAAACTATTGCAGAATTACTATAAAAGAGATACTTACCAGTAAAATTAACAAATCTTTTCAATAAGAACACACTCTTTCACAGATAAACGCAGATGTGCAGTTGCACTTAATCAATTCTTGTTTATTAATACGTTGTTTATTGATTCGTTGTTTAGTAATTCGTCGTTAAGGCGCTTTAGCGAACGTTACCACTAATAATGATTAGTTCATTATCAGTATCAACATATATATTTATTTAGAGAACCAACAGTTTTTAACCTCAGGGGGTTCTCACGTTTTGAACAAGAACACAAATACAATTTAATAAAAATCATACTAATTTTACATGAGATATACATTTACATTCTACCCAATAAAGTTGTTGTAACTAAGGCTCTAATTTTAATTCTCAACTTGAATACTGCTTCTATTTGTAAATTACCGCCTAAATGACTCAAGAAGGAAGAGTCTTGGGTCTGCACAAATATTGTACATAGATATGTTAAGTGAACCAATTAGTTAGGATACTTCATAAGAATTAGTGTTGCATTAATATGACGATGGCTTATATTTTACGTAGATTAGTTTACAAGATGATTATAGAAACTATTATAATCCCAGCCATTGTCGTTCAATTCTGAATACCAATTTTATGCTGAATTATGAAAGATGCAAAGTATATTAAACCCTTGTCAATTATGTTCATAAGATAAATTATTTGGCTTTATCTTCAGAAAAATTTACATTGGAGGGTAATTTGTATTTGCTTTTCAAGATCTTGAAGTGGAACTTGAATTTTCTGAGAAATTTAGCTCTATTATTACCAGTTGATGTGCAAGGTATGAGCTGTCGGTTCCGTATAGATGTATCTACAACTCCACTAATATAAATATATATATATATATATATATATATATATATATATATATATATATATATAAATTCGAATTAACCTTTTAATAAAACCTGGTAAATTATAATTAACTTATTTTTTTTTATATGAGTGTAGTATTGACTCGTAGGAATTTATTTAAGTTGTACAGGTTATTGGGCGAAGGAGTCTGGGGAGAAAAAAGATGTTTTTCAACTAATCCTTGTATATTTCACCGAGTTTGTCGGCTTCATCAGCAACTGCGTGGTAAAACAAAATAAATACATGTAGTTTAACATGTGCAATAACAGTATTATATAAAATTGAACTTATGTGTACTAGTACAATGTAAAAAATGAAAATATGTATTGAAACACAAGTCTATATGTTAAAATATAAAATAATTAAATTACTTACATTAACTTAAGCACTAACCAAAAAATATATCATGACACTTGTGGCCATTTTGTGTTGGTGACAGAGTGGGATGTCATGTGGTACCAGTTTTGAAAAAGATTGGCGGGAGTTTTGAATATGTGTGGATATTAATTTAATTTTCTAAGGATGTTTTTGTACGCTATTGATAAATGTTGTGTGTCAATGTGGAGATTGATGCTGTTCGGGTCTGTCTGGTTATAGGTAGATTCAAGGAAAAGTCTCTGTTTAAAGTGTGGTTCTATGTCCATAATTTTAGTATTTTTGAAATCAAAAGTGTGATTATTTGTGACTGCGTGTTGTGTTAGAGCGGTTTGGTGTGAGAGGGTGGGATCATTTATATTGTTTTTAAATTTGTTGCAGGTATATTTATGTTGTTGGATTCTTTTATGAAGATACTGCTTGGTTTGACCTGTGTAAGTGGCAACACAGTCGGTGCATTTGATCTTGTAGATTAAGTTGGATTTGAACAGGGGGTGAGTTTTTGTTTTGTGTCTGTTATATAAGTGTGTTGTGAGATTGAAAGGTTTATGGGCTATTGAGACGTTGTGTGGGTGGAAAATGGAAGCAATTTTTTCTGAAAGTTGTTTCGTATATGGAATAGTGATGTAATCTGTGCCGTGTTGATTATTGTTATTTGTGGGACTATTGTTGTATACAATATTAGTAAGGAGTTTTGGGGAATAGTGATTTTTTGTGAGATCATTGAAAATTAAATTTAGGTTTTTTTGATGGAATCTTGGGTTACTAAGCTGGGTCATTCTATTTTTAAGATTCTTGATTAAATTGATTTTGTGTGAAAGTGGGTGTGATGAATGGAAATTTAAGTATCTACCTGTGTGAGAAGGTTTGCGGTACCAGTCAGTGATAATACTGCCATCTGTTAGTTTGATGAGTAGTGTGTCCAGGAAACTAATTTGATTATGGATTTCTGTTTCATGTGTGAATTGTAGTTTTGGATGGAAGTTGTTGAAAGATGTTATAATGGTGGTGATTTTGTCTTGTGGAACAGCGGTAATGATATCATCTACGTATCGTTTGAAAAAAGGGATGTGGAAATTAAGTGTGGGAAGAATGTTGTTTTCTACATGTTCCATAATAAGATTGGCCAGAGGGGCGGAGAGTGGGGAACCCATCGGAGTGCGTGCTATTTGTAAGTAGAAATTACTTTCATATTGTAAAAAGGCTGTAGTGGTGCATAGTTTTATGGCAGATTTGAATTGGGTCTTGTTAAGTGAGGTGTGGGAGGAGATAACTTGCCATTTTTCGTTTATGACTGTGTCGATTAATGGTAATGGGATATTTGTATATAATGATTTGACATCTAAGGAAATGAGTTTGTAAGTAGCTGGGATATTGATGGAGGTAATGAAATCAACAAAACTGAATGATTTCATATCATTCCATATACGAAACAACTTTCAGAAAAAATTGCTTCCATTTTCCACCCACACAACGTCTCAATAGCCCATAAACCTTTCAATCTCACAACACACTTATATAACAGACACAAAACAAAAACTCACCCCCTGTTCAAATCCAACTTAATCTACAAGATCAAATGCACCGACTGTGTTGCCACTTACACAGGTCAAACCAAGCAGTATCTTCATAAAAGAATCCAACAACATAAATATACCTGCAACAAATTTAAAAACAATATAAATGATCCCATCCTCTCACACCAAACCGCTCTAACACAACACGCAGTCACAAATAATCACACTTTTGATTTCAAAAATACTAAAATTATGGACATAGAACCACACTTTAAACAGAGACTTTTCCTTGAATCTACCTATATCCAGACAGACCCGAACAGCATCAATCTCCACATTGACACACAACATTTATCAATAGCGTACAAAAACATCCTTAGAAAATTAAATTAATATCCACACATATTCAAAACTCCCGCCAATCTTTTTCAAAACTGGTACCACATGACATCCCACTCTGTCACCAACACAAAATGGCCACAAGTGTCATGATATATTTTTTGGTTAGTGCTTAAGTTAATGTAAGTAATTTAATTATTTTATATTTTAACATATAGACTTGTGTTTCAATACATATTTTCATTTTTTACATTGTACTAGTACACATAAGTTCAATTTTATATAATACTGTTATTGCACATGTTAAACTACATGTATTTATTTTGTTTTACCACGCAGTTGCTGATGAAGCCGACAAACTCGGCGAAATATACAAGGATTAGTTGAAAAACATCTTTTTTCTCCCCAGACTCCTTCGCCCAATAACCTGTACAACTTAAATAATTAACTTATTTAATTACTACAGATGTAGATGCAAATGAGTATGACACTTTTCATTCAGCTGTCAAATTTATCAATAATGAATAAGAAAGCATAGTTACGGCACAAAAATACAGTGTTGCCGATGTGACAAATCCGACATGTTAACGGATTCCGTTTCGTAACGATTGCCTAAACAGGAGCTGTTACAGAATGCCTAGGTTACGGTTCTACCGTTCATTTACTACCGGTATCTAACGTTCCTGCTTGGAAACGGTTGAGTTAGAGAATCCCAGCCAATATGATGTTTTCAATTCGAAATAAAAATATTAAATACATTACGTACTCACCTTTATTTGATCCTGCAGTACATGAATTAAAGCATCACATACACCTAAAACGCATTTTGATACTGTTTGTGGTGAAAATTTGAATAGAAAAGATAGGCTTTTAGAACTATCACCAATTGCAAAAAATCTAAGTGCAACAGCAAATCTTTCTTGCACAGGAATTGCTTTTCTCATATCGGTGTCAGTTTTATTTATCAAAGGGCCTTCTTTATTTAACAGGAACTCAAAGTCAATAGAGGACATTCTACAAAAATTCTTAAATTGTCCTGAAGGTTCTCGTTTTAGGTCCTGTAACATGTGAGTGGCACTGTATCTACAAAAACCGGTTTAATTGTTAAGTAGCGAAATGTTTGAGATTTTCCTCTCAACATACCACATATTTAAGTTTAGAGAAACATTCTGTAGGTAAAAGATAAGATACTTACCTATCGCGACTTCTATTCAAAGATAGCATCCACCATCTTCTCTTATTTTTATTTTTAAATAACACGCACTCATTACCACAAATGCTGCGCAAGCGACGTCTTTTTTAGGACGACCGCTATCCATGGTGGTGCACATTCATAGTGCACTCCAGCCCATAATGTACCAATTTGCTGGCGTATTTTTAAAATAATGGTACAAGTCGTGTGAGCGCCTTTGCTTGTTAATGGCCTACATGAGCTGGTACACTTGCTAAGTATACGAACATTGGTGCATTCGTCAAGTACACCAGTCGTCTGAGCCGATTTTTCAAGACATCAATCCATTTTTATTTTTTTATAAGTTAAGTCTATAATCAATGGTTATATTAAATAAAAGCGATATAACCCAGTGGTAAATGAAAAAAAAAACCATTTTTGTTGTTCATTTTACCTATTTGTTCATAAATTTTCTATTTATTCCCATTTTATGTTAGTCATCGGTTTAGTCATTGATTAGGTATTTCTTCTGGCTAAGACATGCTAAATATGTTGTAAAATGAATAAGACAATTTGAAGCATTGTATTATATTGTATTTTTGTTCCCTAAAGACGAATTTCTGAAAAATCCTAGGTTGGGCCAACATGACAAGGGGCTCGTATATGTTTATTCACTATTTAGGCTTACATTAGGTAAGAGATTACTATAAAGATATATGCCTTACTTTTGCTGAAGAGACGTCGAAGCTCGCTCTCCGGCCGGACACCTCGTCGCGGTTCAATGGGAAGGATGGTGTTGCCCGTAATTTGGCACATCACACAACTGACCATATATTATCCACTCACAGATTCATAACTCTATACTCAACTTTTCGGAGAGATCTTTCTCTCTTTACATTCAAGCTACCACTGATTTTTACTTTCTTATACATAGTATAAAGGAAGTATAGGAATCATGAAAATTTTCGATTGCGAGATTTTGATGGAAATACATGTTTTGAGGTTCCCTGAATACGTTTTGACTATTTTCGCAATGACGTGTGTGGATGTGTGAGTATGTTCATTATCTCAAAAACGAGCAAAGGCAGAACAATGAAACTTCATATTTAAAAGTTTATTGATTATATGAAAAGCTGATTAGATTTTTAGCGTAATCGCAGAACCGGAAGAGGAAGTCTACTGAACATTAAAATCGAACATTGCGAATTATTGGAGAAAATAAACGAGATATGGAAAAAGTTTTCAAATAAAAGTTATGGGAAACAATAATTTTAATAAAAAATGTATTTTTGTTCTATCTATCCAATTTTGAGTAAAATGTATTTATATATTGGCATGTATTTAAAATGTCATATATGCTATAAAAATAAAACAAAAACAAAATATTTACAGAAATACGCATTTGAAATGTGAAATATGTGCCAATTTAAACTGAGTATAAGAAAGTAGTGTGGCCACACCAGATTTTTTCATTCGTATCATATTCATACACAATCTTATGGCGCCATCATTTTCTCACTCAGTCCGCAATTCATTTGTTACAGACCACACGCATCATCGATTTATTCGAGGTTAGCAAAACATTCCCTCAGCATTTGTCATAGCCAAAACATCTGATTCACCACAATCCTTCTTTACAAATTTTTGCATTATAAAACATTCGGGGCTATTCTGTACATCTGTCGCTAACTTCTAACGATCGCTAATTTCAAGCGATCGTTTATATTTTAGCGATTGCTCTAGCGACAACACACAAATTGCGATTCTGTTGCTACCTGTTGTCAAGCTTGTCGCTAGTTTACGCGGTACTCCTACGTATGAACGAAGCATCGCTAGATATCTTGCTTAAATGTCAAATAAACAAATTCAAATATTTTAAGTATATCTATTATAAATAATTGATTAATTACATAATTAAGTAATTAATGAATAGAATGGAAATGAGTAAGTAAAATTATTTGAATTGTTTTTATATCAATACATATTGGTTATGTTTTTTGGTTATAATATAATTGTAATGCAGTGAGACACGTATAATTGTTCCAGTGTTAATTGAATATTAACGCAAAGCATGGTGTTTTAGAGGATATCTGATTCTTGATTTGAAAACTCCTATAGGCTTTTCTCCAATATTTCGTGTGTTACAGTGCGAAGTGACGAATCTTACTTATGTGCAGAAGAGTTCAAACTTGAACATTTTGGCCCGAACGAACAGAACAAGCACTACGTGCAAGCAGAATGCGTCAAGTGTGGACCTGTCTCCGAGCAGAATCGAACGCGCCAAATGTTTTCCGGAGCGTGTTGGTAAATCGGAATTGCTCAAAGAGATTCAGCTGCTCGCTGGTGCGCAATTTGGATGTGTTTTTCAACTTTTCGGAGCATTCGCGTTGTTCGGGTTATTTGACATTTACGTTCATAGGTTAGGAGCAACACTTGATGTTGAAAATGGAGTGGAACAGGGAAAACTGTATGCGGCTCATTGACGAATACGAAAAGTTTCCTGTGTTATGGGATCCCAAACATGGGATGTACTGTAATAAAATAAAAAAGCACGATGCTTGGACAATGATTGAGGAAAATATAGGATGCAACGCTGGTGAAGCAAAGAAGAAAACGGAAAGCATGCTTGTCAGCTTCCGAAGAGAGAAAGCTAAGGGAAAACAATCTGTGGGAACTGGCAAAGGTATTTTTCTTCTACAAATATCTTTTCCGTTAGTTATTTTCGACTCCTTTTATTATAAATATTGACGAAATTTTGGACAGACTGAGTCAGGGATTAAAATTGAGGTTAAAGTATTTTTCGCTGATTTTTTCCAGGTTCTTTAGTCTTAAAATATTGTAATATTATAATATTTTTAAATAGTTAATGGTATAAATAGTTAATAATATAAAACATTGTGATAAACTCATAAAATTCACTGTCATACATCAGTTTTGATGGTATTCATGTAAGTAATTTTACCATGTAATCACAATCTTTTAAGTTATTAACCTGTAATAACATATTTTTTATATTACTATAATTTTAGACTAAAGAGATTGGGAAAAATTCAGCGAAATTGAATTTGAAAAATTATTAGTGTCCGAACATTTATGTGTTAGGGCTCGTATATATATGTAAGTACATAAACATTTTCGCCTAAATTTCAACGTCCAAAACTTCCTCAATATTTAAACATGTTTTACTTTTTCTTCAGTTACAATTATTTTGTTTTCATAGGCAGACATGAAATTTATGTTTCAAAGTGGTATGCTTATACACGTATGGCGTTTCTTTTGGACAGAGATGAACCAAGAGATACATTAAATTCCTTGGAGGTATGAATATGGAAAACAATCATTTTTACATCAAAATCGAACATTGCAAATTATTGGAGAAAATAAAATAGATATGGAAAAAAATTAGAATTAAAAGTTATAGGAAACAATAATCCTGAGTAAAAATGTTCTGCATTTGTTCTATCTTTAACCAATTTTGAGTAAAATGTATTTATATTTTGACATATATTTAAAATATCATATATGCTGTGAAAACAAAACAATGACGAAATATTTACAGACATACGCATTTGAAATGTCAAATATGTGCCAATTTAAATTGAGTATAAGAAGTCGTGTGGTGACCGCACCAGATTTTTATAACTGTATTTTATTGAATGCGGGACAATCAGAACTAAGCACAGCTTACAATTTTCGGAATAATTAAAAAATATGATGTATGAATGAAATTACATATTAAATTATTATTATTCGTTATTATTCAGTTATCATGTTTTTATACATGTAGTCTATGTTTGCTTCAGGGAGAGGCACCACCTAATAAAGAACCTGACAGTATATTAGACCAAGAAGAAAGGGAAGGTGTTGATAATACACAAACATTTCAAAATGATGTAATAAATCCGGAAATACCCCAAACTCCAGTCGCAAGTATATGTCATACAGCACAGAAATGTAAACGAAGAAAACTTTCGGAGTCCGCAGACGATTTGAAAGTAAAAGAAGCTTTTGAGATTCTAAAAAACTCGCTGAATGCCAATGAATGTGGCGTCTATGGGCAACATGTCGCTCACAAATTAAGAAATTATGCTAGGAAAACAAGAGACATAGTCCAACATCATATTAATGCAATACTATTTAATGCTGATATGGGAGAATATAGCAGTAATGACAGTAGACTATCTTCCGCTTCGAATTCAAGTTCTTCCGTATATTCCCTGTACCCAAATCAAGCTTCAGCTTTACCCATGTGGAATACATTACTTCTTGCCCAATCAGTTACTGATTTACCTACCTCCACCCCTTCGCCACAAGCTCAGAATGAACCGCAGCAGTTTACGAATTCTACTACTGTGAGTGAATTCGAAGTAGATTCGCTGCTATAATAAAAATCCGCAAATTTAAAGTTTAAGCTTGTTTTGTTCATGTAATTTTATATTTTAAGTAATAAAAGCCAAATATATAATATAATTAAATTTTACCTTTATTTGTTATATCATTGTTATTATCACTTCTCCAGTTACGAGGAACAACATTTCCCGCGTTGTCTTCCCGATCAAATGTTCCAAGAGGAGTATATGTATTTCTAGATGAGTTTTTCCGTAAAAAGTTATGTAGACATACCGTTGCCATAACTACATATTGTGCCTTTTCTGGTTCTAGTAACATTGGTTTTTTCAAAACTCGAAAAACTACTGAAATAATACCAAAAACATTCTCCACAATTCTTCTTGCACGACTGAGATGGTAATAAAATTTTCTTTGGATATAACACTTGTAAAAAAAAAATTATCTTAGCACTTCAATACAATATGATTATAAAAATAATAAATCATGTTTTCTTACCTTTATTTGATCCTTTAAAACCAAAGTTAAAGCATTACAGGTTTCTGCTACAATTACATTTTCAATAATTTATTTTTATTGATACAAGTTTGAATATCTGTCTTTTGTATTTCAAACTATTTTTATAGATATTTGTTCGTTTTTATTGATTTTGACATTTCATTAACGATCGCTAATTCTTAAAAGACAGACAGTGAGCTGTTGCTTGGAAATAAAGAAATAAGCGATCGCTAATAGCTAACGATAGGTGTACAGAATAGCCCCGAATATAGGATATATAGTAATTTGTACAATACCAGAGGTATGATATTAATACATTTTTTGTTCCTTTTCTTGTTAAAATGTTGAGTCAAATATGTCTCTTTTTCTTTATTATACATTTATATATTGCGTTTAGTTAATAATGTTATGATAGGTTTAGAATTTCGGTGATATCTAAATGGTGGGGAACTTCCGGCTTCGTTTGTCATTCCATTATTAATGTTATGCTCTGGAATTTCTCCTCTTGTATTTTTTGGTCCAACCGTATCGTCATTCATGTTATCGTTGTTCAAATTTTCTTCATGGGTTTGTTCCTGTTCTATGTTTTCATTGGAGAATAGTGATGACTTTTTCCCTGTTCGTCTTCGATCTCACTATCTTCCGTTGAAGTACTCCCCGTTGACTCTTGGTCCCTCTCATGACATTTTTTTAGTCGATTAGCATGAACAATTTGTTCTTTCTGACATTTTATTTCAGTAGTACGAAATGTCACCAGTTCCAATTGTTGCTTTATCCTATAAGGTCCATCCCATTGTTTTAATAATTTCTTCGAAATTCCGATCTTGGTTGCCATTTTATGTAAATACACTCTATCTCCTACTTGTATTTCGACTGATTTACTTTGTGCGTTGTATTATTTCTGTCGTTGTTCGATGACTTGTAATTGTTCTATATAGTTTTAAATGTAGAATTTAATCGAGCTAAGAATTCTGAAAGTAATTTTCATCATAGTCATATTTTACTGTACATGGTTTTAAAATCTTTTCAAGTGGTAAAGCTATGTGCAACAAAATTGTAAATAAGAAATAAAACGGGTAGATGTCCGGATATCGCCCAGTTGGCTGGTCTGCGTCCTTACACGACCAAGCCAGATGACCCTGAACCTCCTTTGGCAACACATACTTTGGGTGACCTGCTTGAAGATCAGAACTTGACTTCGGTTAGAAACAGAAAATAACTAACCGGTAACCAACGACGTCCTTCGGTCTGTTAGTGAAAAAAGAACTCATACTTAGGTCAGGAAGATAAGAAAAGTAAATAAAATATGCCCAAAAACGATAATCTAGTGAAGGTTACAATTAGGAACATTTAGACGAAAGTACGGAAGGGTAATCTGAAATACGGGACAAAAAAAGGGTCGTGCCAGGAATTGATAATATATTCTTTAAAACATATTTAAATAATCCATATTTCATGTATTTAGATTATCGAATAAACTAGATGAGCTACGCTGGTGACTAGGTGTAAACAGGTCTGTCATTAAATCATAATTATTGTACAAACTAGTCAACTTTATTGTTTTATCAAATGGTGTGCTAACCTATGAATATTAGAATAAGGAAATATGTACTATATTGAAATGAGACGGGTAAATGGAATGAAAATCATGATAAATTTAAACGGAGTGGATAACAGCAAATTGTATTTCAGATTGATGACATAAGAGTAGTGAACAAATACTGATACCTACGAAGAAAGGTGGAAACCCAAGACATCAGGGCAAGGAAATGTACAAAGCCACAAAAAATGTAGTAACAATTTTATAATTGTTACACTGTCTTCTCTGATCGTTCACCACTTTTTTGGCCAGCTCGTCCGCCGGGTCGTTCCTTGTCGTGTGCTTGTATCTAAAACCATTTCGCTTCCCCCCCCCCCTGGTCCTCTATTGTGAGTAACATCACCCTGATGTTTACCATCGTCTTCGTTGGTTTTTCTCAGGCCTCGAATCCTGTCTACGGTCGCTTTGCTGTCTGACATGACCGCGCATTTTTTGATGACGTTTGCCTTACCATTTATGTACTGGAACGGCATTTTTATTGTCCTCAGCTGCCCTTGTGTGTTGCTCATTGTCTCGTACGTGACTCGTTGGTATACACATATACTACCTCCTCCACCTGATAAATAAATTCTGGTTTATCTGCCGGATGTGCTCTTCCTGTCGTTGCCATGGTTCCGTCCATTTACGCTTTTCAGATACGTACAAGGTATCGTATTCGATTACACAAACTCTACCATTAATTACATTAGCACCTTTCGTATCACGTGAATGTGAGTCGATGAAGTAATATTTGTTATCATAATGCTTGAATCCTAGTGTCTTGGATGCAGTTATTTAGGCTTCAGCTTGCTGATCTGTGGACATTCTGATAAGGGCTTCTCCTATGTCATTTCCACATTGTCACGATTAACAGCATCCTGCAAAATCCTACAGAAACTGGTTTCATCATCATATTCAATGAATACAGGATACGCTGGAGTGTTATTTATAGACAAATATCGAATACTCTCATACATGCCATCGCCTTCATTCATGCTTACATTTAGTCTGTTTATAAACCATTTGCAAGGTGGAAGAATGGCTGCTCTTACGATGTTGGCGAGTACCATTACGCAACATTGAACACCGGCAAAGCCTGATGTGAATACTTCCAGATTAGCTTGACTCCACGAAGCTCGTTCAATTCTTGTCACCTCATTGATTGCCATATAACCGCTCACATCTGGTTGTTCAATGGATTCGACGGGTTGTTTTTGAGTAATTCGTATCAAATCTTGTTCACATAATCCAGTATTCATGACGACATCTTTGCCAGCCATCTTAAAGCGTCAAATACTTTAGCACGTGACACAGAGACCGCTCTTGTGCTGTTATGGTTTTCAACCATTTCTGTGTTATCAGTTAATTTTGGCAGCATGTTCGGTAGCTTCTCATTAATTTCAAATAAGTCTTGAGTAAAGAGCACAACTTGACTACGAAAACAATTTGTCCAAATAGTCCATTGAATTTGACAATCTTCACAAATGGTATGATTCTAGATAGGAGTCACTGCTCAGACTGTGATAATTGTTGAATAACATCAGGTATTGCACAGGATACTTGAGAAAAAGAGAAACGGAATTTTTTTATTTTAGGATTAGTTTTAATGAATGAAATTAGTCTACGCATAACAACATATTATTGCAGTAACAACAAATATGGAATAAATTATTATTAGTAATTATTGTAACTATTATTACAATTGCAGCTGCTGTTTCAATAAGCTTGCTTATGCTGATTTTAATTAAAATATGCCAGTTTTAAATTCAACGATGGATTCGTCAGTGAATTATAGAACTTGCCTAACATAAAACTTAACGGGGTAAAAAATTGTCGGAAATCGGACAAGGTCCGCTGACGTATCGATATACATATTTTATATCTTCCCCAGAGCTTCTTTATAAAAATTTAATAGAAACATGTAATCAAATTTTGAAAAACATTTAACATTAAAAAAAAAAACGAAGTTAGAAAAATATTACAAAGCAGTATGTTCGTAACAGTGACCAGTGAGTGACCCGTAAAATCAATATAAAACAACAAATGTGAAATCATAAAAATTACAAAATGTAATATCATTGGTTGTACAAAAAATAAAGTACAGCAATTAGGTCAATTGAAAAAAATGTATAAATTTAATTATAAAAAAAAATACAAATTATTACAAACACTACAAACAAAATTTTAAACTAATTTTGTCCGAAGTTAACTTTTCGGGCCTTTTTATCGATGAAAGAGCAGAAAAATCTAGATTTTCAGCTGTGTCATTTTCAGTTGCCAGAGTTCCTAAACTGGAAAGTCTGTCTTGAGACATTGTAGATCTTAAATGTTTTATTAGTTTACTAGGTTAAATGCACGTCATACGATGGAAAAATATTAATTACGGACATGTAAAAAAACCTTGAGTAACATAATCCATTTGAAATATTTATTATTATTTTTTGTTGATATTTTATATCTTTAATCTGATTTAAATGCAGGTCACTTCATAAATACTTTAAATATTAACAGCCGTATTAATAATGAAATTAGTAGCCACTAACATGACACTAAAAACTTACTAGCAAAATTCTTATTAATAATCAAGTTTAATTGTCTACTATCCTTAATTGTCTACTATATTTTTAGTAGCGTTCCTACCCATGTTTAGGTAGCTGCTAACCACTTAAACTCATAGCATAATATTTATAATTGCATATATAGCTGTTTTTTAAACTATTTCCCCCCAAAATGAATTTAATTAACATTAATGAAGAAATAGTTGAAGCTGATGAAGCAGACATGGTTATAATTCGAAATCTTAAAATATATTTAGAGCGCGTAAATCCATTCGAAATATATGACGATAAAAATTTTAAAAATAGATATCGAATGAGAAAACAATTAGTGCAATTTGTGATTGACTTAGTCCAAGAGCAACCTGCGCCTATACCAAGTAAACCTGGTGGTGCTATAAGTGTATCTTTGCAAGTGCTAGCGACAATTAGATATCTAGCGAAAGGAGCATATGGCCAAAACATAGGCAAGTATAAATATCTATGTTTACGTATAATTAAACATTGTACATAGCTTATATTTGCATAGGTGATCAACACGGCTTTTCACAACCTGCATTAAGTTTGATTGATAAAAGAGTTGTAGAAGCTATTGCAGCATATAGGGAAAGGTTTATAAAGTTTCCTGAAGGCAACGAAGTAAACAAAACCAAGGAAGAATTCTACAATATTGGCCAGTGCTCATCTGTAATAGGTGCAATTGACGGTACCCACGTTAAAATTAAATGTCCAGGTGGCGATTACCCGTTGTTATACTTAAACCGGAAAGGATACTACTCGCTGAATATCCAAGTACAAATATTTGATATAATATCAAAGCAAAACATTTTTCAATTACATTCTAACAGGTTGTCACTGATGCCAAATGCAAGATAACAGATATTGTAGCCAGGTGGCGAGGAAGTACTCATGATTCTAGAATCTGGAATAACTGTGAATTGAAAAGAAAATTTTGAAGGAAATTATAAAATTATATATGGTATTGTTCTTCATGTTTCAGCTTCATTTTATGTAACTCATCTGCATATTTTATAGTTTGTTCGATTCGCTGTTTATTTAATTCATATAATTTTTCTTCGTACTCCGTCATTCTTTTTGAAAATGTTGTACGTGATTTCTTTGCTGGAGTTTCTTTACTGTTAACAATTTCGCTATAGTTTGGTTTGTCAGCGTGTTGTGGTTCACTATGAATACATGTTTCCTGGATAATACAAACATTTTCCTCTTGTGCTTTTGATACCTCTTTATTACTTAATGATGGTGTAATCTAAAAAAAATGTATAAATGTAATGGTAGTTGCAGCATACAAAAAAGAAATTACATTATCACTGTCAAACGGATTTTTATCCTCTGTGAACTCATGTGGTATCAATTCGCATATCTGCCATTCAATTTCAGTAGGTTGAACAGGTGGTGGACCTCCACCTGTTTGTTTGGTACATGTCTTAAAGTTCCTTACATTGGTTTTAGTTTGCACTTTCATACGTTGCCACTGTCCTTTCATTCGACTTACATCTCTAACGTAACCTATCAAAATAAAATATATTTGACATGTAATACTCAAATTATGATTACCAAAACACACACCTTCATGCAACATATCTTCTTGTATCGTTCTCCAGGCATTGTCCTTTTTTCGATTTGTAATGGCACATTTTTTTTTTATTTACAATTATGTGCATATGGTTTTTAACTGCATTTACAAACACCGCTTTGTCTTCCTCGCTCCAGTTGTGTGCCCTGGGACGTTTTATCTATAAGCAATATTACAAAATATATTTTTCTTAAATCACTTTTGTTTTATATATTCTAAACGGCAGTCGATATATAAATAATAAAAATAAACCTACCTCCATTATTAGTTTTTCCTTAAACACAAACTGACACAAACAATAATCTGTTCTTTGACAGCTATATTTGTTATAACGCGCATGCGTATATTATACCGTACAATGTTGCCACGATAATATTTTACTAAATATTCTACTAGTTAGTACCAACTAAATTTTTATTTATTAATAGGAACGTCTTAGCAACATATAAGTGGCTACTAGTTAAAACTCTACAATCGCATTGATTATCAATACGGCTGTAAATGTTTACCTTACATGCCTTTAAATATGTCGTTACACTTTTAATAAAACTCTATAAATTAAATGTCAATTCGTTCGACGACAATGACAGCAAACAGTGATTTGATAGATAAACAAAACATCGCCTCTTGCACTTATAGTCGGCTTGGTCTGTTTTGCTTTTGTCAACAAAACACCCAATGAAAACGCTCTCAGACGCGGAGCAGCTGCAGCAGGGCCTTAGCGCTTTATATAATAAGATGTTTTGAAAAACTTCGTTTTTCACTTGCTACAGTGACCGGTATTATCAGTAATATTCGCAGCAATCCATACATTTGGATATACATCTTGTATATTATGTTGTATAAAGTTTAGTACAATAAGCAGAGTGATTTTATCTCTAACCTTACCATGAAAAGAAGTTTTAATACTGATTAATTCATCACAAAGCAGAGTAGTGTCTATGTCAGATTTCGAACCCACCGTCAGTTTAATTTGAAAATCGATGCATAATTTATAAAGTTCCTCTCTTTCTGGTAGATTGTGTATATTGTACAAAAACCCCAGGTTTCTGAATATTCATCTAATTATTCAAATGTTTCTTTCATTGGCATTATAGATGTATCTAACAGGGAATTGAAGAATTCTACTTCTAACTTCTTTTCAGGGCAAACGATATACTCATCTTTAGTAATTTCATCAAACTGACGTTTCACGCGTTTTATTCTTTGTAATGGTTTAAATACTGGCTGAATTTGTAGTTTCTCTGCCAAAGTTTTTGTTGTTATTATGGCTTCTTTAAAACCTTGATGTCCATATATTTTTAAAAATGAGCAACATTTCATCAGCATTTCTGCACATTCGGCGATGTCCATGTCTTTTGCTTGAAGCGTTTTACTAACAATATTTATTTGGAAAAGAACGTTGTACCAGACAATTAAAGTTACAAGAAAACTGAAATCTTTCAACTGTCCTGTCAGTGTGATTTATTCATGTGCTATATCAATATCGCAACCCTTAATTTCTGACAAAGTAATCAAAGCATTATGAATATTTAATACCGAACTGCTTTGACACTCCTTATTTTCATTTCCCATCGTGTGAGACGTAGTTTTTTTTTTTTTTCGAAGAAAAGATTTGTACGTAATCAGCAAGAATCTTCCATTGATTGACTGAAGCTGAAAATAGTGTTAATAATCTTTGAAGGATTCCAAAGTTACCGATTTCTTTGAAGATTCGAGTAACAGTACAAGATTTAAATTGTGGCTGCCACAAGGCACATACGAAGCTAGTGAGTTTATATTATAACGTTTTTACTTTCTTATACATAGTATAAAGGAAGTATAGGAATCATGAAAAATTTCGATTGCGAGATTTTGATGGAAATACATGTTTGAGGTCCCCTGAATACGTTGTGCCTATTTTCGTAATGACGTCTGTGTGTGTGGATGTGTCTAAATCAGTGCTACCAGAAGCATTTTATCGTTTTCCTAACAAAATTCGATAGAATTCCTCAAAATTCCTCACACTGGACTTAATCGAAAAGCGATTCATCAGTGTTTACACCACTGCGATGAGTCCCTATTCGAGTCATATGATGGGTTTTCGAGCTGAAATCATTTTCAGTGGAGGCCCTGATGGCGTAATGACCCGTTCGAAATTCAGTCAAAATTTCAGAAATTAAAACACTTGACAAAATAGTTTCTTCTTTGTATGAGTTAAATTAATAAGGTTATATTATGTTTTATTAATAGACCTTTTCTATTAAAAGTGCAACGGTGTACACCAGGGGTGCTCAGATTTATACCATCGGCGATCTACCATACAAGCATTAGGCGGCAAGCGGTCGACTAGGAAAAAATAAAATATAAAAGTATTTATTAATTGATAAGATGATCATATATAAATAAGTATTATAATTGAAATAATAAGTGTTCTATAACTAATGTTTTTTTGATGTCGATGCATGGCTCTGCATGTCCTCTGCATACTTTTCATATGATGGCACGTAATTACTAAGTGAATTAAGATATTCATCACCGATTACGATATTTAGATTTAATTATTTTCATTTCGGAAAACGCAGTCTCGCATAAATAAGTTGACCCAAATAATGCTGTTAACTGAAGGGCAATTTCTTTCGAACATGGATATTTGTCTTCAGATAAACAAGTCCAAAATTTGTTATCTGTTGCTGTGGCTTTGAGATGTATATCTTACATAAGACCTCATTTTCGATAGTTATTAAGTCCAAATTGAACGTGTTTAATATTCCAGAAGCAATCTTTTTAAATATCCACACAAGAAAATGGATAACACATGAAAGTTATAATATATTTAATGTTCTTTTCTTTATTAATAAATAATAGATTAAAATAATTGTTAAAGAATTATTTAGTGCCCTTTTATAAATTGAATGCATAAGAAATGTAAAAAATGTAATATGTAATCGATCGACTTAAAACCCTCTCGCGATCGACTTAAAAACCTCTTGCGATCGACCAGTCGATCGCGATCAACCGTTTGAGCACTCCTGGTGTACACTGTACCGGAATAAACAAACGAAAATCCTCCATTTTCCTCACAACCCTAGTCCCCTCACAAATTCTTCAATACGCCTTTTAATTTGTCATATTGAGGAATTCCTCACACATTAGCAACACTTGTCTGAATGTTCATTATCTTAAAAACGAGCAAAAATAGGACAATTAAATTTCATATTTAAAAGTTTATTGGCTATACGAAGAGTTGATTAGATTTCCTGCAAAACAACAACATAATCGCACAATTTACTGAACATTAAAATCAACCATTGCGAATTATTGGAGAAAATAAAAAAGATATGGAAAAAGTTTTGAAATAAAAGTTATTGGAAACAATAATTTTAAGAAAAAAATGTTCTCTGCATTTTTGTTCTATTTTTATTTAATTTTGAGTAAAATGTATTTATACACTGGCGTGTATTTAAAATATCATATATGCTATGAAAACAAAACGAAGACAAAATATTTACACAAATACACATTTGAAATGTCAAATATGTGCTCATTTAAATTGAGTATAAGAAAGTAGTGTAGTGACCACACCAGATTTTTTTTGACAGGTAAACGGCAGATTTATTTCGAGTAGCAATTAAGACCTGGCTGTACGCGAGTAGAAGTGAGAGTGTGTCTCGATTTGTGACCGTAAGCGAACGTGCAAAAAAGACCCCGTCAGAGAAAGAAGTAAGTGAGATAAGTTGTGAGGTCGTGAGAGAGGAAAGTGATAGTGTTTAAAACATCGTGTGTTACTCCAACTACGGTCGTTCTACTACGGCATATCGAACGAGTGACCATGGTCTACGCCGTTTGAAACGGTGGATAACTTTGTGACCGCTATGCTGATTCCTAGACCCAAGGTGGATTCATCTGGACCTTGATTCCTGTAAGGAACTCCCTTCTCACCGGACGAATCGACCACCTTCATTATGAAGGGATCTTCGTGGACCACGCCCTGACTTCTGGCTCATCATCCTCTGATAAGTATCTTCTTGTTCTTCACCTATCACCACGTGTTACGCACCGGCAACCCGCCGTACTCGATCACTCTCGAGTGAGCGTACGATTTCTCTCGAATACGAGTCACTTTTCCTCCCCCTACTCTGCGTCGTGTGTTCTGTCAATGACCCCTGTGCTACGACAGAGAGCACCTGGTTGTTGTCAATTTGTGCAATCTTAAACATTTCAATTTTGTAATATCGTATGTTAACCTTTGTTACTTCTGTTAATTAGTAATTTCATATTTAATTCCATTTGTTTCACATTAGTGTAGTAGTATTATTATAGTATAGAATAACATCTCCTCCCCTCCGCCTTTGGGCGAACCGCAGCTCAGCGCTAGCGTGGATGCGTCACGTTATTGGTTCACAAGATGACAGGTCTGGGTTAGCCTACCTTCCCCATTTTCATTTTTATTTACGGACGCACGCACGCCACCGAGTATGATTTTCACCCCGTAAGTAGTTTACAAGTTAATTTAGATCTATTATTATTATTAAAATCTATTTCATACATGTTGTATACATTTCTTTGGCGCACCTCTAACATCGACAGTTTGAGAACGTCACGATTCTTTCTTTACGCGAAAACTGGATCGGGTCGCGTTATTGGTTCACAAGATGACAGGTCTGGGCTAGCCTACCTTCCCCATTTTCATTTTTCATTACGGACGCACGCACGCCACGGAGTATGATTTTCACCCCGTAAGTAGTTTATAAGTTAATTTAGATCTATTATTATTATTAAAATCCATTTCATACATGTTGTATACATTTCTCTGGTGCACCTCTCACATCGACAGTTTGAGAACGTCACGACTCTTTCTTTACGCGAAAACAGGATCGGGTTGCTCGGGCCCTGGGTTATGTTTTGTATAAGGATGATCCTCAGACGGGCCATGTTAGCGGTCTCCATCATTTAAACTAATATTATTTGCCATGTTTCCATCTGCTGAATACGTCGATTATAAATCCTTAAGATCTGTTATAAACCTATCTCCAGTGTGTTGACTGAATATGTGCCTCGGTCAGTTAAATTCTACTTTTGTTTTTGTGTTGATTTTCTTTGCGTCCGAGAGCTGGTTACCGTTCCTTTGCCTTGTGACTCCCGTGAATCAAATTTTCCGATACTTTTGAGTCACCCAAAGTATCGTGGTGTCCACCACGAACCCCCGCTATCCGACCCACGCTGTACGTTAGTTCGTACCCTGGCCGACTTGACCAGCTGGTTGCCGTTTATCACTCCAGCCCCCGGAGAAGGGCGTGATAATATTTAAAACCCTTTTTTGCACACCATAATTGTTTCCTGTCATATTCGAGCCGTTATCGTACCCCTGACCTCTGCAGTTCGAGTCCGAGTTTAGTTATGTCGATCAAAACTTCAATAGTATTATCTACAGAATCCTACAGTGTTCTTTAATTTTTATTTTATCGTCTGATAAGTCTACAAATCGAATTGTAAGAGATAGTTGTTCTTTCCGAGAAACGTCTAGGGTGCAGTCAGCTATAATTGCGTAATATATGGCTTTCAAAGCTCTAGATATAATTAGGTTATTTACGTTTTCAGCCAGTAACTTTATTAATTCATTTTAGATACTTTTTCCGAAATAATTATCCGTTTTATCGCCTTTCATTGCAAGTGTTAAATGGTTTTGTTCTGACTTTATTCGCATTTCCGTTTCCACCCACTGCTGATAAAATTTCGTATGAATTCTCATGAATTCTTACAGTTTCAAATAAATGTTTCCGTTTATTAAAATTTTCTACTATAATAAAAGCTTGAAAAATGTCGACCTTTTGCACAGGAAATTTATCGATGGCAATCTGTTTTGGACTAAATTTAATTAAATGATCTACAATGTTGATAATTGGAAAAACTGGCACGTTGCCACAATCTTTTAGTTTTTCTTGAGTATACTTAATCCACGAACTTCTCACCATAAATCTTTTGTTTATTATTTTCTTCGTCCAATTCCATCCCGTGACTTTGAACCTTATACTTGCTTTTTTTGTACAACAATTTCAAATATGTTGTTACAATTAGTCTAGAACAGTGGTTCCCAACCTTTTCTAAGGTACGGAACACCTTTGCAAGAAATATTCTTTTGGCGGAGCACCCAAGGTAAAAAGACAATGGCCCGTATGCTCACCTCGCTTTTATAGCACTTTTCTACAGTAGTGCTGTCAAAAGCGCTTTTTTGTTTCGTATGCACACCTCACTTTTTCGTCGCTTTTATCAAAATTACTGTTTACGCAACTACGGTACGGCTGAACGTTAGCTGTCAAACCTGTACATCGTCAACGACCAATCAGATACAAGTACTAGTTTAAAATCTATTCAAATTCATATCTCTGTGCAGCATGGATATGAACAGTAAATACCAGTCTGTACATATCTTTTCTATTTTAAATCTATTCCAATTCAAATCTTTGTTCGCCATATACATATATGTACAGTATATACAAGTTTATATATTTCTTTTGTTATTTATTTGTAATTGTTATAATGTAACATACAGGAGTTTTCCAATTCAGTGTAATTCAAACGTTTGTGTGGTGTGTTGTGAATTGTGATACAGTAAACTGTAAGTACATATAATTTTAAGTTATTTCGTTATGTTTATTTGGAAATGACATATTGTTGATATGTAAGTATAGTAAATAAATAACGTGGTAAATGAATGAATTATTTTAATACTAAATATATTAACAGTAATATCATCAAATTAATTTTTCATTGTACTGTACACATATGTCGAAAATGACAAGAAAAGTATTTACACAAGATGAAAAGGAATTGTTGATTGTGTTTGTCGGTCAATAAAAGCATACTAGTCTATTTAAGACTAGCTAAATCCCGTCTAAACATAATAATGGACTGGAACACAATGTAGCAATGCGAAATAAATAATGCAATTGTTTTGTAATTATTATTATTTTTTCCTAAAATAAGTTCTCACATCAATACATGCATTTATTATATCGTTTATTATATTTATTATATCATATTTGCAATTAAAAACCGTCAAAATATAGTAAACCGATCGTAAATGCACCTATAAAAGTGGGTTATACCACTTTTATGTACGCGCCATCATATCTGACCAAATAGTGCACTTTTATCGGCTAAAAAGTGGGTAAGCATATAACCGCTTTTTGAGATCGCTTTTTCGAAGCGCTATTTCGTTAAAAGTGAGGTGTGCATTAGATCGCTTTTACAACGCGCTTTTTCGAGCACGTTTTCGTTAAAAGTGCTATAAAACCGGGTGAGCATACGGGCCAATGTTTTTATAAAATAGGAAAATTACAATTTCATACAAATATTTATTGTTATATCTTAATATTTATTAAACAAAATCTATTCATATAATTATAATAAGTATATAATTTAAAAATAATGACTCATTTAATGTGAAATTTGTGTTTTTTACATATTTTTTGTATGTTGGGACGTAAACAAGATAATGCTACCCTCATTTCTTCCTCTAAATTTGTTAATGTTTCTCGTTTTTTTAGTTTGTTTGTTGGTGAATATGAAAAACCCTATTTCACATAAATATGAAATTGAAAAAGACATTAAAATTTGTATGGCCTTTTATATTTATAGGTATTCTTGTTGGACAGATAAAACTATCAATACAAAATATCTAAGTTTCCTGCATACAATTAAAGGTGGGAGAGAAGCGCAACCGCACGTAAGTGCGAATCATATGATTGCAGTGCCACAGATAAGGCAGTGCAGTACGGATAGCATTGAATACGCGTAAGCTGTCAGGTACAGAAAGTATTATTGAATTTAAAATTAAATTGTAATTGTTATATAGAATCAAGCAATGCCGATCAGCATTTTCCAGGCAACCCCAACTTTAGTAGTGCGTAATTATCGCGGAGCACTTTTGAAATGCTTGCGGAACACCGGTTGGGAACCACTGGCCTAGAACAACGAAATTCACTCGAAAGTGCAAATGAATGGTTGAATGCGATTATTGAGGTTATATTACTCAATTACATCTGTCACCAGCAACAACAAATATTTCATAAGTGTTCTTTTTAATAAAGTGAACTAAGAACTAAGTTTATGGGTAAATAGAAAATACGTTGTTACGATTTATTTTTGTGTTCTTACTGTTCTGATGTCCTATGTTATATTGTTTCCCGTATCTGTTATTCTGTGTCTATGTTAGTTTAATCTGAAATACGTGTTTGTTGTTAGTTTACTCCTTCAGAGTCACATTATTGTTATGTGTAAATTCAAAGGCCCGTATGCTCACCCGGTTTTATAGCACTTTTAACGAAAACGTGCTCGAAAAAGCGCGTTGTAAAAGCGATCTAATGCACACCTCACTTTTAACGAAATAGCGCTTCGAAAAAGCGATCTCAAAAAGCGGTCATATGCTTACCCACTTTTTAGCCGATAAAAGTGCACTATTTGGTCAGATATGATGGCGCGTACATAAAAGTGGTATAACCCACTTTTATAGGTGCATTTACGATCGGTTTACTATATTTTGACGGTTTTTAATTGCAAATATGATATAATAAATATAATAAACGATATAATAAATGCATGTATTGATGTGAGAACTTATTTTAGGAAAAAATAATAATAATTACAAAACAATTGCATTATTTATTTCGCATTGCTACATTGTGTTCCAGTTCATTATTATGTTTAGACGGGATTTAGCTAGTCTTAAATAGACTAGTATGCTTTTATTGACCGACAAACACAATCAACAATTCCTTTTCATCTTGTGTAAATACTTTTCTTGTCATTTTCGACATATGTGTACAGTACAATGAAAAATTAATTCGATGATATTACTGTTAATATATTTAGTATTAAAATAATTCATTCATTTACCACGTTATTTATTTACTATACTTACATATCAACAACATGTCATTTCCAAATAAACATAACGAAATAACTTAAAATTATATGTACTTACAGTTTACTGTATCACAATTCACAACACACCACACAAACGTTTGAATTACACTGAATTGGAAAACTCCTGTATGTTACATTATAACAATTACAAATAAATAACAAAAGAAATATATAAACTTGTATATACTGTACATATATGTATATGGCGAACAAAGATTTGAATTGGAATAGATTTAAAATAGAAAAGATATGTACAGACTGGTATTTACTGTTCATATCCATGCTGCACAGAGATATGAATTTGAATAGATTTTAAACTAGTACTTGTATCTGATTGGTCGTTGACGATGTACAGGTTTGACAGCTAACGTTCAGCCGTACCGTAGTTGCGTAAACAGTAATTTTGATAAAAGCGACGAAAAAGTGAGGTGTGCATACGAAACAAAAAAGCGCTTTTGACAGCACTACTGTAGAAAAGTGCTATAAAAGCGAGGTGAGCATACGGGCCAAAATGATTTATTTTACTTGCCTGTTTAAAATAGCGCACGTATTGTATTTTAGGTTAATAATAGATTTACTAACAAGCCTGACGTTTGCCGTTAATTAAGCTATTATTTGACATTTTACTGTATCAGACCCGTTCACACTTATTCGTTGCGTAGCATATTTAAATTCTTGTTCACATTCAATTCTAACTGTTTTCAATAATACTGCTAAATTCATAGGGCTTGGTTTTCATAAATAAACTGCGTAATTAAATTCTTAATGATTATTTTAATTCGCCTGTGTTTCAGATTATTCCCTTGTTGTTTTGTGTAAATGTTTCTTAATGTCGACCTTGGCGACAATTGTCTACTTGGCGCAATTTTCTTGATGTTCTTTCTTTGTTTTCCGACTTATCTTTTCTCTCTCTTCTGATTTTACTATTTAAACTGGAAAATATAAGTAGAGTTTTGACCTTGTTACCGTGCGAACCGATCAAGGTCGTTGTCTGAACCACGTTTTTTTTATATTTTCACGAGTATAAGCTCACGACATGGGCGTCCGCAGAAATTTGTCTAGGGGGGGGGGCAAGATTTTGAAATGTATTTATAACAAAAAATTACTTAATCACAACAAAATTTTATATTAACCCATAAAGAAAAAGATTCGTACAGTTTTATAACAAAATTAATAAACATTCTCTGAATAGAAACTAAATAGGAATATGACTATAAACACATATATCAGTCACAACGTTCAATAAGAACGTAACATAATAATCTCAAACAAATACAATTATATTACAAAACTTACAACATTCAATTAATCGTCTTTAAATGCGAATAATATTCTTCTAGGCTGTTGTCCAAAAATAGTTATAACTCGGTTAATAAAGTCTTCTTTTACAATAATTTTTTTCCTGTGGACGCTCAGCATGCACAGACCACTTAATCTGTTTTCGCTCATTGTGGAACGAAGCCATGTCTTCACTCTACGAAGAGTACTAAATGATCGTTCAATAGAACATGTAGTAGCAGGCAAAGCAAGAGCGATTAACAGAGCTGTTTTTATTGCAGGAAAAAATTCTGTATAATTATCAATAATTTCACTTATTGCTAAGTTGGTAGTTATATCATTCGACTCTTTTGAAGCCCAAAAATCATACCATGTGTCTGATTCTGTTAAAAAATTTTCGATATTATAAAAACTGTGAATTTTTTTACTTAACTCGTGAAAATCAATTTTATTTATATTTTTCAATTGACTGGGATGCAATTTAAACAAATTAAACGTTTCTTTATGTTCTTCAGAAAATCGGGCTCGCAGTGATGAAAGCAATGAATCTAGATACGGAATAAAAATTGACCTTCTATAATATTCGTTTATAGAATCACTGGAATGATTTGCTCTGTAAGTTTGCTTCTTAGCTTGTCTTGGAACAGAAATTTCTACATTTATTTCATTTGCCAATCTATTTGCAGTATTAAGTAAATCTTCAAATATTGTTTCTGAGTTATCCCTATTGTGCTGTATTATTGTTAATATATCTTGCATATGGTTATTTACTTTAAATAAATCAAGTTCAACGGCTTGTAAAGATTGGGTAATTGGTTCCAACATCGCCGAATATTTACTTATTATTACAACTGCAATAATAAATTTTGAGTTCGTAGATGCAGAATACAGCTGATATGCAGTTTGTTTCGCTTTTGCATTACCATCTTTTGAAAAATTTTCCAATTCATTCACAATTTTTGTAAAATTCTCCGAGAATATGCGAATACTTTTATGTTTTTGTGTCCATCGAGTTTCACATAGCATAGGAATGTTCGGTACAGTGGTCCTTCGAATTGAACTTTCTCGAAAATAGTTTATAATTGCCTTAATAGTACCAACGGTATTGCGGATATCACATAAATCATTTAAGTCATGCACCACAAGATTAAGACGATGAGATGAACAGTGGACAAACATTGCTTTTGGATATATATTTCTTATTTTTGCTTGGACACCTCCTTCTTTTCCAGCCATGGCAGAGCAACCATCATACCCTTGACCAACTAGATTTTCCATATTTAGTGTAAATTTGGAGCATGCTTTAATTATTTCTGTAGATATACCTTCAGCAGTGCGATCCAAAACAGGCATAAATCCAAGAAATTCTTCTCGTATAATCGTTTTTCCATCCTTAAATTCAGGGAATCTTATACCTAGAGATAATTGCTCTATCCCCGCAATATCGGTTGTTTCATCAGCCAAAATCGAAAATCCAATAGCAGCATTAGCTGCGGTCACTATATCATCTCGAAGGATGTTTCCGCAAATATCAATAATTTCGTTTTGAGTTCTCACTGAGGTATATTTTGCATTGCTTCTACATGTCTCAAGATGATTTTTTAAAATATTATCTCCTGCTTCAACCCGAAAATCTAATAGGTTTTGAAAGTTTCCAGAAGTATTTGTTTTTCCTCGTAGTGGAATATCATTTGTTCCACAAAAAATAATACTTGATATTATTGAAGCAAGTTTTGTTCTGTTTTCTTGAACCGTGTCAAGAGCAGCTTTATTTATTTGCATGTCTACTGGAAGTTCCTTACCTTTTGCTATAGATATACAATTATTAGCATCAATAGTTGAATATTTATGCCATTGAGAACTACTATGAGATCGTGCATCTTCATTGAAATCTTTATATTTGGTGAATGCTTTGCTAATAAAAGCACCTTGATTTCCCCTTTTCACTTTTTGGGGAAATAGTACACAATATTTACATACAGCGCCCTTCAAATGCGCTGAGTACGCTAGCCAGGGTGCATACTGAGATAGCCAAGCATGGCGGAAAGCTCTTTTCTCAGTAATGCTGTCTTTTTTAAAATCGTATGTCTCTGACGGTGTCCAACATTTACTTAATATTTCGTTTTTTATTTCAAATGTCATTGCTTTTTGACTATTTACGTATAAACCAATATCAAATTCATTAATTAGTGTTGACTGTGGAACAACACTAGGAATTGTAGAGGATGTACCGGCATTTGTTTCCGTTGTTTTATTTTCTTTCTTATGTGGTTCGGCATCGATGGTATCTTCAGTTTTTCTCTTTTTAAAAAATGATCTGATGTCCATTGTGATATTATAGAATATTTTTCACACTATCGCACTAACACTTACGCACACAGCCTGCTAGAAAACTAAAATTGCTAGTAAATTAGAATATGATGAGTGCGGTGCGCAATATGAATCGACGCAGCTATATGTTCTCCCACCACAAACAAAACATGATTTGTTAGAAATTTGGAGCCGCTATAGGTTTATACATTCGTCTCTTTGACATTGCCGACATTGCGGGCGCTTTGATATTATTATTCGTTTTATTATTGTTTCTACCCGGCGATAAATACAAATATTGATTTTATACCATATTACAGGGGGGGCAACTGACCCCTTTTGCCCCCCCCCCCCTGCGGACGCCCATGGCTCACGATATAGTTTTGTTCCTTTTTTGCGCTCGCTTTACCCTTTCGGGGATTTTTCGTGAACATCGCTCCTGTCAGGAGAAGTTGTGTGTATCGCTTCTCCAACGGGCTACCCTTACGGGGATTTATATGTGTGCCGCACGACCCTGAGTCGGGAACTACACGAGTTGCGGTCACGGAATCATCTCTATTCTCTCGTGGCGGAACGTAGATCGCGTTTGAATCCTGTGCCAATCCAGAGATACCCGAGACGCGTATCCTGTGGGCCATCGCGAGTCAAAAGCCGTCCACGTGCGAGATTCCAGTCAGGACCAGTGGCTGAGGAGATAAGTCGCACTCCCATTTACGTTTTGTGTTTTTTTAACGCCATTTAGTGCGAACCCCCTCCCTTTATTAAACCATTATTTAATTATTTTTGCAATTTATGTTTTGTTTGCAAATTTAGTTTCCGAAGCCCCAATCGTGTTAATTAATTTATTGTATTATTTTCTCGTATCTATTACTTTGTTGTTTTTGTTGGTACACTTCGTAACCTCTGCTGTTCTTATAACAGTAAGGGTATTATAATATTTATATGTTATCATACTCATGCGGCTGTTCAACATTTCATATTTCTCGCTTTCTTGTACCTTTTTGTTTTGCGCCTGCGCCGTGACGTATTTGCATTCCTGCCTATTCTGTGAACCGACGTTGATCAACTAGGGCCCTCTATTTTGTTTTGTACCATCTTGGTTGGGCGCTTGCGCCACGCACGCCAGCATTTTAGTATATTTTTATTGTTGAGAAACGAACATCCGGCAGATATATATATATATATATATATATATATATATATATAAGTAGTATAGTAAGGGGAGTTCTGCGACACCGTTGCGGGTTGCCTACCTCGCGCCTGTACTGTAGTACGGTGTTGCGGGTTGGGGGGCGCGGGGGTCACGTGATCTCTCTCTCTCTCTCTTTCTCTCTCTCTCTCTCTCTCTTTCTCTCTCTCTCTCTCTTTCTCTTTCTCTCTCTCTCTCTCTCTCTCTTTCTGTGACCTGGCTGATGTCATCCAGGAGGCCAGGCTGTATCGTTGTAGGGCCTCTTCTTTCAAGGTCATGTACCTGGAGGTTAGGGAGTTACGTTATCAAGGTCTGGATCAAGATACTGGATGACGTCATCCAGTGGGCAGGCTGTATCGTTGTATGACCTCTTCTTTCATAGACTTGGAGGTTTTCTTCGGGCAGGATGTACCGTTAAATTTGTCCTTCAAGGTCATGTACCTGGAAGTCAGGGGGTGAACTTGGGGGAGTCACGTTATCAGGGTGTGGATCAAGATATTGGATGACGTTATCCACGGGGCCAGGCTGTATCGCTGTATGACCTCTTCTTTTATAGACTTGGAGGTCTTCTTCAAGCAGCATGTACCTTGTCTTCTTTCAAGGTGGTCAGGGGGTGAACTCGGGGGAGTCACGGGGCCTGGATCAAGGGTCACGTGGTCGAGTAAGCCAGGTCGTACCGGAGGTCTTCTTCAATCAGGGTCTTCTTTCAAGGTCACGTACCTGAAGGTCTTCTTCAGGGGTAAATTCGGCGGAATCACGGGGTCTGGATCAAGGGTTACGTGGTCCAGTGAGCCAGGTCGTACCTGGGAGTTTTTCTTTAGATAGAGTACGAACTTGGTGGCGCATGCGCAACTCGGACACACTACGAACTTGTTCCAACTTGTTTCCTGGAATTGGTTACGTCATAGCTATTTCTGTGATTCCCCCGTTTCCTGGAATTGATATGATAGCGAACCTGATCAAACCTGTTTCATAATTCCAGGAATTGATTGCGCAACTATTGCGTCATTATTTAGCAAAGTTGCAAAATTTCTAGGATTCCCCTTCGCTTACGGACTCGTTTAAACCTGTTTCATATAATTCCTGGAATTGATTACGCAATATATGTCTATTTTGGCAAGGTTGCAAAATTTCTAGGATTCCCCTTCGCTTACGGACTTGTTCCAACCTGTTCCTGAATAATTCCAGGAATTTTTTCATGATTACACAACAATTGCGTCATAGCCAGGGGCGGCATTAGGATATTTTGGAGAGGGCGCGCGCCCCCTTGTTTGAATTTGCCTCGTCCTGTTTATAAAATAATTAAGAATCTTATGTTTTTGTCATACAATTTCAGGCATACTAAATAACTATTCATTTATTATTTGAACTAGAAAAACGATTTTCAAATGGAAACTGAATGCATTGTAGCTGAAAATTATATATATATATATATATATATATATATATATATCAAATATATCAAATATATCTCCCAAACCTTTGAACATGTGTACCTTTATGAAGGTAATTTGCCGAGATAATGAAAAGAAGAAATGAGTTAATATTATCTAGTAACGCATAAATTTAAAAATTATTATTATCTTTGTTAAGGCAATTTATATTTCATGGTAATATATTTAATAATGTTTTTACACGTCCGGGAGTAGAAGTCGGTTTCTATGACGTCAAAACGAAAACACTTTTCGGAAGGGAGTTTTTATTATAACGAAGGTTTTTGTAAATAAATGTCTGTTGTCATGGTAAGCGTTGCATGGAAACATTTCCAAAGGTTTCTAAATATTGCAGTCTCGCTCCGATTTATTATAATTCATTATTTATGAAATTAAGTGTTTCTACTCCCGAACGTGAAAAAAATAGTATACACACCTCGGGAGAGACCACTATTTTTCACTCGATGTATTTATAGCCCTCTGGCTTCGCCCTCGGGCTTCAAACTACACCTCAGGAAAAATAAGTGGTTTCTCTCCCTTGGTGTATCATGTACTATTTTGATTTATAAAAATCCTAACGACGCCCCTGGTCATATTTATTATTATTAGCAACGTTGTAAAATTTTAGTATAAATTGAGTTAGAAAACCCGCATTTGCTTAGTGTTGTATCAGCTCTCGTCACTCTATAAACAGTAATCGTGATGGAGAAGCAGATAAGTGATACCAGTTCTTTATTCGTTGCTAATTTGAAGCAAGCATTTACACACCTAACAAATAAATCTGCTGAACTTACTACTTGGATTAATAACTCCAATAAAAATGTGAAATTAATTGGAAGTGCTTTACATAAAACAAAGTTAAGTTTTGGTGCGAAGAAACATTTAGAAAATAATATATGCCAAATTAAAGGAATTAAAACTTTATTGTGTAAGAAGAAAAAGAAATCAATATATGGAGGATCACTCCCGAATCGGAAAGAGAATAGAAGTGATCGTGTATCGTGGGAAGACGTAGATTCAGCTTTTTCCAACCGGTTAAGAACAGGCGTTATAATTAATATCGTGCATAAAGATATTAATAAGTTTCTAGACGACGCATTTTATTTATTTAAATCAAGAATTAAAAATGCGTTAAAAAAACATGTGTCATTAAAAGTGAATGTAATATTGTGCGCGGAATTTGTTACGAAAGACATAATAGAAGACAAATACTTCAACACTAAAAACTCAGTGATATTACAATCCACTGATTTAAACCAGTGGTTTAAAACAAACGTGAGAGAAGTGCTGCTAAAGAAGATTGAAGAATTTCAAGAAAGAGACAGTGGTTGGACACTAAATAAGTTAATAAACTTGGTTGTGAATATAAATAAATATGCCCCGTTATGTGCCTCATCTTACATTGACTTGCCGGCACAAATTAAATATAAGCATGCTATTGTTAACGTGAAAAATAACGATAACGCATGTTTTGCGTGGGCTATAATTTCCGCCCTACATCCAGTGAATTCGCGTGAAAAAAATTCTGCTAGAATTTCAGCATATCCACACTATGAAAATCACTTAAATTTACAAAATATTAGCTTTCCCGTAACTTTAGATCAAATTCCAAAATTTGAGAAACAAAATATAGATATATCTATAAATGTTTTCATATTAAAAAAATATAAATCTAAGTTATGGAAACGGGAATATTTTAATACAGTGCCTGTGTATTTAACGAATGAGAAGAAAATAAATCATGTGAACTTACTAATTGTGGAAGAAACGTATTACTGCGAAAATGAAGTTGAAGAAGAGATTAATAGAGAAGAAGAAGAAGAAGAAGAAGAAGAAGAAAACAGCGATAGTGATGATGAAAATGTGATCAATGAATTATTCGAAAAAAAGTTCCATTATTGCTGGATAAAGGACTTGTCTCGTTTAGTGCATACAAGTATTGTGAAACATCATGGAAAGATACATATTTGCGATAGATGCTTGAATTATTTTCAATTAAAATATTCACTAGAAGAACATGAACAGATCTGCAATAAGATGAATAATTGTAAAATTAAGTTACCAAAACCTGGTGAAAATATATTATGCTTTAAAAATTTTTACAACAAGGAAATGGTACCTTTTTGTATTTATGCTGATTTTGAAGCTATTCTTCAAAGGGTGACTAATACGGAAATGCGAACAAAGACGCAGACATTTCAAGAACACGTACCATTCAGTATTGGATATTATTTTAATTGTTCCTATGATAGTTCATTATCTTATTACAAATCTTACACAGGTTCTGATTGTCAAACTTGGTTTATCAATGAATTACAACAAATTGTTGAACCTGTATTTTCGGTTTGTGTACCAATGGATAATTTAACAAATCAGGAACAATTAGACTTCGAAAACTCTAGGATATGCCATATATGTGAAAAGGAATTTGCACCTAATGATACTCGTGTTAGAGATCACTGTCATTTAACTGGAAAATTTAGGGGGCCTGCTCATCAATTATGTAATTTATTATATAGGATACCTATGTACATACCGGTAATTTCCCATAATTTGTCAGGATATGATGCACATTTTTTTATAAAGGAACTATCAAACATAATTGAGGGTAGAATAAATCTTTTGCCTATTAATAAGGAAAGATATATATCTTTTACGAAATTTATTGCAGACAGTAATATTTCATTTAAATTTATAGATTCATTCCGGTTTTTAAATACCAGTCTGGATAACTTATCCGAAAATCTGGGAAAAAATGATAAAATAATATTACAGTCTGAATTTCCGAATTTATCAGAATCAAACTTAAATTTAATTTTAAGGAAAGGTGTTTTTCCTTACGATTATTTAGATAATGCTCAAAAATTGGAAGATTCTGAATTGCCGACAAGAGACCAATTCTATAATCAATTAAATGATACTGATATATCCGAAACAGATTATGAACATGCGAAAAACGTTTGGAGTCAATTCAAATGTAAAAATTTGGGAGAATATTCTAATCTCTACCTTAAAATTGATATATTGCTTTTAGCAGATATATTTGAAAATTTTAGAAAAAAATGTAAAATTGCTTACGACTTAGATCCACTACATTACGTAACAACACCAGGTTTAACTTGGGATGCGATGTTAAAATTCACTAGAGTGGAACTAGAATTACTGACGGATATAGACATGTTGATGTTTATAGAAAGAGGAATTCGTGGCGGCGTGAGTCAGTGTTCGAATAGATATGCGAAAGCAAATAATAGATATATGACTGATTCGTATGACCCTGAAAAACCTTCTGTATATCTACAATATTTTGATGTTAACAATTTATATGGTTGGGCTATGTCCCAATATCTACCGCAAGGAAATTTTAGATGGCTTTCAGAAAATGAAATTTCCAATTTAAATTTAGAAAATATTGATGACAATTCGCCTACTGGTTACATCTTAGAAGTAGATATTATTTATCCTAATAATTTACATGATAAACATAAAGATTTTCCCATGTGTCCTGAGCGAAAAATTCCACCAGAGTCTAGCTCAAAAACTGAGAAATTATTAACTACCTTAGAAAATAAAAACAATTATATCATTCATTATAGAAATCTAAAACAATGTTTGGCTCAAGGACTAATTTTAAATAAAATTCTTCGAGTACTATCATTTGATCAATCTCCATGGCTAAAAGGATACATTAATTTAAATACGGAACTAAGAAAGAAAGCTACAAATGAGTTTGATAAAAAATTATACAAATTAATGAATAATGCAGTTTTTGGGAAAACTATGGAAAATGTTCGAAAGCAAGTTAATATTCGATTAGTTTCCAAATGGAAAGGAAGGTGGGGTCTAAAAAAATTAATTGCAAGACCAAATTTTAAAAAAAGGACCATTTTTTCCGCTAATTCTGTAGCTGTAGAAATGTTAAAAACTGATATTTACTTTAATAAACCAATTTATGTTGGAATGAGTATTTTAGATATATCTAAAGTATGCGTATATGATTTTCATTATAACTATATGCAAGAAACTTTAGGTAATGAATGTAAGTTATTGTATACAGATACTGATAGTTTAATTTATTCTATAAATTGTGATGACATTTATGCTATAATGAAACGTGATATACATAAATTTGACACTAGTGATTATCCTGAAAATAACATTTTTAACATTCCTTTAGTTAATAAAAAAATTCCTGGCCTAATGAAAGATGAAAACAATGGTAAAATTATGATTGAATTTATTGGATTACGAGCAAAAATGTATACTTTTAAAATAGAAAATGAAAATGAAACAAAAAAGTCTAAAGGCATTAAAAATGTATTTCTTAAGAATAAGATCTCTTTCCAGGATTATCACTCGTGTCTATTTAGTAATATAGAGCATTCAATTGTACAAAATAATATTATATTTAAAAAACATAATGTATATTGTGTAAGTCAGACCAAAATAGCTCTAAGTCCCCATGATAACAAACGCTGTGTAAAACCTGATGAAACAGATACATTACCATGGGGACATTATAGCTTAAAATAAATTAAATTATATTTAATAAATCATAATGTATAGTTTAGATTAAATAAAACATAATGTATATAGTGATACAAGTGAAGATTACTTAATTTATAATAAATAAATATTTAGACCCGCACAATTATATATATATATATATATATATATATATATATATATATATATATATATATAGATATAGATATAGATATATATATATATATATATATATATATATATATATATATATATATATATATATATATATATATATATAAGAAATAAAATTTATATAGCGTAAGTCAATAAGGAAGGATGTATAAAACTTTATAAAACAGATACGTTAACATGTGAACATTACAGTTTAAAATAAATATGTATACACAATTAATATCATTGTTCAATTATTTAAGTCCGTATGACAAATTTTCCTGTTCCTAATTCAAAATAATGCTCCCAAGGTGTGAATAATGCTGGTACCAGCGAATAAGAAGGTACGTTCTAAACGTAATACGTTCAGTTCTGAACTTAATACGTTACGTTACGTTTGATACGTCGTTCTAATCGTGATACGTCACGTTTTAAACGGAACGAGTATTAAACCAGTAAAGAAAATTTATTTCCTAGTACGGACCTGGTGCCACAGGAAGCATGACATATATTTCCTAGCCTACAATATACATACAAACATACATACGCTAGTGTCTATTACTTTGCAGCACACACAGTTTTCGGCCCCTCCAAATTTTGATAATATTGCTGTGTATAAGCGAACTTCCTCTATCAAGAATGCGATTAAAACTTCATGGTTATTTAGCTATGTACCTGCAATGTTTATGTAGTCTTCTGCATAGGACTGACTGTAATGTGTATCCTCAATACAATTTTCAACAATTTCACCATATTTAAAACAGGTACTGTACAACTTGAAGAGCTGTTGCGAACTTGTAATGTCTGTTCTTCTGTATAGTAAAAGTGTTGAGGTATATACATTTAATATTCAGCTGATGAATGTATAAGAGACTATTTGTTTTTCTATATCGATAAATTTCTATACGTCATTTACTTATGCCGATCTAGCACTGCCAGTGCCGGCTCATGCTTCCTGCGCCACCAGGTCCGTACTAGGAAATAAATTTTCTTTACTGGTTAAATACTCGTTCCGTTTACAACGTGACGTATCACGTTTATAACGTAACGTATCGCGTTTTAAACGTAACGTAACGTATCGCGTTTCAAACGTAACGTAACGTATCGCGTTTCAAACGTAACGTAACGTAACGTATCACGTTTCAAACGTAACGTAACGTATCGCGTTTCAAACGTAACATAACGTATTACGTTTAGAACGTAACGTATTATGTTTGGAACCTACCTTCTGATTCGCAGGTACCAACATTATTCACACCTTGGGAGCAGTTTGATAGTTCCTTTATAAAAACGAATTTAAATAAGGATCGCGCGCGCCCTCTCCAAAATATCCTAATGCCGCCCTTGGCTATGGAATTATTCAGGAACAGGTTGGAACAAGTCCGTAAGCGAAGGGGAATCCTAGAAATTTTGCAACTTTGCTAAATAATGACGCAATAGTTGCGCAATCAATTCCTGGAATTATGAAACAGGTTTGATCAGGTTCGCTATCATATCAATTCCAGGAAACGGGGGAATCACAGAAATAGCTATGACGTAACCAATTCCAGGAAACAAGTTGGAACAAGTTCGTAGTGTGTCCGAGTTGCGCATGCGCCACCAAGTTCGTACTCTATCTAAAGAAAAACTCCCAGGTACGACCTGGCTCACTGGACCACGTAACCCTTGATCCAGACCCCGTGATTCCGCCGAATTTACCCCTGAAGAAGACCTTCAGGTACGTGACCTTGAAAGAAGACCCTGATTGAAGAAGACCTCCGGTACGACCTGGCTTACTCGACCACGTGACCCTTGATACAGGCCCCGTGACTCCCCCGAGTTCACCCCCTGACCACCTTGAAAGAAGACAAGGTACATGCTGCTTGAAGAAGACCTCCAAGTCTATAAAAGAAGAGGTCATACAGCGATACAGCCTGGCCCCGTGGATAACGTCATCCAATATCTTGATCCACACCCTGATAACGTGACTCCCCCAAGTTCACCCCCTGACTTCCAGGTACATGACCTTGAAGGACAAATTTAACGGTACATCCTGCCCGAAGAAAACCTCCAAGTCTATGAAAGAAGAGGTCATACAACGATACAGCCTGCCCCCTGGATGACGTCATCCAGTATCTTGATCCAGACCTTGATAACGTAACTCCCTAACCTCCAGGTACATGACCTTGAAAGAAGAGGCCCTACAACGATACAGCCTGGCCTCCTGGATGACATCAGCCAGGTCACAGAAAGAGAGAGAGAGAGAGAGAGAAAGAGAAAGAGAGAGAGAGAGAGAGAGAAAGAGAGAGAGAGAGAAAGAGAGAGAGAGAAAGAGAGAAAGAGAGAGAGAGAGATAGATCACGTGACCCCCGCGCCCCCCAACCCGCAACACCGTACTACAGTACAGGCGCGAGGTAGGCAACCCGCAACGGTGTCGCAGAACTCCCCTTACTATACTACTTATATATATATATATATATATATATATATATATATCCTTTGCTTATTACATTATTTCTTATTGTTCTACTATTATTGTTATTACATATATATTTCTTTTTCATTATTCATTATTATCATATTACTTTACATAACATTTTTTTTCAAAGTTAATAAATCAATTTAATTTTAATTATTCAAATACTTTTGTTCTTTTCGTCCTTATCTCCTACCACGCGCCGTGTCACGTTGCTTCTTTTGTTACTAATAAATTCATTTTGTATCGCGTTAATTGTCCGGACCACCATCGCAATTTGGTGCGTTGTAGTACACCTTTTCAATTGCGTGTTGCCCTTTTACCAAGAACCACCACCGTCTCCACGCAAAAATGAATGTAAGATAATGGAGTACTTACGTCTACATCTGTATTTGCAATCGCTGCAGCAAACCACAAAACTAAAAACTAGCACATGGAATGTTCAAGGCACGACCTTCTAGATTCATACCGGCCTGCGACATTAGCGATAGAACAATAGATTTTTTGTGTTGACAGCTCGGCCAAATGTTGAAGTATTGGCGCTAGTTACAGTAGCTACTTGTCACTGTCAAGAAATGACAGCTAATATTGTACAAGGTTGTTGCGTAAGAAATATTAATTATAAATGTAAAATTAATCCTGAAATATATAAACATATTAATATTATCAATGATTTTTAAAGAAATTAGTTTTTATAAAATTCTAAAATAAAATAAAATATATAACGTAGGTATACATTTACTGCAAAAGATATCTTTTATTATTTGATCCGCGATTTAACATTGGAAAAAAAACTAACATTTAATAATTCCTTTTATAATAAAATAATTTAGATCAGTTAAAGTTGGAAATATTTTTTTTATTTTTATGTATATAGAATATTTACGTAACATTATAACATTTATTATGAGATAGTACATTTCCAAGTCATCCAAGAGGTAGTACTGTCGACTCGCTACTCAAAGATTATATTGTCAGAGTTTCCCAAAATGAACGAAGAAGCAAACATTTCAGGCCTATTTTACAGTTGTATTAATTACCACAGCATGCCATATTAAAATTTAACACATTATACAGTGCAGAATTATAAGTGCGCAACACTTACGTAATATACATTCAACGTTCAAAGCTTTTTGATTACAGGGACGATTGGCATAATTGGTATATATCGTACACCGTTTGATTGCCTCTGTATAGGCCAGGAGTTTAGTGACGAATACGGTTGTGTTTTCATCCCACATAAATCATTGTATGTAATGAAACACATTGTACATAAACAGTGATTGCACACCTACAAATATACAGTATTGATAGTATAATTATAAAGCATACCAATGACAATTTTTGTAATGAAAATTAATAATGATATCATTAGCAAGTGGTTAATATTGTTTCGATTAGTAATAATTTCACGATTGAATTACATTTGTTGTTATTTATAATTTGAGAATTTTTCGTGATTGAGGTTTTGTGTACAAGGATTGGCTTCAAATATTATCGGTATGTGTTTTACCTATGTTTGATAATACTGGTCTTAACAATTTGTATAATAATAATTCACATAGAACATCTTGATGTTCGACACAAATAAAGGAACCACATGAATATAATGAATTTTTAAAAATTGCTCTTAGAGTTTGTAACGGTCTGCAATTCACCGTTAATAATGGTACTATCTCAAGAGTTAATTTAATTAAGTTATTTATTAGTTTAACAAATTTTCTGCTGGGATATCGTAAACTACCACGATCTGGTAAATAAATTAATCTCAAGAGCGGATTTAAACATTTTTGTGAGGATATGTAATTTAAACATGTTTCACATGAGGTTCTTTCTTCCACTGTTCGTACTATATATCCCGCGGTAAATGCCACCGAGGCAGAAACAATTCCAAGATAAAATTCGTCTTCTCTCTTTATATTATTTAGAGCTTGAATAATATATTCAGGCAAATTAATACTATCAGTTGTAGATCTGGTAGCAGACACGGTTGAAATATTACCTATGTTACTTGTAAAACTGCATTCAGATGAAACGTTGGCCGTTGAAGCAGTTTTTATTAAACCTCATTTTAATATCCTCCGAATGACATGATGTACAGCATATGCATCTGCAGCGTCTTGTGATCCACATTTCATTCGTACATGGCTAAACATTGATTCTATAGCATCGGAGCTAAAATACCTTATCAATACATAATAAAATTCAGATTCTGTGAGCAAATATTTCACACATTTTGCTGTATTATCCGCTGTAAATTTTAGGGCATGTGCTGTCTCATTAGTCAACCCACGCATTTTATTTTTATTCGATTCTCTTTGTATAGCATCAATATACGCAGGGAAGGTGTGTTCCAGCCATTCCAAACGTTCATCATTTACATCTGCAAATGGTGCATGTGTTTCATCCAATTATCCGATGTATTGAATTCGGTCACTAATATCGTGGATTTTAAAAAACGTCCATTATTTTCATAAACCGTACTGTAGCTTCTGTATTAGAAAAGTCTCCTCGGGCATATGTTGAATATTTTGATAAGTATTCTAACGCAGCTGTAACAGGTGATGAAAATATTTGAACAGCTCTAATTACGTTCCTTTTTTCAAAATTACTGAGATAAATATGTTTCTTGGTTAGAAAAGCAACTGGTTTAATAACTAAACTCTTTTGTAGTTGGTGCAATGCTCTAACGTACTCTCCAGAAATTGTACCATCTTCTGATCCCATATCGTGATTAAAAAAAAATATTTCTAGCATTTTTTTGTACGTGGCAGTAATCAGAGCTTAAAAACAAAGGTACAGATTGCATGACAGGATTTGAAATCCTTGTCAATAAATGATCACCACCTAATAACTTCAATAGTGCAACATTTGATTTATGGTTATCGGTAACGATACGAAGGACGGTAAATCCTGAATCTTTAAGATTTAGGACACTAATTGTTAATTCATAATATTTAACACTGTCTAATTTTCTATGAAAATAGTACGCGGCGGTATGGTGTATTTAGTGGAAAGACCTTGTATTATAAAACATAACATTTTATTGGCTAAAGCAGGTCTCTTACCAATTTTCTCTGTAGATTTTATAGTGGTCAAGCCCAAAAAAATTATCTTCCGGTCTACTGTAAAACTATTTTTCTTTGATAGACATATCGTCTATAATTAAGCTGCATACGCGTTCAATTGGTGATATAGCTTCAGATTCAATTACTAATCTACGTTTTATTAAATCAATTGTTTGCACCTTACTCTCTGTAGAAATATACTTATTCAGTGTTTTTCTACATGGCAAGCTTAGAATTTCTGAGCGTGGCTGTTCGTAGCCCTTTGGAGACGTTCTCCACATAACGCATTGTCGAACTGTCATTTCTGACCATTTCGGGCGTTTCTTATTAATATTTATTAGTTGATCTAATAGAAATATGGCTGCTACATTATTTTCACTTGCCTTTCGTTTTATATTTTCGATAATATCAACATATGAATTGTCTATTTTTTCTTGAAGTTCTTTAATTTTTTAATTTTTTTACTTCATTTGCCTGTGATAATCTCCTAACTTGCATTTTAATGGTTCGCTTATACATGTCTACCTTTTCCGTGTTTAGGAAATCTACTTGTGAAGTAGAGGAATTGACAGGAAGACTGAGTGTGTTACCATCATTATTAAAACCACGCTGCTAAAATATAATTTATTTTCACTTAGCATAAAATTAATTCAAATGAATACGTATAAGAATTTACAGAAACTACCATAAATAATGTAGGTACAGCATCACGGTTTATAGTTTTCGTGTACAAGACGTGACGAAAATAGTCTTCTGCAAAGTGAGTACTACAAATATGAGGGTTTTTCACATTGCGAATCGTTTCCCGTGAACAAACATATTATTACGTAAGTATTTAATATAATATAATATACGTACCAGTGTGTAACTTAATACTATCAAGCCATTTATTTTTTATATTCATGTTTGACGGGAATTCATGTAGCAAATTTATTCCTCGTCGACTGCAGCTTGGTATACAACATTTCTTATTATGAACCATAATTACAGTGATTCGTTATTAATATTACACACCAAATTACACTGCAGTTTAAAATGTTGTTGTAAAAACACCTAATAATTTCTAGTAAAATGAATAATAATACCTGTGAGTAATAACAACGCAAATATTACGCAATAATAATTAATAGCAATTAATATTTGCACCAAATACTCAGTTTATAAATCAATTTTACATAAAATATTCGTGTATTAAACTGAATTCTGCAAATTTGTTGATTAACAACTGTCAAAATCGTATGTTGTTTATTTATTACAATTGTAAAAATAAATATTGCTATACATAATTACATTAATAACGTGATACAGAAGTGTCAAACATAAATTTGTCAAAAAAATATGTAGTGATGAAGCGGCACCATTTATCTAAAATGATCATCTCTAAGATTTGATAAATTTGAATGCTAATTACAAGACACGAAAGGTGTAAATTAAAAAGAAAAATTAACATTATTCGAAAGCGTAACAGAATAAATAAAGGAATAATAAATAAATTTGATTATAACTTTTATTTTCAATAGCTGTATTTATAAAAATATATATTTCTTTTAGTGGTCACCTTTAACATCGATATAGAATTTATGTTACAGAGTTGGAGTATTTTTACTGATAGTTCTGAGTCCTGATCCTACGACCGGAGCCACCGCCGCCAATCGTAGTTCCGAGCCCTGCTCCTACGACCGAAGCCATCGCCACCAATCGTGGTACTGAGCCCTGCTCCTACGACCGAAGCCACCGCTGCCAACCCGATTTCAGGTTCTCGAGGTCGGCACGAAACCGTGCCCGAAGACAGCGCATCCGACTTGTGACTGCATCGCTGCTGGCCACCGCACAGTGGGGTCAAATCCCAAAAAGCTGGCCAAAAATCGAAACCGTTATAAATTCGGCTGAAAGTCAGTACTCGAGATTATGAATCCGAAGTCAAAATTTGAAATAAAAGCAAAATGACAGATTGACATGAAGCACTTTTATAGAGAAGGTACAAAATATATCCATATGTTGTATAATACGATCAAACATACAATCGGTTGATTTAAAGTTCATGGATCGTCATCCGAAGAATAAGTTGATTCACAATCAGTTGATTCAACTTTTAAATCGCTGGAGCTACTAACAATGAAATTGCTTCTGGGAGCAACCACTTTGAGTTTTTTCGAGGCAATTCGCGCAAACTTGAAATAAATGGATCGGAAATTAATAATAAGCGTAAAATAATGTCGTCCATTGTTTTAGCTCGGGAACACTTCCTTGCAAAATCTTCACGAAACTCTATAATGTATTTATTAGTAGACTCTTTAGCGTCTTCAGGCATCTGCCCTATCGGCAATATCGATGAGTTTATCACTTCCGCCCCATGAAGCTGGCATGTAGAACCACGGATATAACTGATCACAGTACAGCTGTCTGTAAGGCATAATCTTAAAATTTTATGAAATCGATTTCATGGCCACTTGAAATTGTCTGCAATATCACATGGGAACGCTTAATCAAGTCCTCATCAACCCTTGTTATTGTAGAAGAAATGTTTGAGTTTTCGAAAAATCTTCGAGCGGTATTCCCATCATTCGAGCTACCAAAGCCAGGCTTTGGTTGATCGACTATTAGACCTAATTCCATACGGAAACCCTTCTGTATATTGGTTTTTCGGATCGTTACTTGTTCCTTTTCTTTATCACTACGCGCTTGCCAGTTTTTAATTCCAAGCTTATATCCTACATGCCAACAGCATTCGAAAAACTGTATTCATGCATGCAAAGTTGACAATCCAAACTGTAGATGATCTTCCTTTTCTAGAATTGCGTCGATATTGTTAAAGTCTTTTGAAATTGCTTTGCATAAATAGCATCGTTGAGTAGACATATTATGGGTGATAGCATTACAAACTTTACCGTCTATCATGGTGAAAGCAAGTCGGAAAGAAACTCTTATTTCTTTTCCATCTACGATCTTTTCGAAACGAACAATATTGTTCTCTTGCTGTTTAATGTACTCCATTTTCTCACGAGTGGCTTCATGACTCTCGTGAAAACATTGGATCCTAGTTGGTCTACAAAAATGAGGATATGACGGCCTCGGATTTTTCCATACAACAACCCTTGCGTTTGTTTCTTGGTCGTCTGATACAAGCTGCAGTGGAAAATATTAGCATCGGACTTGCTTCCATCATCATTGGTGTACTTTTGTTTGTACGTACAGTAATACCCCGCATAGTGCGGCTTTGTACAGTACGATTAAAAAAAAAATCAAAATTTTATTTTTTTAATGCTCCTGGTCAGCAAAGTGGTCTCGGTGACCTTAATCAAAACGTAAAAATTACATTTCTTTCACAAAATACGATTTCCTTGATTCAAACAATGGATCAAGGTGTCATTGCGACTATTAAAACATATTATTTTTAGTAAATATAGTATAACCCGATTAGTGCGGATTCAAATACCCCGATTAACCGTACTGTGCGGGGTATTACTGTACCTTGGCCAGAAATGCCATCGCATCCCCACTTACAAATTAAATTCAGGTTATAAACATTTTCAGCAGACAAACTTTTGACAACATCCATCGGTGTTAATAATATTCTGTCAGCTGTGTGATTCAGCAAAGCCTGCAATTTTACCTCAGCACTACATTCATTAACTGAAATATCTGACTTATGCGGATAACATTTCAGCTTGGCTTGATATGGCAATTTATACGGCGGAAATAAATCACAGCTGTTCTCTTTGCTTCTATTACGAAGCCCCTGATATTGCAATTTGTATAATTTTAGTTCCACTATGAGCGACAGAGCAACATCGGCAGATAAAGTCGTTTCTCGAATCGTATCTATGGACTCCTTATGCTTCTTAGCTTTAGATGTGCTCCCCAATCACACATCACGGACAATTTTCGCAGCATCTGATTTCCCAGATGATCGAAGGCTCATTTGAGTGGCATACGTTAATTCTTCCGTACTATTTCTTGCGGGTAATTCTTCAGTCCTCCTTCGTTTTGTCCGGTCACTAGATTCTGCAAATTCTGAAGAAGGCCGACCCAAATTATGGAGTTTTTCTGAACATTGTTTGGTTTCTTCGAAAGAAACAAACACGCTCAACCATTCAGAATATTTTTGCAGAAATTTGCCTTTATTTCTTGATACTTGCTGTCACTTTTTATGCAAGTCATGCAACAACTTGCGGAGGACAGGTTTTACATTGTCTGATAGAGCAAAGGGGCGTTGCAATTTAGCAAACATGAAATTTTCGATCACTGCATATGTTTCAGTCACTTTGTCATTCAAATGACCTTCCAATATCGAAAAATTTCCTCTCTAATCAGGCCACATACTTCACGTTCATCAGCGACAGATTCTAAAATTGGATAATGTAATATCTATATAAATAGATAATTCCATATTCAACCTCGTAACTATTATTTATTCCAAAATATTATTTGAAAAGGAAAAGAGAATATTCATAAAAGTGAATTTATGTATCATAGAACTCAATACAATAAAGGCCGCAGACAAATTCAAGAAAAAGAGCAAAACATTAAGCGTCGTTAATGTACGAAATTCAGAAAACTATGTTTTACATTGCAAGAACTCGTACCAATGACACAGTTGCAGCTAGATGCAGCAAGTTTTGATTTTTTTCATTCAATAATAGTTCCATGTACAATATGCGATCGGTCAAATCGTTGAACTATACAGAACTTTTCTCTACGTGTTTAAAATTGTCCATTGTAATTTTTCATTTATTTTCGTACAAAATATTCGTTTATTGCTATCGCATGAACTATTATTATTAATTTTATGTTACACAATGATTTTCTACTTACTTGCAGCTGTTGATTCCATCCTTAAAAATTGAAATGGATTGATTTTTCGAGATTTGTCGTCCTGTTGAATATAGCGTTGAAATATTTGCTTACTGCACGATGCATCTAGCTCGCTTGAGGGTTCCCTTTCAACTGTTCTACAATAGCAGGTATAAGGGCTAGGGCGCGCTGAAGTCCGGAATTCGACCTTCGAACCCTTATCGAATCTAACTCACCACTAGAAATTACCGGAACTTAAACTTTATTTTTCGACTTTTGTCCAGCTTTTTGGGATTTGGCCCCACTTTGCGCCCCGGGCACCACCACCGGACCCGGTGTCCCGGCGCCCCCAGACACCTGCATCGACAGCGCTGGTGCTCCACTACGTCGATCTATAGAGGCCGCGCGACCACTCACCGGACGTAGGGGTTCCGTCGCCGCCTCCCCCGTTGATCTCGCCTCTTCCGGTCAGTCCCACCACAATGAACGGTATTAAATTTCACCAATGTACGATTTAAGAGGAGTAAATAATATAATAGATGTGTTCTTTTTACCACAAATATCAGTATATCTTACCTCACTTCAGTTTGAGAAAATTTTCAGCCGTTCTTTTTATCTTCGGCCAGTGAGTTGAGGTGAGATTGAAGTTAGATTATTTTTTCCCCCTTGCCTATGCTACACATGCTCTGTAGGTAGTGCTTGTTGAGATTTTACACTCAGTTGTGGAGTGGAGGAACAATTTTCCAAATCTGACATCTCAAATAACCTGTGTTACGAAGTGGCACATGCAGATAGTGATGAAAGTTTGTTAATAGTAGGTATTTTAATTTATAAATGATATAAAATTTTCATATACAGTATTGTATAAGAATGTAAATATGAATTTATATATTTCTGGATTGATGGATGACACTGTTTCATCACTTGACAACGAAGATACAAAACGACGTAGTCTAGTTCGTTGTCAAAACTACATAGAAGAAACACTTTAGGATATCTCGAGCAACATGCATTTACATCATAAATCAAATAAAAGTAACAAATGTTTTACCAACTACTAACTTCGGAAGACCTTTCATATCTGCCGAGAAGGCTTTCTTTATGACGGCATGGTACTTGGCATATCGAGAATCGTACCGACAAATTTCGGATAGATTTAACGTTCCCAAAAGTGCCGTTCACAACCACATAAAATTGTTAAATTCGCAGTACATACATTAAATGGCCGAATACAGCAAGTTCCATTGAATTTGCTACCAATTTTAAAAGCCTACATAATATAAATGGTGTAATTGCCGCCATAGATGGTTCGCACATAAATATATTGAGACCAAACAAAGATCAACATGTGTATTGTAACTGTAAAAGTGATCACAGTATACTGTTACAAGCTGTATGCGATTATAAAAGACGCTTCATAGATATTTTCTGCGGCGAAGCTGGATCAATACAAGATTGACTGCTGAAAAAATCTAAACTATTTGAAGAAATATCGGAAGGAAGATTAATAGTGAATGAGTTCTTTTTGCTAGGCGATTTAGCATATCCTATTTTGTCATGGCTGCTTCCACCTTTCAAAGATAATGGAAAGTTGACTGAAAACCAGAAAATGTTAAATTTTCGACATTCATCAACGCGCATAGTAATTGAAAATGCGTTTGGTCTATTGAAGGGGAGGTTTAGGAGGCTAAAATACTTTGAAAACAGAAATATCCAATTCATCACCGAAGCTGCAGTAGCTGCTTGTGTGCTACACAATATTTGTATAAATTTTGATGACTTAGATATCGAATTTGAACCAGAGAGAGATGAAGTAGAAGAGTATAACGAAACTGAAACATTTAATAATTAATTTTAATAAGAGACAACAAATTTTCACAGAAATGTTTAATTCAAATTAGTTAGTATAGGAATTTTAGAATATAAATGTTAATTATACTTATAACAAAAACGAAAATAAACAATATAAAACGAAACACAAAAATATTCACATGTCAAAAAATAAAAAATAAATAGTCTAATACTAGCAATACCTATTCATAAGTCAAATAATACTTTCTTCCTTTTCTGCCATTTATCTTCTTTCCGTTCAAAATTTTTTTTTTTATTTAATATAATCTAATCCAGCATTCTTTTTTATTTGTTTTGTGTTTGCAGCATTTGCTGTGGAAGTTGGTGTCGTGACTATTTGTTCATTAGCTGTGGACGCTAGTGTTGTGACTATTTGTTTATTGGTATCAAGATTCTCGTACACGGTTTCCACATTTTCATGCTGTTCTTCTATTGTATTCTTATGCTGACTAATAATAGTATTAATTGAGATGTAGTTCATTCATTTTACTAAAAAATTCAAACCTCATTGGTCCTCTACCGCTTTTCTTTTTATTATCCTTGCACGTTTTATAAGAACGCAATAAGTTTTGCCATTTTTTTTTTTGCTCGAGACAGATGTAACCTATTAATAAAATTGTATAATTATGATTTCTAAAGCTAGTAACACAAAACTGTGAACTTACATTAATATCATGTCTTCCTAAGTCTGGCAACGTTTTGCCACACATTCTTTCGCTTCCGAGGATGATGTAATTCATCCCACCTGCATTCGATGATGGTTATTAACAATATTGTTTGATCGTATGTCCAAAATTTCTTTTTATGTTCTAAAATTGTACATTTTATTGAAAAAAACCCATGATATACTGTGAAACCATAATTTACCTTTCAATGTCTCATTCTGGGACTATTGCTATTCGTTTTCGGAAATAGATATTGAATCCTCCATATTCCTAGATAACATGAACATAATTACATTTTATTTTATAATATATAAATAAAATATGTGACGTGACGGGTGACAGACGTGTGTAGAGTGAGCGGCGATAATAAACTCGCTAAGTCGAGAATTATCACGTGGAATACAAATAAAACTTTCGTGGGAGTGTAAACTCAGTGTGTAGAGTGCAGAAAAGTTAAAAACAATAGGTTCAGAGCCAGTTTTAAAAATTTATAAAGAAAACGGAGTGTAGTTACAATACGGAGGTTAGATTGTAGAACTGTCAGTTGGCGAGACATTGTTGAAGGTCGTGCGAACATAGGCAGCGAGTGCGCCAGAGCGACAGAGACAAGTGCGGCGCAAGCGCTGTGCGTCAAGTCAGTGCCGCGAAAACCCAGTGGCGTAGCAAAACAGACATAGTGTGAAGCGATAGAAGGAATGAGCAAGAGACAGCGAGGAAAAGAAGACCAAAACTGTTACAGTATATTTAAGACAAGCAAGAGGGTATTACGGTCACCTGAGCAAAAGAAAAAAGAAGCAGAAAATACGCAAGGAAGCAGAGAGAGCGCGGAAGAGGATAGTAGAACCAGTCCAAATATGGAGGAAGTAAGAAAGGTGATGCAATCCATATTAGACAGAATGGCAGAAAACACGAAAGAAATAAAACAGGAAATAAGAGAGATTAAATTAGATCTTGAGAAGAAAGAAGAAGCATGGGGAAGGGAACGAAAAGCTCTAATAGATAGAATAGAGAAACTCGAGAAAAAGGCAGACATGGAGGAAAAATCTAAGAAAAGGAACAATATTGTAATCAAAGGACTCCCACATAAACAGAAACCAGAAGAGGAAGTTAAAAAATTATTTGAGGAACAACTCCAGGTTAAGGCGACCGCAAATAAAATAATAATGCTAAATAAAGGCAAAAGGAACGAATTGTTAATTGCAGAGCTGGAAAACTGGGAACAAAAGCAAGAAATCATGACAGCGAAAAATAAATTAAAGAATACAAAAATATACATTGACAACGACCTAACGTGGGAGGAGAGAAAAATTCAGAGAGAGATAAGGAGTATTGCAAGAGAGGAGAAGGCAAAAGGGAACAGGGCCAAAATAGGATATCTGAAACTAATAATAAATGGAGAAGTCTACAAATGGGACAAGCAAGAAAACGGACTAACCTTAAACGATGAGAAAGAGACTAAAACAGGATCAAAAAACGATTAAAAATTAAGAGAACGGAGACACCTCAAACGACGAACAATAAGCAATCGAAAAGGATAATACGAATAGGAACTTGGAACATAAGAAGTATAAATGGAAAGGAAATAGAATTAATAGAAGAATTCGAAAAAGCAAGGTTAGATGTACTAGCCCTAACAGAAACAAAAAAGAAAGGAAAAGGAATAATAAAGACAAAGAATAACCATATAATGATACACAGTGGAGTCGACTATGAAGAGCGAGCAAAAGCAGGGATAGCTTGCATAATAAACAAAGAAATGGAACAAGCAATTACAGAATGGAAGTGCATTAACGAAAGGTTACTGACAATCAAATTAGACTTAAGAAAAGTTGAAGGAGTCTCCAGAATAGACAGATTAAGAAACGAAGAAATAAGAACCAGACTGGAAATAGAAAGTGTACAAAATAGCGTAGAAAGGAAGCAATTAGCATGGTACGGACATTTAATAAGAATGCCCGAAGACAGACAAACAAAAATAATATGGAACGCTAGGGCAACAAAAAAGAAAAAAAGAGGAAGACCACAAAAAACATGGGAGGACAACATAGAAGATACCCTAAACAGGAATAACATTAACGTTCAAGAAGCAAGGAAAACAGCGAAGAATAGGAAAGAGTGGAAAGAAATAATAAATAAAACTACATAAAAGATAGAGACTAATCTCGACACCCGAAAGGGTACAATGAGATTCAAAAAGATTATATATATATATATACAACTTTATACCAAAATTAGGTATATACCTGTTTCTTCTAGCGATACTTCTCTTCTTCACTTTGTATGGGTTAAGTCTGTCTAAGTATTATTCTTGGTAGAAAAAACGTACCTATTCAAAGAGTTCATAGTATCTTATTTACTTTATAGTCAGCCCTTGGAAGTAAAAGAATTTTCTTCTTCCATTTAGTTTTCCTTTTTGAAATTGATCACGATTTTGGTCTAAAACTTCGTCTAGTTTGGTTTACTATACGTTCTAAATCAGTGGTTCTTAAAGTGGGCGGCGCGACCCCTACGGGGGTCGATAAAATTTTTTGGGGGGTCGCAGAATATTTGGCGAGTGATCCATTATTGCAACTAAACAAATAAAGCTACTAATAATAAAAACAATGAGTAATTCATTTTAATTTAAAAAAATTAATTACTTCCTGGATTTTAGTCCCCTCCAACACTTTTCTGCGTACATGGTTTGGGGGGTCGTTCGGAATTTTCAATTGTGAAAAGGGGTCGCGCGACCAAAAAGTTTAAGAAACACTGTTCTAAATCATCGTCTTCATCCACATTCATAGCTGAAACAGCAGCAGCGACAATATTTCGAAGAGCACGTGATCCTGCTCCTTTTGACATGTTTCCCGTTCTTTCCTCTTGTCATATTATTTGAAAACAGAAAAGAAAAAAGAACTTGCACATTTTTTTTCTATTTTTTTTTCTGAATATGTATACATTAAAACAAATTCCTTATTTTTTGTTTTTTCGAAATTCGCTATACTTTTGGAGAAATAAATTATTGAAATTTTGATACAATATCTTGGCGCGAAAACGCGTTGTGACGTCAGGACTGCATGGACACAACCGGGCGCGCACACACATAACGAAAGGTCTTGCACACACATAGCTCAGTAGTGTGCATCTGTCAGCTGTTTCTGTTCGCTCTGCGCATAACATTTCGATGAATTATTATGTCACTTCGCTCGACCCCTTTTAGATGACGTCATTTTTTCTTGAAAAATTGCTATTTTAAAATCGAGATTTCTGCTAATTGATAGACTTTAAATTGTATTTTTTTTATATTATGTATTGTTTGAAGTATGTACGTTGTATTAAGATGAAATTAAAAAAAAAAATAAAAATCTATGCAAGTTCCCTATTCTGTTGGATCATTTAAGGTTTTTTTCTGATATATGCCGGTAATATAGACGGTAATTCACGAAGAGCGGAAAAATTTAACACGATGTTGAGGAGGTCATTTTGAGTAAAAAACGTCATAAGAACATGAGTCCTATTCAATTTGGTTAAGGAACTACTAGAGATCAAAGTTTGATGAATGTACTGATAAATTCAGATGCTAGACAGCATATTACCATTAAGAAATCTTAGAAACTGTAAAAGATATGACGTATTTATACAAAAGTTGCGCATTTATAAATAGATGTTGGTGATTACATATTTCGTATTTTGTAAATTTTGCATGGCTTACTAGATGTGAGCAAAATTTGTATTCGATGATTTACGAAGAAGAGTATAAAAACACTATGGTTGGGAGGTCATTTTGAGTAAAAAATGTCATATGAACATAGGTCCTATCTCATTTAGTTACATAACTATAAGAAATTAAAGTTTTATATGTGCCTAACTAAATTTACTAAATCAATAGGTAATAACCATTGAGAAAACAATGCAAAACAATTGAATTCAAAATAAAAATATTCATTTTTTACAATAAATGTTTGAAATGTGCTCCTTGGTAACGAATACATGCCTATCAGAGAATCGGGCACAAGAAATATTACATTATTATCTGCGCGTATTCCATTTCATGCAGCATTAATTCTTTCGAGTAATTGTTCACGTGTATGAATATCTACAGCACAAACAAGCTACTTTAAATGTCCCCATAGTTAGAAATCCAGAGGATTTAAATATGGAGATCTTAGCGGCCCTCGAACGGGCCCGCCGCGATCAATCCATCTATTAGGATAATGATGATTTAGCTACGCAGTCACCTGTCTTCCGAAATGAGCTGGTGCACCATCATGTTGATACCACATACGTTGCCGTAAATGAATTGTCTCGTTGTCTAATTTCTTGTACAGCTTGTTTTCTAGCAAATTCACTTAATGTTCTGCGCCTAAACGAGCATGTAAGTACAATGAACACTCGATACAGTCACCTTTGATAAAAGAAACTTTTGGTATAAGCAACCCTTGATATAATAAACAATTTTAGTTTTCTGTCATTCGATAAAGTCACCTTTGATAAAAATTTATATGAGAGCAATAATGTTCAAATATTTGATATCGACAATGTTATCAACTCATTCAATTTAGTTATAGAGTGGTCAGATAGCCTTTTCCTTCCTATTAATGATATTATTCTCCTGAGAAATAGTCGAGAAAAAGCAGTTCCTAAAAAAATTGAATAAAATTGTTATTACAAAATATGGTCTTTTGATAATTAAAACTCATGTTTCTATTTAAATATTTAAATTTAACTATTTAAATTTTATGTTTTAAATTTTGACTACTCATCTCGATATAATCATCATTTTATAGGGGCAACTTTTTTTAAATTTTATTGTCAGGAAGGTGACTATAGCGAATGTTCATTGTAATTGATTATTAAAAATTCCGGCCCAAATATTTATACTAAATCGTTGTTGAAATCGCGATTGATTTTGAAGAAGCCATAAGTGATAATTGTGTGCATTGTTTATTTCGTCTCTTGTAAATTGAGCCTCATCAGACCATAACATTTTAACAAATTTAAATCATCCGCAATTTGATGTAATAACCAATGGCAAAATTCAACACGTTGACCATAACCTCCTGGTTGTAATGCTTGCACACGTTGAATATGATATGGATGTAATTCCTTGTAACATACAATTGCACAGCCTGGCTAGGCAGTGACGGTGATGGAGAGCAGTCGGGTTTTTGAAGTAAACGTGGCTGAGAGGAGACTGCAGTAGCACACACAACATATAAAAAAAAACACTAAACTCCCAGAGTAACAAAATACAGTTTATTTCGTTTGTTATCGCATAAAAATAAAATAAAAATAAAAAAACAAATTTGGGCGCCACCTGCCTTAGTTATATTTAGTCCTCGTGGAGAAGGCAGGGCTTCCAATCAGAGGGTACGGTGTCCGGGGCAGCGATTACAAAACAAACGAGGTTAACTCGGCGTCTTCTCTTCTAGTTGTTATAGGGTACTGGTTCCCCAGGGGTCGGTCCTTCCTGTCTTCTCGCCGCAGTTTTGATAGGGCTTTCGGAGGGACGCGGCTGGAGTAGCCTATCAGTGCCTAGTATCCCTATCCAGGACAAGCCTGTTATAGGTGACTCGTGACTCCTGCTGCCTCCAAACGACACGTACAGGTCAAACACACGATTTCAGCATGAGAAATAAATATGTATACAGCTACCAGCTTTACAATACCCAAAAGATAAATATTGCAATGACTTACACGTATCACTGCAAGTCACGCAAATAATACAAAAAAGAATTACAGCGCACAGGCGCAAGAGCAATACGCAGAAATAACAACGCACAGGCGCAAGAGCAATATATACAAATTGTACAAGAATAGAATATAATGACCTAACTGACGGAACTGCAGTATTACCAAAATCAACAATAAGTAAGCTTGGAGACTTCCAGACCGACTGCGTGACTGGTCAACAACTAGAAATAATCTTTTAATTTAAGGGGGGGGGGGGACACAAAGGATTACAGTACAAACCACGTGCTGGACCTCGGTCTCGGACGTTGATTACGGCACTACATACAGGTTCAGCAGATTTACTGTAATTTTAAATTAATAGCAATAAATGAAATATTAAAGAAAAACCCAAAACCTCAGGTAGTGAGGATTCTACTCCCCTCGAATGGGAGCGACATAACCAAAATGTCTTCTCAAGGATGAACTAAATACAAAATGGCGGATAGCTCAATGGCTACCACACAAACAAAATCTTTCGGAGATTAACTCCGTACAAGACACTATAAATTTTCTTACTCCAGAGTACTGAAAGTTCTGAAAACAGACCATTCCCTACAATACGGTGAATGAGCACAACAATCAAACTTGTTAAAATAACTCTGGAGTAAAAATACTCACATTAATAAATACAGCGCCAACGCGGCCGCGCTTGTCGAGCCTCGTGCCTGACTTGAACTACTTTCTCTCTATTCGCGACTCGAAATAGAGGCAACCATGGATATAATTTAACTCCAGAACACGGAAAAATCAGAAAAAAAACAGGTTCAACCTTACCACACAATCCGCGGTGTAAATTTCACCACGTGCTACAGCGCACCGGCACAAAACTCAAATCAAAACACAACACAACCGTTCAGGTAAAACGCTGCTCGTCAAGCGAGCGATAACCTGTTTTACCCAGAAAATTTGACCGTTCAACTTTCCTCGCGCGAATCTACACGAACACGTGCCGATTTTGGCTGTAAGCAGTCACTCTCAGTTCTATAGTGGCGCGCCAAAAATTGAAACGTTACATCCTCATGGTGCATTATCCGCCACACAAAGTATTGGGGAAGGTGTAGCGGTGTTGTGATCGCCGAGTAGAAATTGTTGAACTATTCCGTACTGCATCTTTCACGTTTAGTTCATTTCTGATACTAATTTGTTGAATACGATTCCTACCAGTATTCCGAAGAGGAATACCGGTTTCCCAAAGCCTTCGGAATGTTCGCGTAAAAACTTTATGAGAAGGTGTTCGTCTATTTGGATATCTTCTTTGATATTCTTGAGGTGCACCAGGAGAATTACCATTACAATACCTGTATACAAATAATAACTGCACACTTAAAAGCACTGAAATTTTCCATGTTGTAATAACGAAATTTAGAAATAAAGTAAACAATTGTCAGTTTGGATATTGTTTTGTCTTGTTTTGTATCGTTTTTAATATGTATTGGTCTAGTGAATTTACTTAGGCACATACAAAATTTTAATATCTTATAGTTATGAAACTAAATGCGATAGGACCTATTTCATATGACATTTTTCACTCAAAGCGACCTCCCCAACACCGTGTTAGAAATTTTTCCGCTCTTCGTGAATTACCCTATACATATATAGCAGCGTATCCACACAAAAATGGATTCGTTTTATGCTATGAACAATGTTTCTGTTACAATTAACTATATATGTATATTATATATAAATAGATTACTTTGTTTATTTTCACGTGCTTTATTTATTTGAAAGCTACATGTTTCGTCGGCATTGCGACATCATCAGGCAATAATAAAAACAACAAACAAGCATTTTTATAAACAACAAAACAATATTATACACATACTAAACCTACTATGACAAAAAATTAATATACAGGGTGACCCATCTGTGAATGCTCACCATGGGAATCTCCGAAACTATAAGAGATACAAGGTCGGTTAAATTAGACAAAAGTTGCCTATTTATGGGCCGATGTTGATGGCGATTTTGTATTTTGAAAATATTGCATGGCTCACTAGATAATGACAAAAGTGTGATTTTCTTGAATTTTTATTTTACTTTATAAGTCAGAAGGTAATGGAAATATTGAAAAAAGTTTCAAATAAATATTTTAGTATAACTAATAAGCCTTTCGATGAATCATATTAAATTTTTTTTTACTAGATATTGCCGAAGTTACAGCCTGCAACTTTCATTTTTTAAATGGGAACCATTGTTAATTTTAATCCAGTTCAAAAGTGCTATTTTTTCTCTTTACAATGATGTATTTGTTTACCTAAATATCTTTTTTAGTTTCGAAGAAAAACTAAAAAGTAAGATAAAATGAATGATTTTTGTAGTGTGCCGTGAAAATTTGGTATAAAACAGTTGCATCTAAATATGTTATAAACATGAAAAACAATTGAAATTCAATAATATTTGGTAAACAAAAGATTAGAGACAAAAAATAATTTATGTAGGTATGGGTTTCATTCGAGAATCTGTCTACTAGCTTTCAGTTTACGGAACGATTTTTGTTTCGTTTATCAAATGTTGTTGAATTTCAATTGTTTTGCACGTACATAACATATTTAGTTGCAATTGTTTTATACCAAATTTTCATGGCACACTACAAAAATCATTCATTTTATCTTACTTTTTGGTTTTTCTTCGAAACTAAAAAAGATATTTAGGTAAACAAATACATCATTGTAAAGAGAAAAAATAGTACTTTTGAACTGGATTAAAATTAACTATGGTTCCCATTTAAAAAATGAAAGTTGCAGGCTGTAACTTCGGCAATATCTAGTAAAAAAAATTTTCATATGATTCATCGAAAGGCTTATTAGTTATACTAAAATATTTATTTGAAGCTTTTTTCAATATTTCCAATACCTTCTGACTTATAAAGTAAAATAAAAATTCAAGAAAATCACACTTTTGTCATTATCTAGTGAGCCATGCAATATTTTCAAAATACAAAATCGCCATCAACATCGGGCCATAAATACGCAACTTTTGTCTAATTTAACCGACCTTGTATCTCTTATAGTTTCGGAGATTCCAATGGTGAGCATTCACAGATGGGTCACCCTGTATAATATAAAAAGTTAAAAATAGTTATGAATAAAAATAAAAATCGAATAATACAATAAAATTTATAATAAACAATTAAATAAAATATAATTTTTAATTTCTAGTTGTTCATTAATTAATTAAAATTTTTTTAAATGTTTAAAAATTTCAATTGCTTCCAGAATATCTGATTTAAAACCTTTTTCGCAAAAATGTAAAATTTTTAAACAATTAATATTATTTACGAAATGGTTATTAGCTATAAGATATTTTGCAAAAGTGGAATTATATTTATTATTTTTAAAAGAAAATAAATGTTCGTTAAATCGAATATTAAAATTTCGCCCTGTCTGGCCAATATATATTTCTTTGTAGCTGCAAGTTAATAAATACACCCCTGATTTATTTAAATTTTCAATTTTATCTTTCTGATTAAATATTATATCATTTAATTTTGATGTTGATTTAAACCATTTTTACGTAATAAATTAGAAATTTTGTCAGAAATTGAACCAAAATATGTCAAAGAAAAATATTTAGGATCCTTTTCAATTGTAGTAATAGGGTAAATAATTTTGAGTATCCGTTTCTTGTTGTAATTAGCTATAAAGTTATTAATCATATTGATGTTAAAACCATTGTTCATTGCAATTATTTTAATAGTTTCAATCTCAAAATTAAATTTATCTTTTGACAATGGCAAATTATAAACTCTATTTAACATGGCTCTAAAAGCAGACATTTTATAAGAATAAGGATGAAATGAGTTTATTAGAATAGTCGAATCTGTGTAAGTTTGTTTTCTATAAATATCAAACTCAAAATTAATTTTACCTTTATATTTAGTATTTCGAATAATTTTTAAATCTAGAAAATTAATTACATTATTACTTTCAATTTCAACAGTAAATTTAATATTTAGATGTATAGTGTTAAGAAAATTTAGATATAAATTAAGTTGTCTGTCTGTTCCCATAAAACCAGCCAAAATATCGGCAACATATCTTTTCCAAAACATTATGTGATTGTGGGATAATGTATTTTTTAGAATTTTGTTTTCCAAATTATTCATAAAAATGTCTGCTAATAATGGGCTTAAAGGACACCCCATTGCTAAACCTGAATTTTGTTGATAAAATTTATTATCAAATTGGAAATAATTTTTACATAAACAAAAATTTAACATAGATAAAATATCATATGACAAGTTACTGTTTACATTAGAATTAATTAATAGATTTTTAACAAACAATATACATTCATGTGGTGGGATGTTTGAAAACATGCTGCAGACATCAAAAGAGACTAAAATTATTTTTTGGTTAGAATCAAAGGATTTTAAAAAATTTGCTAATTCAATAGAATTTTCAGATTTAAATTTAGTATCATTACGAATCATGGAATTCATATTTTTTGTCAATTTCCAAGTAACAGAATTAGTAAAGGATACTACTGGTCTAATTGGTTTATCTGGTTTATGATTCTTTATTAATCCATATAATCTTGGCGCTCTAGGATTCATACATTTAACATTTAATTTTTCATAATCTGTAAGTGCAGTATTGTTATTTAAAACATTAATCAAATCCTTTTGTAAATTATTTGTAGGATCCTTTCTCAAATTAATGATAATGTCGCAATGCCGACGAAACATGTAGCTTTCAAATAAATAAAGCACGTGAAAATAAACAAAGTAATCTATTTATATATAATATACATATATAATTAATTGAATATGGATTTTCACAAAGTGAATGAAAATACTATTTTATATTTGTTTCTGTTACAGTATTCAATTTAATAATTTATTTGTAAAATGATCTGTATGCAAATCTTTTATTACTATGTTGTAAACAATATTTTATTATATATATATATATATATATATATATATATATATATATATACTGTTCAATAAATAAGAGATGTCCAGTGAAGGTCATCGTTGAACAGTACGAGTTTAGATTTTAACCACGCCCATTTTCTCACATTCAGTAGCGTCGTTTATCTAATTTTAAATGGGGTATTTGAGATATTCGGGGCTATTCTGTACACCTATCGTTAGCTATTAGCGATCGCTAATTTGTTAGCGATTGCTAGATCTGAAATGTGCGATTCTGTACGTTACTTTGTCGCTTGTTTGTCTAGCGACAGTCGCTTATTTGTTTATTTTTGAGCGACAACTCACTGGCTGTCTTTGAAGAATTAGCAATCGTTAATGAACTGTCAAAATCAATAAAAACGAACAAATATCTATAAAAATAGTTTGAAATACAAAAGACAGATATTCATATTTGTATTAATGCATTTATTAAAGAATGTCGCAATATATATTGCACTATACTTATCTATTTTAGGTGACAATTGCAAACAACATCGCCGATTGTCAGACATAAATTTATGTTGAAAATAAAGTTTTGAACAATTTAATTTCACTATTTATAAAAATCTTTTTAATTTGAACCAAATGTGGTAATGCTAGAAAAGTTACTGTAATTCCTGTTGCCATGTCTCATATTCATTACGCTAGTTTTATGCCAGTGATTTGTTGGTTTAAATATAATTTTTATTAAATCGATGAATGAATCTACATAAATTAGAGTCAGTAAATTAAAATAAGAAGGTGTAATGAACACTATAGTAAGTTACAAGCGACTTTTATTATCCTCTTGGACAATTGTCTTTTCAACTCTAAAACATCATGCTTTGCGTTAATATTCAATTAACACTGGAACAATTATACGTGTCTCACTGCATTACAATTCTATTATAACCTAAAAACATAACGAATATATATTGACATAAAAACAATTCAAATAAGTTTACTTACTAATTTCCATTCTTTTCGTTAATTAATTAATTATGTAATTAATCAATTATTTATAATAGATATACTTAAAATAGTTGAATTTGTTTATTTGACATTTAAGCAAGATATCTAGCGATGTTTCGTTCATACGTATGAGTACCGCGTAAATTTGTAAACTAGCGACAAGTCTGACGACAGGTAGCAACAGAATCGCAATTTGTTTGTTGTTGCTAGAGCAATTCCTAAAATATAAGCGATCGCTTGAAATTAGCGATCGTTAGAAGTTAGCGACAGATGTACAGAATAGCCCCGATTGTAATTTCCGATAGTGAGGGGTTAGCAGATGACAGGGAGAAATAAACAAAAGAAGAACAATGCATGCATTAGTATATACCAGATATAAAGTTTTCGGTGAATAGTCGGCTTAGCATCGGTAACAACAGAAATACGATGATTTGACAGTTCATTACGTTAATCATTTGTGTCACACATTTTGAATTACAACAACGATTTAGATAATAATATAATATCAGTGGTTGCAATAAAAGTGATTTCTTATAACTGTTTTTGTGTTAGTGTATAATATTGGCGTTCATTAGTGGTAAATAAGACAAACTGACAGAAAATGCAGCAAAATGACGCTACACGCCTGTGCGCCAGCTAGTAGTGTAGGAAATAAGAAATCAACGTACGTTATTGCAATAGTATCGAGTACAACGAGCCTCATTTTGTTATGCTTGTCGTAGTATTGTTGGGACAATCTAGATATATAGCTATACGTTAATTCGTATGTGATACAGATGACCTTCATGGGACTTCATTCATTTAAATTTCTGTATATATATTAGGGTGGTCCTTAACTGTACACTAAAAAAAATGGGAATTTTTAGTGAGGCACCATCTTAATTGCTTCCTGTAAGTGAAAAAAAAAAATAACAGTACAATAATTTGAGATTCGCTGGTCGCTACCGGCCATTTAAGTTTGAAGTTTGACTAGGTTATAACGTGGGCAAGGAAGCCGCGTTCATAACCAAATCTTGCATCCCAAAAGTTATAGCCTAGTAACAATTTTTAATAGTTTTGAGTAAACCAAGCATATAGGTGTGCTAAATTGAACTGAACACAGTTAGGAAATAAAAATATACTTCACTTAACTATGTGAATAACACTTCAGAAGTTGCTATTCATATAACTAAAATGTTTCGAAATATTCAAATCATCAATGTCGACTTCTTTCTGTCTGGATATTTCTTTCTATACTGCAGAACTACCAACGGTAAGAACTGTTTCTGTTCTTCGTCATTTGTGTGCAGTTTGTTGTACTCATCCATCAAAGCAACTCCACGTTCAGCGACAACGTTAACAACTTTCATTCCGAGAACGGCAGACTTCGCAGACTTGTACTCGTCATCACCATTCCACGTCTCTACGTTATTGTCCAAGAAGCTTGAGGGAAGACCTGTAATCTCGAAGAACCTTCGTGTGCTGGATGAAACAAAGTCTTCCAATTGCTTCGTCTGTATCAGCTGTACATCAACCTTTGTCCGTTTCCGTGGATTTAGCTCGCCAGAAACATCCAACGCGCGGACCATTTTTGTTTTTGTTTCAGTTGAGACTTCATCATCAAAAGATGCAAGCGCAACAAGCTCCTCTGATAGGTACCACAGATGTCCCATGAACTTCTTCAATGCCACGGCAGAGATGGCAGTACTTATAGTCTTGTAGGAATCGAGATCTTTAAGCAATTGCAAATCATGCCTTGGAGCCATCATAGCTGCAGGAGCTTGAAACTACACTTTGATGTATATTCGAACTGTGAACAAGCATATATCTCTCAGACTTTTCTCTTCTGTCTTTTTGAGCTTAAATTGGCTGCGGAACATCCAGACTTTTAGTGAATATAAAGCTTTTGCCATCCACCTAGCACGATGCAACCTAGCAGGAAGATATTCCGTTCGGTGGAACTCCTCCAAGAAAAATGATTGTCAACTGTAACAGTTCTTCATAGACATTTCGTGGTTGATGCTGCTGCAGCTGAGCTTCGGAAAAGTGTAGCAATTGCCCAGCCACGTCTGCAACTGCACCTGTTGTGGTCTCATTAGAAAGCGCAGTCTGATAATCTGCTGTGTTGATGCCACTCCACTGTTTCTGAAATCGCTTGAACAGCAAAATGTTAGGGCCTTACGAGACACCAAGTGATAACACAACCACAGCCTCAAGCATGATTTCAGGTATGTGGTGACGACAAGCCAGCCACAACATGTCCTTTTGCATCTTCTGTTGCAGCAGTATGCACGCACCGTTCCAAGATCCTGTGTTTGCTGCAGTTGTGTCAAAACTCATGCACTTAACTTGATCACAAACATTCCACCACACGCCATTCGCTGCTGCTTCATCCGTTCCTGATGACATCTTTGGAACTGCAAGAAGCTGCTCGACTCCTGCTCCGGACACAAGAACCGACAATCGATCAACAGTTTCTCTTCCAGCAATATCCTCAAGTAGCTTTCCATCCCAATGGATGGTAAGAAGACTGTTTGACTTGAAAGCATTCTTTAAGCCTTCAGCTAACTTCTTGCGATGTAATGTTCGCTGCTGTCGTACAGATGTACGATTTAGGTTGAAGTCCATTTGCTCATGATCCATTTTCTGCAATGTTGGCGTCAACACAAGTACTGCTCCGCGATCACTAACTTCAGCCATGTAAAAGCAAGCAGCCATCTTTTCATAGAAAATATTTTTCCGTCCTCGCCTGGCACGCTTTATACCAGATGTAAAAGGTTCATCGGAAAACTTACGGTTCGGTTGTAGCTGGAGTCACCTCGGAAAGTGGAACACTAACTGACTATCATGAATTTCGGTAGGCTATTAATACCCCCGAGATACACACATGTTTCAACCCCGAATTAAACCAGTCAGTTCAACGAATAGTCCGTCCGGAGCTCGAGCGCAGACCGCGTTAATTGGTTCGCTAACGGTCATTGCTCTCTGCATAAGTAATTTTTAACACAAAAAATACACTTTGTCACATCCCCTTCTTACTTTGGGGGGGGGGGGGGGTTGTTAAATACAAAAACCAGACTTAGAACTACCAAAATTAAACAAAGCTATGATATTACAACCATACTTAAGGCTACCCACTTAATACTACCCATTTAATCTTAACTTAACCTAACACGCACACGCATACACTTCATGGTTTTTGTACCATGCTAGCTGGTTCGAGCACTGTCCGCTGGGCTCGGCGGTCCTGGCCTGGGGGAATTGTTACTCACAGGGGCGGTTGTCCCTCCGCACCCGGGATGCGGGGGCGAAACCTCTTCGTGGGTGGACACTTGGGGGGGCGTAGCGCCTCCACGGGTACGCGCACAAGGAGGGCCGTGCGCTGTGGGCTCTTCGGAGAGGTGCGGGGTCGGTGATCGGTCCGCGGTTGTGGACTCGGTTGCGAGTCGGACCCGAACAGCTGCACAAGCTGTTGGGAGAGCGATCGCGGGTTAGTGGCAGGTCCTAGTGGGGGTGCTGGTGCCATCTCCCTCGTTCGCCGCGGTCCATGGAGGCAGCGTGTTGGGGACGGAGTGATGGCACGTTCGGGGGTCGTGGGGATTGGTGACGTGTCCAGGTCTAGCCAATCCGGGGGGTGCTGGTCACTGACGTTGGACACGTGGTCATTCTTTTTGTCCGGGGTTGTCGGCAGGGAGGACAGCAGGGTCGGCATTGAGCCCAGCTCGTGGGCGATCTGGGCCGCGTCCAGTCTTCGGGGTGGTGTCCTGGGGACCAGGAACTTCCTCACTGGTTCTGGTGGGTCTGGGGCTGCTCGGTCCCTGATGGGCTGGTCCATGGCTGGTCGGCACGGGCTGACCGGTGCTATCCTTCCCCGGCGGCGTCGGAAGGTTGGCCTGGCCTGTAGCGGGATGGTCGTCCGGTGTTACCGTCTGACGGCTTCCATATCTACAGGGAACACTTAATGGTTAATGCGCTGGTTTGAGATCCTTGACATGTATCCGATAAAGACGTCGGCCGCGCTCGTTCCTCAAGTCGTATACCACTCGAGACACACGGGTCCTTGGTTACCGGTGCTGGTGGAGGTGGGAGTACACTGCAGGTGCTCGCGAGTATGGCTGTCGGATAGGAGGTGACTTGGTTGTCTCTGGCGTTGATTACTATTCAAAATGCCCGAATGGCGTCCATGCCTAGTAACACGCGGTTGTTGAGCGTGGGTAGGTACATGAAGGTCATCCTTCGCCAGATGTCTCCGATCCTACATCCCACCGTACATTCTTCTTCAATGTCGGTGGTGACGCCGTTTGCCATTCTCGCCTGTGTGAAGCGGGCGGGTCGGTACTCAGCACGATGGTGACGTAGTGCTGCAAACAGACTTTCATCTACGTACGAGCACATGGCACCGGTGTCGACGAGAGCAGGCCCAGTCCAGTCGCCAATGGTAGCATTCACGAATATTCGTCCGTCCGGGATCGGGTCTGCGTTCAGCGTGGAGATTGTGTTGCGGAGGTTCAGGGTGGTGCTGGTGCGATTCGGCTGGTCCCCCTCCTTTACTGACCAGTCGTACGTTCGTTTCCCGACTTAGTAGCGCACGCGCAGTCCCGGGACATCACTCCATGAGTGCCACAACGCGAGCAGAACTTCCTCGGTGTCGCGGTACATTGGTTGCGCCAATGGCCCTCTTGTCCACACCGCCAGCACGTTCTCTTCGGATCATACCCTTGAATATTTGTTATGTTTTAAGTATTTCATCACATTTGTACTCAACTATGAGTATATTCAATTCAGTGTTGCCAACTTTTAACATATCCCATTTTATTACAAATTAATATCATTTAGGTAAGTACATATTAAGTATAAATTTGTACAAAAAATCACTTTTTGATTAGAGGATAGGTAGTATAAGTACATGCAATGTATAACAAACTCACATTTTTATTACGAATCGTATTAGTTTTTCAGTTATCCATGAAACTGGATTTCTCTACTGTAGATATGATTTTTAGCATATTATCTTGATATTTTTCTTTCAAAAATGATAAAAAATTCACAGCAATTCATGCTATAATTAATTTTAATTAAAAGTTTTGATTTTACTAAATTGACCTTCATTCTATTTGCTTAACTGCTAGCTGCAGCATTGACGAAATAAGAATGTTTTTTGCTGTTTACAATACATTTAACAGCTTTTTCTCCGTCATGTTGAACAACAAAATTAATCTTGCACCGTCGGCAAAAAGCGATAATTATTGGTTTTCGTTAACCATTGTTTATAATCTGGCATTTTAAGCCATACATCTTGAAACGTTGTATCGTACTTTTTGTTTTTTTTTTCTTTGGAGGAGTTCCTTCTGTGTTTGAGTTTAAATCAATTTGTCGTAGTCACTAGTCGATCTAAATAAATATAAATATTTAAATATTAATTTCTAATTTCTTTGAAATTTAGATTCTTTTACTTACGAGTACTTAGCTCAAAAATGTGAAAACAAACCACTGAACTGCACTGAACACTAAACTTTAGAGTATTCAAATCCATATAGGAGTGACGTCACATCAGATAAATTTTATTCACGACATAAACAAAACAATCTATCTCTTTTTAACTCATTTGACTCGCATAAACCTACATGCCATACGGGGCGGAGCTTCTCAATAATTCGTTTGTTTTTTTATGACGTCACTCCTATATGGATTTCAATAGTCTATACACATTCCAGAGTCAAACGTCACACGATACATTGTAGGTTATACAACGACAAATTTGTAACAAACGAACAACGCGAAAAATTGCGGACTATGTCAGCAACATTTCAAAACAAATGGCGCCAATTTTAAAACAGTACAACGCAATACGCAATTTATTATTTTATTTCGATATAAGTGAATATTTTTTTATTTTCCGGAGTTTTTTAAATTTGCCCCCGAAACCGGAGAATGGACTAAATTTCCGGAGTCTCCGGGTCAAAATACATGAATTGGCAACGCTGATTCCATTATTAAAAATTAGTTAATTTTAAATAATAAATTACTCCTATATTTTTTAAATAAAGGAGATAGTGGGATGGTGATATGGTGCACGTGTATAGTGAAGTGAGGTGAATAAAATACGAAAAATATCAGTAAAAAATAAAAATAAATTAAAATAGAAAGGTACAGTAGGTGAAGTAAAGTAGAGTAAGTCGCATGGAATAACAAGTAGAAATAGGAGATCGCTATTTAAAAAGAATAATAAAGTAAACCTAGAAAAAACAAAAAAATAGTAAAGGACAGGCAGGGTGCCGTACGGGCGAAAGTCGCTCAGCCAAACGGGCCTAGACCAATATTACAATACTGTTACTACAGCCATCTAGCGCGGTAGCGGGGGAATACTAGCACGGCAGTAGGATTTGGGCCGAATCGAGTAGGTTCAAGTCTAAACTACTGCAGTGACGTTGAACCTTGCTCTAAGCAACCAACAGTACACAGAAGTAAAGTGGTAAACGGAGAAATAGAATAGGGAGAAAAGAAGCATAATACATATGTCGAGTGGAAGGAAAACGGACGTACACACCAGACAGCGTGCAAGCAGTTCAGCAGACAGAGGGGATACGGAGGTATTCCAAAAGAGTAGAAAAACAGAACGTTCGCCTAACCGGAAAAGAAAGGAAATGGAAGGACATGAGGAGGACATGTTAAACATGCTAACAGAGATGACAAAACAAATGAAAGAAATAAGAAAAGAGAACGCGGAAATAAAAAGCGAAATAAGCAAAGAGAATCTGGCATTGAGAGAGGAAATAAAAGAAACCAATAAATTGCTGGTGGAAATGGTGACAGAAACAAAAAGAGATATTGAACAATTAAAAGAGAACGAAAAAATATGAGAAAAAGAGAAACTAGAAATGAGAACACAAATCGAGTACTTACAGAGAGCAGCAGAACGTCAATTACAGGCAGAAAAAAAGAATAATATTATAGTAAAAGGACTGAAAATGAGCAAAGAAAACATGCGAGGCAACATGGAAAAGTTCATAAAAGATAAAATGGGCACGGATGTGGCTATAGAAGAGGCATACATAATAGGAAAGACAGCAGGCAAGGAAGCAATCCTAGTGCGGATGGTAGATAAACAAAACAAAAATAAAGTAATGGAAAATAAGAGTAAACTGAAAGGGCAAACGGTATATATAGAAAATGATTTAACGGAAAATGAAAGGAGAGTGCAGACAGAATTGAAAGACATAGCAAGAAAAGAAATACTGGAAAACAACGCACGAGTAAAGGTACTTTACCGTAAAATAATAATAAATGGAAAATTGTACCACTGGAATGAAAAGCTAAACACGATAACTGAACGAGCCGAGCAGAACCAAAAATTTCATTAAAGAAAAAGAAAGAAAGAGAGGTAGGAGCAAGAAAGGAAGACCAAAACGTTACAGTCTGTTTCTGGAATGTGGCAGGAATAAAAAATAAAAACAGAGACTTTTTTAGATAGGGTTAATAAGTACGATATTGTAGGTTTTACGGAAACATGGTTAGAAGAAAAGGACTGGGACAAATGGAAAAATAAATTGCCAAACACATTCACATGGAAGAGCAAACACGCGAGCAGAGCAAAGAAAAAATGAAGAGCAAAAGGGGGAATCATAACCGGAATAAAACACCACCTGCAAGAGATACCGACCGAAACAGTATATAAACAAAATGTACAACAACGAACTATAAAAATTAACAAGGATAAATGGAAACTATTAACGATCTACAATGACAACAAACTAAGGGAAATAATTGCAGAAATTGAAGAAAACCAGGAAGATAATGAGGAAGAAAATTTAATATTAGGCGGAGATTTTAATGCGCGAATAGGAGAAGAGGGCGGAATAATTGAAGTAAATACAGGAGTGTATAGCAAAAGAAAATCTAAAGACAAAACTATCAATAAAGAAGGAAGAGTGCTACTGCAAACCTGTGAAGAGAAAGGATGGAATATAGTAAATGGTAATGTATCAGGAGACGAAGATGGGGATTACACATATATAGGAAAAAGAGGAGAGAAAACAGTAATAGACTATATTATAACAAATCAAGACAGTTATGTAAAAATTGAAAAAATGGAGGTAGAAAATAGAATTGAATCAGACCATCAACCATTAAGATTAGTATTACAGGCGCATATAAAACAACAGAGTGAAAAGAAAACAAGATATAAATCAATCTGGGGAGAAATTGAGGTGGAAAAATATAAGCAGAAAACAAAATCTCTGGTATTCGCAGACAGTGAAATAGATCAGGAAGTGAATGAACTGGTCACGAGAATTGATCAATCAACACAGAAAATAGAAATAAAAATTAAAACATGTAGTACTGAAAGAAACGAGTGGTGGGACAAGAGTTGCAGAGATAAAAAAAGGAGAGCGAGAAAAACACGTAGACTATGGAAAGATGACAGAGTGAAAGAAGAGGAATATAAGAGAGAAATGAAAGAGTATAAAGAAATGTGTGAAAAGAAAAAGAAAAATAAAAAGAAAGAATTAGAAGAGCAAATACGAAACATTAGGACAGAAAATGAAGCTTGGAAATTCATTGGCAAAGAAAGACGGACAAAAGAAGCAATATCGTCAAAAATATCGGATGAAGATTGGGGAAACTATTTCGTGTCACACTTGAACGGGAAAAATAGCAGAAGTGAAAGGATAGGAGACAGCAAACCTGACGAAAGTGCAGCCAGTGAAGTTACAATGGAAACTATCATGAGGCAGATTAAAAAACTGAAAAAGGGAAAAGCGCCTGGGAAAGATAATGTCGTAAATGAAGCATGGATATATGCGGATGAAAAGGTAATAGAGAGAATCAAACTAATTATAAACAAGATATGGAAAAAGGCAGAAATACCGCAGGAATGGCGAAAAGGGATAATTGTACCGATATATAAGAAAGGAGATAAAAATAATGTACAAAACTACAGGGGAATAACATTATTAAATACTATCTTCAAAATTTACCTTATGATAGTACAAGAAAAGTTGGAGGAAGAGATAGAGATGAAGCAGCTAATACCAGATAATCAAGCGGGATTCAGGAAAGGTAGAAGAACAACAGATAACATATATATATATTAAACCAAATGGTGGAAAAAGAACTAAATAAGAAGAAAGGAAAATTATTTACGTTTTTTATCGATATCCAGGCAGCATTTGATAGTGTGGACAGAGACGAATTATTCAGAACTTTAAAAGAAAAGAACATAAACGAACATCTTCTAGCGAACATAGAAAATATTTACAAAGAGACAATATCGGCAGTACAAACCAACAACGGACTTACAAAAGAATTCTGGACAGAAAAAGGGTTGAGACAAGGATGCCCGCTAAGTCCGTCACTTTTCTCAATATACATGGTGGACATGGAAGAACATCTAAGCAAAGAGCAATCATGTGGAACAGTAATAGGAAGTAGAAAGGTCTGGTCGCTAGCGTACGCTGACGACGTTGTTATTGTTTCGAAAGATGCGGGAGGAATGAAAGCAGCCATAAAACGGCTTGAAAAATACATGAAAAAGAAAAAACTAAAATTAAATACGGAAAAGTCGAAGATATTAAGGTTTAAAAAAGGAGGCGGACGAGAAGTAAAAGATAGTTGGATATGGGAAGGAGAAAAAATAGAGGAAGTAAAAGAGTTTACTTATCTAGGCTACACCTTTCAAAGGAACAATCTCGCTACAGCACATATAAAAAAAGTGACAAAAAAAGCAATAGTAGCCATGAAACAGATATGGGGAATTGGAGAGAGAAAGTGCAAGGATGACATAAAAATCAGGTGGATGATGTTTGAAGCAATTGTAAAGAGTATAATTATGTACGGAGCTGAAATATACGGATGGGAAGAAAAGAGCGTGCTAGAGGATATTCAGACTAAGTATATAAAATGGATACTAGGACTGGACCGAGACACACCGAACTATATTGTACTAGAGGAAATGAAGAAAAAAAAGTTACGAATAGAGACAGGAAGACGAGCAATAAAATATGAAGAAATTGTCCGAAGATCTAACGACATAAGACAAGAAAGCTGGAAAGAAATAAAAAAGGGCGACACCAACAAAAGCCAGATAACTAAATGGGGCCAGTTAAGAAGAAAATTTTATGAAAGAAATGGGTATGCTCCCTCAGAAGTAGAAAGAAGAAGAAATAATGGATTAAACATATCAGAAAGCATAGAACAAAGAGATTGGGATATACAAAAACAAGAGCAGCACAACCGAATACAAGAAGGAAGATATAACGGACGTTACAAAGCAATTAAGACCACTAATATCCCACGCTACTTAACAGACAATAAGGGAAACAATAGGGTAAAGCTGATAGCCAGATTTAGATGTGGCAATGAAGAAAGGAACAATAAATATTGGCTGACCACAGATGAAAGACGATGTAGACTGTACGGGAGGGAGGAGGAAACAATAACACATATGAGACAACGGTGTAGGGAAACAGAAGAGGAGAAAAGGGACGAAAATACATTATTAGATGACCAAGGAACAGGGGAGAAATGGATGAGGATGATCGTAAAAAAAAGACAGGGTTGACAAAGGGAATTTTTAGAATAATATAGCGTCATACACCATTAGTTATTTGTAAACATTAGCATGTAGATTCTAGGCCGGTAGGCAAGAATAAATCTATAATAATAAAAAAAAAATAAAAAAATTTTTTAAATAAAGATTATAACCTAAAATAGTTTGATGTTACTCAAGGGGGCGTACCACGTACCTTACTGTTGCGTTCGTTTGTTGTAGGTTTGGCGCACTTTACGTCAACTTAGCCAAATTCTCCTTTCAGGGACTCTATGTAAGGCAAGTGCATGCGACGTGGCACGACTAATACGTAACCCGTAACTGTTACGGCGTAACGGCTTGAATTGGGTCTGGGTGGAGGCATGTACATTAGCTGACCGCAGATCAGGCGTGCAACTACAAATTTGTCTTGGGGGCTTTATTGCGTGAGGACCGTTGAAAAATTATTTAGTTACAATATTGTCTTATTTGACCGCATCACACCTGTATCGGCTCAAGGCACACCAGTGTGCTGTGGTACACTGGTTGCGGTTCCTATAGGAAGGCAATTTTCCGACTCGAATTTGTTCCTCTAACAAAGTTCTTGCCTTGTTTTTTTGAGGTGTACGCCAAGTTGTTCGTTTAACGAAACCGATAGGAAATTCTGAAAAACATCAAAGAGTTCAATGAGCTTATTCACTGTTGATGTTACTAAAATTGCTCACTTATACCACATATGCGTGTGTGACATGAATAAACAGTAATAACTTACTCGTAGCTATTCTTTTCGTCACATTCATTTGAATATCGTAACTATGTAAGTCATCGCCATCGTTCTATTCTCTTTTTATTCCATCGTTATCATTACTGTCTTGAATGTCATCTTCTCCTTGGGCCATTTCCAATAACCGAGACATTTGCGAAATATCTCTTGTGACAATTGGCATTTGATAGTAATACCGGTGAATTTTATCTGCATGTCCCAAACATTTTGCTAAATCTTGAATGTCGTTTTTTTACAGATTTAATAAAAAGATTGCGTTGTAATATGCTTCCTTAATTGTGTGGCACGTAATGCCGTTGGGTTCCTTGCTCCACATGCAGTAGACTGTCGGAACCTGGAAGTACAAAGATATATGAGTTCTTACTACTAACTTTAGCTGCTTCTCGTTGGTCAATGATGCACTTTATATATTTCACCACTTCTATATTCATTAATACAGGTACACCTCGAGCTAATTTTCCACATATCATGAATCGTACGTATCGTTTAGTGCCATTCTGCGATTCAGAAGAAACTGTTCTAAAAATATCTGGATCAGTATTTTCATCAACTTTTTGGTAGCTTTCAAAGTAATTAATGTCCGCTCTAGTTCTCCAGGCCGCCGTCCATTAAATACCTGTATGGATATTAGAGTAAAACTGGCAGGTTTTCCAACTTTCAAACGAAAAACTATTTTCAATAAGGTCTTAATATCGCGAGATTCTGTTTTCATTTAAATATACATTTAAGAGTTTACTTTGGTTGGCAAAATTATCTTTTTTTTTTGTCTCTTTTCTGTGACTCCTTGCATATGTTTTAGAAGATTGTTCTTGATGCATTCAAATATCAGTGTATTAGCATTTGATTTAAGGTCAGTGCCAAGATAAAAAGTTGTTGAAGGGGCACCGTATTTACCTTTGTGTTCGTCAAGTTGAGCTACAACATTAAGCTTTAATAATATTATCATAATGTCTCGGTTGAAATACTGACTCAAAATCCTTCATTTCAGCATTAATTTGGTTTATTTCTAATTGAAAGCGGCCAATCAATTGTAATCGCTCACGGATCATGTTTTAATGATGTTTGGATCTATACTTAGTGAACATTTTGTTTCCATAAATTATAGCAAGTTCATCGTATCTAATACAGTTCGTGATTTCAGCATCACGTATGTATGGTTTTTAATTTTTCTTGTGTTTGAAATTTTATGTAAGTTGGTAGCCCTGGTGTCTGAAGTAACAGTTACAATGTGTGTAAAAACATGGCGATCTGCACTTATCAAAGTAAGCGTCATCAAGTGTATTATAACGAAATAATATGTAACATTACAACAAACAATAAAGAAACATAGTTAGTATCAATCTGCATAAGTAGATCAATCATACAGTGGTCCTTCGAGCCGGATATGCGCAACACATAGTTACGAAAACAGAAAAATCATCAAACATAATTCACGGGTGTTGACGTCCTTTGGAGACGATCATAGAGTTCAATAGTAGTAGAGAGTTAAAAGTGGCGATCATAGATATCAGGAGCGAGACGGTGAACTTGGCGTACGTGAAATTAGTTGTTTTACTACGCGACTAGCTGATTGACAGCAGACGAGTGACAAGAAGAGCTGTTATCTGCAGTGACAGGTAAGTGAGAGCTATCCGCATTGTTTATTCTTAGTTGTTGGTCCATCCCATTCCAGAAAAATATCAGAAGCTGAACTGAAAAAGTTAGAACGCTAGTGCTACTTTAAAAGCAAAATTGACGTCTACTTTTTTCAATGATCATTGTAAATATTCTTTAGTCAATTGTAGATCTTGAGAAGAAAAAATATTGAATCCAAAAGGTTGGAATAAATAACTATAGTTCAAGGTGGTGTGAACTGTTTATTTCATAACTTAATCATAAAGATGATAACAGATATGCGACGTTTCGACTATATGGTCATTTTGGTTACATACATGAGGTGAAAAGTTTCATTTAAATATTTTTGTACGTTTTGAGTGAAATTCTCAAGAGATATTGTTTGTTTGAACTAAAATTTTGTTCTTTGCAAATACCATATAGTACATACCATCATATATAAAATTATCGGATCTAACGTATAGTAAACCAGGGAAGATAGATTTAATTCTAGGCGCTGGTATATTCTGGACATTGCTGTGCACTGGACAGCATAGAGTTGGAAAAGGATCATTGCTGTTGCAGAAAACAGTACTGGCTTGGATAATGACAGGGACTACTGCAGGAATTCCAAACACAAACAAGATCAAGAAATAAGGAACGTAGATATGTGGTATCAATGCCATTGAAACACAATTCGGCAATGTTAGGAGAGTCAAAACACATAGAAGACAAGAAGACCAGTCAATGGTGAGAAGATTGAATAATGATCCAGAACTCAAGGCGATGTATGTAAAGTTCATGTAAGAATATGACAGTTTAAATCACATGCAGAAAGTTTAACAAAGACAGACGAATTATGTAATTATTTACCGCATCATGGAGTTAAGCAACACAACCAAACTCATAATAGTTTTCGATGGCTCGGCTAAAACCGAATCAGGATGGTCATTGAACGACTTACAGTTTATTGGGCCAACAGTGCAGGATGATCTATGGTCAATCATTCACAAATGTCCGCAGCATACATTCGTGGTTTGTGCAGACATACAGAAAATATGTGGACAGATCCTAATCGATCCCAAACAACGAAACCTCCAATGCATATTTATGTATTAGTATAGTGATTCAATGACAAGAAATAAGTTAAAACCTTTCAGTTAAACACGATTACATATGACACCACCTCAGTACCATATTTGACAACGCGGTGTCTGAGACAGCTATCGGAAGACAATCAAGCAACACGCCCTCAGGCATCAAAGGTGATCCGATCAGACTTCTACGTTGATGACATGGTGACTGAAAGCAATACTCTTCAAACTTTAACACAAACCATTAATGAAGTTATAGTCATTTTACAATCAGCGGGCTTCGAGCTGCGGAAATGGGTATCAAACAGTGATCAGTTAATTAAGGATCTACAGCAAGACGCATCTAGTGAAGTACTAGAATTTGCTAAAAATGATTATACCAAGACTAGGAATTTATTGGTGCAGTAGCTCTGATGTTTTTAGTTACAATATAGGTGAACTTAAAAACGAAAAAAATATATCAAAATGAATGATATCGGAAACTGCACTAATATTCTCGTAAGCCTATGTATTATTCAAGCAAAAATGTTATTACCGAAATTCTGGGTTCTGAAGTTAAGTTAGGACGAATCCGTTCCTCAAGATATTTACACTGCTTGGAAACAATTCGGAGACCAGTTGATTCAGTTGAACTATGTGAATGTTCCAAGACACATGACAGTTCAAGACGCTAAAATAATTTAACTCCATGGATTCTCAGATGGGAGTCAAAATGAATATGGTGCATGCATCTATGTCTGCACAGTAAAAAAATCTGATGTGTTTTGTTTTCATAGCATATATGATATTTTAAATACATGCCATTATATAAATACATTTTACTCAAAATTGGATAAAGATAGAACAAAAATATATAGAACATTTTTTCTTAAGCTTATTGTTTCCTATAACTTTTATTTCAAAACTTTTTCCATATCCCTTTTATTTTCTCCAATAATTCGCAATGTTCGATTTTGATGTTCAGTAAAATTCCTCTTCCGGTTGTGCGATTATGCTAGAAATCTAATCAGCTTTTCATATAATCAATAAACTTTTAAATACGAAGTTTCATTGTCATGTCTTTGCTCGTTTTGAAGATAATGAACATACAGACACACATCCACGCACACAGACGTCCTTGCGAAAATAGTCAGGGGACCTCAAAACATGTATTTCCATTAAAATCTCACAATAGAATTTTTCATGATTCCTATACTTACATTATACTACATATAAGAAAGTAAAAAATGGAGAAATTAAGGTTCGGCTGTTGACAGTGAAAAATAGGTGGCACCTCTAAAGGCATTGACCATACCGCTGCTTGAACTGTGTGCAGCTTTGGTACTATCTTAACTTGTACAAAAAATATAAGCATCACTCTCAACGACGTTCCATGTTTCATATTATTGGACAGACTCATCCGTACTACTACATTGGTTGAAGATAATGGCGTACCAACAACAGCGTGGGCCCTGGTGCAAAGCTGTTAACGCAGCCCACCCAGAAACACCGTCCGTTAGTTGGCGGGGGGGTGTCCAAAGACAATTTTAGAAAAACGCATTATATATTGCAATTTTCAAGTTATTTTCCATTGCTGGTTTCAAACTGGCATTAAATGAAAATATTATTAAAAACAAGTAATATGTCCGTATTATGAACTCGTCAAATTTAGTTAAGATTTAGTGATCTTAACTAAATTTGACGAGTTCATAATACGGACATATTACTTGTTTTTAATAATATTGACGATGAACTTCGGAACTGAAAATATAATATTAAATGAAAATGTTAAATCGGAGTAATATTGAAAACAGCGTTCGTTATATTCATTAGAAAAATAGTACATAATTTTCTCGAATGTACTGTTTACGGTTGAAAACACACTCAATAATGCTTTTATTTTAAATAATAGCAATTTACGGAGTACGGAATTAATATATAGATCTCAATAAAGCAGGAAATGCAGGATTCATTAGGGTAAATTTTATTTTAATTTCGTTTTTTTTTGAGTTCGAGAGGGGCGCGATGCCTGACAGGTGGATTGGTCGAAATGGTCAGCCATGATCGCTGGCCGTTTGGCCCTCGCATTTTAATGTGGCATCTTCAATGGGAAGGTCAGTTGAAAGGACGCAGTCAGGTCAGCGAAATCTTAACTTTCAGTGAGGTTTAGGTGGCTTGGTTTCACGCTGATAGCTGGATGGCTTGGTTCCAGGCTGATGGCTGGAGTGCTTGTTTCCCAACTGATAACTGGAAGGCTTGGTTCCACGCTGATGGTTGGAAGGCTTGGTCTCCAGCTGATGATTGGAAGGCTTGGTTCCACGCTGATGGCTGCAATGCTTGGTTCCCAATTGATGACTAGAAAGCTTGATTCCACGCTGATGGCTGGAGACGGGAGCACTATAACATCCAGTAGCTCCCGAAAAAGCCGCCGATCGGGCGACCGTGTAGTCAGCAACTCTGGCGTTACCACCGTCGGCGGCATGTCACATTGTAGCCAGTAAGATGGATTAGCCTTCAATGACGAAAAGTCAAATTTGGCTTCTAATATAGCTCTTAAGGCTTCAGACTTAAATTCCGCGAACAACGGCAACGGGCTTATAGCTTTTGGCGCTGGGGAAATCTGCGGCGTGCGTGGACTTGTGTCAGTCATATCGCAAAAATGCATTAAATGCTCACTGCAATTTTACTTAAAAAATTTTGTATTCTCCAGTGCTATTTTCCCGTGTCTAAATCTTCGGCTGTGCATTTTGTTTTTAATTTATGTGGCAGGATATTTATATTTTTACTTTCTAACAAATATTTTGGTGAAAATTTTGTCTCTGTATGGCTTGTTCGTATTTTTCTTCGGCCTTTTTTTGATAGTTGTCCACCGTCGGCGGCGTGCCACATTGTAGCCAGTAAGATGGATTGGCCTTCAATGACGAAAAGTCAAATTTGGCTTCTAATATAGCTCTTAAGGCTTCAGACTTCGATTCCGCGGACAACGGCAACGGGCTTCTAGCCTTTGGCGCCTGGGAAATCTGCGGCATGCGTGGACTTGTGTCAGTCATATCGCAAAAATGTAGTAAATGCTCACTGCATTTTCACTTAAAAATTTTTGTATTCTATTGTGCTATTTTCCCGTCTCTCGCTAAATCTTCGGCTGTGCATTTTGTTTTTAATTCATGTGGCAGATTATTTATGTTTTTTACGTTCTAACAAATATTTTGGTGAAAATTTTGTCACTGTATGGCTTGTTCGTATTTTTCTACGGCTTTTTTGCCATAGTTGTCCATGCAACTTTTGTTTCATATTCGTTTATCATGCATCTTATTTTATTCACTAAGGTCTGGGTTAATCTTTCGTTTATACCATTAAAAAAAGGTGCATCTACGGCAGTGGAAATATTTTTTTTTTTCTAAGAAATATTTAAATTCTTTTGAATTTATTCCTGGGTATTGATCTGTTTGTACCATCTGGATATCATGGCTTTGTGTCACATCCTCAGATTTATGAAATCATCTGCGTATTGGTTTTTTGACGTTGAAATATAAGCGTATCTTGTAAAATGGTCAACCAATAGGTGTAAGTATTTTTTTGTTGACCGGAAGCCTCTGAAACCTCCGACGGTGTCTATAGACACGATCTCAAACGGGTACGTTGCAGGTCCTAAGTGTGACAGTAACCCAAATTTTGATTTTCTTCGTGATTTATTCTTTATACAGATATCAAAGTTTTCACAGATCGTCTTTACGTTTATGATCATATTTTTCACTGTATATTTATTAATATTGAGAAGGAAAATATATAAACCGTAATGGTTCCAATAATTGACTTAGTTCAAGCTGTTGTAAACTGTTTATTTCGTATAAATATCATAAAGATGATCACAGATGATCAACAATATGCGATCTTCCCCCATCATATTTGTGCACATGATATCGGAAAGTTACTGTAACCATTTTTTACGTTTTGAGTGAAATTCTCAAGAGATATGTTCTTTGACTGTTCATATCAATTACACAACTAAATGAATTAAAACATTATGAATGCTTCGAGTAAAATTACTAGTGACAATATGAAACAATAAATAAAATACGTTACGCTAGTAACTAGGTGGAAACAGGTCTGTCATTAAACTGTTATAATTGAACAAGCTAGTCAAACTTCATTGTATTGTCAAGTTAACGTGTGATGCTAACCTTATAATATGGAATAAGTAAGATGAAAACTATGCAAATGTAAATCTAAATTATTTATGAATATTTCTACATATTCAAATGGACTGGAATTAAACAAAATGTATTTCAGATTAATAACACAAGGCGAAAATGATACATACGAACAATAACTAGAACACAAAACGTCAAGAAGAAAGCAAAACACAGTTGTAAAACAAAATAATCGTAACATTTCTCCTCTACTTCCATGAAGAAAAATACCTAAATTTTTCCTCATTTAAACGTCAGCATCAAAATCATCAGTATCAGTTTCATCGGGTCCGGGCTTCAGATCCTTTACATGCCAAATCCCTCGCTCCTTGCCGTTATGATCACCTAATTCACATGGCGTCCTCGCAATTTTCCGGCGAATAATAAAAGGTCCTATATATTTAGGCGCGAGCTTGCTGGCGAAATAATCTGCGGCCTTGGATATGCCAAAGTTTCTGCGCCAGACTCCCTGACCGACATCGTATTCGACGGGACGTCGTCGAAGATTATAATGTGCGCTACTCTGTTGGTAAGCACGATGTCGTATTTTCCGTACGTCAGCATACATTTTGTTGAAGCCATCCACTCTCTTATCTAGGATGTCATGATCATACTGGACTGGTTCTTACAGTACGAAGGCATCTACAGGGTAATCATTACCCCGACAACACATGTTCACGACGAAAATTGACGTAGAACGGCGTGTAACCCGTGACTTCATGCACCAGTGTACAGATGGCGCAGCTGACCGCTGGTAGATAGAGGTCCCATTGTCAGTAGTTGTCCTTCGCGTAGGAGGAGAGCATGGTCTTCACTACTCTATTGACACGTTCGGTCGGATTATTCTGCGGGTGATAGAGGGCATGGAACAGGATGTTAACATGGTACTTTTCGCATAATTTTCTAAACTCGGTGTTCTTGTATTGTACCCCATTGTCGCCAATCAGGTATTGCGGTACCCCGAATAATACAATTACCTCGTTTTTTAGGAAACGTGTAACTGCTGAGGCGGTTGTGGCTCGTAGAGGACAAGTGACTACGAACTTGCTGAAATAATCAGCAACGACGAGGATGTACTTGTATCCTCGAGAGGAATTAGGAAGAGGGCCGATTAGGTCAGTACTGAGCACCTGGAAGGGACGGAAGACTCGTGGGTCCAGGTGGATGTTGAACGGCTTTATGTTCCGTACACGTAATGCAACCTCGGATGTAGGTAGCAACGTCAGACTTCATCTTGGGCCAGTAAAACTTCTGTCGAAGCTTGGCGTATGTCTTCGTGACGCCGGGATGTCCTGAAGTTGGCTCGTTGTGTTGTTGTTGTAAGAGCTCCTCGCGCTTATACTTAGGAATTACTTGCTTCCAATCATATTGGTTGTTATCCAGTTCCGGGATCTTCGCTCTAGTGTACTTGAAGAGTACACCGTCATCGATACGCCACTGCGGGTATTTCCGTGTTTTGCTTGCAACCTTGGTCATGAGGGCCAAATACCATCTGTCTGTGGTCTGGGTGATGGGATCTGCAGGTGGAGTATTCAATGCATCCGTGACTTGAAAATGAACGGACGCCAGGTAATTGTAAGTGACCTTCACCGCACCAAATTACGTTGGTGGTTCGGCTGGCAAGTTCGGTACAGGTATCAAACGGCGCGGAAATCAAGGGCCCGAGGGCATCGGAGATAAACACAGTTTACAAAAACAAGTTACGTTTATTATCAGGAAACGATAGATGTATAATTTGAAATAATTGTACATTAGGAAATGAAGCAATAAATGAATGTAAATAATTTAACTGAATTAAATAATAATTAGGGTGCATTTAATTATTATAGATATAATTAACAAAATGGTGTGGATGTGCACAGCAACAGCCACAATAAAATGAACAAACAAAGTGCCGAATGGGCGTGGCGCATGCGCTCTACCTAGCCAGATAGTACAACAATCGTCGGATAGGGCCCTAGGTTGGTTAACTTCGGTTCACAGGTGGAGAGGAGACGTGAATGCGACACGGCGCTGGCACAACAATATTTAAATTTACGACAAAGTATCGTAGAATATTAATGTAAAATAAATAATTTGCACCCAATATAATGCATGCACAATAAATCACGCGTAGACTAATATAAATATTTATACGTATAATATACAGATATACGTAAAGAGGAACCTATTCGTAATTTAATAGTGATTAAGAACTTAAATTAATAAAATATTAGCTTAACAAAATACGGGAAACAACAAGAATTTGACAAAATATAGGGTTGTTAAGTGTCTTTAGCGACAGAATGGAAAATTAAGTCTGGTCCACTTAGCTTCCACCCCACGTGGCGGTTGGACAAGTCCGGTCTGGCCAGCGGCTCGGTAGGTCTCACAGCGTGAACAGGTTGTGTGGATTGGATGATCCACGGCACGAGGACTGCGCCTTTTGGAAATGTAATGTGGCAAAAAACTATCGCTTGTCCTGGATAGGGATACTAGGCCGAGAGCTCTACCAACACTTCGCCGAGTGAGTGTCGACGAGGAGACAGGAAGGACCGACCCCTGGGGACCCAGTACGCTGTAACCACTGCGTTTACTGTGTAAACCGGTCTCAAAACATAATTATCGTACTGACTGGTACAACCACATTGTTTTGTTATGATTGACAGCACGTGGCTAACCTAAATTTTTCTATAATTTTGAATGTTAATGGGGTATAAAGATATGAAATTGATGGGGTATTTTTAGATTAAGGTAAGCTAAATGAATTTACTATTGAAGTAAAATTGCAAGGTAAACATAAACTAATGAATTTTAATTTTTAGACAAATATGTATTAGAAGAAAGATACTGAGATACGGAAAAAATATACGAAAACGCAAAGATAGAAAAATAAACGTAACAAATCCCCCCTTTCCAAAATAAAATTTCGCAGGCATTTTAATCTGAAAATCTGTGGTCTTCGGGATGCGGTTTCAAGTCTTACGCGTGCTAGGTACCACACGGAACGCTATTCTCATTCTGTAATTCATATGTCCAAGGCGACAATCTTGGTAGTAAATAGTTTTGACGCATCCGAAAGTACATAGTTTCGACGATAAACCAACTCATAGGGTAGGTATTGAACATTTCGTCTGCGCAGGTCATAACGTTTTTTTTATTTGATTCAGATGCCTTGCTGAGTCGGCGGCGAACGTCAAGATACACTCTGGATAACCCATTGCATCGGCCAGACGTACTGAAAGGTGACATTAACAAATCTTGATTACCGGGATCAGGAGTTACCGAGTCCGGGAACGAGCTCTCGCGCCCGAAATTAATGAAGTACGGAGTGAGCTTAGTGACCTCGTGAACAGAGGTACGGGTAGCATAAGAAATGTGGTACAGAACTTTATCCCAGGATATATGATTGTCGGTGACGTAACTACGAAGCATCTGTTTAACCACTCCGTTGACACGTTCTGTCGGGTTAGCCTGGGGATGGTAGAGAGCGGTAAACGAAACACGCACGGAATACATTGTGGCGAATTTTTTAGAATGCATTACTGCGAAACTGGGTTCCATTATCGACGATAAGAGAGTCAGGGGCTCCAAACAGTAAGAAAACATCATTTTCTAGATGACGGATAATAGAAGACGAAGTAGCCTTCCTAAGCGGGAACAGAAGTACAAATTTGCTGAAGGAATCAACGACGGACAGTATGTATTGATATCCTGACGAAGATTTAGGTAGAGGGCCTATTAAATCCGCACATATGCTTTTCCAGGTGCGATCTACAATCGGCCGACTAGACATAAGACCCACAGGGCCTTTGCGATCAGGTTTCACCCTGATACACGTATTACAGCGACGGACATATCGTGTGACATCGCTGTTCATTTGAGGCCAATAAAATCGCTGAGACGGACGACGAAAGGTTTTAAACACGCTAAGATGACCAGACTTGGGTTCATCATGAAATTGACGTAGTAGTCTCTTTCGGTCAGACTTAAGGATCACACGTTTCCAGTAGTCGGCCTCGGTAGATGGCTTGGGGTATGTACAGCGTCGATAGTGGAATAACACGTTGTTCTCGATAGGCTAAGCCGAATCTTCAATGGATTCTGACTCACCCTCTGCATCAATATGTCATACCATTTGTCACGGGTCTCAGGGACAATTGTTGTGGATGTTATGGTGTTGACTAGATGTGCTAGAAGTTCCTTTCCGGTGCACTATTTCGAAATCGAACTGTTGCATCCGTACGGACCATCTCGCCAATCGACCACAAGGATCCTTAAGAGTGGTGATCGGTTACTACGAAAAAATGTGCTCCTTCGATATACGGCCTTAGTTTCTCCACGGCCCAAAGAACAGCGAGACACTCGTTCAGCAGTGGTGTATACTCGCTCGGCCCGCGTAAGTGAGCGACTAAGGTAACATATTACCTTTTCGCCGTTCTCGTATGTTTGCGTCACGACAGCGCCTAGTCCGAATGCGGATGCGTCGGTCTGCACAACAAAAAGCTTTCGAAAATCAGGACACGACGAGACGGGTGCACTTATCGACCGTTGCTTAATAGTGTTCCAAGCGGTAGCATACGACTGATTCCAATTGAACTTAACAGATTTCCGCGTTAAATTATTCAATGGTGCGGCAATTTCTGAAAAGTGTGGTATAAAACGTTTATACCATGAAGCCATATCACTGATTCTCCGAACTTCGGATACAGTAACGGGAGTCGGAATTCGCAGTATGGCCGAAATTTTGTCAGGATCTATATTCAATCCTCCTTGGTTGACAACATATCCCAAGTATTTTACCTCGGGAAGGCAAAAATGACATTTATCACGACTCAGTGTTAATCCAGCGCGGTAAAGACGGTCAAAAACGATATTCAATATTTCTACATGTTTTTTCAAATGACTGCGTTACGATAATATCATCTAAGTACTTAAACACAAAGGGCTCTAGTTCCAGGCCAAGAACCGTATCTATAAATCTTTGCCAGGTCGCTGGCGCATTATGGAGTCCAAAAGGCATTCGACAAAATTGATATAATCCTAGATTAGAGACGGTGAACGCGGTATATTGTTTTGATTCGGCGGAAACAGGTATTTGCCAATAGGCGGATTTAATGTCCAGTGACGCAAGAAAACGAACATCATAAAGTTTATCCACAATTTCGATACAAAGGGTAGTGGATACGCGTCGCAAGTAGATCCCATGTTAACCTTGCGAAAATCCACACAAAAACGATAGGTACCATCCTTCTTCGGCACCATGAGGATCGGCGAAGACCAAGCGCTTTTCGATCTCGACAATCCCTTGTCTCAACATGTAAGTGGTTTGTTTATTGGGTCTTGGTTTTTAGAAATTTTGATTTTGTGTTCTACTAGATGCGTACATCCTAGTACCGTGGTTGATCGTGCAAATGCATCATCGTAATTATTGTTCGGGGAAGGCACTCCACATAAGCTAAATCGGGTTCTAAAGCACGGTAGTTGCGAGACGGGGGAACGTAAGCATTGATCGCAATACGGCGATGTTCTAAACGGCGCCGTCGGCTCAACTTCAGCAAGCTGTCAAAGGAATCGATATCAGCTACTCCGAACAGTTGCTGGAAATATGGATGATTCTTAATTTAGTAGCTTCAGAGATCGCAGTGGTCAATCTACGGAACATTGTTTGGATTGTTGCCACGTAAATGTCCATTTATTAGTCGGGTCCTTGAGTACGATACTTAATCTCTTCGAAGAGACGGTCGTCGTAATCTGGAGGCTGAAAAACGAAATCTCTACCAGAGAATCCCAGTTCGAAAATTGATTGCGGTTGGTACAATACCGTACTAAAACTTTCCCCTTAAAGAGATCGACGCTGGACGCGAACAGCTGCTTCGTAACATTTCGGGCTATTCGGAGTTCTTCGACGCGCACTAGAAAAGTCCCGAGCAAAATAGATTTGGGTTCGACGGAAAAATGTAATTCCACTGTGACGGCATGACGCCAATACAACTTTCAATTTAGATGGCGTGCGTAATTCTGACTGAACGGGTTCGGGATCAGACTCATTCAGAGGACAGCACAATTCCTTTTATGCCACCTGTAAAGATATCCAGGACACCGGCAACTAGTAGGGTAGACGACCGTATATATGATTTTAATTTACATTTGATTTCTGACCATAGTGTGGTCAATTGGACTACCATTTGCGAACGCACGGTTCGTTGATCCGACGTCTCGGCTTTAATACGATCAATGCGGCCAAACCCATGCGCGACTTTAGTCGAGCTTTTCTTGAAAGCGTTAGAACTAGAATCGTCATTAAACGGTGCAACTAGCGTTTTAATTGTGGCATTCAGAGACTCCACATCCTGTTCGTGCGTATACGGATACTCTGGATGGATTAATGAAGTGTTCGTTTTCTCTAATTTTAAGAATGACCGTGGTGTTTTGCGTCTGACGTCACATTCCATGATACCTGACACGCCGCGGATGTGTAACTCACATATTAATTCGTCTTGCTACAACCTATTAACCTCCATGCGAAATTCCATGATTATAGCAAAATAAGACTCAGTAATTAACTCCTTAATAATAAAAATTTAATAGAATAACACAAGTTAGATTTACAGCAACGAAGAATAAACGATCCTAACGGGTAGAAATATAGGGGCGAAATTGTTGAAGAGGGCCCCACGTTTGGCGCCAAATTTGCCACGGTTAAATGTAACACGCGCAATTGCCCTCACTTTGGGTGAAGGCTTTCAGTGGAGATCGGGAATACTTGTTGGCAACCTTCTGTCCGGTGCCATTTCCTGTTCTTTCGTAACAAGTCGGTGAGCGGCGAACTGAGGGTGGAGAAATCTTTTACAAATCGGCGGTACCAGGAAGCCATTCATAAAAATCGCCTAACTTCAGTGACGCTGTGTAGGGTGGCTATGTTGAGGATCGCACTAACTTTTTCAGGATCGACTATGAGGACTTGCTTATCCACAACATAACCTAGGTAGCGTAACTCTCGTCGGCAAATTTGAAATTTGTATCGACTAAGTGTCTAATTTGCGGCTGCTAAACGTTCAAATGTCTTTCGCAGGATGTTCAGGTGATGATCGAAGTCTTCAGAGATGATTATTATGTCATCCAAGGACACGAACTCATGGGGTTCGAGATCTGGTCCTAGTACTCGGTCAATTAATCGCTGCCAGGTTGCAGGGGCATTGTTCACGCCGAAGGGCATAGCGGTATAGCTACGGCTGGGTTTGTCTACAGGTATCTGCCAGTGGGCAGACTTAATGTCCAACGAGCTGAGGTACTTGGCTCCGATTAGACGATCCAAAATGGCTGACACGTATGGTATAGGGTAGGCGTCTTTTTTCATAACTTGATTCAGGCGTCGATAACACTAGTTTACAATTTTTTGGTTTATGGCGTGTACCTAAAAGGAGAAGTGTTTTTTAGACCAACTTGAGGTCGAGGAAAACGAAAATGATAATCATTTATTTTTCCAAAAATGCGTGTTTTTTGGCTCTTTCTTCATATACTGGTATAAATCTTGATAACGGTTGATCCAATTAACATAAACTGTGTATCGGTCTAAAGGTAAGTTGTTTCACTTTCCGACGGTATCTATTTTTGTAAATCTGATTAAAAAATTTTGGGTTACAGGCGATGAAAGTCGGAAAGTGGATTTCGACATTTTTTTAAAAATTACTCACTTTTAGTTGTTCCGTTGAGATAGAACACTTTCAAGATTGCATATGAAAGATAATTTTATAGCAAACAAAAGGAAGCCTAAGTTTGCTCAAATCGGATGAAAAAATACACAAGTTATGACACATTAAGTGAAGTCAGACAATTTTAGTTTTTCGGGAACTTTTGATCGAAAATATGTTTTTTTTTTTCACTTAAGATCCTCCGTTTATGTTGCATTCATGAAATTGCATCCAGCAGTAATTCATCATGCCTTCATCCTAAAAGTTTCTCTCGCCTTGTTCATCGCTCTCAGCTCCCAAATTCCCGAAGTAGGGTACAAATGATTATGGAGGAATAGCATTTTCAATGACATGCGCGCACCAGGAATCAATCAAATCGTTCATTTTTTAGTGTAAAAAATGTAGCGATTTTACTTCATATACTAAAGAAAAGGAATCGTAATTACATCACAACGTGGTCATAAACCACCACCGTCCGAACACTAGTAGCCTCCCGGTGTGAATGGACTCATAAACTGACCCTAAGTGGGTAGTAGGTACCTGGCTTCGATTCAACTTGTTTGCCGATTAGTTTAATCGTGATTACTTTCGGGTTCAAGTTCATACGAGGATTGTTAGCTATACCGTGCTATTTCATCATACAAGTCCGCTATGAATTTTGGGGAAACAACTCACATGTGTCGGATCAAGCACAAGGTGCACAAGCTTACAGGGAACGCAGAACACTTGGTTATAATGCACATGGTATAAATTTTATTCGCATATAAGAGTACAAAAAAAAAAGATCATGCCGGTAATGATAGCGTAACTACAACTAATTGAGTATAATATGAATATAGAAAGGATTATATAATGTTCCAAAACAACACCGAATCATTTTGTGGCCGGTTCCCTCGACTTATGCGCCCGCTTCTTTCGTGACCGCTTAGGTTTGTTGAGACGGCGAGCACGTCGTCCTCGCTTTCCTTTCTTCTTCTGGATCGGAACTACGATGTCGCGCCCTGGAGTGCGCGGTCTTCTGTCTCTCCCACCCCGCGACGTTTCGACGGTTGGTGATGTTGTCGGCTCTTGTCTCACCGTACGCGGCCGCGGAATCCACTTAGGCACCGGACGCACCACGACTTTCTTCGTAGAAGCACGAAAACGTTTATAGAGCTGAGTATAGCGGTCCATGGTTCGTCAGGAACTAAAGTTCGTGTTTGTTGCGCACAGTTTCGCCAACTTCTCTTTTTTACAACCCGCTACTCGGACCCTGAGATTTATAGCTCTTCTACAATTGACGCTTCTTTAAAGTACCGTTTTAGGTTGGCGATGTTATACGTACCGTCGTATAACAGAGCAAACTTGTAAATTTTTTTCTCGAGTACTTTGGAGACGGGATTAGTTCGCACAAGGACCAGATCTCCAATCATAAATCGGTCTCGTTTCCGTTGGCGCTTCCGCCGTGCCACTGCACCTGGACACTCGTCTTTCCCGGGCGCGTGTTGATTAACAGAGCATCCGTCAGGTCACTTAACCGCCTTGTTGGTGGTTTGCCATACACCAGCTCGTATGCGGTAACTCCCGTGGTGTCGTGTGGTGCCGCATTGAAGCACTGTTCAATATCGGTTAGCTGGTGAGCCCAGGTGGTATGTTTTTTATGACAATACCTGCGAAAGATTCTCCCAAGTTCGCGCATTACCCTTTCGGACGGATTAGACTGCGGATGACGTATCGATGAGTAAATGGCCTTGATGCCCGCCTCCTTTAACGCTCCTGCCCACTTCGCTGACGTAAATTGTTTCCCGTGGTCGCTTAGGATGGCCGAAGGTTGAATTATCGGACAAAATTGTTTACAGATTATATTTATACACGCGGCCGCGTTGGCTCTATTTAACGCGTACAGTTTGACAAATTTGCTGAATATGTCTAGGACAACAAAAATATATGCCACACCCGCGCGGTCGGGCGGTAGGGGCCGTACAAATCTGCGGCAATGAGCTCGCCGACTGCTGAGGCCAGGACCGGTTGCAGGGGTCCTTCTAGATATTTATTGGGAAATTTAGCTCTCTGACAAATTTCGCAAGACCGGATGATACGACGTACGGCCCGAGCCTTAGCCGGGAAATAAAACAGATGTTTTATGATTTAAAACACTTTAGCTGCCCCGAAGTGACCGATTTCTGCGTGGTAATGACGTACCGTGCGTTCAACTAATTCCCGAGGTAGGGCGATCGTAGCGCGCTGTCTGTAGTGATCGATGTGCAGTAAAACTCTGTTCTTAAGCTGGTAGTTCTTGGCTACCTTGTACAACCGGATGGTGGCGTTGTCGGCCGCGGGGGATCTCAATTGTGTGATAACGTCTCCAAGGCGTTTGTTCGCCTTTTGTAGGGAGAATATTTGTCTGAAGTCTTTGCGCAACTCCCGGGCGCCCTCAACTTCGAAGAATGCAATGATCGGGGCCGTTGCTTGAAACCTATCGCCGTTGCCTTCACCTACCGGAAATCGTGATAACACGTCTGCTACGACATTATCGCGCCCGCAGACATATTCGACGGTGTAGTAGTTCTGTAAATATAACACCCAGCGGGTTAGGCGTTCATTTAGTAGGCGGCATAGTTTCAGAAATTTAAACGCGTGATGGTCTGTTCTTATTAGGTTTGTTCCCACAGCAAATCCCTGACTAGTTGCTGACAGTCCCGTACTAATTTCATGCACGCATGCGCGAGCTATGACTGATTTCAAACTAGTCAGTGATTATGTGTTGGAACTCATGATCAACAGTCAGAAGAACCTCATGGTTTTTGGCTCGCGTTTGACGTTTGTGAACAATTGAAATTTAACCTGTAACTTAGTTTTTGTCAGCATGATTATAAAATATATAAAAAGGTATATACAATTTTTACTTGTTCTAAAGTGTTCAACAAACTCTACATCATTATAATTTTCAATGAAGGTTAAGTAATTTTGGTTTTTAGGTCTTATTCTATCTTTTAAAAGTACTTTCAAAATTTCGTAATCGCTACTTAAATCAATATCACTCATATTTAATTGTATTGCAATACAGAACATACAATTTTATTGATAACTGTCAACAACCTCGCAATGCGCATGCGGGGATTTAGAATTTGTGGATAGTCAGGAAACTTTTCTGACTGTCAGCAAACTGGTTCATGGACTGTTGGAACAGAAAACTTTTTAGTCAGGGATTTTTCACAACTGCTGTTGGAACACCTAAAATCAAACTGCGCAGACTCCGGACAGTCTCGGACAGTTTTGTACTGCTGTGGGAACAAACCTATAATCACCTTAGTCCCTTGTAATTAGGTACGAAATTTCTGTACTCCGAACATAATACCTAGCAACTCTTTCTGCGTAACGGTATAATTTAATTCAGCCCCTTTGAACGTTCGACTTGCGAAGGCAATTACATTAGGACCGGTGTCCTCGCACTCTTGGAACAACACGGCGCCTATTCCATATCCCGAGCTATCAGTTTGTAGAATAAACGGGAGTTTTGACCGTGGGTGTGAGTAGAACGGTGGAGAGGAATAGGTTCTTAATTTCGCGGAATACTTCTTCCTCTCGCTTTCCCCATTGTCACATCGCGTTCTTTCGTAGTAGATGGGTCAGTGGCCGTGTCGCCTCACTGTATTTTGCACTACACCATTTCCAACTGTAATTCAGAAAGCGTCAAATGTAATTCAGAAAGCGTCAATTGTAATTCAGAATAGTCAACTGTAATTCAGAAAGCGTCAAATGTAATTCAGAATAGTCAATTGTAATTCAGAAAGCGTCAACTGTAATTCAGAATAGTCAACTGTAATTCAGAAAGCGTCAATTGTAATTCAGAAAACGTCAATTGTAATTCAGAAAACGTCAACTGTAATTCAGAAAGCGTCAAATGTAATTCAGAAAGCGTCAATTGTAATTCAGAAAGCGTCAATTGTAATTCAGAAAGCGTGAATTGCATTAAAAGTTTCAAAATCTTTTTTATTGTAAAATAGTTAATCTTATAATATTTACAAAATTCTATCGCCCTACTGGCATATTATTCATTTCTAATGCGGCAGTATGATGTATGGTGGTGTGCTGCGCGGCACGTGCACAATCACCTCCGACTATGGTATTCTTTGCCTCATCTATGATTTGCTCTAAGTACACCAGTCTTTGTTCGATAATTCCTGGAGCTACAACATTGGGAACTCGAATGTGAGATTTGGCGTACGCCTTGACTTTCGACCAAATCGTTTCAATGGGATTGAGCATTGGAGAGTAGGGACCAAGACGCAATAGAGTTGCTGGTGTCTGATTGATGATTATTTCCAGTTGTGAATGACATGGCGCGTTGTCTACAACAATCACCAAATCTGCCAGCTCATTTCCCATATTTTGCCAGTCTTGCAGTAATGTTCTTATCCATACATTTGCTAACTGTGATGTGAATGAACCTCTTCTGCGTTCCATAGCTATAACGCCTGCTGCTGAAATAGCTCCTATTAAATGAATGTTAGGACCTCTTGCTGCAGGTAGGTTTTGGATGGCCCTAACACCAGCTCTTGCACGGCCCCTTGTTCGACGGCAAAACAAATTAAAATTTGTTTCATCTACCCAAACAATTTGTTTGCCTCGTTGAATATAATTGTTTAATGCCTGGACATATTCGCATCGTTTTCTTTTATTTTCTTCAGAATTCATTGTTATTGGTTCTCTGTGTACATTCTTCATTGTGAAAAGCCTACCTTCTAGGTAATTTCCTATTGTTGATATTGACAACATTTGTTGGAAACTACTCATAATTTTTTCCTTTAATTGCTGCAAGGTCAAACTACAGTCTTCTTCTATCCATGTAACTATAATGTCAATTTGATCTTCACTTAATATCTTGGGCTTTATACCTCCTTTTTTATACATTTTCTCACGCCCAGATTGAATCCAGTGAAATGCGGTCTTGTAATTAATATTTAACGTAACAGCCAAAGCTATCCAATCATCACCTCTATTGGCGCAAGTTACTATCCTTTCTCGATCTTTATCAGTATATTTTTTATAGTGTTTCCTTTCTATGGATTCTGTTCCAGTTAGTTCCGCTCTGCATATCGGACATGTTGCATTCGGCACTTCGTCGAGAGGTTGAGCGCACTTTGCGTGAAGTAAATGTCCACATGGCAGTAACCGCAAGATTGGATTTCTTGTCATTGGTACTTGGCAAATGACGCACATATCCTTCAATTCCATTTTAAATATATAAGCTCACTCTTTACACTATGTAAATTATTTAATTGATATTAATTTTGTGTACAATTCAATATATTGTTTGTTTGTTTATTTTTTGTAATCATAACCTAAACATTTGAATCCATTTGTTTTCAAGGCATGTTGATACTTTCCGTACATCCGCGAATATAAATACATATACATATGTATAACTGTAAATAGAGATAGAAGAAAAGCCCAGAGATATCTTCTTTCTTCATAATTTTTTATTCAGTTATTATTTAAAAATTTTTCCTATATGTATTTCTTTTTGTATTTTCTTTGTTTCCATCAAATCAAATACAACCTTATGTTGTGTATGAGAAAGTAAAAAATTTATATTTTCTGAATTACAATTGACGTTTTCTGAATTACAATTGACGTTTTCTGAATTACAATTGACGCTTTCTGAATTACAATTGACGCTTTCTGAATTACATTTGACGCTTTCTGAATTACAGTTGACTATTCTGAATTACATTTGACGCTTTCTGAATTACAGTTGACTATTCTGAATTACAATTGACGCTTTCTGAATTACAGTTGACTATTCTGAATTACAATTGACGCTTTCTGAATTACAATTGACTATTCTGAATTACATTTGACGCTTTCTGAATTACAGTTGGAAATGGTGTAGAACGCCGGTAGTAGTTGCATAACCCAAGAAACCCGCGTAATTGTTTTAATTTACTGGGCGCGGGAAATTCGCGAATTGCAAGCAACTTATCAGGATCGGGTCGGATGCCCTCCGCGGACAGTAAGTGCCCCAAAAATTTGACCTTCTGTAAAAAGAAGGTTTTTTCCAAGTTAACGGTTACCTGCGCGGCCTGTAGTCGCGCAAAAACCCTTTGAAGGTGTCGCAAATGCTCGTCTTGGTCGCGGGAGACGACCAGTAAGTCGTCTACGTAGCTACTTACAAATTCTCTAAATTCCGGTCCGAGAATCAAATCCATACGACGTGTGAAGCTTGCCACCGCCGTTTTCAGTCCGAAAGGTAACACTTGATAAGTATAACTTTTGCCATTGCATAAGAAGGCCGTATATTTTCGACTGCCTGGATGTAATGGTACCTGCCAGTAGGACGCCCGTAAGTCGATTGACGTTATAAACCTTACTTCCTTGAACTGTTGTAACAGTTCTTCTGGACAGGGCGGACACTCGCAATATGCGATCATGCTGTCATTCAGCGTCCGAGCGTCTAAACAGATGCAGACGGATCCATCTTTCTTTCGGACAACGGTCATCGGAGTCGAGTATGGCGATTTAACTAATTTACCAAATTCAATCAATCATCCAGATTCAGATAATTTAGTAATAACTTCAAATCTCCATTTGCGTTTAGATAATGAATATATATGATAATCGAAGTAACTAAATGATTCGCCATTTATATATTAGGTTAGTAAGAAAAAACCGCTCTTAAACTAGTTGGACATCATACTATGATTTTGCCGGCAGTGAAAAAATATCAGGTGCAATACGTTGTTAGCAAACAAACCAGTGGCGGCTTGTCTTTAAGTGCTGCAGAACAAAAAAAAATGTAAATGCCCGTTTATAAATTAAGCAAAATAAAAATTAAGCAGAATAAGCAAATGACAGATATATCTAAAAGGCTAAATACAAGAACACTCCCGCCTTTTCAGTGCATATTGCGGCTTCGTAATGCGCGCTAGTGCGCTTGTGCCGTAATGCAATCAGTCAAATGTTCACTGAATAATTAAAGTTTGCTAGCTACATCTACAACATGGCTGTCGCACACGACTACGCTACAGTATTTGGGTATGCATCGTACTTGACAATAATCGCGACTGACAATTTCGGAACAACTTGGAAATAGCTGGCAATGTCAAACCTAGACGTGTTACACAGCCGAATTATGCCAGTAATCAGACCAGTGATGATTCCAGGAGGTGCCCGGAGAAAAGAGCAGTCAAGAACACGTGACTCGAGCAATGAATGGTAAGCACACATGACGTATTGCCATAAGACGCAAGGTTAATATTTGTGTAAAAATTAATTTATTGCGATGTCATTTGTGACAAGAGTTATTGCTTTATTTGATGAAAAATCGGGTCCAAGTTGATAAATTTGAAATAAATTTGTCGGAAATCGGACAAGTAGCAAGAAACTAACTCAGACCATCTTTGCTAATGTTTCCATATATTAAATATCTTCCTCAGGGTAAGATTATAATAGATACATATATCGGACAGACTAAACAGTATTTAAATAATAGAATAAAAAATCATAGATGTGATTGTAGAAAAGCGAATATAACTCAGGATGAAACTGCTTTGTAAGCACACTATTTTAAATATAATTTTGATTTTGGTTATATTAACTATGATTTTATAACAAGAATCTAATTTAAAAAAAAACGTTTATTATTAGAAATGATGCACATAACCATGGACCAGCGTACTATAAACAATAGAACTGATATTGATAATCTTAGTAGCAGTCATTACATTAATTTATTAAAACATAATGATGGTTAGTTTCTGAAAGAATGAATGAATGAAACAACGTACTCCTATTTATTATTGTATTGGTGTTTACAAGATATTTTATAACAGGTTTTATTATTTTATGCTGTTATAGAGTTAATCCATCTTCAGCACATGATGCAAAATTGAGAAAAAAAATACAGTGTGTGTTTGAGAGTTCGCGGGGTGGATTGTCATTGCCTGTAAGCTAGAGGGGTTGATTCCAGGACGTTCCGGAGATCTTCCGGGAGTTCTTGCTGTTGTCCGAGTAATACGGCTTGGGGGGGACAGGTATTTTTATTTTGGGCGGCGGTTAGTGACGACAAGAGTGCATATTTCCTTGATCCGCTCATTAACCGGCTGCATAGCTGCTACCCTGTGTATTTGTGCGGATGGATGTCGATAATGGAGGTTACAAACCTTTCGCAGAAAGCGACGTTCACATGTCAGCAGTCTCATTAATGTCATTTCTCTGTCACCTGCATATGTGACAGGTCTGAAGTCTATCAGAGGACGTACGAACGTTTTGTAGGTGGTTATTTGTACCAGTACGCTACAACCCCGGAGTCGTGTTCGTAATGAAGTAATTAGGTTCATGCGGCGGCGAACTTGCTTCAAGCAGATGTGAATGCACCAGTTAAGTGTGGCGATAAAATTAATTCCGCGGTACTTTGCGTTGTTAGTCGATGTTACCTTAGTTTCCCAAAGGGTGATGGTAGGCTGTGTCTTTGGTCTCATATGACGATGTTTGAACTGAATTAGTAGCATCTTGGTCGGATTGGGTTTAATTCGCCATCGACGCATCCAAGATTCCAGCGCGGCAAGTTGAATCTGCAGTTTTTGATTGGCGTCTTCCGGATTGTTGATAGTCGCCTAACAAACTGTGTCATCCGCATATTGTTGTTGGTGGACGGTCGGGTTGGTTTGACACGGCAGGTCCCAGCAGTACATGATGAAGAGAAGCGGAGAAAGTATGGGGGGACACCCGCGTGTAGTTTAAATGATGGACACGATGATTGATCTACACGGACACGAGCGGTTCGATTATGCAGGAATCCTGCAATTGCTCGAAGTAAATGAGGTTGGCATGCGAGCGCTACCAGCTTGACGATAATTCCTGCATGTTAAACTTTGGCAAATGCCCTTTCCAGGTCCAGAAATGTTGCAGTTGCTGTGTGACCTGAGTTAATTGTGTTAGTGATGCTTGTTGTGAGGCGAAGCGTAGCGTCTTGGACGGGGCGTTGTGGACGGAAGCCGTACTGGTGAATGGAAAGTATCTTGTTAGTGTCAAGGAAAAGTGATAGTCAGATACCAAAGATCGTACACATTCCCAAGTATGTTGAGGAGGGTGGGACGATATGATGCTGGGTTTGTCGTTGGTTTGTTAGGTTTGGGGATCATTACGGAAGTGGCCAAATGCGTAACAGGCATTGAAAATGGAAACTAGAAGAAATATGTTTGCTTTATTGAATCGCTAATCAAATCTGATGCTAAATACTTCTGGAAATACACTAACAAATTGAAAAATAATACAGGCATTCGGAGTGTTTTGTTCCACAACTAATGGTTTTGATATTTGCAACCTCTTTGCTGACCACTTCAAATCTGTCTACACTGATAATCCTAATAGCTCACAAGACAACATAATTATTTCTAATAATACCGTAAATCTGGGTTCTCTCCATATCACTTACCTTGAAATATTTAACAAAATGCAAAAATATTGATATAACGAAAAGTAGTGGGCCAGATAAAATTCATTCTAAATTTATAAAATATTGTGCGCATTATTTATTAGCCCCCTTGTTTATCATTTTTAATAAATCTTTAGTAAGCGGTGTATTTCTTAATACTTGGAAAACCTCATACATAACTCCCGTATTTAAATCCGGCCAAAAAAATGAAGTATCCAATTATCGACCTAACTCAATCCTTATTTGGCAAAATCTTTGAATCGCTGGTTATAAACAAAATAAAATGCGACTTTAAAAATTTAATTATTCCCAGGTAGAGTGATGATCTTGGAGTATTGCTATATACTTATCGGTATTTACAATGCCATCAACAAAATGAAGATTGCGTACTCCTTTTGCTGACATACAACCCCATACCATGACCGAAGCAAGAAATTTAACTTTCCGTTTAAGGCAATCTTTTTGAAACGGTTCATTTTTCTTTCGAAGTATTCTATTCCTTTCATTTCCAACACAGACCTCAAAACGCGACTCGTCACTCCATAGTCAACAACGGTTTTGTTTTGCCTGTGGATTTTGAAGTTTAATAAAATCTACTAAAATTACCTTATAAAATCCATAGCCAATTTTTTGGAATGCTCTTAATGTAGTACTAGCTGATACTAGTTTACCTAGTGCATTTCCCCATTTTGTAGAAATTTCCGCCATGCCAACATGCGGTAATCAGCAGGAGAAAATGATGACGGGCGCCCTGTCTTTTTTTAAATTGACAAATCCACTTTTTTATAATTTTTTATGGTCGATCGATAAATTTACGATTACTCTTCTTAAATCCATGGATAACGCCGTAACACGAGCCATGATTACGAATAACTTATATATTATTGGTAAATTCATGGTACTGAACATGTTTTGAGGTGTAATAAACAAGAAAAAGCCTCTCGCTACGAAATAAATCGGTCTGTTTCAAGTCAATGCGTATTAGTCGAACTATTATGACTAAGAGCACTGAGAAACTGAGAGCAAATATTGTACAATATACATACATACATACATAACAATACAATATCAATTTACTATTTTTTTTACGAACCAAATTTAATGTAGTATTTTTTATTTTATAATAAAATAGTATAGTTTAATTTTCATAACAACAATTTTTTTTTAGCCATATCCTTCATAAATTAGCTTTGTTGTGCGGAATGGTTATTTTACTGATCCAACTATTATGAATTTGGGCTCGTAGTACCCAAATTTGAAACAGTGGCGCTAGCAATTACTTGTACGTCTCTGTAAGAAACAAACGCCATTGCGTTTTTATACTTTGTTCTGCCTACGTCTTGTTTGTGATTTTCTCGGAAAGCATTACGTAATAAACATTTGTGTGTCTGTAAAAACATTTGGGTGCTAGTGAATAACATTTGTGTGTGTGTAAAATATTTGAGTGTTTGTGAATAATATTGGTAGGTGTGTAAAAACATTTGCGTGATTATGAATTACATTTCTGGTGTGTGTGACAATAAATAAACAAGACACGCTTGATGTTTCGCTAGTGACCGCCGTCGAGATGTATGCTAACATATATGATAAAAGAAGAGAGGACTATAAAGACAAAAATTAAAAACGAAAATTCCTAGCAAACGATTGCAGAAAGTTTACGTCTGAAAGGTAAGTTATATATTAAATAGCAACGTACAAAATTGATAACTTACTTAAGAAAGTAAGTGAGCTCGTACAATTACCTACTGTGTTCGCACTTTGAAACCCGAATACATGCTTTTACTCGTATATATAAAACATGGAATACACAAGGAAAAATGTTATGTTTGAATTTAGTTTAGAATTGAGAGACAAATACTTGTGTGTTTATTATATGTGTTAGAAAGACTTTATTAATGATACGTGAAACACTTTGTAATCAAATAAAACAACCATAAAGGAAAATTAAGTAAATAATATATTGAAATGAATATATAAACTTAAATAAAATATAATAAACATCCCGCCCCGGATGACTGCTCCCACGTAGCCTACTCTGGAGTTGGCGAAGTTAACCTGTAAGCAAACCAGATACCAAAAAGAAACAAAATCTTCCCGCGCACAAACGCGTACTAAAACCAAAACAAAATCTTTCTCACCGCCTACCGGCACATGCAAAACTAACAAAATCTTACTCACAGCGCATGCAAAAACAAAACACAATCATACAACCACATGTAGTGTTGAGTGGGCTAAAACAAAATGGCTAACGGTCAGACTAAAAACTTTATGGTGGGGACAAAACAAATGTGTAATAATACGTGAGTGTAGCTACCGCGTCTGACTAGCACCACTAAACCACAAAACAATGAAACTACGATCTCGTGCCTCGAGACACCACGGTCTACACGAATTCGCGAAGCAAATGTTGGTGTAGAGAAAAGGCATGCTATATCCTAAACTGATATTTCATGCCTCTCACATCATGCATGATCACACATCACCTGGAGGTCCCTACACTCAAACAAAGCGACCAAACGTCTACACTTCCACGAACCCGCTACTCAAAAATAAAAAAAGACACGTGCATCGAAAATCACATCGCAAACTAAACTAATTAAAATGGCGGCAACTACACATTGGATAGATAAAACAAAATGGAAGCGAAACGATTTCTTAAAATTCCTTAAAAACCAATCAAAACATACTCAACACTACAGACATGCATACATACATTTGGGAGGTACTCCCTCGTCTTTCAGAGCTCGAGCATCTGACCTGAACTATTCGCTCTACTCGCCACTCGAAATAGAGGTAACCGCGGATTTAATTTAACTCCGGAACACGGAAAACTATAAGTATACAGCTACCTGCTTTACAGGAGCCAAAAGATAAATATAACAACGACTTACACGTATCACTGCCTGCAAGTCACGCAAAAGAATACAACAATATGAATTTCAGCGCACAGGCGCATGAGCAAAATACATAAAATTTAACAGCGCATAGTCGCTAAAGCCAAGTGTAAAAATATACAAAAATAAAATAAATGTAACAGACCTGACTGACGGAACTGCAGTATTACCAAGAACAACCATATTAGCATGGAGACTTCCAGACAGACGGCGTGACTGGTCAACCACTAGAAATAAACTTTGAATTGAAGGCGAAGGGGGGGAATACAAAGGATCACGATATAAACCACGTGCTGGACCCTTGTCTCGGACGGTGGTTATGGCACTACATACAAATTTTGCAGAACTACAGTGATTTTAAATTTTAGCAAGTGAATTATTACACAAAACCAAACCCTGAGGTAGCGAGGGTTCTACTCCCTCGAATGGGAGCGACAAAAACAAAAATGTCTTCTTAAAGAAGAACCATAAATAAAATGGCGGATAGCTCAGTGGCTACCGCACAACCAAAGTCTTTCGGAGATTCACTCCGTACAAGACACTATACTTTCTTACTCTAAAGTATTAGAAGTTCTGAAAAAAGACCATTCCCACATGCGGCGGCACAACAATCAAACTTATATAAAACTCTAGAGCAAAAATACCCACATCAAAAATACACCGCCACGCGGCCGCGCTTGTCGAGCCTCGCGCCTGACCTGAACTACGTTCTCTCTATTCGCGACTCGAAATAGAGGCAACCACGGATTTAATTGAACTCCGGAACACGGAAAATTCAGAAAATCAAGGTGCAACCTTACCACAATCCGGGGTGTAAAATTTCACCACGTGCTACAGCGCACCGGCAAAAAAAAAGCTGAAAACAAAACACTACACAATCGTTCACGTCAAACGCTGCTCGCCAAGAGAGCGATAACGTGTTTTTCACGGAAAATCTCATCGTTCAACTTTTCTCGCGCGAACCTACACGAACACGTGCCGAAATTTACCTGCAAGCAGTCACTCTCAGTTGTTCAGTGGCGCACCAAAAATTGAAACGTTACATTAGTTCTTCAGAACTGGCCGATTATATGTCCATTGTAGTCTTGTGTCCATAGTTGCTTCCGTTTGAGCGTGTATTTTTCTACACAAGAACAATTAATTTATAATTATATTACAACTGGAGAAATTAAGTTACCAATATGAAAGTGTTAAATGTTATACTCGTTCCCAATATTACCACACCGAGTACAGCGCCGAAATCTCCTGCGGACGTTGGATCATTGGTTGTTGTAGACAAGAATAAATGAATTATATGTATGTTGTAATCATAAAGATTACAGTGTATAGACGTTACCAACATAAAAATATTAAATGCTTCGCCCTCCTCTTCTTCCCTACATAAATATTCGCAGTGGTCATTGCGTGATCCTAGTACGACATTGAGGACATCTAGTGGACGGCACATCGTCGAAATCTCCTGCTGAGACTCGATAATTTCGTATACATCCGTCACATATACATAGATGGCGACAGTCTAAAAAGACATGGGTATTGCGGTTGGATAGACACGCAACACATCCTGTAGTATTTCATTTTCTAAAATATAGTATAATTATATATAGAAAATTGTTAATAGTTGATTTATAATTTATATCTTAACGTTGCAATACTTTACCAGCATCTGTATCTACTGGTACAGTGATCATTCCCATATTTGCCTCGGGTACTCGGGCTAATACATCATCTCTAATGGGTGCTTGTTCTTCATCAACTACAAAATAAATTGTGCAATATCATATGTATTAAAAGCAAATGTTTGTATTTCCTTGATCTGTTGACAAGAGATTTTGTAATCCGTCTACTGAATGGCTCATATAGATTAGAAATCTTCGGACACCGCCTGTGTCCGTTAACAGTTCCTGAGCACGTTGGATTCGTTAATCAAAATGTACGTATCGCAGGTGACGGCGTCTTGCTAGCACATCCAATCGCTCCAAATCAATGGCTTTTCCGTGCTCCATCATTTGGAGTTTCTCAGTGAGTACCCATATATTTGGGTGCGGGCGGGATACAAGTCTGAAATTTGTCAAGTTTATTAATACTAAATCAAGCAATTGTTTATAGAATACAAACCTATAAAGATCCCGATGGAAGGACTCTACCAAATTATTAGTTCCATGCGTTTGTCGATGCACACTAATACGCAATGGTAACCATGGTCGTCGCACGTTACCGAAAAATTGTCTTAATAGTTCGTTTACATCTGGCATTCTCTCTAGAATTTCTATTCCAGGCAGTATTTGTTCTTCCGGAAGTAGTGGAAGAACCATAGTCATTTTTACCAACTTCTTTGTCTCCTGGTTAGTCTGGAGACCTAGTGCTCGAGATTTTTTGAACAGGATCTTTGTGTAATGAAACCAGTACCCCGTAGTCTGGTTTCCGGAAACACTGTAACAGCTGCCACTCTTAGAGCTGTCTCATAGTCGCTCATTATGGTATCTATACGTATAATGGGCAAACATGTATCCTTTACATATTATAAGATTTTCTCGTACGGCCTTGTTTTCCTAGTCATTAATGTATAAATGACGGAAAAGGCCTGCAACATCATAAACATTTAAAACAAATGTCATTCTTAATTAACAAATTGTAAAAAAATAACTTGCCATATCCATGTACACCATGTGAATTGTAAATAATTGATAAATGTTTGCTGTTCTGGGTACTACTTTAAATTGTCGATTTGATACTGTTGTATCCTCCTGCATTCTTTGCAGCATTCGGAAATCGGCGTTCCTCCTCACTGAAAATAAATAATGCACTAACACAAACTAGGTGGCAGCACGGGTTGAGTGAGAGAGACCGAAGAGCGAGACGGAGAGTGACGCGAAGAAAGTAAGAAGAGCTTGGTGTGTGGAGAGAGTTCGAATCGTTTTGTATTTACTGTACTTATTATCTATATGTGTATATAGTGTGTTTCAGAACAGTAAAATATTGAACAATTATTAATGACACACGATAAGTCAGTCCGCACAGAGTTTGGTTGAGTAAAGTTGAATATTGTGACAAGAGTGTAAGGTCACCGAACCAGTAGCGTGCCGATTAATTCTTTCCTAATTTTTGCGTAAAATTTCAAGTTTTGTTTATATTTTGAGGTGTAAATTTTACGTTACGCCGTTATGTGCGGATTTCGGTTAAGTTAATCTACGCCATACACTGGCTCTACCCTATGAGAAGCTGATTCCAGAGGGCTAGACACCATCCTACCCGTGCGGGGATCTTCGTAACGTTCGTGGACTGGCCAACATCTCCAGCCTGTGCTCCTGATCTCTGTTGCGACTGTGATAAGTACCTTTTTTGTTGAATTCAAGTGTCAACCCACTATAACAGTTAAAGTTTTGTCAAACATTTATAATTCATCATTTTATTGTAAATTGTCTTCTACATTATTTTTCTCTTCACTTAATTTATAACTGCATTGTAACGATTATTGAAAAGTATAGTATTTAAGTTGTGTGCCACGCCCATGTTAAATTTTTCTTTTGTTTTAAAATTGTAACGACTTGCAAGTTGGAATCTAGCTCGAGCTTGTAGCCTTAAGTTAATTTATATTTCTATATTACTCTTGTTTATTTCTTTTGTTAACACTACTTGTTACTTTTGCAATTTGTTAATATTATTATTTATACTGTGTAAACTGTTCTGATCGAAATACGTAATTCGCCTCACGATCTACGAATATAATTGTCGTAACTCAGACCGTCGTTTCATTTCACTTTTTTCATAATTTTCTCTAAAAAAATACGTGACGCCCTATTAACAACCAAATAACTAAACTTCTTATTATATGGTTCTGATTGCGACGACCCCACGTTTGCACGCCTCGTACGTAGCCCACACCACCGAGTCCTAGCCGGATGCAGCTTTGTGCCCACCACCGAAAACGCGTGTGGCAATATATTCTTTGTAATCAATAAAACCGATTTAAAACACTTCACAAGTGGGATTACAAACGAAAACTGCCAGAATAGTATGAGGCGCCGTTTGGGCCAAAATATAAAATTAATGCAATATATATATATATATATATATATATATATATATATATATATATATATATATATATATATATATATATATATATATATATATATATATTTGGCTAATATATATAAAAATTACTGCAATATATGTATTATTGCTTAATATATATATATATATATAAAATTTCGCTATATATAACATTTTCCGATGTCGATATATAGAATTTGCAGTGTGATATATACAATTTTTACAGTGATATATAGAAATTTGAGTGTGATATATAAATATTTTACCGTGATATATAGACATTTCGGTGTGATATATAAAATTTTTACCGTGATATATAGAAATTTCAGTGTAATATATAAAAATTTTACCGTGATATATAGAAATTTCAGTATGATATATAAAAATCACAAATGTCACAGTGAAATTTTTATATATCACACTGCAAATTCTATATATCGACATCGAAAAATGTATATAGCGAAATTTTATATATATTAAGCAATAATATATATATATATATATATATATATATATATATATATATATATATATATATATATTACAGTAATTTTATATATATTAGCCAAAAATATATACAGGGTGTAGAGAAAGTAATGCAACAAGGCTATATTTTTGTTATTATTGAATTTAGACAAAAATGTTTCAGACAAAAGTTACATGGTAAAAAGTACTTTATATTTCTGTGACCTTGAAATTCTCAAGCCATTACGCGCATGCGTTACGCTGTGCAACTTTAATTTTTTAAATGGCAACATACCATTTTGACTAAATTTTTGGAATCAGAAAGACTTTTTACTTCCGGTAGTATAAAAATTTTGATGGGTTACATAATCAAATTTTTAAGAAAAATAGGTATTAGGTATTAATTTAAGGTCACAGAAATATAAAGTACTTTTTACCATGTAACTTTTGTCTGAAACATTTTTCTCTAAATTCAATAATAACAAAAATATAGCCTTGTTGCATTACTTTCTCTACACCCTGTATATTGCATTAATTTTATATTTTGGCCCAAACGGCGCCTCATAGAATAGCGACGTAGTGATATATATAGTGATAGAGTTGAAAAAGCATTGTGAAGTGTAACGTGCTTGGTGAAAAAAAGTGAACGGGAAAATGGCGAGTTATAACAGAATGGATTTAGGAGACCCATGGTCTCGTCGCAGGAGCACAAGTGAGGGAAATCTGGGTGAGTGCGAAAATTTTCCAAGTGTAGAGGCGACTCCAGAGCAAATTCCAACGACGTTGATGTTACAACTCATGCGAAATAGGGAAGAAAATCGTGCGTTTAGTGAAGCGCGAAAAATAGCTCTTATCGATAGAAATCAGAGTGAAAGTCCAAACCTAGTTAGCGCAGCCGCGTCATGTTACCACAGTACAAGAGGAAGTGACGACATGAAAAGTGTTTGAAAAACGGTTCAAACGCACATTCGTCGGTACCATCAGTTTAACAGAGAGATGGAATAAGATGCAATCCCGTAAACAAAAGGTAGATGAGACGGAATCCTCATACTACTACGATAAGTTGCATCTTTGCCGACAACTTAATCTCAGTTTCGTAGAAGCGAAAGAATAAATAATCACGGAGCTGAAGAATCACGAAGTCGTAAGTGCATTGTTGGCCAAACGGCACGGCGACAGCGATGAGCTCTTATAAGACATAATCGAGTTCGGAAGAGTGTTGAAGACGACATCCGAACCGCAAGGTAAACCATACAGTACTGGGCATGATAGACGCAGGAAGTGCAGTGTGCACAATTCGTAAGTCAGTCGTGTAGAGAACAGAATTACCTGTTCAACTACAGCAACGAACTTTGTACGGGTTCGGTAAGAACAACCAGGTGGAATGTGATGCTGTACTACGAACCAGTATAGCAATCGAGAATGTCCAAGCAGATGATGTAGAGTACGTGGTAGTTCCAGATGACGCGCAGGCTGTATATGTCCTAGTTGGCTGAACATACGGAGTTGCAGCATCTCGCATACGTACGAGTAGGTGTTCAACTACATTTCGGATACACTGATGTATCCCTTCTGCGGAATGCAAGTAGAGATTGACCGACAACGACATTCACCCATTACAGTAGCTGAAGATACGACGCTACGAAAAGAACACATAAACTTGCCGGTACACAACCGAACCAGTCGAGATATTGAACTTCGAAAACATGATCACAAATAGGTAAAGTCGAGATCGCGTCGACACCGCAAACAGAGTTAAAACGTAGCAGTGAACCAATCACGCGAGATATGGTAAACGTAGATGTCACGGTATTCGACAAAGATACGGACAAACTAGTTGAACAGTTAAACGAGTTCCGCAGGTGTTTCGCGTTAAATACTCAAGAACATGGACGTACAAATTTGATATCAATGGACAAAGTAGATTCGGGCACGCCTGTTCGAAATCGTATCACGCTACTACACGTGAACTTGAACAAATCCGAGACATAGTGCGCGAATGTAAACGCTACGGTATTGTGACCGAGACAATCACCCCTATTCTGTAACGCACCTTGCTATCATAGCAATTGCTACGAGAGCTAGCAATTGCTACGTAGCAAGAATCTCATAAATTGGTATTCTGTAAGGACAATTCTTGTTATGCGCTGAGCAATTTTCTTGCTCACTGGCACTCTAGCAATTGCTTCGTAGCAAGAACCTGAATGGTCTTGCTATGATCTTGCTAGCTACCTTATTTGAGACTTTTTACTAGTTTTTAAATATTTTGTGGCTTTTACGCTTAAATTATGTGGTGCAAATTCATTTTAATTGTGTATCTGGGTATTTCTGGTATTTTATAATTGTGTTTTAAAGATAATTTTAAAATTAATACATGTTTCATGTTTGCGTATATGTACCTGTCAAATGACGGGCAGTGTTAGAAATTTTTTTGAGCTACTTATAATAGTAAATTGTATTGTAATTAATATTTTGTAGTATAAAATGAAGAAAATACTGCAATATAAACAACATTTCATTAATTTAATCTAAAAATGAAACATAACCAAACATATACATACTTTAAAATTATATTTAAAAGTGTTAAGTGAATGTGCTCAAACAGTTAATTTATAATTATTAAACTATTTTTCACGTATCCATATTTAATACAACACAATTTTACACCTATATGTACACAAAATTTATCCAAAAATATGTTCACAAATTAAACGTCAAAATAATGCAAAACGAATCACATGAAACGAGTTTCGTACGCATGCGCAATAGTAGATTTATTAGGTGAACAGTACGTCGTAGCTAATTTTACACATATTTTTTAGCAAGTCCAGCAAGAATTCAAACTGATAGCAAGGTTGCTATAAATGTTCTTACAGAATACCATTTTTCAACAATATTGCTAACTTCTTGCTGGAAACTTGTTATTGAGCAAGAATCATAGCAATTGCTATGATAGCAAGGTGTGTTACAGATTAGGCCTGATTATCGCCGTACGCATCTCCAGTGCTGCTCGTAGCAAAAAAAAAAACCGGCGACCCAAGACTAGTAATTGATTATCGACAGCTGAACAACCAGACGATATAACTGAATTACCCAATACCGAATATAGACGAACAGTTTGAACACTTGAGCGGCTGTACAGTATTCATAACGCTTCATCTGGGGCAAGGTTACTTGCAATCCCGTTAACGGAAGAAGTCAAAGCGAAAACTGCGTTCATCACACCTGATGAAACCGGGCAGTTTGAGAGGATTGTGTTCGGGCTAACAAACGCACCATTTGAATTCTGTCGACTAATGAATTTGGTTTTAGGAACGCGGAAGAACAAGGCTGTAACCTGTTATCTAAATGACATCTTGATACCAGCCAAGTACTGGGGTGACATGCTGAACCGACTGAAAGCGGTGCTGCGAGCGCTGCAAGACGCCAGTTTGACACTGAAGATTCAGAAGTGCGAATTCGGGAAACGAGAAGTGGAGTTTCTTGGTTTCATTGTATCGGAACGAAGGGTACAGCCAGGACCGCGAAAGGTGGCAGCGATCTAGGAATTCCCAAGACCAAGGAATTCCCATGAAGTGCGAAGATTTTTGGGACTGATCGGATTCTTCCGTCGATTTGTTTTTTACTTACGCTAAGCTTGCTCGAAACTAAAATTATCTGGGGAAGCAGACAAGAAGAAGTGTACCAAGAACTGAAGAAGAAGTTGTCAGAAGAACCCGGCTTACAGTTGTACAATCCAGGTAAAGCAAAACTGTTATTGCAGCCGTCATTGTCCGACAAGAGTATCACGTGGAATAAGCTGGGGAGTGTTAGTATTAATAATACAGAAATTCCAAATTCAAACATTACTGACCTAGTCGGTGACGTGTTAAGGCCTTGTAAACATGCAAGCCCGGTGGAGTGGCAGAAGTTCTCTATAGGTTTGAAAAATATCAATATACCTAATGAATTAATCAGAAACCCGCGTAGAAGAGCATTCATACGACAAACACCTATATCATATAAATTATACAGTCGTTTACATCGGAAGTATAATGATGAGGCCGAAACATCGATATCGGCCATCAAAAATAAATGGAGCAAATTCCGATTCTAAACGAATGAATAATAAATTGGCAGGCATTTACTTTAATCCTTAACATGCTGCCGGTTTTTCTGGAGCCTCTAATCTTATAAAGGCTGTGGAAGGTAGCAATCATGCTAGGAACGTTAAATAATTAAGGACCCGGAATCGCCGTATGCTTCTTAAAAACGACAGTTTTAAATTAAAATATCTCTTTCATGAAGCTTTTAAGAGATCTGATTTTTGCTACATCATTAAAAAAGATTATGAACGTCCTATCCCGTAATTTATTTATTTCATACCGTTTGTCTATATTAAGAAATAAATGTTTGAATATTCCTAATTTGTCAATTCCGTTTCGAATAAGATTCTCTTCACAGAATCATTATTAAACATTTTTTTTGCAGCACACGTATAGCAAATACTATCCTCTACAATAGTGGATAATTTATTTTTTGTTACAAATCGAGGAACGGACGAACACAAAATAATTTTTTTCTCGTTTACTAATGACACTGGCTGGGATTCTGTAACTCTCTATTGGTCAGACTTAACGGAGGTTCCGATTCGGTCAGAAACAAACCTAGCGATTCTGTAATTATTGACGGCCGTTAGTTTTCGGTAGCAACCGTTAACGTTCAGCCGCTTCGTAACGGTTGGTGTATGTGTCTGGTTAGGCTAACGTTTTTAGTCTGTTTGACTATAAAAAGAATTTAACAAGTAAGTATTGTTATTTTTGTTGCATACAATTATTGTATTGGGAAGTTATGTTATTTGAGTTGTTTTACATAGAAAAGTAAGTAATATATTTAGTAAAATAGAAATATTATCATTAATGTCAGGATAACTGTCATACAACATTGTGATTAGATTTTCGGATGGAGAAATCGGTACATTTTATTATTAATTCATATATTAATGCAATAAAATTATATTTCTATTAAATTATTTCGTATGAAGTTAATAGTATTATAAATATTAATATGAAGAAATACTTATATACTTATTGCATATTGGAGGGAGGGACATTCTACTTACTTATAAAGAATTGATACTTGCATTTTTATTGAAAAAAGAACAATATAACGAGAGTTACCATTTGAAAATAAATAGTGATATGTACAATTTTACTTTAAGTAAGTTTTATAATCAATATTACGGTTATTCAATAGCAAATATTAATGTCATTCTACTTCACTTTTATGAATAAACTTTATTCAAATATACTTACTACACAAGAACTAAGTTCAGATCATTAATTCATTAATACGTCAATATATTTTTAATTGATTTTTATAGTGGATTATACCAGTAGTAATTAGTTAATAATGAATGTCACTTTGCCATAATTCATGAAGTATTTTTACACTATGTATTTATATATGTTTGTGATCAATATAATTTCAATTTAATTACAAATATTATATATTTACATTTCTTGAGTACATAACCACAATGTCGAACAAGGTTTTAACATTAATTTTTCTTACATTACTTGTCGCAAGTAATATTATCACGTTTGATATTTAATATTCGCGGCATGGATTCCTCATCTTCATCTTCCTCCAATTATTATGACTCATCAACATCAAATTCCTCTGAAGAACCTGTGGTACCCAAACGTATTATTCGTTCCCGGAACAATCCTCTGGAATACTACATCGAAATAGAATTCAAAAGTCGGTTTCGATTTGGCAAAGCAACCTTCATAGAAATTTTGAACTTAAGTCATCCTCACCGGAACAACCATATTGATAACCGTGGACTACCGTTGAACAAGGAAATTAAATTAATGATAGAACTTCGCTTTTAAGGGCTCCACACACCGGAACGGCCGCGGCAGCAGCCACATTGCGGCTGCGGCCGCGGATTCAGTGAAGTATTCGGTGTCCACTAACCAAAGCGGACGCGGTGGCGGCCTACTAATACTATTTATTGAATTTTTTTTCTTATATTTAGTGTACTAATATCAGTGTAAAATATAATACAAATGTAATGAAACCGTAACTTAACTACATATTGCTAAAAATACTCTCTGCACCTAAAGATTTGCCTATTTTGTTCTCATATTTTATTTTTAGTGTGGATATTTCTTGTACCCCGAATGTCACATATTAAATAAGATCTGATATGATTTTACTTCTTCGATAATTTGTTCTGAAGAAGCAATTTTTACCACGCGGCCAAATTGAGCAAACTGCGTTAGGCGTCCGCTCCGGTTTGCGTCGCGCTTTATGCAACTGCTTCGTTTCAAGCTGTTATGGGTGATCAAATAAATGTACACAAAACAACTGTGTGCCGATCAATTGCCGAGGTGTCAACAGCAATAGCATCACTTGCACCACAATATATACAAATGCCAACAGTAGCAGAAATGAACCATGTCAAATATCACTTTCATAAATTGGGCAATTTTCCGTTGGTGTAGCTATTGACTGTACACTCGTAAAAATTCAGTCAGTTGGAGGTGTTAATGCTGAACTATTTAGAAATAAAAATGGTTATTTTTCTATCAACCTGCAAGTAGTGTGTGACGCGGAACTAAAGATAAGGGACGTTGTCGCCAGATGGCAAGGTTCCGTGCACGATAGCACAATTTTTAATGCGAGCCGTTTACGCGCGCAATTTGAATCGGGTGAATATCCAAATTGTGTGCTTCTTGACGATATCTTTTAACACCAATACGTGCACCACCGAATCAGGCCGAAGTTAGGTACAACAGAGCACAAATTCGTACAAGGAATGTTGTTGAAAGGTGCTTCGGAGTCTGGAAACGACGATTTCCAGCTTTAATGTATGGTTTGCGTACTAAATTAAGTACTACGCTGAAAATTATTGTGGCTACAGCGGTTCTACATAATATTGCAAAAACAGCAAACGCAATCACAGAAGAGGAACCTATAAACGAAGATATTGATATGCCGGTCAACAGAGATTTTTAACAAAATACGGCAATGAGGAACACAATGATTGCGCAAGCATTTAATTAAACAATAAAATAAATATTTTAAAGAAATAGATGTTTTATTCTAATTTCTTTTTTTTTTTAGTTTCTATCTCTAGTAACTCTATTTTTTTTCTTTGGATAATTGCATCTAACCTCAAATTTTCTAATATTAATTCCTGTTTTTAGCTCATCGACCTCCTATCGAAGAGCTATAGTGTTCGGTACGATGTCTGTAGCATCTTCCGATTTCAAAAATTTTTGCACAGAAATCCCGGACAGACCTCCTGGACCACGAAATGACTATTACAACATATGTCCGTATGTATGTCGCTCGTCCGCTCGCTCGCTCGCTCGCTCGCTCGCTCTCTCGTACGAGATTTTTTGTTCCACCCAGATCTCCTAAACTACCCAACGGATTTTTATGAAATTTTTTCTGCAGATACGTGTCATGGTCTAGTTGTGCAAGGTACATTTTATTTTTCAAAATTTTCCTTCGTACTTGAGAAAAAAAATATTTTCCAATTTTTTTTCAGTTTTTATTTTTTTTCTGCGTTGTTTGTTATTCAATTGTATTCAAAATTTTCCTGCATATGCAGGAAATGGAACAATATTTTTCCATATTTTTTATTTTGAAAAATTATGTAAGACCATTGGAGAAAAAAATATTTTTTAATTAAAAATTGAACAAAAGAAGATCAACGCATTTATAGTCGGCTTAGTTTGCTTTGCTTTTGTCAACAGAAGAAAATGTATTCACACTTGTTTTAAATTTGTTGTTTTGTTTGCGACCTAGGCACCTAGGATTTTAAAAGTGAATCTAGATATATAATAATTTCTGATATATTCAGACTTGCACATACGTCGATGAGCTGCAGGCATGTATGTCTGTATACATTCCTAGTTCTATAGTAAACTTGTCGGATATCTTTCGTTTTCGGCTATTAGTAGTTGTTGATTGTGTGGGAGGAGGAGATGAAGGTTCAACAACAGCTGTAGGATCGGTAGGTGGTATTGGATCTATATGGGAAATATAAGAATGATAATTACCTCTTTTTGTACGAGTATATACTTGATATTCCAACTATATTTTATTTTCGCTAATGAAAACTACATAATCGAATAATTAGTTAATACTAGTACCAGGTATAGTAGGTGTAAAATAACCTGGTGAGTTGTCGAACTCATTTTCGAGGTGCTCAAATTGATGAGACAGCATCCCTACAATCTGCTCACTGTTTTGCGTGGTTGATGGTTTATATACGCCCCCATCTGTTTTGTACAATGCCACCTAAACAGCAATATAATGGTTATTGATTATAGATAAATAGGTAAAACGCAATAAAACCATAATTTAATAGCTGAAATATTAAAAATGTACTCAATCGTTATGTAGTTGCTGTCTCGTTAGCTCATCGACCTCCTGTCGAAGAGCTATAGTGTTCGGTACGATGTCTGTAGCATCTTCCGATTTAAAAAATTTTTGCACAGAAATCCCGGACAGACCCCCTGGACCACGAAATGACTATTACAACATATGTCCGTATGTATGTCGCTCGTCCGCTCGCTCGCTCGCTCGCTCGCTCTCTCGTACGAGATTTTTTGTTCCACCTAGATCTCCTAAACTACCCAACGGATTTTTATGAAATTTTTTCTGCAGATACGTGTTATGGTCTAGTTGTGCAAGGTACATTTTATTTTTCAAAATTTTCCTTCGTACTTGAGAAAAAAAATATTTTCCAATATTTTTTCAGTTTTTATTTTTTTTCCGCGTTATTTTTTATTCAATTGTATTCAAAATTTTCATGCATATGCAGGAAATGGAACAATATTTTTCCATATTTTTTATTTTGAAAAATTATGTAAGGCCATTGGAGAAAAAAATATTTTTTAATTAAAAATTGAACAAAAGAAGATCAATGCATTTATAGTCGGCTTAGTTTGCTTTGCTTTTGTCAACAGAAGAAAATGTATTTACACTTGTTTTAAATTTGTTGTTTTGTTTGCGACCTAGGCACCTAGGATTTTAAAAGTGAATCTTGATAAATAATAATTTGTGATATATTCAGACTTGCACATACGTCGATGAGCTGCAAGCATGGGTGACTAACCCATTCTTTGAATACTAGTTTTTGCTTTCATGTTCTTGTAAAGCGTTTGCAACTGCGTTGGATTTCTTGCAGAATGGATCAAGGCGTTATATTCCGCGGTTATTTTATCCCAAGTATCTTTCTTCGCCTTTGTCGTAGTCCCATCGGTTTTTTTTATGTTCTATTACATGTTTATAGTCCTCTATAATATTTAGCAATTCATTCTTTTCCCTTTCCGAAAAGTGTTTATTTTTTACTTCCATTTTATTATCTAGAAATACCAGAATTAATAAACAAAAGATAATAATTATTTGTACAAAGTACTTACCAATTTTCGATTTCTCGCCGAATTATTTAAATTTTTGGGAAAGGATGGGAGTTCAGTTTGATTAGGATCTAAAATTATCAAGACAAACATGTGAAATTTATAATAATAATAATAATTATTTGCATAAAATAAGTTACAAAATATTACAGATTTTAAAGGTTATAACATATTATCTTAATTTTTAACGCAATAATGCATGAAATTTAGTTAAATACATAACAACCAAAAACAAAAAAAAAATATTATTATTTAAACGAAAACCAAAGGCAACTAAATTTAATTTAAACATTTAAAAAGAATTGAATAATTTTAATCAGTTTGTTCATTTATCAAATTGAAATTTTGAGATTTATGTTTATATATTTCAATTGCTTCTAAATAATTTAATTTTTGCCCTTTTTCTTCAATATGTAAAATTTTTATACAATCTAAAATATTTACTGTATGGTTATTTACCAAAACATGATTACCAAACGTAGAATTTTCTGAATTATTTTTATTTTTAATTGCCTTTAAATGTTCATTTAATCTAATTTTGAAATTTCTCCCTGCTTGACCTATATAAATAGCATTACAACTACAGGCTAATAAATACACTCCAGGTTTATTTAATAATTCAATATTGTCTTTATTATTAGAAATACTATATTGTAATTTAGTTAATGATTTAAAAGAAATATTTAAATTTTGTTTACGTAATATAACTGCTATTTTATCAGAAACCGACCCAAAATAACGTAATGAGTAAAATTTAGAATTAGTTTTAGAGAAAGAATGTGGATAAATAATTTTATGAATTCTTTCTTTTTTAAATTTTTTTAATAAAGTTATTAATAGTATTAATACTGTAACCATTATTTATAGCAATAATTTTAATAACATTAATTTCAAAATCTGAATTATATTGACTTAATGGCAAATCAAAAGCTCGATTCAACAAAGCTCTAAAGGTAGACATTTTATGACTAAAAGGATGAAATGATTCAGCAGGGATTATAGAGTCTGTGTATGTTGATTTCCTAAAAATTTTAAAATCAAAACCCAAATAACCATCCAAATGAACATAACGAAAAATTTTTAAATCCAAATAATTAATTGATTTAAATTTATTTTCTATTTCTAAAGTAAATTTAATGTTAGCATGTATAGAATTAAAAAAATCTAGAAAAATATTTAATTGTCTTTCAGTTCCAGAAAATCCCGCTAAAATATCGTCGACGTATCTCTTCCAAAAAATAATATGTTTACAAGATAAAGAATTACTTAAAACAATGTTTTCAAAATTATTCATAAATATTTCAGCTAACAATGGGCTTAATGGACAACCCATAGCTAAACCAGAATTTTGTTTATAAAATTTATTATCAAATTGAAAATAATTTTTAATGACACAAAAATTTAGTTAATATATCAGAAGACAAATTACTATATACATTAGATTTAAATAATAAATTTTTAACTAATAATAAGCATTCTTGTGGCGCTATATTTGAAAACATACTACAGACATCAATTATTACCTTAAAACACAATTTATTACTTTACTAAACTCACTGTTACTTGACAGCTGTTGAATTTGTGATTTACACACTCAAGTAACTAGTCAATTATTTCAACCAATCAGAGAGCGAGTTACAATTGTCACGTCATTAATCCGAAATTCAAATAATCCACGTCTTAGCAACCGGGCATGAGTGGTTCAAGTGGCCTTGAGTTCAGTGTCGCCTCAATTTGAGCGAGCTTTGTAGAGAGATCTTCATGAATGAGCACTGTATCTCCCACCGAACATCCGACGCAGCATGGTATCTGCACCAACAAAATTCGTTCCGTAGTCTGAATACAAAGTATAAGGAATTCCGCTTCTTGAGATGAAACGTTTGTATGTTGAAATGAATGCTTCCGATGTGTATTCACTGACGGCCTCGAAATGTACGGCTGACGTAGTAAGACATACGAAGACGCAAATCCACCCCTTGGTAGTTTTGGCACCTCGACCTTTCCATGTTTTGATTGTGAGTGGCCCAGTGTAGTCAACTCCTGTGAGTAAATGCTCGTGATGGAGTGACACGAGCTATGGGTAGTTGACCTATCAACTGCTGTGCGCGTACTCCTTTTGACGTGCGCATGAGACACATCGTATAATATGAGTTTTGACTGGAGCTCTTCCTCCGAGAATCCAGTATGAGTGTCGCGTTTTCGCTAGAGTGAGTTGGGTGCCTCCATGGAGCGTTCTGCTATGAGCACTGTCAATGATAAGTGAGGACAAGCGTGAGTGGCGGGGTAAGATAGCAGGATGTTTGCCATTCTGTGTGAGTGCTGACAGGTTGAGTCGACCTCCAACTCGAATTACTCCTTTGTGATCAAGAAAGGCTGTTAGATGAGAGAAGACGTTATTCTTTGGCAATGTTGAGTTTGTCTGGAATGATTTTATCTCTGTTGAGAAATATGCCGCTTGAGTGGCTCTGATCCAAACAAGTTTGGCAGCTTCCATTTCAGCTGATGAGATGATTGTTGCAGGTGATAAGTCAGGTTTCTTCTTGAGTCTTACAATAACCTTGAAACAGATTGCTTTAATTCTTAACAGTTTGTTAAGAGAAGAGTACCTATTGATGAGATCCCAGTGAACGTCGACTTTGGGTGACGTCACGAAGAGTGCGATCCCTGGACGGGCTTCTAATGTACTAAAATCATCAGGTAGCGTAGGTTGATTTGGCCATGAGTCTGTTGATTGAGTAAGCCATGGTGGTCCCGTCCACCATAGTGAATGGTCCTTGAGTTGTGTTGTTATGCCTCTTGATGGACTGTCGGCTGGATTTGACGTGCCAGGAACGTGTCTCCAATGTGCATCAGATGTGAGCTCTTGAATTTGTGAGACACGGTTCCGAACATCGTCATTCCATCGTGAAGCTGGTGCTTTGATCCACGTGAGTGTTACTTGTGAGTCCGTCCATATGTGAGTAGATGTAATTTGTAGCTTGAGTGATGTATGAACATGTTTCATGAGTCGTGATAATAGCAGCGCTGCTGTGAGTTCCAACCTCGGGATTGTAAGTTGTTTGAGTGGTGCTACTTTCGTCTTTGCGCAAACGAGAGTTGATTTGGCCCCAGTGGACGGTGAGTTTACAACAATGTAGATTACTGCTGACATTGCTAATTGAGAGGCATCAGAAAAGCCATGAAGTTCTACTGTTGAATTACTCCAGGTGTTGAACCATCTGGGAATAGAGATCTTGGCCAAGCTGATGAGTTCTTCTCTGATGATTAACCATCTCGAAGTGATATGAGATAGGAGTGAGTCATCCCAGTTGATTTTGTGTAACCAGAGTTCTTGCAATAACATTTTTGCTCTGATTACAACAGGTGAGATGTAACCAAGTGGATCGAATATCCGTGCTACTTCGGATAGAATGAGTCGTTTCGTGATTCTTTCTGAGTGATCTGAGAAATGAGATGAGTAAGTGAAAGTGTCGGCTTGAGGAAGCCATTTGATTCCGAGTATCTTGGTTGAGCAATCGTCAAATGAGATGGTTGATGGGGATGCTTCATTTGCTGAAACTGCCTTGAGTAAATCTGAATGTGTTGATTTCTACTTGGCAAGCGGAAAGCCTCCCGCTTTGCACAAGTTCTTAAGTTCTTGCGCAATTATTGAAAGTTGTTTGACTGAGTCGGCACCACCAAATATGTCATCGACATATTTGCCATGCTGGAGTGATGGCACAGCCATCCTTTACTAACTGTAGCAGTGCTCGAACTGCTAGAAATGGAGCTACTTTGGTACCATATGTCACAGTGGTGAGTTGGTAAGGAATCTCGTTGAGTTCTTCGTCGAGCCACAGGATTCGCTGAAGATCCGAGTCGTCCTTGTGCACTTTTATTTGTCGATACATTTTCGTGATGTCTGTGACGAAGATATGGCGATGATGTCGGATCCAGATGAGTACATCCGAAATATCTAGTAGGAGGTTCGGTCCGGTGTGCATAAGACTATTGATTGAATGTCCTGATGTAGTTGGACTTGAACCGTTGAACACTACACGTAATTTCGTCGTTGTACTATCTGGTCTGAGTACACCACGATGTGGTAGATAGTACATAGGGTGTGTGTTTGATGGATGACCTGAAGCACGTGTCATGTGACCTAATTCTTCATATTCTTTCACGAAGTCCGTGTAAAGTTGCATGAGTGATTCATCACGTTGAAGTCTCTTGACTGTTCGCTGGAGACAGTGATGAGCGGTGAAGTGTGAACTTCCCAACTGATTGAGTGACGACTTGAGAGAAATTCTTACAATGTATCGCCCTGTAGGATCACGTGATGAGTAGTGCGGAAGTGATTTTCACATTTCTGTTCTTCTGGTGTGAATGGACTTGCTCTATCAGACGGTAGTTCTTCCTGAACCCAGAATTTTGTAAGTAGCTCCTGCACGTTGATTTCGTCATGTTGAGTTCTCACGTGATGAGCTGTACACAACGATGCATGTACTGTGTGTACTGCACCGAGAACAAGCCAGCCAAAGATTGATAGTTGAGCGATCGGCATTGATGGTGAATGCTTGATGATATTTGGCTTGATAATCTGTCCATATGAGTCTGCACCAATGATAATATCGATGGCACGTGGCTTTAGAAAATCTGGATCAGCCAACTTTAATTTAGAGATGTGAGGCCACGTTTGAGTAGGTGAATGAAACGATGGAAGTACAGAGAACACAGTTTTCAAGATGTGAGCGTGTATATTAACTACCTCATTTGTATAATTTGAACACAAAGTAAGTGACACAATACCACGCGTTTGAGTTGTTCTCTGCCCTCCAATACCAATAATGGTAATTTCAGAATGCTGACGTTTTATCTTGAGTTGAGAGACGAGTCGTTCTGAGATGAAGGTGAGCTCAGAACCTGAATCAATGAGTAAACGAGCATGTTGAGTTGTTGTTAATGAGTTGATAGTTGTGAGTGCAGTGGCAAATAACGTAGAGAGATGAAGAGTGGGTGATGTTTTGACGATTGCACCGCGATCTCATTGAGAAGCAGCTGATGTTGATGCGAGTGAGTTGGCCAAATCTCATGAGTTCTTCTTAGTTGAGTAACTTTGAGTAGCTCCATAAACTCCCATGTCATGGAGCATCGTGTGATGTCTAGCAGAGCAGTGCTTGCAATTTTTCGTTGACTTGCAAGCAATGGCACTGTGACGACCCAGGCAATTGTAGTACAGTCTGTAGTTGCTGGCCAGCTTACGTCGAGCCATGACATCTAGGTCCTTGAACTTAGGGCATCCCACTATGAAATGATTGCCATCACAACAATCACAATGATACTTTGATGATTGCTCCGGTTGAGTTGTGGATTGATGAGCTGTCACCTTTCTTGAGTGCTGCAACTTGGATGATTGAGATGAGCTGGGTTGAGTAGTTGTTGGAGACGACTCGATGCGCTCAAGAGCACGAGCGCGAGTGTTGAGAAAGGTCTCGATTTGGACAAACTTCGGAAACTCCAAAGATGCTCCGAGTGATGTTTCCCACGCCTCCCGCGTGACGCGATCTAGTTGCCTGGAGACGTGGTGAACCAGAATGCAGTCGCCCAAGTTGTGAGTGACTCCCAATGATTCAAGAGCCTTTCTAGCTTCTAACACCGTTGAAATGAGTTTAGTCAAACCAACGGCAGACCGTTGCGTGAGAGGTTTGTGATCGCTCAGCTGATCCAGCTGTGCTTGGATGAGTAGTCTTTTGTTTTCATAGCGAGCCGTCAATAAGTCCCACGAAAGCTGCAATGATGAACCAGCCAAAGGGAAGTTGGCGATGAGTTTTCCTGACGCATCATTTACACAATTACGTAGGTATTGGAGACGCTCGATGGTCGATAATCGTTGATTATCAAGGATGAGACACCTGAAGAGTTCTTTGAAACCAGGCCATGATGAATATTCACCTGAGAACTTTGGTAGAGTGATATTAGGAAGCTTTGATTCGAAGCGTGAATGACTAAAATGATCTGCTGGAGATTCGGGTGCTCCAGTGAGTGCATGTCTTGCTTTGCTGAGAACAAGCTTGACAGTACGATAGATTCGAGCTTCTTGCTGATGAAGATTATCTTTAAAATATGGATGATCTAGAATAGCAACAGGCCAAGCGAGTTCGAAGTGAGTGTGTTCTTCAGCAAAAGCTTTGTGCATTTCTTCCACGTGTTCGAGATTCAACTTAATGTCATGAGTGTGGTTTCTTCTGGATTCACTGAAACTCGTTGAGCGATTTTCTCCAAGCAGTTGAGTCGATTTACTTGAGTTTGGTATTTGAGTCTGAGTTCTGTTGGTAACTTGCCTGGTGAATTACTCCTGGTCTGTCGACTTTCCCATGGCTTCGTTAATTGAGTTTGTACTGGTTGAGTGCTTGATCCTACAGGTGTAGTAAGAGTAAGTGATTCCATAAACCCGCGAAGATTAGGTGAACTACGCCCGGAATTGTTGGTCGACATGATGAGTGCAGCAACACTTTGAGTAGACACGGAAAAGATACGCAGTGATTAGCACTCTGAATATTAAACACTATTTGGCACTATGATTGTTGCAACACTGGCACTATGATTCTTTCACACTGCCACATGAGTTCACGATGTTTCCACTATCCGGCTCGAAGGACCAAAATGTTTGAGAAATATGCTTGAGTATAGTGGACTGTATAGTTTTGTAAATAGTGGAAACGATCTTCAGATAAAAATAACTAACACATGTGGTAGAATAAAACAATAACACTTTAATTGATAGAAAGTATATTAAAAACACTAATGAGAATAGCAAGAGAACCCGAAAGCCACGTCTTGTTTATAACAAATCTTTTGTTGAAAAATAATGTTTTTTTTTAATTGTTCCCGCGTTCGCACGCAAGCGGCCGGCCGCCCGCGAATTGCAAAACTCAAGCAACGTCCTACATGTAACAAATTAAAATCTTGCGGACGAGCATCATTTTCCAATACATTTGGTACAGGAATATTTACTTCTTCGTCCGCATTTAAATACCTGCGCATGTTATGAAGTACAGCACATGCATTGATAATTGATCCTGCCTTTTGAGGGGTATACCCCAATTGCCTGTCTTTTTTTGAATAATCCCTTTCTATTGAAAAAATTTTTCCTCCACGGCCGGTTTTAAAATTTTGACATTCGTGCAGTCTATGGCAACTATTACTCCGGGTACTCTACTTATTAGCACAAATCTAAAATGAATTTGATTTTAGCAATAAATTAGATTTTTTTTAAATATTTTTACGTTTGTTTGATCATAGTCATTTCTTCATTTGTGATAGGAAATTTTATCCACAAAGGCAATAAATGTTGTTCAATTTTTGCAATCACTAGTGTAAAACAACGGCTGATGGCTGTTTGACTCATTCCTAAATGGTAGTCCTCCCCCACACTTCTTTGGCAGGAACCAGTGGCATAAAAATTTAATGCCGCTAAAACCTTTAGATGGCAAGGTATTGCAGTGGTTCTTATTCCACTATCTAAATATGGCTCAAAAATTCCAATCAGATACTGCACACAAAACTGTGGAAACCTAAATAATTCCACAAACCGTACTTCGGGTAATGCAGTAGGGTTGCTTCCATCCTTAATTGCCTACGCTGAAGACGTAGTTCACGGCGCCTATCGTATTCACGTCCCCGTAAAACGTCAAGTGCCAATAAATAATCCATTTGAGAAAATATATTGTATTACAAATATTAGGAAGTTTTTATTAATGATACCTGAAACACTCCGTAATCAAACAAAACAACTATAAAGGAAAATTAAGTAAATAATATATAATACAATGAAAATATAAAGCCACTATAAACATAAATAAAATATAATAAATATCCCGCACCGGATAACTGCTCCCGCGTAGGCTACTCTGGAGGTGGCGAAGTGGACCTGTAAGCAAACCAGAACAACTATGAATATATAAATATTCAGTGAGTGTCAACCCATTTCATTGGAGACGATATCAACCGATGGGAGCCTGTAAAGAATACACATCATCATTCACTCAATGCAACACTCGCCAGCCCCTGTTCCCACGCTGGACTATGTGCCACAACATAGCCGTGCCAGGGACGCAATTGGTCCGACAGTCACGTCCCTGTCCAACGTTGGACCGTGTGCTGACAACATAGCCAATCCCACGGTGGACCACGTGCTCAACAACATAGCCGTCCCACGGTGGACTACATGCTCTACAACATAGCCATCCCACGGTGGACCACGTGCTTACAACATAGCCATGCAGGGACGCGCTGACCCCACAGTCACGCCCCCGTTCAACGGTGGACCACGTGAGACACTACGCAGCCCTGCCAGGGACGCACTGATACGACAGCCACGTCCCCTTCCCACGTTGCGACACAGCAGCCCAATAAGAGACGTGTCGGCTAACCAGCAGACCAGGGACGTGCTGACCTACGCAGCCACATCCCTGCACTAGGGCCAACGCTGGACAATCAAACTACCTGATCTTATACACATCGGCCAGCTCCACAGAAATACACATTGGGCCACATACAACAACATGACCTACCTCACCTGGAGTCACCTGCACATGTAACGGAAGCACTAACATCGACACAAACACAATCCAATCACACAGTAATTTTTTCCGGGTGGGTGCTGCGCGTTATAATGAAGTAATATTAAAGCCGAATCAAGCAGATGAAAACCATGCAGTTTTCATTTTTGAAGGAGAAAATTTAAAATTGATTAATAACCATGTAAGTTTTATTCCATATTTTTAATTTTAATTTTTAGTAATTAATTTCTTTCTAATTTAGAGTCTATATGGTGTACGTATAAATGGCTTCCCCCTCGATGGAGGACTTGAATGTCCCATTATAAACGGAGACATTATCGAATTTGGCAGTGTAATAAACTGTTTTGAGGCATTTTGGTTGACTTCGGCCCCAGAACCCTCATATTCGCCAACATCACCCCGACATTGGGAACACTATTTTGAGTCTGCAGCGGGAAGATTTATCCTTAAAATACAATTATTTGAACAGCAATTATTACACTACGTTCGCATGTATCAGTTATCACAAGTATCCTATATATTTATATATAGTACATTTTTCTTTTTAAATCATTAACTAATTATGTTGTATAACCATTGTATTAATATGTATAATCACTTGTAAGGAATAAACAAATAAGAGAAAAAAATTAGTTACACAGTTTTATTATTATTTAAATATGTTTACATTTCACTTGTAATCCGAATGTACACTTTCAAATAAAATCTTGAGTTTCCACAAAAAAATAATTACACAGTTTTATTATTATTTAAATGTGTTTACATTTCACTTATAATCTGAATGTACACTTTCAAATAAAATCTTGAGTTTCCTGCTCGTACATTTTCCGGAACACTAGTTTAGTAGTTCTGCAGGCGTCCAACGGTCCTCGGCTGATCAATGCAATGTCTCCTTCTCGGTTAATGTTCTCAACCTCTTCATGACCGAGATCTGCCGCAAATCGTCGAGGCAAGAACACTTGGAATTCTTCTAATTCGGCAATTATTGCTCTGCCGAATTTGGTTTTAATTTCACGTAGTTTTATTATTTTATACACTCGATTGATATCAATATCTTGCAATTTTTTCGTTTCTTTAAAATCCTCACAGACACCGACGCTTGTTAACTTCGAAACAATATCAGATTTGTCTGCAGCCATATTTATTACAACTTATCTCTTCAACAGTAAAATGGTGAAATGAATACTAAATGTATAGTGCAAGTTTAATTTATACTAATTTTCTGCAACGTTGGCAAATAAACATGATGAAATATTGCACAATATGCTAAAATAGAGATGATGCAATAGTTGCTCAATATTGCGTAATCACTTCCTGGAATTATATGAAACAGGTTTGAACACGTAAAGGGGAATCCCAGACATTTTGCAACGTTTCTAAAAATGACGCGTAATATTGCGTAATCATGGGTAAAATTCGTGGAATTATTAAGAAACAAGATTGAACAAGTCCGTAAACGTGACCCGGAAGGCCCCACATCCAACGCTACAAGGCAACAGGTTTGAACAAGTTCGTAGTGTGTCCACGTTGCGCATGCGCCACTAGGTCCGTACTCCACCTAAAGAGTAACCTCGAGGTACGGCCTGGCTCACTGGGCCACGTAAACCTTGATCCAGACCCCGTGACTCCTCTGAGTTCACCCTCAGAAGAGGACCTCCAGCTACATGACCTTGAAAGAAGACCCATCCTGCCTGAAGAAGACCTCCAAGTCGGCCATATAACGGTACAGCCTGGCCCCTGGATGACGTCACCCTTGATCCAGACCCCGCGACTCCTCCGAGTTCACCCCCTGAAGAAGAGCTCCAGGTACATGACCTTGAAAGAAGACCTCCAAGTCGGCCATACAACGGTACAGCCTGACCCCCTGGATGACGTCACCCTTGATCCAGACCCCGTGACTCCTCCGAGTTCACCCCCTGAAGAAAACCTCCAGGTACATGACCTTGAAAGAAGAGTCCATACAACAGTACAGCCTGACCTCCTGGATGACGTCACCTAGGCCCCCTGGATGACGTCACCTAGGCCCCCTGGATGACGTCACCTAGGCCCCCTGGATGACGTCATCCAGGCCACGCCCCCGGTCACGTGACCCCCTCCCACTCTTCCGATCACGTGACCCCCTCTTCCGATCACGTGACCTCCGCCCCCCCGCAACGCCGTACTACAGTACAGGCGCGAGGTAGGCAACCCACAGTGCTGGTCTAGAAACCCCATTACTATACTACTGTCTCAGACAACGCAAGACGCATATCATCTTTGACGTCTAGTCGGTTACAATTTTTAGTTTTAATTAACACTAATACTGAGAACCCTGACTCACAAAGGTACGTAGTAGCAAACGGAATTAATATGGACATTGCTAGTTTAACAAGAGGGCAAGCTTGTCCTTAACTAATAAAAAATCGCAAACATCCTTTGCGTTAAAATCAGCTCGCAATACTGCTTTGGATCTCCTGTCAATTCAATCATCTTCAATAAGATCTTCGTCATTGATATCATTCATAAAAGGAAAACGCATCCATGTCTCCTGATTACGGTTTTCTGGGCAAAATTACCCCTCAAAAGAGTTCTGTAGTGTTTCGAAATGTTCTGACTTACATTTTAAGATGGATCACGCGCAATATTTATTGTCTTCATATCTGACATGGACCCCAAATACTCATGACATGGAGCCCAGGTTAAGAAACCCTGAGCTAAACCAACAATTGCGCATTGGAAAGCAATTTCACGAGTAATGAGGTACGTACTAGGTACACTTGATCACGGAATTTTGTATAGTCCAGGTCCAACTGCTCTTGAAGGGTACAGCGATGCGGATTATGCGGGCGACATTTCTAACGAGAAGATCAACATCAGGTGGGATGTGTTAGTTCGGTGGAGCAGCAGTATCATGGATCAGTAAAGAGCAGCGTTGTGTCACTCTTTCAACTGAATCAGAGTATATAGCAGGTGCAAAGTAGCTATGGAACTGATCTGGTTGAAGAGGTTATTTAGAAAATTATTACCTACGGCACTACCGGCACCTATTCTGAACATTGACAATGAACCCCGAGTTTCATAAAAAAATCAAAACACTATGCAGTGAAATGTCATTTTCTAAGAGAAAAGGTAGGTGAAGGCGAAATCCAAATCGAACACATCTCAGGAGAGATGCAACGTGCAGATATGTTCACGAAACCTATGATGAAGGTCAGACCAAAGAAATTGCGGGAATCTATTGGCATACAGACAATCAAGAAATTGCAAATTTAGAGAGAGTGTTGAAGTAAAATTTGAATTACTTGATTCTAGTGTGCTGTCTATACTTGTTTTATAGTAACTAAGATTTTTTTGTTGTCAAAAAAACAAGTAGTATATTTTTATTAGTTTACTATCATAAGCTATTACAATATATACAAATATTTCAATATTTGTTGTGTTTAATATTCTTCCTGGTCGTTTAAAAGACAAAGTTTCAATAGTATCCCGTGCCGGTAACTCCACGGATTTGAATCTGGAAGATCGGTCGCGCTCTTGGATTGAGCCGCGGGGGTTTCCGTTTCGAGTGAATTGAAACTGACGGTGTTTGTAGCTGTGGAGGATGCTGGCTTACCTTTGCACACGGCGCATTGCCTGCGAATGACTCCTGGCGCACCGCAGCCATAGCAGCGGGCGACTGGTCCCGAACTCGTGCTGGTGAATGGAGCTGATACGTTTACTGGCCGCGAAGCTAACTTTCGACATTCGACCTTCTCGTGGCCAAAATTGGAGCAGAATGTGCAGCGAGAGCGCTCCTTGCGCTCTCAGTCGTTGCTGGCTTCGGCCGACGTTGCGTGTTTGCCGGACGAGCCATCGTGGTTCACTTCTTTCCTCCATTTCTCACGGCAGGACTCTTCGGCAGTCCTCGCTAACCGCATCAGGTTGTCGAACGAAAGTAGCTCTTTGCGCCTGACCCTCTTCCTTATCCTGCGGTGCAACAAGCCGTACACCATGTCGAACTGGACACTCTCAATCAGCTTGGGCTCGGCTAACTGAGCCAACATTGCACAAGCTTTACAGACGAAAATGTCAGTGGTCGTGAGCTAGTCTTGTTCTTTCGCGAATAACTCGCGGTACACTTGATGCGCAGGCTTACTCGAGCCGAAAGCCTTCCGAAGACCTCGCATAGCATCTTGGAACGTTGTTACGGTGGTTTTCACACCGGACCACCATTTTGCAACCAGTCCAGTGAACAGCATCGGCAAACCTTTCAGCGCGTTCTCGTCGGTGATCTCCAAGCGGTCCTTGTACACGGAGATGGCGTCGATGAACGTGTGCACGCGTTCACCTGCGATGCCGCGGAAACGAGATGTGCATCTAGAAAGATTACCGCCGTGTGTACTGGTTGTTGATGGGGGTGTTTTACCGAGTATCCCCGATTTGAGAATGAAAAGCCTGTTGCATGCCTTGCATGAGCTCTTGGAATTGTTCCGCAGAGATTGTGACCGAGCTTTGGTTCGCCAAGTGGCTTTCCTTCCCGCGACAAGGTGGCGTCGGAAAATGGCGCTTGGGCACAAGAAACTTTCACGTGGTCACAACTTAGTGTGACTAAATGAAAACGATGCACAATTACAGGTGTAATCGGTACGGTGGTTTTAGTCACGATTCCCGTTTCACTTTAAACTTTTCCGGCACCACTGTAGGGTAGGGTAGGGTAGTGGAGCACGTGTTGCTCGATAACTTATAAGGTTTGCCGGAAGGTATAGGTGAAATTAAAACACTGGACAAACACACAGAATTCGCAGGATGTATTGGCTTGATGAAAATTATAACAGCGAATCAGAAAATATACAAAATGTGTCAAAAAATTACGGAAAGCTGTTTACCCCTCGGCGGTCACTGACTGAATGACTTCTCCCGTTCACCCTACACTCACGCACCGACCAGGGTATGGGGTGAAAAAGTCAGCAAAGGGCGCGATAATTCAAACCACTACAACATGCTTATTTTGTGTGGTTAATAGGCCAGTCGGCAGGGTGATAAAATCAACCGAAACCGTAAAAAATGATAGTAACGGTTTTATTTTTTTAAATGGTTCATGAGGTTACCATTAGCATGAATCTAGGTTTTCCCAACACCTCGAAAGACCAAACTTTCGACTCTCGGCGCCCTAACGGGGATCGAAGCATAGCTAAGGACTGTGGGCCTAAAAGCCCAGTTCACAATAAAAACGTGTGTTGTGCATTGGATTTGGAAATTCAACCCACAACATATATTTTGCACCGAAAGTCGAATGTTTTTTTCCACATACAATTTTTCGTTGTACGCCGTGGTCAGTGATCAAACTGTGCGTGGTTTTATAACCTCTATTTTTTACAAGTCTCACTGCGTTTTTCTTACCATAACATATTATAATTATATATAATGGTTTAGAAAGGAAGATGTTATACAACTCATTCAAGAATATGAGAAACAGAATGTTATGGGGTGTCGAAGATAAATGGCATTTTAACAAATTAAAGATAAACGATGCGTGGAATGAAATTAGTGAAGTTTTGAACAATGAGGAAGCCAAAAAAAAAATGGCATGTTTATTAGGATCATTTAGCCGAGAGAAAGCGAAAGGAAAAAACAAGGGGAACAGGAAAAAGTATAGAATTATTTTAAGTCAAAGAATAATTTGCGTTTGGTTATGAAAAAAATTGTTTAATAGGTGCTCAAGAAGTTTATAAATCGAACTGGTTCGTATTTCAAAGTTTTATTTTCTTATGGATAAAGATGTGCCAAGAGATAAAGAGTAGAAAAACGTATATTTTTTATTAATATTCATTAATTTATGTACTATACATAGTGACTTAGTTTTGTTTGATAATTGTAAACAGATTGCCATGGAATTATTCCTGTTTTGCTGAAATAATCGACAAATTCTTTCCTAATTTCTTTTGTGTTCAGTGATGCTCTGCGAGGCACATTTTGAAGTCTTTGAACACATGTATCATGGAACATTCTCCAATTTCCGTCTATCAGTTGACCATCCTTTTCATAATCGAATGTCCCACCTGGGATATAATTTATTTTGGGAAGTTTGACTTTGCCTTAAATAGTTATGCAAATAGGCAATCGTCATAACGACAACTTGGGCTTTAATAGGGTCCAAAAGTACAGGTTTTCTTAACACTCGGAAAACAGACGAAATAATTTCAAATGCGTTTTTAACAACTCTTCGGTCTCGGCTCAATCTGTTGTTAAATATTCTTTCATCTCACCCCTTTGGATGTACTCCTGAACATGGTTTCATAATGTTTTCGGTTAGTGGAAATGTCTATTTGTCTTTGAGGTAAGGGATTTGATGCTGGCAAATTTAAACTATTGGTTTTTATCTTGTGGTAAAGTTCACAATTTTGAAAAACTCCACCGTATGAAACTCCCTGACATCCAACATCAAGAAAACAAAAAATTCTACTTTACCTCAACAAGTGCATATAGCACAATGCGGAAAAATCCTTTGTTGATATAATATTCACTCCCACTGTGGACCGGTACTTGAAGTAATATATGTATGCTTTCATGGACCAAACATCATGGTATGGATTAAACCAAGACAGGAAAATTCCAAAGAATATCAAATTCTTGTGAAACAGCCAACAGTCATTATTAATATTTTTAATTGTTTTTATTTTTTAGATTGAAATGGAGCAATTAATCGAGATGCAGACCCAAGCACTGGATACACAATGGATAATGTTATGCAAACTACTGAAAATACTGAAGAAATATCACAAAGTTTTTTAAAACCTACGACACCCACACGGAAAAGAACTAAAAAACTATCGAAAGAAAGCGGGGTAGAAGACCCCCGAATCCAATTAGCATTCGAGTTTCTACAGCAACCCATACAACAGGAAGATTCTGCTACCATGTATTCGAAATACTTGGCCAACAAGAGAAGCTACTTCCCCGGCTTCACAATATTAGGGATCTCAACTTGATAATTTAATATGTTGGGCAAAAATTAACTGCCCTATAATAATCTCGTGCAACTCCGGACCTTGTCGTCAAAGGTGCGGTGATTCCTGCAGCCACATGTGTAAACTAGCAGAAACTAGCATTTCCTGTCCTGTTCGTTAGATAACTGCAAGTACCCTATTTTCCCGTTTAGCTGTTCCGTTGAAACTTCCGTTACTTGTCAAATTTTGCAGTTTCTGCGCCTTTTTGCATAGCCCGCCATAGTCTGTATTGTTTACAAACATTCCAACGTTCTGTGAAATTCACTCATAAATTGTTTTCGGCGAATTATTTTCATTTTATAAAGTGTTTATTTTATTATGATTTATATTCGGATAGTCATTAAACAAATGTACAATATTATTTGATACCTAGATTCAGATTTAATATGAAAAGACATTTTGAAAGTGGTGCAAGCAAGAAGAAAAAGAAAGAAATGAAAGAATCTGCAATAAAGAAATTGGCATAATGAAATGATTAGAGAAAAATCAGAAACATTATTTGAAAAAGAAAGCAGCAGCAGTACGTCACCCTAGAATTGGTTTGTTCAATACGCCAAAATTGCTTATAACACGTAAAGCACTTGCTGTAAATAAATAAAAATAATATAAAATAATAATAAATATAAACAAAAGTAAAATAAATTATTTTTTTAAATATTCATAAAAACTATTGATAGGGTACAAATGTATATGTATTACAAAACAGTATCTAACTCAATTTTGAACAAATCTGGATTTGTCTAGTTTTGTAAAACAGATCTTAATATTATATACCTACTTGAAACATGTACCTATACATTAATAAAAATAATGAATTTCTGATGTTTATCGTTTATTACGAACTTCGCTTATAGCGAACTATTTTCGTCGGTCCCTTGAGGTTCGTTATAGGCGAAGTTCACTGTATATATATATATATATATATATATATATATATATATATATATATATATATATATATATATATATATATATATACAGGGTGACCCTGTGAATGCTCACCATTGGAATCTCCGAATTGTTTTGCATGTTCATAACATATTTAGTTGCAGTTGTTTTATACCAAATTTTTATGGCACACTACAAAAATCATTCATTTTATCTTACTTTTTAGTTTTTCTTCGAAACTAAAAAAGATATTTAGGTAAACAAATACATCATTGTAAAGAGAAAAAATAGCACTTTTGAACTGGATTAAAATTAACTATGGTTCCCATTTAAAAAATTAAAGTTGCAGGCTGTAACTTCGGCAATATCTAGTAAAAAAAAATTCATATGATTCATCAAAAGGCTTATTAGTTATACTAAAATATTTATTTGAAGCTTTTTGCAATATTTCCAATACCTTCTGACTTATAAAGTAAAATAAAAATTCGAGAAAATCACACTTTTGTCATTATCTAGTGAGCCATGCAATATTTTCAAAATACAAAATCGCCATCAACATCGGCCCATAAATACGCAACTTTTGTCTAATTTAACCGACCTTGTATCTCTTATAGTTTCGGAGATTCCAATGGTGAGCATTCACAGATGGGTCACCCTGTATATATATATATATATATATATATATATATATATATATATATATATATATATATATATATATATATATATATATAGTAGTATAGTAATGGGGTTCTGAGGCCAGCACTGCGGGTTGCCTACCTCGCGCCTGTACTGTAGTACGGCGTTGCGGGGCGTGGAGGGGGGTGCGGGGGTCACGTGATCGGTAGAGGGGGAGGGGTCACGTGACCGGAAGAGTGGGAGGGGGTCACGTGATCGGGGGGCGTGGCCTGGATGACGTCATCCAGGGGGCCTGGGTGACGTCATCCAGGAGGTCAGGCTGTACTGTTGTATGGACTCTTCTTTCAAGGTCATGCACCTGGTGATCTTCTTCAGGGGGAGAACTCAGAGGAGTTACGGGGTCCGGAACAAGGGTGACGTCATCCAGGTGGCCAGGCTGTACCGTTGTATGGCCGACTTGGAGGTCTTCTTTCAAGGTCATGTACCTGGAGCTCTTCTTCAGGGGGTGAACTCGGAGGAGTCACGGGGTCTGTATCAAGGGTGACGTCATCCAGGGGTCAGGCTGTACCGTTATATGGCCGACTTGGAGATCTTCTTCAGGCAGGATGGGTCTTCTTTCAAGGTCATATACCTGGAGGTCCTCTTCCGAGGGTGAACTCAGAGGAGTCACGGGGTCTGGATCAAGGGTTACGTGGCCCAGTGAGCCAGACCGTACCTGGAGGTTTTTCTTTAGGTGGAGTACGGACCTGGTGGCGCATGCGCAACGCGGCAAAATTTCTGGGATTACCCTTCACTTACGGACATGTTCAAACCTGTTTCATATAATTCCAGGAAGTGATTACGCAATATTGCGCAACTATTGCGTCATCTCTCTCTATTTTAGCAACGTTGCAAAATTTAGAATTCCTCCTAACGAACTTGTCCAAACTTGTTTAACATTTCCTAGAATTATTGCGCAATATTTTATCATGTTTATTTGCCAACGTTGCAGAAAATTATTATAAATTAAGCTTGCACTATACATTTAGTATTCATTTCACCATTTGACTGTTGAAGAGACAAGTTGTAATAACTATGGCTGCGGACAAATTTGATATTGTTTCGAAGTTAACAAGCGTCGGCGTCTGTGAAGATTTTAAGGAGACGAAAAAATTGCAAGATATTGATATCGATCGAGTGTATAAAATTATAAAACTTCGTGAAATTAACACCAAATTCGGCAGAGCAATGATTGCCGAATTGGAAGATTTCCAAGTCTTTCTACCTCGACGATTTGTGGTAGATCTCAGCCACGAAGAGGTTGAGAACATTAACCGAGAAGGAGACATTGCATTGATCAGTCGAGGACCGTTGGACGCCTGCAGAACTACTAAACTAGAGTTCCAGAAAATGTACGAGCAGGAAACTCAAGATTTCATTTGAAAGTGTACATTCAGATTATAAGTGAAATGTAAACACATTTAAATAATAATAAAACTGTAGTTATATGTAACTATTTTTCTTTTATTTGTTTATTCCATACAAGTGATTATACATATTAATACAATGGTTATACAATTTTATGTTTCTGGTGACGCATGTGCAACACTTGTTTAAACAAGTTTCCTGAAACTGATTACGATATATTTATTTTTGTGATTCCCCGTTTTATAATTCCTGGAAATGATTACGCAATATTGCGCAACAATTTGCAAAATTCCTGGAATTGATAAGATAACGAACGTGTTCAAACCTGTAATTCCCCCTCCCTGTCGAACTGATAATATTGCGCAACAAATTTTAGCAACGTTGCAAAAAATTTTGTATAAATTGAATTTTAATAATCACGTTCACTCAATATTATCTCTATTCATGATGAAGAAAGAAATAAGTAAAACCAACGGCTCTTCGTTTGTTGATAATTTGAAACAAACATTTACACGTCTAACAAATAAATCTAGTGCTTGGATGAGTGAAATAATTATAAACGTGTATAGACGGGCCTTCTCTCTATTCATGAAGGAGAAAGAAATAAGTGAAGCCAGCAGCTCTTTGTTTGTTGATAATTTAAAACAAACATTTACACGTCTGGTAAATGAATCTGGTGAACTAAGTACTTCGATGAGTGAAATAATTATAAACGCGTATAGACGTGGTGAGGTGAACGATGTCGAATTTATTAAAATGATGGGAAGTTTTGAAGGAGTTCAGTTAGAAGATTTATTTCACAAGCTACCATCGAAGTTTAAAATACATCCGGAATTTACGAAGCGACTACCATGCTACGAACATTATAACCTACCGAGTGATAGAACACATATAGATGGTCCTGCACCGCCCATTTACAAATGTTCCCGGTGTCGATATATTGAAATATAAAAAATTTGTGTATGAATATATTTTGAAGATTTTATTTGAAAGTGTACATTCAGGTTATAAGTGAAATGTAAACAATGTATACCAAGATTTTATTTGTAAGTGTACATTCAGATTATAAGTGAAATGTAAACACATTTAAATAATAATAAAACTGTGTAACTAATTTTTTTCTTTTATTTGCTGCCTTACATTCATTATACATATTAATACAATGGTTATGCAATTTTATTAACATAATTAGTTAATGGGTTATATTCTACAAATCGATTACTATCATTGCTCATGTTTTGAATTCATTTCGTAATGCTGCGAATAAGAAGGTACGTTCGAAACGTAATACGGTACGTTCTGAACGTAATACGTTACGTTACGTTCTGAACGTAATACGTTACGTTCTGAACGTAATACGTTACGTTACGTTCTGAACGTAATACGTTACGTTACGTTCTGAACGTAATACGTTACGTTACGTTCTGAACGTAATACGTTACGTTACGTTCTGAACGTAATACGTTACGTTACGTTCTGAACGTAATACGTTACGTTACGTTCAAAACGTGATACGTCGCGTTCCAAACTTGATACGTCACGTTTTAAACGGAAGAAGTATTAAACCAGTAAAGAAAATTTATTTCCTAGTACGGACCTGGTGGCGCAGGAAGCATAAGCCGGCACTGGCAGTGCTAGATCGGAATAAGTAAATGATGCACAGAAATTTACTAATATAGAAAAACAAATAGTCTCTTATACATTCATCAGCTTAATATGGCATATATGTTTTAAATGTTTCGGTAAAATTTCATGTAAATATGTTATTTTTGATAGACCTTTTACGTATATTAATGTCACATTCGCTAACAGATAAGTAAGTTTCTTATCCAAATCAGAATATTGTGTTTTGCCGGTACACCACTCTAAATTATGATGATGTCTTACGAGGAAATTCACATTTCGTTGAGTTTCCCTATTCAAGTGATTCCATGAATAAGGTGGAGCAAATATTTCCCAATCACATTTTCCATCACAAATAGAAATCACTGCAATTTCTTTACAAACAAATTGTTTTTTGTTCAGCATAAAGCCTTGAAGATCTAGAATGACCGCCATAATGCGCACAAGTGTCTGTTTCAGCACATCGAGAACGACTATTGTAAATTTAGTTTTACACATTCTTTATATATGTAAATATAGCCATCTATTAACATTTAGCTCAACTAATATTTTCACTTATTGAAAAACAATTTAATTGTATCTAGATATATATTTAGCATTGTGTTTCTTGAAATATATAATGCATATCAGCGTCGGCAGTGATGTAAAGAAATGTATCGGTAGATAATAATTTATTCATTCAATTGTATTTTTAAGATAATTCGTTTCCGTTATACATTCGCAAAAAAAATTATCATCCTATTTCTCAGAATACATAGTGCTGCGTTAGCGTTAGCAATGAGACAAAGAAATTTATCGATATAGAAAAATATTCTAATACACACAACAGTTGGATACATAAAAATGATGTTTTGTAATTAAAATATCTATATTAAATAAAGTATGTAATTTTATTAAAATTCAAAGTTTTTCTTTACATTTCATACAGTCCTTAACCATTACAGACCTATACATATTGGTATTAAAATTTATATGTTCTATACAATATCTATATATCTTATAAACTCCGAATCTTCCTTCCAAGATTTTGGAAATTTTTCCCAAGTATAATATATTTGTTCTCCTACGTACACCATCACGAACTCCTTCGTTAGACATTGAATTTCTTCTGAGTATAGTCGATTTAGTATTCCGTTCTGATGAAATGTTATAAGGGCAGTTAAGTTTGTAAACCGCATAGTATTTCTTGGAATATATAATGCATATCAGCGTCGGCAGTGATGTAAAGAAATTTATCGGTAGAAAATAATTTATTCATTCAATTGTATTTTTAAGATAATCCATTTCCGTTATACCTTCACACAAAATTATCATCCTATTTCTCAGAATACATAGTGCTGCGTTAGCGTTAGCAATAAGACAAAGAAATTTATCGATATATATATAATATTCTCAACACTTTAGGCTACACAGTCATTAGAAGTTAGAACACAAACGGCTTCAACATGTGGGCAGTGATTGAACATACATCCGAAGAGGTTCAATATTGTGTTAAGTTAATTGATAGTAATTTTTTCCGGGTGGGTTCTGCGCGTTATAATGAAGTAATATTAAAGCCGAGTCAAGCGGATGAAAACCATGCAGTTTTCATTTTAGAAGGAGAAAATTTAAAATTGCTTAATAACCATGTAAGTTTTATTCCATATTTTTAATTTCAATTTTTAGTAATTAATTTCTTTCTAATTTAGAGTCTATATGGTGTACATATAAATGGCTTTCCCCTTGATGGGGGACTTGAATGCCCCATTATAAACGGAGACATTATCGAATTTGGCAGTGTAATAAACTGTTTTGAGGCAGTTTGGTTAACTTCGGCCCCAGAACCCTCATATTCGCCAACATCATCCCGACATTGGGAACACTATTTCGAATCTGCAGCGGGAAGATTTATCCTTAAAATTCAATTATTTGAACAACAATAATTACACTACGTTCGCATGTATCTTATATTTATATATAGTACATTTTTCTTTTTAAATCATTAACTAATTATGTTATATATCCATTGTATAACCATTGTATTAATATGTATAATCACTTGTAAGGAATGAACAAATAAGAGAAAAAAATTAGTTACACAGTTTTATTATTATTTAAATATGTTTACATTTCACTTGTAATCCGAATGTACACTTTCAAATAAAATCTTGAGTTTCCACAAAAAATAGTTACACAGTTTTATTATTATTATTATTATTATTTAAATGTGTTTACATTTCACTTGTAATCCGAATTTATACTTTCAAATAAAATCTTGAGTTTCCTGCTTGTACATTTTTCGGAACTCTAGTTTAGTAGCTCTGCAGGCGTCCAACGGTCCTCGGCTGATCAATGCAATGTCTCCTTCTCGGTTAATGTTCGCAACCTCTTCGTGGCTGAGATCTGCTGCAAATTGTCGGGGTAGAAATACTTGGAAATCTTCTAATTCAGCAATTATTGCTCTGCCGAATTTGGTTTCAATTTCACGTAGTTTTATTATTTTATACACTCGATTGATATCAATATCTTGCAATTTTTTCGTTTCCTTAAAATCCTCAGAGACACCGACGCTTGTTAACTTCGAAACAATATCAGATTTGTCCGCAGCCATAGTTATTACAACTTGTCTCTTCAACAGTAAAATGGTGAAATGAATACTAAATGTATAGTGCAAGCTTAATTTATAATAATTTTCTACAACGTTGGTAAATAAACATGATGATATATTGCGCAATAATTCTAGGAAATGTTAAACAAGTTTGGACCTAGGAATTATGTGAAACAGGCTTGAACAAGTCCGTAAACATGGAAAATTCTAGGAATGATGCAATAGTTTCGTAATATTGCGTAATCAATACCAGGAATTATGGAACAGGTTTGAACAGGTTCGTAGTGTGTCCGCGTTGCGCATGTGCCACCAGGTCCGTACTCTACCTAAAGAAAAACCCTCAGGTACGGTCTGGCTCACTGGACCACGTAACCCTTGATCCAGACCCCGTGACTCCTCCGAGTTCACCCCTGAAGAAGACCTCCAGGTACATGACCTTGAAAGAAGACCTCCAAGTCGGTCATACAACGGTACAGCCTAGCCACCTGGATGACGTCACCCTTGTTCCAGACCCCGTGACTCCTCTGAGTTCTCCCCCTGAAGAAGACCTCCAGGTACATGACCTTGAAAGAAGACCTCCAAGTCGGCCATACAACGGTACAGTCTGGTCACCTGGATGACGTCACCCTTGTTCCAGACCCCGTGACTCCTCTGAGTTCTCCCCCTGAAGAAGACCACCAGGTACATGACCTTGATATTATATGTGTATACCTCAACACTTTTACTATACACTATACAGAAGAACATACATTACAAGTTCGCAACAGCTCTTCAAGTTTTTTATACAGGGAACTTATGCGATTTAATCGGACGCTGAAAAGTATGATGTGGAAACAGTTTAGTATGCAGAGAACTTATAAATGGATTACAATACTGCCATCTCTGCTTGAGAAGTATAATAACACGAAACATCGAACTATTAAAATGAAACCTGTTCAAGTAACGAAGAAAAATGAAGAAGAAATACTACAATCCGTCTACAATTATCAATATAATGAGAAACAAATTCCTAAATTTGCAGCAGGTGATGAAGTACGGATCAGCAAGTATAAGGGAATTTTGGATAAAGGATACTGGCCAAACTGGTCAACTGAACTATTTACTATACATAAAGTGCGACGTACTAATCCCATTACGTATGAACTGATTGATTATCAAGAACAGCCTATCGCAGGGACATTTTACGAATATGAATTACAACGTACAAAACAGCCTGACGTGTATTTAGTGGAAAAAATTGTTAAGAAGAAAGGGGATTTAGTGTATGTAAAATGGCTAGGAATGGGTAAAACACACAACAGTTGGATACATAAAAATGATGTTTTGTAATTAAAATATCTAGATTAAATAAAGTATGTAATTTTATTAAAATTCAAAGTTTTTCTTTACATTTCATACAGTCCTTAACCATTACAGACCTATACATATTAGTATGTTCTGTTTGTACAACTTGAAGAGCTGTTGCGAACTTGTAATGTATGTTCTTCTGTATAGTGTATAGTAAAAGTGTTGAGGTATACACATATAATATTAAGCTGATGAATGTATAAGAGACTATTTGTTTTTCTATATTAGTAAATTTCTGTGCATCATTTACTTATTCCGATGTAGCACTGTCAGTGCCGGCTTATGCTTCCTACACCACCAGGTCCGTACTAGGAAATAAATTTTCTTTACTGGTTTAATACTCCTTCCGTTTAAAACGTGACGTATCATGTTTGGTACGCGATGTATCGCGTTTTGAACGTAACGTAACGTATTACGTTCAGAACGTAACGTAACGTATTACGTTCAGAACGTACCGTATTACGTTTCGAACGTACCTTCTTATTCGCAGCATTACGAAATGAATTCAAAACCCGAGCAATGATAGTAATCGATTGTTCAAACCAAAATGAATCTATTAAAACTGGATCAGTTGATGTTCGTATTGAATTTGAGTCAAGCGTTAATTTACCTCCGAACACCTCTGCATATTGTTTAATAATACATGATCGGGTTGTAGAATATAATCCGTTAACTAATTATGTTAATAAAATTGTATAACCATTGTATTAATATGTATAATCACTTGTATGGTAGGAACAAATAAAAGAAAAAAAAATTAGTTACATATAACTGCAGTTTTATTATTTAAATGTGTTTACACTTCACTTATAATCCGAATGTACACTTTCAAATAAAATCTTGAGTTTCCTGCTCGTACATTTTCCGGAACTCTAGTTTAGTAGTTGTGCAGGCGTCCAACGGTCCTCGGCTGATCAATGCAATGTCTCCTTCTCGGTTAATGTTCTCAACCTCTTCATGGCTGAGATCTGCCGCAAATCGTCGAGGCAAGAACACTTGGAATTCTTCTAATTCGGCAATTATTGCTCTGCCGAATTTGGTTTTAATTTCACGTAGTTTTATTATTTTATACACTCGATTGATATCAATATCTTGCAATGTTTTCGTTTCTTTAAAATCCTCACAAACACCGACGCTTGTTAACTTCGAAACAATATCAGATTTGTCTGCAGCCATATTTATTACAACTTATCTCTTCAACAGTAAAATGGTGAAATGAATACTAAATGTATAGTGCAAGTTTAATTTATACTAATTTTCTGCAACGTTGGCAAATAAACATGATGAAATATTGCGCAATATGCTAAAATAGAGATGATGCAATAGTTGCGCAATATTGCGTAATCACTTCCTGGAATTATATGAAACAGGTTTGAACACGTAAAGGGGAAATTTTGCAACGTTTCTAAAAATGACGCGTAATATTGCGTAATCATGGGTAAAATTCGTGGAATTATTAAGAAACAAGATTGAACAGGTCCGTAAACATGACCCGGAAGGCCCCCCATCCAACGCTACAAGGCAATAGGATTGAACAAGTTCGTAGTGTGTCCACGTTGCGCATGCGCCACCAGGTCCGTACTCCACCTAAAGAAAAACCTCCAGGTACGGGCTGGCTCACTGGGCCACGTAACCCTTGATCCAGACCCCGTGACTCCTCTGAGTTCACCCTCGGAAGAGGACCTCCAGGTACATGACCTTGAAAGAAGACCCATCCTGCCTGAAGAAGATCTCCAAGTCGACCATATAACGGTACAGCCTGACCCCTGGATGACGTCCCCCTCATCCAGACCCCGTGACTCCTCCGAGTTCACCCTCTGAAGAAGACCTCCAGGTACATGACCTTGAAAGAAGACCTCCAAGTCGGCCATACAACGGTACAGCCTGGCCACCTGGATGACGTCACCCTTGTTCCAGACCCCGTAACTCCTCTGAGTTCTCCCCCTGAAGAAGATCACCAGGTGCATGACCTTGAAAGAAGAGTCCATACAACAGTACAGCCTGACCTCCTGGATGACGTCACCCAGGCCCCCTGGATGACGTCATCCAGGCCACGCCCCCGATCACGTGACCCCCTCCCACTCTTCGGGTCACGTGACCCCTCCCCCTCTACCGATCACGTGACCCCCGCGCCCCCCACCACGCCCCGCAACGCCGTACTACAGTACAGGCGCGAGGTAGGCAACCCGCAGTGCTGGCCTCAGAACCCCATTACTATACTACTATATATATATATATATATATATATATATATATATATATATATATATATATATATATTGTGACGCTCCCTTGGTGTTGCGGGTTCTGGTTGCTCGGGCGCCAATCGGACTTAGACCGGGATAGTTCAATGGAGGTCAGGGTGGTACAAGAAATAATTTATTTGACCAGAAAACAACGTTTTGATTTATTCACGAGACACTGCCACTCGCAGTGTTGATATAGAACCAGCAAGTAACATAAGAAAATATAACGTAAGCAAATAATTTATGAACTATGAAAACATAACACAGGTAGCTAATATTTGAAAATACAACGGAAATAACATAACATTATTGTGGAGGAAAGCCAATCAGAAATTATTTTATCCTCTGTAACAGGACCGACACAGTACAGAGAGAAACAACGATGACGTCACAGCAGGACCGACACAGTGTGACATGAACAAGTGCAATTACTGTAACCTCTGTAACAGGACCGACACAGTACAGAGAGAAACAACGATGACGTCACAGCAGGACCGACACAGTGTGACGTAGACCAGTGGTCGCCAAAGTGGGGTGCGCGCACCCCTGGGGGTGCGCGAGATGTTACTAGGGGGTGCGCCAGAAAAATATAAAATATATATATATATATATATATATATATATATATATATAGTATACTGTCTACAGTGAGGTTCTAGGGGTGCGCGAATAAAAAAGTTTTGTCTTAGGGGTGCGTGATCAAAAAACTTTGGCGACCACTGACGTAGACAACCTAACTAACTGCAGCCTCTACAACAGGACCGACACAGTGTAGAGAGAGACAGTGATGACGTCACAGCAGGACCGACACAGTGTGACGTAGACAACCTAACTAACTGTAGCCTCTACAACAGGACCGACACAGTGTAGAGAGAGACAGTGATGACGTCACAGCAGGACCGACACAGTGTGACGTAGACAACCTAACTAACTGTAGCCTCTACAACAGGACCGACACAGTGTAGAGAGAGACAGTGATGACGTCACAGCAGGACCGACACAGTGTGACGTAGACAACCTAACTAACTGTAGCCTCTACAACAGGACCGACACAGTGTAGAGAGAGACAGTGATGACGTCACAGCAGGACCGGCGCAGTGTGACGGAAAACAAACTTATAAATCTTGCTACGTCTGCAACAGTGCAGAGTAACGAATACAAAAATAAATACTGCCACAGAGGGCGGTACAGTAAAGAATAATAGAAACAATATGCTTACCAAGCGGTTTGACTGCAGCGGAGAACGGATCACTAGCGGAATACTAACTGACTTTGTTCGTCTACTCGCAGCCCTTTTATACGGCTTGACTAATTGATCGTTTACTAACTTGCATTTCGGTTGTATCATGCGTTAGGTACGGTACTGTGCGGATCAATTAGTCGCGCGCGCTCCGAGACCTGGCGCAACGAGCCAAGTGGCTAGAGCTCGTTTGGTGACATCGTCACAATATATATGTATAATAGAAAAGATAAATATAATTATTATACAGTGTATATAATTAAATGGGAGAACTTCCAAGTCTGAATTACAACAATTCTATTGTGATTTTAAGTCATCGTACATCTCCCAAGTAGAATCAATTTTTCTACAAAGACTGATATAGTGACCTATACCTTTATTTGATATTGTCGGAATGAAATTACAAATTCCTTTTAATATGAAACACTTTCCATTAATGATGATAGTACATGGAATATCTACTAATTTGCAACTACCGCAACCTTTCGCATCAATAAATACATGTAGTCATTTAAATGAATGTTGTTTAATATAACAGAGTTACATGAAACTGCCAATATGTTTTTGACATTTTATTCCTTTTAAGAAAACCTTCGTCTGTCGTTGTTTTTAAACACTTTTAACCTTGTCTTTTAATAATGTTAATATTAATTGATAGCATATAGAGCGATGTCAGGTTTTCATTTTTATCGCATTTAGCATCTGAGCACGATAATGTTTCAACGGCACTTGGAGAAAATCAAAATATCCTATCCATTATACGCATTACATTACATTCGCAAGTAATTTGTCTTGTTTCATTCAACAATGTGACTAACGGAAAAATATTTGAATCAATCACAACTATTGCACGGAACTTATAAGTCGATATTTTTTGTCTAATTTTCAGCAATTGAATAATTAATTTAGCAAATGAATCTGTATAATTAGGATATTTTGGACTATCGCAATACGATACTGATATGCACTGTAAAAAGCTATCAAGGGCATAAGTCTGTTTTAAAATGTATTTATCTTTATTCATTTTTATTGGCGTTTTAATTAAATTTCCATTTTTCATTAAACCGATTTTTATCTTCTGTTTCGTGCAGAATTTCTGGACTTGTTGCACCATCGTATGAGGTTCGTTTCCGTTTCCTTGTTGGCTTGGTTGCTAGTCCTTTCCAATTTTCTATTACCTCTTCAGAGTTTTCGCTACCATTATCCTCACTTTTGAAAACAATTTCTTGAATTTTTGATTTTATTATTAGTTTTGTTGAAATTCTTGTATCTGAAGTCTAAAGTCTGGCTAAATTGTATTTCCGCATTTTATTCATTTTGTATCTCTTTGTTATCAGATTTGTTTTTCAAATTCATTTCAGCCAATCTTAATTTATCTATTCGAATAGGAAGGCTATATTTTGAATGTTCCTGATTTCAAATCGTTAAAATAACTTTCAACGCTGATGGAAGAGACAGTTACAGCTCCGTATTTGTAAACATTTTTCATTAGCACTGACCACAGTGGGAATGTTTTAAGCAATCGTTGTAAATCAGTCGCGAAATCAGGATTAAAGTGGTAATTTTCTTTGTCAGTAATTAACTCACATTTTTCGAATGTTTCATTAATTATTGTCTGTACCCAGTCTGATACAGGAGTACTGTTTAACTCTATCTCATTATTATTACAATAAGTATTTCCTTCACCATCACAATCTTCAATACAGAAATGTATCACCTGTAGATATAAGTTGTTTCAAATATTTATTTTGTTTTACGCTTCCGCGGGTGTAATAATATTTTCTGAAGTACGTCCGCTATATCCACTTTTGCAAACTATGAATAAAGCTGAAATAATATTTGATGCATTTTCGGGTGAGGTACTCTTGATAAGTAAAACCATTGATCGAATATAAAACTCTCTTAACAGTCTCGGTTTTCTACGTAAACTTTCCTAGCCAGTTACCAATTTCACAATATGAGTATAATCTATCCTAATGTAAGTAGCAGGTAGCACGTAATTTTCGCCTTTGTTTTGTAGAATGATAAAGGATTTACATAGGTATTGTTTTAAACTTAAACCCGCAAAACTTCTGGAACTGGCTAAATATAGATAAGAATGATCGCACACTATTGTTTTTGGAATCGTTGCACCATGCCTTACCGACAAGTTCAGCCAAACTTTAATGTAATTTGTGTCATGAGGTTCACTTAGCATTTGAACAACAGGTAGCTGCCCAAATTTTAAACTAAAACGAATCACTCCACAGTGTAAAAAATGTCCTGAAATATTGTTATAAGGACGATCAATTTTTTTAACAAGTGTTCCCGTCGCATCAGTGGATAGAATCGAACTGTTGATATTGGTTTGGCAGCATGTATTGTATATATTCATTTGTTCTATACTCCAATAATGCACGTGGAATTTGTCAGCAGCTACATTATACAAAAAATCGTTGTATGATTGAGTGTATTTCATAATTAGTAAATTCTGCATAGGACATTTTATTGCGGGAATTCATTTTTTTTTTTTTCAATAAATTCTTGCTTACATTTTATTAATACAGCTAATGAATATAATGTAGCCGGTTCAACATGGAACTTTATGTTTGCAGCTTGATTTCTTTGGTAAGATTCCACTTGCTAATTGTTTTCCTACAATTTCTCTCGTTTCACAAACCAGTTTCCTTTTATATATTCCCAGATGTTCACTTCCATTAACATTCGTAATATTACAAATCAGTGTTAAACATTCATTATCATCTGGTCCAGTATAATTGAAGACATTAATCAATGCATTACATTCTATGCATTTGCCGGAAATGATAATAAATTTACTTCCGTTTGGATTAACACTGTGGTACTTGAATATCCAAGAACATTTGTCTTTTGTTACACGTTTTATACCTGTGTGAAAACAGCAACGGCAACGGTCACCCTTAACTGAACTGATTTCGCGTGGGTCACATTCGTGAGGCAAACCGTGGAAAGCATTATTGATACTAAAATAATATTTTATTACACAGTACCGTAATCTTGTACAATTATATTGAATATATATATATATATATATATATATATATATATATATATATTGTTATGTAACAGAAGGTTTATATGTATATTTCTGCAATATAAAAACACATACATTTTAGATGTCTACAGTTTGTTAATATTTAATTAAAAGATTAAATCCGTACCCCTTTTAAAATTTACATACGTGTTGCGTAGCATTCCTACAGCATTACCATTGCATCCCCATGGTGTTACAAGCCTTAGGGGGTGAGAAAATAATATTTTACTATACCCGCTGCTCTTGAAAATTGGAGATATGAATAATAATAATAAACAGTGGTTTTCATCCCTTAATTAAATTTGTACCCCCTTCAAAATTTACATACGTGTTGCGTAGCATTCCTATAGCATTACCATTGCATCGCCATGGTGTTACAAGCCTTAGGGGGCGAGAAAATAATATTTAACTATACCCGCTGCTCTTGAATATTGGAGATATGAATAATAATAACAAACAGTGGTTTTCATCCCTTAATTAAATTTGTACCCCCTTCAAAATTTACATACGTGTTGCGTTGCATTCCTACAGCATTACCATTGCATCGCCATGGTGTTACAAGCCTTAGGGGGCGAGAAAATAATATTTAACTATACCCGCTGCTCTTGAATATTGGAGATATGAATAATAATAACAAACAGTGGTTTTCATCCCTTAATTAAATTTGTACCCCCTTCAAAATTTACATACGTGTTGCGTAGCATTCCTATAGCATTACCATTGCATCGCCATGGTGTTACAAGCCTTAGGGGGCGAGAAAATAATATTTTACTATACCCGCTGCTCTTGAAAATTGGAGATATGAATAATAATTATAAACAGTGGTTTTCATCCCTTAACTAAATTTGTACCCCCTTCAAAATTTACATACATGTTGCGTAGCATTCCTATAGCATTACCATTGCATCCCCATGGTGTTACAAGCCTTATGGGGTGAGAAAATAATATTTAACTATACCCGCTGCTCTTGAAAATTGGAGATATGAATAATAATTATAAACAGTGGTTTTCATCCCTTAACTAAATTTGTATCCCCTTCAAAATTTACATACGTGTTGCGTAGCATTCCTATAGTATTACCATTGCATCGCCATGGTGTTACAAGCCTTAGGGGGCGAGAAAATAATATTTAACTATACCCGCTGCTCTTGAATATTGGAGATATGAATAATAATTATAAACAGTGGTTTTCATCCCTTAATTAAATTTGTACCCCCTTCAAAATTTACATACGTGTTGCGTAGCATTCCTATAGCATTACCATTGCATCGCCATGGTGTTACAAGCCTTAGGGGGCGAGAAAATAATATTTACCTATACCCGCTGCTCTTGAATATTGGAGATATGAATAATAATAATAAACAGTGGTTTTCATCCCTTAATTAAATTTGTACCCCCTTCAAAATTTACATACGTGTTGCGTAGCATTCCTATAGCATTACCATTGCATCGCCATGGTGTTACAAGCCTTAGGGGGCGAGAAAATAATATTTTACTATACCCGCTGCTCTTGAAAATTGGAGATATGAATAATGATAATAATAAACAGTGGTTTTCATCCCTTAATTAAATTTGTACTCCCTTCAAAATTTACATACGTGCTGCGTAGCATTCCTATAGCATTACCATTGCAGCCCCATGGTGTTACAAGCCTTGGGGGGCGAGAAAATAATATTTTACTATACCCGCTGCTCTTGAATATTGGAGATATGAATAATAATAATAAACAGTGGTTTTCATCCCTTAATTAAATTTGTACCCCCTTCAAAATTTACATACGTGTTGCGTTGCATTCCTATAGCATTACCATTGCATCGCCATGGTGTTACAAGCCTTAGGGGGCGAGAAAATAATATTTTACTATACCCGCTGCTCTTGAAAATTGGAGATATGAATAATAATAATAATAAACAGTGGTTTTCATCCCTTAATTAAATTTGTACCCCCTTCAAAAAAGAGTCCTTTACTATGCTGGAGTGCTTCAGGTGAAACATAATGACAGAGTATGTCCTATTTTTGAAATGATTAGTGGTAATCATGACGCTACCACAATAGGAATCTGGTTGGCACAATTCAAAGATTTTTGCATAAAGAATAAATGGCCACCATTTAGTTTAGTAGTTACAGACTTCAGTTTTGCCCTAATTAATGCGGTGACCTTATATTGGAATCATTTCCCGAACCTAAAAGCATATTTACAATATTGCTACGAATATGTTATTAGCAATAAAGAATCTTTTAATATTGTCATTATACCTACGATAATTTGTTGTGCACATTTCATGAAAATAATTTGCAATGATGTAAACAAAATTACAAAATCGTCACCACAAAAAAGGTTTTTAAAAGAGGTAATGGCTGTTGGGTTTTCTATCAAAGACGTAACTACCTTGTTTAAATGGTTTAGACTTGTATCCACTGTCTTGCAGAGTCCAACAAAATGCAATCATTTTAAATCTTCTTTCGATGATCTTCTCTCTATGTGCATATCTCATTGTTCTTTAACAGAATTTCCGGAAAATGATATAATAGTCGATGATAATATTCCTTTCGACACTCCAACTTATAAAGCAAGTCAATTTTATATTTGTTGTTTAAAAATTAAAGAAGAATGTCTACAGGTTCAAGTGAATTGTAGTTCCGCAGATTTGGAAAATAACGAATATTATTGTCCAGACATACTTAATTTAATTTTGAAAAAATACATTCCTTACGCTCCTCTCTGGACCTCATTAATGCATGGAGAGGAGAATATCAATAGATGCTCCAGTCGAAAACTGGTTTGGAGTTTTAAAAAACCACATTATGAGTGGAGATTTAAAAATAAAATCCAGTCGTTTCATTCGAATGGTTCGAAGCAGAATTTTAGCCATCCAGAAAGAAATATGCCTTCATGTACCCAAAAAAGGTTGTGCAAGAAATGTAAAGTTAATTGAGGATGAAGTAGTACATGCTAAGGAAACCTGGATGAAACGGCAAACAGTTCCACATACATATTTTGACATTTTATACCTTAAAGATATGAAATCCGGGTGTAAAATAAAACCTGCTACTCCTGTTCATTCCTTTGCATCTTCACCACCGAAAATTGTATTAGATGTTTCTTTGAAACAAAAATCTATAAATAACAAGGAGTGCTTGTCGGAAACATATAGTTTACCAATATTAGATTTACTTGAAAATGGTTTGGTGAAGAATGTAGAGCATTATGTGTATATTCCTGGTAGAAGCTATACTGTTGGCGTTTATAGTTCCTGCTTATGCCCTGTTAAAGAAATATTAATAGCTGACTATGAATCTTTATCTAATAATAATTGGTTAACAAATTTTACTGTAGACATCTGTCTTGATTTATTTATAAAACGAAGTAAGAAACAAAATACTATTGCGATTCCCGCAGAACACTCTACAAATATTCTAATACATGAAATTAATTATTATCATCTAGACGGTTCTGAAGCTGAGATATTAATGCCATTTATCATCAATAATAATCACTGGTGCATAGTTATTGTAAATTTCGTAAAAAATATGTTTTCCTTTCTAAATCCACTAGGAACTACAAATAAAGAATGTGTTGTATACTTGAATAATTTTATAGAATATTTAGAGTCTCTGGGAAAATATAACAAGGAAAAAAATTTCGTTATTAAGCATATTGATCATCCAGTGCAGGAAGATAGTCATAACTGTGGAATATATGTTATTAATTTTGCTGAAAACTACCTCAAGGAGAATCCATTGTCCTCGTTTGACCCCACTTTATACAGACTAACGTTGAAAGACACTTTATTAAAAGATTCTGATTCCATGGTAAATATTTGTTTATACTGTAGCCGCGACGACCCTAAAAAGGTTAAATGGGTCCAGTGCAAATTTTGCCACAGATGGGTACATTATACCTGTACTCCATCAATCAAAAGATATAGTCTGCCATCAGTTGAATTCAATTGTTTTCTTTGTCGGAAGTACAAATAAAATATGTATAGTACCGGAAGACGGGGCTATTTTGAACGATTTTAGTAGTTTTTCTTTTTTAATTTTGCGGTCAATTGTTTGATAAACAATAAATGGCATCAGTAAGAAGATGTATTTCAGAAGTCAGGAAATTTACATAGTGATCATGTAACCTCATGTCATGTGGCCTCGGGAGATAACTGGGTCTTTGAGTATTAACTTTATTTGATCTAATTTTAAAGAAGCTTCGTCTTCTCCTGCAGGAAAGATGAAAGTGTTGGTGCTTTTCTGATAATTTCTTAGGCAATTTATTTAATAAGACTGTTTTTTTAGAGTGCACTATCTGGGCAACAAACAAATTTTGTTTTTATTTTCGTTCCAGAATTATAAATAAATTTTGCAATTATAAACATAATGTTGTCTTTTAAGGAACTTGGTGTTAAAGGCAGCTTAGCATCTTCAGTTTCTTGGTTCTCCTCTTCAGATATTCCGACTTAAATTTTCTGAAAGACTTTCTGTGTCTGATGAAGCATTTTCAATTTCAGAAAGGTTGCCAAAGGCTTCCATTTTTATGGCTTGACCCGCGGGAACATATATTTTTCTTCTAATTTTCGTGGTTTCTTGGGAAACCTGTCGAACAAAATAATTTCTTCAAAAGATTGTTATAATACATTTTCTTGCACTTTATTATCACGAATGCTCCTTATAATTTTAATTAATGTCACCAAATGTAACCATTTGTTAGTGATTTTTGTTTTCTATATACGCGTGCTGGCATCAGAGATTAGTTTTTATTTAAAAGTCGCACTAGTTTCATAACTAATAATTCACTTTTAATTTCATCTATCATGATTGAAGTTAGTACATTTCTTATGACTATTGATGAAAGGTTATCCTTAGAATCATTGCAGGTGTGATATTTCAAATTCGTGATCTACGTTGTTTAGTAGGTAGTGGGTACCTTCAGGGCTCCCCGAGTATGCTCTCCATGTGCGTATGTTCCAAACATCCGCCCCAAGGCTTGTAACACCATGGGGATGCAATTTAATGGTAATGCTATAGGAATGCTACGCAACACGTATGTAAATTTTGAAGGGGGTACAAATTTAATTAAGGGATGAAAACCACTGTTTATTATTATTATTCATATCTCCAATATTCAAGAGCAGCGGGTATAGTAAAATATTATTTTCTCGCCCCCTAAGGCTTGTAACACCATGGCGATGCAATGGTAATGCTGTAGGAATGCAACGCAACACGTATGTAAATTTTGAAGGGGGTACAAATTTAATTAAGGGATGAAAACCACTGTTTATTATTATTATTCATATCTCCAATATTCAAGAGCAGCGGGTATAGTTAAATATTATTTTCTCGCCCCCTAAGGCTTGTAACACCATGGCGATGCAATGGTAATGCTATAGGAATGCTACGCAACACGTATGTAAATTTTGAAGGGGATACAAATTTAGTTAAGGGATGAAAACCACTGTTTATAATTATTATTCATATCTCCAATTTTCAAGAGCAGCGGGTATAGTTAAATATTATTTTCTCACCCCATAAGGCTTGTAACAACATGGGGATGCAATGGTAATGCTATAGGAATGCTACGCAACATGTATGTAAATTTTGAAGGGGGTACAAATTTAGTTAAGGGATGAAAACCACTGTTTATAATTATTATTCATATCTCCAATTTTCAAGAGCAGCGGGTATAGTAAAATATTATTTTCTCGCCCCCTAAGGCTTGTAACACCATGGCGATGCAATGGTAATGCTATAGGAATGCTACGCAACACGTATGTAAATTTTGAAGGGGGTACAAATTTAATTAAGGGATGAAAACCACTGTTTGTTATTATTATTCATATCTCCAATATTCAAGAGCAGCGGGTATAGTTAAATATTATTTTCTCGCCCCCTAAGGCTTGTAACACCATGGCGATGCAATGGTAATGCTGTAGGAATGCAACGCAACACGTATGTAAATTTTGAAGGGGGTACAAATTTAATTAAGGGATGAAAACCACTGTTTGTTATTATTATTCATATCTCCAATATTCAAGAGCAGCGGGTATAGTTAAATATTATTTTCTCGCCCCCTAAGGCTTGTAACACCATGGCGATGCAATGGTAATGCTATAGGAATGCTACGCAACACGTATGTAAATTTTGAAGGGGGTACAAATTTAATTAAGGGATGAAAACCACTGTTTATTATTATTATTCATATCTCCAATTTTCAAGAGCAGCGGGTATAGTAAAATATTATTTTCTCACCCCCTAAGGCTTGTAACACCATGGGGATGCAATGGTAATGCTGTAGGAATGCTACGCAACACGTATGTAAATTTTAAAAGGGGTACGGATTTAATCTTTTAATTAAATATTAACAAACTGTAGACATCTAAAATGTATGTGTTTTTATATTGCAGAAATATACATATAAACCTTCTGTTACATAACAATATATATGTATATATATATATATATATATATATATATATATATATATATATATATATATATATATATATATATATATTCAATATAATTGTACAAGATTACGGTACTGTGTAATAAAATATTATTTTAGTATCAATAATGCTTTCCACGGTTTGCCTCACGAATGTGACCCACGCGAAATCAGTTCAGTTAAGGGTGACCGTTGCCGTTGCTGTTTTCACACAGGTGGTTTCGTAGTGTCATTGAAGTCCATTTTTAAAACACTTATAAGTTTGTCAGGTTTTACTTTGGCTTATCTCGGTATTATGATTTAATTTAATTAATTAAACAATGTGTTGGATACGTTGCTAGTTTTCTCGAATTTATTATCACTGTACTTAAAACTAATTTATTTAATTTCATACACAATTTGCCCGGTTGCTAAGACGTGGATTAATCCTCGGATTCAATAATTCTCGAATTTTTTGGATCCGAGAATTAATCCACGATGCGTTGCTAGAACGAGGATTATTTGAATCTCGGATTAATCGCGCGACAATTGTAACGCGCTCTCTGATTGGTTGAAACTCTTCAAATAAATGACTAGTAACTTGAATGTGTAGACCACAAGCAAAACAGCTGTCAAGTATAAGTAAAGTGACAAATGTGTTTTAACGTAAAAATAGCATTTTCAAATCATTGAAATGTTATATATTGTATTCGTGATTAATAATGCTTTTGTTTAATATATATATTAACTAAATTTCGTTCATTAGTGTGTTAAAAATTAAGAAAACAGGTTATAACCTTTAGTTTTATTTTGGTTATGTGCAAAAGATATGTATTGTAAATAAATAATATTTCTAATTAAATTGAAATTGTATTGCACATCACAAACATCTATAAATACATGTATTTAATGTGATTAATCAATATATAAATTATGTACATATGTGCATCGAAATTGTAAAAATATTTCATAAATTACAACAAAGTGACATTCACTATTAAATTTAATAGACCATACTTAATTAATTAATAATGTTTTTATTTATTAATAAAGTAATTATCTCAATTTAGTTCTTGTATAGTAAGTATATTTGAATAATAAATTGATTCGTGGCGGTGAAGTGATAGTGTTAAATTTACGGAACAGTGCAGCAGAATTACATTCATATTTGCTATTGAATAAACGTATTATTGGTTATAAAAATTACTTAAAACTAAAATTGTATATATTAGTATTTATTTTCAAATGCTAATATTCATTATTATATCGTTTTTTCAATAAAAATGCCATTTGCATATGTGAAGTAATATCGTTTGATTCCCGGCTCATTACGGCAAAGTGACATTTGCTCATAATTATTGAAATATACCATATTTTGTTTGAAAAAAACATTCTAAAATGTACTTACTGTTATTTATTATCGTTAAATTACTATTAAACGATATACAAATTTGTATTTCTAAGAAAAAACGAGTTTATAATTGTGATGTGTAGCACTTGAATCTCGGATTAATACGCCGTCAATCTCGGATTGTTTGGAATCGAGGATTAATCCTCGATTCGCGGATTGTTCTGTCCAAGCAACGGATTAATCCGAGATTCAACGATTCTCGGATTAATCCACGTCTTAGAAACCGGGCATTAGCATATAAGGTTTGTTCGTTCGACTTGCACTATCTGTTCCGAGCAAAAAGTGCAAGTTGCGCGGTGTTCGTTTGTTCAGTGCAATTGCTCTCACGCCGTTCATTCGTGTCCGTGCAAGTTGCTCATGCCCGGTTTCTCAGTCGAGGTTTAAACCGAGAATCAACTGATCGCCGCTCAATTTGATTCTCGATTTAAACTCCCGTTGCGTTTCTAGGACGTGAATCAGCGGCGAATCAGTTGATTCGGATCAAGCGCCTTACAACTGTAAAACGCTCTCTGATTGGTTGAAACTTTTCAAACATCTGACAGCTGATAATTCTACTGTGCGTTGTAAATTATTCTAAAGTAGTTTGACTGCGAAGTGTCAGAGCAGAAAATTATAAACTATTCTGTACTAAATTATAATTTTGGTTTTTGTAAGTATTAATTTAATATTCGAAAGTAATATTGATGTCGTTTATTATCCATGATAACTAAATACAATGTAATATTTGTTGAAATACATTAAATACTGCTTTAACCTTAAAATGTATAATTATTTTACAATTGTATTTTTCAATTAGAAATACCAGCGAATGTTTCTTTTTTTAAATTCTAGGTTATTATACATATTCAAGAGATTATTGCGGAATTTGTAGATTCTGGTTTCTCCAGTATTGTCAGAGGAATCAGAGGTTGAGTCGCTGTCAGATGGCTGGTATTAATCATAGGATGAGGAAGATGAGGATTCCGTACTATCGAAAAGGATATTGCATTAATTTTTTATATACAGTCAAGGTCAAGTTATATAAAAGGAAAAAAGATATATCACAATCTGTTTCATTTGCAGGTTATATTCGTATACTCAAAATATTCAATAATGTGATAAACATATAATTAGAATTGTAATAATGATGTAAATATAATGTAATAATTATAAATATTTACTTTTATACTAAATATATGTGAGTGTGTGTATATTGAAATATTTCTTTGTAGTGAAATGACATTCGCTATTTATTATTTAATAATGGTATATTCAATCATGAATATTACTTGAATATGTACCAACATATGTTAATTTATATTGAAATGTTCAAATTTTAGTTATTGTGCAATATTTTTAATGAATAATTCTAATTATTAAAGTGAAGTGAAAGCATTAAATTCGCGACACAGTATCAATCAATGTGATATTCTGCATCAATTATTAAAAAGAAACGTAATATTATTTATAAGAACTACTTTAAATCAATCTTGCATATATTAGTTATTATTCGAATAGTGTAACTTTAGTTATTATATTATTTTTAACTATAAATTTTCAATTTATAAATTTGAAGTGATACCGGCTGATTTTCAAATCCTTACGACAAAGTGACATTTGCTTATATTTATTGAAATAAACTATATTTCGCATGAAAAAATACCTCAAAATGTACTTACATATGTTAATTTGTATTTTATTATTGTTCTTTTACTGTATCTATTATATTTTTCTGAAAAAATCAGATTATAATTTTGAAGTGACAGCTCTTGATTCGAGAATCAAATATTTGATTCGCCGATATCCACGAATCAAGTTGAGCGGCGGTTTAAACCGAGAATCAGCTTGATTCTTGTTCTAGAAACACTTGAGCCGCGATTTGATCTGAATCAGTTGATTCTCGGTTTAAACCTCGACTGAGAAACCGGGCATCAGTGCTGCAACTGCCTGGGAGGTCGAGCAGATAGTGCAGTGCAGTGTTTTCTACATTAGTTCGAGTTTTGTTTAACTCGCTCACAGAAAAATAAAAATGGTATACAGTATACACAACAGCGGCAAAGACAAGCGAAAGTATTGAAAAAAGGAATGAAATTCTTGAAAAAATTTTAATAATAATATTTACATTCTATTAAGTTAAAGATAGTTCCTTTTTATTCTGTGATTATATTATTTATATATACATTATAAGATAATAACAAAAGTTTTCTGCAATAAATAATTATGTACGAATGTATCTGTATCTATTTGCATTAATATTTCGATGATTGATTTGACAAATGACTTTTAGGTTAAATTTTGACAAATTCGTGCAAAGTGAGAAAAAGGCGTTCTTTCGATTGCTCCAAGCAACTTGCACAGTGCTGCTTTGAACTGCAGCGAGCTAGTCGCTCCAAGCAGATTGTACTAGTTCAGCTTGCAATGAGCAGGTCGAACGAACAAATCTATAATTTCATAAACTGAACTGACTACATACGTAAATTAACACACAGGAATATAAGAAAAGTACCTAATCCTTGAGCAGGTTGTAAGACACTCTCCTTAAAAAATATGCTTCAATGACATCCTTAAATATAAAACAACATTGGTTATGGTCAGCATCTTGCAGACCATAAACTTGGTATAGAAAGAACCGTGGGTACTTGCACCTTTACTCCCACAAAAGCGTTAAATAGAAATTTTTCATTTATTTAATTAATTATTATTAATCTTAGCACGAGCAAGTGTAACTTAATTTAGAAATATATATTTTAAATAATCAAGTCAAATTTTTGTGTTTTATTAGCGTCTTGTATTTCAAGAAGCAGACCAGCAGAGATGCGTGATTTTGTTTAATAACAATGCATTGATTCTCATTACATTTTCAAACATGGTAAGAAATAAAATATTGTTTACTATAATACTCATTTATATTATCCGAAAAAATTCAACTTGCATGCTGGATCTCCAGAAATATCTATTCAAAAAATATTTCATCGAATTCATCAAAAATATCTTATGTATGATAAAATATTTATTTGAAACTTTTTTCGATATTTTGTTACGATTTATTCTTCCCTTGTGTTCTTTCTGTTCTGATGTCCTATGTTATATTGTCTCCCGTATCTGTCATTCTGTGTCTATGTTTAATCTGAAATACATGTTTGTTGTTAGTTTACTCCTTCAGAGTCACATTATTGTCATATGTAAATTCAAAATGATTTATTTTACTTGCCTGTTTAAAATAGCGCAGGTTAATAAGAAATTCACTAACAAGCCTGACGTTTGTCATCAATTAAGCTATTATTTGACATTTTACTGTATCAGACCCGTTAACACCTGTTCGTTGCGTAGCATATTTAAATTAAATAAAAAATAAATCTAATTAAAAACTTCATATTGACCTGAAAGTTACATATCGGTATTTACTAAAATATTATTTATAACAATTATAAAAATACGTTTTCTTCAAAAAATTAATCTTGTATGTTATTTGTTAAGCTACCTATAGACACTATATTAACATTTATATATTTAGTAGGTACTTGAAAAGAGTAGATTAAGCACATTTCACTGCTAAAAGTTATATGTTTAAACACAGTTATTAACAAGAAATGTAATAAATAATTCAGTGAGATCACTGTACAAAAGAAATACATTCAAGTATTGTATGTGAATTGTAAGCAAACGAAAGCATAATTTAAAATTATAATTCTACGGGTAGAGGTCTCAACATAAGATTTCGGAGAATTGTTTATAACTTATAAACAAAATGAAATAACTATCTAAAATTTATTTCAAAACATACAATGCTGAATGACTAACTTATTGCAATGAAAACAACTACAATTTACATAGCTAATATTTTCAATATTATCGATGTTTGAAACTCGAGGTTTTGGCTATATTCTCATAATTTGTTTTAATGTGAATATCTACAGGTTGCAAAGTGATATAAACATGGGAGTTTCAGTAAAACTTAAGTAATTTTACGGCGAATATTTTACATTAGATACATAATATTGTTTTCTGTATAAAATTCATTAGGTATATGTATTAGTTTTATTACTCCTACAGGCACATTTCAAGTGTACCTAATAGTAAATAAGCATATATCTTTGGTATAATACAATTTATAAACAAAAATACACAATCATAATTATATGTGTGTGTGTGTGTGTGTGTTTATATTATTACTTCAATAAAATTCCCAACCTCATACGAAAAATAATTTGTTAGTTAAATTCAAATGTCCCGCTACTAAAATATTTCTCAATTAACATGCAGTGTCATCTATAGTTGGTACGGTGAACTAAAAATCCCACCACAACATTTAACCCGTAAGTGACCGTGCACTGATTTTGTCTTATCAGGTCGTGTATGTGTGTCTCGTGTTACGTTCATGCGTCTGGTGTGTGTATGTTTACGTTTCGCGACTGTGATGGCGTGTGTAAGTTTAGTGACTTTTTCTTCGAGTTTTTCAGCTGTTGTAATGCAGTTGTTTATTTGTATGTGTCTGTCTAAAGTCATTCCAGTTGGTTTGTGTGTAGTCGTTGACTGTTTTGTAGTGTTCAGGTGGTTTTGGCGTGTCTATCGTGAATGTAACCGGGTTGTGGTCAGAGTTTCAGTCCGTGTGTGATATTGGTTGTGATATGTGTGTTACGTTTTTGTTAATAACTATCACCGGGATTCTGAAACTCAACGTTAACCAACGAGTGACGTTATTTAACGCTGATGATTTAACGCTGAGGCGTGAAATCGGCATTCTGAAACATCAGCGTTAACGTGAAACGTTGGTTCACGCCGACGTTAACCAACGTCAGTTTGTTCATAGTAACTTGCTCCGAAAACACGAATTAGACCAATCAGAACTGCATGTTAGTCAAACTTGCAGTTGTTTAAATTTGACAGTTCAATACTATTAAAAAGTATTATTACATTGCGGAATTACTTTTATTATTATAAATTATAGAGTATATTCAAAATGAATGGTGCAATTTTGTTATTGGCAGAAGAAGAAAGGAAGAAAAGAAAATTAATACCAATAAGAAGAACATTGAGAAACAATTTAAATATATTTGAAATTCCCGAACAAAGGTTTAAAGAATTATTTCGATTTAGCCAAGATGATGTACGGTATTTAATAAATGTAATAAGACCACATCTGGATGAACATGCTACTATAGCTGGTTTAAGCGCAGAACTAAAAATATTAATCGCACTCAGATTTTTCGCGGTAGGTAGCTATGAACGATGTATAGGGCAAGATTTCAATTTATCAGTCAGTCAAACATCAGTAAGCCGATGTATAAAAGTCGTGGCCACAGTTATAGAAAATCAGTTATTAAATGTATGGATTAAATTTCCCAATACTGATCGAGAAAAAACGGCAATTAAACAATAGTAAGTTTATAAGTACTCATATGAATCAAAATTGTTATGAATCATTTAATTTTTGTTGAAGGTTTATGCATAAGTACAATTTCCCTGGCGTGATTGGTTGTGTAGATAGTACACATGTAGCTATATTGAAGCCAGTAGTGGAAGCGCACAATTTTATAAATAGGAAAGGATTCTATTCAAAAAATGTTCAAATTGTATGTAATTTCTATATATTTATTTTGTACCATTCACATACTATATACAAGTTATTTTAATAATTAGATTTGTGATGCACACCTGAAAATTATAAATATTAATGCTCGACACCCTGGCAGTTCGCATGACTCATCCATATTTCGAAATAGTGCTGTATCAAGATATTTACACAGCAGGGGATCGAAGTTCGTGGCTTTTCGGTATATCTGTTATAAATAGTACCTATCTGAAATATAAATTACTTATAATTACATAAACAGGCGACTCTGGTTACGCTCTGCAGCCATGGACGATGACTCCCGTGTTAGGTGCGGTAGCTAATTCACCTGAAGAAAGATATAATAGGAGACACAGTATCGCCAGGAATACCGTAGAAAGAACAATAGGATTGTTGAAAAGCAGATTTCGATGTCTCTTAAATGAAAGAGTAATGCGATATATGCCAAGAATGGCGGGATTAATTATTAATGCGATAACGATATAATAAATGAGGGCAGTAATATTCGGAATCAATTAATTAGAAATAATTTTCAGTAAAAATAAATAATTTGTCAACTAAACTATTTTTTATTTTCAATTGCTGTTGCAATTCGTGCTAATAAATTATTTTGCTCTTTCAATGTATCCACTAGTGTGGAGATATTTTTGTTCATATTCTCCATAATATTTGTTTGATTTTGTACTATGTCGAGCAAATTTTTTTTTCTTATTTGGAGGACCGTCTAATACTAATTCTTCCCCTTCGGCTGTGTCAGATACGGGTGGATTTTCAGTGGACTCAGGTATTAGGATAAAATCAGCTTGTTGTATTTCATTTGCGGAAATTGGATGGGAGGAATCTGAAATCTAATTGAATATTGTCAGTTAGGATAGGGTTTTGAGTAAGGTATAGATTATAGAATATATTACAGTCGGCTCATGTGTTTCGCCATCACCATCTACCATGCTGTGGCCAATGAAACTTAAAAGTTTTTCTTCCACCTGCGTTAAAGGCGTCTGGAATTCTATGATACCACCTCCTGTAGCTGTCATAGCGCTACGTAATTTTGCAGCCTTAGTTTTGGTGTTGTGCTTCCAGTAATTCCATGTCTAAACAACCAAGATCAATTAAAAAAAAAAAAACTACATACTTTTAGGAACATATAACTGGATCCAATTTCTGTATTTAATGCTAGTGAACTTAATAATTAAGAAAACTTATGAAAACAAACTTATAAACACGTCTGTTTTATATCTGATATGATAGTGATAAAGATATTTGCAACGATAATGCTAGCAAATCATCAATATTGTTTTATAATAGTTTAAATGATATTGACATGACTTTACATGTCACATTTCAATACAAAGCAAATTCAAAGGAATGGTAATAACATATACATACCATATCAAAAACATTACGAATGTAAATAAGCTTATTATAAATTTCAATACGAATGAAAGTAAATTTTTAGGAATTTGTAAAACCTTCTGCCTCTTGGAAGGATCTCGTGACGGCCCAATTTCACAATTTAGTATTTCTGCCACTTTTTTCCATTCTTCAAGTATTTTTTCCTTCGCTAGAGGGCCACATAATTTATTGAATGCAAGTTGCTGGTGTTCCAACATAAATTGTAAAAGTTTTTCATATTGTTGCCCAGTCGTTCGTCCTGATTTCAAACTCAGTAAAATGTAAAAAAAAGGTTATGTACAATATTAATGTAAAACTACACTTATTTGCATTAAAAATCTAAAATTCACAACACTAGTAAAAATTTTAACTTACTTTTCCACAATCGATGATCTTTTTGCATATATTTTAAACAATAAACACTTTTAAATTACAGTAACGCTGTTCACACCGTGTTCACGCCGAGTTTCAAGCCGAGTTTCACGCCAGCATATGTTCGGCGTGAACTTAACGCTGATCATCGGCGTGACGTAACGTTCACGGCGATGTTCAGAATGCCGAAATTGAAATATCAGCGCGAACTGCAAGTTAACGTTTAACGCTGAGTTTCAGAATCCTGATGTATATCTAATGTTGTTGACGTTGTATTGTTAGGTGGATAATGTGTTGGCGTGTCTGGGTATAGTATTATCGTGTTTGAATTTAACATATTTAACATATTGGTGTGTAATGTGATTCCGTTTCGGTTACGTATATGGCAGTTCCACGATTCGTGCCTAGCGTTTAGGTCTCTTGCTATGATGAGTTTGCGCGCTATGTTCTGTAGCGTGTTATTCGTTATTCGAGAATATGTTTCTTGGATTATTGTACGCGGCTGTGATATGTGTGTTGTCTTGTAATCTAATTGTAAGTGTCTCAAGTGTGGTGGCAGGTATGTGTATGAGGTATGTCGTTTCTGACGGCGATAGCTACGCCGCCAGACGCGTGAGCTGCTGGTCTGTCTTGTTTGTATATGGTGTGTCCGCGTATTTTAAGTTTGTCTCGTTCTGTTAGTTTTGTCTCATTTATAAGTGTTATGTCAATGTTTGTGTGTGTATGAAGTTAATAAGTTGTGCTTGGCGGTTTATCAGTCCGTTAGCATTCCACGCGCATATTTTGATGTGTTTATATGTCATAGTGTTCAAGGTTGTTTGAGAATCGGGTGAATGTGTGGAATATTTCTTGTTCCGATTTACATGTTTTAAGTAGTTCATTTAGGTCTTTGACAGCTTGTAAAAGTGCTTCATTATTTACCATTGAGTTCAGTATCTCAAATTGGGCGGTTAGTTCATTTAATGAATCTGTTGTTTGTGTGTAGGTGGTTGGAGGGGTACCCACGTATGTGGGCGGGCGTTGTTGCCTGTGCTGCTGGTGATGTCGCTAAGTTGGCTGCTGCTGATGTTGCTGTTATTGGCCTTGGGGAAGGTGCTGGTGATGTTGGGGCTGGGGATGTGGGCTCTGCACAGTGCGCTGCTTCCACACGTTCTGGGCTGGTGGTGGTGCTGGTTTGTATATGGCTGAGAAGTCCTCTTCGCGGTGATTGTATCTTTGGTTGTTGTTTCTTGATTTGTTGTTCGTTTGCTGTTGAATGTTGTGTTCGAGCCACTGTATTTTTTGAGTGTATACTGTTTAGAGTCATGGTTGCCCGCGCAAAACATGCACGCCATTTTTGCTTGGCTGTTAGCTGTGGTGTATCCCCATGCTTGGCACACACGGCACTGCGTAATTCGTTTGCTGTTTTAGCGCCTTTCGAAGTAAATTCTTGTGTGTAGTGCGAATTTGATTTTAGAAGATATTGCGCTTAAAGTTACATTATTTTTCGTGATTAGTAAGAATAGGGCTTTGCTTGACACTGTTGATTGCTGATTATTAAACTTCATTTTATAGCAGTTTATTACCGGGAGGTTGTGTTGTGTTTTTAGATATTCCGCGAGTTCGGTTTCGGACACGTCTTGGGTTAGGCCGGGAACAACAAATGCGTGTGTTTTCTCATTTGTGTATGTATGAAATTCTACTTTTTGTTCTATTAGATGGTTTATGAAGTTTTTGCGTTCTTCGCGGTTATTTATTGTTATGTTGACATTGTTTTTGGTGTACTTGACACTGAAGTCGCCGTTCACTCGTTTTTTGGTGATTTCTGTGAGGTTAGTGTGACTTTCTGTTTGTGCGTGTAACACGATCGGTGGCGGTGGTTTTTGATTTATAGTTTCGTTTTGTTGCTGAGGGGATTGTTCTTCCATTTGTTCTTCCTCTTTGTCGTTTTTCTGTTGCGCGAGGACATCAAATGTGTTTTTTGTTGGCACACTATATGAAGTCATTTTAGCGGTGTTTGTGTTTAGTATGTCTTTTATTGTGGGTTCGGCGCGTGTCTGCATTGCCGCATCGCGGTTGTCACGAATTGTTTTTGGTTTTGTCACTGTAGTGTCAGTCAATTTACACGGGGGTTGTTCACCGAGCGCGTGGTAGATAAACGTCGTAACCGCTCGGCAACGCTGCACCAACTGTCAGTGTGCATTTTAAACAGCTATATAAACACTGCTATAGTTTTAAAGTCCTTTTTTCTCGAAAAGAACAAAACGTTGCGCGTTATTACTTTACCACAAAATCACTACTAGTGCCCACCTACTTCTAAAAAAAATTTCAGCCAAATCCGTGCTCCGGTCGTGACAAAGTCCCCTTGTTAGATGCAAACGGTAGAAACGTGAAATAATTAAAAAAATCTGGTGTGGTCACCACACTACTTTCTTATACTCAATTTAAATTGGCAGATATTTGACTTTTCAAATGTGTATTTCTGTAAATATTTTGTCTTTGTTTTGTTTTCATAGCATATATGATATTTTAAATACGTGCCAATATATAAATACATTTTACTCAAAATTGGATAAAGATAGACGAAAAATGTATACAACATTTTTTCTTCATAATAATATTCGCTACAACGTTTATTTGAAAAATTTTTACGTATCGTTTTTTGTTTTTAAAATAATTTGAAATTTACAATTTCTGTGTTCAGTAAACTTCCTCTTCCGGTTTTCTAATTATACCCAAAATCTAATCAGCTCTTCGCCAATCCGAAAAACTTTTAAATATGAAGTTTCATTACTCTAGCTTTATTCGTTTTTGAGATAATGAACATACGGTCACCACACCAGATTTTTTATTACTGTTTAAATTACCGGGTAATATAAAAAATATATATTTCCAAAAATATTTTATATTACAGTAATTTCTGAGTAAATTACCGTAATTCCTCCGTAAATTATCGATGAAGAAATCTGCAAACGATAGAATTACATTTATATAGAAAATACACAAACGCAATTTCGAACAGTAAATATTAAAAACATATCGACGGTTAATAATCAATACCTCGGTATCTCCAATTTTACATTTTCTGAGCCTCTTATGGCATTCCGTTAGAGGGCATTTTACATCGTTTAGAAATACCTTGTAAAAACTACTAAAATATTTAAACGAGATATTAAATTATTGCAATAACTTATTGCAATTAATAAAACACTATTTTTTTAATGAGCTTTTGTTTCTTAACAATCACTGTCAGATTCTGATGTAGTATCATAATATGAGAGGAATTCATTTATATTTACTGATTTGTTTTTCACATTTCGTTTTTCAGCACACAATGTTAAATTTTGCTTAACATATATAAGTTTCTTCGCTTGTTTATTTGATAATCTATTTCTAGTTTTTGTATGAGTACTAGCATATATGGAAAATAACCTTTCAGTGGTACCAGTTGTAGGAGGGCTGTTTAAAATTCTGGTAGCTAAGGTGCTAATTTTTTTATGCAACACAGTGATTTCCACCAAACTGTGGCAGTAATATTGTTTGTCTTAAGGGTATCTCACAAAAATGACTTGGAAAAAAATTCTTCTTTGCACTTGTTTTGTGCAATTTTACACATTACTTTATTAGCGTCATTTGTATTAAGAAAAACACAAGCTAATTTATTTATGAACGTTAGAGCGTCAATATATTAATTATCAGTCACACATATGGTCCGAGCAGGATAAGGATAATCTCTGTAGCTTTAACCCCCGCTACTTTCTAGCGGCGCTTGCTACTGCTACTTCGGTTCCCAATAGTTCATAACAAATAGCAACAATTAGTTTGTTAACTTAAATTCAATTACAATTGTTAAAGAAAAGGAATCGTAATTGCATCACAATACTGTCATAAACCACCACCGTCCGAACACTAGTAACCTGCCGGTGTGAATGGAGTCATAAACTGACCAAAAGTGGGGTGTTAGTACCTGGCTTCGATTCAACTTTTTTATGGTTGATTTTAATCGTGGTCACTGTCGGGATAAGGTTTATACAATGATTATTAGCTCTGCCATGGTATTTCATCATACAAGTTCGTTATGAATTTTGGGGAAACTGTACTCACATGTGTAGGATCAAGCACAAAGTCACATGTGGTTCACATCTCATATACCTGCCCCGAGACCTTTAGAATTGGCTACACAGATTTTCAGGGTTGCGTGTCGTTTTTAGATACTGTCTTCACGTGATTTAACTGAATTGAAACAATGAAATAAAAATTAAATTTAACGCGGGGAGACGATCCATTACAATTTGGATCTGTAATAACAACATAATTATTAGACATATTGACAAGAGTTGCAATTTTGCATTGACCCATTCATGTTCAATGTCTCGATTGCGTAAAAACGTAACCCTGGCGCCAATCTTCAAGCGGATGCTTGCAGACAACAGTGTATTTGTCTGCTCCATTCTCGCAATGTAGTCGCGTACATTTTTCGTAATCGGTCTGTCACCGGTATCGACATCTTCGGTACGGTACGTACGCAGTGTACCTGGTAATTTGTCCAGTTCGATGTCGGTCATGGCATCTTTCTGACGTCGCAAAGGAAACAATATCAAGTCTCGACTACCAACATAGATTTCTCGTAGTTCCTCGTTAGTCACGTCACGATTACCCAAGTTGACAATGTCTTCTGTTGAAGGATAGCCCAGTCTAACTCGGTTCAGCATTTCTGCAAAATCTTTGTCATTTTGCTGGCGTGCAGTTTCCTTCAGTACCATAATTTCGAAATCTCATAACAATGTCTGTTGCCAGATATGTCTGCCAATTGGCGGCAGCTGAGCCGGATCTCCAAACATTATAACACTTTTACCTGCGAATCTCTGCTGATGCCTCATGGCTTTGGTGTCGTTAGGGATGTCATCGTTGCATGATGAATATATGCCGAGATAAAATTCAAGTGATAGCATCACACGTTGTTCGAGCATCGATACTTCATCGATCAACAATACCTCGGTGCGTTGCAACAGGTATGCTTCAGTCGATCCTCGTTCTAAACGGCTGTTCAGATCGGGTCCCATCCGGAGATAGGCGTGAATTATGATGCCGCCTATTAGGTGAGCTGCACAACCGGTCGTTGCCAATTTTTGCACGGTCTTGCCGTTCTCGTAGCAGTATGCGACGAGACCATCGAGCAGAAAACTTTTACCAGCACCGCCCCCACCTGTTACGAAGGAAAGTACCTGTTCGTTGCGTTTCCACGCATCGGTAATCCACTGGAGAGCGGCCAGTTGACTGGTGGTAAATCCAGACATATACTGCTGCACGGGCAAATACGTTCGAACATTTAAATCCAATCCAGCACAATCATCTTGAACAATGTCGCCATCGTCGTCTGTGATTATGCCACATTGAACCTTTTCAGCATCCATGTGGTACGGGGCAACTGTTTCCAATAGCTTATCAATATCCTGGTCCTGTAACCAATTGCCATTGATCAAGCGGGATGCCATATCGCGCAAACGATCGAGAGAGAAGCCCTGTTTTGCTGCATATTCTAGAAACCGTTTTGCCTCGTCCTCCTCGTCAATTAGATTTCTGTCCAAACACTCTTGTAAATACGATGCCGCATCTTCCTTGAGTGCGTGGAAAGACACTCGATCCACGGGCACTGCATGCAAGAGTTTCACCAAGCCGTAATTCTCTAAATTCGCACCGTACGGTAAGAAATGCGGAAAACGAACGATAGCAGGCCGTCCCTGCCTCTTTCGCAGACTACGGCGCTTCTTGTCAAGTCAACATGTTTATCGTTTGTCTCGTAAAATTGAACGTATGTTAGTGTACTCAAGTGTTTCGGACGATCCAGGTATTTTTCTGGTTTCGTATCGTAATAAACATTGGTGTCGTCCTCTTCTAACTTAACTCGATCGTTTTTCTCATTCGAAAACGATGCGCTGGTTCAAAGTCAATGGGCAGATATATTACCTCACGGCTACTGAATACTTGCGGTTGTTGGATAAGCAATGCTGTAGCCTCCAAGACGGACACTACGCGCCCCTTCAGGTATACTTGACAATCATTTTTGTCATTGCTGGAAATCTGCATGCCGATAGGTTTCTCAGGTTTGCCAACATATTTTGCCAAGTACAATTCCCATCCACCGTTTGTGACAATTCACATGTCCGTCCCACAGTAAAATCAACGGCCAATTGAATGGAATCACATGACTGTTTTCCTTCTCACGGCGGACATATAAACATCGTACGCCTGTTTTCGCAACACATACATTGTGGTTTACTGATAATTTTGTATAATTTGACGCCATTTGTCATTCATCGGATGATCGTATCGCGGCATTTCTGCAGATACAACATCCTTAAGCACAACTGTCTCCGGTTTAATCCAGACCGCGATGTGCGCATGTAACGAACCCCGTTTCTGGTATTCGATTCGCATCCAGTAGTTTTCAACCTGGCCGATTTGTCCGGCTGAATCCTGAAAGAACCGTTTTCGGAACATTTGGAAGCGACGATAGAATGCTTGAACCGTTTCTACGGGATGATTCATTGCCGGCCTTCCGAATCGGTGAACGTCCTCGTGTTCCTTTGCGTTGGCAGCAGGATGCGCAGCATTTACTTCATTCGCAATAACTGCTTGCAATTCGGCCAACTGTAATTTTCAGTTAAGGTAATGAAGAAATCTGGCTGTCGGCCCATCTTCTGTGACATCGCTATCAAATCGAGCGTTTTTTTTAGCCCAGTAGTTTTGGGAATTTGGTATACTTGTCGGCACTTCAGTTCCATATTGGTCATATGGGTTCGTACTCTGTTGTGCCGTTTCAATCATTTGTTTCGTCAGCGGTTGGGCGAGCTTCGCTACGCCAATTTTCGTCGAGTCATAATACCGTAAACGTTCTTTTATTATCAAATCCAACATGAAGAAAATATAATCCGGTTCCCTGTGAAATCGTTCGTCGGGCATCAGGAGACGTCATTTCACATAGGCACCACGGGTTACACCTTTCTTGTCATCGAAATGCCATCCGCCCAGGCCGTAAGGAAACAACCATGGGAACAGTTTTTCCTCCAAATATGTATCGCGGAGTTGCACGTGTGTGAAATCGGTGTGCGCTCGTTTCGCTATCTGAAAGTCTCGCATATGTCCTGTAACCGTGTCTCCTACATTAATACCACGGCCCGGCACATTATTTGCTGGTATTACGAGACCACTGGCCTCTTTGTCCAACATCGTTGCCTTTGTTTGTTTCTTGCACGCCGGATCGAAATCTACGTTGCCGAGTACGTGAAGTGTACTTGGCTGACCTTGTTTGCGCGTCTTGTAACGCAGTAATGTCTCATGGTTTGCGAGAAAAGAACGGTACAAATGATTATTGGATTTTAACCATTTAAGGACACGTTTAATTGCCAACTGATCTCCACTGTTTACTGCCCGGTTGCTCGATACCGGCACACTGCTTACTATCATTGCGTACATCTGAAAGTATTGTTTTCATTTAGATGTCGCATAGTCAGATCACCCTTGAGATGTTGAAACACTCTCATTGCATCACTTCTAGCCTTCGCTGTAGTTGAATTGAGTGCAACTAATGAAATATTTGTAAACTCTGTATTTCGCGGATATTTATTTATTTATTTATTTATTTTTATTTTTCTTTAATAAGAGCGGACCGGCTGCCAGGGCCATATGCCGCTATTGACACGGTTTAAAGATAGAAAAGAAACAAGTAGAGTTAAACAAGGGGCGATTTTACATATCGCTAAAACATCCGATGGTCTTACAGAATTTTATTATATTTTTAATTCTTGTGCTGTCATTGACCAGTATTTCTGTACGTCACAGTTTAATCGGGCATTGGTGTGTAGCGGACAATCGACTAGAATGTGCCGCACAGTCTGCCTTACGTTACATCTGTCGCACATGGGTACAGGGTCATCCAGAAGTAAGTAAAGATGGGTGAAAGCAGTGTGACCTATCCTCAGCCGTGTAACGAGCACCTGCTCACGTCGGGTGACGGAACAAGGAGATGGCCATTTAGTAACGAGAGGCTTTATAACTTTGAGTTTGCTAGTGGAGAGATTCCACTCCTCCTGCCATGCAGATCCGCAAAATTGATTAATAGCAGACACCATGTCATCGGGCCTTACAGCATAACGATTAACGTACTGACTGTTAGCAGCTTCAGATGCAGCTTGGTCCGCGGTGTGATTTCCAGGAATTCCAACATGCCCAGGTATCCACATAAATGTGATACGTATATGCTGGCTATGCAAGTCACTAAAAATATCGTATATTGCCTGAATCATTGGGTCTGTACTAAATTGAGTGGAGATACCCAAAATAGCACTGAGGGAGTCTGTAAATATTACAATCGAATTGTTATCCGCAGTAGATAGCAGACAATATTGCAGCGCAAAGAAGATTGCATATAGCTCAGCTGTGTACACTGAGCATGTTGGAGATAGCGGATAGGAGAAGACAGCATCGTTCACGGTGAATGCACAGCCAGTTCCGTTAGTCGTTTTCGACCCATCAGTGTAGACGTGTAGCGCCGTGCTATAGTATTCAAGATTAGTGTAGAATTCTTGGACATACATGGCGTGAGGAGTGGTATGCTTTGACAGACTTGTCAAACTCAAATTGGTATGGACGACCGGATTGCACCAGGGTGGAGTTCGTGGCACGAGACACGGTAACACATTTTCTTGCCTCATCGGCAGGTTTTCCAATTGCCGTACAAGTTTGATGGCAACAGGGCACATCGTACTAGTACTGTGATGATAGACGTCAATAGCAGGTTGGTTATGAAATAACAAGGTGTTATTCAAATGCTGTGGTTTGGTAAGTATACCGACAGTGTATTTCATACCAATGCGCATATATCGAAATTTCAGTGGGGCAATGCCCGACTCGCAGCACAGACTTTCGACAGGACTAGTACAAAATGCACCTGTGATCATTCTGATGCCAGCATTAAGTACGGTGTTTAATTTTTGCAAGTGGCAGCGTTTGGCGGAAGAAAAAGCGATACACCCGTAGTCCAGCTTGGACTGAACCAAAGCGGTATACAAACGTTGCAGGCATTCTCGATCGGCTCCCCATTTAGTGCTTGACAGACACTTGATCGCATTCAGTGACATGCGACATTGACCCGAGAGGTGCATCATATGTCGACGCCATGTCAGATAACTATCGTAATAAAGGCCTAAGAATTTCACAACCGCATCTTTCTGTATTTGAGTACCGTACATAGTAAGTTCGGGACACACGTGAGGAGTCCGTAGACGACAAAAATCAACGACTTTCGTCTTCTCGGCTGAGAAGCGAAAGCCACACGCAGTTGCTGCATGAGTAACTGTGTCAACAGCATTTTGCAGCAATGGTCAACAAAGTTGGGAAGATTGCTGGCGATGTCATTGATTGCGATCATGAAGAGTGTCACACTGATGGTCGAACCTTGAGGGATTCCATTTTTGAGAGGATGGGAGCTAGAGTACGTATCATCAATACGCACTTTAAATGAACGGTCACACAAGAAGTTCTCAATAAATCGTGGTAAATTACCTCGTAATCCCCAGTCGTGGAGTTTTCTCAAAATGCCATATCTCCAGGTCATATCGAACGCTTTCTCAAGATAAAAAAATACAGCAACGAGATGCTTGCGCTCCACAATGCTGTTCTGTATGGCATTGGTGAAATACACATGCAGATCAGTTGTTGAGTGCATCTTGCGTGAACCGCATTGTCGCGGTTTAATGAGCTGATTTGATTCAAGGAACCAAACCAAACGCAGACTGATCATACGCTCGTAGACCTTTGACAGGTGACACGTTAAAGAAATGGGTCTATAGCTGGTGGGCAGAGAGGGGTTCTTACCTGGCTTCAGTACAGGGATAACTATTGCTTCTCGCCAAATATCGGGATATTTGCAGGAATGCCAAATTTCATTGAGGTAACACAGTATTTGTTCCTTCATTACCATAGGGAGATGTCGTAACATAGCATAAGAGACGTTGTCCGGGCCAACAGAGGTGTTGCCGGTATGCTTAAGTGCATTTTCAAACTCCTCCATGGTAAAAGGCAGGTTGTACTGGTGTTCGTCCAGCGTTTCAAAATCGAGGGGGACCTCAACCGTGGCTTTGGTGCGCAAGAATTGAAGACAATAGTTATCCGAACTTGACACAGATTCGAAGTGATCAGCGAGGTGTTCAACAATATTGACCTGGTCTGTACATTCTACATTATCGACCTGGAGCAAGGAAATTGTGTTGTATTTCCGGTGACCGTTCATGTACCTAATTTTCTTCCACAGAAGGCTAGGAGGATCGTCGGGCGTTATTGAAGACACGTACTCTCGCCAAGAATTCCGCTTGGCTTGGATAATAGTACGCCGAGCTTGCGCACGTGCTTTTCTAAAATTGATTAGATTTACAACGGTGGGGTTCCGTCGAAACTTTCTTAAAAATCGCTTTTTATTTTGGATGGCAATGGCGATGTCATTATTCCACCAAGGTACAGTACGCTTTCTGGGGCGAGAAGATGTTCTAGGAATAGTGTTTGTAGCAGTCAATAAGATAGATTTATTGATATCAGACAGTGAGACGTTGATGTCATTTGATGGAATCGGAGGTACTACATTGGCTGTAAAGTTGTCCCAGTCAGCTAAATCGACTCGCCACCTTCTGCTTAACACGTGGGGAATAGAAGAAATAGAAGATTTTATAAGAATAGGAAAGTGGTCGCTGAAATGGAGGTCGTCAAGAATTTCCCATGTAAGCTGTGGTGCAATAGCTGGCGAACAAAAGGCAAGATCAAGAGCTGAGAAGCTTATGGATCGTGAATTAAAATAGGTAGACTGTTCTGTATTAAGGATAACAATGTTGTTGTTGTTGTCCAAAAGGTTCTCAATAATCTGTCCTCTGCCGTCTGTTTGCAAAGAACCCCACAAAGTACTGTGCGCATTGAAGTCACCAACAAGGAGAAACGGTGGTTCAAGTTGTTGCACCAAACCCATGATGTCATTCATATTCCACATGAAATTCGGAAGGTAGACGTTGCATATTGTTATTTTCATAGGAGCAAAGATCTTAACGGCGACCACTTGGAGCCTGGTTTGAAGGTCACAAGGAAGATGTGGTGTCCTAGAGTCCAACAATATTGCAACGCCACCGTGGGCACGGGCACCGGGCACAACATCATGACGAATGACATTGAACCCGTTGAGGTGAAATGGCTCGAGTGGCTTGAGATGCGTTTCTTGAATGCATACACAGCAGGGATTATAGTCAGCTAACAGCAGTTTGAGTTCAGCTAAATGGTTGACTATTCCATTGCAGTTCCACTGGATAAAGAAGATGATAGAAAAAAGTAAATGAAATTGTGCTATGTAACATAGCTGACTTATTAAATTTGGGTATTACACATGAAGTGATAGATAGAAGAAGATATAAAGAAAAGGAGAATACTACGAGGATCGATCAGACAGACCGGGTTTACGCGGTTTGCCCTTAGGCCATCCTCGACGGTCCTTGGGTAGACGAGCTTTTGCGACGGCATCTCCGTCCACAGAAGCATCGCTGGACTCAGTGTCCATGTTGGTAACTTTGTTACCGGGTTGGGTGGGTGCAGGGGGTTTTGAAAAATTTTCAGTACGTGTGCTTGGTCTTGATGTGGTTTGCAAAAGATTGACTGAAGGGATGCGTGTCAAAGCTACGTTGCTAATTGTTGGTTTGTTGGTTGGCGTATTAATGACAGGTGTATTGTTAATCGGAGGCTTAGAAATGGTCACAGGAGTTGGTGTAGCGGTTTTGAGAATAGAGCTGAAGTTTGCCTTAAAAATATCTTCGATGAGTTGTTTGATCTGCGGTATTAGTAGAGTGGCAATGTCGGTTACATTTAGTGCAGGGGCAGTTGGCTTCGATGCAGCCTGCGCGTAGGATGTATGGGCACGTGGTGTGCTACGCTTAAGATGGTTCCTTGCATCGATGTAACTGCATTTATTCAGTGTCTTGTATTCAACGATCGCGCACTCTTCTTTATAAACAGGACAGTTACGTGAACTGGCCAAGTGATTTTGTTTGCAGTTGACGCATTTATAGGGCTCTGAGCAAGGAACGCCTTCATGCACAGTGTTGCCGCATGCACAAATTTGCTCCTTACCACAGCGAGTAGCAGTATGGCCAAATAACTGTCATTTAAAACATCGCATGGGACTAGGGATATACGCGCGTACGGGAAGACTGTACATGGCTGCTCGTATTTTGTCTGGTAGATGGATTTGATTGAAAGTAAGAATGAGTGATGCGGTGTCTTTCAACACACCATCACGACGACTTTTCATTCTTTTAACCTCAATCACACCTTGAGATTTCAACTCATCGTGAATCTCTTCAACCGAGCAGTTGAGAAGGTCACGACAGGTTACAATGCCTTTAGAGATATTAAGAGAAGTATGCGCTGTCACAGAAACAGAAAAGGAACCATACTTTTTAACTTCGAGCAGTCTACGGGCTTGTCTAGCACTGCTACACTCAACGAGTATGCCATCACGAATTTTTTTTATGCTTGTTGTTTCACCAATTAGACCATACAATACTTTATTAATTATGAACGGACTTACACTGAAGAAATTGTTACTATCATTGTTTTTGATAACCAAAAACCGGGGCACTGGGCCTTCCGTCTCCTGGCTTACCTTCTGTCGCTTTGGTGGGTTCAGCGGAGGACCAGGGTCACCACCTTCCCCATACTCACCACTAGCCATCACTAGTGACGAGAAACACGGGGGAAATAAACACTAACACGCGAAAATGCACAACACTTTTTTAGAAAAAATTTCAGAAAAAGTCCACTGTAAATCAATTAAAACTTGATTAAAGCAAAACTAGACAGGTTTTTAATCCGCTTAATTGGTCCGATTTGGAACGTACGGAGCGCAAAGAAATCACGTCTGCTCACCACGAGTGTGAACAGACAACTATTTATTTATTTATTTATTTATTTATTTATTTATTTATTATTTATTTATTTATTTATTTATTTATTTAACCATGGCAAAGTTCAGCTTAGAGCTGTTCTTACACTTAACCATTTTAAAAATATACACAGTTATAAGTACATAGAAAACAAGTAATAATATACGGAAAATAGAAATAAATGAAAAACAAAACAATTGAAAATATAAGTAATCGTAATATAACTAATATATAACATTGTTGATATTGATCTATAACACTAAACAAAACAAGTAAACATATTATGATTATAATACAGGCTGAGATATGAAATATATACAAGTAATGCTATACGGAAAGCAATAAAAGAAAAATTAATCTAAGCCAATCCTAATATAAAAGCTGATCCATAACTATAAATAAACAGAACATAATTTTTTATTATAATACAAACTGACAAGAGAAAAATATAAAATAATAAAGAATGAATGAGAATAATGAAGAGGGCTACAATGTACGTTAAATCGATTTATGGTGGAGGAATATTAAAATTGACTAGACATTAGTCTGCTCTTGGCTAAATTTTTGAATTTCGACAATTTGGTATTGTTATCTAAATGAAAGCATTATGAATTCATTGAAGATTTTAAAAGTATTATAAGTGAAAGAGTGCTTAAAATGTGAAGTAGAAAGCCTCGGTACATGAAGCAAATTCTTAAAGCGGGTATTGATAGAGTGAATTGAAAATCTATGAATGAATTTGCGAAACAAATAAGCGGGTATTTCAGAGTGGTAAACTTTAAAGATGAGACAGGATAGATGGAAATATCTATGGATATGGGTGCGCATTATTAATTAAGCGTATTGTGTTTCCGTTAGGCGACGTGTTTTATCCCCACCTTGTGCGTAGGCGGGCGATCACGCACCAGCGCCGTCAGTCTGTATCATTTTACTCACTGTCATTATTGTTGAGTATTTATTTAACACACCGTTTCTCCCGCTATATTGTTGTGCCCTTAAGGCACTGCTATTTGATATTTTTAATAATTAAAGCTTAATTTTGTATCTCATAATTTTACTCTTTATTATTTTATGTCGCACATTATTAATTTCTGATTTCGAACTTAACATTAAATTAATTTCAATTAATTTAGACTATTCTTGTAGTTTGTGCCCTCTCCCGTGTGTTGTTACGTTTTAGCGATGTTCCAGGGTCAGCGATCAGAGGTTCGACGATTTTTTGCACCACCATCACAGTTTGGTGGGTGCAGGTGGTAAGCAGTAATTGCGTGGCGCCCAAAATTAGGTTCTTTAAGCCCACACTTCTCCACTGAGAAGCCGACAACCTCACCCTTGTGAGGACAATTGTTTGTGGCCCGTCTAGGCACGTAACACCTTTCCTATTCATAAAATTATGCGCTTCCACTACTGGCTTCAATATAGCTACATGTGTACCATCTATACAACCAATTACGCGAGGGAAATTTTACTTATCCCTCATACGCCCAAGCGGGGTCTGTTAGGGACCCCAACATTTAAAAATTTGTAATATTTATGTTATTTGCACATGTTTGCATTATTACTGCTAGCTATGTGTTAAGAACTTCATACTGTACAATCTGTAAGTTCGTGATGGCGCGTTGTTAAGAGGTTGTTAAATTGTTTCAAATTTAGGTGAGTGAGGTCTCGCAAGGTCCCCGATTGAACATTTAGAATTACCAATTATTTGTTTTATTAATAAGTTGTTTTTGTAGTAATTCATTTCACAAGAAGAGATTTGATAAAAATAGAACATTAAGGGGCTATACTTGTTGAATAAAACGTACTGAAAACATGCCTCAGAAATCGGGATATTTTGGCTGTTCTAGTGGATTTAATAAGATTTATGTTTTTTTAACCAGAAAGTATGAACTATATGCTACACGTGTACGTGGCAATATTGAGAATATCGGTTATCATAAAGTAAATATTAATTATTGAAAAACCGTGAAAATAGGCATTTTTTAACACGCAATTAATAATTCGCCATTCAGAAATTGAAACATATGCTCACGATACCATGTATTAAATAATGTTTCCTTTGACTAATAAGAATAAAAATTGAATCATAGGCAATACATTCTGAAAAATGTAAATATTTCAAGTAGTAAAATTTTAAATGCACAATGCACACAACAGATGGCTCGACGAGCTGTAAGTCAGCACCGAGTGATATAACTCCGCCCCAAATCTTTGAGGGGCTTCTTTAGCGGGGAAGGCGGAATGCTTTCGGTTGAAACATGCACTATCAGTTTTATTAGGTGTTTATATATTGGAATAATAACAAAGTCCCGACCTAGAAACACTGTGCATAGTACAAACGCTTGAGTTGTTTTTTCTTGAGGCAGAGAACCTTATATTATGTATGAAATAGTTTTCTCCTCTACTTCGTAGTAATTCATTATATTTAATTAATTAATAAAAATTGCTTTGTTTTACTATTTTACTTTATCTATTCGACATGTTTCAACATTATTATGTCATCATCAGGAAAAAATAACATAAGATATACATACAAAATACATAACAACCAAACATAAAGTAAAGGGGACAGATAACTACAAGTTTATTGCGCAAATTGTGCCATGCAGCATTAAAAACGCGTATTTTGTACATGTAAATAACAATATTAAAATATAATGTACAGTCGGTTACGAAAGTCTTCGTACACCTAGCAAAAGAGCTAAATTTATGATAAAACCATAATTTTAAATGAAAATAATATTACACAAATATTAGTTTACTATAGACTAGTCAGCGGTCGCCAAAGTGGGGTGCGCGCACCCCTGGGGGTGCGCGAGGTGTTACTAGGGGGTGCGCCAGAAAAATATAAAAGTTTATCAAATATAAAAAATTCTTGTATAAACTGTTCTAATAACACAAATATATTTATTTTATTTATGACTGCCAATTGATGTCATGTATATATATATATATATATGTATATATATATATATATATATTGTGACAAAGTCTTTTTTTTTGGAAAAAGACTATTGTTCACAGAGCATTGACCGTTAGCGCACCAATTAACGCGGTCCGTTCTCGCGCTCCGGACGAACCCAGACACTACTCAGCCGCACTGACTAGTCGCATACAGGGTTGAAACATGCGCGTATCTCCGGGGTATAAATAGCCCACCAAAACGTATGATAGTCAGTTAGTGTTCTGCTCTCCGACTGCCGCTACATCCGAACCGTTTGGTAAGAAAGTTTTTCCGTATCTTAATTCATCGTACCACCTGGTACGACAGTGTATATTGTGTATTTTTGAGTGTTGCTTCTGCACAGTTGCAGAAGTAACCATATTGTATTCTGTTACTTGACACTGCGCAATAGTCCTGTTGTCAAGTTATCAGTAATTTGTCTGGTACCGCCACACTGCGCAATAGTCCTGTTGTGGTCTCTGCCATCTGTTGCTTGACACTGCGCAATAGTCCTGTTGTCAAGTTATCAGTAATTTGTCTGGTACCGCCACACTGCGCAATAGTCCTGTTGTGGTCTCTGCCATCTGTTGCTTGACACTGCGCAATAGTCCTGTTGTCAAGTTATCAGAAATTTGTCTGGTACCGCCACACTGCGCAATAGTCCTGTTGTGGTCTCTGCCATCTGTTGCTTGACACTGCGCAATAGTCCTGTTGTCAAGTTATCAGAAATTTGTCTGGTACCGCCACACTGCGCAATAGTCCTGTTGTGGTCTCTGCCATCTGTTGCTTGACACTGCGCAATAGTCCTGTTGTCAAGTTATCAGAAATTTGTCTGGTACCGCCACACTGCGCAATAGTCCTGTTGTGGTCTCTGCCATCTGTTGCTTGACACTGCGCAATAGTCCTGTTGTCAAGTTATCAGAAATTTGTCTGGTACCGCCACACTGCGCAATAGTCCTGTTGTGGTCTCTGCCATCTGTTGCTTGACACTGCGCAATAGTCCTGTTGTCAAGTCATCAGTAACTTGTCTGGTACCGCCACACTGCGCAATAGACCTGTTGTGGTCTCTGCCATCTGTTGCTTGACACTGCGCAATAGTCCTGTTGTCAAGTTATCAGTAACCGACCTGGTACCGAAACCCGAGTATTGTATTTCATGTTCATGTATGATAAATGCCGATTTATTAATTAATTGTATTTCTTGTTTAATGTATCATAGATGCTGGTTTATTAATTAATTGTATTTCCTGTTCAAATGTCACATGTGTAATAATTTGCAATAAGTTGTATTGTTTATATGCGTGATTATTAAAATCACTGACTACAATAGCTACGTTACGTAGTACATGTCACTACCTAATATACTGAATATACTGTGTTATCTTATTTCCGCTACCCTGATCTCCATTGAACTATCCTGGCATTAAAACCGATTGGCGCCCGAGCAATCCGACACCCGCGATACAAGGGAGCGTCACAAATTGGCGCCCGAGCAGGGACATCTAGATAAACAGTATGCCAGGCAGTCTTCCGGACAACACGCGGACACCAACGACACCACCGTTGTTGGCAACCGCAACTTTCCGCACTCCGCAAGCACCAGCCAGGACCGGCTGGGTGTACGAACTACCGCGACCGGCGCTCGAACGAGAGCTCAATAGGTTTGGTCTGAGCACAAGTGGAGGCGTGCATGAACTACGACGCCGACTCATTAACCTGACTCAGCACATCCTAGAAAACGATGCAGCAGACGCGACCTTCAACGCTAGCACCCCAGCCGCACCACCAGCAACACCTTTCATAGCACCGCCAGCAGAGTATTATTATGCAACCCCGACACTACGGACTCCGGTACATGTATGTGAGACCGTGCGTAAATGGAACATCCACTTCGATGGTAAAACCGATCCAGTTGCCTTCTTGGAACGAGTAGAAGAACTGAAGGCTAGTTACCATCTGACGGGGGAACAGTTGCTACTTGCCATACCAGAGTTGCTACGAGGCACGACCTTGCTCTGGTACCGGAATTATTGCGACACCTGGCAACAGTGGACGGACTTCGTGACGGATTTTCGCACGTTCTTTTTACCACCTGACTACCAGTTGCACCTAGAAGAAGATATTAGTCGACGGAAGCAGAAAGCCGGGGAGAAAGGCCGCGACTACATGGTAGACATACAGACACTGATCCGCAGACATGGCCGCATGTCCCCTGAACAGGCCTTGTATCGCATATATACTAACATGCTACCCGAATACAGGCAACACATCAGACGAAAAGATGTCGCGGATATTCGCACGCTGAGTCTAGAGATCGCGGAGTACGAAGAACTGCAGAAGGACCTCGTCAAAGCCAACCCCGCCCGGCTAGCTAGTGTGCACACACAAGCGACACCAAAACCAACCAGCAGAACATACGATCCGAGAAAGGCGTGCTGGAGATGTGGGCAAGAAGGACATTGGCGTGGCCGGTGCACCGCAACACCGATCAAATTCTGTTCCCGGTGTGGAACCCAAGGAGTCATGTCTCGAGACTGCACGTGTGCTGCAAAGTCGGGAAACGACCCCTCGGCTGGTCAGTAAAGGAGGGAGATCAGCCGAAGCTCCGCACTAACACTCCGCCTGCCCACAATACCATCTCTTCACTAAATGCAGACCCCATCCCGGACGGGCGAATTTTTATCAAAGCCACCATCGGCAATTGGACCGGCCCCGCACTTATCGACATTGGTGCCATGTGTTCATACGTGGACGAAGAACTGTTTGAAGCGCTCCGCACCCAACGTGCCCAGTACCGACCCGCCCGCTTCACGCAAGCAAGAATGGCGAACGGCATCACCACGGACATACAGGAGGAATGTACCGTGGGATGCCTGATTGGGGATATTTGGAGACGAATGACTTTCATGTGCCTACCCACGCTCAACAACCGCGTGCTGTTGGGCATGGATGCCATTTGCGCGTATGGGATGACAATCGACGCCAGGGATCAGCACGTCACTTGTCATCCAACAGTCACGCCCACGCACACTTGCAGTGTACGTCCAACACCACCAAGCCCGGTCACCAAAGAACTCGAGATGACTGACTTTCTAGCTAGTGAACTCGCAAACTTCCAGCAAATGAAAGGGGGCACGCAGCTAGTAGCCCACCACATACGACTAACCGACCCAACACCCATCAAACAACGCTATCAACCCCGTAATCCGAAAATGCAAGCAGTGATTGATGAAGAAGTCGAGCGGATGTTAGAAGATGGTGTCATCGAACGTTCACACAGCGCGTGGAGTTCCCCAGTGGTAATTGTGCGCAAGAAAGACGGTAAGCCGAGATTCTGCGTTGACTTCAGACGGCTCAACGCAGTAACCGAAAAAGACGCCTATCCACTACCCTACATAACCGCAATCTTGGACCGCCTGAGGAAAGCTCGATATTTTTCTACAATCGATTTGAAACAAGGGTACTGGCAAGTCCCACTGTCACCAGAAAGTCGTCCACTGACCGCCTTCACAGTACCAGGTCGGGGTTTGTATCAGTTCCGAGTCATGCCGTTTGGACTGCACGCGGCACCAGCCACCTTCCAACGGCTACTAGACGAGGTTATCGGACCGGAGATGGAACCACACGCGTTTGCGTATTTGGACGACATCGTCGTGTTAAGTTCGACCCTCTCCGAACACATGGAGCATCTGAAGGAGGTATTCCGCCGATTGCGGAAAGCGAACCTGCAAATCAATCCGGAAAAATCTCAATTTGCTCAAAGTTCCATCCAGTACCTAGGGCACGTGATCACGGCAGATGGAATCAAAACGGACCCCGCGAAAGTCGCGGCCATCATTGAAATTCCGGCACCAACCCGAGTGCGCCAACTGCGGCAGTTTCTCGGAGCAGCGTCATGGTATAGGCGCTTTGTGGCGGACTTCGCTAAGCTTGTAGCCCCCTTGACCAAGCTGTTGAGGAAAGCACAGCCATGGAAGTGGGAGGACGCCCAGCAAGAAGCCTTTGACAAGTTAAAAGCGGCATTAACAAGCGCACCGGTGCTCACGTGTCCCGACTTCAGCCAACCCTTCGAACTGCAAACGGACGCTTCCAATTACGGCTTGGGAGCCGCTCTCGTCCAACGAACTGGAAACAAGATCGGCGTAGTAGCTTACGCAAGTCGCGCCCTATCGGATGCCGAGCGTAACTACTCCGTCACCGAGAAGGAGTGCTTGGCCGTGGTCTGGGCTGTGCAGAAAATGCGACCATATCTTGAAGGATACCACTTCACCGTAATCACCGATCACCAGGCACTACGCTGGCTACACTCCATTGAAAACCCGTCCGGTCGGCTTGCACGGTGGGCGTTATTCCTGCAGCAATTTAACTGTACCATTCAGTACCGGAAGGGAACAATGAACCAGGTCGCGGATGCGCTGTCCCGACAGCCACTTCCGTACACCGAAGATGCAGACTGCCCGGAACTCAACATGGCTGGAAATCCACTTCCATGGTATGAGAGAATGTTTGCAGAGGTACAGGAACGACCCCAGGATCACCCCGATTACCGTATTAGCAATGGACGTCTGTTTCGGCGCTTCTGGGACCCCACGGACATCACTGAACCGAACGAAGACACGGAATGGAAACTCTGTGTCCCCCCACCCCAACGCCGCAAAATATTGGAAGAAAACCACGACCGTCCTGACGCCGGACATCTGGGAATCGCTAAAACGTTAACACGGATCGCATTACGGTATCACTGGCCGGGAATGACCAAGGACATCAGCAGGTACGTGCGCCAGTGTCAACCGTGTCAGCACTTTAAACCAACGCAACAAGCTGCACCAGGATTAATGCGACCACCAGCAATAGCAGGTCCGTGGGAAACCGTGGCTACTGATATTGTCGGGCCGTTACCACGATCACACAAAGGGCACGCATACTTGCTTGCGTTCCAGGATCGCCTCACGAAATGGGTGGAGTGCCGTCCCCTAAAGAAAGCAACTGGACAAACCATTGCTACAGCGTTTCGAGAGCTAATCGTGGCCCGCTACGGATGCCCCCGAGTGGTCATCACCGATAATGGCACAGAATTCAAAAATCAGGTCTTCAAGCAAACCCTGACGGCTCTGGGAATTCACCACCGCCTGATACCGCCGTACACACCGCAGGCGAACTTCGTGGAACGGGTCAATCGGGTACTGAAACCCATGCTGGCACAGTACTGCGAGGCGGACCAACGAGCATGGGATCAGTATCTGCCGGAGTTGATGACCGCCATCAACACTAGCCGACACGAGTCTACAGGGTACACACCGGCGTACTTGAACTTTGGACGCGAACTCGTGCTCCCGGGGGAGTACCACCAGGCCACGCAGGGAGAGGACGAAGAACAACCCGAACCCCAAGCAGTACCAGCCGATCACGTGGACCGCATGGAGAAGCTACAGGATGCTCAAGAGCTCGCGAGGATCAACCTCAGCCACGCAGCCACCCGACAGAGCGAGTACTTCAACCGACACCGACGCGACTGGGAGTGCCAGGAGGGAGACTTGGTGATGCGACGGGAGCATCCCCTCTCAGCAGCCGCCAGGGGATACGCAGCCAAACTCGCTCCCAAGTATTCAGGGCCGTGGACAGTCGAGAACCGTGTGTCTCGACTGGTGTACGACTTGAGGAACGAGCGCGGCCGGCGAATTTATCGGATCCACGTCAAAGACCTCAAACCCGCCCACTAATTATTAGGTGTTCCATATAGATCCTGGAAGCCGCCAACACCGAACAACCACCCCGTGACAGTCCCCACGGACTACACAGGACCGCTGAGTGAGGATTCCTGCCAGTCAGCCCTGGCTTGCTGGCCGCACGCCGACCAGCCAAGGACCGAGCTGCCATGGACCAGCCTGCCACGGATCAAGGAACCACGGACCAACCAACACCGGAACCGGAGTTCCGGATCTCCGGGACAGCTACCCCCCCTTGAGACAGTGTTACCCCCTTGAAACAGTGTTCCACACCCCTTTGACATTCCCCCCGAATAGACGACAGTGTGCGTGATAACTCTTCGGAGCCAGGACCACCGAGCCCAGTGGACAGTGCTAGTGTCGGAAAGAATAATGTTAAGTTAGGATAGGTAGCTTTAAGTTTTGGTTTTTTGTATTATTGTTCTATTCTTATTTTTTTTTGTGTTTGCTCCCCCCCCCCCCCCCCCCGAAGTAAGGAGGGGATGTGACAAAGTCTTTTTTTTGGAAAAAGACTATTGTTCACAGAGCATTGACCGTTAGCGCACCAATTAACGCGGTCCGTTCTCGCGCTCCGGACGAACCCAGACACTACTCAGCCGCACTGACTAGTCGCATACAGGGTTGAAACATGCGCGTATCTCCGGGGTATAAATAGCCCACCAAAACGCATGATAGTCTGGTACCGCCACACTGCGCAATAGTCCTGTTGTGGTCTCTGCCATCTGTTGCTTGACACTGCGCAATAGTCCTGTTGTCAAGTTATCAGAAATTTGTCTGGTACCGCCACACTGCGCAATAGTCCTGTTGTGGTCTCTGCCATCTGTTGCTTGACACTGCGCAATAGTCCTGTTGTCAAGTTATCAGAAATTTGTCTGGTACCGCCACACTGCGCAATAGTCCTGTTGTGGTCTCTGCCATCTGTTGCTTGACACTGCGCAATAGTCCTGTTGTCAAGTTATCAGAAATTTGTCTGGTACCGCCACACTGCGCAATAGTCCTGTTGTGGTCTCTGCCATCTGTTGCTTGACACTGCGCAATAGTCCTGTTGTCAAGTTATCAGAAATTTGTCTGGTACCGCCACACTGCGCAATAGTCCTGTTGTGGTCTCTGCCATCTGTTGCTTGACACTGCGCAATAGTCCTGTTGTCAAGTCATCAGTAACTTGTCTGGTACCGCCACACTGCGCAATAGACCTGTTGTGGTCTCTGCCATCTGTTGCTTGACACTGCGCAATAGTCCTGTTGTCAAGTTATCAGTAACCGACCTGGTACCGAAACCCGAGTATTGTATTTCATGTTCATGTATGATAAATGCCGATTTATTAATTAATTGTATTTCTTGTTTAATGTATCATAGATGCTGGTTTATTAATTAATTGTATTTCCTGTTCAAATGTCACATGTGTAATAATTTGCAATAAGTTGTATTGTTTATATGCGTGATTATTAAAATCACTGACTACAATAGCTACGTTACGTAGTACATGTCACTACCTAATATACTGAATATACTGTGTTATCTTATTTCCGCTACCCTGATCTCCATTGAACTATCCTGGCATTAAAACCGATTGGCGCCCGAGCAATCCGACACCCGCGATACAAGGGAGCGTCACAAATTGGCGCCCGAGCAGGGACATCTAGATAAACAGTATGCCAGGCAGTCTTCCGGACAACACGCGGACACCAACGACACCACCGTTGTTGGCAACCGCAACTTTCCGCACTCCGCAAGCACCAGCCAGGACCGGCTGGGTGTACGAACTACCGCGACCGGCGCTCGAACGAGAGCTCAATAGGTTTGGTCTGAGCACAAGTGGAGGCGTGCATGAACTACGACGCCGACTCATTAACCTGACTCAGCACATCCTAGAAAACGATGCAGCAGACGCGACCTTCAACGCTAGCACCCCAGCCGCACCACCAGCAACACCTTTCATAGCACCGCCAGCAGAGTATTATTATGCAACCCCGACACTACGGACTCCGGTACATGTATGTGAGACCGTGCGTAAATGGAACATCCACTTCGATGGTAAAACCGATCCAGTTGCCTTCTTGGAACGAGTAGAAGAACTGAAGGCTAGTTACCATCTGACGGGGGAACAGTTGCTACTTGCCATACCAGAGTTGCTACGAGGCACGACCTTGCTCTGGTACCGGAATTATTGCGACACCTGGCAACAGTGGACGGACTTCGTGACGGATTTTCGCACGTTCTTTTTACCACCTGACTACCAGTTGCACCTAGAAGAAGATATTAGTCGACGGAAGCAGAAAGCCGGGGAGAAAGGCCGCGACTACATGGTAGACATACAGACACTGATCCGCAGACATGGCCGCATGTCCCCTGAACAGGCCTTGTATCGCATATATACTAACATGCTACCCGAATACAGGCAACACATCAGACGAAAAGATGTCGCGGATATTCGCACGCTGAGTCTAGAGATCGCGGAGTACGAAGAACTGCAGAAGGACCTCGTCAAAGCCAACCCCGCCCGGCTAGCTAGTGTGCACACACAAGCGACACCAAAACCAACCAGCAGAACATACGATCCGAGAAAGGCGTGCTGGAGATGTGGGCAAGAAGGACATTGGCGTGGCCGGTGCACCGCAACACCGATCAAATTCTGTTCCCGGTGTGGAACCCAAGGAGTCATGTCTCGAGACTGCACGTGTGCTGCAAAGTCGGGAAACGACCCCTCGGCTGGTCAGTAAAGGAGGGAGATCAGCCGAAGCTCCGCACTAACACTCCGCCTGCCCACAATACCATCTCTTCACTAAATGCAGACCCCATCCCGGACGGGCGAATTTTTATCAAAGCCACCATCGGCAATTGGACCGGCCCCGCACTTATCGACATTGGTGCCATGTGTTCATACGTGGACGAAGAACTGTTTGAAGCGCTCCGCACCCAACGTGCCCAGTACCGACCCGCCCGCTTCACGCAAGCAAGAATGGCGAACGGCATCACCACGGACATACAGGAGGAATGTACCGTGGGATGCCTGATTGGGGATATTTGGAGACGAATGACTTTCATGTGCCTACCCACGCTCAACAACCGCGTGCTGTTGGGCATGGATGCCATTTGCGCGTATGGGATGACAATCGACGCCAGGGATCAGCACGTCACTTGTCATCCAACAGTCACGCCCACGCACACTTGCAGTGTACGTCCAACACCACCAAGCCCGGTCACCAAAGAACTCGAGATGACTGACTTTCTAGCTAGTGAACTCGCAAACTTCCAGCAAATGAAAGGGGGCACGCAGCTAGTAGCCCACCACATACGACTAACCGACCCAACACCCATCAAACAACGCTATCAACCCCGTAATCCGAAAATGCAAGCAGTGATTGATGAAGAAGTCGAGCGGATGTTAGAAGATGGTGTCATCGAACGTTCACACAGCGCGTGGAGTTCCCCAGTGGTAATTGTGCGCAAGAAAGACGGTAAGCCGAGATTCTGCGTTGACTTCAGACGGCTCAACGCAGTAACCGAAAAAGACGCCTATCCACTACCCTACATAACCGCAATCTTGGACCGCCTGAGGAAAGCTCGATATTTTTCTACAATCGATTTGAAACAAGGGTACTGGCAAGTCCCACTGTCACCAGAAAGTCGTCCACTGACCGCCTTCACAGTACCAGGTCGGGGTTTGTATCAGTTCCGAGTCATGCCGTTTGGACTGCACGCGGCACCAGCCACCTTCCAACGGCTACTAGACGAGGTTATCGGACCGGAGATGGAACCACACGCGTTTGCGTATTTGGACGACATCGTCGTGTTAAGTTCGACCCTCTCCGAACACATGGAGCATCTGAAGGAGGTATTCCGCCGATTGCGGAAAGCGAACCTGCAAATCAATCCGGAAAAATCTCAATTTGCTCAAAGTTCCATCCAGTACCTAGGGCACGTGATCACGGCAGATGGAATCAAAACGGACCCCGCGAAAGTCGCGGCCATCATTGAAATTCCGGCACCAACCCGAGTGCGCCAACTGCGGCAGTTTCTCGGAGCAGCGTCATGGTATAGGCGCTTTGTGGCGGACTTCGCTAAGCTTGTAGCCCCCTTGACCAAGCTGTTGAGGAAAGCACAGCCATGGAAGTGGGAGGACGCCCAGCAAGAAGCCTTTGACAAGTTAAAAGCGGCATTAACAAGCGCACCGGTGCTCACGTGTCCCGACTTCAGCCAACCCTTCGAACTGCAAACGGACGCTTCCAATTACGGCTTGGGAGCCGCTCTCGTCCAACGAACTGGAAACAAGATCGGCGTAGTAGCTTACGCAAGTCGCGCCCTATCGGATGCCGAGCGTAACTACTCCGTCACCGAGAAGGAGTGCTTGGCCGTGGTCTGGGCTGTGCAGAAAATGCGACCATATCTTGAAGGATACCACTTCACCGTAATCACCGATCACCAGGCACTACGCTGGCTACACTCCATTGAAAACCCGTCCGGTCGGCTTGCACGGTGGGCGTTATTCCTGCAGCAATTTAACTGTACCATTCAGTACCGGAAGGGAACAATGAACCAGGTCGCGGATGCGCTGTCCCGACAGCCACTTCCGTACACCGAAGATGCAGACTGCCCGGAACTCAACATGGCTGGAAATCCACTTCCATGGTATGAGAGAATGTTTGCAGAGGTACAGGAACGACCCCAGGATCACCCCGATTACCGTATTAGCAATGGACGTCTGTTTCGGCGCTTCTGGGACCCCACGGACATCACTGAACCGAACGAAGACACGGAATGGAAACTCTGTGTCCCCCCACCCCAACGCCGCAAAATATTGGAAGAAAACCACGACCGTCCTGACGCCGGACATCTGGGAATCGCTAAAACGTTAACACGGATCGCATTACGGTATCACTGGCCGGGAATGACCAAGGACATCAGCAGGTACGTGCGCCAGTGTCAACCGTGTCAGCACTTTAAACCAACGCAACAAGCTGCACCAGGATTAATGCGACCACCAGCAATAGCAGGTCCGTGGGAAACCGTGGCTACTGATATTGTCGGGCCGTTACCACGATCACACAAAGGGCACGCATACTTGCTTGCGTTCCAGGATCGCCTCACGAAATGGGTGGAGTGCCGTCCCCTAAAGAAAGCAACTGGACAAACCATTGCTACAGCGTTTCGAGAGCTAATCGTGGCCCGCTACGGATGCCCCCGAGTGGTCATCACCGATAATGGCACAGAATTCAAAAATCAGGTCTTCAAGCAAACCCTGACGGCTCTGGGAATTCACCACCGCCTGATACCGCCGTACACACCGCAGGCGAACTTCGTGGAACGGGTCAATCGGGTACTGAAACCCATGCTGGCACAGTACTGCGAGGCGGACCAACGAGCATGGGATCAGTATCTGCCGGAGTTGATGACCGCCATCAACACTAGCCGACACGAGTCTACAGGGTACACACCGGCGTACTTGAACTTTGGACGCGAACTCGTGCTCCCGGGGGAGTACCACCAGGCCACGCAGGGAGAGGACGAAGAACAACCCGAACCCCAAGCAGTACCAGCCGATCACGTGGACCGCATGGAGAAGCTACAGGATGCTCAAGAGCTCGCGAGGATCAACCTCAGCCACGCAGCCACCCGACAGAGCGAGTACTTCAACCGACACCGACGCGACTGGGAGTGCCAGGAGGGAGACTTGGTGATGCGACGGGAGCATCCCCTCTCAGCAGCCGCCAGGGGATACGCAGCCAAACTCGCTCCCAAGTATTCAGGGCCGTGGACAGTCGAGAACCGTGTGTCTCGACTGGTGTACGACTTGAGGAACGAGCGCGGCCGGCGAATTTATCGGATCCACGTCAAAGACCTCAAACCCGCCCACTAATTATTAGGTGTTCCATATAGATCCTGGAAGCCGCCAACACCGAACAACCACCCCGTGACAGTCCCCACGGACTACACAGGACCGCTGAGTGAGGATTCCTGCCAGTCAGCCCTGGCTTGCTGGCCGCACGCCGACCAGCCAAGGACCGAGCTGCCATGGACCAGCCTGCCACGGATCAAGGAACCACGGACCAACCAACACCGGAACCGGAGTTCCGGATCTCCGGGACAGCTACCCCCCCTTGAGACAGTGTTACCCCCTTGAAACAGTGTTCCACACCCCTTTGACATTCCCCCCGAATAGACGACAGTGTGCGTGATAACTCTTCGGAGCCAGGACCACCGAGCCCAGTGGACAGTGCTAGTGTCGGAAAGAATAATGTTAAGTTAGGATAGGTAGCTTTAAGTTTTGGTTTTTTGTATTATTGTTCTATTCTTCATTTTTTTTTGTGTTTGCTCCCCCCCCCCCCCCCCCCCCCGAAGTAAGGAGGGGATGTGACAAAGTCTTTTTTTTGGAAAAAGACTATTGTTCACAGAGCATTGACCGTTAGCGCACCAATTAACGCGGTCCGTTCTCGCGCTCCGGACGAACCCAGACACTACTCAGCCGCACTGACTAGTCGCATACAGGGTTGAAACATGCGCGTATCTCCGGGGTATAAATAGCCCACCAAAACGCATGATAGTCTGGTACCGCCACACTGCGCAATAGTCCTGTTGTGGTCTCTGCCATCTGTTGCTTGACACTGCGCAATAGTCCTGTTGTCAAGTTATCAGAAATTTGTCTGGTACCGCCACACTGCGCAATAGTCCTGTTGTGGTCTCTGCCATCTGTTGCTTGACACTGCGCAATAGTCCTGTTGTCAAGTTATCAGAAATTTGTCTGGTACCGCCACACTGCGCAATAGTCCTGTTGTGGTCTCTGCCATCTGTTGCTTGACACTGCGCAATAGTCCTGTTGTCAAGTTATCAGAAATTTGTCTGGTACCGCCACACTGCGCAATAGTCCTGTTGTGGTCTCTGCCATCTGTTGCTTGACACTGCGCAATAGTCCTGTTGTCAAGTTATCAGAAATTTGTCTGGTACCGCCACACTGCGCAATAGTCCTGTTGTGGTCTCTGCCATCTGTTGCTTGACACTGCGCAATAGTCCTGTTGTCAAGTCATCAGTAACTTGTCTGGTACCGCCACACTGCGCAATAGACCTGTTGTGGTCTCTGCCATCTGTTGCTTGACACTGCGCAATAGTCCTGTTGTCAAGTTATCAGTAACCGACCTGGTACCGAAACCCGAGTATTGTATTTCATGTTCATGTATGATAAATGCCGATTTATTAATTAATTGTATTTCTTGTTTAATGTATCATAGATGCTGGTTTATTAATTAATTGTATTTCCTGTTCAAATGTCACATGTGTAATAATTTGCAATAAGTTGTATTGTTTATATGCGTGATTATTAAAATCACTGACTACAATAGCTACGTTACGTAGTACATGTCACTACCTAATATACTGAATATACTGTGTTATCTTATTTCCGCTACCCTGATCTCCATTGAACTATCCTGGCATTAAAACCGATTGGCGCCCGAGCAATCCGACACCCGCGATACAAGGGAGCGTCACAATATATATATATATATATATATATATATATATATATATATATATATATATATATATATATATATATATATATATATATATATATATATATATATATATATAAGCCCCTTTTCGTGTGGTTAGGGTATTTGACACAAGCAATCATTAACACAACTGAGTTTCTGTAATTAAAGTTTTATTAAATTAAATATTTACAATATATACACAAATCTTACCTGTAATTAAAGAAACGACATTTAATGTCACTAATTACAATGTCAGTCCCTAACCACCAGTAAAATTTACATTTAATTATAACCAACAAATAGTAAATAAAATTATTGTAAACACGTGCACGCTCTTCTTGTTTTGCTCAGTCCGGTCGACCATGTTTCCACCTACTATACCGACGCTCGTGAGAGCGCGGCAATATTTGAATAATGAAACCTATTAGGTAGTTTCATTACATCATCCTTCCCGGAGGAGAAAATATTTACAGAATGTTTTTCACAAGTTTAAATTATCGTTGCCATCTTCTTCGGCTGTTGGAATTGGAATCAGCTTAGAGACATGGAAAAATTTTGACTCGGATTTTTTTCGACCCATGTTTATCCTGTAAATTGAATTTGAAAGCTTTTCTGTGATTTCATATGGTCCTATTTTTAATTCGTCAAGCTTTTTTCTGTTCAGTTTGTTTCCATTTTCCACAAACACAAAATCACCTATGTTGAAGTCGAAATGTTTACGGTTTTTATCGTAAATTTGTTTATTGTAATTATGTGATTTTATCGTTCTATCCAGAGCGATTTTCCTGTCTCGTATCCAATCTTTCTCGGAATTTAATTTTTTTAGTTCGTTTGGTAACATTGTAACATTTGTGCCATCCATTAAATATGATGGTGCGAAACCAGTGACAGTGTGTTCTGTCTCGTTGTATTTGTGCACACATTCTTTAGCTATGTTTGTCCAAGCTGCTTTTTTTGTTTTTTCATTAATCTTGCATCTGATTTTATTTACCAGAGTTTGATTCAATCTTTCATTCAAACCATTGGAAAATGGTGAATTTACTGTAGTAAAGATTATTGGTATGTGTTTTTCATTCAAAAACGTTTTAAATTGTTTTGAATTTATCCCTGGGTATTGGTCCGAAAGGATCATACCAATTTGATCAGTTTCAGAAATGCTTTTTACAAGTTTAATAAAATCATTTGCAGTTTGTGTTTTCGATGTTAGGATATATGCATATCTGGTAAAGTGATCTGTGAGCAGATGTAAGTACTTTTTCGTTGACCGGGAACCTCCAAAACCTCCGATTGTGTCTATAGAAATAATTTCGAAAGGCTTTGAGGCTGGGCCTAGCTGTGACATCAACCCAAATTTTCCTAGTCCTCTTGATTTATTTTTAATACATACTGCACAACTTCTGCATATTTCCTTAATGTTTCTTGTTAAATTTTTAGCAGTGTAATATGGTCCAACCATCCTATGCATTTGTTTCGATCCTATGTGACACAAATTTTTATGTACATCTTTTAGAAATTGTATGCTAAAATCTTCGGTTAAAATGATTTTTTCATTTCTTCTTACTTGTTTGTAGTAAACATTATGTTTAGTTATTAATTTATTTTTATTTTTTTGTATATCTTCATTTTTTTCTTGGTCTTCTAATATATCATCAAGTGTTATCAAATTTACAATCTTCAATTGTTCCTCCATATTTTCATTTGGTTCTAAGACAGGATTTCTGCTGAGGCAGTCAGCTTCTACGTTGTATTTCCCTGGAGAATATTTGACCACAAAATCGTACTGTGATAAATAATATGACAGGTCTCCTAGTTCTTCATCAGTTCTAGATTTTATATTCATATTCTCCAATGGTTTATGGTCTGAGAAGACAGTAAATTTTTTTCCTATCAAGTAATGTTGCCAGTATTTAACGCTTTCTTTTATTGCTAGGCATATTCTATTAAAGAACCAGCTTGGTATTTGAATGCAAAAGCATATTTGATTTGAGACCAGCCTTTTTTCCCATATGTACTGCAAAAGTTTTCTTTCCAGATTTCCCAATCTGAATTTGCTGTGAATTTAATCAACATGCTACCATACCAATCTAAACATTGTTTTTCAATTAGGTGCTTCAAAGTCTCTATTTTTTTCTCATCTTCTAGAATCTCAAACCTTTCACACTCTTTTTCAAATTCTTTCATCCATTGGCTAGCATTTGGCCTTTTTATAGAGAATTTTTCGATTAAAAATTTTTCGGTTAGTTTTCTTATATTTTGAATTTTTGGTACATCTTCATGGCTGCTAGCTGAAGGTTGTATTTTCTCTTCTAAATACTGATCACCAAACTGTAAATTTTCACCTTCATCGAGATAAGTTTTTCTCATTGCATCATCCACTGGTATCCATAAGTTTCGTTTTCGACCTCTCTTTTTTAGCGAATTTTTTACTTTTGTAAATGTACTAGAATTCGCTATGCATGTATGTTTATTTACAGGCTTGAATTCGTCTGGGATATCAAAAACACGGCCATCTGGAGTTTCGATTGATGTTATGCAGGTTACGTTTGATTTTCCATCTGATGATCCTAGTATTGTGAATTGGAATCTTAATTTTTCCATTTTTATTGCCATGACCAAAAATGTCGTTTTATAAGCCCCTTTTCGTGTGGTTAGGGTATTTGACACAAGCAATCATTAACACAACTGAGTTTCTGTAATTAAAGTTTTATTAAATTAAATATTTACAATATATACACAAATCTTACCTGTAATTAAAGAAACGACATTTAATGTCACTAATTACAATGTCAGTCCCTAACCACCAGTAAAATTTACATTTAATTATAACCAACAAATAGTAAATAAAATTATTGTAAACACGTGCACGCTCTTCTTGTTTTGCTCAGTCCGGTCGACCATGTTTCCACCTACTATACCGACGCTCGTGAGAGCGCGGCAATATTTGAATAATGAAACCTATTAGGTAGTTTCATTACATATATATATATATATATATATATATATATATATATATATAACATACTGTAGGGTTCTAGGGGTGCGCGAATAAAAAAGTTTTGTCTTAGGGGTGCGTGATCAAAAAACTTTGGCGACCACTGGACTAGATCTCTAAATCAGGAAATATAAAATAAAAAAAATTATTATTATCGATAACAAGATTATATAAATAAAAACAAAGAGGTTTAAACTGCTATACATCAAACTCAAAATTGTTCATTTGCGCAGGCGTAACCCAAGTATGCATAAAAGCTTACTTAGATTTAAATGTGATGTTGCAAATGTTAATTCTAATGTAAGTTTAGTTGAGGCTGCATAAATCCATCTTTAACTAATATTTGTGTAACATTATTTAATAAAATCATGATTTTTATATTAAATTTAGCTATTTTGATAGGTGTACGAAGACTTTCGTTATTGACTGTATATAGCATGTAGATTAATGTGAGTTGGAAAATATTTTTCATCTTTGAACGTTTTTATATCATTAATGTGCATTATGACGTAATACTATAAATATAGTGCTGAATTTCAGCTCGTCATACGCTACAGATTTTGTTTATATTACACAAGCTTCTACAGGCACGCATGCCCATTCATCTGTCAGTGCTTACATACATATTTTCGGGACATAATGACTCAAGGTTATAGATAAGGGAAGAATGAAATGAACGTGGCCCTACGATGTGCAGTGAACTACTGACGAGTATTAATATGAAACGCCCTAACATAGTTTTAGTGTAGTGGGAGAACCAAATAGTACCTGCCTAGTGGCTTCCTCGTCCCAAACCGTTGCCCCTCAGATATGTCCCAATGATTGTCGGTTATCCCGCTTAACCGAAAAAAAAAAACTCCATGAAATCGCAGAATATTTGGATTTGAACTCTGAAATGGGCAATTATAATGACGAAGCGAGTGAGGTCTCGCAAGGTCCCCGATTGAACATTTAGAATTACCAATTATTTGTTTTATTAATAAGTTGTTTTTGTAGTAATTCATTTCACAAGAAGAGATTTGATAAAAATAGAACATTAACCGAAAAAAAAACTCCATGAAATCGCAGAATATTTGGATTTGAACTCTGAAATGGGCAATTATAATGACGAAGCGTCAGGATCTTAAATAATTGTTAACTGTTTAATAATACTGTTTTAATTTATTTTTTTATATTAAAATTACGTAAATATTCTAAAAATAATTATATTGATGTTTTATTTTGCAATATCAAGATATGTATGATTAGTATTGATAAATTAACTGGGGTCTCTAAAGGACCCCGCTTGGGCATTTACGTAATTTTTAGTAGCACGGGCGTATGAGGGTTATACTTAAATCTTCAACAAAAATCAAATCATTCTTAACAATTATTTAATTAATAAAGGTACTTAAAAACTTACTTTTGTTTAATTGCCATTTTTTCTCGCTCTGTATTTGGAAATTTAATCCATTAATTTAGTAACTCATTTTCCATAACTATGGCCACGACTTTAATCCATCGGCTTACTGTTGTTTGGCTGACAGACAAATTAAAATCTTGTCCTATGCATCGCTGGTAGCTACCTACCGCAAAAAATCTAAGCGCGATTAATATTTGTAGTTCTCGGCTTAGACCAGCTACAGTAGCATGTGCACCCAGGTGTGGTATAAATATATTTATTAAATACCGTACATTTTCTTGGGTAAAGCGAAATAATTCTTTGAACCTTCGTTCAGGAATTTCAAATATATTTAAATTATTTTTTAATGATTTTCTTTTCTTCCTTTCTTCTTCTGCCAATAATAGAATTGCACCATTCATTTTTAATATATTATTATTTATACTAATAAAAGTAATTGCGCAATATAATATTAATACTTTTTATTAGTACTAAATTGTAAAATTGGAACAATTGCAAGTTAGACTAACGTGCACTTCTGTTGGTCTAATTCGTGTTTTTGGAGCTGGTTATTAAGAACAAACTGACGTCAATTAACGTCGGCGTGCACCAACGTTTTACGTTAATGCTGATGTTTCTCAATATCGATTTCACACCTCAGCGTTAAGTAGCGACAATCGTTGGTTAACGCTGAGTTTCAGAATCCCGGTAATTTCGTTTTGGATTCGATAGTCGACGAAGTAGCACCAGTATCAAAACAAAAGTGCAACATTTCTCCAAAAATTCAGTTATTAATAACATTACGTTATTTTGCAAAATAATGCTATCAGATAGAATTGAGTAAGTATTCAACAATAAGTAATATAATAATATTAAAATTTAACTTACTATTTCTATGCAATTTCGAAATATTTTTGTGTTAATTATGCTTATTATTTATACCATTTAAGCTGATTTATATGGAGTAAGTCAGGCATCCGTGTCCAGAATTGTCAGCAAGATATCAAAAATAATGACGTGACAAGGCGAAAGAACACTTTTATAAGGTAGAGCCACTCCTTTAATGCAATAGAAAAGGTGTTTTATTTTATAAATGTGTTTTTTGTTTGTGATCGAATATATTGCGGCCAGGTGGAGAGGCAGCTGCCATGATTCCAAAGTGTGAAATAATTGTAATAAAGCAAGATTTAGAGGTAACTGAAACATACTTACTTTGTTTTGTTTTACATATCGTAATTTATTAGATTACCCAGGAATCTAGAATAAAAGGAATTCTGCTAGGTGATAGCGTAGGGGTCCAAACTACGGCCCGCGGGCCAGACTTGGCCCGGCGGATAATTTTCCCCGATCCGCGACGAATAAAAAAAATACTGATTTTGATTTTCAAAAATGTATAGCGAAAATTGAATAATATGCAAAAATCATATTTGATAAAAAAAATTATTTTTATTAATTTGTTGTAAATTTATTTCTATGCTTGGGACTACCTATATGTGCAAACAAACTTTTTCCAGGATGAAGTATTTGAAATCAAAGTACACAGCAAATTTATCGGATGATCATTTGCAATCATTGCATATAATTGGTGCTCAGATCCCAACTTTAAAGAAATTCTTCAGCAAAAAACAGTTCCATTATACCCATTAAAAGTTGCATGACATAATTTTCTAATTATGTATAATTCAGCCATGTTGTTTAGTATTGGCGTATCTGTTATTAACCGTAAAAATAAGTAAGAGTAACGAAATTTTTTAATTCACATATACACGACGCCCGCCGAAAATTGATTTAAATCCCAATCTGGCCATTGCGACAAAAAGTATAGACACCCCTGTAGATAGCGGGTTTCCAAGTTCCAAACATTTATTAATACCTTTATTGCATCCAAGTAACAAAAGAAATAGTAGACTTACAATAGCATGCAAGTCTGTCTTTCCACTGCTAAAGCATCAATTGCAGCAATAGTCGTGCTATATAACGTACAATTAGAATACAACGATGAGTGGAATTATGGTAACAAATCAAATTATCAAATAATACATATTTTCTTACATTTTACTATTTTAATTCAGATGATTCTGAGACAGACGATTCTGATTCAGAAGATAATGAAAGTGCGGAATCCGATATTTCTGATTCAGAGAACAACATACAAATACGTACAGAAAAAGTTTTATTCAGAAACATTTTTGAAATGGTAATATTTTGCGAAAACATAAGTATATTTAATTATTTTGTTTTCAGGTAATTAACTACACTTTAATACTTTTGGATGATTTTAACATTGCTAATTTTAGTTTTCTGTGTTCTAATTTAACATCTAAAATTTCTATTTTTTTATGTAATATTCGCTCATTTTCCATTTTTTATTCAACATGGCTTCTATTCCTCTATTTAACTGCAATTATTTGAAGTGCTATGAGACGAGTCTATAGATGAAGGCACAATTGGTTCAGGAAAAAACTTACTCAAATATTTGTATTTTTTCTGTAATAGGATCTATTAAGTCAATGGTTTCCCGTTGATTGTATTTTCCATCCGAATCAAATTTAGATCCATCGTTATTGAAATCAACCGGACAAACGTCAGCAATTGCCCATCTATATCCCATCTTTATCGCTTACAGAAGATGTGCCCCCACCGGTTTCTCGCTCATATCCTCTTGCCTTAAACTTTTCAGAAATATTTTCCCATGTCTTCTGTTTATTCTTTAAGATCTTCTGACATTTTGAATAAAAACATCAAGAATTATAGGTGTTTTATAATTGTCATTCTACCCTTCAAGTTCTGCTGACACCTTAAACTAACTTATACTCGTCAATCAATTTATATTTCATATTTTACAAATAAATCTATTAAAAATTCTTTCTCTTCCGAAAAAAAAATTCTCAGTTCTTTGTCTCTTGCAAGACATCTAGAACAATGTGCAAGCAGATAAAATTATTTATATATATATATATATATATATATATATATATATATATATATATATATATATATATATATATACAGGGAGTAGAGAAAGTAATGCAACAAGGCTATATTTCTGTTATTATTAAATTTAGACAAAAATGTTTCAGACAAAAGTTACATGGTAAAAAGTACTTTATATTTCTGTGACCTTGAAATTCTCTTAAGCCATTACGCGCATGCGTTACGCTGTGCAACTTTAATTTTTTAAATGGCAACATACTATTTTGACTAAATTTTTGGAATCAGAAAGACTTTTTACTTCCAGTAGTATAAAAATTTTGATGGGTTACATAATCAAATTTTTAAGAAAAATAGGTATTAATTTAAGGTATTTAAGTAAAATTTAAGGAATAATCAGTTTACCTTTGTTTGATTAATAAGTGATAACTAACAACCAACGCAATTTTCATAATTTTTTTAATTGTTTAGTTGTCACACATATATATATATATATATATATATATATATATATATGTATATATGTTATAATGTATTAATTATTTAAGTATATACTTACTTTTTTACTTATACCAAGTCTAACACGTTCTATAACAATTCTACCGCTTCTCACTTTGACGATTCATTCTAGATGGCCAGGATTGCCATACCGCTATATACTGGTATTCGTTCAGTGATTTGTTTAATGACACCCATCTTAACTATTCTATTCAATTCTTTGTGTATTGGTTACTTCAATGCGTATGGTATTCTTTTGAATATGTCCGATTCAGCTTTAAGTTCTTGAATCCTTTTTATAAGATTGAACTCAGAACACATTCGAATGCCGAGTACTGGGGTTTCTTTTACCAACTATGATGCATTATACGTTTGACTGTCCTAAAACACCGGTTTTATTATTTAGGTAAGAGACTATTGGTCAATGTTTTGGACATTACATTGCATTGTGCCACCTGTATTCAATTTCACACGTGTGAGAGATATATTTTATTGCGAATACTTGCTGTACTATTGACAAATTGTACTCCATTTTGTGTACTGTCAGTCAGTGCCTTACGGAACGGAAGGAGTTGCTGTCACATGACGGGTGTACGTGATGCGGTAAATTCAAAACAGTTCACATGTAAAAAATACTTAACATGTTTCAGTATCGGTTTCACTGGAATCACTGTCCTCTTCCAAATAATTGGTTCAATATCTTCCATATCAATCATATTTTCGCGGTCCCATCAGTCCATTATAATTTTTCTCTGCATGAGAAATATAGGACACCAAATTTTCTGTGGTAACGTTTTTTATAGATTGTTGCCATGTTTGTAAAACCATTTCGTGTCTATACACGCTCTGAAGAATGTGATTATCATAAAACCGTTTACACTGAGACCAAACCATTTCGATGGGGTTAAATTCAAAATAGTACGGTGACAGTCGAAGAACTTGGCGTCCATGTGCTTGAATTACCTCATAAACATATTTACGTGGCAGTGAATGCATTTTTGCTAGTTCCTATAATTCTGGTTTAAGTAATGTAGGAGAAAATGTCACTTTTGCTTTTAAAAGAGAGTCGGTAATATCTTGCTTCTTTCATGGAGATGGGGGATTAATTACACGACTGTGATATGGAGCGTTATCCATAATAATTAAACTTGGCTCTTCTAGATTAGGTAGTAACTAAGGTAGTAAATAATAATTTTTCAGCGTTCAGATCTCCATGATAATCGCTAGTACATCTTCTAGAAAAAAATAGAAGACTTGCATTTTTAATAAAACTGTTCTTTCCACCAGCATGAACCACAATGTACCTTGTTCCCTCTCCTGCTACCTTTTTCACATTTGCTGGATCGGCATCTTGCCATGATCTTTGACCACCTTTGGAGAAAATCCATGTTTCATCAAGGTACACAGTTTCCAAATTTGTAGTCATAAAATGTCTATGATACGCTTTTAAACATTTGATTCTAGCTAATGGTATGTGTTCCTGTTCCATAAGCGCTATTCGATTAGTCTTTTTTATATTCACACTCGATAGAAAATAAAAGTTTTCGCAGGCTGCCTGTTGAGAAACTAACAAATCTCTCTCGTTCAATATTTTTTTGAGTAAGTTACGTTTTCTTTATTTGCATGCATCCTCTATATAGTTCTTCGAATAGCTTCTTTCTTAAAATCACAAAGATCCTTTGTAGCATTTTTTGATGTAGGTCTTTTCTTCCCAAGTGAACATAACTCTTCATCATTTTCACGGCATGCATTTGATCTTGTTAGCACTTTTGCTACGCTCTTTGTCGATATTTTTAAAGCTTCTGAAACTCGCTACAACCATAAAAATAAATACTATGACTAAATTATAAATATTATAATAGTAGTTTTAATATTAAAACAGAATTGTTATGGGATGGGCCGGATAGCGGACAGGAAGACATCTAATAAAACAAGAAGTCTTACTTAACTATTCAAAAAAATATATATATTTCTAATTTAGATTACAATAGGTATATATGTACAGTAGACTGTCGATTGGCCGCGGTAATGGTGAGTAGAATTGGCGCGGATAATAAAAAAACAGCGGATAAACAAAGTACACATATATAGGCCAGATACACTAGAATAAACTGTATAACTGTACAATAAATAGATGAAGATAAATAAATGAACAACAAAAACTACGAATGTTTAGGAAAAGTATTCTTTTATTGACTCCTGTTTCAATGTAATGGCGTCTTTCTTCCTTACGGTTGCTCTCATCTGCGTAACACCAATTTATCGGAAAGTAGAGAATCGCTTTGTTGCTCCAGAATTGCCACGGTTGAGCCGCAAAGCGGTAAAACCGCGCGCGGATAATCGAGAGTCTTCCGTATTTTAATTATGGCTGGAATTCTCTAACTTAACCGTTTCCAAGCAGGAACGTTAGATACCGGTAGTAAATAAACGGTAGAATCGTAACCTAGGCATTCGGTAACAGCTCCTGTTTAGACAATCGTTACAAAACGGAATCCGTTAACATGTCGGATTTGTCACATCGGCAATACTGTATTTTTGTTCCGTAACTATACTTTCTTATACATTATTGATAAATTTGACAGCTGAATGAAAAGTGTCACCCATTTGCATCTATATCTGTAGTAATTAAATTAGTTAATTATAATTTACCAGGTTTTATTAAAAGGTTAATTCAAATTTACATATATATATATATATATATATATATATATATATATATATATATATATATATACCGGGTGTTTTTTTAACCTGAAACTTTCAAATATCTCGAAAAATAGGTACTCTAGGAAAAAATGTCAAGTATCAAAATTTAATCATTCTGTGGGGGAAATACTAAACTGGACGTTCTATTTCTTGCATAATTTCGGGAATATCTTGAATCTGTTGAAAATGCATGTTTTAATGCAAAACTAGTTTTATTTAGAGAAACAACGTACCTGAAAGGCGGCCTCGGGTGTAACTCCATCACTATCGAGAACACTATTCCCTAAAAAATTAAGTAATCGTTCTTCGATTGGAAGTAGATGTTTCGCGGTTAAAGGAACCCCACCATTTTTCTTTTTTTTTTTTTTCTTTAAAAAACTCCACTTTTTTTAACATTCACCTTCCAGTCACTCCAGGTCTATAGGAATATGATAGATAGGATTTAGGTTTTATTTTTTGACACAACTTGACAACTAAGTAAAATTTTTGTATAATAAAATGGTTCAGTCATCACTTTCAGACGTAGTACTCTCAGTCCCAAGCGAAATAATGAAAGGTGACTCATTTTCGTTTCTTCTTTGATAATATGCTCAATGCATGAATTCCATTTATACTTGTGTAAGGAACCGTTTTAATTTCGTTATTTTTAATGCGTGTTATAACACTAGTTATGGGTGACGGTGCATCCGTAACCACTTCATGTAACTTTAATGTCTCCCCATCTAATAACCTGATAAGATTATATTCAGTCTAGCACGAGTATTCCACGGAACAACAACTCTCCTTGAGTGAGTGCAACCTTCTGCTGTTTTGGGTGTGTGACTGGATTGTGTTTGTGTGGATGTTAGTGCTTCCGTTGCATGTGCAGGTGACTCCAGGTGAGGTATGTCATGTTGTTGTATGTGGCCCAATGTGTATATCTGTGGATCTGGCCGATGTATATAAGATCAGGTAGTTTGATAGTCCAGCGTTGGCAGTAATGCAGGGACGTGGCTGCGGTGGTCAGCACGTCCCTGGTCTGGTGGTTAGCCGACACGTCCCTTATCGGGCTGCTGTGTTGCAACGTGGGAAGGGGACGTGGCTGTCGTATCAGTGCGTCCCTGGCAGGGCTGCGTAGTGTCTCACGTGGTCCACCGTTGGAATATTTATATATTCATAGTTGTTCTGGTTTGCTTACAGGTTCACTTCGCCACCTCCAGAGTAGCCTACGCGGAAGCAGTTATCCGGGGCGGGATATTTATTATATTTTATTTATGTTTATAGTCGCTTTATATTTACATTGAAATATATTATTTACTTAATTATCCTTTATAGTTGTTTTGTTTGATTACGGAGTGTTTCAGGTATCATTAATAAAAGCTTCCTAACACTCGTCACATTTTTTATGGCTTGTTCTAATAGTTCGCTCACATCTACCAACTTTTATTTTTTGACGCAATTTTATTTTTTATTGGGCCGAAACTAATTCGATCGGATTTAATTCTAACTGATATGGTGGTAATCTTAAGACGATTTTATTATTTTTTTGGCCATTTCATCAGTAACATATAAATTATACTTTTCTTTGTGAAGACGAATTAAATAAAGATCAGACCGAACCATATCTGCGTTAAACTTTATATCTTTGGATATCAACCATTGCTGCATGTCCAGTTTCCTTAGCGAACTGGTAGGAATTTTTTTCCAATTTACGGCTGTGATAGGATGCATTATCCATTACGATCACTGCTCCGTCAGGAATTTTTAAAAGTATCTTGCTAAACCAGTCCTCAAACACTGTGGCATTCATTTCCTCGTGATAATCAGTAGCCTTTTTACTTTCAAAAAGTAAAAGTCCTTCATCAACAAATCCATGCTCAGATCCTACATGAAGAATTATGAGGCGTCGTCCTTTTCCGATAGGGTTTTTTAATCCCATAGTTAACCCTGCAACATACGCCTGTCTTCGGTTTTCAATATTGCAATCTAAACAAGCATTTTCTTTGGTATGCCCTTCATTTAGCCAAGTTTCATCCAAATAATAAATTAGTTGACCTTTCTTTCTATAATTTTGCATTGTAGTTAAATATCTACACCGCCATCTAATTATCTGAATTAAATAACTGAAGTTTATAATTACTGTTTCATAATAAATTAATAATATATGTATAATATATATAAATAAATTACTTTGTTTTATTTTCACGTGCTTTATTTTATACCAAAGCTACATGTTTCGTCAACCTTGTGACATCTTCAGGCAATAACAAAAACAACAAAACAATATTATACATTTACTAAACCTACTATAACAAACAATTAATATATAACTTAAAAGTTAAAAATAAATATAAATAAAAATCAAATAATACAATCAAATTTTATAACAAACAATTAAATAAAATAGAATTTTTAATTTCTAGTTCATTAATTAAATTAATTTTTTTTAAATGTTTAAAAACTTCTATTGCCTCCAGAATATCTAATTTAAAACATTTTTCACAGAAATGTAAAATTTTTAAACAATTAATATTATTTAGGAAATGGGTATTAGCTATAAGGTGTTTTGCAAAAGTGGAATTATATTTGCTTACTACTGTACTACCGTATAGAGTTAGAGAATCCTAGCCATTATAATATTAGTTCCTGCACATATCTAACAGTAAGACAAATATTTTTTATTGCCAGAATTATAATTTTTTGTACATATTTCAATACATAATAACGTTAAAAATCAACCAACCCGTGATTACATGCGTAAGATGTCCACATTTATACATTAATTTACAATACGTTTTTATAACATTATGATTAATTGCGTATATCTAATGTTCATGTTATATTTGTTTCTATTCTACATCAGAAAATAGTAACTTTACATTTTACGGCACAAATTTAACATTTCGAGCTATTTGTATAATAATTCTGTTATATATTAACTATAAAATATTAATTTATTATATTTAATTAATTAATAAAAATTACTTTGTTTTGCTACTTTTTAATTAAATATAATGAATTACTACAAAGTAGAGGAGAAAACTATTTCATACTTAATTTATTATGTTAAAAAAATCTGGTGTGGTCGCCACACTACTTTCTTATCCTCCATCTAAATTGGTACATATTTGACATTTCAAATGCGTATTTCTGTTAATATTTTGTCTTTGTTTTGTTTTCATAGTCATATACCGTGTGTCTCATGACGATCTACACATAGGAACGTTGCGCGCTCATTTGATTTTTAAATAAAAATATTAATCTGGTTGTTTTTGTTCTTCTTTTTTGTAATTGAAAATAAAAATAAAAATCAAATAATACAATCAAATTTTATAACAAACAATTAAATAAAATAGAATTTTTAATTTCTAGTTCATTAATTAAATTAATTTTTTTTAAATGTTTAAAAACTTCTATTGCCTCCAGAATATCTAATTTAAAACATTTTTCACAGAAATGTAAAATTTTTAAACAATTAATATTATTTACGAAATGGGTATTAGCTATAAGGTGTTTTGCAAAAGTGGAATTATATTTGCTTACTACTGTACTACCGTATAGAGTTAGAGAATCCTAGCCATTATAATATTAGTTCCTGCACATATCTAACAGTAAGACAAATATTTTTTATTGCCAGAATTATAATTTTTTGTACATATTTCAATACATAATAACGTTAAAAATCAACCAACCCGTGATTACATGCGTAAGATGTCCACATTTATACATTAATTTACAATACGTTTTTATAACATTATGATTAATTGCGTATATCTAATGTTCATGTTATATTTGTTTCTATTCTACATCAGAAAATAGTAACTTTACATTTTACGGCACAAATTTAACATTTCGAGCTATTTGTATAATAATTCTGTTATATATTAACTATAAAATATTAATTTATTATATTTAATTAATTAATAAAAATTACTTTGTTTTGCTACTTTTTAATTAAATATAATGAATTACTACAAAGTAGAGGAGAAAACTATTTCATACTTAATTTATTATGTTAAAAAAATCTGGTGTGGTCGCCACACTACTTTCTTATCCTCCATCTAAATTGGTACATATTTGACATTTCAAATGCGTATTTCTGTTAATATTTTGTCTTTGTTTTGTTTTCATAGTCATATACCGTGTGTCTCATGACGATCTACACATAGGAACGTTGCGCGCTCATTTGATTTTTAAATAAAAATATTAATCTGGTTGTTTTTGTTCTTCTTTTTTGTAATTGAAATGTCAATTTGACGTTTAAATTCGTTGAAAATGTACTATTACATCGAATATGTTACAAAATTATACTAGAATATCAAATAAAATAAAATAGTAAGTATAAAATTAACAATTATACTGTCTAGTTTGTAAAAAACGAAAACGATCGAATTAATATTTCACGATCAAGAGCGTATGCAACGTTCCTATGTGTAGATCGTCATGAGACACACGGTATATTGTAATTACATGCCAATATATAAATACATTTTACTCAAAATTGGATAAAGATAGAACAAAAATGCATAGAACATTTTTTCTTAAGCTTATTGTTTCCTATAACTTTTATTTCTAAACTTTTTCCATATCCCTTTTAGGTTTTCCAATAATTTGGAATGTACGATTTTGGTGTTTAGTAAACTTCCTCTTCCGGTTGTGCGATTATGCTAGAAATCTAATCAGCTTTTCATATAATAGACCATAAAATAGACCTTTAAATACGAAGTTTCATTGTTCTGTCCTTGCTCGTTTTGAAGATAATGAACATACAGACACACATCCACACACACAGACGTCATTGCGAAAATAGTCAAAACGTATTCAGGGGACCTCAAAACATGTATTTCCATCAAAATCTCGCAATCGAAATTTTTCATGATTCCTATACTTCCTTTATACTATGTATAAGAAAGTAAAAAGTACCGATGCCCGGTAGTACTTGTTTGATTAAAGTCTATAGAATTTTTAATTACAATACAATCTCCGTTACATTATTTACTAGTGCTGGGCATAATCGGTATATTTCAATAATCGAATGAATCGAAATAATCGTTTCAAAGAATCGAATGATCATTCGATTAAACGAATGCTCATTCATTGCAATTATGAATGATCATTAATTTAATCAATTATCAATGATTTGATAAGCAATAGTACATTAGTTTTCATGGTTGTAGCGCGATTATGAATGATAATCAAAATATTTCGATTATGTCTGAATGAATAATCGTTCATTCTGTATATTTTCGAAATAATCAAATGAAAATATTTAGAAGTTTTCATTTTTGCCGCTAAGTATAGAAATATATTAATTAATTAATATATTTGTATACTTACCTACAAAAAATAGAAACTTCTAAATATTTTCTTTAAATTATTATTCATTCGATCATAATCAAAATATTTCGATTATCATTCATAATCGCCCAACACTATACTTCATTATTATTATTTATTATTGTTAATAAAATTATGAGAAAAATAATAACAAATAATCTGAATCAACCGGCAAATTGATTTATTGCCTTCTGATTGAAAGGATTCAGGAATGAGTTGTGAAATAATGAAGATTAAATCTTCCGAATTGGTAATGAATGTGAATAATAAAATATCATACACTTTATCTGTATTAATAACTTAACATATTTCTGTTTAAAAAAACAATATAGTCCAAAATTTTGGCAGAGAGCCTGTTCGTCCTGGAATTTGTGATGATCCCAGTTTTAGAAAAGATTCTTTCCGAAGGCACAGATGTATCGGTGCACAGAAATATTTTTCATGCATTTTGTATAATTCAGGAAACAAGGCTATATTTTCTGACCAAAAATCAAGTGGCTTGGAAGAACGAAGTATGTTTGGTATTGATAAATACTGCTTAACCGGTATAATCGCTTTTGTTGTTGGGGAAGCAATGTTGACGTTATTTGAGTCGGCGACTTTTTTATCCAAATATTCCCACAACATGTCAGTGTCAGAAGAATCGTCAGACGCGACTCTAACTTCGTCTACAGCAGCCGTAGGTTTACATGAGGCTTCTGCAATAATACCCCCGAGTTCTTCCAGTACCCATTTTTCGGCACTATCTGCAAGTTCTTTGGACCCAAATCCTTGTTGTTTGTAACGAGGATCTAAGAATGTGGCCTTTGCTGATATTTTGTCTCGTTCGTAACTTCCGAATCGTCTTTAAATAATGGTAAGCAAATCACCTTTTAGTTTGTTACCAATATTTGTCACACAGTTTATGTTATTCCCCGAGTATTGAAGACCACGTATAAGGGGTATTATTGAAGACAATGTGACATTTTTCCCCGGACAAAAATGTTGTCATTAGGTCAAGTAGTTTCAGCAAGGAGACGCAATTTTCTATTACCAGCCATTCGTCTGCGTCTAGTATCTGAGTAGCCTTTTGCAAACTAGACATCACAACAGAAATTGGAACCTTAATGTCGATCAATCGTTGTAGCATTTATAGGTAGAGTTCCAGCAAGTTGCTACATCTTGCTTTACTTTTAACTGAGCAGTATTCATTTGCTGTTTCTTTTGATAGATTTTTCGGCAGCAAGAGCATATTTTAAATGTTCTACGATTAAGATATCATCAAGCTCCATCGTTTAGAGTTAGATTGTCTTTCGCTGATAAATTTAATATATGTGCAACTCACGGGTATTGATGTTTATGTAAATGTTCGTTTATTGCCGATTTTACATTTGCACCACTGTCCGAAACCACAGTAACGATTTTTTGAGTAATTTTCTACTTATTAAAAATGTCTAATGCCCGGTTTCTCAGTCGAGGTTTAAACCGAGAATAAACTGATTCAGATCAGATCGCGGCTCAAGTGTTTCTAGAACAAGAATCAAGCTGATTCTCGGTTTAAACCGCCGCTCAACTTGATTCGTGGATATCGGCGAATCAAATATTTGATTCTCGAATCAAGAGCTGTCACTTCAAAATTATAAACTGATTTTTTCAGAAAAATATAATAGATACAGTAAAAGAACAATAATAAAATACAAATTAACATATGTAAGTACATTTTGAAGTATTTTTTCATGCGAAATATAGTTTATTTCAATAAATATAAGCAAATGTCACTTTGTCGTAAGGATTTGAAAATCAGCCGGTATCACTTCAAATTTATAAATTGAAATTTTATAGTTAAAAATAATATAATAACTAAAGTTACACTATTCGAATAATAACTAATATATGCAAGATTGATTTAGAGTAGTTCTAAATAATATTACGTTTATTTTTTAATAATTGATGCAGAATATCACATTGATGTACTGTGTATGTCGGTGAAGTTGACAGCCGATTTCTGGCAGCCGATAACATGTGAACAGATCACGCGCTAGGTGTAACCATGACCTACGCGATCCTGAAATAATACATATTTACGTATTTCCAGCAAAAGAAATGTATAATATATAAAATATTGATTGTAAAATATTGTAAGTACGTTTTAAAGATTATCATAAATAAAACATATCAAACAAAATGCAATTTAACCATAATTGAAAACTAATCCAATAAGGCGCGAAATACAAAGGTTAAAACGAACCTTACAAGCAATAACAATAATAACATAGATACCAGTTCTTTTTACATTACCAAATTTTATATGCAACATCCTCACATACACCAGTGATGCACAACCTTTTATGTATGAAGGGCCGCATACAACATCAATTTTGAGTCGGGGGCCGCATATAACTCCGTTTTTGGGTCGAAGGCCGCAAAAGATATTTTTTACCCTATTTTTGTCGTTTTTGGCTGAGATTTTTCTTTTTTTTTAGCTTATTCTATTGTAAAAAATGCCCAAGCGGGCCGCAAAAATTTGAAAAAGGGCCGCAGGTTGTGCATCACTGACATACACCCCTCTCGCCCTGCACTATTAATTTTCCAATCAGAGTTCAAGGGGAGTGGGGGGAAATTATTTAATTGTCGTTGTTCATAACAGCCTGTAGTATACACCCCGATAACTTTTAAACCAGATTTTGTTACATTATGAAATTTTATATGGAACATCCCCACATACACCCCTCTCACCCTGCACTATTAATTTTTCAATCAGAGTTCAAGGGGAGCGGGGGAAAATTATTTGATTGTCGTTGTTCATAACAGCCTGTAGTATACACTCCCATAACTTTTAAACCAGATCTTGTTACATTATGAAATTTTTTATGAAACATCCCCACATACACCCCTCTCACTCAGCACTTTCAATCAGAGTTCAAGGGGAGCGGGGAGAAATTATTTTATCTGGAAGCCATGCCAGAGGTTTAATCTGTAGGGTATGCAATCCCGTTGTACACCCGAGCAATGTTGGTCGCTGAACACACTTACACTATATTTTAAAAATTTAAAAATTTGTATCAATAATAAGTATAATTCTTGACTTGACGTAACATGTCATGTTCGGATATGAACTAAAATGTTAAATTTTTGTTTTAGTTTAAATATATTTAAAATACAAATAAGAACAATATACTAGTAAATTCTTTTTAAATCATTTGTTGGCCCTGAAAAGGGCTGATTGCAGGGTGTCTCTTTCATTCGGGAATAGCTGAAACAATGTATAAAATATAATATAGAAGTTTCGTATAAAACAAAAACTTACCAGGACGTAGGTTTTCAATCAAAAATCTTTTAATTACATTAAAACCCGTGATGTTAAAGTGGATCCCGTCGCGTCTTGGCGGAAGATGCCGACGCGCCAGGGGTTGTGTGTAGAACCTGCAAACCTAATTTTAGTATATATTGTATTAACGTAGTGTATTTCATACATACTTTTCAAAAAACTCCTCCCTTACATGCCCATCTGCACACACAAATTCTTTGTGCAGATCAAGAATTTGCACTCCTGGGTTTTTTTCTGGAAATTTTAATTACGTACAGTTTAAAATTTTTTTTGTAGGGAATAAAGGGCCTGCTACCATAGTAATGGGAAAGGTGTGATGTTATGTATGTATGTATATATTTATTATAAATATTTTGGTCGGTTTTACCTGGTAATTTCTTAATTGCTTCATTAATCTGATGCACTCTGTGTTTTATTTTAGGTGTTGACAATGCTGGCACAGGCGGGATTGTCAGCCAGACAATATTTCTATTGCCCAGCATTGCCAACAACCCCCGCAACGCAATTTTAAATTGCTTAACATTCATCATCTGGAATGGAACATTAGTAATTTATAAATTATAGTTAACTATCATCCAAATACTGATATATCATGTATCTTACTCTTTTCACGTCGTTCGTCCCAATACATATTATAACATTCTTGCCAATGACATCTATTTTTCTACTCATTCTGCGGCTAAGCTGCCGAATCTTTTGGCCGCTCACACACAGCCGCACTTGAGCACAACCTTGTTCTGCAATATTATTCCAAAATAAATGTAAATAATTAAAACAAATAAATGAAACCAAACAGACGCAATTGTCTGATTTTTTTTTTCTGAACGGGAGTTTTTGGTCTCGGACAAGTAAGTTCTACTGCGGTAGAAGTAGAAGCCTTTGCTGCTTGTCCAGGAGACAGTGGCCTCTCAGCCTCAACTTCAGTTTGACGTTTATTGTGTGATTGTGAACGAGTTCGTTCCTTATTATAATATATGTTGGGCGATTATGAATGATATAATCGAAATATTTTGATTATGGCCCAACATTAATAAAGAATACCAGTAAATATTACATTCATTTTATATATTAATTAATTACTATACTTATATACTTACCAATAAAAAATAAACTTCTCAATATTTTCTTTCAATTTATCCGATAACGTAATTGATTATTCGATTATTTCGATAACATAATCAAATGATGGCTTATACGGCCATAATCGAAATATTTCGACTATATCATTCATAATCGCCCAACACTATTATTTACACAATATACCCATATGCAGATTCTTCTGTTAATCTAAAATACAGCGCCGGATTTCGGTACCGACTAGCACGGTCTGTGCGTCATTGGAATGTGAAGTGGCAGTGTGAAGGACACCCCTAAAAACGCATCATCAAGTATATAGATTATAGAATATCACAAATTGATAAAGCAAAAACACATGCTTTGTTTACGCAAAACGATTTGGTTTATTTTGTATCCTTCGCCAAAATAATTAAGTCCGGCCGTGTTGAAATAACGTAAGTAGTATAGTAATAGAATTGATATGATAACGAACCTGTTCAATCCAGTTTCATAATTCCTGGAAATTGATTACGCAATATTGCGTCATTCCTAGAATTTTTCCATGTTTACAGACTTGTTCAAACCTGTCATAATTCCTGGAATTGATTGCGCAAGTATTTTTAGCAACTTTTGTATAAATTGTAACATACAATTGTACAGCCTTGCTAGGCAGTGACGGTGATGGAAAGCAGTCGTGGGTTTGAAGCAAACGTGGCTAACAGGAGAGGACAGTAGCACACACACAACATACAAAAAAAAAACCATCAAACTCCAAAAGTAACAAAATGGAATTTATTTCGTTTGTTAACAAATAAAGAGAAACAAAAATACTTATATTTTGCAAGACAAAATTGGGCGCCACCTGCCTTACAGTTAAATCTTGTTCCTGTGGAGAAGGCAGGGCCTCCAATCAGGGGGTACGGTGTCCGAGAGTCCGGCCGTGCGTGCACCTGTGACGACGGAAGTTTCGGAGCAGGCGGCTCCCTCTGGTGGAAAATGTACGTAGTGGTTATAGCGTACTGGTTCCCCAGGGGTAGGTCCTTCCTGTCTGCTCGTCAACGCTCACTCGGCGCAGTGTTGGTGGGGCTCTCGGTTGGACGCGGCCGGAGTAGCCTGCCAGTGCCTAGTATCTATCCAGGACAAGCCTGTTACAGGTAACTCGTGCTGCCTCCAAACGACTCGTACAGCTTACACACAATTTCAACATGAGAAAAAAAATATAAGTAAACAGCTACCTGCCCTACGGGAGCCAAAAGATAAATATTACAATGATTTTCACGTATCACTGCGTGCAAATCACGCAAAGGAATAGAAAAAAGAATTACAGCGTACAGGCGCAAGAGCAATATACAAATTGACAGCGCACAGGCGCAAGAGCAAAATACAAAAATGTACAAAAATAGAATAGACGTAACTGACCTGACTGACGGAACTGCAGTATTACCAAAATTAACAATAAGTAAGCATAGAGACTTCCAGACAGACTGCGTGACTGGTCAACAACTAGAAATAATCTTTTAATTTAAGGGGGGAAGACACAAAGGATCATGGTACAAATCACGTGCTGGACTTCGGTCTCGAACGTTGATTACGGCACTACATACAGGTTTAGCAGAACTACTGTGATTTTAAATTATTAGCAAATATGAAATATAATAGAAAAAAACCAAACCCTCAGGCAGGGTAGGGTAGGTAGGGTTCTACTTCCTCGAATGGAAGCGACAAAACCAAAATGTCTTCTCAAGGAAGAACTAAATACAAAATGGCGGATAGCTCAATGGCTACCGCACAACCAAAATCGTTTGAAGATTAACTCCGTACAAGACACTGGATTTTCTTACTCGAAAGTACTAAAAGTTCTGAAAACAGACCATTCCCACAATACGATGAATGGGCACAACAATCAAACTTAAAATAACGCTGGAGCGAAAATACTCACATCAAAACACACACCGCCTACGCGGCCGCGCTTGCCGAGCCTCGCGCCTGAGCAAAACTACTTTCACTCTATTCGCGATTCGAAATAGAGGCAACCACGGATATAATTTAACTCCGGATCACAGAAAAATCAGAAAAACAAGTTTCAACCTTACCACAAAATCCGCGGTGTAAAATTTCACCACATGCTACAGTGCACTCGTAAAAAAAAACTCAAATCAAAACACAACACAACCGTTCAGGTCAAACGCCGCTCGCCAAGAGAGCGATAATCTGTTTCACACGGAAAAATCTGACCGTTCAACTTTTCTCGCGCGAACCTACACGGACACGTGCCGATTTTGCCTGCAAGCGGTCACACTCAGTTGTACAGTGGCGCGCCAAAAATTGAAACGTTACAAAATGAAGGTTTGATAATCACATGCACTAAAAAAATAACATATTATTTCACAACAGGTGTACTGCTTGTGTTTGCTGCAAGTGAAAATTTTTTTATTGTTTATTTGCGGAAATTTGAAGTTTAATTCTTCAAACTTTTTTAATAGTAAAGTGTTCATTTGTATTGTTATATATGTATGGTTTATATGTGTGTTTCTTGCATTTTTCTATTTGTGCACGTGCAGTTCATAAGGCCTAGTTTTGCCTTTGATATCGGAGTAGTGTTAATTACACTGTAATTGCTGAACCAATTAAGTCAATTTGCGATTAGGCTGAGTTTCGTTATGGCCGGCTCAACTGTGTGTCCGAATTGCAACAAAACTGCGCAGACTGAGTTCAAAACCACCGATTACCAGCATCCATCCTGACATGGAGTCCATTATTTCTGAAATAAATGATAGAAATAGACGTGAGTCGAATATTATAATATCTGGTATTCCCGAGGCTGTTGACTTTAATAATAGAGTATTACAAATAATTACCAAAGTAGCCCCGAATGTTCCAAAAGATGACATCAAAGCCCATCAAATCGGCTTGTTAAAGTTAAACTCAGTAACACAGCCCGTACAGTCCTTCGAAGTGCTACCATTATGCGCTCGTTTCTTGATTTTTACGTAAATCCAGATCGCATACACATGCAAATGCAATATTTCAAAAAACTTAAAGCTGAGCTTGATTCCAGAAAGGCTGACGGAGAAAGTAATATCAGAATATCATGTGTCAACGGCATACCAAAAGTTGCTCAATTAAAAAACTAAAAACATGTTGAACTCTCTCTACTCAGTCTTACCCTCTCTCGACTACGATATTGTGGCTCTGACTGAAACTTGGCTCAGTGTTAGTGTGCTCAACGCGGAAATCAATGATGGCTCTTACAAATTGTACCGGCAAGATCGTAACTTTCAAGAATGTGGTCCTCTCCGCGGTGATGGTGTATTGTTACTGATATCAAACCGGTTAATTTCTGAAAGTGTGTCGTTAAGTGATTACACTGAATACATTCAGGTCAATGTTGATATTACATGTGCTAGAATATTTATAAATAATTGTTACTTATATGTATTTAATTTTTATATTCCACCTGCTTTGCGCTGTGACTTCTATGATAAGCTCTTTGAATTTTTTGAGTCACTGTCTTATTTGTATTCGAATAATTTCATTATTTTAAGCGACTTTAATATTGCTTCCCTCCTCTCCAATAATCAATCATCTATTGTTCATTCATTTAGTAATTGTTTGTATTTCTTCGATCTGTCTCAGTTTAATAATATTTGTAAATCTGATAATCACTTGCTTGATCTTGTCATCTCTAATAGTCCGTGTACTGTTGAGCGTGAATCATCTTCTATTCTATATAGAGAATACAACTCTCACTCTTGTCTTAGTATTAGTATTCATAAACTCGTTATAAAGAACAATATTAATGAATCTTATATAAGTTCCCCTAACTACAATTTCAAAAAAGCCGATTATGTAAAATTGTATTCATTTATCAATAGTTTCGACTGGAATATGCTTGCCGATTTTGCTGATGTCGATAAACAATGTGACTTTTTTATAATACTCTACGATATATTCCGCCAATGTGTTCCTCTCAAGACGTTCTTCAAACATAAATATCCCCCCTGGTTCTCTCTTGAAATAAAATTCGATATTAAAAATATCCGAACATCGCTTTTTACCATGAACGATACAAAAATCTCAGATCACAAATTAAATCTAATATTAAAATTTCATACTCTTCTTACGTTAGCACGTGCAAAAATTTTATTTCGTCCAATCCTTCCAAATTTTGGAGCTCTATTCAGGCTAAAAGAAATTGCTCTTCATTTCATTCTAAGATGACACTTAATAATTCTTCTTTCACTAACCCTTCCACCATTACGGATGCTTTTTGCCACTCATTTTGGCAGCGTTTTCACTCTCCCCTCTAATGATCCCATACCACCTCTGCGTATATATTCCCATAACACCATCACTTTTAATCATATCTCTCCTGAGGATATAGTTCTTGCTACTAGAAAATTTAAATCTTCTCTTTCTTGTGGTCCGGATTTGGTTCCTAGTGTAATCATTAAGGACTGCGCTACTCCATTTTCTATTGCTCTTTACCATATGTTCAACCTTTCTCTAAAAGCAAGTACTTTTAACTTTAACTGGAAACTCGCGCGCATAACTCCCATTTATAAGTCAGAAAATTCTTCTGAAATCTTCAATTATCGTCCAATAGCTATCCTTTCTAACTTCAGCAAAGTGTTTGAGAGTATTATCTATTCTGTGATTTACTCAGGCGTTCACAATCTTTTATCTTTTAATCAGCATGGTTTTGTAAAGTGTAGATCTACCATAAGTTCAGCACCACCGTTGGACTTTTCCCTCATTCCTGCAGCCGAAATAGTTATCTGTGAGAAGAAATTGAAGGAACTTAAAGCTCTACTTGACAGATTCGATGTGGACAATTATCAAAATGAATACGCACGCTTAGGGAGCCGTTTGACACACGTGCATAAACGTATAGCACGCATCACTGACGAGACAGTACGTCACGATTGCGCCCGCCTCAACAGAGATTGTGAACGATATCTACTGGACGTTAGATTCCGGTTCACCGCGGAAGCATCCGCCACCCTCTTGGCCGAGCAAGCAAACACGCCGCCTGAGTAGGATCAGGAAATCAACCCCGAAGCGACTCCTATCTCGGACGAGCCACCATCCACCGATACTGCTGTGTCGGAAACCATAAAAGTACGCCTGGCAAGAGCACTGGAACAAATATCAAGTAACCTCGCTTGCACACCTGCTCGTACTACAGCTACTAAGAAACACTTTCCCATCCATACGTGGAATATCACCTATGATGACGGACCTGGATTGTCGAACTTTCTCGAGCGTATCAACGAGTTAAGTTCTGCACGTGGAGTATCGAAACATCAACTATTCACATCCGCTGTTGAATTATTCTCCGGACACGCACTAACGTGGTTCCGAACGAACAAGAACACCGTACGTAGTTGGGATGAGTTGACAACCACACTCAGGCCAACTTTCCTGCCAGCAGACTACGACTGCAGCCTCTGGGACGAAATCCGTAACCGAACACAGGGCACCGAAGAGAAAGTATCCATTGTCATTGCCAGCATGGAAGGACTATTCAATCGACTGAGCAATCGACCTGCCGAGAGTGAACGGTTAATTTATATCCGCCGAAATATCCAGCCATACCTACAGCAGCGATTAGGAATTCAGACAATCTTCACGGTAGTAGAACTGGATCATACCTACCGCCAACTGGAAGATATACAGCAGCGCACGCAGCAATTCCGAGGACCCCCATCAGCAAGTCAAGCTATTGGGCCTGACCTGGCATACCACCGCCCTCGTACATCCACAAGAATTGCCGCACTCGAACCAGAACCCAACAGCGTTGAAGCCGTTAAACCAACGCAGCGTTTACCGTTACGATGTTGGAATTGTGACCAATCTGGCCATCGTTCAGCCAACTGCACCGCTGCGAAACGTATGCACTGCTACCGGTGTAGGAAACCACATGTGACCACACGGAACTGCCCCAAATGCTCGGGAAACGGGAATGTAGAGCACTGAATGGCCGCGACGTGTCTCACTCCTCAAATCCCGTCGCGACCAACGTTCTTACAAAAAACATGGCAGTGGTAAATTTTATTATATCGCACTTGGATGGCGACCAAAGACCGTATCTCGAAATTTCAATCTTAGGCATAACACTTTATGGCTTACTCGATTCAGGCGCATCGCTTTCCATTCTCGGTCAACAAGGCTGGGACTCACTGAAGCACCTCAATCTCCCGCGGGACACGACGGACAACCCACAATGCCGTGTAGCGAATGGAAAACTGTGCACCAGCCTTGGTTCGGTCACTCTACCCGTACTGTTGATGAGCAAAGTCAAGCTGATTCGATTCGTCATTGTCCCGGACATCTCTAGCGCGCTCATTTTGGGAATGGACTTCTGGCAAGCCATGGAGATCGTGCCGGACCTGAAGCGTGACGAGTGGAAGTTTTCCGTATTAGCACCAATTAGCAGCGAGTCAGGAATGAAGTCCCAGTCCGAACTCACCGCCAATGAACAACATCTGGCACACTTTCTGGATGATTAGTGGGGACGCATGAATACTTCGCTTGGGTGTACCAAGCTCGTCCAGCACTCCAACACCACCGATTCGTTGCCCATCAAGCCATGCTACTACCCCGTGTCTCCCGCGATGCAAAAGCATATCCATGCAGAACTTGATAATATGTTGGCTGATGGGATCATTGAACCCTCCCAAAGCACCTGGTCCTCACCCATTCTGATGGTGCCTAAGAAAGATGGATCCTATCGTTTTTGCGTCGATTATCGAAAGCTGAATCAAGTTACGAAAAAGGATGCATACCCAATCCCGTATGTGTCAGCGATCTTGGATCTTCTGCGCGGAGCTAAATATCTAAGCTCGCTAGACATCAAGTCTGCCTACTGGCAGATACCGGTAGACGAAGCCAGCAGAAGCTATACCGCCTTTACTGTTCCCGGCCGAGGGCTATTCCTCTTCCGGAGAATACCATTCGGGTTGATAAATGCCCCAGCAACCTGGCAGCGATTGATCGATGGTGTACTCGGACCTGACCTCGAACCTCACGTCTTCGTGTACCTTGATGATATTATTGTTATCTCGGAGGACTTCGACCAGCACCTGCAGATCCTACAGAAAATATTTGATCGCTTGATAGCAGCCAACTTAACCTTAAGCCAAGAAAAATGTCAGTTCTGCCGACCAGAGCTACGCTACCTCGGATATATAGTAGACAACCAGGGTCTCCGAGTGGACCCCGACAAGGTCAGTTCGATATTAAATATAGCGACTCCACACAGCGTCACCGAAGTCCGACGATTCCTTGGGATGGCATCGTGGTATCGTCGATTCATCCAGGACTTTTCCACGCTCAGTTCGCCTCTCACCGACTTTCTACACAAAAACCGTAAGTGGCACTGGACTGATGAATGTCAGCAAGCGTTTATACGGCTGAAAGAATGCCTCGTCTCCGCGCCCATTCTGACTTGTCCGGATTTCGAAAAACCATTCGTGGTGCAGACGGACGCAAGCGCGTATGGTCTCGGAGCAGTACTGAGCAGGAGCGGAACTACTCAACTACAGAACGTGAGTGTTTCGCTGTAGTTTGGGCTTTGGAGAAACTCCGTCCGTATCTGGAGGGCACCCATTTCACGGTCATCACCGACCACCCTTCCCTGCTCTGGCTCAACAACCTGAAGGACCCCTCCGGCAGACTGTGTCGCTGGGCTGTGCGACTACAACAGCACAACTTTAATATATTACACAGAAAAGGGAAAGACCATATGGTACCTGACTGCCTGTCGCGTGCTGTTTAAATCACGGACGCGTTGAATACTCCACGTGCAGCACCCGTCCATGATGACGAGCCAACCACCGACAAATGGTACTCTACCCTTATTCAGAAAATCTCAGTTACACCTCGTAAATATCCTCAATGGAGAGTCACGGATGGCAAACTATACAAATATGTTGGCACCAAGATCCCGGAGTTGATGGACGATCACGATACCTGGAAGCAAGTCGTGCCAAAGGACAAACGTACCGAAATATTGATACTTACGCATAACGTACCAACTACCGGACATCCCGGTGTGACGAAAACCGTACGCCAAGCTGCGTCAGACATTTTATTGGCCTAAAATGAAAGCAGACGTAGTGACACATGTCCAAAAATGTGTCACCTGTGCAGAACAGAAGGCGGTTCAGCAGTGTCCACCCGGCCTCATGGGTTCTCGACCCCGTGTATTTCGGCCTTTTCAGCTGATTAGCACGGATATCATTGGCCCTCTTCCTAGCTCAACAAAAGGATACAGGTTTATTTTAGTAGCCGCTGATTATTACAGTAAATTCGTCCTAACCTTCCCATTGAGAAATGCAACCGCCCAAGCCGTCACTCGTCACATGGAGAACGATATCTTCCTGCTCTTTGGTGTTCCGCAGTATTTGATATGTGACAACGGAGGGCAATTCAAAAGTGTGGACTTTCGGAACCTGTGCGACAAATATAAGGTATCGATATTATTCAATGCTCTGTATCACCCTCAGAACAACCCTTCTGAGAGAGTAAATCGTGTCATCAAGACAATGTTGTCGTCATACGTTAAAGAAAATCATCGCCGCTGGGATGTTTATCTTCCATCCGTTACTTGCGCAATCCGCACATTAGTCCACGAAGCAACAGGCTATACACCTTACTTTGTCAACTTTGGACGTGAGCACGTGTTGTCCGGAGAAGGATACCCAAAATCCACCACCATTCCGGATGAATACGATCGTGAGAATGTCGCTGAAAGAAGGATAGCAGGTTTCGCTCGAGTTCACGATAAAGGCCGGAACCGTTTAGATCATGCCTACAAACAAATTCGGACACAATACAACTTACGACGAAGACCCGTACAGTAGGACGTACCGTTTGGCGCAGAAATTTCGCTTTATCAAATGCCGCAGATCATTTCGGTAGTAAGCTAGCTCCAAAGTATATCGGCCCATTCATCATACAGAAAAAGCTTTCGAGTACAACGTATGAGCTTGGCGATCACAATGGAAAAGAACGAGGTATTTGGCACGTTAAAGATCTGAAGCCCGGACCAGATGATACCGACACTGACGATATTGCTGCTAACGATTAGATGAGGAAAAATTTACGAATTTTCCCTCATGGAAGTAGAGGGGAAATGTTACGATTATTTTGTCACTATTGCGTTTTGTATTCTTTTTGACGTTTTGTGTTCTTGTTATTGTTCCTTTGTGTCATTTTCGCCTTTTGTTATTAATCTGAAATACATTTTATTTAGTTCCGATCCCTTTGATTATCTAGAAGCATTTATAAATAATTTAAAGTCACATTTTCATAGTTTTCATTCGACTTACCGTTTAATTTAATTCAGGATATATGTTTTCAATTCCTCATGATAAGGTTAGCATCACATGTTTATTTGACATTACAATGAAGTTGACTAGCTTGTTCAATTATGATAGTTTAATGACAGACCGATTTACACCTAGTCACTAGCGTAAAGTATTTTATTTATTGTTTTGTATTGTCACGAGTAATTATATTCGAAGCATTTGTAAAGTTTATTCTCATTTAGTTGTGTAATTAATATCATTAATTTTTAGCTGACCCATATTTTGTCCCGTATTTCAGATTATTCTTCCGTTCTTTCGTGTAAACGTTCCTTATCGTCACCTTCACTAGGTCATAGTTTTGGCGCGAGTTTTTTTTATCTATCTTTCCTCGTCTTTCTTACTTAAGTGTAATGTTCTCGCTCGATGAACAGGCTGAAGGGCGTCGTTTCGGGTTCTTTTGTTTCAAGTCTTTTGTTAGAAAAAAAAGATAAGTAGTTTTCTGACCTTGCGAGAGCTCGCATCAAGGGCGTGGTTCGTTTTTGCGATTTTGAAAAGTTCTGTGTAAAGTTTTGCTTTTGTTTGTGAGCTACCCAATTGAGGGGGATTTTGTTTACACAAAACTTATTTGGTGCGAAATGGTACGTGCTACGTAATTTCGACCAGACACCCTTACGGGGATTTAAACGTGAGCCGAACCGCCCTAAGAGCGTCGCCGATTATTCAAGGACCCAGAGAGGACGTTGGTAGGGTTGCAGCCGATCCGTCACCCCCCGTATCTTACTCACCGAGCGCAGATCCCAAGGTGTAGCGTCACCCTGCCCAGCACCGATTCAGCGAGTCCCGACGAGTGAGGGAGAAAGCTAAGTGCCCTGGCTTCACCACGCTACCGTGTTTCTTTTTGTTTATTTGAGATCTGACTTTTTATTATTAGTTGTATTCATATTTCTCTTTATTTATCTAATTCTAGTTTTGTTTTATTTTGTTATTAATTTTGTTATAAGTCAATTAAATTCCCCAGTTATCTATGTATGTATGTTACTATGTTAACAATACTTATATTTTGATTTTGAAGACCATTTAGCCTGTTACGTGCCCAGATGGGACATGAAACAACTGTCTTCACCAAGGGTGAAGTTGCCGGCCTCTCAGTGGAGACGGGGTGGTTTGAAGAGTAGAATTGGGCGCCACGTAATTCGCTGAGACCTTCACCGTACCAAATTACGCTGGTAGCTACGACAGTTGGTAACGAAATGGCGGCAACGGGAGCGTAAATAGGATAAGAAATAATAATCACGTTAAAGTTAAAGGTAAAATCTATATTGTATAATTGCAAAGTAAATGACCTGAAGGGTACTGACAAATTAAACTTAAATTACGCAAAGAAACAAAACATAAATGACCAAACGGTCCAAAGGAAAATAAACGGAAGCGCTCTAGCGGTGTTCAAACTAAAGTCGCGTATGGTCGGACGTGCGCGGCGCATGCGCCTAACCAACAACGTTGTGTACAAAAAAAATAAAATAGCATAGCCCTAGATCGATCTGGTTCACAATGAGTTAGGTCCACAAACGTGATACGGCGTCGACGACAAGCGACGAAACAAAATAAAATGAATAAATATAAAATCAACCACTAAACAACGTCCGTAAGCGCCACAATAAAAGAACAAAAGAACTGATTAACCTAATTATTATACACAATGACTTACAACTAGACTATAACTCGCATGGAGTATACACAAATGAGATATTTAATTATGAAAACGGCTGTTCGATACCAGCAAAAAGAATAGATATATTACAATTGGGATTAATAATTGTAAAACAATTAACACAAAGGGAGTGGGAGACATAAGACTTAGCTGTTGCCGGTCGTGACTCGCTCAGCGCACATGGACGGCGTTGGCCTCGCGACGCTTCGCACGGAAGGCGCCTGGAGTCGTCAGGATGGAAATAGACACCGGTTGGCGGGCGTCTTCGCCTGATGAAACAAATGGCTCCTGCACTGAGAATGATGTGCACGTGGTAACGTACCCGGGATGCATCAGATCCCCGTAAGGGTAGTCCGCCGGAGACAAAAAGGTACACTTAAGTTCTCCACAACGGATAGATATTGCGCTCAAATCCCCACTAAGGGTAGCTCAGCTCGAGCAGAATTAGCGGTAAATATCTTTGTCGCACCAATGGATACGCCCCTCGCTTTTTCACCACTCAAGGTCGGAACACCTCGTAAATCAACTTTTCACCGTCAAGACCAAACAACAAGTGCCTTAAGTCAAAACGAAACTCTGCTTACTTAAAATAAGTAAAGAAGAAGGAAAACTTCCGATAAATCGGAAAACAAAGAAAGTAGATCATACGATTGCGCCAAGAAGACAAGTGACGCCAAGGTCGACATTAAGAAACATTTACACAAGACAACAAGGGAATAATCTGAAATACAGGCGAAATAAACTATTACTATGAATTTAGTTACGCATTTATTTATGAAACCCAACTCCCATGAATTTATGAATATTATTAAAAACAGTTAAAATACTTAAATTATTCAAATGATTTATTTTTGTCTATACGGAACAATAGAAAATACGCTACATTATGCAATGGTTAGGTATAAACGGGTCTGATATTAAATACTAATTGCACGTACAAGCTAAGCAACTTCATTATTGTGCTTGTCAAATTGAAAGCTAACCTAAGATGAATATTGAAAGAAAAATATATATATTATACTGGAATTAAACGGGTAAGTGAACTAAATTTATTTCAAACTTGAATCTAAATCTTATATTTTAATCACGATATCTCTGATGGAGTGGGAATAAAGAAACAACTATGCATTTCAGATGACACGACATACACATGGGGACAAATGAAGGACAGTGGGATACACAAAACAGAGCAGAAGGGAAACAAGACAATTAGAAAATAAATCGTAACAAGCCTTATCGCATTTAGTTATTATTGTGTTGTATGATTTTGTTTATTCGTTTGTCGCCACCCGGATGTTCGCCATATTGACTATATTTCCTTTTGTAATTCACTTCGCGCCTGCGCCGTATCGCATTCGTATCCCCACCACTCTGTGAACCGACGTTGTACAACCTAGGGCCCTCTACATTATTTGTTACCAGTAACCAACGTACGTTATTTTGCTCTTGTTACGTAATAAACGAAATCATAACGATCGAAGTTACAGAATCTCACTACTGGTCTGTGGTGGGATTCTGTAACTCATAACAAGAGCAAATAACCGTTGGATACGTTACGTAACGAGAGTGATTTGGTTGGACGCATGCGCCACGCACGCCTGCATTTTGGTTATACAAGCTTTTTATTTACATCCGTGTTGTTGATTTCATCCACGGTTATTTTGATTTCGCGGACATCCGATTGGAATCTGTTCTAAAAGCAACATTTTATACTGTATCATAATTATTTACATACATATTTTTCCCTTGTTGACACATATATTTTTTCTGCTTTAAACTATTTATTTCTTTATATTTAATTACATCTTTCATCAATATAATAGTTGTGTCACTTAAAACCGTAACGTACTTAATTTATTTTACTGGCTCTTGTATCATCCCTCACCCGTCCGTTGGTCGAGCATCGCCAAGTTATTTACTTTTGTCCGAATCACCATCGCAATTTGGCGCGGTGTAGTGTTCCGACAATAATTGCGTGGCGCCCAGATATTTGTTTTGAACCACCCCGTCTCCACTGAGAGCCGGCAACCTCATCCTTTGGCGAGGACAATTGTTCGTGTCCCATCTGGGCACACACCATCTATCCTCTACTCTTGATTCGAATAGTCAGGTAGACGTTGTGTATACAAATTTCTCTAAAGCTTTATATCGTATTGATCATGCTATTTTGATTCATAAACTTCATTTCTATTCATTTTTTCATCCTTTAATATCCGTACTATCTTCTTACCTTAATAACCGACTTCTATTTGTTCATCTCCAGGGTGCTAACCCTGAATTATTTCACGCCTCTTCTGGTGTTCCACAAGGCTCTAATCTTGAACCACTTCTTTTCCATCTTTTCATTAACGATATCACTTTCGCTGTCTCTCATAATAAACTTTTGTTTGCCGATGATCTTAAAATTTTTAAATCTGTTTCCACTCTTGACGACTCTATTTCCTTGCAAACTAATTTTAATAAATTACATGATTAGTGCTCAAAAAATAATTTATATTTCAATCTCTCTAAATGCAAAATTCTTTCTTTCACTCGTAAATATGTTACTTTAATTTATAACTATAAAATCTCTAATAATATTATTGAACGTGTAGATGAAATTGTTGATTTAGGTGTTACCGTTGGCAAAAAACTAACTTTCAGTCTCCATATTTCGAAAACTGTTAATTCTGCTAAGAAAATGCTTGGTTTTATTATTAGAAATACGCGATCTTTTCACAACCTATAACCTATTAAGTCTTTATACTATTTATTTGTCCGATATAATATTATAATAAGAATATTGCTCCTTAATTTGGAACCCCCTTTATACCTACCAAATCAACGTTATTGAAAAAGTTCAAAAGAAATTTGTTAAATATATGTATTTTAAACTTATGAACTATTATCCTAGTAACACCCTTTCGTATGAAACATTATTAGAAATATTAGTCATCCGTAGAACTTCCTTATCTCTACGTCACCTTCATAAACTTATTAATTATAACATCGATGATCCTCTATCCTTAAGCTTTATTAATATAAATATTCCTCGGTTCAATACCAGACTTACTAATACTATTTATTTGTCCAATGCGCGTACCAACATTTTCTTTAAATCCCCGATTAACCGAATGTGCATCAATTATCACTCTCAGCAGCATCGGCTTGACATCTTCATGTCTCATCTTTAATGTATATTGTAAATATTTTGTAACCGTTTTGTACGCATGGCTTTATCTACTTGTTTTTTTTGTATTTTTCATAATTGGGATGTTTCCTGTGAAACAGTTGTATTTAAATAAATAAATAAATATTGTATCGGGCGTTCATGATGGAAAAAGAAATAAGTGAAACCAGCTCTTCGCTAAACAAACATTTACACGTCTAACAAATAAATCCGGTGAACTAAATACCTGGATGAGTGAAATAATTATAAACGCGTATAGACGTGGTCGTCGATTGCCCAACGAAATCTCGAGCCTCTGTCAATAGTATCAATGAATCACGCGTACCAGCCCGACAGGACAACGTTCATTGTTGGAATTGTCGAAAATCCGGACATTTTTACTCGGCTTGTCGAGCCCCGAGGACCAAATTCTGTTATTCTTGTGGTACCTGTAACCATACGAAAGCCTCATGTCCGAAATGCAACCAACAGACAAAAAACTAGTTGCGGGTCGGAAATTTTTGAACCGAACATCCCCCACTCCCGAGCAACTCAAGGTTCAAAGTCAACAATGGGAAGCATGGCTGGCCACTATAAGTGACACTCTCATTACCCATCAAATTAGGAAACAAAGTTCAATTTATCGAAGCCATGATTGTACTAGACTTACCGCATGAACTTATTTTAGGCGTCGATTTTTGGCGCCAAATGAAACTACTTCCTGACCTGTCGACTGGTTCATGGACCTTCATTGACTCCCTAGCACACGAACCCCCGGATGTATTACTTGATGAGACCAATTTAACGCCAGATGAGAAAACCATATTAACGAAACTAGTCGCGAAACATTTTAATACAATGCGAAATAAATTAGGATGTACTACGTTAGTACAACATGAAATAACGACACAAGCAACACCAATAAAACAACGATATTACCCAGTCAACCCTAAGGTACAAATACACTTAGACCATGAACTAGATCAAATGTTAACAGCCGGTATCGTGGAACCATCCAACAGCCCTTGGTCCAGCCCTGTACTGCTCGTTCGAAAACCTAACGGAACCTTTCGCTTTGTAGTCGACTATCGAAAACTAAACGCAGTCACTAAACGCGACGCATACCCCCTTCCGTACGTAAACTCCATCTTAGACAAACTACGAAACTCACGGTATCTCAGTTCAATTGATCTAAAATCGGCCTATTGGCAGATTCCCGTTGCCCCAGACAGCAAAGAGAAGATCGCGTTCACAGTTCCGGGACGCGGACTATATCAATTCAACAGAATGCCCTTCGGTTTACACAATTCCCCTGCTACCTAGCAACGCTTGATGGACAATATGTTTGGCCCATCCTTCGAGCCATACGTTTTCATGTACCTGGACGACATCATAATCACCACCCCGACCTTTGAAAAATATATCGAAATTCTAAACGCTGTATTTAACAAAATTATAGACGCAGGTATGACAGTAAACAAAGAAAAGTATAGATTCTGTCGCTCAGAACTTCGCTACCTCGGTTATGTAGTTGACAAATCCGGTCTACATGTAGATCCAAACAAGGTTAAAGCTATACTCGACATACCGCCCCCGACGAACGTCTCCGAAGTATGACGCTTTGTAGGAGTAGCCTCGTGGTACCGCCGTTTCATTCCCAACTTTTCAACCATTATCGCCCCTTTAACTTCATTATTTCGTAAAGTCAAATCATGGAAATGGAATGAGAACTGTCATACGTCTTTTGATATGATCAAGGAACGACTAACGTGTGCACCCATTCTGACTTATCCCGACTATGACCTACCATTTTACGTGCATACCGATGCATCAGCCTACGGGATCGGCGCGGTACTCACCCAGATGGCCGGCGCTGAAGAACAGATAATCTGTTACATAAGTAGATCTCTATCGCGACAAGAACGTAATTATTCGACTACCGAACGCGAATGTTTAGCCGTGATTTTTGCTATTGAAAAACTTCGCTCTTATCTCGATGGTGTCACCTTCACTGTAGTCACTGATCACGCTTCACTTCTTTGGTTAAATAACATTTAAAGACCCGACCGGTCGCTTGGCTCGAGGGTCCGTACGACTACAAGGTTTCAATTTCAAAATACAACACCGTAAAGGCAAAGAACACTTGCTACCGGACCTACTCTCTCGTGCCGTACCCCTGCAAGTTGACTTCGTCACCGTAACCGGCGATTGTACTGATCCCTGGTATCGACAACTCAAAGAACAGATTTCTCAGCAACCACATCGTTTCCCCCGCTGGAAAATGGAGACTAATAAAATCTATAAACAAGTATTTTGCCGACTAACTCAGACCTCGGAATGGAGACTCGTGGTTCCGAAAGAACAACGACGTCAAGTTTTAACTCAATGTCATGACCAACCCACTGCCGGACATTTCGGGTGCTTTAAAACCATAAATCGTGTTTGCTCGCTGTACTATTAATAAATGTCGCACTTGCCAAATTCAGAAACCAATACAACGAAAAGTTTGTGGACTCATGGGAAAACGCCCCTCCGTCACCCAACCTTGGCAATTAATTTCCACGGATCTAATGGAATTTCCACGGATCTAATGGAATTTCCACGTTCTACTAAAGGCCACGCATATCTATTAGTTGTTTCCGATTATTTTTCTAAATACGTCACCCTCTTCCCGTTACGTCAAGCCATCGCCTCCAAGATATCACACTTGATAGAGAAACATATCTTCCTCGTGTACGGAGTTCCACAGTTTCTTATTTGTGACAATGGAAAGCAGTTCATTAGCAAAAAATTCAAACAAGTTATGAATGAATACCAGGTCAAAATTTTGTATAACGCTAATTATCATCCCCAAAACAACGAACGCGTCAACCGAGTAGTCAAAACCCTGATAAGAACGTATCTCCGCGATAATCACCGTCTCTGGGACCAATTCCTCCCCGAATTGACCTGTGCTATAAACACGAGTGTCCACGAAGTCATCAACCATACCCCATACTCCGTTAATTTCGGTCGAGAACACATTTTATCCGGAGCTCAATACAAACCCGACGCAGAACCCCATAACGAAATACCCCCAATAGACCGAACAACCAAACGTATTAATTTCGACCAGCTTTATTTAAAAATTCACGATGCTCTTAGGAAAGCCTATAACGTCAATAAACGATATTACGATTTACGACGTCGACCCCTCGAATTAGGTGAAGGACAGTTAGTACTGCGGAAGAATTATGTATTGTCTAAAGCCGCTGATTATTTTGCAGCTAAATTAGCCCCTAAATTTACCGGCCCCTTCATTGTAAAGAAAAAGTTATCGTCTACCACCTACCAATTAAAAGATGAGAATGGCCGCGATCACGGCACGTGGCACATCAAGGACCTGAAACCCTATACCGAGACTTAAACCATCGTATAACTACCCTATCTCTGTCAGTGACCTCCATCCTCACAGACTCCCGTCGGTTGGCGCTTGAATTTGCTTCCTTCTTGCTCTCACTCGAGGTTCACTTCCTTCTAGTAAGAGGGGGATTTGTAACGGAACTTTTTTTATACTTGCCGCTTCTGTGTTTGGGCATCGACGGAAGTAGATAACGTCAATACAATTCACACCGACAGGTAATGATAAGGTTAATTAAGTTATAATTAAGACCAGGTAGTGCACGGCCGAATAGAACAAAGAGTCGAATAAGTGTTGTTCAAGAGAGCAGACGTAGTTAAAGTTTTGTCCAAGAAAAGAGTATAGTGTAGAGTGCTGTGAGAGAGGTGATTTTGTATGTGCTTCGCTTCCTGTGCTTCACTCAACCATATCGTACGAGTGAACACAGATCACACCGTAACCCCGGTGGATTCCCGTGACGAGCTCATCAATCCCTCGCCTTGAGTGATTCGACTGGAACCAACTTCCCGAGTGGAACCTTCTGTACCGCCAGCCGAACTCACCACCCTCACGGTAGGGGATTCAGTGGACCACACCTCTGCATCTGAGTTATCATCTTTTCGGATAAGTATCATCTTTATTCTTTGTCCACGACCACGTGCTAAACGACGAGTTTCTGCTCGTAGTCAACTGACCAACGCCCTCTTGCCCAGTCGCACGTAGTTCGCGAAAACACCGCCCAAGTAAGTTCGCGAGTGATCGGTAAATCTCGACTACGACAGACACCATCAACACCGCCCAAGTAAGTTCGCGAGTGATCGGTAAATCTCGACTACGACAGACACCATCACCCCCCCACTTATTCAGCTCGGCCGATAACTTCACATTTCAATATCTGCATTTGTCGATACGAACTGACGTAACGATTGATATCGTGTATTATTGTAAACTCTGTTCTCTTGGCTCTTGTAATTAGAAATTAAGCCACATATTTGCTATTAGCTTAACGTCATTATTGTCATATATTGTCTCCCTACTGGTGGCCCACCAACACTGACAGCGCGAATTCGTTACGTCTTAATTGTACATGAGGACAGGATTGGGTTAGCACACCTGCACCATTTTCGTTTTATACTTTCGTAATCCGTGCTTTCATTGTTAGTGGCCCCCACCATTTCACTAGTCTGTAAGTAATTTAAGTCTTGTTCACGTTTATATTTTTATATATGTTATATTCTCTTTCTCTCTTGGTGAACCACACGCATTGACAGTTCGGCTACGTTACAACTCAATTGTACGTGAGGACAGAAGCGGGTTAGCCCCCCTGCATTATTTTCGGTTTATGCTCGTACGGACCCCGGACTGTCACTGTTAGTGGTCCCCACCATTTAACTAGTTTCTAAGCTAATTAAGATCGTTATTTGTGTGAGCTACATGTTTGTGGCGGGATATTGTGAATCTACTTTCGTCGCCTTTAACCCGAATACAAACCACGGTAAATTCAGTTCAAAATACGTCACATATGTTTCATTTCTTCTTCGAACGCCCAACCAACGATCCCGCCTATCGTGAACAATATTTTCCGCTACTTTTATCCCAACCAAAGTATCGTGGCGCCCACCACGAGCTCCCCGTTACCAGACCCACGCCGTACGCAAGCCGTACCCTCGCCGACTCGACTAGCTGGCTGTCGTTGCTCCTCAGCTGAAGAAGAAGGAGGTGGCAATATATATAATGTGTGTGTGTGTTTGTGTATGTATGTATGTATTTATTAATTGGCAAAATGCTTATTAATAAAAGCAGCACGAAATGTGTTGCCGCGAATATTATTCTGGGGTGGTGGCATTGGCATTCCATCTTCAATTTCTTCGTCAGACATTTCAGACTCTATATAAAAATTAATTAATAATTTAATTTATTTATTCAAAAGTGTGATAAAAGAATTGCAATTACCAGTATCACCATCGTTATCATCAAAATCTTTTTTTATGTTATAAATAACTGCCATTGCAGCTATAGCAGCTTTGGCAGTGTCCAGTGAAATGTTCAGACCGATTTGCAGGCTTCTGAACGTCGCTTTCCAATGCCCGAAGCAACGTTCGACGGTTAAACGGGTAGAAATATGGGATGCGTTGTACCGATTTTCCGCGCGCGTTTGCGGGTCCGTTAACGGCGTTTATAAGAAACTTCGGCATGGATAACCATCATCGCCCAAAAATAAACCTTGTATTGTAACATTCTACGATTTGATAAAATAACGTAATTATAACTCATTCATAACTTTGTTTAATGATTAACGGAAACTATATTACTTCAAACTTCCTTGCGAGTGTACACTCTTCCCATATTCTCGCGGCATGGGCACTACTTCACCATCGTGCATTTAAATCAATGATGCGATGGTTAGCATCACACACCACCTGTACATTCTGGGAGTACCAGCCCTTTCTATTACAATATAGCAAAGGTCTTGCGTAAAATTGATTTTTCAGCACATTGATGTTACGGGAAAAGTGCACAAACTGTTATAATTTCAATGCCAATGCCATCGAGACCCTACGTACAATTCGGCTGACCATGCAAATCATTTAAAAATAAATTGATTGAGGACTTACATTATTAAAAAACTCATAAATTAGGTTATAATAATATTCAATAAAATACAGTAACATATTTCATTTGTGCCTTAACCAACAACACTATTTTAAAACTATATTAATTAACGGCTAACAATGAACCACTATTAATGTAATATTAATAAGAAAAAACTAATAAACACTTCTATCACTTTTCTAATTGACCTTGCTGTTTGACATCCAGCACTGTTCAGCTTACTGGCTGACATAGTGGGGGGAGATGAATTGTATTAAGCGGGAATTTTTTGGTGGAAATTCAAGTATACATTCTTACCATTATCCTCCTGGTACATTCCTTTCGCATAAAAGCGTAATGCGGTAAGTACCTGCAATTCAACAGTTATGCAGTCTTGTCGACTTTGTGCCGGTTCAAGCATAACTCTTAGTATGCCCGTTATGTATCGTGCAGTATTCTTTTTTACCCGATATCGTTTAAATTCTAAATCCGTATAAACATTATACGGATCTGTATGGTCTCGATATATTTTTTTTTATTTCTTATACGCAAATTACGTACATTTCGAATATTTCGCAAATGACGTACGAACGCGGCAGCCATATTTAAACAAACAATTGGTGCGACTAAATTTCGCTACTAAAGTTAGGAGTCTCTTAGCCTAGTCGCGCCTAATCGCGACCATTTTAGTAGGCCTTAGTAGATTCCTCTAGTAGCCCTTAGTATCGAGCTGTGAATACCAGTCACTATATCTGTCGTGAAAATCGTCAATTTCGTATTGAACATTACAAACATTGACAGATGTAACCTTTTGTGCACAAATCTTTATGCACTATTTTAAAAGCAAATTCGCTCAAATTTCCTCAATTTTTCCACGCATCTTGATAGAGAATTTAGTGTAGATTACAAAAAAAAAAACATATTACAAACCGGAAATACCTACCGGAAATAGTGAAAAATTGCACCGCAAAATTGTTACTAATGACAACCACGTCAAAGATCCTATAAAAATGTATAATTTCCTACTTTTCCTTTGATAGAAACTTTCGAGTTTTCCGCTAAAATCTTTGCGTACTTCATTTTGGTCATAGTCCGAACTTGGTAATAATTTCCGGCCCTAAATAAGTGATTACGAATGATATAGTATTGGTGAAGCGCGCAGCGGGAGCAACGGGATCCTGTAACGTCCAATTCACAATCAACTATATTGATGTTTACGCAAAGAATGATATTATCGATGGCCAACGGGTGCAAGAAGATGAACCAATGCTGTCTCAAGAAGCAATCACCCAAGTACTTAGCGTGACAACGCAAGTCCAAGCAATATCTGTACAAACATCCGTGATGGCCCCACTTCATAGCATGCAACCAGATGTTGAAGAAGAATTGAAAGTATCGAGCAATGTAAACCAAATTATTCGCAAGACCAAGGGCAATATCGTGAATGAAGCTCATGAGCGCAAGGCAGAAGAGTTTGCTTGATTCTATCTGTTTCCCTATGGTGTCAATGGCTTGAACGAGGAGGGGAGACCTGTGAAAATAACTCCATTGGATTACTTCCAATAAAGAGTTCTGAGTAGTGATACAAGATCTCAACGCAACAACTATCTGTTCTATGCACTATAAATGTTTGAGTATCATAGAGTCAAGTCTACAATTGCTGCATACGGCAAGAAGATTGAGGGTCAAGATAGAATGATTGAAGATGTGCACCTCTACATTAAGAACTTGAGAGAATCAGCAGCATATTGGCAAACGGCTTTGAATGAATTGATAGCCCAAACTAGATGCCTTGGACCACCAACATACTTCATAACCTTCAGCTGTAATGATGTGCATTGGTTGGATATGCGAAAAGCTCTCTTAATTGCAGACGGAAGACCAGATGAGGATCCAAATGAGCTCGACATAATAGCAACGCAAAGATTGATTGAACAGTATCCAGTTATTGTAGGTCGGCACTTTATGGTTCGCGTCAATGCACTCATGAAATTCATGAGCAACAATCATGAGGTCTTTTCTGGACGGCTAAGGGACTTCTAGTGGCGATTAGAGTTCCAAAATCGCGGAAGTCCCCACCTTCACATGATTGTCTGGATTGAGAATCATCTATCATATGACACTGAAGAGGGAATTCGTCAACTTGATCAAGTGTGTACTTGTCAAATATCGGCTGAAGGTTCAGAACTGTATGAGTTAGTGACAAAACCACAGATTCATCGTCATACTGTATGAGTATGCAAGAAGAACCACACCGCAACAACGTGTCGGTTCAGTTTCCCAAGACCAGAATGTGCTCACTCATCAGATGACTTTATCCGTAGTGGAGGAAGAATATGTTTATTGAAGCGACGCACAGTGGTTCAAAATCCCAAAAAGCAGGCCAAAAGTCGAAATAAAAAGATTTTTTTTTAAAAACTTTTAACTATTGAAATAATTGTAGTGGTGCCTCTAGTATGTATTATGACCTTTAAAGAGGGGCAACAATCCCTACTTGGCTTAGGAATCCATTTTGTGCGTGAGCGTAAAGCGCGTCGCATTGTTAGTTCGTAACGCAACGAGAATTCATCAATTTCAAACGCTCATAGAATAGTGAAAAGTTGACCGATTTGGATTCTGAAAAATTGATTCTACTCCAGAAAATAAGTACAAATTAAATTTGTTATTCAAAATTTGTATTAACAATATATCTAATGGTAAACTAATAATAAAAGTAGTCGTATTTTTCTTGGTCACGTTCTTAAAAGTCGTGATAAAAAAAGCAGTAAGTCAAAAGTCTTGCCAGATCGTGCTCTGAAATCAAATAGAATCTGTTGATTAGACATTTCTTCAAAACATATTAAAAAAATTAGCTGCCGATAGCTGCCTATTTGGCTTCTGTTATACTTTTTATGCAATGATGTGTGAACGCGCTTCAATTCGCGCATATTCTACTTTTGAGTTTGTGTAATTTTTTGTTATGAACTGTTGATGCGAATTTAATAATAATAATAATTTGGGGTCAGATCGACGTAATATCTGGTTTGCAAAAACTTCAAAAACGACTAAAATCATTATCCCCACACGCGATTGAAATATTGATTCCACCTTCGGTTGCAGAATCAAGTCATCATATTTTTTCGAATAATACAAGCGATGATGGTGATGATGATAATGCAATGATTCTACACAACACTCATGAGATAGCGACTAAGAAATTTTAAAATTATTTAGAAATAAATGTACATTATCAATAATTTATTAATTTACATTATCATTGTAATAGTGATAAAGCCGCCATTTTTTTTTTTTAGATTTGGTTTTCGATTCGTAATCAGTGACCTTGAATACTCCTATATATAAATTTTAACCAAAATTAATTAACGCATTCAAGTTTTGGCCAGCTTTTTTGAGATTTGAAACCGCAATTTTGCGCTCCATCTTGTTTTATGAAAATTTGACCTGAGATTCGTAATCAGCAGCCTCGAAAACCCCTAAGTACCAAATTTCGTAAAGATTGGACGATGCCTTGTATTTTTGGCCGTTTTTTTGGGATTTGGAACCACTGTGCGACGTAAAGAAAACCGATGGATTAATAACTATAATCCAACACTTCTTAGACTGTGGCAAGGAAACATGGACATTCAACCATGCGGTTCGAATGAGGCTATAGCTTTCTACATAGCCAAGTACATATCAAAGGCAGAACCAACAGAACTCGATTCTGGTGTGGCACAAGCGATACGACACATACAGCGGGAAGAAACTAATGTATCTCGCAAGCTATTCAGAATCTGCATGAGAATAATGAAAGAACGTTAAGTCTCGGCATGCGAATGCGCTTTTCGGTTGTGTCAACTCAATCTTCGACAGAGTTCAAGAAAGTGCGTGTTCCTTAACACTCGAAAGCCTGAGCACAGGTACAAGGTGCTTAAATTCGACAGAGGTGGTCGAGCTACTGACTATTGCTCAAACATCTTCGAGAGATACGAGAAACATCTGACCTAGCACGCAGATTATGAATTCAATAACGTGAGCCTGCTTGAGTTTGCAATGCTGTTTGAACCATATTATGTGAAGCAACAGGATAATAGTGAAGAGTGCGTTGATCTGTATGAGTCCAATCTATCTACTAGAAGACGATTAATTTCACTTAATGACAACAGCAAATTGGTAGTTAGAAACGTTCATGCGGTCGTACGTGTGCCTTATTTCGTAGCAGCAACTGATCCGGAGAATTACTACTTTAGTCTACTTCTTCAATACATGCCATATCGCAGTGAAATCGAGTTGCTAGAAGAGTTTGATACAGCAAGAGCAGCATTCCTGGCAAGAGAACCACATCTCTGACAAACAAGCGAATATATGATAATTTACAGGGAACGTGACAGACAGTTTGAGAATGCGTTCAATCAAATCTATGCATTCGAAATACTCGAACAAGAACCATTTCAACAATATGTAGAGGAAGAAGTACCAGAACAGCACATGAATGACGACCAGTTTCAGACTGCCCAAAGGGCAATTAATACTGAACAAAGAGATGTATTCGTATACATTACACAAAACATCTTGTAACTGTTTCGGTTTCTTTGTTTCTCAGTCCGGGCCTGTCGCTCGGACATACTCCGGTGCGGATGGGTCTTCTTTGCGGAGCGATAGGCGAGACAGGTGGGCGCTGCAGAGAGCAAGTGTGCGAGTCGTGTTTTCTTTGATTTGTTGTTCATTTTGGTTTTGAATTATTTTGTGGACAAGTGAACGAAGTACGGTGGTAATGGTTACATTTTTCTAACTCACATCTACATACAAGTTAAGTATTTTGTACAATTCCTTTTCTATGTCCCATGCGGTCAGCACGTGCTTTGATGGGTATGGCTATATTTAGGTTGGATTATTTTGCACAATTCTCTTTGCTAGTCTGTTTATATACCCGGCAAATAAAATTACTTGTGTAACGGACTGTATATATGTATAAGCCCTAGATACGACCTGGTACGAGTACGTAGACCACGAGGCCGATGCGAGTGTGGTACGGAGTCCATCCATCCTGGACTGTCCAACCTCGGTTGGGCTGGCGCCCTGAAATAATAAGTGTCGAGGCTCGAGATAACCCAATTCCACGGACTCCGGAAGGTCACCGAGACGATCGCAGCCCTGACGCATCCAGCCACTACCAGGACTCTGCGCAAGTACCTGCAGTCTGTTAAGTTTCAATATGTTTGCTGTTTGCCAGTTTACTCAATTATTTATTTAGTATGTAATGGGCGCCCGATGCCTAGTTAGATATAAGTTTCGTAGTTGTTCTCTTATTTATAAATATACTGGCTACATACAGATTTAGTGTACCATATTGCCTCGGCCAACAGCCCTAATCTGCTCCCTACTCCGCTGAGTTACCCGAAGGCCAGAAAATATCGTTACAATCTTACAAGGGGACATTGTCACGACCGGAACACGGATTAGGCTGAATTTTGTGACGATTGCCATCCCAAAAGCTACTAAAAAAAACTCCGCAGAACAACGAGACTGATGAGTGACAATAAAATAAATTTATTAATAATATAAGCTGTTTTTCATTTATTATTCATAATTAAAATATAAAAATAAACGACCGGAACACGGATTAGGCTGAATTTTGTGACGATTGCGATCCCAAAAGCTACTAAAAAAACTCCGCAGAACGACGAGACTGATGAGTGACAATAAAATAAATTTATTAATAATATAAGCTGTTTTTCATTTATTATTCATAATTAAAATATAAAAATAAAGACAACTTAGGCGGGAACCGTACCCAGACCGAGCGCGTGGTAGATAAGAGTCTTATCCTCTCGGCAACGCTGCACCAACTGTCAGCGTGCATTATAAACACTGCTATATTTTTAAAGCCTTTTTCTCGAAAAGGACAAAACGTTCCGCGCTTTTACTTTACCTAGAATCACTACTAGTGTCCACCTACTTCCTGGGAAGGAGTTACGAAACACGAGGAGCACTATCAAATTATAAAAAAAAAAATGGAATTATTTTTAAGAATATTGGGTGATCCTGGATTTCAAGAACGTGTTGGGGCAGACTTGGGAATCCATCAAAGTACTGTTTCCAAAGTAGTTAAAGAAGTCGCTGAGAAAGCAGTTGCAAAGAAAGAGACATGGGTACAGTTTCCTGTTACACACAATACAATCGAAGAAGCAAAACATGGATGGCATATGCCTAATGCAATTGGTGCGATTGACTCATGGAGTTACTGATGGAGAGTACACTAACACCAGTTTGTTGGCACGGGCGATGTCACCAAGTGCGGCGGGGAAATCACTGTGAAGGTTATGCATCCACCATATTGGTGTGTTCCACTATAACATTTGCCTTATTAACTTATTAAATAAGTTATCTCCATACGCAATAAAAACGGGAATACAATACAAAATTGGCAGATTTATTTCTTTCAAAATTATTAACAAAAGTTCACATTATATATACTTACTAATATTTGTTTTCTTTTATATTAGAAACCTTAAAACAAAACTAATTTGTTGAAAACATGTCTTCGTGATTGAATTTTATCCGCTGAATGTTTGGCAATAAAATGTAATCTAATTTTACAATAGTAATCAGCAACTGCTTTAACGAGAAGTAGTTGATGATTGTCTAGAGGATTTTGATCTAAACTATGTCTTTCTAAACTTGTAAAAAATGTCACATCTGTGTACATATTCATAAAAGATGTTACCAGGTAGAAATTTGTGAATTTTTTTAGCATATATTTTCCACCACTTAATTTTAATGCTATTCTTACAATTTTTCACATTTTTGACAAATATCAACATCTACGCTTGGATATATAAGTCCACCTCTATTTTTTCTAGTTATCAGTGTGTACATGTTATAATTGGATTTTTCTGTTTCTAAGACATATAAGCATTCTTCACATTTAATTTCTTGTTTCAAATGTTTAACCACAAAACCTGCCATTTAGATAACAATATATTCCGATACAATAGTTAGTTCTGAATATTGTGGTATGTAATCATGGTCCACTGTTTCCGTAACATTAAATTCATTTGTAATAAAAGTAATTCTATCTGTTGAACTATTAATTTGTTCAATAGGTGAACTAGAGCAGTGTAAAATGCTTATTTGTTCCAAAGGTACACAATTACCTCTTTCATTTTCTTTTATTTGGATATGGACTAGTATTTTCCTATACGCAGAACGAAATTGAAATGGTGTAGGTTTGTTACAACTTCCTCCGTGTCTTCGTATTACACCAAACAGTACCTCTAAATGATCTTGACTTAAGAGATTAGTAGAAATTGTGGCCAACAATTGTTCCTGATGACAATATTCTTGATACATACCCAGTAAACTGTCGATGCATATTATAAATCCAAAAATCCCGTTTTTCTTTTATGTTGAAGAATTGGAACATTTTCAACCCACATGTTTACAATACTTTCTCTTGCATATGAAAAAAATTGTCTTACTTCTAAATTATTTTTATTCAATGGTGCCTTGAATCCGTATTGAATTGGATTTTTCGTGTTCAATATATCGAATAAATTTTGAAGTTTGTTCACTTTCCGAAAAGTTTCCTAATTTTGTCTTCTCGATAAACGTCCACGGTGTCGGCAACTGAATTGCTAAATAATTGACTTGCAAGTTTAACTTTCATCTTCTGATTTTTATACTGTACATGTATTTTCTTTAATTTGTTTGCCAAGTGTATTCCTTCAAATTCTGAAGATTCTGAATAAACTTCCAAAAAATTGTTTTATTTTCCCATTGTATGTTTTTAAGATCTCCTAGAACATTTCTAACAAGTTTCAGCATATGACAGGGATCTAATATTACGTAAATATTTCCTGAAATATCAGGATGCTGGAAATGTGTTTTCAACGTATTAGGTCTATTCGCATCTAACTCGCATTCTAAGCTTCCAGCGGTAGCTAGATTTGTTGTTGTTCCGTCAAACGTTAATGCAACAACTTTGACGGCAGCGTCATTGGCTAATTTAATACAATTAAGTACTAAAGTTTCTTTTTTTTTCTACAGCTTTTACTGTATTACAAAGTAAGCCACAGGTATTTTCCAGTTTTCATTTATTGCGACTAAAAGAAAAACGAGCACACTTTTAGCTAACTCATTGGTATCCACTTCTATACCAATGCCCATATCTATCTAACCGAAGTAATTATATCCATCATAGTGACCTTCGCTATAAATTGCCATTTCATCCATTGCTAATGTGCAAAAAATTGGATTCGTACTATTTGAAGATTTTACTTTAATTGCTGCAAAGGCCTCTTCAGTAAATCCCGGATTACCATTTATGTTCTTGTACCAACGCACAGTGGTTTCAAATCCCAAAAAGCTGGCCAAAAGTAAAAAAAAAGTTTTTTTCTAGGGACTTTTAACTGCTGGATTTGTTGTATTGGTACCTCTAGTACGTATTATGAACATTAAGATGGAGCAACGGTCCATACCTCACTTGGGAATCCATTTTGTGCGTGAGCGGAGAACGTATCGCTTTGTTAATTCGTGACACAACGAGAAATTCATAAATTTCCAACGCGCATAGTTTAGTGATAAGTTGACCGATTTGAATTCTGAAAAATGGATTCTTCTCCGGAAAGTAAATACAATTTAAATTTGTTACTCAAAATTAATATTAACAATATATCAAATGGTAAATTAATAATAAAAATAGTACTATTTTTCTCGATCACGTTCTTAAAAGTCGTGATAAAAAAAAGCAATGTCAAAATTCTTGTCAGATCGTGCTCTGAAATTAAATAGAAGTTATTGATTAAACATTTCTTCAAAATATATCATAAAATTAGATGCCGATAGCTGCCTATTCAGTTTCTGTTAAAATTTTTATGTAATGATGTGTGAACGCGCTTCAATTCGCGCATATTCCACTTTCAGTTCTACGTAATTTTTGCTTATGAACTGTCCTTTATAACAATTTGATAATAATAATTCTTCTGACAATCTTATTTTTCAATCTTTACAGAACCTGCGACTAATACAGAAGATTTTTCTTTTACGAGAAAGGAAATTTTCGTATTTTTAAAAACGGCTTTAAATAAAAATATCAGCACGCTTAATGACATTGTTGAAATAGAGGTGTCTAAAAAATCCAGGCGTCTATACATTTTGCCACAAAATGAAAAGGCTGTCATTGCTAAATTGGTATCGGAGTTTAGGAAAAAGTGAAAACAAGTTAACAGGACAGAAAAAATATTCTTTGAAAAATTCGATGTGTGGCTCAACGTTCCTGTATCTTTCAAAATTGAAATTAAACATACGGAGACTTCCACGAGCAAGACAATGGGACGTCCTTCTTCAGGTTGGGACGATTTAAGTGATAGGTCAAAACGAAGGAGGACAGAGAAGGTTCGAGAAGAACATAACGTTGAAACACTGGCCTACGGTACACAAATGAGTCTCTGCGCTACTGGAAAATTACAAGCTTCGAAGGTAGTTAAAGATGTAACAGTTGGCAGTCCATCAAAAGCATCAAAGTACCGCAAATCTATGCGACGCGTTACAGAAAATAAGCTATCTGGCAACGAAGCATTGTCACTTGTAATAGAAAATAAACTGTCTAGAAATCAGTACCAAGGAATACGTTTAGTAAGCGTAGAAAAAAATTGTAAATTGTACCCGCCTTATAAATCTGTCTTGGAATCTAAAAAAAAGTATTATCCTGAATATTCAAAAATTTCTGTAACTGAAAGTGGAGCCTCAGTTACACTGCACACTGCAAGCATTACTAAACCATACAGTTGAAAGAATATTAATGGTACAATCGGACGTTATTAAAAGTCTTCCTAAAAACAAAATTAGCAATTTCGAATTGATATACAAATGGGGATGCGTTGGCACTTTTGGCCAAAGCACTTACAAGCAAAAATTTTGCGCTGAAGACAGCAATAAATCGGATGCCAATATTTTCTTTATTTCACTGGTTCCCTTGCAAATCTTTGATAAAGATAATTCACATGTTATTATTTGGAAAAATCCACGTCCTTCGCCAAGATTTTGTCGCCCCATTAAAATTCAATTTTTGCAGGAAACTGCAGAAGCAACTAGGACAGAAGTTGATTGCATCAAAGCGCAAGAGCGCTAGTGCCTTAGTGCCCTTTCACACTATAATGGACGGACAACAAATTAACATCAATTTCAAACTTGCGATGACAATGGTGGACGGTAAAATATGTTATTCTATTACGAATACATCGTCAAGTATGCCTTGCTATCTTTGTCAAGCTACGTCAAAAGAATTTAATGATATCGACAAGATTTTGCAAAAGCCGATTAATGAAGATCACTTCGAATTCGGAATATCGTCGCTGCATGCCAGGATAATATTTTTTGAATGTTGCTTGCATCTAAGTTACAAATTGGAAATAAAAAAGGGGCAAGGTCGCAAGGAGGATAAAGAAAGTGTTGAGAGAAGAAAAAAATGTATACAACAATTTCGTGACAGATTAAGGCTTATTGTTGATCAACCGAAACAAGGCTATGGAAGTTCAAATGACGGAAATACTGCTCGACGTTTCTTTGAAAATTCTGAAATTTCTGCTTTAATAACGGGAATTGATGAAGAATTGATAAACCGATTTCATATTATATTGCATGTAATTTCTTGTGGTTTTAAAATCAATGTACAAAATTTCAAAACTATACTGAAGATACTGCCCGAAAATTTGTCGAACTCTATCCGTGATATTTCATGCCAACAGTGCATAAAATTCTGATTCACTGTCACAAAATTGTAGGTTCTTTGTTACTTCCTATCGGACAAATGTCTGAAGAAGCTCAGGAATCATGTAACAAGTACATTAAAAGATTCCGAGAAGATTTTGCCCGAAAATGTGACCGAATCAAAAACATCGAAGACGTTTTTTGCAGGCTTTTAGTAACTTCAGATCCACTGATATCTAGTTTGCGAAAACTTCCGCCAAAAAAACTTAAATCATTATTATCACACGCAATTGAACTATTGGTTCCACCTTCTGTTGCAGAATCAAGTCATATTTTTTCAAGCGATGATTGTGATGATAATAATGACAGTTATTCTACGCAACATTCATCAGATAGCGACTAAGAAATTTCAAAATTAGATGGAAATAAAAGTTTCGTTATCATTGTAATAGTGATACAGCCGCCATTTTGTTTTTAAAATCTAAATTTGACTTTAAATTCGCAATCAGCGAATTCGAAAACCCCCGAGTATCTAATTACGTAAAGATTGATTCAATTTTGAAGGAAGTGGTTAGCCATTTACAGGCGGCCATCTTGTTTTTTGAAAATTTGACCCGATATTCGTAATCAGCGATCTCGAAAATCCCCCAGTACTGAATTTCGTAAAGATTGAACGGTTCCTTCTACTTTTGGCCAGCTTTTTGGGATTTAAAACCACTGTGCAACGGTACAATGTTTTTGGATTTGGCAGATTCGAATCAAATTTTTGCCGAACATATTCGTACGCTGCTGGTGAATAATAATGCAAAGTTCGTGCAAAAAGACCGCATTTCAGCATCGTATTTTCTTGTTTTCGGTAATTTTTTTTACTTGCAACTGACGTGTTAAAATTTGCTGTTGAGAAGTTGGTATATTTCGGAGTATTTCATAATTATCTTCACCAAGGTAGCGATTATTGCGTAATTCTTTTAATAAAATTTTCAGACTTTTTATAGTTTTCTTATTTCGAGATTGAGCTCGTTGAAGTGTTCTAATTTTGCTTACATATTCTTTTTTCTTCGCAACAAAAGCATTCGTTATTAATTGTTTCGTTGACGACTGGAATCTTTGAGTCTTTGATGCTGGAGAAATTGATGAAGCCCGTGCAGCATATATTCTTTTAAGTGGCGATATACCAGAAACAGTTAATTCAGTAGCAGACATGTTAAAAACGGATCCACTGAATGTCTGCAAGTTATCCGTTATATGCTCGTCTATGAAATTTGATGTTGTTTGAGCAACGTTTTCAATATTACTCGTAGTTGTTGATGAAGTAGATTGTAAGTTTACTTTTGGAGATCTCTTCTTCAGCACACGTCTAGTTTTAGCACTCTGCACTCAAAAATTAATAAATAATATCGATTTTAAAATTTTGTTTAGTTTTTAAATTACCTTTTGTAAATGAAATGGAAAAGCTGGAAAAATTCATGGAACCGCAAAATCTCTCAGTCTTATCGATGATAGGGATGTTTTGTCAAAATCAGCTTGTTTAAAATGTACAGAACAAATTTTGCTGATGTTACTTGGTTGTCAATTTTCTCGTCGAACTGCCTTTACCCACTGTGCTCTTCTTCCCGGATATTTTGGAAAACTATTTACAAAAAAATTCTTTACTATACTTAATAAACGAATTAAATATTGTTATTATTCTTTACCTGTGAAAACTAATGCGTGAGCCTGATTCTTCAGCACATTTTTGACTGTGTGACTTTCGGCCTGAGCGGTTTCCGCAACCAAATGCCACACAAACAGGCATATTAACTAATATTAAAATTTAAATGCAACACAAGTACAATATAAAGTATTTCTTGTACATAACAACACGAGGCAAATACAATTCCAAAAAATAAACACGAATTAATGAATAAATAATAATAATAAATCGCAATAAACGAACCTCACAAATAACTTAAAATATCATTTAAACTGTCAAAGATAGTATAGAGACAAAAATAAAGAAAACCAATTTAAACTATATACTAAAACATTTTAGCAACAAGCAAAATATTCTGTAATACGTAGCGGAACACACAGAACGCTGGAACACACCAATATGGCAGACACAATTTGACGTCTATCGGTGCGATGTGACAAGGTCAAACTCTAGTATCCCCTCCATCAGTAACTCCATGGATGCAACTCACTACTACAGGCAGTGTTACCAATGTCCCGATAATGATCGGATTCTACCATAATATTGAGGCCAAACCAATAACCGATAATGCATTCCCCATAATCCCAAAATCTACCATAATTTAGTTTAGAATGAAAGTTTTCCATAATATTCATAAATAGCAGCAATAAAACACAAAAAAAAATTCTTGTGCTGCCATTTTTATTGTGAATATTGTTATGTTGTGGTTGTGATTGCATGTGGCGACCTTGTCCGTAGTCGTGTTGCTTGTCAGTTTGACGTTACAAACGAAAACAATGTAAATGTCGTGTTTATTTTTGTTCTGTAAGTTTAAGCTTAAATAATAAAGCAAAGAATGGAAAAAACAAAGAAAGATCAACAATGCCGATAAGAAAATTAAGAATTAGAAAAGAAACAAATTAAAGTAAATACCAGCAAAAATATTTACCTTCTTGGGAATTGAAGTTTAAATGTATTACAAAAGGCTCTACAGATACTAAAGCTAAATGCAAATCATGTGGTGATGATATCACAGCCGAAATAACTGTGATAAAAAACCATGAAAAAAGTGCAAAACATAAAATATACCAAGGCAATAAGTAATGCTCAACCAAAAATAAATGAGTTTGCACAAAATTCTTCTTCAATTTCAATTGAAAATAAGGTAGCAGAAGCAGAAATAAAAATTTCAGGTTTTTTGGCAGAGCATAATATGGCCTATTTAGCAAATGATCATTTATCTGCTTTATTAAAATCTGTATTTCCGGATTCTAAAATAGCACAACAAATTCAATTGAAAAGAACAAAAACTTCGTGTATAACGACAAATGTAATTGGAAAAGCACACAGAGAACAATTAGCCCATTTATTAAAGTCTACAAAATTCAGTGTTCTAATAGATGAAAGTACTGATGTTTCGAGTACCAAATCTTTATGTATAGCTGTTCGATTTTTTGATTCTGGTAATGGTAAAGTTGTGTCGCAATTTTGGAACCTAAGAGAGCTGTCAAAAATGCCAGGAAATACAGCAGATGGTGCCACAGCTGAACGATTGTATAAAAGTGTTCTTGATTCATTTTCTGAAATGGGAGTTTCGATGGAAAATATTATTGGATTTGCGTCGGATGGGTAAGAAATCTTATAGCTTTTAAAGTTTAATTTCTTTTAATGTTTTATTTGTTGGTATTAGATGTAATACAATGATGGGAAAGCACAGTTCAGTAGCGGCACGAATGAAAATAGATTTTCCAGGCATCGAAATTCAAAAATGTATATGCCATTCGTTGCATTTGATAGCCAGTGAAGCATGTAAAGAACATCCACGTAGATGTGAAGATTTAGGAAGGGATATTTATAACTTTTTTTAAATCAAGTGATAAGCGCCAAACTGAACTAAAGGAATTCCAAGAATTTTGTGAAACTCAACCGCACGTCATGTTAAAACCTGCACAAACTCGTTGGTTATCTCTTATTAACGTAATTAAACGTATAAATAGCCAATGGGAGGCATTACGTTTGTATTTTATAAACAAAAATTTTGATTCACATTTGCTAATAACTGAAACAATTTTAAAAAGCCTAAATGATCCTCAAGTGCAATTGTTTTATTAATTTTTAGAATGGGTCTTGACAAAAATTGTTGGTGCAAATGCATTTTTTCAATCAGAAAAAGTAGTTATAACTAATTTATATAATAAAATGGCATGCTTATTCAAAGATTTGCTATGTTCTTACATGAATGAAAAATATGTAAAATCAACACCGTTACAAGCAATTAAAACAGATAATGATAAAGAATTTAAACATATTCAAAATATTTATCTTGGTATTGAGGTAATGATTTTAATTCAAAAATATTCTGGTGATAAACAGATGGTAGACGATTTTTATACGAGATGTAGAAACTTTTTAATAAAAGCTTGTACTCAAATCCAGGAAAGATTTGATTTTTCGAATCCTCTTTTATCGTTATTAGATAACTTGTCTCCTCGAAATACTTTAGATACTAATAGACCGAATTCCTTATTTAAAATAATAAAATTAGTTCCACGAATTGTAAAGGAAAATGAACAAATGCAAATAATTGATGGTGAGTGGCGTTTACTATCATTTTATCCCAGTGAATTAAAGTTATACATTAACAAAGATGTTGATGATTTTTGGTTCAATGTTAAAAACTTAAAAGATGGAAATGACCAGTATTTATTTAAAAATTTAGGACAATTTTGTTTAGATTTATTATGTTTACCTCATTCAAATGCCACTTGTGAAAGAATATTTTCTAAATATAATCTTATAAAAACAAAAATAAGAAATAAGCTAAAAACAGATACGATAAACGGATTATTATTATCTTCACAATGTGTGAAAAATGCAAATTCTTGTTTTGAAATTAAACCAACAAAAGAAATGTTTAAATACTATGCAAATAGTAAAATATTATATTCATCAAGTGCGCTTTTAAATGAAAATGAGGAACATACTGAAAACCAAGATGTCCTCCTTGACCAAGATGTCTTAGTTGTTACTGACCTGTAGTCAAAGTCAATGTTAATAATTTATTAGAGTTGTGTTTTTTTTATAATTTTATTTATTAATAAATAAATAAAAATTACTATGAAATAATTTTTATCCTATTTCATAACGCTACTATAAGTATACAAAATCTACCATAATTTTCCTCGAATTCCGATAATTTTGTAAATGATTTCCGATAATTTTGTTTTCTAAATCTGGCAACACTGACTACAGGGTTTCGGTGAGACTGAGTCGTGATCTGTCACTGCGCACGCCCGGCTCTATGCGACTGAAGTTGACAAGAGTCTAGTTTGCAGACCTCCGTTAATATTATAAAAAAAATGTTAAAATTAATATATAGGTATATATTATTATAGTAAATGAGTAGTTTATTATCCTCATTTTTTTAAATGCGTTTTTTTCAATTATTATATTGAATTATTTTAATTTCTGAATAATAATAATTATTTTTCTGTTAGCTGTTTAAAATACGCACTGCGTAAATCAGAAAGACTTTTTACTTCCCGTAGTATACAAATTTTGATGATTACATAATCAAATTTTTAAGAAAAATAGTTATTAATTTAAGGTATTTAAGTAAAACTTAAGGAATAATCAGTTTACCTTTGTTTGATTAACAAGTAATAAGTGACAACCAACGCAATTTTCATAATTTTTTAATTGTTTAGTTGTCACATATATATACAGGGTGTTAATACTAAGTTGTAACACCCGAAAATGGCAGTTAGAACTCATTGAAAGAAACAACTTCTCTTAGTTAAATTTTTTTATTTAGAGCCCCAGTTCATAGTTATTGGCGTTTTTTTATTTTTCGAAAAATCGTCATTACTCCCTTATTTGAAGGAATATTCAAAAAACAAAAAAAAACACACAACATTTGCTTTCGGTTCTCTAAAATATCTGTATTTACAATTGTTTTCTATTTTATCAAATAACAAAATGGCGACCGATCAAAAATTTAAAAACAAAATATTTTGTAAACCATTCGATCGATTTTTGAAAATAAAACATTTATAAAATCCTTAAACTATCTACATAACATTTTGTATGAAACATTTTTTTCGATCTGTCATAAAAAAAGCTTCTATTTGAATTGAATTACAAGATAGATTTTAACAAACTGCAACAATCATTTAAAACAAAGTAGGCTTGCCATTTTGAAAATCAATTTTAGTCCCTCCCTTGTTGTTTCATTGTTCATTATTGTTTTATTTTTCTTGTTTAATGGCAGCAAGCAATATATATATATATATATATATATATATATATATATATATATATATATACAGGGTGTCCCTAAAATGCGTGGACATCGCTTAACCACAGATTCCTGGGTCGAAAATAAGACGATTTAACTAAACTTACCTATATGCAATTACGTTTCGTTTAGCTGGTATTCTGCTTCAAAGTTCTTTAAAAAAAAAGTTATTTTATCCATAACTACAGAACGCTTGGATCGATTTGGATAATATTCGGTACTGTACTTCTTACGGATGTAGGTCATCTTTTAAGGTGATATTAGTTATTATCAATGGACCATTAGTGTACGAAACACGGGTAACCCGGCATAAATCAGTCAAAAAATTTTTAATGTTAAGGCCAATAACTTTCAAAAAAATAGTTTCAGAAAGAGACATTCAATAGTAATTTTTTTGTTGTTGTTGTCTGTACTGATATCAGTTAAGGTTTAGGCACAAAAAAATAAAATCTGAGGGACCGCGCACTGCATTTCATAAAAAAAATGTCATCTAAGCAGTCTGTTTTTTTAAGAAATAAATGACAATATGATATTTATTAGTGCAATTATTTAGATTTCCTTTGAATTTTTGCAAAATGGGCACCTCGTTCACCAGATTTAAATATTTGCGATTCCTTTTTATAAGCTAAGAAGCAGACGATTGATTTGATACCATTAGTCCGCTGTAGAATTGTTTTTAATGAGAATCACAATAAATCGAACTATATACATTTTTGAACAATATTCTACACATTTTTATGATATGTGCTTATTCATAGTTTTTAAAATCACCAGAACGAGTGAACCGTGGAATTTAGCTACCAAAAATCGATATTTCTGCATTTGTCAAAAATCGCTCAACTTCGCGCGGTTACTGTTTCGAACGTATAAGTCCTACGAAAAAACGATAAGAAATAATTTTGTAGAGAATTTTGTCGTCTTTAATTTCATATACGACCATTTTAGCCGTACAACAAAGAGAAAACGATATATTAACAAAAAAAAAATTTTGTACCTTTGCGACCTCACGGTGTTCGAAGTACACCTCGAGGGTGTGGGGAAAACCTAGATTAATGCTAATGTTAAACTAATAAACTATTTAAAACAATAAAACCTTTGATAACATTTTTTTACGGTGTTGGTTGATTTTATCGCCCTGCCGCCTGGCCTAATAAGAAACTTTTTTTAAATTAGTTTATTAGTACTTAATTTGCTTTGTGTAGAGGTAGAAAAAGAAGAATATGGATACGCGAAATTAACAGATACAGACTTCTTTATGGAGAATATCATTCGCTTATACCTCAACTTCACCAAGATGAAAAAAGATTTTATATTGTAACGTTTTGAATTGTCTCATTTACGTGTGGCAAGACGATCGTGTCGGCCGCCCGAATGTTGCCGACTCGCTGTTGTGGCGTGGTGGTCGTAAGTCAAACACTAAATAACCAGTAGGGGCGCCACGAGCTCAAATTGTGTTGACTTCCGCCGCGCTTGCGCACAAAACCAGAGCTCGGTGATCTGTGCGTGGACGGGATACACATATATGGGGTATGGCACTTGACAAACTTTTATACAGTAAGACGACTCGATTATAACCATTAATAATATTCGTATATTGAAAAATTTATCCAAAGAAAAACAAGTGTGAAAATGAACAAAATGATAATTGACTAATACCAGCAAGGATCTTAATGCTAAAATGGAGGAGAATGAACTTAAAACCTAGTCTCTTAAACTAAATAATACATAGGTTAAATCAAACAAATGAAAATGTATGTAATGTTCATACACAAAATAAATAGGGGTGGGGGGCAGTTCGTAATACGCCTCTCAAGGGCGCGGCACAGGTGAATCTGCCGTTGTAAACGAAATTGTACTCAGGTGTGGTTGAGTTTGATCCTCGCGGGTCACGGTTGGATCGGCTTCCACGGGAAGGAGCAGCTTCCGGTCACGTCGCCCCCGTAACGTTGTACTTTGAGGGCCACGGGCCTTTGGACAGGTACTGGGCGCACACGTGGTTAAACCACAACAAAACTCTAACTAGCGTCGCAGTACGTTCGCACTGTTGTTTAATACACAAAACTCCCCAACTAGGGTTAAATCCTGGATTCCCGATAATAACGACGATACACGACCTCGGAATCCCGGAACACAAAAACATATCCGAAACTTGCCCGAAGCGTACTCTATCAATCACCTACTTAATTATCAAATATCAAAACTAGAAAAGCGCGTCTTTCCCGGTCGCTAAATCGTTAGCGAAGCAATTGTCCAGAGGAACGTTTGGCGATTGCCTTAAGGTAAGATTATTTTATTACTTACCGACAACTAAAATGTTTCAAATAAATATAGATAGTCTTTGTTAATAATATCTATATAAACAAATATTTGTTTTTGAAAATTTTTTGGTTTAAAAATAAAACACCATATCTACTTTTAAATAGATCATTTATTTCAATTTATTAACCGTAAACATAACTTAGTACTTTACATTTAAGATTGAGAGGGATGAAAAAGCGATACGAATAATTTTAGTGATAAAATTGGTTGCTCAGAAGTTGTGAGTGATTGCTTGGATATTGTGTAAGGATGTGCAGATGTTCCGTATAGAGTTTCGAATGATGTGCAGTTTGACTCTTCGGTTGATATATAATTTGGCTGATCAGATGATGTGTATGATTGTCCCGATGGTGTGTAATTTGATTCATCAGATGTGTAGTTTGGTTTTCCAGATGATAAGTTTGCTTCCATCAAAATAGGAATGTTATCGATATATACAGGTGTAGACGTATGATCTGCTGGCAGTGGTGTCGGTGATGGACTCAGAAAACCGCTAGCAGTAGACGAAGACTTCGACATGGATTCCATTTCTTCAATATGTTTTAATTCTTGCGCCGCAATAATTTGAGCAATTTTCATTCTTGTAATAGATTGTCTTTTGCATATCCCGAAAATATAAGATCATTTGCAGTCTTTCCATCACATTTCCGTTTATTTTCTAAATAATGAACTACTTTATCCATAGATGGGCAGCTTTTGGCTTCAAGAATTTGTCTTCTTTTCAGGTTTTGTCTTGAAGAATGAGTTTGTTTAGTTGGCTGTATTGATGGTGTACTTGCTACAGACTGACTATCAGATTTGTGATGAACGGGAGCTGGCGATGATTCCACAGTCATTACTTCATAGTCTTCTGCATCAGAAGTTTCCTTGTTTGCTCCATTTACGGTACATGATTTTCTACAGTTACTTCTTCCTCATTTATTCCACGGACATTGGAATCTGTTTGTGCAAAAACTAGAAATGGACAAAGAAATTCCATATGTTTTGACCACTGCCAATTTTTGTAATTTTTCTTTGCAGGTTGCCCAGTTCTAGTTTTAATACTTCTTAAGTACTTAGCATATGTATCTCTAAGGTTCCTCCATTTTTTTTTAATCTCCACAAGAAATTTTTGGTTTTAGATTTCTTGCAACAGGAGATTCTTATTCTATGACTGGATACAGTTTTCGCGCAGGATTTACGACAGTAGGTGCAATTGTTAAAGAGGTTTGTCACGCAATCTGCCAGAAAATGCAAAACATATACATGCCCGAACCAACAACAGAAATTTGGAAAAAGTCAGCTGAAGGATTTTATAATTTGTGGCAATTTCCTAATTGCATAGGGAGCATAGATGGTAAACATATAACGATAAAATGCCCAAGTAAAAGTGGTTTCACTCATTTCTGCTATCTAAAAAAGTTTTCCATTGTACTGATGGCTATTATTGGACATGAATATACATTTTATGCGTCGATATCGGGGGATTTGGCAAAAACAGCGACGGCGGAATTTTTGAAGAATCAAACATGAAGATTTGCAGCAGGTTTAATGAATGTTCCAGAAGATAAAAATCTACCTGGGACAGATGAGCCGGTGTCTCATATTTTAATTGGTGACGAGACTTTCACTTTAAAACCTACATTGATGAGACCCTATCCTGACCGGCAGTCTCGAGCAGATATTCGGAGAAAAAAATATAATACAAGACTTTGTAGGGCAAGACGAACTGTAGAAAACGCCTTTGGAATTTTAGCTCAAAAATGTAGGATATTTTATAGACCAATCGAAACTTTTGTAGAAACTACTATAACACTTGTGAAAACAGCGTGCGCCTTACATAACTTTTTAAGAACAAAAAATTGTGATACTTTGTGTTTTGAATATTTAGATCCACCAGAACTTACGTTAGGTGCTTTTCTCAAATTAGAAAACGATCCATGAAGAACTACTAATATGGCATTCGAGATTCGTGAAAAATTTGTTAACTTTTTTAATAACTAATTGACCTAAAATTAAATCTCAACTATTTGATGAGTAGGGCCCGAAAGTTTCTTGATTTATACTTAACTAAAAATGCTATAATTTTAATAATAAACGCAATTTGCAAAAACTGTGTACAATACTGCTATTGCCAAAATAAAATGTAAAAAAAAATATATTTACCATTTTCTTTTAGTTCCAAACCAATTTCTTCCCACACTTTATCTTTTTTTCTTGTATTTTTATATTCTATATGAGACACATCATATAGAATTGGATAGTTTTGAACAATTTCGATAATTTTCTCAGTTAAACACATTTTTCCGTATGAAATACTCTCGGGAACTGTGCGGTACGCGGGAAAAATAGTGCACGCTGCGAACTCAAATAATTTCGAAGCAGGGCCGCGTTACCGCTTGCGGACTGTCGCATTAGTATGTATAGCTCCCACAGTCCCGCGTTGGTTTGCGAATACATTAAACCTATAAGGCTGCGGATCTATACAGAGTGTAGAGAAAGTAATGAGACATGGCTATATTTTTGTTATTATTGAATTTAGACAAAAATGTTTCAGACAAAAGTTACATGGTAAAAAGTACTTTATATTTTAGTGACCTTGAAATTCTCTTACGCCATTATGTTGCATGTGTTACGCTGTGCAACTTTAATTTTTTAAATGGCAACATACCATTTTGATATTTTACTTCCGGTAGTATACAAATTTTGATCGGTTACATAATCAAATTTTTAAGAAAAATAGGTATTAATTTATGGTATTTAAATAAAACAAGGAATAATCATTTTACCTTTGTTTGATTGACAAGTAATGTGACAACTAAACAATTAAAAAAACTATGAAAATTGCGTTTGTTGTCACTTATAATAATAATAACATGTTTAAAGTCCATCAATTAGCAGAAATCTCGATTTTAAAATACCAATTTTTCAATAAAAAATTACGTCATCTAAAGGAAAATCGAGCGAAGTGACGTCATAATTCCTACGCAGTCATGCGCAGACTGAAGAGAAACGGCTGACAGATGTAAGGAATATAACGAAATATCACTCCGCCTCTATTTTTGGCGCCTCTCGCCAACTGTTGTCGTACTAAATCTGAGAGAGAACGCTATATTAATAAGAGAGATAGGGAATGTTTAAATTTGACGTTTGTCGTGTTTGAAAACAGTTTGGACGAATGCACACTACTGAGCTATGTGACTATGCGTATGCAAGAATAGTGATGGGCACTATTGAATAATTAGTTACTGATTGGTTTGAACTATCGAATAAATTTATTCGAATAAATTCATTCGTTGAAATAATTTATTTCTAATAGCTTAGATATAGATAGTTATTATTTTTATTTATGTTCTTTTGATGTTCATCTGTTGATACAGGAGTGATGAGGAGAAATTTACTTTACAGAAAAAGCATATTCGAATTTTGTAATAATCGAATCGCTTAGATTGCCGAATAATGCCAATTAAGTACGTTTTACTCGTGTATTACAACTTCTTAGTTACTCTTAGCAAAGTAAATAATCGGGGCCCGTTTAGATTGCCGAAGAATGCCGATTAAGTACGTTTTACTCGTGTATTCCAACTCTGTCAGGCGCATTAGTCGGCTCGCTTTGTAATTCGCGGTATTACCGAAATATTGATATTTGAATGCATTTTTCGTGTTTGCAAATAGTGTATTGATCCATATTATACTGTAGTTGTGCAGTTAATTTGATAAAATAAAAATGAGATGCAGTGCAAAGCGGTCGGCTGTATGGAAGTTTTTTAAAAAAGATTCAGCTAGTAACGTATCCTGCGAAATTTGCAAAAAACAATTTAAATTTAGTGGTAACACATCCAACATACAAGATCATCTTCGACGCAAACATCTCGGGTTTTTTTCAATTAGAAAGTTTAAATAAACAAACTGAATATCAAGAAAATGAAGATGAACCATTACTACATCAACATAATATGGAACCTTCACCATCAGCTCAATCTGAATTTCAAGATCAACAGCTATCATCTACATCATCCCAATCTCAAGATCAACATCCAACATCAGTGATCATCTTCGACGCAAACATCTCGGGTTTTTTTAATTAGAAAGTTTAAATACACAAACTAAATCTCAAGAAAATGAAGATGAACCATTACTGCCTCAACATAATATGGAAACTTCACCATCAGCCCAATCTAAATTTCAAAATCAACAGCTATCATCCACATCATCCCAATATCAAGATCGACGATCCACTTCGGCATCATCCATTAGTTTCAGAAAACGACCTAGGTAAATGAAATTGTAACAAATAAAAATACAGAGTTATCGGAAGCTGAAATAGATGCAATTGACCAAAGCATAAATAAAATAATAGCTCTTGATTTTCAACCTCTATCAGTTGTAGAAAATCCAGGTTTTTTGGAATATACCAAAAAGTTGGAGCCACTATACAAGCCGCCAAATAGAAAATTATTATCTTCAAAAATGTGCCTAACATATACAATCAAACCTATGAGAAAGTTAAAATAATCTTGGCAAAAGTTGATCATATTGCTGTAACTACTGATATATGGACTTCCGATGGCAACAAATCATTTTTAACATCAACTAGTCACTTTTTTTACAACGACACAAAAATGCTATAATTGAACAACTTATAAAAGACATCGTCCGTGTGTTGCACATACTCTAAATCTATGTGTCACAGATGCTATAAATTCAAACGAACTTGTACTGCAACTGATAAAAAAATGTAGGGCATTAGTAGCTCATTTTAAGCATAGTGTTGTGGCATGTGAAAAATTAAAATGCATGCAAAAACAAATGGGATCTCTTGAACTAAAAGTAAACAAGATGTGTCTACTAGGTGGAACTCTTCTTTAATTATGGTGGAAAGACTATTAGCGATTAAGGACCCACTATCAGCTGTTATAACATCGTTACCACGAGCTCCTGAGTTTATTACTGCAACAGAATGAGATATGTTAACAGTCTGGGGCCACATTTTGAAACCATTTGAAAAGATTACTGTTAAATTATCAGGAGAGAAATATGCAACCATGTCGATAATTATTCCTCTTATAAGAGGTTTGCAGCATTCGCTAAAAAACTGCACTCCAAAAACGACAAGTGCCCAATCTTTAAAACATATTTTACACGATAATGTTAGAAGGCGACTTGGTATCTTGGAATCGAATTCACTTTGTTCAAAGGCAACGTATTTAGATCCTAGATTTAAGAAGGCTGCATTTGGTATTGCAGAAAATGCAGAAACAGTGCAAAAATTAATTATTAATGAAATATCGTCCGCTTTACACGATAAAACTGAGAGGGTTCAAATTGAACCAACAGAAACTATAACCGACAATGTTGATGATGAAGATAGCATTTGGTCACATTTCGATCAAAAAGTGGCTAGTATGAAAACCATTTCTACACTCAGTACGAGCTGTTTATAGCACGAACTCAAAATCCTCTTGGATTTTGGAAGCATCACAAAAATGTGCTACCGGAAATGTACGAACTTTATAAAAAATATTCCTGCGTTCCAGCTACATCTGTTCCTTCGGAACGAGTGTTTTCGAAAACTGGGCAAATTATAAATGAACGTCGAAATAGACTTTCTGGGGAAAACCTGGACATGATTGTGTTCTTAAATAGTAATTTAAATTTGTTGTAATTTTTCTAGGACAATTCACTTGATTATGTGTTTTCGTTCTAAAGTGTTCACAATACGAGTGTATTTATTTTGTTAATAAATATTTGAATCTGTACAATTTTTTAAAAATGTTTACATAATTCATACCAAAATTCCTACTATATCTACTCCACTTCTCCATTCTACACGCTTATGCCAAACAACACAACCTTTTTTTGTTCAAATCTATATATGAAATTTTGAAATATAAATAGTAATGCACGACGTATTGAATTTCACAATTATGCAATTCTATAATACGTTCTACACATTTCAAATTGTTTTCTATCTATATTGAAAATTGTTTCCCGTTATTCCCAGTTTAAAACAATTTGGTTCAACGAACAAGATGCAGAGTGTGTTCTAATACCTCTGCACGGCAGAGACGCGAGTTGGCGTCCTATTAGTTATATGTTCTCTAGCTTACGCTACAAGAGTCAACTGACAGACAATTGTAATATGTATTCAAACGTAAAAAATATATAATGGAAAATAAAAAATCAGCCGGAAAATATTTCTTGATTCATTCGAATATTTTTTTAGATATCGAATTATTCGAATACTTTCAGTGGCGTAGCTAGAAATTTTGGGCCCCTGTGCAAACATGGTCGGAGGGCCCCCTCCCATGTTGGTCATAATTATTAAAAAATACACAGAAAAATTTAGATTTTTGTAAAATTCTTTAATAAGTATATAAATAATAATAAGTTGTATAAATAAAAAAAATGATATGTTACTTGTACTGTACATAAATGTTAAAAAGTTTCCTAAATTAAAATTATTGTACTTATCTGCCATATGAAAAATAAAATAAATAAATAAGTACATAACTATTATGCAGGTAGACAACACCAGGAGGCGGACACGTAGTGTTAAATTTTGTGACTCTAGTCTGCAACTTATCTTATATGTATGTAATGCATATTTCATAGTTCCGACTGAAAAAGTTAGATGTCACTAAGAGTATTCTTGCTAGGTCAGCAAATACAGCGGTATATTTAAATTGATTAAAATTTTGTATTTAGGGAATTATTAACAAAAATTTAATTTTTGTGTACAAATTTTTTATTTACTAGTTGCTAATAATGATTTACTTTTTAAAACATTAATAAAATAATTAAAATTAAACATATATACAATATTTACAATAGTTGGTATTTCTACAAATTCCTGTAACTCTGGAGTTTCAATTACTGCTGTAGGTACCGTTAAATCTGAATATTCACCTAATCCTGTTCGCAGAATGTTCGATATATTTGTGGATATAATCTTCTTTAAATCGAATGCCTGGATTGTTCCTGGTAATTCTGAAATTAAAAAATGGAAAGGTGTTAGCAACATAATTCTATTCTACCATGTCATGTAATTAAGTATATATATATATATATATATATATATATATATATATATATATATATATATATACCGGGTGTTAATTAAAAAACTGGCCATAGGCGTTTAACATGTAAAATCAGTTTTTCCTCCTGCATTAGTTACCAAATTACTTTAGAGAAAAATAATTTAAATAAAAGTTGTAGAGAATTAAATTCTGCATCTAAGTGAGCAATCAGATTTAATTTTTGACATTTCCTAACTGAGAAAATCAAGTTTAAAATTTCATGAAAACACTTAATATATAGGAATAGCCATGGAATTTAAACGAAGTTAAAAACAATTGTATGACATTTGCTGTCAAAAAAAATTATTAAATCACGAATATTTAGATAAATTTGTCCAGAATAGAACCATTTTATTACTTGAAGCTTTTCTTCATGTGAAAACTGTTCCATACTTTTAGAAATATCTGTTATTGAACGAAAATTACGAAACACAAATTTTTTTGACAGCAAATGTCATACAATTGTTTTTAATTTTGTTTAAATTCCATGGCTATTCCTATATATTAAGTGTTTTCATGAAATTTTAAACTTGATTTTCTTAGTTAGGAAATGTCAAAAATTAAATCTGATTGCTCACTTAGACGCAGAATTTAATTCTCTACAACTTTTATTTAAAGTATTTTTCTCTAAAGTAATTTGGTAACTAATGCAGGAGGAAAAACTGATTTTACATGTTAAACGCCTATGGCCAGTTTTTTAATTAACACCCGGTATATATATATATATATATATATATATATATATATATACCGGGTGTTAATTAAAAAACTGGCCATAGGCGTTTAACATGTAAAATCAGTTTTTCCTCCTGCATTAGTTACCAAATTACTTTAGAGAAAAATACTTTAAATAAAAGTTGTAGAGAATTAAATTCTGCATCTAAGTGAGCAATCAGATTTAATTTTTGACATTTCCTAACTGAGAAAATCCAGTTTAAAATTTCATGAAAACACTTAAGATATAGGAATAGCCATGGAATTTAAACAAAATTAAAAACAATTGTATGACATTTGCTGTCAATATATATATATATATATATATATATATATATATATATATATATATATATATATATATATATATATATATATATATATATACAGGCTGTCCTATTTAAACGGGCCACTACAGGGATCTCCGAAACTATAAGAGATACAAGGTCGGTTAAATTAGACAAAAGTTGCACATTTATGGGCCGATGTTAATGGCGATTTCATATTTTGAAAATATTGCATGGCTCACTAGATAATGACAAAATTGTGATTTTTTCGAATTTTAATTTTCCATTATAACTCGGAAGGTATTGAAAAATGTTTCAAATAAATATTTCAGCACAGAGAATAGGCTTTTTGAAGAATTTGATGAAATTGTTTTTTACTTTTTTATTTTGGAGATACAGCATGCAAGTTCAATTTTTTAAATAGGAACCATATTTAATTTTAGTTTAGTTAAAAAGAGTTATTTTTCCTCTTTACAATGATGTATTTGTTTATATAAATATCTTTTTTAGTTTCGAAGAAAAACTAAAATTATGATAAAAAGAATGATTTTCGTAGTATGCCATGAAAATTTGATATAAAACAATTGCATCTAAACATGTTTAGTACATGCAAAACAAATGAAATTCAATAACATTTGATAAACGAAACAAAATGCGTTGTGTAAACTGAAAACTATTACATAGATTTTTGTATGAAGCCATATCTACATAAATTATTTTTTGTCTATCATCTTTTGTTTACCAAATATTATTGAATTTCAATTGTTTTGCATGTACATTACACATTTAGATGCAATTGTTTTATACCAAATTTTCATGGCATACTACGGAGATTATTCTATTTGCCATACTTTTTAATTGTTCTTAAAAACTAAAAACGATTTTTATATAAACGAATACACTATTGTAAACAGAAAAAATACCGCTTTCTAGCTAGATAAAAATTAACTATAGTTTCCATTTAAAAAATTCAACTTGCATGGTGTATCTCCAGAAATATATATTAAAAAAATGTTTCATCGAATTCATCGAAAAGTTTCTTATATATGCTAAAATATTTATTTGAAACATTTTTCAATATTTTTTATACTTTGTGAGTTATAACAGCAAATTAAATTTCGAGAAAATCACACTTTTGTCATTATCTAGTGAGCCATGCAATATTTTGAAAAAGCTAAATCGCCATTATCATCGGCCCATAAGTGCGCAACTTTTGTCTAATTTAACCGACCTTGTATCTCTTATAGTTTCCGAGACCCCTGTAGTGGCCCGTTTAAATAGGACAGCCTGTATATATATATATATTGTGACGCTTCCTGGTAGTGCGGGTGTCGGGTTGCTCGCGCGCCAATCGGATTCGTGCCAGGATAGTTCAAGGGAGATCAGGGTAACAGAATTAACTTAGCTTGCACAGAAAGTTTGGTGTTTTATTAACGTTGTACTGTTGTACTGTAGTACAAACTGTAAAATAAACGAACTTGCGCCACGCGACGTGGTGCAACAAAAATAACAACCGTGATTCACTAATCACTCAGATGAACAATATACGTTATTCCAATAGTTATTCCATAAATCATAGCCATACACAGAAATGCACAATGGTCGTTATAACGGGATACTTTAGTAGCGGGACGGAGACTGAACTTGGCAACAGGTCGGGTCGCAGTGCCAAGTAACAGGGGAGGACAGCCGCCCAGGTCGGGTCGCAGTGCGGCTGGTACGGGGGTAGGAACTGATATCTTGACAACAGGTCGGGTCGCAGTGTCAAGCAACAGTGTAGGACAGCCGCCCAGGTCGGGTCGCAATGCGGCTGATACGGAACAGAAACTGATGACTTGGCAACAGGTCGGGTCGCAGTGTCAAGTCACAGTTGGAAAGTACAAGTCAAAAATGCGACTACTTCTGCAACAGTGCAGAGCAACACTCAACAATACAAAGAATATACACTGCCGCACAAGGCGGTACAATAAATCGGAATACGGAAACTTTCTTACGGTTCGGTTGTAGCTGGAGTCACCTCGGAGAACGGAACACTAACGGCCTATCATGAAATTTGCTGGGCTATTTATACCCTCGAGATACACACATGTTTCAACCCCGAATTAAACCAGTCAGTTCAACGAATACTGTTTCAATCCGTCCGGAGCTCGAGCGCAGACCGCGTTAATTGGTTCGCTAACGGTCATTGCTCTGTGCAAAAGTAATTTGTAACACAAAAAAATACACTTTGTCACACATATATATATATATATATATATATATATATATATATATATATATATATATATATAATGTTGATATGTACTCACCAAGTTGGAATTTCTTCCGACTCTTTCTCCTGTAAACCAGCTGGGGTTGTCGGTGATAATGGTAATCGAATTTATAAATTCCATAGCTTCAAATTGTAATACTAAAATCAAACAAAACTTAATTAACAATTGAATAAATGTATGTATGATGCATGTATATCCTATACATTTACGTACCATGCACAAAAATAGTTGGAATTGCTCCAATATTTAACTTTTTGGTCAACGGACTTCTGTACTGGTCTCTGCCATGTCTAATCTTCCCATGTTTTCCAACCATTTCGTACGACGTTCATCAGACAATGGCAAATGGTGATAATCCAAATCAGGATTCTCCGTTGAATTACTGGAGCAGCCAGGAACACAACATGCTGAACGTACCATTTTGCTGAAGTAACATTAATAGTATTTACATAACAGTTGCCATGCTATTTATGTATACATATAATATATATATATATATATATATATATATATATATATATATATATATGTATGTATAACAAATACTACATGCAAAATATCAGTATCATATTCACATATTTCATTTAAAATAAATACATTTTTAAAAGCTCACCTTTTCAAATTTCACAAATAGCACTTTACTTAAAATTTCACAAACCACCCTGCACCGTAATGTATTCGTAATAGCTGTATATAGTTTAGAGACTGATACACAACTGAAAATATATTCTCATATCTGTTTAAAAGTAAACTTAATCCGATTTAATAGCACAATTTTCGAAGAATCGTTTACCAACCACTTCGAAACATCCAAATAACTGTCAACAGACACCATTTGCTTAGTCACGTGATCACATTTTTTCAAGCGGCCTGACCTAAATAACTTATTTGCTCGTGACCAGCTAGTGCCATCCAACTTTTTCAGTCGCAAGTAGGATATTTAGGCAAAACAGTTTTACAGTACTGAAAAGTATGCTGTATCCAATGTGGTCACAGGCGCGTCCATAAGCGTGACTACCCCCTGGACAACACTAAACGAAAATATTTATTTTAATATTAACCCAGGGCAAGATGTTTTATTGTTGAGGATGTTAATCGGCATGAGCCAGTAGCGCGAGGGTTATAAACATCCCCCAATAAAATAACATTCCTCGCCCTTGGTTAATAATGTTGGTACTATTTATCCGAAATATATGTTATACTGAGGTTATTCTGCATTTAAAAATTAAAATGGTTTTTTTAATTTGTGGCCGGGGGGGAGGAGATTCCCGGAGCCCGCGCTTGTACAAATAATGGCGTCATGTTGCATTATTTATTTTCCTTGTTAATTTTTTCTTATATTTTTATTTTCTTTTATCTGGATATTATATATTTTTTCTCAGTTCACTTATTCAAAGCTAGGGCCCCCTACACTCGTGGGCCCCTATGCATTGCACACGTTTGCTCTACAGTAGCTACGCCACTGAATACTTGTCAACTATCGAATAACTCGATAGTTTTTATTCGATAGTGTCCATCACTATGCAAGACCTTTCATTATGTGTGTGCGGGCCCTGCACTGTTTATGCAGTGCTGACGTCACACCGCGTTTTCGCGCGAAGATATTGTATCAAAATTTCAATAATTTATTTCTACAAAAGTATAGCGATTTTCAAAAAAAATAGGGTATTTGTTTTAACGTATAGGATTAAGAAAAAAAAATGTGCAAGTTCCCTATTATATTTATTTTTAACGAAATAACACCCCCTCCTTTTCTTTATCCAGACACCCGTTTAATAGTTACCGAAGTGGTTCTTACATCTGTCTCTTTAGTTTTTTTCCACAGTAAATCCAGGTCCATCGATGTCCAATCAGGTCTCGAATGATCGTAAGTATTGCGAATACTGGTCTGCATGCTTCATACTTTGCGTACTAACCCGTTGTGACCCGATACAATCGTATGTGCGTGTCCTTGTGTCTGCATAGGTATTTTCTCTTTTTCAGAGACCCAACTCGGAAGCATCGGTGATGGCAGCAGTGGTAGCCGTGGACGAGGTAGTGATCGTGGCCGAGGTGGTGACCGTGGCGGTAGTGATGTACAGACCAGTAAGTATAGAACATCTATCTGTGTGTTGCTGAGCTGTATAATCGGTATTCTTACATATTTTCTTTTCCTTTTCAGACGTTATCCAGAAGGATTACAAATATATGACGGTCGTAGATGGTACATCACACATTTACTAATTTCATCATATTCTGTACATATATTTCATTTGTTTTAGCATGTGCCCACCCTAGAATTATTGGTACAGGCCTTCAAGACATTGTATATAGAAAAGCCCTTATTTGTTTGCCCGTTACGCATGAAGTTAGCTGCAATAATAATACATTATTTGTACTTTTGCAAAGTATTTAAAAACTTTCATATTAAGGGTAAGTATCGTACAGTTATTTATAATCCCGAAGAGGATAAATATCGTATCTTTCTTTGCACATTTCATAAAAGGTAGTCGAAATGATTCAGCTGAAAAAAAAGACGGTTAGATAGAGAAAGGCGCACAAGATCGCGAAATAGACAAAGTCAAGAAACTTTAGAGCGCATGACCGAGAAAATGCGGAGATACATGCACTTCAACGATCCCAAGAATCGCAGCAAGAGATGGAAGAACGTAGAGCTGTTGTTGCTTTTTATAAGCAAATCATCAGACCGATGATTTAGAAGTGGAACAAGCGAGGTTCATGGCAAGTATACGTCGTCGATCAGCCCAGGAAAACACCAGGCTCCACAATATTTTCCGTGAGGAGGAACGCTGATTTCCAAATACTGCAAGGAATACAGAACGATAAAACAGCATCAAATCGACAATGGCGAGATGCAGGCGTCTGGGAACACTACCATTACTAGCTACGCTGTGACTTGCGCCGGGCTAATAATGCGTTCTTCAGAACGTATGTTCCGAGGCGATGATCTTTAGTTCCGAGACATGTTTGAGACATGTTAAAGGATCAGGAAACATGACAGCTCATATGGACGCCACATTTAAAGTAGTACTCAAAACAGAAAACATTTATCAATTATTTACAATTCACATGGTGTACATAGATATGGCAAGTTATTTTTTTTTTATAATTTGTTAATTAAGAATGACCCTTTCCCGTCATTTATACATTAATGACTAGGAAAACAAGACATTTGTGCGAGAAGATCTTATCCTATGTAAAGGATACATGTTTGCCCGGTATACATACCGATACCATAATGAGCAACTATGGAACAGCTCTGACAGTGGCAGCTGTTACAGTGTTTCTGGAAACCAGACTACGGGGATGCTGGTTTCATTACACAAAGGCCCTGTTCAAGAAATCTCGAGCACTAGGTCTGCAGACCAACCAGGAGACAAAGAAGTTGGTCAAAATGACTATGGTTCTTCCACTACTTTCGGAAGAATAAATTCTACAGAGAATACCAGATGTAAACGAACAATTAAGGCAATTTTTCGTTTACGTGCGACGACAATGGTTGCCATTGCGTATTAGTGTGCATCGACAAACGCATAGAACTAATAATTTGGTAGAGTCCTTCCATCGGGATCTTTATAGGTGTTTGTATTCTATAAACTATTGCTTGATTTAGTATTAATAAACAAATTTCAGAATTGTATCCCGCGCGCATCCAAATATATGGGTACTCACTGAGAAACTCCAAATGATGGAGCACGGACAAGCCATTGGTTTGGAGCGATTGGATGCGGGACATGTGCTACCAAGACGCCGTTGCCTGCGATAAGTACATTCTGATCAACGAATCCAACGCGCTCAGGAACTGTTAACGAACACAGGTAATGGCCGGATGGATTACAAAATCTCTTGTCAACAAAGCAAGGTAATACAAACATTGGCTTTTAATACATATGATATTGCACAATTTATTTTGTAGTTGATAAATAACAAGCACCCATTGGAGATGATGTACTTGTCCGAGTAACCGAGGCAAATATGGCAGTGGTCAATGTGCCAGTAGAGGCAGATGCTGGTAAAGTATTGCAACTTTAAGAAATAAATAATAAATCAATTATTAACAATTTTCTATATATAATTATTCTATATTTTAGGACATGAAATACCACAGGAAGTGGCATGTGTTGCGTGTCTATACAACCGCAGGATGTACTAGGTGTGGTAATATTGGGAACGAGTAAGCATTTAACAGTTATGGATACAATACTACAACGGACATATTATCGGCCAGTTCAGAAGAACTAAATATATGGAGAATTATAATAATATCTATATATACCGGATGTAGAAATGAATTATGCAAAATAGGAAATACAATGTTATTAATGCCTTAATAGTCGCAGTTTATGATTCAGTATAACATTTGTATATTACAACTTTTGATATATCGACAAGTAAAGAAATTAACATTGTATTTCCTATAATGACTAAATCAATTCTACACCCGGTATACACCATAATCGAATATTTTGTAACAATAACTAATTAAATTTCTTTCCAGGTATCGGACACGTAAACCAACATTTAATGTTACGCTCAGGTAGATATAAATATTATCTTCCCCATTTCTCATTCCAAATTCAAATAAACCTGTGAATCCCATCCTTCCCTGACAAATGTACAGCTCACACCTCCACGTGGTATTTGCCGGACAGTTTTACAAATATAATAAAGAGAGAAATCAGCTGATTATTAAATAAACTATTGAAATCTTCCATTTGTAACACTGACTAAGATGAAGCCAAATTTTCCTCGTTTACGAATGTAACATATTGTAATAAATATAATTTAAACCATTGTATATTGTAAGCATTATTGAAGCATAATAAAACATTTCTATTATGTAGTCAAACACATTATTGTATACTACCATAATAATTTATAGTACCACCACGACCTTCTCGATTAAAAGTGTGCTATACCGGCCCGGACTAGGCCCAGTTTCAGCGTGCCGCCGCTGGCGCTAATAACAGTAGGAAAACATTTGAACAAAATGCGATTTTGACAGTTAATTAATATACTGCGGAATTCAGTTCTGATTCTATTGTAACTAGCGCCAATACTTCAACATTTGGCCGAGCCAGTGTTGCCAGATTAAAATTTGAACTGGGTCGTACATTGAGGTTCAAATTACCGTATTTTGACAAATACAACCTTACATATGCGGTTTTTGTAATTTTTCTCTTAAATATAATATTGATTAAAAACTTCAGTTGTTAATTGTTATAGATTTGTATTAAAAATATGAACTAAAACCACAAAAAAATATGTTTATATAAGAAAACTAGAACTATTTCTTCGATTATAAATATTAGAACAACTTATTACTAAAATCACAAAATAAATAAATTTAGAAATCATTTAACCATGATTTTTTTTTTGTTTACAAATCTAGTATTTCGTGTATGTTCTCGTCTACTTTGTCGTATATATTATTATTCAGCTCTGAATTCGGTTAAAAATTATAGAAAAATAATAATAATTAAATTACCGTATTTTTACGTACGGTTAAGGTAGTTCGGTCGTACACCGTACATTAACGTAAATTACCGTACCAATACGGTCGTAACCGTATACCTGGCAACACTGGGCCGAGCTGTCAGCACAAAAAATCTATTGTTCTATCGCTAATGTCGCAGATCGGTATGAATCTAGAAGGTCGTGAGTACCACAATTAGAATTAATAATTAAACAAATATTTCCTTTTAATTTTATTTCAGCTGTCATATGTCAATTAAATTAATTTAATTCATTCTAGTGACATCTATGGTGAAAATAGTGAACTATGCTTATAATATTTCTAAAGCCCATTTTACATTTGTGCAATGCAATTCAATACGGTGCAATGCAATGCGTATATCTGCAATGCCTTGGACTTGCATTGTATAACTGTTTTACATCTATGCAATAGTTTTTGCTGCAATTTTTGGTTTAATACTATCTATTTTGACAGTTCTATTCAAACCGAATTGTTACGCAGTATACTTCATTATTATTACGTTCTAAAACAACACACAATAATCAATGAGTGCGTCTCTCTGGACCCAAATCACGCTGGACCGATGTCTCAGTAGACCGATGTCTCTCAGGACCGAAGTCGCATTTCTTCGAAAGCCATCCCCACTCCATATACAATTGTATCGCTGAACCGATGTCTCAGAAGACCGAAGTCTCTCAGGACCGATGTCTCAGTAGACCGATGTCTCTCAGGACCGAAGTCGCATTTCTTCGAAAGCCATCCCCACTCCATATACAATTGTATCGCTGGACCGATGTCTCGCAGAACCGATGTCTCAGAAGACCGAAGTCTCTCAGGACGAAGTCGCATTTCTTCGAAAGCCATCCCCACCACATTTTCAAATAAAAATAGTCTCGCAGCACCGATCATCATGCAGTTATCCTGTTATGCACGAATATTTATTTAGTTGCCTATATTAGAAAAATAAATAAATTTATTATAAATAAAATATGGCCTATACACACGCATCATTGCAAATAATAGTTCCATTATATAAGCAACCAAATAATTATTCGTGCATAACAGGATAACATACACATTTATGTATGCATGCTGCCAGAAGATATGAAAATTTATTATAGCGCTAACTCAATCATCTCAGAATATCAAAATGATACTGTCAATTATCCTCTTGTGGTTCTGAATGAACTAACTCCATCTGGTATGCCTCCACATAAATTAGTATTAAAAGTTGGCGTGATAATAATACCGTTAAAAAACCTGAATTCGAAAAAAGGACTTTGCAATGGAACCCGGTTTTCCATTACGGCAATACGTAGAAATATTATTGAGGCGGTAATAATTTCTGAATGTGGTTGTGGCGAAAAAGTCCTTATACCAAGAATTGATTTGGCTCCAAGCGACATAAATTTCCCATTTATTTTAAAACGTCGCCAATTTCCAGTCATACTTGCATACGCTATGACGATAAATAAATTGCAGGGACAATCTTTTGAGTTCGTTGGAATATATTTAAACGAGCCTATCTTTTCGCATGGACAGCTCTATGTAGCATTATCCAGGTCCAGAAAACCCAAACGAATTAAAGTTTACGTTAAAACAACAAACGTGCAATGGGATCCCCTAAAAAATAAGAAACAATACACTATAGAATTTTTAATAATTACAATTATTAATGTGGGAACTTGATTCCCATGGGTTGAGCCTAGTAACTAAATATGTTTCTAATTTTGACAATAAAAGTACTGTAATCTTGTCAACATATATAACTCGCGCCAATTACATATAATTTGCTGCTCGCACGAAGTCCATCCACAGTTTACCGATAATTTATTTTAAATCAACTTGATATTCTATAATCTATAGCATAGCATTTTAATAAACATAATATGTTATGAATAAGACTTATGTTGGAGTTCTGTTATGTTGACAGATTAACGGCAGAAGACAAACAACAACAGTAAATACACTGATGAAGACGAAAATTATACTGTTACTAATCTGCCTGCTGTTAGCTTGGAATTTAAGTGCCTCTCCTAATACAAAATTAGTGAAAATGGAAATGAGCACGACAGTTACATTCTGTGGTGTAATGAAAATCACAGATGGATTTATCGAATTTGAGCATTGTGAAAATGGGTTGATAGTACATGATCTCAAGCCAGTCAGCTTCTATTCTTGTGATGAGTTTGAAAAGACCAAGTTTTATGGGCCTTTGAATATTAAGAATGAGAAAAAGATGTATAACACTATGTGATGACTCTCCAACAAATCCTTACAAGACTTTAGAAACTTGTAAAGGTGCTGGCGGCTTATCTGATCATGTAATTTATGTAATATTAGCTTGTATATCTATCGTATCATTAACCATTGCATTATTATTCAGATATATTATTGTGCGGAATATATTTAGAATACTTGTGATGGATGTTGGGCTCGTTCAAAATACATCATGGGCCCACGTCTTATGCATCACAAATATCTATCAAACGAGTCAACACTTCTATCATCGTTCAAAAAAAAAAATATTTAGAATACCTTCTGATAGTACATCTGTTAGATTCCTGTCAGAGAATGGTAAGTATAACCTTATATTTTATAAGAAGAAGAATACTAACAATATTAGAATAAGTAGAGTATTCTTGTATAACATTAAGAAGCCCACAGTAACAGCACATGATGGCCCAAGGATCTACTCTTGATAAAGGGAAAGGAATCACATTCTATTGTTGGTTGTTTTTCTATTATGCAGTCGTCACGATTTGTCTTAATAACTCTACAGCTCGTATTAGGCCAGGTCAGAATTTGTAATTCTTGCTCTCCCACTACGGAGATAGGGAGTGGTATCCATTAAATTAGCATTAAACAGGGATCCGCTTTTTGCACTGATATCGGGAAGGTTGATTTCACTGAAGTCTATTACTTGTATCAGATCAACACTCAATATAAGACACCATATATTTGAAAAAAAAAACTACAGGCACAACAATCCAAATGTCGACTACTTAAAAAGAAAACATATATTCACAGCAGAAAATCAAAAAAATTATGCCCTGATTTTTTTTCTTTATTTTCTAAACTGTCAATCTTACATAAAACAATACAGTGTCCTGATTGTAAATTAAAATATATTGGTTAAACTTGACAATATTTAGACAAAAGATTAAAACAACACAAATAAAATGCTAAAATATTCAATAATAGACATAGTATTAATGAAAAACATAGTGCAAATTATAATAACCACAGCATTTTACATTCTGAATCTAATAAATACAAACGGTAATGTTAGAAAGCTGCTATATAGTTAGAAAATGACACAAGGAATCATAGAACGAAATTTCACAATAATCTTACTGTATTTGCTTGAATTTTTCGATTACTTTCAAAATATAAATTTTACCTTGTTATACAGTTACCTAAGTTCCACTTACTAGTTTTACTTTTCTTTCATTGGCGACGAGTCATTTCTAATTTATATTTTTGATATTAATACGAGTCATTTCTAATTTATATTTTTGATATTAATACAACTAGTTCCAACTGTTCACTTCAACATATACATTTTTCTTTGTTAGTCAAGAAAAATATTTAATTTAATTATTTGTGTAATAGTAACTTACTTCATTATAAAATATGTAAAGTGAGACAGTGACAATTTAAAACTACAAAGTACATCACATTACACCGATTTATAATGTAACTTCTGTAAACATGTAAAAAGAAGAAATTTCTGTATAATCTTAACAGGAAGTACAAACTTTGTCAAACTGATTAGTGGATATTAAGAGAAATTTTATAATTACAGTGTACCTGATGATGCTTCATACTAGAAGTAATAAGTCGTTTTTAATTGAAATAACTTAGAATTCAATACCAACTGGTGAATTCATTCTAAGCCTTAGTCCAACATAAACCTTATTCATAACTACATCGGCCTAACAACATCTCCACAAATAATATGTTATGTTTGTCAATAAAATTAATTATAAATAATTTTCGTTACAGAATGAGAAGAAATAAGTAAAATGTGTTTAAAAGAAGGAAATGAAACACGTAAGTCATTAATACACATATTGATACTTATAAATGTTACAATTTATTTGTTTTAAGAGAAAAAAGGGAGGGGAACAGAATAAAAAAGAATGAACGAAAGTGTCGTAATAACTGTGACTATACAGGGTGTAGAGAAAGTAACGCAACAAGGCTAAATTTTTGTTATTAATGAATTTAGAAAAAAATGTTTCAGACAAAAGTTACATGGTAAAAAGTACTTTATATTTCTGTGACCTTGAAATTATCTTAAACCATTACGTGCATGCGTTACGCTGCACAACTTTAATATTTTAAATGGCAACATACCATTTTGACTAAATTTTTGGAATCAGAACGACTTTTTACTTCCGTTAGTATAAAAATTTTGATGGGTTACATAATAAAATTTTTAAGAAAAATAGGTATTAATTTAAGGTATTTAAGTAAAACTTAAGGAATAATCAGTTTACCTTTGTTTGTTAAAACAATTAAAAAAGCTATGAAAATTGCGTTGCTTGTCACTTATCACTTGTTAATCAAACAAAGGTAAACTGATTATTCCTTAAATTTTACTTAAATAACTTAAATTAAAACCTATTTTTCTTAAAAATTTGATTATGTAACCCATGAAAATTTTTATACTACCGGAAGTAAAAAGTCTTTCTGATTCCAAAAATGGAGTCAAAATGGTATATTGCCATTTAAAAAATTAAAGTTGCACAGCGTAACGCATGCACGTAATGGTTTAAGATAATTTCAAAGTCACAGAAATATAAAGTACTTTTTACCATGTAACTTTTGTCTGAAACGTTTTTGTCTAAATTCAATAATAACAAAAATATAGCCTTGTTGCATTACTTTCTCTACACCCTGTATAAATTCGATATTTATGAAATATATTTACATATCCAAAGAAAGCAACACCGAGAACGGACTACTTGTGTATAAATGTTTTTGTGGCGTATCTACAACTGCTCGTACAAACACACGATATTTCTTAGTCGGTTCTAGTTTTTTGTTCAAGAATCCATTGTATACTTCACCAGTACCTAAATGGAAAGTATAAGGAATATTTCTTAACTGAAACTTAGCAGAAATGTACGGAGCATTCAAGATTTCAGCTTTAGCGCCTGTATTTGTAATCATTTCTTCAGTCAAGAACTGATCAGGGTTCTTCTGAACTGTAGATTTGTCTTCAGGTACTACTATGAGGTAATAATGACTTATAGGGCCATATTCTTCTGACGCTTGAGGCAAGATCACTTGAATATCTTCCCCACCAACAACTCCGTAGAAATCTGGTTTATTCATTGATTGTGGTGCTGCCATTTGAGTTGTGACTGTTAGTTTCGCGGGTGGTCTATACTGTCCATCAGTTGGTATAGCACTAACATTTACATTGTAAGTCGTGAATGGTGATAATTCGTTTATTGTATAACTTTCCATCTCTGGTTTTAAAGTGATTTCTCTGCGTGGAACTACTTGTGTTTGTGTAATTCCTTGCGAATCTACGAATTCTTTAACTGCGTCATAAGATATTTTGTATCCTACAGGATTTAACCTGATTGGAGGCGACCATGACAATGTCAGGGAATGAGTACTAACATCATGTGCCCATAAAGATAGTGGTACATCTTTTGGTTTGACTTTTACGGTTACCGTTTCAGATAATCTGCCAAGTTCATTCTTCGTTTTAGCAGCAACAGCTATCACGTATTGAGCATATTTCTTTAAATTGCCTAGATCGACTGATTCAGTTAGCCCGACAGTTTTCTGCTGCCATTCATCTAGATCTTCTACAGCAGTCATTGTGTAGAATATCTTGTAACCGGTGACTTTGTTTCCAGAAGGGACAGATTGCCACCATACTTCAACGCTAGAGTCTGAAGTAGCCACAGCTCTTACAGATATTGGTGCTCCACCAATGTCGCGTTCCGTCGTGATAGTTATTTTCTCACTAAAGGGTCCCCCACCCTGACTTGTGTACGCTCTAACATGGAACACATAGTCTGCATTTTCCTCTAAATTGGTAAACACTGCTTTGGTGTGTGTAATGTTTAGTTCAACGATTGTGCTATGGTCTATCTTCTTATGGAACTGAACATCGTAACGAATTATTTGTCCATTGCGATGCCCTCTGTTTGGTGGACCCCACGTGACACAAACTACATCTGGAGTCTGAAATCTGTAGCTGATATTCGTTGGTGGGCCGTTTGGTGATCCTTCTGGAGTGTTTATATATTTAATGGCTTCCTGACCAATACCTATCTGATTTTGTCCTGCCATCCTGAATTCATATTCAACTCCGCGTTCTAAGTCATTGATACGATAATTTGTGGTATGAGTGCCTAAAATAAAATCGTTAAGATAATCGTATTTAAATTGAATAAATCATCGTAACACGAAGCATACCTTCAAGGAGTTTCTCTTTGAGTGTTTGATCTTTTACACCATACCTAAGTCTGTACCCTTGTAATTCTTCATAAGTTTGAGTTGGCATTGCCCATTTAAGTTCTACTGTTACTGTTGGTTCGCGCTCGATGACTCTATACAATATAGTATTAGTAAATAAATATGTACTCACAGTATATTGCATGAAGAATGGCAATATTAATTCATCATTAAAATGTCGAAAACTAAGACATTGAATAATGGTGTATATAATATTTGCCCATAACATGCAACTGACAATTATGTATGAAATAATGGGTAACCGTACTTCAATGTTAAAGATGGTCGGTTTGGTACGCAAGCAGGTGTTTTGACGCTTACAGGCGGACTTCTGTCTCCGTCACCATTCCTAGTTAAAGCCGCAATTTGTACGGAATATTTTGTATTTGGCTGAAGACCACTGATATTCAATTCTAACATTGTGTCATCTAGCATGTCGAACTTCATTGGCTCATTTAAGAGGCTTTTATCCTGAATAATATAACATATGATTATGAATATTAATTATAGTAGACAGCAGGATCTAGAACTTGTGTGTTCAATTACCTCTTCTTTTGTTTCTTGTACGTGGATGTGATAGCCCCGGATGATTCCATTGTGATCTTTGGCTAATGGCGGCTTCCACGCTACTTTAATGGTGTCAGAATTAATAGCCACTGCTTTCACATCTTGCGGATCTCCGAGCACTATGAAAAGACAACCAGTCAGTATATATTGCGCGCAAACTAAACATTGAGAGAGCGGAGTTAATTGGCATGCATGCACACCACACGTGATTTTGTGTTTTTCTTTTCGTTTTCTCATTTTCAGTGAATATCAATGTTATCTGTAGCGCGCGAGTATATAAGTACAGTGGATATCGTTTATAACGACATCTGATATAACGACATATCGATTTTTGCGACGAAATTTCAAAGTCCCGGCCAGAAACTAAACTCTTTATACGTGGGGCTTATCGTTTATAACGACATCGGATATTACGACGAAACTAATATAACGACGAAAAATGGCTTGAAATTTGGATAAAATTATCTTTTATAACGACGGATTGCGTAGTAGTACCGAATTGGCTTCGAGAATTACCGAGTTGCGAAAAGGCAGGGCGAATCGCCACAGACGTATTCATTCAGTGGTTAATTACGAATTGAAGGTATGTCATCGATGTCGGTATGGCGAAACGAAAAACAACGAAGTGGAAATGGACGAAACAACTGAGTTGCAAACACCTACTAGAGAGAATGCATTTTCAGCAGTTGAAACAATTCAGAATTTTTTCACGTTTAATCAAAATTTAAAAGATTCTAAAACAGATTTTGCATTGCTACAGTTGGAAAAGATTATTCAAAGAAACTTTTTAGAAAACAAAAAATCACAAAAACAAACCAAAATGACAGATTTTTGTGTTAAAATTTAAATACTTCTGTATGTATACATACGTACAGTAGTTTAAATGAAAGAAGTCCCATGAAGGTTATCTGTATCATATACGAAGTAACGTATAGTTATATATCTATCTCTCTCATTTCAATTGTCAAACAGCACGCGCGACAAGGATGGATATAACGCGTTTGTCTTTAGAATGTCCGAATAATACTACGACAACCAAAACAAAATGAGGCTCGTTGTACTCGATACTATTGCAATAACGTACGTTGATTTCTTATTCCCTACACTACTAGCTGTCGCATAGGCGTGTAGTGTCATTTTGCTGCATTTTCTGTCAATTTGTCTTATTTACCACTAATTAACACCAGTATTATGCACTAACACAAACACAGTTATAATAAATCACTTTTATTGCAACCACTGATATTATATCATCATCTAAATCGTTGTTGTAATTCAAAATGTGAGACACAAATGATTAACGTAATGAACTGCCAAAACATCATATTTCTGTTGTTACCGGTGCTAAGCCGACTATTCACTGAAAACTTTATATCTGGTATATACTAATGCATGCATTGTTCTTCTTTTGTTTATATCTCCCCGTCATCTGCTAACCCCTCACCATCGGAAATTACAGTATCTGATATGCCCCATTAAAAATTAGATAAACGACGCTACTGAATATGAGAAAATGGGCGTGGTTAAAATCTAAACTCGTACTGTCCTTCAATGACCTTCAAGGGACTTCTTTCATTTAAACTACTGCATGTAAAAATTATGTGTAAAGTTGTTTGTAAAATAAGTTGGATTGTTTTTTTGTAACACTTGAATATTGTTTTTGTTGCTTAAGCTTCTTGCACTCATGTAAATGTACTCTTTTCTAGCATATATATAATGTAATTTTTAACATATGTCTGTATTTATGTTGTTTGAATATAGCGACCGAATTTCGTTGGTCCCTTCAACGTCGTTATAAACGATATCTACTGTACTTGCTTTTCGATTGAAGTACATTTGAATACCGACACATACGAGTAGATCACTGCTAGTCAACTTAACATAGTTACATTTCCTTCCCTCTGAAAAATGAAATGTAGTAACAGACAACATATAAATTAATCTAATAGGTACACGTTACGTTGGAAATTAAAAAATCTCGTTAATAACAACCACGACCTACATGATTACTCTACGACCAGTATATACGACGACAGAACAATAGATTTTTTTGTGATAACAGCTGCGACGAAGAACCAGAATTATGGCGCTGACTGTTGAACTGCAAGCTACACGTTGATTAGTTAATCTAAAAGTGTAAGTTCTGGACTGAATGTCAAAAATGACAGGTAAAATAGAAATGTTTTTGTAGTATTAAAAAAATAAAAAAATATTGCTGTAAACAATAATATGTATTAATAACGTGATAAAGAAGTGACAAAATTAAATTTGTAAAGAAATATGTAGTGATATGATTCAGCACTATTTAACAGAAATGATCAGTTGTAGGATTTGATATACAGTGTACGCCGGTTATTGGAATCACGGATAATGTTATCAATCGGTTATTATTATCACTTTCGCAAAGAACGGCCCGGACGTATCCAACTATATTAAAAAAAATTCGGTTATAGTAATCACGACATCGGTTTATGTTTTCAAAAGCATTACGCGTATGAAATTTTTATTAATAACTTGCTCCGCGAACATTAGAGACAAAGGAATTGAATAATTTTTAAACTTTGAATTAATTTTGCTAATAAACACATATACATATTATAAATGTACAAAATAATTACATATATGTATGTACTACATACATTTCTACACATTTTCAAATATAAATGCAAAAATGTTATATTTATTTTAAATTTTTTAGTTAATTTCATTCTTTATTTACTGTTACATATGTATTTTAAATTAATTAATAATATTTTGTGTTTATGTTTTTTTTTTCGGATATTGTTATCAAAAACCTCCAGTCCTGCAGGTCATCGACGTACGTCCAAATCTCAATATATCACAAATTATTATTTATCTAGATACACTTTGAAAATCCTAGGTGCCTAGGTCGCAAATAAAACAACAAATTTAAAGCAAGTGTGAATACATTTTCTTCTCATACATAGTTTTTCAAAATAAAAAATATGGAAAATATTGTTCCATTTCCTGCATGTGCAAGAAAATTTTGAATACAATTGAATAGAAAATTAAATTAAAAGGCATCTTGCAAAAATTCATAAAAATCGGTTGGGTGCGTTAGACCTCCTGTCAAAGAGCTATAGTGTTTGGTACGATGTCTGTAGCATTCTCCGATTTTAAAAAAATTTACGCAGAAATCCCGGACAGACCCCTTGGATCACGAAATTATTATTACAACATGTGACCGTATGTATGTCGTTCGTCCGCTCGCTAGCTCGTACGGTTTTTGTTCCATTAACTCCTCCTAGACTGTTCAACCGATCTTGATGCAATTTTTTTTAAAAAAATGCGTATTATGGTCCAGTTGTGCGGTTGACTTTTGGTTTTTCAAAATTTTCTTTAGTTATTGTTTGAAACGAAATTTTTTTTTAAATTTACACCTTCCGTGACCTGTAATTAGCATTCAAATCTGTCGAATCCTATAGCAGATCATTTCAGTTAAATAGTGCTGATGCTAAATCATATCACTACATATTTTTTACTTTCTTATACATAGTATAAGGAAAGTATAGGAATCATGAAAAATTTCGATTGCGAGATTTTGATGGAAATACACGTTTTGAGGTCCCCTGAATACGTTTTGACTATTTTCTCAATGATGTCTGTGTGTATGTATGTATGTGTGGCCGTATGTTCATTATCTCAAAAACGAAGAAAGCTAGAGTAATGAAACTTCATATTTAAAAGTTTTTGGGACTGGCGAAGAGCTGATTAGATTTTGGGTATAATTAGAAAACCGGAAGAGGAAGTTTACTGAACACAGAAATTGTAAATTTCAAATTATTTTAAAAACAAAAAACGATAGGTTAAAATTTTTCAAATAAAAGTTGTAGCGAATACTATTATGAAGAAAAAATGTTCTATACATTTTTCGTCTATCTTTATTCAATTTTGAGTAAAATGTATTTATATATTGGCATATATGCTATGAAAACAAAACAAAGACAAAATATTTACAGAAATACGCATTTGAAACGTCAAATATGTACCAATTTAAATTAAGTATAAGAAAGTAGTGTGGTGACCACACCAGATTTTTTTTCAGAAATTGAAGTAAAATACTTCTTTATCACATTATTAATATCTTTATGTAAAGCAATGTTTATTTTTACAGTCGTAATAAATAAATTTTTCTGACAAAAACATTTCCTAATTTTACCTGTCATTTTTGACATTCGGTCCAAAACGTAAGCTTTCAGATTAACTAATCATCATGTACCGTACAGTACGTTCAGCAGACAGCGCCATCTGGCAGCTGTCACCACAAAAAAATCTATTGTTCTTTCGTCCTACGTACCGGCTGTAGAGTGTATACAACTGTCACTCAATCGAGAAGGTCGTAGCCGAAACCAATAAAAACATCAAAATTATAGCTGTCTTTAAACTGTCGTTTGTCCGATTAAAGTTCTACTGACACCTTGAAGGAGTACTTTTCGTCAATTATTTCTATCTCTTGCAGGGAATCAATACAAAAACGCAAAAAAACACAGTTTATGTATTATGCAAAACCTCTCAATATTCGTAGTCAAAATAAATACCGTTGTTTGTTGATTGAACTGTCACAAACATATTTCATTAAATACACATTTTTTTCTATTTGTTTCTGAATCTGTATACATTAAAACAATTTCTCTATTTTTTATTATTTCGAAATTCGCTATACTTTTGGAGAAATAAATTATTAAAATTTTGATACAATATCTTGTCGCGAAAACGCTATATGACGTCAGGACTGCATGGGCACAGCCGGACGCACACACACACACACACAACGAAAGGTCTTTCACACACATAGCCACGTAGCTCAGTAGTGTTCATCTGTCAGCTGTTTCTGTTCGCTCTGCGCATGACATTTTGCTGAATTATGACGTCACTTTTCTCGACTTCTTTTAGATGACGTCATTTTTTATTGAAAAATTGCTATTTTAAAATCGAGATTTCTGCTAATTGATAGACTTTAATTTTTTTTTGTTTTCATATTATGTATTGTTTGAAATATGTACGTCGAATTAAGATAAAATTAAAAACATTAAAAATCTATGCAAGTTCCCTATTGTTTCGTGACTGAGTGACACCGGCGTCCTGCTGAAACTGTGCCTAAGTATCGGGCCTAGAGTGTACACTACACACTGTTACACTCAATCGAGAAGGTCGTGATAATAACAAAAACAGGAACAACACACGTTGGCTGCATGAAAACAAATATTGTATGTTATTAAAAGATCCGACGTATGATATTGTTCGGTCAACGTATCGAGATTTTATAGTTTATCACACAATGTGCAAGATAGAAATAACAAACAACGCATCGGTAATTGTAAAAATGGGAAAAGCACGAAAATAGATCAGTAGGTATTATTATATTATAATATAGTCTTCCCATTTGCCCACATTGGTAATTTCTATAATAAACTATTATTGACAATTTTGTTCCTATGTAGCATGTACCTTTACGTCTCCTGGTCGCAACTGCTCTAAAATATCTTCATTTTGTCTGTTTCTCCATCTGACCGTCTTTATTACAGCCGGATTTTATATTGCATAGGAAAAAAAACAATATATACTATTTTTGAAGTTTTCAAAAAGTTAACCCTCGATACGGAAGCTTTAATAGCCTTCGTTGAAGTATAAATAACGTATTTTAGATATTTTAAACAGACATTTACAAACACTACTTGTGCTTATGTGTAAAAAGTCAAAATGTTGTTATTATTCTTTATTTTTATGTTGCTAAGGGGGGCTGTCATTAATGTTGACTATGTTGCCCAGGGTTGGAATGTTTAAAACAATTATGTTTAAAACAAATGTATAAAACATGTTTTAAACAAAGACCATTGTTTAAAATACTAGTTTTAAACATATTTTAAACATTTGTTTTAAAATATAGTTTTTTTTTTCATGTTTAAAACAGATTTTTAGGTATTAATTAAATTACAAATTTTCACTTTAAATGAGGAAAAAAATTATTCTAAATTTTTATGAAAGAATATACAAAAATAAAAACACCATTAAATATTTTATTTGATAATGCTACCTAATTTTGCAGCTTTTTCTATGCCCAGTCTGTTACGTAGTTTACTGTGTACCAAACCAAAAGACGAAAATAATAAAGTTTTAATTTTTTTAGCAACGTTATTCCAGAAAATAAGTTCTGTGTGAACTATAATCGCAGCCACCAATCGTAAGCTATTAACAAACGAAGTTGATAGATGGCAGGGCGTGCACCAATGTTTTTGTGTTTAAAACATGTTTAAAACATTAAAAATATGATTGAAATAAAAAACATGTTTTTTTTTTTAAACATGTTTTTTACCAACCCGGATATTGCCTAGGTAACCTATTTCAGCTAACTTCATGCCTAATCGGCAGACCACGACCTTTTCGATTGAGTGCAGCAGTGTGTACACTCTACAGCCAGTACATAGGACGATAGAACAATAGAGAGTTGTACATCATATACTTCACGTTGATTGGTTAATCTAAAAGCGTACGCTCTGGAGTCTGGAGTATATGTCAAAATTTTGGCAGACTTGAATGCTAATTACAGGACACGAAAGGTGTAAATTGAAAAGAAAAATTAACATTATTCGAAAGCGTAACAGAACAAATAAATTTAATTATGTATCTTGTATTTTCGATAGCTGTATTTACACAAATATATCATTCTTGTAGTGGGTCACCGCTAGCAACATTAAAGAATTTATGTTACAGTTAGAATATTTTTCCTGATTTTAGTGCAAATTTGGTACACAATACTTTCTTTCTATAATTATTTACTGTTCATTGTAGACTTTCCGACGTAAAAAATGATGTCGGAAAGTTTCAGTAACCATTTTTTACGTTTGGAGTGAAATTCTCAAGAGATATGTTCTTTTGACTGTTGTGATTTAGAATGTTGTTTGCTTGATAATGACTAAAATCCTTATGGTCGAAACGTCGCATATTGTTAATCATCTGTGTTCATTTTTATGATATTTATACGAAATAAACAGTTCACAACACCTTGAACCAAGTCAATTATTCCAATCATTACGGATTATATACTTTCCTTCTCTATAATTATTTACAATTAGCACAGTACCTACACACCGAACTATTACACTACATTTAGAAATTATTATAATACCACACAAAAATAATTAATAATAAAATGCCAAACAAATAATAATAATAATATCAACTGTATTATAAAAAAAAACTAGACTCAATTAAGGTAAAGTAACGAAGAACCACAATTTATGTAATACTTACGAGTATATGCAATATATCACAATATTGGTAATCAGAATGAAAACTGTTTGTTGATTGACAACCGTCAAAATCGTATTTCGTGGACAAATACGTTGGATAAGTCTACACCAAAATGCACTAGAGGGAACTACTAGCACACAACAGTTAGTCGAATACTCAATCCGTACAGGTGCGGAAACAGGTCAGGAGCAAACAGTCATAGAAAAATTGAAAGGGCACTCACCAATACACATTGGAGTCAGAGTCAAAATTCATATGTTCCAGGTGTTGTATGTATATATGTATAAAAAAATATAACTATTCTCTGCTACAAAAATGCCAGTTATGAGAGGTTTTTTTTCTTGCAAACCCTCTCTTTTGGAAATTCTACATATGGTTTCAATAACCATGTGAAGGGCGAACATATGGTATACCAAAAACTCGACAAAAATAGACTATTCACAAAAAATATGTTTAACAAAGGCCAGTTTAGTTAATCAGTAAGAATCCATTAATATTATAAATGAAGCAATTACTACTGTAAAAAACTAACTGAATCAACGGCTACAAGTCGCGTCCCGACAATATTTAGTGTGAGTTATAAACTTAACAAAGCAACGATAATAGTGCTTCAATTGTGGTACTGACATTTGAAAATGGGGTATTATCTTTACCGCGATTATACCTTAAGCGATAATCAACAGGGTTCTTTTATATTTAATTATAGTGTGCCAAACCTCGAGTAGCTGACTACAGGAATATTGTATTTGTAGTATACTGAGGTGCAGCGCTGTTCAACAAATTAATATCCACTGATATTCACTCAAAAACTCAACATCCAAGTAACAAAACACGCAATGCATCATATATATATATATATATATATATATATATATATATATATATATATATATATATATATATATATACAGGGTGACCCATCTGTGAATGCTCACCATTGGAATCTCCGAAACTGTGAGAGATACAAGGTCGATTAAATTAGACAAAAGTTGCGTATTTATGGGCCGATGTTGATGGCGATTTTGTATTTTGAAAATATTGCATGGCTCACTAGATAATGACAAAATTGTGATTTTCTCGAATTTTTATTTTACTTTATAAGTCAGAAGGTATTGGAAATATTGAAAAAAGCTTCAAATAAATATTTTAGTATAACCAATAAGCCTTTTGATGAATCATATGAAAAATTTTTTTACTAGATATTGCCGAAGTTACAGCCTGCAACTTTAATTTTTCAAATGGGAACCATAGTTAATTTTAATCCAGTTCAAAAGTGCCATTTCTTCTCTTTATAATGATGTATTTGTTTACCTAAATATCTTTTTAGTTTCGAAGAAAAACTAAAAAGTAAGATAAAATGAATGATTTTTGTAGTGTGCCATGAAAATTTGGTATAAAACAACTGCAACTAAATATGTTATAATATATATCGATTTGGATAATATTCGGTACTGTACTTCTTACGGATGTAGGTCATCTTTTAAGGTGATATTAGTTATTATCAGTGGACTATTAGTGTACGAAACACGGGTAATCCGGCATAAATCAGTCAAAAACTTTTTAATGTTAAGGCCAATAAATTTCAAAAAAATAGTTTCAGAAAGAGACATTCAATAGTAATTTTTTTGTTGTTGTTGTCTGTACTGATATCTGTTAAGGTTTAGGCACAACAAAATAAAATCTGAGGGACCGCGCACTGCATTTCATAAAAAATGTCATCTTGCAGTCTGTTTTTTAAGAAATAAATGCAATTATTTAGATTTCCTTTGAATTTTTGCAAAATGGGCACCTCGTTCACCAGATTTAAATATTTGCGATTCCTTTTTTTAAAATATTGCATGGCTCACAGAAGGCAGAGGCGGACTGGCTCCAAAATTTATATGCGGAAATATTTTGACCGGCCCACATAGCAAGCGGCCCTAGATTAAAAATAAAAACAAAGTTCTTAGTAATGATATATTTATAATTGAAAGAAAAGTATTATCATAGCAGATTTTCTTGCAATAAATAAATCTTTTGAGCAACCCTACATGAATACCTTTGACAGGGGGGTCCGGGGGTACTAACCCGAAAAGAAAATTAAAAAAAAACGCATTATATGTTGCAATTTTAAGGCTATTTTTCATGTAAAAACAAATATTATATTGGTTCTTAAGAAATTGTAGTTAAGGTGAATTTATTGTTAACGCCTTTCGGTGTTAAAATACAGAGAAATATTTAGTAGCGGCCTTCTTTGAATTCGTGTAACAGTTGAATTAACGACGCGAATGCAAAATTCCATGCTTTCTGTAACTTTCTATGTAGAGAGAGAGAACGAAGTTAAATAAAGAGCAACAGATTGTTATTTTAAAAATTCGCAGATGCACAACGCGCGGCTTGTTTTCAAATTTTGTGCGGCACGCTTTCAATTTTCACAATACAAAATCAGCTAAAAAATGAAAACCTCAGTCAAAAACGAAAAAAGAAGGGCAAAAATCTTTTGCGGCTCCCGACTCAAAAACAAAGTTATATGTGGCCCTTTATACAAAAATAGTTGTACATCACTGATTTAAATAATCTAGTGTGCAATTTATTTTTCACCCGGCCCGTTAGTAGCTTTCGTAAATGAATTACTTTGTGAAATTAATATGTTCGCATTAACTGCGGTTCTTGGGTATATGTGGATAATTGTACGAAAAAAAATATCGGACCGGCCCGCGATTAGAGCGGCCGATGCGGAAATTTCCGCATGCTCCACATGGCCAGTCCGCCCCTGTCAGAAGGTATTGGAAATATTGAAAAAAGCTTCAAATAAATATTTTAGTATAACTAATAAGCCCTATTATACTTAAATACTTATTTGAAGCTTTTTTCAATATTTCCAATACCTCCTGACTTATAAAGTAAAATAAAAATTCGAGAAAATCACACTTTTGTCATTATCTAGTGAGCCATGCAATATTTTCAAAATACAAAATCGCCATCAACATCGGCCCATAAATACGCAACTTTTGTCTAATTTAACCGACCTTGTATCTCTTATAGTTTCGGAGATTCCAATGGTGAGCATTCACAGATGGGTGTATATATATATACAGTGTGTCCCAGCGACTACCATACATAGGGAAATTAACATTGGGAAATTATATAAGGATCAACTATTGCCTTGAGCTATATGTATATTCTTTCTGAGTGACAAAAACAAAAGATTTAAAATAAAGAAATTTACTTCTGTCAAATAATTTTATATTACGTAATTATTTAAAGGAATTTTTTTTAAATTAGGAAATTGGGTACGCCAATTGCCTTCGCAAAAGTAATAGAAATGGAAACCAGCATGTTAACAACGAAGTAGATATTTTGGCAGCTGTCGAAGTGTGAGGGAAATTACAAATAATCTCGGTGAATCACCGCACTCATAAAAAACACAAATATTTTACTTACAAATATTACACGCTGTTATTAGCAGCAGATAGTGAAAAACGAATCAATTTTTGTGAATTAATGTTTAATAAATGTCATGCTTTAGAAAATATTTGTTTCACTGACGAGCACACATCTACCTTAAATGAGGGACACAATTTTGTGACAGATTAAGCCACTGTCTGCTAGTCAATGGGAATACGTTTGAACATTTCATTGATTAGTACCTGCTAGTGATATTGAATTTAGTGCTTAACTGTTATGTTTTGTTCGTTTTTCCATTACAAAATGCAAACTCTTAAGCTTTCTGTTGTAGGTATGTATTACTGAAAATCATCCAAATTTGTTTCTACACAAACTTTATTATAAAATAATAAATATAACCATATTATTTATTTTTAAATATTGTTTATTTGCAAGAATATTGATAATTCAATGGTAATAATTGTACTGTGTCAGCAAATTCTAAAAATAACAGCAATCTGACAGTTTTAAATTTGATTAATTCAATTACCTACTATTTAATTTGTGCCAATCACATGTTTAGATACAGACACAGCAATACTTGATCCTTACATAATTTCCCAATGTTAATTTTCCTATGTATGGTAGTCGGTGGGACACACTGTATATATATATATATATATATATATATATATATATATATATATATATATATATATATATATATATATATATATATATATATATATATATATATATATACTAGTTTAAATGAAAGAAGTCCCTTGAAGGTCATTGAAGGACAGTACGAGTTTAGATTTTAACCACGCCCATTTTCTCATATTCAGTAGCGTCGTTTATCAAATTTTTAATGGGCCATATAAGATAGTGTAATTTTCGATGGTGAGGGGTTATCAGATGACGAGGAGATATAAACAAAAGAAGAACAATGCATGCATTAGTATATACCAGATATAAAGTTTTCAGTGAATAGTCGGCTTAGCATCGGTAACAATAGAAATACGATGTTTTGACAGTTCAGTACGTTAATCATTTGTGTCTCACATTTTGAATTACAACAACGATTTAGATAATAATAGTGTTTGCAATAAAAGTGATTTATTATAACTGTGTTTGTGTTAGTGCATAATATTGGTGTTAATTAGTGGTAAATAAGGCAAACTGGCAGAAAATGCAGCAAAATGTCACTGCGCGCCTATGCGTCAGGGGATAGTGTAGGAAATAAGATATCGACGTACGTTACTGCAATAGTATCGAGTACAACGAGCCTCATTTTGTTTTGCTTGTCGTAGTATTGTTCGGACATTCTAAAGACAAACGCGTTATATCCATCCTTGTCGCGCGTGCTGTTTGACAATTGAAATGAGAGAGATAGATATATAACTATACGTTAATTCGTATATGATACAGATAACCTTCATGGGACTTCTTTCATTTAATTTTCTGTAGGTATGGCTTCATACTAAAATCTGACTAATAGCATTCAGTTTACAGAATGTTAATGAATATCACAACTTGCACATTTTTTTTTCTGAATCTGTATACATTAAAACAAATTCTCAATTTTTTGTTTTTTCGAAATTCGCTATACTTTTGGAGAAATAAATTATTGAAATTTTGATAGTGCCGGGCGCACACACACAACAAAAGGTCTTGCACACACATAGCCACATACCTCAGTAGTGTGCATCTGTCAGCTGTTTCTGTTTGCTCTGCGCATGACATGTGTAAGCATTATGACGTCACTTCGCTCGACCCCTTTTAGATGACGTCATTTTTAGCTCATCCACCTCCTGTCGAACAGCTATAGTGTTCGGCCCGATGTCTGTAGCATTCTCCGATTTTAAAAATTTTTGCGCAGAAATCCCGGACAGACCCCTTGGATCACGAAATGACTATTACAACATGTGACCGTATGTATGTCGTTCGTTCGCTCGTTCGTACGTTTTTTGTTCCACTAACTCCTCCTAGACTGTCCAACCGATCTTGATGCAATTTTTAGAAAAAAATGCGTATTATGAACCAGTTGTGCACTTGACTTTTTGTTTTTCAAAATTTCCTTTAGTACTTGATTTTTTTCTTCTTTATTTTCCATTCAATTGTATTCAAAATTTTCTTGCATATGCAGGAAATGAAACATTATTTTTCCATATTTGAAGAAAAAATATTTTTTAATTAAAAAATGAAGAAAAGATATTAATGCATTCATGGTCGACTTAGTCTGCTTTGCTTTTGTTAACAGAAGAAAATGTTTTCACACTTGTTTTAAATTTGTTGTTTGACCTAGGGACCTACGATTTGAAAAGTGTATTTAGGTAAATAATTTGTGATAAATTCAGAATTGGACATACGTCGATGAGCTATAGGCATGGATGTCTGTATCCATTCCTAGTTTATCGAAAAATTGCTATTTTAAAATCGAGATTTCTGCCAATTGACAGACTTAATTTTTTTTGCATATTATGTATTATTTGAAATATGTACGAATGTCGTAATATGTCGAATTACGATAAAATTAAAAATCTATGCAAGTTCCCTATTGCTTTGCATGTATTAAACATATTTCGATGCAATTGTTTTATACCAAATTTTCATGGCATACTACGAAAATCATTCTTTGTATTATATTATTTAGTTTTTCTTCGAAACTAAAAAAGATATTAATGCAAACGAATATCATTGTAAAGAGAAAAAAAGCAGTTTTCAAATGAACTGAAATAAACTATGGTTCCTATTTAAAAAATTGAACTTGAATGCTGTATCTCCAGAAATATTTAGTAAAACAAAATTTCATCAAATCCATCGAAAAGCCCGTTTTCTATACTAATATATTTATTTCAAGCATTTTTCAATATTTTGAGTTCCTTCTGAGTTATAAAAGATAATTGAAAATCGAAAAAATTTAACTTTTGTCATTATCTAGTGAGCCATGCAAAATTTTCAAAATACGAAGTCACCACCAATATCGGCCCATAAATTAGCAACTTTTCTCTAATTTAACCGACATTCTAACTATTATAGTTTACAAGATCCCTTAAGTGGCCCGTTAATAAACACTCTGTATATATAATACACATGCAAACCAACCTCACCTCGCTGGTAGACGACAAGCCGTAATAGCACTAGCAAGGTCTCCATAGTATCATCAGAAAGACAATAGTTTAAGATTCGTATGTGTAAACGGCATTTTTACTGTCATAGTCTCATAGAGCTACGTTAGTTTCAAATGATCACATAAAAATCAAATGTATGCTACGAGAATTATGTACTCGGCTTTAAGTCAAGATAGTCCTTCAATGTAAACATTGCATGACCATCATTATCGTGAACCAGGTGTAGATATGTGGTATGCACAGTACAGATATGGGTTAGTTATAACTAGAGGTACAACTAGATACTAGATTGGCTATGAACCGTGTCGCCTGTCACACTATCATCTTACCGTAGTTCTTGGTGCGAATTGGTATGGGTGATGTGGTTGCGCCTTCGCCTCGTTGCGACCTGGCCGCTAACCACACGTAGTACAGCGTGTTCGGGAAGAGGCCGGTGAGCGTGTATGTTTCAACTATCGGTATTCGCCGGTGATGTTTCTCCTTAGCGTATGTGTCATTCCAGTACAACGTGTAACTGACAATATATTCACCGTAATGACTCCATTGCAACGTAACTGCAGTTTCACCGATGTCAGAAACGCGCAGGTTGCTCGGCTGGCTGGGTACACCTGCACAAACCAATGTGAACATCCAGAGGTTAAAGTCTGTTTAGCGATACCGCAAACACATTACCCTGCTGTGTTTTAACATGTACTAGAGCACTCAAAGGTCCCGGACCGATAGATGTTGAAGCTTGGACTTTGATCGTATAGATGGTGTGAGGTGTCAAGTCGCTAATAGTCGTTAGTTGATTGTTTGCCACTGATTGTGACTCCCACGATTGCATAGGTAGTTGTGGGTTTGTTGTATAATGTACTTTGTAACCCTGTGACATATGAAATAGTTAAGGATTAGGAATAGAGAATAACACAAAACGGTTTACCATCACTTGTCCATTTGATTGAACAGGTTCATCCCACTGGATAAACATGGCGCTGGAACTCAACGGCCGAACTTGCACATTTCTTGGTGCAGTACCCGCTTCTATAAAATGAAATATACATGAAAATTATGCCGACGTTTTGACCTTCAGGTCTGAGGTCATTTTCAAGGCGCTTAAACATAACAAAGACACAGCAATACAAATTTTAAACTCCACGCCTCACTTGGCATGATAGTGTCAAATATTGTGTAAAAATATTATATTTATGCGTCCGGAAGTAGAAGTCGGTTTCTATGGCGTCAAACGCGAGACAGAAATAAAGCATTTACTTCCTAGGGACGAAAACACTTTCCGTAATGTAGTTTTTATTATAATAAAGGTTTTTATAAATAAATGTCTGTTACCATGGTACGCGATACATGGAAACATTTCCAAAGGATTCTAAATATTGCAATTTCGCTCCGATTTATTATAATTCATTATTTATGAAATTAAGTGTTTCTACTCCCGATCGTGGAAAAAATAGTATATACACCTCGGGAGAGACCACAATGTGTCCTTCGATGTATTTGTACAATACACCTCAGGAAAAATAAGAAGTTTCTCTCCTTTGGTGTATAATGTACTATTTCTACGGGAATGTAAAATATTATGATTTATTTGTCGATAAAATGTCACAGAGGAATATGAAAAGTTAGAGCGATTCATGTTTCACATGAGTAGAAATTTAGCGTACAAGAGTCAACTATGTAGTCCTAAATTACAGGGTCATTCGAAGTGATTGAAGTTGTTAAAAGCTTATTATTAATGCATAAAGTAAATCAACGTGTCGTGTATGTGAAAATGAAAACCCCCAGATCACACACAGCAAGAGCCATCAAAGCAGATGTTAGCATATGTCCATACAGCATGCATATATGCACAACATAATAGTTCACTGGCGACCGTTTTTTGACCTACCGTACTCTGCATTCGCCGGTCCGAAGCATTGGTAATAAAAATACCTATGTAGCAGTTAATACCTACAATCACATACTATTAATGCCAGCAATTTTGTTCAAAATCAAAAAGGCTTTCAATTTATTTCAATAAAACGGATATTTCGAAGGTCTTTTAAACTACCTATCAAATAACACAATTTTTTGGCACAGTGTACGTTCAAAAAACTTAATTCATTAAATATTTATTTTTATGTTGTTCCAGAAGATTGGAAGCGTGCTATAATTATTCCATTGTACAAAGGAAAAGGAAGTATGAGTGAATGTACAAATTATCGAGCGATTAGTCTCTTGAGTGTTGTATGTAAATTGTACAGTAGTGTTCTAATTAATCAAGTAAGGGATATTACATGTAGTAAACTGAATGGTATGCAAGGTGGGGTTTTGCCTGAAAGGGGATGTATGGATCAATTGTTTTCGCTTCGAATGATTGTGGAGAAGACATTGGGCAGAAACAAAATTGTTTTGTGCTTTCATTGATTTGAAGAAGGCGTATGACAGTGTTGTGCGTGAAAAATTATGGTCTATTTTGAATGAGTATGGTGCTAATGGTACGTTATTGAGAGCACTAATGGCTTTATATGAAAATAATCAAGCGGCAGTTCGTGTGGATGGTAGTTTGAGTAGATGGTTCAGTATTGACGTAGGGGTTAAACAGGGTTGTGTGATGTCTCCTTGGCTCTTTAATTTGTATATGGATGTGTTATTACGACGAGCGTAGAGTGTAAAAATGATGGTGAGAAGATAAGTGATTTCGTTGTGCCTGCATTAGCATATGCTGACGATGTGGTTATTATGGGTGAATCTGAGGAACAATTGATGAGAATGATTGAGAGTGTCAGTGATCAGGGAAAATGTTTGAATTTGATCATGAATGCTTCAAAATGTAAGATTTTAGTTTTTGAGAAGGATGAAGTTACGGAATACAAGATTAGCATAGATGGTGAATAAATCGAACAAGGTAATGAATTTATGTATCTGGGATGCATGTTTTCGAAAGATGGACGGGTGAATGCTGAAATTGAAAGAAGAGTAGTTGCAGGTCGAAAAGTTTGCTAGAAATGTGAATGTATCAAGAGAAGCAAGGTTATGTATTTATAATGGTGTACTTGTGCCATCGTTGACGTATAGAAGTGAATGTTGGGTATGGGATAACCGGAATAAATAAGGGTAACTGCGGTTGAAATGAGATTCTTGAGAGGTGTGTGCGAAGTGGCTAGAAGAGACCGTATTAGAACAAAGTAGTGTATGATGAATGTGAAATTAGTGAAAATGTTGTGATAAGAGTGGCTTCAAGTCTGCTGCTTTGGTTTGGACATGTGGAACGAATGTCAAATGATAAACTGACTACGTAGATTTATTTGGGTGAAATTGAAGTAACACGAATGCGAGGAAGACCGAGGAATAAATGGATGAATACGATAGAAAATGTTTTGGGTGAACGTAAAATTATAAGCAGAAATAATAAGAGAGCATGTATGACAAGGTGTATGGATAGAACATCACTTATGTATGGATAGGAGTACTTGGCGAGAAATTGTTAGAAAATAAGGAATGAAAGGCCATTTTTCTATATAATATATAATATTAAATATTTACATTTACAGTAATACATAATTATGTCGGTCAGGTTATGTAAATGTGAAATATCGGTGATAACATATCACCTCATTAGCTCATCGAACTCCTGTCGAAGAGTTTTAGTGTTCGGTATGAAGTCTGTAGCATTCTCTGATTTTAAAATTTTTTGCGTAGAAATACCGGACAGACTCCTTGAATCACGAAATGACTATTACAACATGTGACCGTATGTATGTCGTTCGTCCACTCGCTCGCTCGTATGGTTTTTGTTCCACTATCCCCTCCTAGACTGTCCAATCGATCTTGATGAATTTTTTTTTACAAATGCATATTATGGTCTAGTTGTTCTTTCAAAATTTTTTCAGTTTTATTTTTTTTTCTCCTTTATTTTCCACTCAATTGTATTCAAAATTTCCTTTAGTACTTATACAGTGTGTCCCACCGACTACCATACATAGGAAAATTAACATTGGGAAATTATGTAAGGATCAAGTATTGCTGTGTCTGTATCTAAACATGTGATTGGCACAAATTAAACAGTAGGTAATTGAATTAATCAAATTTAAAACTGTCAGATTGCTGTTATTTTTAGAATTTGCTGACACAGTACAATTATTACCATTGAATTATCAATATTCTTGCAAATAAACAATATTTAAAAATAAATAATATGGTTATATTTATTATTTTATAATAAAGTTTGTGTAGAAACAAATTTGGATGATTTTCAGTAATACATACCTACAACAGAAAGCTTAAGAGTTTGCATTTTGTAATGGAAAAACGAACAAAACATAACAGTTAAGCACTAACTTCAATATCACTAGCAGGTACTAATCAATGAAATGTTCAAACGTATTCCCATTGACTAGCAGACAGTGGCTTAATCTATCACAAAATTGTGTCCCTCATTTAAGGTAGATGTGTGCTCGTCAGTGAAACAAATATTTTCTAAAGCATGACATTTATTAAACATTAATTCACAAAAATTTATTCGTTTTTCACTATCTGCTGCTAATAACAGCGTGTAATATTTGTAAGTAAAATATTTGTGTTTTTTATGAGTGCGGTGATTCACCGAGATTATTTGTAATTTCCCTCACACTTCGACAGCTGCCAAAATATCTACTTCGTTGTAAACATGCTGGTTTCCATTTCTATTACTTTTGCGAAGGCAATTGGCGTACCCAATTTCCTAATTTAAAAAAAAATTCCTTTAAATAATTACGTAATATAAAATTATTTGACAGAAGTAAATTTCTTTATTTTAAATCTTTTGTTTTTGTCAAGAATATACATATAGCTCAAGGCAATAGTTGGTCCTTATATAATTTCCCAATGTTAATTTCCCTATGTATGGTAGTCGCTGGGACACTGTATAATTTTCACAATTTTTTCAGTTTTTATTTTTTTCTCCTTTAGTTTCCACTCAATTGTGTTCAAAATTTTCTTGCATATGCAAGAAATGAAACATTATTTTTCCATGTTTTTTTATTTTGAAATATTATGTAAGACCATTGAAGAAAAAAATATTTTTTAATTAAAAAATGAACAAAAGAAGATTAATGCATTTATAGTCGGCCTAGTCTGCTTTTGTTAACAGAAGAAAATGTTTTCACACTTGTTTTAAATTTGTTGTTTTACTTCGACCTAGGCACCTACGATTTAAAAGTGTATTTAGGTAAATAATTTGTGATAAATTCAAATTGGTCGAAAAGCTACAGGCATGGATGTCTGTATCCTTTCCTAGTTTTATACTTTCGTAGGGATAAACATTTGTGTAGTACACTAATGTATAAAACCAGTCACGTGGTACATTAGTGCACTAAATTGTCCAATTAGAACTCTGCCTGAGTATACCGATCGAAAACTGTTATACAATGGAATACTGCACGCTCGGTGCGGCTATTGGGATTCATTCTTGGGATCAGTAGTGAACGCGGTTACAATTTTATTTGGAGGTAATTATCCACTGAAATATTTCAAAGAATTTGTATTTTTAGGACATAGTACCCCCAATAAACTAATTATTACAAGTCAAGTAGTCAGAAATATGAAAGTGGAATAGACTATACTAGTTGTAGCGGTTACCGGTCGATAGTCGGCAGGAGAAAAATCCCACCCGTATAAATTCTCGCCGCTACCGCTGCTCGTCTATTTTCAAAATGCAAAGCGATGGATTAGAGTTCAGAATAAATAATTGATGTGCTGACCTTTGGGCACAAAAGGCTTCGGACAGGATAACCCAGGACCATCTCCGAAACATTCAAATATTTATATCCAACAACAATACCACCGATAAAAATAGGAAACCAAATATTCGCCAATGACAAAGAAAAATGCGAAGTTTTTGGGGAACACTATGAAAAAGTATTCACAAGCAACGAGCGCGACATCATCCATGAAGACCTTGAAAACGCTGAAGAACCAGTCTCAACCACTATTGACATAGTGAATCTTCCTCGAAAAGCAATTAGCTACCTCTCTTCAATAATAAATTCCTGTATGGCTAAAGGATATTTCCCTCAAACATGGAAACATGCAAATATTATCATCTTCTGCAAACCCGGCAAAAACAAACACGACCCTGCCAGCTATAGACCCATCAGCCTACTCCTAACCCTATCAAAACCGTTTGAAAAAAATCCTAAAATCCCGTCTCGAAAAAGTACTAGCCACCAAAAACATTATACCACCATTCCAATTTGGATTCCGAACGTACCACTCAACCACTCATCAACTACTTCGACTGACGTAAATTATAACAAAAGGCTTCGAAGACAAGTTTAACACGGCAATGCTCTCTCTAGATGTGGCACAACCATTCGACCAGGTCTGGCATGAAGGACTTATTCAAAAAATTAAACTCCTCGAAGCTCCATCCTACCTCTTCCATACATTAAAATCTTTTCTACACGACCGAACATTTCAAGTCAAAATTAATAACACCCTCTCAAACACACGTTGCATTAAGGCAGGAGTACCGCAAGGCTCCATCTTGGGACCACTACTATTTAATCTATATATGTACGACATACCAACAACGCAGAACACCAGTCTAGCGATGTTTGCTGACGATACTGCTATAATTTCAGAACATACCAACGCAAACATTGCAAGAGACAATGTCCAAGCATCTGTGGATACTCTAACACCGTGGCTCAAAAAGTGGAAAATAGAATTAAATGCCGGCAAGTGTGAATCCAAAATATTCTCACTTAAAAAATTCACAGACCCACCAAACTTAATCATTGGCAACAACAGCATAAGGTGGAATCCTAAACACGAATCAATCAAGTACTTTGGAATACATCTAGACTATCGTCTTACATGGGCACATCACGTAAAACACAAACTCCAAGAGGCAAACAAACGTGTAGGCATGGTATATCCCATGATAAACAGAAAATCCCACATAAAACCAGACTGCACAAAATTAATTTACACTGCAGTTCTCCGTTCAATAATAACATACGCGTGTCCAATCTGGGGAGTAGCCTCAAACCTGCAAATTGAAAAGGTACAAAAGTTTCAAAACAAAATGCTAAGAATAGCTCTCAATGCACCATGGTTCGTCCGAAACACGCAGCTCCATCGAGAACTGGACGTCCTACCTGTTAAAGATTACATAAAGAAGACATCAAAGAAATTTCTCCGCAGACTACCACTATGTGAAAGCAGCAATAATCTGAACCTAGGCCAAAGAATACAACGTAGACGAATACGCAAATGTCTTCCACAAGATCTCTACAGGAGTCCAAACATCAACCACGAAACAACATACGAGTAGTACAATAGGCACATAATGCTAATATGTACGTACTACACTTCTCTCTACCTATGTACATATCACAACATTCATATGTAGTAGTACAGCATACAACTTGAACGCCTGTAGCTAGTAAGCGAGCTTTACCGTTTATTTATATTAACAAACCTTTACAGTATTGACAACCTATGAAGTGTTAAATTATATTTAAATACATATTACATAAATACCAGATTCACTATCCATATATACTTTTAAAACTATGTATCATATTCTCGCTAATTAACTAATTTATATTCTTGCATAAAGGAAAATATGTTAGCCTCATGTTTGAATTAATTCCGAAAATGACTACAAACGCCAGAATAAAAACTTATTAATAGCCAATATATGGCTAAAAAATGATGCATTTGATAAAAAAATTAGTCCTGCAAAAAATACTTAGAATGAATCTTACGATTAGAATTTAAAAATGTAAAAAATTAGGGTGTTCCATTTGAAAAAAGAAAGTTTATCTAATTTCTGGAAGAAAATCAACAGCCTGTATATTAAAAATTTTTATAGTTTTAGAATTATTTAGGTGTTCCGGAACATCAATCTTGTTATGATTTTGAATTATTGCCGGCTTGCTAAGATATGTATGGCGGTAGCTACGACATACTGTCCGCGTAATAAATCTGCTACTACGCATGCGTACAACTCTTTCCATGATTTTTAGATTCAAGTTATTTTGACGTGTATGTATATATTTACATAATTTGCGAATTCTGGTAAGTATTATTGCATAAAATGTATTACATTAAGTAATAAAACATATAAATATTGTTCTGTTATTTCAGATTTCGATTGTTTTCTGTTCTAAACAGCACTTTTTAGCGCTGATTTTCAGATTAAAATAATGTTTTACATTTTTTATTTTAATCTTTTAAACTTTGTAGAGGAACATCAAAATGTTCTAATCCATAATAAAATTCCACATAATGAGGTTAATGTGGCCGATTGTTTGTGGCAGGAGCTTGCGAATGTTCCTAATGAAAAGGGGGAGCCACAAAAACGGTTGAAATGTGGAAGAAGTCGTTTTGCGAATGGAAATCGAAAGTACGATCCAGGACACGAGATTGTAGGTTGGATCAAGAGGAAACAGGAAACAGGATGAATAAAAAAGTAAAGCCACTGAGTACGGTTGAAGAAAGGTTGCTAGGAATTATGGGCTGGGGTACTGTCATCGGTAATGCAAACTTGCTGGAGACTGTATTGGAAAATGCGGGTATTCAGGAGCTTCTTTACGAAGCAATTGTAATTAATGATACATCAGACATTCCAGTAATGGCACAGGCAGGGGCGGCTCGTCTATAGGGGCCCTAGGGGCCGGGCCCCACCTATATTGTTATAACTAGTCCAATACATGTAGCCTTAAAACATGTATTTCTTGTAATTATTATTTTTTGATCTATTTTCAACACGTCTTATTGTTTAATAAAAAAATGACAGGCGTATTTTGTGGCAATATTGTATAATGCGACTTAGTACGGACTCTGGGGCCAGCCGGAGCTGGCCCTATTGTATACGTGTATTGTGTATACGTGTATTGTATACACGGAGCATGTTTGATGCGCGCGCAGTATCGATCGTGTTTTATATACAGGCGAAAACGCCTATCTCGGGGCCAGGCTTGACTGGCCCATTCAACTGTGTTGGCACGTAGCAAGTATATACATACATAGCGCACATTCATTGTCAAGCGTGAATTAGCTTGTTTTATGTAAATAGCGTGTGCTTCTTTGTCCTCGTTGTTGATCTGTTATAGTGGGTCCAGAGTCTTGTATTTTTTTTGTATTTTATATTTTTTCCTGGATTTATCAGTAGTTCTAATTTAATGTACTATTATTTTTCTGTTTTGTCTGTATCTATTTTCTTTAGTGTCTGTCTTTATTGAATCCCTTTCGTTTTGATAATGTCACTATATGTATAATACGAGTACACATTATGTTTACTTTATAATAATTAAAAAAAATATATTCTTTGACTTTTATGTGTTTATATTTATGGGTTCTATTAGTCATCTTAATTAAACAATATATTCGGCATCAGTGGATTGTAACTAAACATTATTGTAATAGAAATAATAACTATAAATCAATAATAGAACCCACTATATAAATATAAAAAAAATCGTTGGTTTTAGTCCCTGGCCCCACCTGTTTCAATTGTCACCGGCCGCCACTGGGCACAGGTATTGCATGATCCTGACACCCAACAACCAGAATACCGTCATCCCTACATCCTTCCCTGAAACTGGTCCAGTTCCAAATGACAATAGGAAAAGATCAGGTAATACTTTTTTGTCTTAATATTTATAATTTTTACTTGAGTAAGTCTATATATAATAATTAAATTCTTAATTTAAATAATGATCTAATACAGTAGTTTAAATGAAAGAAGTCCCATGAAGGTTATCTGTATCATATACGAATTAACGTATAGTTATATATCTATCTCTCTCATTTCAATTGTCAAACAGCACGCGCGACAAGGATGGATATAACGCGTTTGCCTTTAGAATGTCCGAACAATACTACGACAAGCAAAACAAAATGAGGCTCGTTGTACTCGATACTATTGCAATAACGTACGTTGATTTCTTATTCCCTACACTACTAGCTGTCGCATAGGCGTGTAACGTCATTTTGCTGCATTTTCTGTCAATTTGTCTTATTTACCACTAATTAACACCAGTATTATGCACTAACACAAACACAGTTATAATAAATCACTTTTATTGCAACCACTGATATTATATCATCATCTAAATCGTTGTTGTAATTCAAAATGTGAGACACAAATAATTAACGTAATGAACTGTCAAAACATCATATTTCTGTTGTTACCGGTGCTAAGCCGACTATTCACCGAAAACTTTATATCTGGTATATACTAATGCATGCATTGTTCTTCTTTTGTTTACATCTCCCCGTCATCTGCTAACCCCTCACCACCGGAAATTACAGTATCTTATATGCCCCATTAAAAATTAGATAAACGACGCTACTGAATATGAGAAAATGGGCGTGGTTAAAATCTAAACTCGTACTGTCCTTCAATGACCTTCAAGGGACTTCTTTCATTTAAACTACTGTACACATATTTTTATATAGGTTCCCATCGGTTAATTTATTGAATTATTAGTAACTAATTAATAAATGTATTCTCAGGTAGGTCAAGTGAGTCTGCTCTCGTGGAGTCAGCAAGATTATATGCGGAAACTACCGGCAAACTGTGTGACACCATAAAGGTTGTGGGCGATGAACTCGCCATGGGTGTGAAGGCACTGGCAGAATCGAATTTAAAATTGGCAGAAACTCAGTGCAGAATAGCCGAGGCTAATCTTGCCATGGCAAAAAATGAAATATACATCTAAATATTAATAAGTTTATTTTCAGTAATATATATATATATATATATATATATATATATATATATATATATATATATATATATATATACAGGGTGGTGACCGCGACACCGGAACATAGGACTTTAACATGTAAAATCATATTTTTGTAATTTCCTGCTTCCCTAATTATTTTAGAGAAAAAAGCTTCAAATAAATGTTGTAGAGCATAAATTAATTTTCCATGCTTTATACCGGCAGAAATTAAATTAATTATAAGAAAAAATGGTGGATAATTATTCAATTAGTGAAAGAAATGAATTTCTTAAGTTCTATTACAGTTTGCATGCTTTTATAACGGCAGAAATAAAATTGAAAATTAGCTTCAAAATAGAGAGATGAAACAAAATTGTCAGAAGAAAAAATAATTTTGAATTATTAATTTTTATGATAAATTGCATTAAAAGAAATTCTCTTTGTAAGAATGTTGGTGGTCCTGAAAAGAACCGTTGCTTTTTGTTATTATCAATAACATGTTTTTAATGTATTTTAAACTTAATTCAGAATTATTTTAAATTAAATGCTCAAATAAATCTCCATTATTTGCTGAACAAAATCCAAGTCTATGATAAAAATTGCGTTGCATATTTTTTAATTGTCGGTTAGTAATTTTTCTGCACTCCTCCACAATTTTTTTTATTTGCATGTTTAGTTTTATAGATATTATTTTTTAAATGCCCCCATAAAAAAAAGTCGTTTGGCGACAAATCCGGGGATCGCGCTGGCCAGTTTACTGGACCACCGCGTCCCATCCAGCAATTTGGGAAAGATTGATCTAAAAATATTTTAGTTTCATTCGTAAAATGAGCAGGACAACCATCCTGCTGAAACCAAATCATATTTTCCCCTGCAACATTATCAATAGCAGGTCCAATTTCGGTCTGGAGTAATTCTAAATATTTCTCCGAATTCAGTGAGCCATCAATAAAAAAAGTCCTATAATATTGGAACCTAACATTCCAACCCAAACGTTAACATTTGCACGATATTGTGAATGGTTATTTAAAACTAAATGTTGATTTTCTTTATGCCAATGCCGATAATTTTTAACATTTGGTTCTCCATTAACGCTAAATGTGGATTCATCAGAAAAGCAAATATTCTTTATAAAATTTCTGTCCGCATTCGCCATTTCCATTATTGTTTCGCAAAATATCATGCGGTTGACTTTATCGTTCTCAAAAATTTCTTGATGGCGAGAAGATTTAAAAGACTTAAAAGGCCGTGGTGTGATGAATTCCTAACCCTGATGCAATTTCTCTTAAACTCACATTAGGATTATTTGATACTGAAGCTAGAACATTTATTCATTAGCGTTATCTTCAACCTCAATTTCTTCTCCTGGTGCAACATGTAATTGTTTTATAATGAAACTGTGACATGGATGGAACACTGACCCATATTTTCTTTGATTATTAACAACTCTTTGAATCGTATGTATTGAAGGAATTGATCTGTGTGGGTACGAACACGCAAATAAATCTCTCACTTTTCTTAAGCGTGTCTTACACGGGCACATTTATGTCTTAAGATTTAACGTTAAATATGTCTTAAGAAATGAATTGATGTACAAGCAAATGTCTTGAAATTTCCTGTATTACACGGGCACATTTCTTCGTTACAAATTGACCTGTGATTCTGCGCAGTATGAGCAGTTCGTCAGCTATGACTGTCAAACTGACAGTTCGTTTAACCTAATTTAACCAAACATTATGAAATAGCTGACGACGATGAATTCTGTTGTAGCAATTATAATCAAAATATTAATTAAGATGAAAAAAGCGGAGTAGGAAACGGAGATTATGGACATACAAATGGTTAATACGTATGCAAGAAGGTCGTGGAGTATGTTGGAAAATGTATTGAGAATGGAAGATCCAGAATCATACTAGAATTTTTTGAGAATGTTTGGCCAGCATTTCGATGAATTGCTTCATATGATAGAAAATGACATTAGCGGCAACATACGAATATGCGACAATGCATCACTGCTGAGCAGCGCTACGTTGACTTGTTCACAAGTGCAAAGATGTTATTTTGAAATGAAAATGATGATATTCAATTACAGATTAGCAATCACTCTGCGATTTCTAGCAACAGGAGGAACATCGCTCATTAATGTTTGCTACCAGAATCCATGAAAGCACAATAAATATATTTGTTCCACAAGTTTGCAAGAGTATATACAATAATTTGAAAGATAAATATTTGAAGGTTAACGATGGAATATAACTGTGAAGGAGAGTAATTGAAATTTATTAACTAAATTTATTAACTACTATTATTTTAAGTACTAGTAGATCAAACCATATACAAAACAAAAACCTTAATTCTAATTATCCTACATTACCAAACATGAAAATATGAAAACTATTCTAGGTAATATATCAAACTATATACAAAACAAAACCTTAATTCTAATTACTCTTTGCTTGACATCATCGTCACCAGATCCACTTTTGAAAGAATCTGCATATTTCCTCCTTTCACAAGTATAGCTGTTTCTGAGGCCAGTAAATTTCTTGTGGATGTCCGATTCCGTCATATTGTGTCGCGTGGACGTTAACTCCTTCTGTTCTTATGTGGTATTCCGGGTGTTTATCGGTGTACAGAGCAGGATACTTCTTGAACTCCTCTATCAGGATGACCACTTGCTCATTTGTTCCATACATCCATCTGTTATCAACAACGAATTTTATGTATTCCAATACATATCTAATTTATGTTGCGTACATACCTTGAGCCCTCGAATTGCAGAATATAATAATGAATTATATTTTGATTTAACAAAATGGGTACTTAGCTGTCACGTTGAAACAATGCAAAATAATGCATATTCAAAATTATACAAGATACACTTCGATATTGTCCGGAACAATTCGGAATCACTCGGTAATAAACGAGTTGGAATATTGGTTGGAATAGAGCATGTCCTAATTCCAGCCCGTCTCGTAAGACATATCTTAAATGTGCTGAAATTTTCTGTATTACACGGGCACATTTAGATGTCTTCAAATTTCACGTTAAATCTTAAGACATAAATGTGTCCGTGTAAGACACGCTTTAAACTATTACCATTGTAATATAATTTAAGAAATTCATTTCTTTCACTAATTGCATAATTATCCACCATTTTTTCTTATAATTCACTACTAGCAATAAATTTATGAAGCAAGAAATATTTTCTGCTGACAGATAAAACGAGAATCATTTGTTTAATTTTGTTCCATTTCCAAGGCTACCCCTAGGTATTTTGAAGCTAATTTTCAACATTTTGAATTTAATTTCTGCCGGTATAAAGCATGGAAAATTAATTGTGTTTATTTGAATGTAGAATTTTATGCTCTACAACATTTATTTGAAGCTTTTTTCTCAGGAAATTACAAAAATATGATTTTACATGTTAAAGTCCTATGTTCCGGTGGTCGAGATTAGACGAATAAATTTAAATCACAGTCACGTTGTTGTCTTTATTGTTTTCATAGGTACGTCATCCTAACTCCATATCTGCAGAAGCTGGACACACGGTTCTTTTTCGTAATTGCAACAGGACTGCAGTAGTTTGATTTAAGTAGCTTACGGACAGCTTTCAGCATATTCTCGTGAGACGCGCGCACACTGTCTGGATTCCAGAATGCAGGAGTTCGGATTATGGATACCTATATACACGAAATTCGATGTGTGTGGAGCGATTGGCATCGAACACGTGCCCATAGAATAATTGTCAATAAGAGAGATATCAGGAAATAAATACCCGAAACATACTAGAGTGAAAGCAAGGAGTAAAAGATCGGTAAACCAAAGAAAACCGTCAATATAAACACAAGTAAGTGGAGATATTTGCATTTTTAAAAAACGGTTTCCTTTGTTTGAGGTTATGAACATTTCGAACACCGAAGAGGCAACTATTGGCCGAACGGCCAAGACAAGGTATTAATAGATAAGGCACCCCTGGCGGCGAGTAGTAAAAATAGAAAAGGTGGAAAAGCCTGCGCCACCTAGGACGCACGTTGGTTGCCCAAACCTGTGACTGGGGAGGCGGTATTAGCCAAGGAAGCAGAGGACGGACCAACAGCCTATGCGCGTCGGACGAGCAAACTTTCTCTAAAAGTAGGAAATTCAGCAGGTCCCCAACGGCAAAGAGGAAAGAACCAGACAATATGGAGGATGAAATCCTAAAGGCACTAATAGAGTTAAAAAACGATATGAAAGAAATGAGAAAAGAAAACGCCGACTTACGACAAGACATTAAAAACAGTAATGCTACTCTGAAAACACTGACGGAAGAAATAAAAAAAGATATGGAAGAGTGGAAGGAAAAAGAAAAAAAGTGGACTGAAGAGAGAAAGGATTTGCGAGAAAGAATAGAACAACTAGAAAGTAGAGAAGAACAAAAAGAAAAAAGAAGCCGACGAAATAATATCCTAATAAAAGGGAAGGATATACAAGGAGAAGAGGCAAAACAAGAAGTACAGGACTTCATAATGAAAGACCTAGGAGTACCCGTACAAATAGAAGAAGCTTCTAATCTAAAGAATAACAATGGGAAAACAATAGTGATGGCAAAATTATCGACATGGGAAGAAAAGACGGAATATTGAAAAACAAAAACAAATTAAAAGGAAGTAAGATCTATATAGACAATGACCTAACAATTAAGGAAAGGGAAATACAACTAAAGCTTAAACGTATAGCAGATCAAGAGAGGGAAAAAGAAAACGGGACTAAAGTAGCGTACAAGAAAATACAAATAAACGAGGAGTGGTTTGTATGAGATACCATTCAGGAAAGGTTTGTAGAGTCAGAAAACAGCAAACCAGTAAATTTTTAAACAGAACCAATATTCGAGCGGCATCACAGACGGCGAAAAATGAAATTAATATAGGGTTTTGGAACGTGGCGGGAATAAAAGAGAAAGATAATCAATTTTGGGAGTTCTTAAAGGGATTCGATATTATTGGAATGACATAAACGTGGATAGAAGAAAAAGGCTGGGTCCAAATAGAGGATAAACTACCTGTTGACTACAAATGGAAATGTAATGACGCAAAAAGAATACACAAGAGGGGACGAGCAATAGGAGAAATTTGATCGGAATTAAAAAAGAAATCGAGGAGGTAAAATCACAAGAAACTATAAGTTATATTATACAAGAGAGAAAAATCAAAATAGACGATGAAATATGGAGAATAGCGACAATTTATAACAATGGAAAAATGAAAGAAATAAAAAACATACTCACGGATATTGGCGAAGGGGCAGAACAGAATATCCTAATTGGAGGAGACTTTAATGCTAGAACAGGAGCAAACGGAGGGATAGTAAACCAAATGGGCGGGTCAGAACAAAAAAGAAAATCAAAAGATAAACTAGTTAACAAAGAAGGAGAAATCCTCATAACTATGACAGAAGAATTGGGATGGACAATTATAAATGGGAATACGGAAAACGACGAAGAAGGAGAATACGCATACATCGGACCTAGGGGGAAACGGTAATAGATTATATTATCGTGAATGTACAGGCACTACAGAAAATAGAGAAATTTAAAATTGGCACGAGAGTAGAGTCAGATCACCAGCCATTGACAACCAAAATAAGGTGCAACAGAAACCAGAAGGTAACAACAGAGGAGACAGAAGAAAAATTATTAATAATCTGGACGGAGGAGACAATAAGAAAATATAAAGCAGATCTATTGAAGTTGGAGGAGGATAAGGAGGAGAACACGGAGGCAGCAATGGAGAAACTTATTAAATTGATATCAGGAGCAACAACATCGAGAATAATTAGACCAAGGATTCATCAGGTTGTCAACGAAAATTGGTGGTGTATAGATGGCGGAGAAAAGAAAAGGATAACAAGAGCACTCACAGATTGGAGGAGAGGAAGAGGGACAAAAGAAGAGTACAACACGTACAGAAAGGAATACAAAGAGCGCTGTGCACAGAAAACAAGGTACAAAAAAGAAGAAGAAACAATATAAGAAACATAAAATCAGAGAACGATATCTGGAAATACATAAGCGGGGAGAGGAAAACAAAGAACAGGACAAGTAAAGTAATAAGTATGGAATGATGGGAAAATCATTTTAAGAAACAACTAAATGGAGAAGATACAAGAGTAACATGTAACCTGCAAGTAGAACAAAACGACAACATTGAGGAAAAAATCACGATAATAGAGGTGGAGAGACAGATAACCAAACTGAACAAAGGGAAAGCAGCAGGGGAAGACGGACTTCAGAATGAAGTGTGGATATACAGCACTGCCGGAGTAGTACAGAACATCACGGAGATTATAAACCGGTTATGGCAAGGTAAAGGTTTGCCAAAGAGATGGCGGAAGGGAGTTATAATCCCCGTCCATAAGAAAGGAGACCGTGAGGATAGAAGAAACTACAGAGGCATAACTCTGCTGGATGCAAGCTACAAAATATATGCTATGACCCTCCAAGAAAGACTGACCGTTGAGATAGAAGAACAAGGTATACTACCAGATACACAGGCAGGATTTAGAAAAGGCAGAAGTACCATAGATAATATTTACGTACTATACTATGCGACAGAAAAAGAAATAAAAAAAGAGGGAGGGAAATGCTATGTACTATTTGCAGACCTAAAGGCCGCATTCGATCTAGTCAACAGAAGGAAAATGATTGAAATGTTAAGAACAAGAAAAGTAAGTGAAAAGCTGACTAATAGAATCGCCGAGATATACGAGGAAACAATATCCGTGGTAAGAGTGAATGAGAAAGAAAGTAAAGCCTTCTGGACAACGATGGGGTGAGACAGGGCTGTCCATTAAGCCCAACACTGTTCGCACTCTATTTAGCTGATATAGAAGAGCATAGGGCAAAAGGCCAAACCGGCGGACTAGTTATTGGAAAGAAGAATTTCTGGAAACTATCTTACGCGGAAGACTTAGTATGTGTATCAAAAACACAAGAAGAGATGAAATCAATAATAAAGAGACTAGGCACATACCTGAAAAGATATGATATTGAACACGGAAAAAACAAAAATTGTCATACATACATACATAACATCACGCCTTTCCCATTACTGGGGTAGCAGGCCCTTTATTCCCTACAATCACTCAAAAAAATTAAATATTATATATTATATAGAAAACTAAATTTCTTTCCATATTATCTAACAATTGCTCGCCAAATACTCCTATCCATAAATAACTGTCTCGTCTCGTTAATATCCATACACCTATCATACATGCTCTCCTATTATTTCTGCTTATAATTTTACGTTCCCTCAAAACATTTTCTATCATATTCATCTATTTATTCCTCGGTCTTCCTCGCATTTCTTGTACCTTCAATTTCACCCAAATAAATCTTCTTAGTCAATCTATCATTTGACATTCTTTCCACATGTCCAAACCAACGCAGCTGACTTGAAGCCACTCTTTTCACAACATTTTCACTAATTTTACATTCATCATACACTACTTTATTCCTAATACGGTCTCTTCTAGTCACTCCGCACACACCTCTCAAGAATCTTATTTCAACCGCAGTTACCCTTTTTTTATTCCGGTTATCCCATACCCAACATTCACATCCATACATCAACGATGGCACAAGTACACCATTATAAACACATCACCTAGCTTCTCTTGATACATTCACATTTCTAACAAACATTCCCAAAGCGCCCAAAACTTTTCTACCTGCAACCACTCTTCTTTCAATTTCAGCATTCATCCGTCCATCTTTCGAAGACATGCATCCCAGATACATAAATTCATTAACTTGTTCCATTTGCTCACCATCTATGCTAATCTTGCATTCCGTAACTTCATCCTTCTCAAAAACTAAAATCTTACATTTTGAAGCATTCATGATCAAATTCAAACATTTTTTCCTTATTACTGACACTCTCAATCATTCTCGTCAATTGTACCTCAGATTCTCCCAGAATAACCACATCGTCAACATATGCTAATGAAGGCACAACGAAATCACTTATCTTCACACCATCATTTGTACACTCTAACGCTCGTCGCAATAACACGTCCATATACAAATTAAAGAGCCAAGGAGACATCACACAACCCTGTTTAACTCCCACGTCAATATTGGACCATCCTTCAAACTACCATCCACACGAACTGCTGCTTGATTATTTACATATAAAGCCATTAGTGCTCTTAATAACGTACCACTAACGCCATACTCCTTCAAAATAGGCCATAATTTTTCACGCACTGTCATATGGCTTTTTTAAATCAATGAAAGCACAAAACAATTTGCTTGTTTCGGTCCAAAGTCTTTTCCACAATCATTCGAAGCGAAAACAATTGATCCACACATCCTCTTTCTGGCAAAAACCCACCTTGCATACCATTCAGTTTACTACATGTAATCTCCCTTACTTTATTAATTAGAACACTACTGTACAACTTACACACAACACTCAAGGGACTAATCGCACGATAATTTGTACATTCACTCATATTTCCTTTTCCTTTATACAATGGAACAATTACAGCACGCTTCCAATCTTCTGGAACAACATTTTGCCGCAAGCAGAATTTACATAAATAAACTAGCCAAGCAAACACTTTTTCGCCACCATACTTTAACATCTCTACTGTAATATCATCTATTCCTGCAGCTTTTCCAGTTTTCATTCTAGCCAAAGCATTACTTACATCGTCTTCATTTATATCCCAACATTCATTTTCACCGCAATCAAAATCATTCATATTATCATTTATAACACAATTATTTTCATATAATTTGCTAAAATAACTGCTCCATCGTTCCCTAATCTCAGATTCTTTCCGCAATAAATTACCATCATGATCTTTAACTGCTTTTACACAAGACATGTTGCTACCCTTCAGCTTTTTCACGCATGTCCAAAACATCTTTTTATTGAGAACAAAGTCATTCGTCAATTTTTCATTCTTCTCTTTCTCACATTGTATTTTACTTTCACGCACAATACGCTTTGCATTCGCTCGCATACTTTTATATTTAAGCAAACATGCATCTCGGAAATCGCCATATGAATCCTTAACACTAAAAAGCACAGATATGCTTCTTTCTTTAAGCGTATAGCCTCCTTCACTTTATCATTCCACCAATCATCTTTCATTCGTACACCTACTTTCGATACACCGCAGCATGTTTCAGTTGCACACGTTACTACACAGTCCCTGAAAGTATTCCACTTACTAGCTAGATCTTCAAAATTCTCTGAACAAATGGGTAAAACGTTATTCAATTTATTAATATATTGCAGTCGGACCTCTTCATTCTGCAATCTGTATGATCGACACGTGTCATTCTTTCAGATTTCTTTACCCTCATTTTCCAGCCCTGAGCCAATTTAACACGGGATACAACCAAATAATGATCATTCGTTCTCAATTCAGCACCACGTTTTACTCGTGTATCTACAACAAGGCTTCTTAATCTCTCATCATACATTATCAAATCAATCACACTACGTCTATTCTCATGAATATTCTCCCATGTATAGATATGCGAAGACTTATGTTTGAAGAAAGTATTCGATATAAAGAGACCATATTCTATACAACAGGCAACAATCATTTTTCCATTTTCATTTACCCTTGCATCACCAAATCTTCCCACAACATTTTCACTTTCATTTCTCTTTACACCAACCCATCCATTTAAATCACCTGAAACAATTATCCTCTCACCAGGCTCACAAGTATCAAGCACATTATTTAATTCATTCCAAAAACATTCCTTCTCATAATCATTTTCACATTCAGTCGGACCATAAACACATACGAGAAATATTCTATGGAACCCAATTTTCATTCTTACATATAAGACACGAGAAGAAACACATTTATACTCACGAATACACGGTTTCACTCTTTCGCTAATAACTACACCAACACCATGCTTTGCATGAATGTTTTCACTGACACCTGACCATAAACAAAATACACCATTTATTTCATTTTCACTGCATCCTTTCTTTTTTGTTTCACATAATGTTAAAACATCTATTCCATAATCTTTCATAACATTAAATACCTCATTTTCCTTTCCAAGTATTCCTCTCACATTCCACGTAGCAAATCTTCTCTCACAAAGTATGTCACGTACTCTATTTATCTGTCTAACATTCATTACAAATAGATAAAGGGCGAATGGTAGGAAGAAATTATGTTACAAAAGCTTACCAGGCTATATTGTAACGGAAAAACTGTAATAAATATTATTTAACTGACATACATATTAATTAATAATGTTGCTAATAGAAACTATCAAACAAACAAAAGCATATGTAAATAAATTAAAAATACTTATAAATAAATAAATAATACCGACGTTTTAAAATGAGATAATACTTATCATGGTAGCTAGTAACCAATACTCCTTGAAAAATCAAGTTTCCACCAAAAAGGAATAGAAAAACCCTAGAAAAAACTTGATCAAACACGTAGTAAATGACAGCACGTCCGTCGCTAAGGAGTTGTTGTTATTTAAGCACATATATCGAAGTACATAGTATTAGAAGAGACGAAAAAAAAAAAAAAAATTGTCAAGTTCAGAAAAGAAGGTGGAAGATGCTAAAAGGAAAAATGGAAGTGGCAACATGATGACATAGAATCAGTGAAAGAGTTTAAATACCTAGGGTACACATTCCGAAGCAACAACACCGAAGACGCACATATCAAGGACATTATAAAACGAGCAACAATAGCAATGGCCCAAATTTGGGGCATAGGGGAGAGAAAGTTCAAACATGACATCAAACTGAGAATGTTACTCTTTGATTATACGGTGAAAAGTATCCTGCTGTATGCGGCAGAGATTTGGGGTTGGAAAGAGCAGAAAACATTCAGGTAAAATATCTCAGATGGATATTGGGGCTGGAAGCACATACATATATCGAAGTACATAGTATTAGAAGACGAAAAAAAAAAAACAAATTGAGAGTGGAGGCAGGGAAGAGAGCGATGAAGTATGAGGAGAAAATAAGAAGAAATTACAGTAAAGAAACACAATCCGACTGTTGGAACAGCATTTCAAAAGGTGATAGTCAACTGGGCAAATGGGAAAGAAAGAGGTCCCAATTCTATGAGAGGAACGGACACGCTACAAGAGATATAGAAAATAGGAGAAGACTTGGGCAAAATATTATAGAAGAAATTTCAAATAGAGACGCAGATATACAAAAACCAGGAACAAACCGAAAAAATAGATAACGCCAGATACAACACCCGGTACAAATATTTAATAACGATAGGGCTACCACGATATATGAAAAAGGAACAGAAGAGCGAGGGGATTAAAACAATAGCAAGATTCCGATGTGGAAATGAAGAAAATGCAAACATGTACTGGAGGAAAGATGAAGATAGAAAATGCAGGTTATGCAAAAAAAAAAACAAGAAACCATAGAACACTTACTTATCGAATGTGAGAAGAGAAGGAGCCTACAGGGTAGAGGAGGTACCGGACGACTCGGGCAAAGGATTGGCGTGGATGATAGGAATATTAGTAGATAGAAATAAAACAATTGCACACAGTAATGACATATAAATTGGAAATATGTAGATTTGAACACCGAAAGGTAGCAAATAAAATACTATTACTACTATATACGCTATTAGAGTGTCCGGATTATAGAGGCTTCGGATTATCCAAATATTACCGTATATGTAAATAAACCAATAGGTAGTATTTTTTTTGTAAAATGTTGTCGAATTAATGATCTTCGTGTATTTACCCCCACTAATAATAAATTTATGAATATATAATACGCCCGGCTTGTATGGGTGTATAATGCAGTACTCTGTCTTTCAGTAAACATCTGAATCGTCCTTTTAACACTCCGATTCATCTTTCCACACAGTTTTTAATTCGGATATGGACCGAATTATATCTAGCCTCTTGTGATCCTTCCTCAGGATTTAATACAGGTGGCAAAAGCCACGGTTGTAGGGGATGACCTGAATCGCCCAGTAACCACGTGTTACGTTCTCCGCGTAAAAATCTATTTAGCAGATTTTATTTTACATTTGACATGGTACAAATTGGAGCATCATGTGTTGAACCCAGATTTCTAACGTTTATGTTCATTATTTTTAAATTTGCGTCACATACAAGCTGTAAAATCATTTTCGATTTACATACATAATTGCTGGTTCAACAGTCCGTGAGGGGATTGCAATATGCGCACAGTCAATACATCCAATAACGTGACGAAAATTAAATTTATCAGCAAATTTCTGTTTATTTTCAATAATCGCAGCCCGTGCCGTGGGAAATTGTATATGATTGTCCAAGTACATGATTTACTAAAATATTCGACACTTCTTTTAAAATGCGACTAACTATAATTTCCCCCTACACATGTTTGGTAACTGCCGCGGCCGAAGAAATTCAATGCTACAAACATTTTTATGTGAGCTGGTATTTTTGTAGTCCGAACGGGTGGATTTAAATGGTCTCTTATCTGTTTAAAGAGATCATTGCCGTGATCATCGAAATAACTTCACAAATGTTAAATCATCCAATTCGAATGGATTACTAGTATCTCTTAATTCTCTCATTAAAACTCGCGAGCGATGTCTGTAAGAGTCTTTTTACTTGAAAATTCACACGCACTGAATCAGTATTTTTTTTTTTTAATTTACCTTATTCGTACTTTGTCCACTTCACGCAAAAATAAAAGTTCAAAATGCCTACCCGCCATATTTTGAATATAGACAATTCTAGAAAAACGGTGAATTGTCTTGAAAAAGACAGAATTGTAATAATACACAAACACAATAAAACGGCGAAAACCAAATTAAACAGCAACAAACTATACAAGAAACAGAGAGAACTGTCAAATACTGAAGGTAGCAAGAACATAGCAATTGCTATATTGTCGGTGAGCAAGAATGTTGCTCAGCGAATAGCAAGAAATGTCCTTACAGAATACCAATTATTGACATCTTGCTATCATAGCAATTGCTAGCCCTCGTCGCAATTGCTATGATAGTAAGGTGCGTTACAGAATAGGGGTGAATGTCTTCTGCTGAGAATTATTATGGCACGGCACAACATACAGCAACGTTAAATTATAAAGCAGAATAAATAATAAAATTGTAAACTGATCACTTACCATCTTCGAAGGCTGTCGTGTGCGTGAGCAGAGTCAGGAGCACGGTAACAAACAGTTTGCATGCGCTACCACGGAGGTAGGGGGCCATGGCAGCTGATCCCTTCACGCTCAACCTGTATATAAATTAAAGAAACAAATCTAAATAATGATCTATTACCAACTCCTGCACAACGCATCATCATCAGTGGAATAGTAGTAGTAATAATACACGTTGTGCCAAACCACGAAATAAATTTATGTGGAAAAGCACGAAAATAAAACATGAAAATTAATATCATAACCGTTTAAAATAACAATTTGTGTAAACAATTAGTTTGGAGTACAAGTGTTTCATTTAGATAAATAATCAGTTAATACCTGTTTTCTATCGGTATACTCAGTCATAGTGTCACAGAGGTGAAGTGAGTGCATTTTGGTAAAAAAGTTCCATAATTACTAACGGCACTTATAGCGAAATGCCGTATAAGAAGCGACTGTATAACGAGGGGTGGGTGTATACCGATCGAATATATATTGTTGTAAATAATAATTTTATTACAAGTTGTCAGGTCGAGAAATTGTTTGAACAGAAAATAATATACAATCTTTTACAATAAATACACAATTCCAACAACGTCTTTACTTCGTTATTTCAATCACCCCACTGTTGTTTTTTTTTTTTAAACATAGCAACTCGTTCCTATGCCACTGTTTTGTCACTTAGCAACGTCGATTGCTAACACTCGGCCAACCTGACTGGACGAGCGCCCTCGCTCGGTTTACTTGTTGGTTTTATAAGTAGTCACGAAGGTACAGCGGCTTCTTGGTTTCACGTCTCGGCCTGTTGTACTGTTCGTTCTCCACTTCCTTTTGTTCACTGCATTGTGACGCTACATCACCACCGTCGGTGTTTTTTTTTTACCACTTCTTTTCTTGATGCCGTAGGTTCCTCTTCGCTTTCTGTATCTTCTTCCATGCTCTCCTCTTCAGAACTCTCCTCTTCTACTGGATTTTTGTACACCTTAAACTGTGCAATGTGTGCGGTAGTGTTGAAGTTCTTTCCACTACGTGTTCCCGAAATATCGCTGACTCGGTAGGTATCACTTGGAAGAACTTCTATTACTACTAACGGTCCTCTGTACCGTGCTTGTGTTTTCGTTGGCTGTCCCGTAGCTCCGGGTACTTTTCTCATGACCACCAGGTCTCCCACGTGCAATTTCAGCCCTCGATATCTTCGTTTATCGTATCTCAGCTTATATTGGCTCTGCTCCAACCTCATGTTCTCCTTGGCTTCTGCTTGGATGACAGATGGTGGTGTCCACCGTGCTTTGTCACCTTCTTCCACTGCTTTTAGTCTTCCGCCATGGTAAGTTGGTATATATCCGTACAAACACTCGAATGGAGTTCTCCGCGTTGTTTTACTTTCAGCATTGTTCAGATCACGTTCGACTAGTTTCATTCTTTTATCCCAATCGTTCTCCTCCTTCATGGATGACATAATAACTGGCACTACGGTCCGGTTCACCCTCTCTACTTGTCCGTTTGCTTGTGGATGTCGGGTAGAGTTCAAAGTATGATGGATACCTTGCTCAGTACAGAAACTTGCGAATTCTTTCGCCGTAAATGCCGTTCCTCTGTCTGTGACTATTATTCTTGGTAGACCATGCATGAGGATAAATTCTTCTAATGCTCGCAATACGGGCCCTGTTCTTGTATTCTTCACTGGGTAGAGTCGTACAAACTTTGTCAATGCATCCACGATCACTAAGAGGTGCGTATTTCCCTTGTGACTCTTCACGAAAGGTCCTAAATGATCCACATGTATACGTTCGAACGGTCTATTTGGTGGGGGTATTGGGTGTAACTCTCCTGGTCTCCTTGCGCCTGGTATTTTCGCCAGTAAGCACTCTAAACAGCCCCTTATGTGTCGTCTCACATAACGACGCATCCGTGGGAACCAATACTGTTGTGTTATTGCTGACACTGTTCTATCCACCGCGAAGTGTCCCGCCAAATCATGGAATCTTACTACAATACTCTTCCGCATGGAATTCGGGATTACATACAGTTTTCGGTCTTCTCCTCGTATCTGCGTACGACGATATAATCTTCCCCTCTCTAGTTCATAACCTTCTACTCTTTCCTTTTCTTCACGCGTTCGTTGGTTTGATGGTTTCTTCAGTACATCAATAATTGTGGTCAAACGAGCATCGCTGCGTTGAATAAAGAGGATCTGGTCATCTTCGTCCATAGTAGTTAACACGTTCAATCTATCATACATCGGTTCGAGTGTATCTTCAGCCGATTCAATTGGTGCTCTACTCAATGCGTCCACATGCTGCATGAGTTCACCTCCTCGATGCTTGATTTCAAAATCGAATTCTGCTAGTAAATTATACCATCGTGCTATTTGTGGATTGATCGTTTTCTTTGCATTTAAGTAGACCAATGCTTGACAATCCGTATATATTGTGAATTTTATTCCAAGCAGGAACTGTCGTAATCGGCTCACACTCCATACGACTGCCAATAGATAATCAGAAAATAAGATATCTAAGATATCCATGTTATTTCTGGATGTTAGTTATTTTCATCATTGTAATGTAATGCAATTATTATTACATTATATTTCAATGAACTTAAATATAAACATCAGTTAATTTGTACTTTTGGTATTAATCGGTAACATGAATGGCACAAAAATACATTGTTTTAATTCCGTGAAATATTCTGGATTTGTTTATGCAAATAAATGTTATGTTATCTGTAAATCCGTTGGCTGATAGATTAAAAGATCGTGAATAAATTGCTACATTTGTATGTATAAACAATCCATGTTGGTCGCACGTGGATGAATTATAACACTGCGTTCTCGGCAAAATAAATACAGGTTGTCTACTTGTATTACTTGTCACCTATACAATAAAACTTTCGTGCGTCGAAAAAGTGGAATATACTACCTAGTGCTATTCCAACCGTAGGCGCTCTTACGGTTTAATACACGACAGCTGCTAGCCTTATTTTGTTTTGTTCGGTTTAAAATTCCCAATGCAGAAGTTTCCATTGTGAGCAAAATGTTACTGAGCTTTACGTTGTGACATTCTATCGAATACGAATGGAAATCAGTTTCTTTTCTGCTTATCTAGACTAGAATGGTAATTCTTCTCTGCATCTGTTGTTTTCTTAGATACACAATACACTAAATGCATCTGTCCATCTGTACCTTTCTGCAATAATATGCCAGCTAGCCCTTGGGCACTAGCAACCGTATGTACCTGGGTGACAGCTTGTGGATTGTAGAACTGCAAAATGGGTTCCTTTGACAGCTTGTCCTGTCCCATACAAATTCAACTTCTTTCCGCGTCAGGTCACTCAGCGGACGGGCAAGTTTGGCGTAATGTTCGACGAATCGACGAAAGAATCCAGTTAATCCCAGGAACCTTCGTATTTCGTGAGCGTTTCTTGGTCTCGGAAATTCTTTGTTAGCAGCTATTTTCCGCGGTCCTGGTTGTACACCGCGTTTTGATACAACGAACCCGAGAAATTCCACCTCCTGTTTTCCGAATTCACATTTCTGGATTTTCAGTGTCAAACCGGCATGTTGTAACATCTTTAGAACAGATCGCAGTCGGCTCAACATGTCATCCCAGTCCTGGGCTGGCACCAGGGTGTCATCTAGATAGCAGGTCACGGTTTGGTTCTTCAGTGGCCCTAGAACTAAATTCATTAATCGACAAAACTCAAAAGGTGCGTTTGTCAACCCAAACACCATTCTTTCGAATTGTCCGGTCTCATCTGGCGTGATGAAAGCTGTTTTCTCCTTTGCCGCTTCTGTTAAAGGAACTTGCAGGTATCCCTGTGCTAAATCGAGAGTGGTAAACACAGTACAACCACTCAGATGCTCAAACTATTCGTCTACACTGGGTATTGGGTAATTGAGCTTAGTCGTCTGGTTGTTTAGTTGGCGGTAGTCAATCACCAATCTGGGTTCTCCACATTTCTTCGCTACAAGTAACACCGGAGATGCGTATGGTGACGTGGTCTCGGTCACAATACCATAACGTTTCCACTCGCGCACTATTTCTTTAATCTTCTCACGTTCACTTGCAGTTGCACGATACGGTTTTGATCGAAATGGCACTCCAGAATCAACTATGTCCATTTTCACTAAGTTAGTACATCCGAGTTCTCTGGTGTTTAATGCGAAACATCCGCGAAACTCGTTCAACAACTCAATTAAGTTGTCAGCGTCTTCATTTGATACCGTTGCGTCCACGTTTACGATTTCTCGTGTGATTCGATCACTACACTGTTTAAGTTCGGTTTGTGACATTGCCGCAATATCAATTTTACCTATTTGTGCGTCTTTTCGAAGTTCAATATCTTTGTCGGATCGATTGTGTACCGGTATCACTGCACGTTGTTCACACACGTATACTGATACAAGATTCACTGATGCTTTCTGTAGTATCGTATTCTCAGCGATCGTAACGGACCAATGTCTTTGAGGTTCAACCTCTAATTGCAATCCGCGAAAGGGTTCAATATCGGAATACCCGAAATTTAGTTGGTCGCCAACCCGTGCATACGCGAGATGTGGTAATTCGGTGTAGGTCCTTCCTACCAGAACGTCTACACTTTGCGCGTCATCCGGAACCACCACCAACTCAATGTCGTCTGCTTCGATGTCATCAACGGCGATACTGGTTCGCAGCACTGCACCACATGTCACCTGGTTATTCGCGCCGAATCCATACAGTGTTCGCTACTGCAATTGTACGGGCAAAGCGGTTTTCTGTACAATTGACTCACGGATTGTGCACACCGCGCTTCCTGCGTCAATCATTCTCTGAACGGTATGTTGTCCCGCAATACAGACGTTGCGTAGATACTTGTCAAGTGAGCTTCCCTCTTCACCTGGTATGGATACCTTCGCTACTGTGTTCTTATTTGTTGATTCCTGCACTGGTTGTTGTCCTGGACAGTCTTTCTTCATATGTCCCTCCTTCTGTCACTTGAAATATTTCATCGTTTCACGTTGCTTCTTGTGTTGTGTGCAATCCTTGGACAAATGTCCATACGAGTTGCAGTTGAAACACCTGGGCTGCCCTTGGCTGTCCCAAGCTGGTGCACGTTTTTCTGGTATACGTGTCTTCGGATTACTTGTCGCACTTTCCTTTACTTGTCCTGCACTCTTTGGTTTGGTTTGCTGTTCCCGTGTAATCGTCAACACTCTTCCAAACTCTGTAATGTCGCGCAAGAGTTCATCACTGTCACCGTGCTGTTTCGCTAACAGCGCACCCACGAGTTCTTTGTTTCTAAGACCCGTAATTATTTGTTCTTTAGCCTCCGCAAAGGTGAGATTCAATTGTTGACATAAGTATAACTTGTTGTGGTAATAAAATGGCACTGTTTCTTCAATTCCCTGTTTGCGTGCCTGCATTTTATTCCACCTTTCTGTCAAACTTATTATTCCAATAAACGTACGTTTGAAACGTGTTTCGAAATCCGTCCATGACGTCACTTCCTCATGAACCGTCTTGTACCACGACGCAGCTGCACCTTTCAGGTTTGCACGCGCGGTTTCCAATATATATTCCTCCGGCCAGCTAGGTAGAGTTGCCGCGCTCTTCACTCTATTCAACCATTCTCGTGCCGCACTCGCACCACTTTCACCATTAAATTCGCTTATGGTTTTGGTAAAATCGGGTATTACCCGATACAAAGTAGTATTAGCACCCTGACTGCGATTAATGAGTTCCACCATGCGCGCTTCGCTCGTCATGCGATTCTCCTCCATGTTTCTTAGCAGGTGTAACATCATCGTCGTCGGGTTCTGGTCATATGTCGACTCAGCAGTAGGAGAATTTTCGCCTTCTCTCCCCGCACTTTTGCTTCGCCGACTCCGTAATGATCTCGTAGAACCCCATTTGTCTTGAGCAGCCATTCTATTCACTTTTGATAGTATATCCCACTTCTGAGATGTTGTAAATAATAATTTTATTACAAGTTGTCAGGTCGAGAAATTGTTTGAACAGAAAATAATATACAATCTTTTACAATAAATACACAATTCCAACAACGTCTTTACTTCGTTATTTCAATCACCCCACTGTTCTTTTTTTTTTAAACATAGCAACTCGTTCCTATGCCACTGTTTTGTCACTTAGCAACGTCGATTGCTAACAATATACAGAAATTTAAATGAAAGAAGTCCCATGAAGGTTATCTGTATCATATACGAATTAACGTATAGTTATATATCTATCTCTCTCATTTCAATTGTCAAACAGCACGCGCGACAAGGATGGATATAACGCGTTTGTCTTTAGAATGTCCGAACAATACTACGACAAGCAAAACAAAATGAGGCTCGTTGTACTCGATAGTATTGCAATAACGTACGTTGATTTCTTATTCTCTACACTACTAGCTGTCGCATAGGCGTGTAGCGTCATTTTGCTGCATTTTCTGTCAATTTGTCTTATTTACCTCTAATTAACACCAGTATTATGCACTAACACAAACACAGTTATAATAAATCACTTTTATTGCAACCACTGATATTATATCATTATCTAAACCGTTGTTGTAATTCAAAATGTGAGACACAAATGATTAACGTAATGAACTGTCAAAACATCGTATTTTTGTTGTTATCGGTGCTAAGCCGACTATTCACCGAAAACTTTATATCTGGTATATACTAATGCATGCATTGTTCTTCTTTTGTTTATGTCTCCCCGTCATCTGCTAACCCCTCACCATAGGAAATTACAGTATCTTATATGCCCCATTAAAAATTAGATAAACGACGCTACTGAATATGAGAAAATGGGCGTGGTTAAAATCTAAACTCGTACTGTCCTTCAATGACCTTCACGGGACTTCTTTCATTTAAAATAGTATATATATATATATATATATATATATATATATATATATATATATATATACAGGGTGGTGACCGCGACACCGGAACATAGGACTTTGACATGTAAAATCATATTTTTATAATTTCCTGCTTCCCTAATTATTTTAGAGAAAAAAGCTTCAAATAAATGTTGTAGAGCATAAAATTCTACATTCAAATCAATAAACACAATTAATTTTCCATGCTTTATACCGGCAGAAATTAAATTTAAAATGTTGAAAATTAGCTTCAAAATACCTAGGGGTAGCCTTGGAAATGGAACAAAATTAAACAAATGATTCTCGTTTTATCTGTCTGCAGAAAATATTTCTTGCTTCATGAATTTATTGCTAATAGTGAATTATAAGAAAAAATGGTGGATAATTATTCAATTAGTGAAAGAAATGAATTTCTTAAATTATATTACATTGGTAATAGTTTAAGAAAAGTGAGATTTATTTGCGTGTTCGCACCCACACAGACCAATTCCTTCAATACATACGATTCAAAGAGTTGTTAATAATCAAAGAAAATATGGGTCAGTGTTCCATCCATATCACAGTTGCGTTATAAAACAATTAGATGTTGCACCAGAAGAAGAAATTGAAGTTGAAGATAACGCTAATGAAATAAATGTTCTAGCTTCAGTATCGAATAATCCTAATGTGAGTTTAAGAGAAATTGCATCAGGGTTAGGAATTCATCACACATGTTGGATGTGAAAATTCATGTTCAAGATACTAAATTCAAACAAATTTATGATTCTATTGTCAATGGCAATAAAAATGCGTTAGAAAATCAAAAACAAATGAAGAATGAAATTATTAATGACTTGGATAGTGCTGGTATAAATAAAATGGAAAAGAATCGAGATACCTATGCAAATAAATCAGCTATCATAATGAAACCTAAAAAAGTCCAAGAGTGTAATCGTACGAGAAAGGAATTACAAAACAAAATAAATCCATCGGAATTAGAAATTGGTCTAACAACACTTAAAAACATAAAGAACGGGATCGTCGTTATTAAATTCAATACTAAAAATAATAATATCAAAATGGAAAAGAAACTTACAACAGAATTGGGAAAAAAGTACAATGTAGAAATGACAGAAGGATGTAATCCGCAAATAATAATAACTGGTATTATGGAGGAATTTTATGATGGATACTAGGAATTAAAGAAAGTATGCCTTGAAACTAAAATCAAGGCGGAAAATTAATTTGAAAATAAAGCAAAAATCGATATTAAATATTTAAAAAAAAAAAACATTAAAACAAAAATGAATAACGTCATAGCAATTGCAGAAGTTGATAGAAAAACATTTTGTGAGATTATGAAAGTAGAAAAAATTAACATTGAATGGACTAAATGGTAAGGGAATGTTTTAATATCACAAGATGTTATAAATGCTGCAAATATGGCCATAAAGTAAAAGATTGTAAAAGTAAAATGGTGTGTCCACAATGTGCTAACGAACACGAAAGAAAAGATTGCAAAGCCGAAGAATTAAAATGTTCTAACTGTTGTTACGCCAATAATACCATGAAACTTAATTAAGATACGAATCATGCTGTGTGGGACAGTAGTTGCAAGGTATACTAGAGAATTGATATGCAAATAATAAATAAAGTTAATTACAGTCATAAATAGCAATTAAATGAAATACCATACAGTAATTATATAATTGCCTGCTTGAACTCACAAGGAATGTCAAAAAAAATTCATGAAATTGAAGATTTTATATCGAAAAGGAAACCGGTCGTGATGATTTTGACAGAAACTCATCATATTGGTGGTGTGGATAATAATGAATTCCAGATCATGGAGTATAAAATTATACGACTTGATTCCACTTCCAGGCATACAGGTGGTTTAATGGCTTATATCTCTCAGAAAGTAGCAGTGTCTGTAGTAGTAGAGTATGCAGTGCACATGAATTATTGGGTTTTATTATTAAAAGCATATAATAGAAAAAATTACAGTATTGGATTATTATATCATTCGCCAAAAGATAGATACGGAATTTTTTAATTTTCTAGAAAATTGGTTTGACGAAGAAATTACTGATATTAAACCTAACTCATACTGATGGGCGACATTAACATGGACTGGGATGACTGCCGTTATAATACATATTTGTCCAGGTTAGAAGATATAGTGCTAACAGCAGGTTTAAAGCAAGTGATTAAAAAGCATACACGAATTACAAACTGTTCTGAATCAATTTGGTAGTAGATACAGGAAATTTAAATTGTGATGTGTTGTTACAACCTAAATTTACAGACCGCAACATTCTCAGTGTTTATATACACAATACATTACAAACAAGTACGTGTTCAAATATTATAAAACCAATATAAAAATTAAATGTTAAAATTCTAAATGAGACTAAAATTTCGGGTAATAATAAAGATAGAAGTATATTGACTGGTCTAAAAAATAAAATAAATTTAAATAATTTAATTATAACTAAAGCTGATAAAAGTAATTCAATAGTAATTTTAAATAAGAAAGATTATGTTGAAAAAGTAGATTATTTTATTAACAATAATAACATGATTAATTTGAGAAAGGATCCTACAAATAATTTACAAAAAGATTTGATTAATGTTTTAAAAAACAATACTGCACTTACAGATTATGAAAAATTAAATGTTAAATGTATGAATCCTAGAGCGCCAAGATTATATGGATTAATAAAGAATCATAAACCAGATAAACCAATTAGACCAGTAGTATCCTTTACTAATTCTGTTACTTGGAAATTGGCAAAAAATATTAATTCCATGATTCGTAATGTCACTAAATTTAAATCTGAAAATTCAGTTAGAAATTCTATTGAATTAGCAAATTTTTTAAAATCTATTGATTCTAACCAAAAAATAATTTTAGTCTCTTTTGATGTCTGCAGCATGTTTTCAAACATTCCACCACATGAATGTATATTGTTTGTTAAAAATCTATTGATTAATTCTAATGTAAACAGTAACTTGTCATATGATATTTTATCTATGTTAAATTTTTGTTTATGTAAAAATTATTTCCAATTTGATAATAAATTTTATCAACAAAATTCAGGTTTAGCAATGGGGTGTCCTTTAAGCCCATTATTAGCAGAAATTTTTATGAATAATTTGGAAAACAAAATTCTAAAAAATACATTATCTCACAATCACATAATGTTTTGGAAAAGATATGTTGACGATATTTTGGTTGGTTTTATGGGAACAGAGAGACAACTTAATTTATATCTAAATTTTCTTAATACTATACATCCAAATATTAAATTTACTGTTGAAATTGAAAGTAATAATGTAATTAATTTTCTAGATTTAAAAATTATTCGAAATACTAAATATAATGGTAAAATTAATTTCGAGTTTGATATTTATAGAAAACAAACTTATACAGATTCGACTATTCCAATAGACTCATTTCATCCTTATTCTTATAAAATGTCTGCTTTTAGAGCCATGTTAAATAGGGTTTATAATTTACCATTGTCAAAAGATAAATTTAATGTTGAGATTGAAACTATTAAAATAATTGCAATGAACAATGGTTTTAACGTAAATATTATTAACAACTTTATAGCTAATTACAACAAGAAACGGATACTCAAAATTATATACCCTATTACAACAATTGATAAGGATCCTAAATATTTTTCTTTAACATATTTTGGTTCAATTTCTGACAAAATTTCTAATTTATTACGTAAAAATGGTTTAAATATTTCTTTAAAATCAACATCAAAATTAAAAGATATAATATTTAATCAGAAAGACAAAATTGAAAATTTAAATAAATCAGGGGTGTATTTATTAACTTGTAGTTGCAAAGAAATATATATTGGCCAGACAGGGCGAAATTTTAATATTCGCTTCAACGAACATTTATTTTCTTTTAAAAATAATAAATATAATTCCACATTCGCAAAACATCTAATAGCTAATAATCATTTTGTAAATAATATTAATTGTTTAAAAATTTTACATTTTTGTGAAAAAGGTTTTAAATTAGATATTCTAGAAGCAATTGAAATTTTTAAACATTTAAAAAAATTTAATTTAATTAATGAACAATTAGAAATTAAAAATTCTATTTTATTTAATTGTTTATTATAAATTTTATTGTAGTATTATTATTTGATTTTATTTGTATTTATAACTATTTTTAACTTTTTATATTATTTATTAATTTTTTGTTATAGTAGGTTTAGTATATGTATAATATTGTTTTGTTGTTTATAAAACTTTGTTGTTTTGTTATTGCCTGATGATGTCGCAATGCCGACGAAACATGTAGCTTTCAAATAAAATATAAAGCACGTGAAAATATACAAAGTATCTATTTTTATATAATATAATTATAATTAATTGAATATAATAGTACAGATTATGACAAAGTTGGTCACATATTAATTGGTAGTGAGTGGTTGTACGATCAAGTTAATGTAGATAAATTACTCATACATACATACATAACATCACGCCTTTCCCATTACTGGGGTAGCAGGCCCTTTATTCCCTTATTTCTTCCTCGCATTCGTGTTCCTTCAATTTCACCCAAATAAATTTTCGAGAATTTTAAAAGCGTACTTGAAAATGCTATTGAAAAAAGGAACGCAAGTTAATAAACGCTACAGTAGATTTCCACAAAGTAAACCGTGGGTTAATGAAGAAGTACGAAATGAACTTAAAATGAGAGATGACGCATATAAGAAATACTTAATTTCAAAACAGGAACAAGATTGGAATGAGTACCGTAAAAAAAGGAATAGTGCTGTAAGGAATATGAGAAATCAGAAAAAAAATTATTTTGTACAAAAAATTTATAGAAATAAACACAATGCAGCGAAAATGTGGACAACGCTAAAACGAAATAAACTTTCGAGACGAGATAATATGTGATCCCTCGGCAATAGCCGATAAATTTAATTTGACAGTGTATATATAAACAGCGATGCCATCGCTTAAAATCGATGAGGCACCAAATATGGATTTGTTATATACGAAACACGATAGATTTCAAATGGTGTCAAGAAATATTATATTTAACTTGGACAACAAACAGAATACAGATTCAATTAATACCAAACTACTTAGAGAAACTTTCAGAGAGTCAAGAATAGAGAAGGTTGCACGTTCCGAAGACAGTTTTTGAAAGAGAAATAAGATCCGAAAAAGAGATAGATAAAATAAGAAAATAATCGAAGAAGATAGAGAAACAAACTATTGTTAGAATTGACAGAGGAGAGAGGATGGAATATACTAAACGGAAACATAAAAGGAGATGAAGAAGGGGAGTACACTTACCATGGCCCAAAAGGGGAGTCAACGGTAATTGATTACATATTGACAAACCAAGAAGGGTCGGAGAAAATACATAAGTTCAAAGTAGGCGAAAGAGTATAATCGGATCATCAACCAATTTGAATAGAAATCGAGGTAGAAAGACAGAAGGCAACAGAAGATGAGAGAGACGAGAAAAGAACCATCGTAAGTTGGACAGAAGCAGGAATAATTCGCTATAAATCGAAACTGTAGAATATCGACATACAATGCGACGGAGTGGAGGAACAAATAGAAGAAATAGTACAAGAAATTGAGAAGGCAATACCCAAGAAAGAAGTAAGAAGAAAAAGTCAAAACGTGGGGCGCAACAATTGGTGGGACAGTAAATGCAGAGCGAAGAAACGAACGCTAGCGAAAACATTCAGAGACTGGAGACGAGGAACAGGTTCACAAGAAGTATATAACAAAATGAGAAAAGAATATAAAGCGACCTGCAAAGACAAACAAATGAAAAAGAAACAAGAAGAAGAAGAAGAAATTAGAAACATCAAAACGGAAGGACAAGTATGGAAATATATCAAGAAAGAAAGAAACAAAAAAGAAAAGACCAGCAGACAAATTAAGATGAACGATTGGCAGAAACACTTCATGCAAATGCTAGAAGGAAAAATAACAAAGCAAACAAGGGAACCAATAGTACACAGTGAAGAAATAGAAACGGATATAACAGAAGAGGAAGTAAAAACACAAATAAAAAAACTGAAGAAAAGGAAAGCACCGGGAGAAGACGGGTTACAAAATGAAGTGTGGATGTACGCAAACAACAAAATAATAGAGAGCGTTACGGGAATATTTAATCGAATATGGCACGGGGATGTCTTCCCGAAGCGATGGAGGCGAGGAATTATATTCCAGATATTCAAAAAGGGGGATAAGAATGACGCCAGAAACTACAGAGGAATAACGTTAATGGACACGTTGTACAAACTTTACGCGATGGTACTAGGAGAAAAGCTAAAAAGGGAGGTAAAAGAGAAAGACATAATCCCAGAAACACAAAGTGGGTTTAGAGAAGGAAGAAGTGCAGTTGACAACGTATACATATTGAACTACGTAATAGAAAGAGAGATAAAGAAAGAAAGAGGGAAACTATATGTATTTTTCGCTGACATAAAAGCAGCATTCGATTCAGTGAATAGAGGAAAATTAATAAATATGCTCATTAGAAAAGGGATCAGTAAGCAGATGACAAAAGGAATAGAGAGAATATATGAAGAAACCACAAACGTAGTAACTGTAGAGGGAGCAAATACAAGCAGTTTCTGGACAGAAAGAGGTCTGAGGCAGGGATGCCCACTAAGTCCGACCCTGTTCTCAATCTATACGTCAGATCTGGAAGAAACATTGCAAAAAGGACAAACAGGAGGCGTTGTTATTGGGAACAAAAAGATATGGTCGCTGGCTTATGCAGATGATCTGGCAGTGATGGCAAAAGAAGAAACCGAAATGAAATCGATGTTAAAAAGATTTGAGAAATATGCAGAAAGAAAAGATCTGATACTGAATACGGAAAAATAAAAAATAATGCGTTTCAGAAAAGGCGGAGGAAGAGAAAAAGAGCAAAACTGGAAATGGAAAGAACAAGAAATAGAAAAGGTCAAGACATACAAGTATCTAGGGTACTACTTCCAACAAAACAACGGAACGGACACACATATGAGACACATAACAAGAAAGGCAATGATTGCAATGGCCCAGGTATGAGGGATAGGAGAAAGGAAGTTTGGAGGAAAATATAAAACAAGAATTATGATGTTTGACTCCCTCATTAAAGGAATCATACTGTATGGTGCAGAAGTATGGGGTGGAAAGAACAAGACGAGATAGGGAACATTCAAATAAAATATTTAAGGTGGATACTGGGACTAGATCGACAAACGCCAAAATGTATAGTGACAGAGGAGACAAAAAGGAACAAGATGAAGATAGAAGCCGGAAATAGAGCCATGAAATACCAAGATAAAATAAGGAGAGAGCAAAATAAATCAATACTGCGACAATGCTGGAAAGAAATTAGAAAAAAAGAAGAAAGAGGACGAGACATGACAAAGTGGGAAGTCAAAAGAAAGAAATATTATGAAAGGAATGGATACTCGCCATTAGAAGTAGAAAGAAGAAGAATGCAAGGAGAAGACATTAAATACACAATAACGATAAGAGACAAGGATGATTAGAAACAAGAACAAGAAAGCAAAATAAGTCAACATATAACAAAATGTATAAAACATAAAAACGGAAGGATTACCAAGATATTTAAAAACAGACGAAAATAAAAAGGGCAAAATAAAAACAATAGCACGTTTTAGATGTGGAAATGAAGAAAAGGCGAACATATATTGGAAGGAAAATAAAAAATGCAGACTCTGTGGCAAGGCAGAAGAAACTCTATGGCATATGCTATACGAGTGTGAAGAAGGGGAAAAAGAAGAAAGGACAAGAGAGACCATTCTCAGAGATGATGGAAGCGGACTCGAGTGGATGATGAAACTGCTGAAGACAAGGGAAACAAAAACTAAAGACGACTAAAGAAACAAAAATTAAATAACAATGTACAATTGGCAAGGCTGTTAATCTATTTCTAAGTATATGTATCTGTAAAATGTAATATTTAAGTGGGGAATGTCATAAATGGGAATGTGCAGACAACAAAATGTAAGATTCAAAGCCGAAAGGCAGGAATAAAATATCTATATATCTAAAGAAACTTTCGCCATTACGGGTTATCCGTTATTACACATAATTAATATATCACTTGAAACGGAGACACTCCAGCACCTTTGAAAATATCAACTGTCATTCCGATTCCAAAAATAGAAGGAACAAAAATTCACACTAATATAGACCAATTAACATGTTCCCAACGTGCGACAAAATACTTGAAATTATTGTATACAACCAACTATTGGCATTCCATAATAAAAACAATATTATTTCCTACACCAATCAGGTTTTAAAGAAAACCACTCATGTGAAGTTGTTTTACAAGCGGTGATATCGGACTGGAAAAATAGCATTAACACTAAAAACATAATATGTGCAGTGTTTCTAGACCTACAAAGAGCATTTGAAACAATAAATAGACAGCGACTTACAAAAAAATCGTACAAATACGGATTTCACGGTGTGGTTCTTAAGTGGGTAGCCAATTACTTAACACATAGATACCAAAATCCAAAGTGGCACGACGCTCCTAGCAATAAAGTTATGGTGAATCTTGGTGTTCCGCAAGGAAGTGTTTTAGGTTCTCTATTATTTATATTATATATAAATGGTATTTGATGAAAAATCGTGTCCAAGTTGATAAAGGTGAAATGAAATATGTTGTGTAGATTAGCTAATGTTTCAATTAAACTGTTGTAAACAAACCGAAAAGACCCTCTGAGGAAGATATTAAATATATCGAAACGTCAGCAAAGATGGTGTGAGTCTTTATTGTCCTGCTACTTGTCCGATTTCCGACAACTTAATTTCAAATAAATGGTATTGTTACTGTAGTTGAAAACTGTAAAATTCACCTATTCGCGGACAATTTAATATATTGTAGTAATGTTTGCTTCTTATGTCCTTACTAATTGTATTGAGTTCGATCTTAGAGTGTGAGATGGATAGTTTAGAAAAGAATTTAAGACCGCTAGATCGCCCGTTTAATTTGTTTCTGGCACGTCAGATGTCGTCGTAATCGTTGTGGTCGCAAGAAAACTTGCTTTGCTAAGTGTACTTATGATTTACAATATCTCAGCTAGGGGAAATAACAAGGACAATAAAACTAACGGTACGAATTCGTTTCTGTTTATTAAAACGAATTTTGAATCTGAACTGGACATGCAAAAATACGAAATATATTTATATTTTTTAATTCATTGAATTTCATTCTGCAATATTTTTTTCGGTATATATTTACTCGGTGACTGGAAAAAACCGCACACAAAAATTGCGCGCAGTGATAAAACCGCACTCGATTAACCCCACAAAGAAAACCCGCAGACAGAAAAATACGCACATGGAATAAGTTCATAACCTGTTAATGATATAATAGTACATTATACACCAAGGGAGAGAAACCACTTATTTTTCCTGAGATGTAGTTTAAAGCCCAAGGGCGAAGCCAGAGGGCTACAAATACATCGAGGGAAAAATGGTGGTCTCTCCCGAGGTGTATATACTATTTTTTCGTCGTTCGGGAGTAGAAATACTTAATTTCATAAATAATAAATTATAATAAATAGGAACGAAATTGCAATATTTAGAAACCTTTGGAAATGTTTCCATGCAACGCGTACCATGACAACACACATTTATTTACAAAAACCTTTGTTATAATAAAAACTCCCTTATGAAAAGTGTTTTCGTCCCTAGGGAGTAAATGCATCATTTCTGTCCCGCGTTTGACGCCATAGAAACCGACTTCTACTCCCGGACGTGTAAAAACTATATTATAATTTTTTTATACATATGTATTTCTGATTACTTACTGATCCTTTCTGATATATTAAAATAATTTTATTAAACTGTTTTTTTTTAGCTCATCGACCTCCTGTCGAAGAGCTATAGTGTTCGGTACGATGTCTGTAGAATCTTCCGATTTCAAAATTTTTTGCACAGAAATCCCGGACAGACCCCCTGGATCACGAAATGACTATGACAACATATGTCCGTATGTATGTCGCTCGTCCGCTCGCTCGCTCGTACGAGATTTTTTGTTCCACCCAGATCTCCTAAACTACCCAACGGGTTTTTATGAATTTTTTTCTGCAGATACGTGTTATAGTCTAGTTGTGCAAGGTACATTTTATTTTTCAAAATTTTCCTTCGTACTTGAAAAAAAAATTTTTTCCAATTTTTTTTCAGTTTTTATTTTTTTTCTGCGTTATTTTTAGCTCATCGACCTCCTGTCGAAGAGCTATAGTGTTCGGTACGATGTCTGTAGCATTCTCCGATTTTAAAAATTTTTGCGCAGAAATCCCGGACAGACCCTTTGTATCACGAAATGACTATTACAACATGTGACCGTATGTATGTCGTTCGTCCGCTCGCTCGCTCGCTCGCTCACTCGCTCACTCGCTCACTCGCTCGTACGGTTTTTGTTCCACTAACTCCTCCTAGACTATCCAACCGATCTTGATGAAATTTTTTTTACAAATGCGTATTAGGGTCTAGTTGTGCACCTGATTTTTGTTTTTCAAAATTTTCTTTAGAACTTGAGAAAAAAAAAAATTTTCAAAATTTTTTCAGTTTTTATTTTTTTTCTCCTTTATTTTCCACTCAATTGTATTCAAAATTTTCTTGCATATGCAGGAAATGAAACATTATTTTTCCATATTTTTTATTTTGAAAAATTATCTAAGACCATTGAAGAAAAAAATATTCTTTAATTAAAAAATGAACAAAAGAAGATTAATGCATTTATAGTCGGCTTAGTCTGCTTTGCTTTTGTTAACAGAAGAAAATGTTTTCACACTTGTTTTAAATTTGTTGTTTTACTTCGACCTAGGCACCTACGATTTTAAAAGTGTATTTAGGTAAATAATTTGTGATAAATTCAGAATTGGACATACGTCGATGAGCTGCAGGCATGGATGTCTGTATCCATTCCTAGTTTATTCAATTGTATTCAAAATTTTCATGCATATGCAGGAAATGGAACAATATTTTTCCATATTTTGTATTTTGAAAAATTATGTAAGACCATTGGAGAAAAAAATATTTCTTAATTAAAAATTGAACAAAAGAAGATCAATGCGTTTATAGTCGGCTTAGTTTGCTTTGCTTTTGTCAAGAGAAGAAAATGTATTCACACTTGTTTTAAATTTGTTGTTTTGTTTGCGACCTAGGCACCTAGGATTTTAAAAGTGAATCTAGATTAATAATAATTTGTGATATATTCAGACTTGCACATACGTCGATGAGCTGCAGGCATGTATGTCTGTATACATTCCTAGTTTAATAAATAGGCAGGAGAGTCACTATATATTGGAAGAGTCTCTTACGTTGCAATTCTCATTTGTTACAATTTCTCATTTGTTGCAATTCTCATTTCTTACAATGCATCCCCATCCCAAATACGCTTGTATCAGTTGTTGCAATTCTCATTTCTTACAATTTTCATTTGTTGCAATTCTCATTTGTTGCAAGGCACCGCCCACTTTTCTCGATGTCAAGCGAATCTAAAGTCGCCCAGTTATTATATAACTATGACCAGGTAATAATTTTGTATATTTTGTTGTTGAAAACTCGCGGTTAACGAATAGTTTTATAATTAATAAAGTAAAATGTTGCTGTATATATTACATCATATGTAATTGTATTGGTGAATATATTTTGTACAAAAATACACTAAGAAATTATTGCCTAGTTATAGTTATATAATAACTGGGCGACTGTAGACTCGCCTGATATTGAGAAAAGTGGGCGTTGCCTTGCAACAAATGAGAATTGTAACAAATGAGAATTGTAGGAAATGAGAATTGCAACAACTGATACAAGCGTATTTGGAGTGGGGATGCATTGTAAGAAATGAGAATTACAACAAATGAGAAATTGTAACAAATGAGAATTGCAACGATGAGACGCACTCTATATATTCAAGCCACGGAGCGACGGACGGCTTTTATGGCCTGGCAACGAGGAGGGGCGGGGTCACTATTAGCATCACAAGAGCCTAGTTTGCAGACCTCCGCCAGTAACCGAGGTCGTACGAACATATAAGTCTGATTGTGAGATTTACGGCATCGGGAAATCGTGGAACTGCATTAATTATTATTACATTTTGGGTTGAGTAGGGTAGGTTAGGTTAGAGGAGGGTTAAGTAGAGGAGTGTATTATTAAGTATTAAGTCGGGTAGGGTAAAGTAGCTAAATCTATAAATTACACTAATAGCAAATGTATTGCACACAAGTTTAGCACAACGTTACGAACTAAGAACAGGCATGCTCGTATCATGTCGTATTATTTCGGAAACAGACATCGTGTATCTTCGTACTGGCGGAAGTCTGGAAACTAGACTCTTGTTTAGCATCATATTCTATGCTCTAAGCAGAGCGAAGCGAGCCATTCGGTTAAAAAAAAAAACGTCAAGGAAGTGCTTCTAAAGAAAATTCAAGAGTTTCAAGAAAGAGACAGTGGTTGGACACAGTATAAATAAATATGGTCCGTTATGTGCCACGTCTTACATTGACTTGCCAGTAAAAATTAAATATAAGCGTGTTATTGTTAATGTGAAAAATTTTGATAATACATGTTTTGCTTGGGCTATAATTTCTGCACTACATTCTGTGAATTCTTATCATGAACATGCAGATAGAATCTCATCATATCCTAATTATGAAAATTATTTAAGTTTACAAAATATTAGCTTTCCCGTAACATAAGATCAAATTCCTAAATTCGAGAAACAAAATATGGATATAGCTGTTTTCATATTTAAAAAAAAAATAAAAATCTAATTGTAAGTTATGGAAACGTGAATATTTTAATACTGAGCCTCTGTATTTAACGAGTGGGAAAAAAGTAAATCATGTAAACTTATTAATTGCGGAAGAAAAGTATCTCTGCGAAAATGAAATTGAAGAACAGATTAATAAAGAAGTAGAAGAAGACGAAAACAGTGATAGTGATGATGAAAATGTAAATATTGAATTATTTAAAAAAGTTCCATTATTACTGGATAAAGGACCTATCTCGTTTAGTGCAGGTTACCAAAACCGGGTAAAAATATATTATGCTTCAAAAATTTTCACAATTACGGAATGGTACCTTTTTGTATTTATGCTGATTTTGAAGCTATTCTTAAAAGGGTAACTGATGCAAAAATGCGAACAAAAACACGATCATTTCAAGAACATGTACGATTCAGTATTGGATACTATTTTAATAGATTTCTATGACAGTTCATTATCATATTACAAATCTTACACGGGTTCTGGTTGTCAAACTTGCTTTATAAATGAATTACAATAAATTGTTGAAGATGTTGAACCAGTGTTTTAGGTATGTGTACCAATGGATACTTTAACATATCAGGAACAACTAAACTTCGAAAACTCGAGAATGTGTCATATGTGTGCAAAGGAATTTGCACCTAATGATACTCCTGTTATAGATCACTGTCATTTAACTGGGAAATTTAGGGGGCCTGCTCATCAATTATGCAATTTATTATATATGATACCCATGTACATTCCAGTAATTTTCCATAATTTGTCAGGGTATGATGCGCATTTTTTTATAAAGGGACTATCAATCATAATTTAGGGTAGAATAAGTCTTTTGCCTATTAATAAAGAAAGATATATATATATATATATATATATATATATATATATATATATATATATATCTTTTACAATATTTATTGCAGACAGTAATATTTCATTTAAATTTATAGATTCATTTCGATTTTTTAGTAACAATTTGGTTAGTTATCCGCAATCTGGAAAATAATGATAAAATAATATTAGAGTCTGAATTTTCATTTATCTGAGTCAACCTTAAATTTAATTTCAAGGAAAGGCATTTTTCCTTATGATTGTTTAGAATTTAGATAATGTTGATAAATTGGAAGAAACTTAATTGCCGAAAAAAAGACCAATTCTATAATCAATTAAATGATATTGATATATCCGAAACAGATTATGAATATGAAAAAAACGTTTAGAGTCAATTCAAATGTAAAAATTTGGAAGAATATTCTAATCTTCATCGTAAAATTGATGTATTGTTTTTATCAGATATATTTGAAAATTTTATGATGACCCTGAAAAACCTTCTGTATATCAACAATACTGTAATTTATATGGTTGGGCTATATCTACTGCAGGGAAATATTATATGGCTTTCAGAAAATGAAATTTCCAATTTGAATATAGAAAATATTGATGACAGTTCTTCTACTGGTTATATCTTAGAAGTAGATATTATTTATCCTAATCTTTTATATGATAAACACAAAGGCCCGTATGCTCACCTCGCTTTTATAGCACTTTTCTACAGTAGTGCTGTCAAAAGCGCTTTTTTGTTTCGAATGCACACCTCACTTTTTCGTCGCTTTTATCAAAATTACTGTTTACGCAACTACGGTACGGCTGCACGTTAGCTGTCAAACCTGTACATCGTCAACGACCAATCAGATACAAGTACTAGTTTTAAATCTATTCAAATTCATATCTTTGTGCAGCATGGATATGAACAGTAAATACCAGTCTGTACATATCTTTTCTATTTTAAATCTATTCCAATTCAAATCTTTGTTCGCCATATACATATATGTACAGTATATACAAGTTTATATATTTCTTTTGTTATTTATTTGTAATTGTTATAATGTAACATACAGGAGTTTTCCAATTCAGTGTAATTCAAACGTTTGTGTGGTGTGTTGTGAATTGTGATACAGTAAACTGTAAGTACATATAATTTTAAGTTATTTCGTTATGTTTATTTGGAAATGACATATTGTTGATATGTAAGTATAGTAAATAAATAACGTGGTAAATGAATGAATTATTTTAATACTAAATATATAAACAGTAATATCATCGAATTAATTTTTCATTGTACTGTACACATATGTCGAAAATGACAAGAAAAGTATTTACACAAGATGAAAAGGAATTGTTGATTGTGTTTGTCGGTCAATAAAAGCATACTAGTCTATTTAAGACTAGCTAAATCCCGTCTAAACATAATAATGAACTGGAACACAATGTAGCAATGCGAAATAAATAATGCAATTGTTTTGTAATTATTATTATTTTTTCCTAAAATAAGTTCTCACGTCAATACATGCATTTATTATATCGTTTATTATATTTATTATATCATATTTGCAATTAAAAACAGTCCAAATATAGTAAACCGATCGTAAATGCACCTATAAAAGTGGGTTATACCACTTTTATGTACGCGCCATCATATCTGACCAAATAGTGCACTTTTATCGGCTAAAAAGTGGGTAAGCATATGACCGCTTTTTGAGATCGCTTTTTCGAAGCGCTATTTCGTTAAAAGTGAGGTGTGCATTAGATCGCTTTTACAACGCGCTTTTTCGAGCACGTTTTCGTTAAAAGTGCTATAAAACCGGGTGAGCATACGGGCCAAAGATTTTCCAATATGCCCTGAGCGAAAAATTCCACCTAATCTAGCTAAAACACTAAAAAAAATTTAGTTACCTTAGAAAATAAAACTATATCATTCATTATAGAAGTGTAAGACAATGCTTAGCTCAAGGATTAATTTTAGATAAAATTCATCGAGTATTATCATTTGAACAATCTCCATGGCAGTAGGATATATTAATTGAAATACGAAATTAAACAAGAAAGCGACAAATGAGTTCGATAAAAATTTATATAAATTAATGAATTGTTCGCAAACAAATCAATATTCGATTAGTTTGAAAGTGGAATGGAACGTGGGGTCTACAAAAATTAATAGTAAGACCAAATTTTAAAAAAGAAACAACTTTTCTGAAAATTTTGTAGTTGTAGAAATGTTAAAAACTGATATTTATTTTAATAAAGCAATTTTTGTTGAAATATGTATTTTAGATATATTTAAAGTATACGTTTATGATTTTCGTTACAACTACATGTTAGAAACTTTCGGAAATCAATGCAAGTTACTGATGATTAAATTTATTGTATACATTGTGATGAGTTTTATGATATAATGAAACGTTATATACATAAATTGGATACTAGTGATTATCCTGATCATAACATTTTTAACATTCCTTTAGTTAATAAAAAAAAATCCTGGTCTAATAAAAGATGAAAACAATGATAAAATTATAATTGAATTTATTGGATTAATAGCAAAAATGTATACTATTAAAGTAGAAAATGAAACAAACAAAAATATCTAAAGATATTTAAAATATATTTCTTAAGAATAAGATAACTTTTCAGGATTATTACTCATGTTTATTTAATAACTAGCTGTTATCCGCGGCTTCGCACGCGTTGAATTTTGATTAATTTTTTTTTTAATGCAAGCATGATTATTTTAGCTCATCGACCTCCTATCGAAGAGATATATGTTCGGTACGATGTCTGTACCGATTTCCGATTTCGAAATGTTTGCGCAGAAATCCCGGACAGACTCTAGTTCTCGAAATGACTATTACAACATATTTTCGTATGTTTATCAGTCGTCCGCTCGCTCGCTCATACGTTTTTCGTTCTACTAACTCCTCCCAGACTATATAACCGATCTTGCTGATTTTTTTATGTAAATGTGTAGTTGTGCAAATAACTTTTTGTTTTCCAAATTTTCCTTTAGTATTTGAGAAAAACAATATTTTCCGTTTTTTATTTTTTTGCTTCTTTATGTTCCGCTCAATTGTATTGAAAATTTTCGTGCATATGCAGGAAATGGAACAATATTTTCAATTTCCTAGATGTAGACTGCCAAACATAACGGAAGACAACGCCCGAATTAAACACGCCCAGTCACCCACAATTGGCACAACTTTGTATGGTGCCATCACAACATTTACATTTAAAATTTCAATTGGCATTGTAATTTTCTTTCTGCAGAATAACTAAAACAAATAAAGTTGTCAGTATATTACTTTTTGGTAATATATTATTCAATTTATATACCTACAAATTATTAAATAATAAAAAGAAGAAGAAGCAGACTAACGCAGCCACGAAATTATAATCACAAAATCTTAAAAAATCAGATGTGGTTAATATACTTCTTTACTCAATTGAAATTAACACATATCTGATATTGTTTATACATATTCTTATTTTGTTTCCATAGCATTTACGGAAATCTGAACTAAAGAAATGCAATGTACTATTTTAGTTGTGTAGTGTGCTTTGCACATGCCAACAAATGAAGTTAACGTAAATTTGAAAAAAAAAAGATTTATGTACTGTTAATTTTGTACACACGTCAAATTTTTTTAATGTTCGGTGTTTGAGATCGAGGTAATAAAAATAATTAATTAATCCCCTTTTATATTCCTTTCAATTTATTTTCTGAATATAGTAAACATATTTTTCTTCATTTTTAAAAGATAATCTAAATGCCAAAATTTGTCTTACATCGTTGGTATTCTAAAAAAATAATCCCCGCCTTTTAAATTAGATTTTCAGAATATTGTAAAACACGTGTTTCATTAGGTTTGTTCCCACAGCAAATCCCTGACTAGTTGCTGACAGTCCCGTACTAATTTCTTGCACGCATGCGCGAGCTATGACTGATTTCAAACTAGTCAGTGATTATGTGTTGGAACTCATGATCAACAGTCAGAAGAACCTCATGGTTTTTGGCTCGCGTTTGACGTTTGTGAACAATTGAGATTTAACCTGTAACTTAGTTTTTGTCAGCATGATTATAAAATAATATGGAAGGTATATACAATTTTTACTTGTTCTAAAGTGTTCAACAAACTCTACATCATTATAATTTTCAATGAAGGTTAAGTAATTTTGGTTTTTAGGTTTTATTCTATCTTTTAAAAGTACTTTCAAAATTTCGTAATCACTACTTAAATCACTATCACTCATATTTAATTGTATTGCAATACAGAACATACAATTTTATTGATAACTGTCAACAACCTCGCAATGCGCATGCGGGGATTTAGAATTTGTGGATAGTCAGGAAACTTTTCTGACTGTCAGCAAACTGGTTCATGGACTGTTGGAACAGAAAACTTTTTAGTCAGGGATTTTTCACAACTGCTGTTGGAACACCTAAAATCAAACTGCGCAGACTCCGGACAGTCTCGGACAGTTTTGTACTGCTGTGGGAACAAACCTATTATTCATTTTAAGGAACAATCTAAATAGCAATTTTGAAGTCTATAACATCTTTGGCATTTGAGATATTGGTATTCTAGCAAATATTCCTCCCATTTTAATTCATCCTAATGTTATTTTCAAAATATGGTGAAATACGGGTTTCTTAATTTTTAAAAAAGAATCTAAATACCAATTTTTACGATTTTAAAATTTTCCGTTTTCGAGATACAGTAGAGTCGCGATTTAGTGAACTAATTCCGGCCAAGCCTGTTCACTTTTTAGGGGTGTTTACATTTTCGGGGTTCTGGTCTCACTCAGATATTTTGAGAAACAACTTATATTCTAGATACCTAAATCAACAGAATTATGTATGTATATGTAAAATAATAAAAGAGAAGGAAAAATATTGAATCCAAAATGGATAGTTCAAGGTAATGTGAACTGTTTGTTTCAAAACTTAATCATAAATATGATTTTTTATTATTTTATTGTAGATTTTCTTTAGTCAATTGTAGATTTTGAGAAGGAGAAATATTGAATGCAAAATGATTGGAATAAATGACTATAGTTCAAGATGATAACAGATATACGACGTTTCGACCATATGGTTTTTGGTCATTTTCAAGCAAAAAACAAAATTCTAGTTCAAACAAACATAAACAAAATCTCTTGTGAATTACACTCAAAAAGTACAAAAATATTTTGAAAAATATTAGAGACTATTTTTGTTTCTGTTTCTTTCCTCTAGAATTTTGTTATTTGCTTGAAAATGACCAAAAAACATCTGGTCGAAACGTCGCATATCTGTTATCATCTTGAATTATAGTCATTTATTCCAATCATTTTGGATTCAATATTTCTTCTTCTCAAGATCTACAATTGACAAAAGAAAATCTACAATAAAATAATTAAAAAATAACAAAATATACATGTACCTATTACATAATATTATGTATACGTGTATTATGTAATGGGAAGGTACATATAAAAGGTTATTTATTACAGAAGCGAAAAAAATAAGTAATATTGGATTGTTTACGCTTTTTTTCAGGTTAATTTGTACTAATTTTTGTCGCAAATCATGTAACACGAGCAAACTGCAATATTCTACTAGCAAACACGGTCACACATTCTCCTTTACCCAGACATTAAGTATTTAATTTTTTTTTTTGTTTTAAATTCAAGTAGTTTCGTTTACGCTCCATCTAGATTCATATTTAGTGGGATCCAGCAGAAAAGTATCGCAAATACCATAGTTTACTGTATCGGGGTTTACAGTTGTTCACTATATCGGGACGTAATGATAAAATTTAAGTGTTCATTCTATCGGGTTGTTCATTTAATCGAGAGTTCACTAAATCGCGACTTTACTGTATACGAATCTTTAAAAATAACCCTTTTTACACAACATTAGAATGATATTCGGAAAATTATGAAACGCGTGTTTATTTATTTTCAAAGAAGATCCTAAATACTAATTTTCTTCCGTTTTTGAGATATACGTATCTTTAAAAATAACCCTCCCCCCCATTTACCAGCCATTAGAATGTTTTTCGGAGAATGGTAACACACGTGTTTGTTTATTTTTAAAGAAGAGTATAAGTACTAATCTTCACGGTTTTAATATCTTACGTTTTAGAGATATACGTGTCATCATAAAATAATTCATCCCTCCTTTTCATCCATTGGGAAGCGATTTTTAAAAAATCCTTCCTTTACCTTTCAAATTAAGAAACTAAAGAAAATACACAATCAAAATAACGATACTGGCCATAACTACATGCGAGAAATAAAATATGTATACCGCGTAGGATATTAGTTTTATATACATATTCATTATCTACTGCGACCTTCATTATATGTTATTATACAAAATAAATGATTTTATTATGTAATAAATATTTTTTATTTCATTATATTTCGTCACTAGATATTCTACAAATTTTTCCACTAATTAGTGGTGAAATACAGTGTACGCCGCTTAATGTGATGACATCGGGACTCGATTTTTTTGATAACAACAACCGATTGATAATAATATCCGAAAAAAAAAAACAAAAACAAAATATTTTTAATTAATTTAAAATATATATGTATCAGTAAATAAATTAAAAATAAACGTAAATTTTGCATTTAAATTTGAAAAGATGTAGATATGTATGTAGTACATACATACAGGGTGTCGAGAAAGTAATGCAACATGGCTATATTTTTGTTATTATTGAATTTAGACAAAAATGTTTCAGACAAAAGTTACATGGTAAAAAGTACTTTATAATTCGGTGACCTTGAAATTATCTTAAGCCATTACGCGCATGCGTTACGCTGTGCAACTTTAATTTTTTAAATGGCAACATACCATTTTGACTAAATTTTTGGTATCAGAAAGACTTTTTACTTCCGGTATTATAAAAATTTTGATAGGTTACATAATCAAATTTTTAAGAAAAATAGGTATTAATTTAAGGTATTTAAGTAAAACTTAGGGAATAATTAGTTTACCTTTGTTTGAAAAATATTCAGCGTTCTTTGTCTATGATGTTCGCGGTGCAAATTATTAATAAAAATTTCATACTCGTAATGCTTCTGAAAATCAGATGACCTCTGCTACACACCTTGCCGCAAAACTTAGTTGAGTTAATACTATACAAACGCATTGTCCGAGTTTATATGCGTTTATTGCCAACCAGCCCGCCATAATACAATAAACTAGACAATACAATTTCTATAAGTTCTTTATCAAAACTACTTTACTGTACTGTTACTTTTAAAATTGTTCGAGACGAAAACAATCTCAAGAAAAAATTGATAACATTAACCGATATTTTGATTACAATAAACGAAATTTTTTAATGTAGTTGTATACGTTCGGCCCGTTCTTCGTGAAAGTGATAGATTGATAACATTATCCGTGATTCCAATAAGCGATGTGCACTATACTACTATTAGATAAATTACTCAGAAAAAATGTAATGCAGCATTTACTCACTGTTATTCAAGGACTGATGCGTTAATATAACCCGTGTCAAGCACTGGGAATAGAAAGTAACACAACACAAATGTCACAATTACATCTGCAATCACTGTTACGAACTTATTCACGGATCTCACTTACAATGTACAATTTATTAATGGGCCAAATAATTATCAGGACACGTAATGTACTGTCCGTTCATCTAAATACACGTATCTAGGCGCAGGCACGATAGAACGTCTAGTTTCACTAAAGCTTAGCGAATGAGTGTTAGAATGGAAAAGGATAGGCCGCTGGCCGGGACGCACAGACTGATAACGGAGAGACGAGTCCATTAGACCGGTGTAATAAACTACGCCACTGGTAATTCAAAACGTAAGTCGGTGACTCCCAGTTAGATCGTTGAATTAGCACCTCGATTACGAATAAAAGATCAGGGCAAAGAAAACAAAGACAGACAGTGATCAGCAGACAAGTTTTGCAGCGCATCGTTTTATAATAAACACTTACACAATTACAGTTCTGTATACTGTTTCCCTGATAATCATCCCGACCGAATCCCAACATTATTTTAGTGGCAGCAGTGCGGATAATTCGGGAAGAAAAGTAAAGATAATTCGTTGGTAAACAGTTAAAAATCTAGAGGTACTGTCAAAAAGCAGTTGTTAGAACTTGGACAATTCCGCGACGTAGCAGTCAGCAAGCTGAAGGTGACGAGTTCCGGTAGAAGAAATTCCAGAGCAACCCCAAGCAGCCTGGTGACAACTTTTCTAATTCAACATTGTGGGAATCAGCAGAAGAATTTAGTAAAGTGCTTCAGTGCAAAAAGGTCAATCTAGTGCAATTTTGTGTCAATATTGTTTTGAAGAAGCTGATAAGAAGAAATTTGTTATTGTAAGTTATATTTTCTTTGTAGAAAATGGTAGACGCAACTCAGAGTTCTCTTGAAAATGTAAATGAAAGTAGTTCATTCATTAGTTTAAACACTGCAACTAAGTTGATTAGAGATTTTTATGGGTCAAAAAGAGAATTAGTAACAGAATTTGCGGATAATTAGCGTTAGAATCAGTTGGAGAACGTGATCGTAGAATATTATTTAAAATAATGTAAACAAAGTTAACGGGCAGAGCGTGTAATATGATTAAATATAGAACATTCGATAATTTTGAACAATTTTGTGATCATCTGGAAGACATATTCTCTGAAAACAGATCGGTAGCACACTGGCAATTACAGTTAAATAGTACGTGTCAAGCTAAAGGTGAAGAAGTTGGATCATATGCCAATAAAATAGAAAAATACTTGTCGAATTTGATAGATGCGATGCCTGTTGGTAAAAATAGAGAAGAAATGGAAAGTAATTACAGTGTTAAATGAACAAGCCTTGAATATATTTAAGCTTTATGGTTATCAAACGCGGAATGGTGATCAAAAAAATGCAAGAATGTTTTAAATGTAATAAACAGGGGCATTTAGCAAGAGATTGTTATGCAAAACGAATATATGAACCGCGTATCAATTTAATGAGTAAAAGATCAAGTAGTCATGAAGACAATATCTGCTGAAATGTGTCAAAGTATGGTTCTAATTCTGTGAACGGTAATGTAAATCAATCAAGCAAATTTGAGAACAATTTTTTTTATTGCAAAAAAGGCAGGACTGCGAATTTCCAATTGTTATAAAAGAAAATTCGCGGAATATAAGAAAACTCTTAATGAACGGGCAATAGATTCAAAAAACTTGAATTAGTCTCTGGACGTGTGAATGCTAGAAACTCCGGAGACGTGCAAAATACGTAATAATAACAATGTACATGTTGATAATTAGAGTAAGTGTATTGATATACGAATTATTAAATTTAAATGTTGCAAATCGACCAGTTAAATTACTTGTGGATTGGAAAAATTGAAGTATTACGCGACGAGGTTAATTTAACAAACGAAATTATAAATATTACGGGAGTGACGCAAACACGAATATTAAAATCTGATCGTGAAAGAGTAATTGTTCATTGTATTTCAAAAGGTTTAAAATTGAGAAAAGTGATAGCAAAAGTTTTGAAAGAAACAATTAACATAACTTTTGATGACAGTAGATATCATAACATAGGTGACGTCATGCCATTCCAATTAAATATGGTTACAAAGGAAAAATATTATGATAAACCTATATTTGAAATATTATATCAGTTATTAGTGAATTTAAAAGTATTTTGCGTAGAAAATCAAATTTCTAAAATCAGTATGCCTACTGTAGGGTGTGGATAAAACAAATTAGATTGGAGTATAGTTAGAATGATGATTCGTTTTGTTTTTAAGAATACAAAAATAGAAATTCCTATCTTTCAATACAAAAAGGAATACAGTGATGAATTAAAGAAATAAGTTTTATCGGAATTTATTGATAACCCATTAGGACAAGAGGGAGTAAATAGAACGTATAAAAGAATTAAATTACAACATTCGTGGAAAAACATGAAACAAGACATACGACAATATATTTGAAAATGCCCTAGTTACCAAAAGAATAAATTATCCCAAAGTAACAAAGCTTCGATGGAATTAACAAACACTGCGAAGGGTAGTTTTGAAAAAATTTACCTAGATATTGTGGGTCCTTTGCCGTTAACTATGTCCGGCAATAATTATATTTTGACATTATAGGATGATTGCGCAAACATTAGTTACTGAGTTTATATGTAGATTCGGAGCACCCGAAATTATATTAACTGACTAAGGAACTAATTTTTTAAGTGAATTATTTGGAAATGTTTGTAAGTTATTTAAAATTAAAAAGATAAGAACAAGCAGTTTTCATCCATAAAGTAATGGACGTTTAGATCGTACCTTGGTCGAGTATTTACGACATTATATTGATAAAGAACTGAATATCCGTGTATAATGCACGAAGAACCTTTACAGCCTCTAAAGGTCATTGTTTGGTGCGGCGTCCATACTTTTTCGAATACTGCGTCGGCAACGCTAGTGCGCGCTACAAATTCATGATCAACGACTTCTTGCTACCGCAAATTGACAAATTGGGTGTGGAGAACATGTAGTTTGAGCAGCACGGTCCAATCGCATACACAACACGAGCCACGAGTGGACATTTTAAAACAAAGCCATTCCCGGCCGCATAATCTCTCGTTTTGGCGATTTGAACTGATTCGCAAGATCGCCCGATTTGATCGTTCCAGACTTCTTTCATTGGGTTTTTTTGAAGTCACGGGTCAATAAGAACAAGCTACAGACCTTGGAGGCCCTAAAGGAGAACATCCGACAAGAAGTGGAGAATTTATCCTCAAAAGTTTTGAGAGACATCATGGAAAATGCTGTGAAACGAGTCCGAACGTGCATAAAAATACGTAAACTGCCATAATAACAAGAGTAGTAATCAGTGGTTTGATAAGAATGTGAAAGACGCTGTATTTGAAAGCGACCGTGCTTATAGTAAGTTTAAAATATCTGGACTACAATGTGATTGGGATGAATATAAAATGAAACGCAATACAGTTACAAGTACGATTCGTACACAAAAACAGAAATACTACTATAATATTATTGACAATTGTAAAAACAATTCTCAATTAATGTGGAAAACTCTGAAGCATTTAATTAATGGGAAAGTCAGTGTGAATATTAACGAAATATCTATCGACGATAAATTGTGTGAAGAACCACATAACATAGCAAATAGTTTTAATAAGTTCTTTGTAGATAGCATTATCGATATTAGAAAAGATGTAAAGGATTGTTCGATGGATTTTTTAAGCAGCATAAAACAGCTAGAAGAAGATTGCGAATTCAAATCTTTTAAAACTGTTTCTATCCACGAATTAAGGTCAATTATATTTGCTCAAAAATGTAAATCTAGCGTAGACGATATTGATATTAAATTTTTAAAAGATTTCTTCCACATAATTGGATATCCCCTGTTAAATATAATAAACGGTTCGCTTCAGTCTGGGGTCCTTCCAGATAAATTAAAATTGTCTACAATTATACCCAATCCAAAAATACCTGGCACAAACAAAGTCAAGGAGTTCAGACCAATAAACATGCTAATGGCGTGTGAGAAGATACTTGAAGTTGTTGTTTACCAACAAGTACTTGAGCATTTAAATAATAATGAGGTACTAATAAAGGAACAGTCAGGATTCAGACAACACCATTCTTGTGAATCAGCTTTTAATTTAGTTATAGATGATTGGAAATGTTCTCTCGACAAAAGTGAAACTATATGTGCTGTTTTTCTGGATTTAAAAAGAGCATTTGAGACACTCGATAGGGAAATATTAATTGAAAAACTTAGTAAATATGGCATCAAAGGAACTGTGCTGGCCTGGTTCCCGAATTATTTATGTGATAGAGGTCAAAGAGTGAGAATAAATAATGTATATTCAAGTGTATTAAAAAATGATCTAGGTGTTCCGCAAGGCAGTGTGCTTGGTCCATTATTATTTATTTTGTATATCAATGATATTTCCAGTGCATTAAATAAATGTGAAATGCATCTCTTTGCTGATGACACACTTATATATTACAGTGCAAGTGAGTACAGACAAGTGGCTAGAACTATCAACCACGATCTTAAATTAGTAGAACAATGGATGAATAGTAATAAGTTAAAGTTAAATCAGGAAAAATGTAAAATTATGTATATAACAAACGAAAGCACTTATACAAAAATTGTAAAAAGCATAAGCGATTGTGAGTTGGATATTGTAATTAATGATAGTACATTAGAAATCGTAGAATCAATTAAGTATCTGGGTGTTGTGATTGATAGAAGATTAAAATTCGATATGCACGTAAGATATATATGTAAAAAGGTAGCCAAAAAAATTTATTTCCTAGCAAGAGTCGCTAAATTTACATCCCCATGGACCATGCAAACAATCTATAATACCATTATATTGCCGCATTATACTTATGGTAGCACAATTTCATATTTATGTACGCAAAATGACATTCAAAAGTTACAAACATTACAAAATAGAGCTATGAGAATAATATTACGATGTTCCAAACTAACGCGAGTAACAGAGATGCAAAAAATATTAGGTTGGTTAAATGTGAAACAAATGTATGAATTTAATACCATGGTATTTATTTTTAAAATTTTAAATGGAATGGTACCGTCGTATTTGAAGAATAAAATAAAATTTCACAAAGACATTCATGATTACAGCACAAGACAAGTTGAATGTTTCTACATACATTTGAAGCATAAAAAAAAGGACTTTTAATTCCGTTTTCCATAAAGGTCTTGACCAATATAATAAGTTACCCACTGAATTAAAGAAAACGAAAACACTAAACTAGTTGAAATGGAAGCTAAGACAGTCCTATATAGTACAGATTAGTACCTGAGTTTCTTTTCAGTTCTATGGCTACCCATTTGCTAAATTTTTACTTTGCAAATAGAGATGTTATAGTTTATAATTACGGAAGTACAATAGAGGTTATAGTTCATAACTTACGATGTAATGTTTTGGTTTACTGGTGTTTCTTGTGATTTTAATTTATATAGCATACATATACCGGGTGTCCCAAGAAATCTGGGACATAGGGAATTAACATGTAAATAAAGATATATTGTGATTACTTCTGAACAATACATTTTAGAACAAAACTGCAATTAAAAAGTTGTTCAGAATTAAAAAATGCATGATAAGATGTCATAGTTAATGCTCTGATATGTTTCTATAATGCGTAAATCAATTTTGAAATACTGCATTTTAATGACAGATTAGGAGGTCGTGAAACAAAAATGCTGTGGTTTGATTATTTGTTGTTGTAACTAACAAAAATACATGCAATTTTTGTTCCATGACCCCCCCCCCCCCCCCCGATCTGTCGTCAAAATGCAATATTTCAAACTTGATTTACACGATATACAAATGTATTTGAGCACTGAATGTGTCGTCATATTATGCAGTTTTTAATTCTGAACAACTTTTTTATTTACCCTTTTGCTCTAAAATGTATTGTTCAGAAGTAATCACAATATTTCTATATTTACATGTTAATTCCCTATGTCCCAGATTTCTTGGGACACCCGGTATGTTACATATACTTTGTATACTTTGTTAAATATTTCGAGAATGTATTAGCCATGGCTATTTAAATAAATATTATTATTATTATTATTAAGCCGGCGTTAGACGGTAAAATTTTAGCCCTGACGTTATTTTGACGTCACGCTGGCGGATTTGAAACAAACTATGGTTGCTAGGTGTCACACGCTCAAACTGACTCATCAAATTGTTTTTCATATAACCTATAATATTGATTATAGTATACTATAGGGCAGGGGTGGGCAACCTTTTGTATAATACGGGCCAGAATAAGATTTCCGTTTTGTTCGCGGGCCGTACTATTATAGTTAATGGACACATTTTTGTTTTTTTCCAGAATAATTAATTAATAATAAAACAAAGATAATTACTATATTTATTTCTCTTATTATTTATAACAAATTGCAAAAAAAAATTAAAACAATTATAACTCACAAAACAATGAGTATAAATGAATGCAAATTTTTTTCCAATTTTAATGTCCGGTTTGATTTGTGTAGTGCTTAAACGCAAGTTGTTTTCCAAACCTGTAATAGTTATTGAAGCTCTGTACTTTGATTTTAGTCACAAACCTTTTTTGAATACAATTACAAAATGGACAAATAAGAAAGGATTGCAAGTATTCGGCCACGGGTGGAAACTAATTGATAATAATGACCTAATACGATTTACGGGCGTTCTAATTCTAATAGGTGCATATAAATGAAAAAATGATGAAGTTTCTCAAATGTGGAGTCGTGAAAATGGAAGAAATATATTCAACACAATTATGCCGCGTACTCGTTTTCAAAATATATTGCGAGTTATAAGATTTGACGATATGGCTAAAAGAAGAGAAAAAAATAAAAAATCTGCAGACAAATTACAACCAATACGCGAATGTTTGGAGTTATGCAATACTTACTTGCGAGATGCGTATAATCCTGATTGGTGTATGACTGTTGGCGAACAGTTAGTAACATTTCGTGGTAGATGTCCGTTCAAACAATACATTCCATCGAAACCAAGTAGATATGGAATTAAACTCTGGGCTATATGTGATAGTAAAACAAGTTATGTTTGGAAATTAATCATATATGCTGGAAAAGAAGGTGGTGTTCGAGAAATAAAGCACGGTGAAAATGTTGTCAAGACGTTGGTTCAAGAAATAGAAAATTCTGGCCGTAACATAAAATGTGATAATTTTTTTTCGTCACTTTCATTGGCTAGATATTCACTATCAAAAAAATTAACAATTGTAGGAACAATAGGTAAAAATAGATCTGAGTTACCTATTTGCTTTGCCACTACTAAAGGAAGAGATATGTATTCCAGCTTGTTCTCATTTATGAAAGATGTTTGTATAGTGTCCTACTGTCCTAAGAAAGGCAAAGTTGTTACATTACTCAGTACTTTGCACAATAATGATAAAATTGATAACAACAATTTCAAGAAAAAACCAGATATAATACTAACCTATAATGCTACGAAAGCTGGTGTGGATACCATGGGTCAGATGGCGCGTTGCTATAGTGCGAAAAGATTGACAAGAAGATGGCCATTAGTTATATTTTACAATATGATTGACATAAGTGTTCTGAATGCATTCATAATTTGGAAGGCTATTAATCCAAATTATGCAAAAAAATACAAAAGGCGTTGCAATTTTGTTATTGCATTGGAAAAACAATTAACACAATATGTTAATGATGTAGTAACCCAAACTACACCTTCAACAAGTGCTAAAGTAGAAAATCAACTTCCTGTTAAGAAAAGATGTTCTATTTGTCCAGTGAGTAAGGATAGGAAAACGAAGACAATTCATGTGCAACAAATGTTTGAATTTACCCATTTTACTGTCTCGTGAAATGATAAATAATTATTTATTGAAAATGTTACTAATATCTAATTTTGTTTACTTATCTTTAATTAATAAATCTGTATCAATTAAAACTTTATATAATTTTTTGTATTCGTTATCCAGCATGTAACAATATTTTTTAATAGGTTGGGTCCATTATAACCGGTTGGTAGTTCAAGCAGTTTTAAATTTCGATAGACGCAAGGTTAAGGGGATTCTCCGTTAGTCCCATAGTTTCACCTGGGGGGCAACGGTTTGGGACGAGGTAGCCACTGGGCGGGTACAATTTGGTTCCCCCACTATTTAAAATCTGAACCCCGAGGCGTGCTCATTTGCATTTGTCAGTAGCCCAGTATCCGTCGTAGGGACACGTTCGTTTAGTTCTTTCATTCTCTATAACCTTGAGTCATATCTTTGACAATATTTATGCTAGCCCTGACAGATTAATGGATGTCAACTTGTATAATTTAAATAAAATCTTCTGTGTATGCCAACGCCGAAAGAATTGTTAAGCGATAGTGGCTTGTTCAGCTAAGTAGGTAACTATCACCGACTATTTTACTCGCAACAATATATATATATATATATATATATATATATATATATATATATATATATATATATATATATATATATATATATATGAGTACTACTGTTATTTGATTAGCAAAAATAACTAGTCGTTGGGATACAAAACTATCTCAAATAATATAAATTAATAGTAAAACCGCAATAAATGAATTAATTGACCCAATTGATGATAAAATATTTCAAGTGGTACTACGTAGGTAATAATGCAAATGCATTATTTGTTGTTGAAAAATACTAAATATATTTAAATATAAAATGATTTAATCGAATTTTCGTGGCATACTACGAAACCCATTCTTTTTATCATACTTTTTAGATTTTCTTCATAACTAAAAAAATATATTTATATAAATGAATACATTATTATAAAGAGAAAATGTAGCACTTTTTTCTGGATTGAAATGAACTATGGTCCCCATTTAAAAAATTGAACTTGCATGCTGTATCTCCAGAAATATCAAATGAAAAAAAAAATTCATCAAATTCACCGAAAAGCGTCCTATGTATGCTAAAATATTTATTTGAAACTTTTTTCAATACATTCCGAGTTATAAAGGATAATTAAAAATCGAAAAAATCACATTTTTTGTCATTATCTAGTGAGCCACGCAATATTTTCAAAATATGAAATCGCCACCAACGTCGGCCCATAAATGTGCAACTTTTGGCCAATTTAACCGACTTTGTATCTCTTATAGTTTCTGAGATCCCTGTAGTGGCCCGTATAAAATAGACACCCTGTAGTGACCCGTATAAAGTAGACAGCCTTGTATATAAACAAGTAATCACAAATGTTCCATATTCTATATTCAATTCCCTATGTCCCAGATTTCTTGGGATATATATATAATTATTATTATATACTTATTATTATTATATATATATATTTATTGTTATTATACATATTTATTATTATTATTATATATAAACCGACCAAAGTAAACGATGAACAAACTTTTTCATAAAGCTAACCTGAAGGAATCATGGATAATAATATATGTTATGTAGCGCGTTTGTTTCTGTTGAACTGCATTTCGGCTTCAACCAAGCCTGGTTCCAATATATAAACATCTACCAAAACACTGATAACATAATGCTTAAACTCAATGCAATCCTCCTTCCCCGCGAGAGTAGACCCACGAAAATATTTGGGCGGAGCTAATCACTTGAAACTCATTTGATGCCTACCACGCCACCAGTGTATGAAGTTAAGAATTACAAAATATTATTTTGTTTTTTGCATTTCATTCTTCAGGTGTTGATTTCAAGATAATTTTTATTAGCGCAAATGGAAGTTTACATATTACTGTACACGAATATGCATCCATAAGTACCAATTTATCAATACTGCTATTAGAATATACGTGATAAATATCAGACTTTTTCACGGTTTTGTGGCATACATTATTTACGTTATTATTAACAATTTTTAGAATATCTATGCATATTCGCATAGCTTGCAGTTTATACTTCCTAACAGAACAAGAAAATCTTGTTTGATCGCAATAGGTTTCAAATGAAATAACAAACCGTAAGGTATGTTTTAAGCACTGTTTGTAAGAGCAGAGAATCCCCTTAAACAAAATTTTAATTCAGAGCGAATTCAGAATCTAGGTGCTAGCGAACGATATGTTACTAGGCCGGAAAATGCATATGTGGAAGAATTAATTCCGACAAGAGAAAATACATTATCAAAATAACGACACTGGACATAACAACATGCGAGAGATAAAATATTTATACCCCGTACGATATTAGTTTTATATATATACATATATATATATATATATATATATATATATATATATATATATATACAGGGTGTCCTATTTAAACGGGCCACTACAGGGATCTCGGAAACTATAAGAGTTACAAGGTCGGTTAAATTAGACAAAAGTTGCGCATTTATGGGCCAATGTTAATGGCGATTTCATATTTTGAAAATTTTGCATGGCTCACTAGATAATGACAAAAATGTGATTTTTTCGAATTTTAAATTTCCATTATAACTCGGAAGGTGCTGAAAATATTGAAAAATGTTTCAAATAAATACTTTAGCATAGACAACAGGCTTTTTGAGGAATTTGATGAAATTGTTTTTTACCTTTCTATTTTGGAGATACAGCATGCAAGTTCAATTTTTTAAATAGGAACCATATTTAATTTTAGTTTAGTTAGAAAGAGCTATTTTTCCTCTTTACAATGATGTATTTGGTTATATAAATATTTTTTTTAGTTTCGAATAAAAACTAAAAAGTATGATAACAAGAATGATTTTCGAAGTATGCCATGAAAATTTGATATAAAACAATTGCATCTAAACATGTTTAGTACATGCAAAACAAATGAAATTCAATAACATTTGATAAATGAAACAAAATTCGTTGTGTAAACTGAAAACTATTACACAGATTTTCGTATGAAGCCATACCTACATAAATTATTTTTTGTCTATAATCTTTTGTTTACCAAATATTATTGAATTTCAATTGTTTTGCATGTACATAACACATTTAGATGCAATTGTTTTATACCAAATTTTCATGGCACTCTACGAAGCTCATTCTATTTGCCATACTTTTTAATTTTTCTTAAAAACCAAAAAAGATATTTATATAAACGAATACACTATTGTAAACAGAAAAAATAGCGCTTTCTAGCTAGAAAAAAATTAACTATGGTTTCCATTTAAAAAATTCAAGTTGCATGCTGTATCTCCAGAAATATCTATTAAAAAAAATTTTCATTAAATTCATCGAGAACTATCTTATGTATGCTAAAATATTTATTTGAAACTTTTTTCAATATTTTTTGTACTTTGTGAGTTATAACGGAAAATTAAATTTCGAGAAAATCATACTTTTGTCATTATCTAGTGAGCCATGCAAAACTTTCAAAATATGAAATCGCCATTAACATTGGCCCATAAATGCGCAACTTTTGTCTAATTTAACCGACCTTGTATCTGTTATAGTTTCCGAGATCCCTGTAGTGGCCCGTTTAAATAGGACACCCTGTATATATATATATTCATTATCTACTGCGACCTTAATTATATCTTATAAATAGTAAATGATTTTATTATGTAATAAATATTTTTATCTCATTATATATTTCGTCACTATATAATATTCGACAAATTTGTCCACTAATTAGTGATGAAATGCTACTATTAGATCAATTACTCAATTAAAAATGTAACGAAGCATTTCTTGATAAAATATATATATATATATATATATATATATATATATATATATATATATATATATATATATATATACACTACTGTGCAAAACAAAAGCAACAAATTTAGTCAAAACGGAATTGTTGGTTTATTCTTTTTAAAAAAACGATTTTATAAAAATGTGATACACAAATATTAAATACTTATATGTACTCTAACCAAAATGTATTTCATTGATTAGCTCTTAGTAAATAGCTTTGAGTAAAATAAGGAAAACAAGTCTACAGTCTATTGTGAAGTGTGCAAAACAAAAGCAACAAATCAGTATTTTGTATATTAACCCTTATTTTGTATGACCTCTGCACATCTACGAGGCATTGATGCTATTAAACTATTAATAGTAGATACAAGAATATTGTTCCATTCCATTTTCAGGGTTTGGAACAGATCTTCTTTGGTGCGAAAACGTTGACCGGAAACGCTTCGTTTTAGTATTGCAAATAGATTTTTGACAGGATTCAAGTCTGGTAATTGGGTAAGCCAATCAAGAACTTGAATTCCACTGTCCTTAAGGTAGTCTTTAACCAGCTTCGATGTGTGTTTCGGGTCGTTGTCATGCTGAAACACCCAACGAAGAGGCATATTTCACTCAGCGTATGGCAGCATTTTTGTCTCGAATATGTCTTTATACATAAATCGGTCCATTATACTATCCATTTTATGAAAAGGACCGACTCTACTGTTTGAAAAACAGGTCCACACCATAATGCCACCTCCACCATGCTTGTAACTCATCTTGCAGTTCCGTGGATCTAGACGTTTACCCTTAGCGCGCCGGACTGTACACATACCGTCGGACTTAATCAAATTAAATTTGGATTCGTCGCTAAACAAAACGGTTTTCCACTTCTCTACGGTCCAATTCAAATATGTTTTAGCGAAAATCAATCTAAAAAATAGTGGTTAACAAGGTTTTATCAAAATTTTAATCATTAAATGAAAAATGTTAAGTAACACTTTTTTTAAAGTGATTTTTCGTAAGCAGTGGTTTTTTCGCTAGTCTGTAACTTCTTAAATCGCTTTCAATAGCTCGTCTACGAACTGTGCTGTCATGAACATTTAACTCAAGAGTCCTCACAACCTCAGTAGAGGTGGTAAACGGATTTTTTTTTAAATGCCATAAATTCTTCTATCTATTTGCTTGGAAGTTTTTCGCGGACATCCACCTGAATGCACTGTGGTAACACTATTCGTTGAGTTGTACTTTTTAATAAGTCTGCAGATGATAGATCTATTAATATTACATTTTTTAGCGATTGAACTTTGCGACTCTCCGTTCTGAAAATCAGTTATTATTAGCGTTTTAAGGCTATCGCAGTATTTATCGCGCGCCATTTCAAAACATCTACACCCTTTTAATATTTAAAACGAACCAATGCCTAATTTGCTTTAAATGGTGCATGAACAACTTAAAAACAATCGCTGCATAGTTACATACTGTTATTTCCTGCAACTCGAGTTGCCCATTGCCTTCAACCAATTTGTTGCTTTAGTTTTGCACGCTTAACATTTGAATATATTTTGTTTTTGTTATGTTTGTAGTTGCAGAATTTCGTTGTCTATAACGTAAAGATGTCTAACTTACTTCTAAATTACTAGCGAACATACACTTGTGTATATAACTTTTTTAAGTTTACTTTTCTATTTAAAAATTATAATTTTAATTGTATGAGCATTTTGTTGCTTTTGTTTTGCACAATACTGTATATATATATATATATATATATATATATATATATGGAACGTGTGCCATGACACTTAGTCATAGGTATACTTGCGTATTCACCGAATAAGTAATATACATTTGAGTAGTTGTTGGCGTGTAATTTGTAATATCCATTCGCTCCAAATTTTGTATCTCTAAATAGTACATATCCTATAACATCCTATAAGAGTTATTTTTAAAAAATTCACAAGCAACATTTATAAAATAATTATGAGCCCATATATGAATATTGATTCGCTCTTAGAGAGTGTTAGTACATATATTTTACTCAAAAGACTAAGAATTATTAGATGAATGTAAATTAAATATCCATCGATTGATTTCAATTTATTACAAGGTTGCTTTGTATGCGTACGATAATAAATGAGCTATAGCATTCGATTTGATATCTGTATCATTGGCGAATACAAAAATTCGTTTTACATCTCTCTTTTTTGAATTATATATATATATATATATATATATATATATATATATATATATATATATATATATATATATATTACATTTTTGTGGACACATTTGACCCGGTAGGTGTTTAGTATTAGGTTCTACAGGTCGTCGGCATTTTAGAAAATCTCATGTGTTTGATTTTGTGTACTTATTTCTGGCACGAAATTTATTTGAACCAATTCTATACGAATTAATAAATAAGCCAATAACAAGTCAATCATTCAAAGTGTAGCAATTGCATTATTTAAAAAAAAATGGATCTTAGTGTTGAACGTAGTGGTTTATATGCAGATATAAATAATGGTTATGTAGGCGCATCCCCGGCCGGTAACAATAATAATTTTCAAAGCTACATTTATATTTACTAAATTTCATTTTTACATACAGGAATAATTGGTGAAACCTGCTTAAGGGGATTCTCCGTTAGTCCCATAGTTTCACCTGGGGGGCAACGGTTTGGGACGAGGTAGCCACTGGGCGGGTACAATTTGGTTCCCCCACTATTTAAAATCTGAACCCCGAGGCGTGCTCATTTGCATTTGTCAGTAGCCCAGTATCCGTCGTAGGGACACGTTCGTTTAGTTCTTTCATTCTCTATAACCTTGAGTCATATCTTTGACAATATTTATGCTAGCCCTGACAGATTAATGGATGTCAACTTGTATAATTTAAATAAAATCTTCTGTGTATGCCAACGCCGAAAGAATTGTTAAGCGATAGTGGCTTGTTCAGCTAAGTAGGTAACTATCACCGACTATTTTACTCGCAACAATATATATATATATATATATATATATATATATATATATATATATATATATATATGAGTACTACTGTTATTTGATTAGCAAAAATAACTAGTCGTTGGGATACAAAACTATCTCAAATAATATAAATTAATAGTAAAACCGCAATAAATGAATTAATTGACCCAATTGATGATAAAATATTTCAAGTGGTACTACGTAGGTAATAATGCAAATGCATTATTTGTTGTTGAAAAATACTAAATATATTTAAATATAAAATGATTTAATCGAATTTTCGTGGCATACTACGAAACCCATTCTTTTTATCATACTTTTTAGATTTTCTTCATAACTAAAAAAATATATTTATATAAATGAATACATTATTATAAAGAGAAAATGTAGCACTTTTTTCTGGATTGAAATGAACTATGGTCCCCATTTAAAAAATTGAACTTGCATGCTGTATCTCCAGAAATATCAAATGAAAAAAAAAATTCATCAAATTCACCGAAAAGCGTCCTATGTATGCTAAAATATTTATTTGAAACTTTTTTCAATACATTCCGAGTTATAAAGGATAATTAAAAATCGAAAAAATCACATTTTTTGTCATTATCTAGTGAGCCACGCAATATTTTCAAAATATGAAATCGCCACCAACGTCGGCCCATAAATGTGCAACTTTTGGCCAATTTAACCGACTTTGTATCTCTTATAGTTTCTGAGATCCCTGTAGTGGCCCGTATAAAATAGACACCCTGTAGTGACCCGTATAAAGTAGACAGCCTTGTATATAAACAAGTAATCACAAATGTTCCATATTCTATATTCAATTCCCTATGTCCCAGATTTCTTGGGATATATATATAATTATTATTATATACTTATTATTATTATATATATATATTTATTGTTATTATACATATTTATTATTATTATTATATATAAACCGACCAAAGTAAACGATGAACAAACTTTTTCATAAAGCTAACCTGAAGGAATCATGGATAATAATATATGTTATGTAGCGCGTTTGTTTCTGTTGAACTGCATTTCGGCTTCAACCAAGCCTGGTTCCAATATATAAACATCTACCAAAACACTGATAACATAATGCTTAAACTCAATGCAATCCTCCTTCCCCGCGAGAGTAGACCCACGAAAATATTTGGGCGGAGCTAATCACTTGAAACTCATTTGATGCCTACCACGCCACCAGTGTATGAAGTTAAGAATTACAAAATATTATTTTGTTTTTTGCATTTCATTCTTCAGGTGTTGATTTCAAGATAATTTTTATTAGCGCAAATGGAAGTTTACATATTACTGTACACGAATATGCATCCATAAGTACCAATTTATCAATACTGCTATTAGAATATACGTGATAAATATCAGACTTTTTCACGGTTTTGTGGCATACATTATTTACGTTATTATTAACAATTTTTAGAATATCTATGCATATTCGCATAGCTTGCAGTTTATACTTCCTAACAGAACAAGAAAATCTTGTTTGATCGCAATAGGTTTCAAATGAAATAACAAACCGTAAGGTATGTTTTAAGCACTGTTTGTAAGAGCAGAGAATCCCCTTAACTGAAGTAATATGTTTCCATGAAGCTGCAAAAATGGACTGGTCATTACAGATGGTAGTAGATTTAAATAAGACCTGTTTAGAGATGTATGAAGGCAACATTCGACTGAAAAGAAACCATGACTATTATTTTCAAGCAAATAAATATAATTCAACGCATGAGACAAAAACAATCCATAATTTCAGGGTCAAGGTCAATTAAATATAGTGGACAGAAAAACTTGTTATTTTGTAGTCTACATAAATGATAACAACGACCTATTTATTGGAAAAATTGATAAGGATGACGTTTTGTGGAAAACAAATATGCTACCACCATTAAGAAAATTTTATATTGATTGCATTTTAACCGAAATTTGCTAAAAAATATTCCTAGAGGATTGAAATGTACAGATCCAAAGTACATTGTAGAAGCACAGGCCAACAGCAGGACTAAAAAATTTATCGAACCAAATGTATTACAAGCTACTATATAAGATATGTTTTTTTTAGGTTTGTCGTGAACAACAGAGTTACGTTGTTTACACACACAGCGGCTTGTGCCGACTCGGCGGCCGATTCTCCTGCTGAATCGGCGCATATTTCGGTGTTCGTAAATCATGCAAACCACAGACTGTGGCAATTATTGTCTGGCGGCTGCGGAGCCGTCTCGAAAGCTCGTCTGCGCCAAAGTACGCGTGCAGTATTGCTGATGCGACGCTTGACTACGTCGTTTTGTAGACACACATCGATTTATCACGCGTTTTGTGAGAAACCGTGCAGTTTAGACATATTTTAATTCGGTTTTTACCTTATATATGTAAACATATTTTACATTTATTGTTTTATTTGCACCGTATTTTTAGGATTTTGAAAGTTAATAAATAAATATTAATTTATTGTGATATATTACGACTTATGAGTCACAGGCATGGGGATCTAGTTTAAATAAAAATATTTTTATTATTTTTGAAAAAGTATTTTGCATGGCCGCCCGGCTGCTACATCGATATAACCAATGCGCTGTGTGTATCACCGTCGAGCGGTAGCCGACTCGACATACGACCTACATCGCTGTAATCAGCTGTACTATGACGAATAGACTCATATACATTCCGTAGTAGAAGATAGTATGGAGTATTTTAGGTGACTTGAAAACGATTGCAGCGCTGCGATGGAATAGTTTTACAAGCCCAATTTGACGGGGACCATAACATGTGTGTGTAAGAACCATGCGCGAGTTAAAAAAATAAAACTACATCGGGTGTTTTCGGCCGCTTAACGAAAAATTACCGAACGTCTAGTTTTTCGTATTTTACTGACAACTGTGGTACGTACTCGTCTGCTCGTCGCGCAGCTGCGCGGGAAAACAAGTCTGAGTAAGCGAATGACAAGAGTCTAGTTTCCAGACCTCCGCAAGTACGAAGATACACGATATCTGTTTACGAAATGATACGAACACGTCTGTTCTTAGTTCGTAATCGGCGGCATCTGTCTGTGAGAATGCGAAGTCTTTTAAACTCTTGTACAATACAGTTGCTTTTTGTAGATTTGACAGTTTTTCTCTAGTACTTCAATTAATCTACCAACGTTTTTTTTTAAGAGTTCTTACTTATTATTAAAAAGAAGTAAAATGTCCGTTTTATGAACTCGTCAATTTTAGTTAAGATCACGACGAGTGCGTCTCACGAGTTCGAAATCTCATTAGTTCACTTTCTCACCAGTTTACTTTCTCATTTGTTCACATTATCACTAGTGCGAAAGTCATCCCCACTCCATCTACTACTGTCGCAACAAATTCTTGTCTCGCGAGTTCCCCTTCTCAGCAGTTCGAAAGCACCCCCCACCACTTTTCAATGATTCTCATTTGTTCACTTTCTCAAGAGTTACTTTCTCATTTGTTCACCTACGCAGTACAGTTATACACGAATGTTAATTTGGTTGCCTATCGGCGGGCGAATTTTTTGTATTATTAAATTATGTAAAATAATTTTAAGAGATGGAATATTTAATAAAATTACAAACAAAGTTGCTAATTTCTAGGCACTTTTTGAAAGTAAGGTAATAATGTCAATACATAATAAAATGTCTGCATTGTATTTACAATACAATTTACAATACAATGAATTGTAAATGAACTCGATCTCGGCCGATTACGTTTTTGTTACAGTTTTAATATTAAGTCAAAATATCACTAAGAATCATATGAATATACAAATGGTAATGTCTGGTTTGAGTTTTTTGATATTTTTTTAAGGATTATAGAACAAATTAAATCATTTTAACTGATAAGATAGATGCATGTAGATATATATTAGGTATTTTTATCATGATATGTATTTAATTATATATTGACGAACATAACATGAACTCTTTTTTGTTATGATTTTCCATCAGATTGAAGTTACGACTGAATTGAAAAGGATATTTTCTCGTTATCTTATTAACATAGCCTTTCATTATGCCTTGTTATTTACCATATAAAAGTGCAACAATAAACAATTTTGCGAAAATAGCCCCACACATTAATTTGATATATTAATGTCAAATTTAAATTTCCCACCCAAGTAAAGCAAATCATAGAAATATAACTATAGCAGTCACTGACCAATGAATATTAACTAGTAACGTTAAAGTGAAATAAAATGCAGATATTTCATTATGTATTGACAGGGAACAAATGAGAATGGGAACAAGTGAGACACTTTGCATGGGAACCAGTGAGACAACCGTGACATTCAAATGTGGTGGGAGGTGCATGGGAACAAGTGAGATTTTATATATTCTCAGCATGGGAACAAGTGAGACTGGGAACAAATGAGAATGGGAACAAGTGAGACACTTTGCATGGGAACAAGTGAGACAATCGTGATATAGAAAAGTGGTGGGGGTGCATGGAATCAAATGAGAATGGGAACAAGTGAGACAGGGAACAAATGAGAATGGGAACAGTGAGACGGGGAACAAATGAGAATGGGAACAGTGAAACGCACTCGTTTCGAACTCTCGTTCATTATCAAGTGATAAAGTGCGGTGTCATGTTAGGGTTTATATACCTGCCGTGTTCATTGGTGTGTGACTGTTCAATGATGCGTATTTTTTGTGTAATATTTTGAGTGGTGTGAATATGGCATTAGATTGGCTGTTTATTTGTATGTTTATTATGGGTTTTTTAAGTTTTTCTTTATATATCTTAAGGTTTTCGATGATGTTTAGTTCCCTACCTTTAGGGTGTTTTTTGATAATTTTCATTATGCCTTTTATATCGCCTGCTGCGTGTTTATTATCAAGTAGGTAGAGGCTGCGTAGTTGAAGTCGATTTTAAGTTTTTTAAAGGAGTTTATGTGTTCTTTATACGTGTCTTTAAATTTTCTACCGGTTTGGCCTATGTAGTTTAGATTACAAGTGTTGCATTTTAATTTGTATATGCCTCTTTGGTTGTATTTATCTATGTTTTCTGTTATTATTAATTTGGCTTTTAAGGTTGTCTGTAGTTTTGTAAGCTATGTTTATGTTGTTTCTTAAAAAGTTTAGCTATTCTGTAAGTTTGTTTTCCTATGAAGGTAAATGTGGCCCATTGTTTAGGTTCTTGAATATTGTTATTGTCTTTATTTTTGTGGTTTCTTTTAATATCTTGTATTTTATTTACAGTATTGATGTTATAACCATTGTTGGTGGCTATTTGTTTGATAATGTTTAGTTCTTTGTTATAATCGCCTTTATTCATTGGTATGCTTTCTAATCGGTGTATTAGGCTTCTAATTTATTTATTAATTAATATTGACGACGAACTTCGGAACTGAAAATATAATATTGAGTTCTTACTTAACTTGGTTTCTTGTAAAGCACGTAAATTCAATAATTTTATATTGATTCAGATATCTACATACTCTTGTTAATATTATAAAAAAAATGTTAAAATAAATATATAGGTATATATTATTATAGTAAATGAGTAGTTTATCATTCTCATTTTTTTTAACTGCGCTTTTTTTCAATTATTATTATATTGAATTATTTTAATTGCCGAATAATAATAATTATTTTTGTTCCATTTATTTTGTTTCAAGGTACATAGATCCGTACAAAAAACAAATGAATAATATATTTCATATTGTATAAGAACAAATAACTAACAATAATTAATGCAGATCCACGATTTCCCAATTCCGTAAATCTCAGACTTATGCCCGGTTTCTAAGACGTGGATTAATACGAGAATCGTAGAATCTCGGATTAATCCGTTGCTTGGACAGAAAAATCCGCGAATCGAGGATTAATCCTCGATTCCAAACAATCCGAGATTGACGGCGAATTAATCCGAGATTCAAGCGCTACACATCACAATTATAAACTCGTTTTTTCTTATAAATACAAATTTGTATATTGTTCAATAGTAATTAAACGAAAATAAATAACAGTAAGTACATTTTAAAGTGTTTTTTCAAACAAAATATGGTATATTTCAATAATTATGAGCAAATGTCACTTTGCCGTAATGAGCCGGAAATCAAACGATATTACTTCACATATACAAATGGAATTTTTATTGAAAAAAACGATATAATAACGAGAGTTAGCGTTTGAAAATAAATATTAATATATACAATTATAGTTTTAAGTAATTTTTATAACCAATATTATGTTTATTCAATAGCAAATATGAATGTCATTCTGCTGCACTGTTCCGTAAATTTAACACTATCACTTCACAGTTATGAATCAATTTATTATTCAAATATACTTACTATACAAGAACTAAATTCAGATAATTACTTTATTAATAAATAAATACATTTTTAATTAATTTTTATGGTCTATTATAGTTAATAGTGAATATCACTTTGTTATATTTTTACAATTTCGATGCACATATGTACATAATTTATATTATTGATTAATCACATTAAATATTTATTGATGTTTGTGTACAATTTCAATTTAATTAGAAATATTATTTATTTACATTACATTTCTTGTGCACATAACCAAAATAAAGGTTATAATCTGTTTTCTTCATTTTTAACACACTAATGCACGAAATTTAGTTAATATACAGGGTGTCCCTAAAATGCGTGGACATCGCTTAACCACAGATTCCTGGGTCGAAAATAAGACGATTTAACTAAACTTACCTATATGCAATTACGTTTCGTTTAGCTGGTATTCTGCTTCAAAGTTCTTTAAAAAAAAAGTTATTTTATCCATAACTACAGAACGCTTGGATCGATTTGGATAATATTCGGTACTGTACTTCTTACGGATGTAGGTCATCTTTTAAGGTGATATTAGTTATTATCAGTGGACCATTAGTGTACGAAACACGGGTAACCCGGCATAAATCAGTCAAAAACTTTTTAATGTTAAGGCCAATAACTTTCAAAAAAATAGTTTCAGAAAGAGACATTCAATAGTAATTTTTTTGTTGTTGTTGTCTGTACTGATATCTGTTAATTTCCTTTGAATTTTTGCAAAATGGGCACCTCGTTCACCAGATTTAAATATTTGCGATTCCTTTGTATAAGGATATCTAAATAATTGCACTAATAAATATCATATCGTCATTTATTTCTTAAAATACCAGACTGCTAGATGACATTTTTTTATGAAATGCAGTGCGCGGTCCCTCAGATTTTATTTTTTTGTGCCTAAACCTTAACAGATATCAGTACAGACAACAACAACAAAAAAATTACTACTGAATGTCTCTTTCTGAAACTTTTTTTTTGAAAGTTATTGGCCTTAACATTAAAAAGTTTTTGACTGATTTATGCCGGATTACCCGTGTTTCGTACACTAATGGTCCACTGATAATAACTAATATCACCTTAAAAGATGACCTACATCCGTAAGAAGTACAGTACCGAATATTATCCAAATCGATCCAAGCGTTCTGTAGTTATGGATAAAATAACTTTTTTTTTAAAGAACTCTGAAGCAGAATACCAGCTAAACGAAACGTAATTGCATATAGGTAAGTTTAGTTAAATCGTCTTATTTTCGACCCAGGAATCTGTGGTTAAGCGATGTCCACGCATTTTAGGGACACCCTGTATATAATAAACAACAGCAATATTAATCACGAATGCAATATATAACATTTCAATGATTTGAAAATGCTATTTTTACGTTAAAATACAATTGTCACTTTACTAATACTTGACAGCTGTTTTGCTTGTAGTCTACACATTTAAGTTACTAGTCATTTATTTGAAGAGTTTCAACCAATCAGAGAGCGCGTTACAATTGTCACGCGATTAATCCGAGATTCAAATAATCCTCGTTCTAGCAACGCATCGTGGATTAATTCTCGGATCCAAAAAATCCGAGAATAATTGAATCCGAGAATTAATCCACGTCTTAGCAACCGGGCATAATATGTTCGTACGAACTCGGTTACTTGCGGAGGTCTGCAAACTAGACTCTTGTAAGCGAATGCACTTCAACTAGCCGGGGCAACTCATGCCCTCCACTAGATAACCGAAGCATCTCATGCCCTCTACTAGTCACAACGTCTACACTCGGAAATTTTCGTAAGTGTTCGGAATGTTCACAAGATCTACAGCCGTGTTACACAGCCAAATTTTATCGACAATAGAGCTGTGGTACTCAAACAATCTGTTACGGTGCACTTATAATTATTTTTCTATATGAAAATAATTCAAATAAATAAAACGCAAATACACAGGGTTCTATTAGTACATTAATTTCAATGTAATGAATTACATGCAAATATCAGAATGTAGTATTCACAGTATACTTCAGATATACCTATAAATCTTTAAATAAAACTAGGAATGTATACAGACATACATGCCTGCAGCTCATCGACGTATGTGCAAGTCTGAATATATCACAAATTATTATGGTGACCGGAAAAAACCGCACACGAAAAAACCGCACATGAAAAAACCGTACACGAAAAAACCGCACATGTATAAAACCGCACACGAAAAAACCGCACACGGAAAAAATCGCACATGGAAAAAACCGCACATGGAAAAAACCGCACACGGAAAAAACCGCACATGGAAAAAACCGCACATGGAAAAAACCGTACATAGTAAAAACCGCAGGACGGAGTAGGGGTAGGGTATGCTAGGGTATGGTAGGGTATGGTAGGGCATGGTAGGGTATGGTAGGGTAGGGTAGGGTATGGTAGAGTATGGTAGGGTATGGTAGGGTATGTTAGGGTATGGTAGGGTATGGTAGGGTATGGTAGGGTATGGTAGGGTAGGGTATGGTAGAGTATCAGTACAGACAACAACAACAAAAAAATTACTACTGAATGTCTCTTTCTGAAACTTTTTTTTTGAAAGTTATTGGCCTTAACATTAAAAAGTTTTTGACTGATTTATGCCGGATTACCCGTGTTTCGTACACTAATGGTCCACTGATAATAACTAATATCACCTTAAAAGATGACCTACATCCGTAAGAAGTACAGTACCGAATATTATCCAAATCGATCCAAGCGTTCTGTAGTTATGGATAAAATAACTTTTTTTTTAAAGAACTCTGAAGCAGAATACCAGCTAAACGAAACGTAATTGCATATAGGTAAGTTTAGTTAAATCGTCTTATTTTCGACCCAGGAATCTGTGGTTAAGCGATGTCCACGCATTTTAGGGACACCCTGTATATAATAAACAACAGCAATATTAATCACGAATGCAATATATAACATTTCAATGATTTGAAAATGCTATTTTTACGTTAAAACACAATTGTCACTTTACTAATACTTGACAGCTGTTTTGCTTGTAGTCTACACATTTAAGTTACTAGTCATTTATTTGAAGAGTTTCAACCAATCAGAGAGCGCGTTACAATTGTCACGCGATTAATCCGAGATTCAAATAATCCTCGTTCTAGCAACGCATCGTGGATTAATTCTCGGATCCAAAAAATCCGAGAATAATTGAATCCGAGAATTAATCCACGTCTTAGCAACCGGGCATAATATGTTCGTACGAACTCGGTTACTTGCGGAGGTCTGCAAACTAGACTCTTGTAAGCGAATGCACTTCAACTAGCCGGAGCAACTCACGGAGCATCTCATGCCCTCCACTAGTCATAACCTCCACACTCGGAAATTTTCGGAAGTGTTCGGAATGTTCACAACCTCCACAGCCGTGTTACACAGCCAAATTTTATCGACAATAGAGCTGTGGTACTCAAACAATCTGTTACGGTGCACTGATAATTATTTGTGTGTATGAAAATAATAAATAAAACGCAAATACACAGGGTTTTATTAGTACATTAATTTCAATGTAATGAATTACATACATTTATCATAATGTAGTATTTACAGTATACTTCAGATATACCTATAAATCTTTAAATAAAAAGATAACATCTAGTTACGGATATAAAGAACATTGATTTTTATATATGATTGGAGAAGGGAATGTATAATTATATTATTTAATTAATAATATGTATTCGCATAGAATAATTTGGGCAAGGTTGGTAAGGCAACAGCTGATATCGGTGGGAAATTTAAATGTGTCACTAATATAGTAAACATTCTGTGTGCCTTATTTCACCAAATTGTCGATTATTATCCTGTCATGCAGTACTAGGATAGCTAATAAAAAACACATAGATTATAGGTTAATGGAATAACATGTTTATCCGTGAAGCGTGATGTAAACAGCCTATTTGATATTATTTTTATGCAAAATACATAATAGATTATGATAATAATACTTAATACACATTCTTCAGACGTATATGCACCTATTACACTAATCAAAATGTAAAATTATTCATTATATTCCTTAAAATAACAGTTACAAAAAATGTAATTCTTCTGCAATAACTTAAACCAGTCATATAGCCCTCTGTATATTTGTATGATACTCAGTGATACTTTGAACGAATGGCTATATATATACCTTAATAAAATTATGTTCCTTATACATTCGTGTTTCAATTCATATCAAAATTAGGTGAAGAAACAATTTAAAGACATATTTTTACCTACATTTACAAACATTTGCATACAAAAACCTTTGTTATATTAAAAACTCCCCTAGGGATATTGTTGTTTTATTTCGTACCTAGGGAGTAAATACTTTATTTCTGTCATGATTTTGACGCCATAGAAACCGACTTCTACTTCCGGACGTGTAAAAATATATGTTTATAAATAATATTAAATAGGTCACTTTGGTTACTCTGATGGACACCAGTATCGTGCAGTTAACCAGTTATCCATATATGTCTGCACAGTTGCCTGTCATTTCAGAATAACAACAACAAATTAATGAATTAGGTAATAATACATCTTTAAATTGCTTTCTCATTAAATTTTGAAATGAAACATGAATGTATCAGGAACATATTTTTATTAAGCTATAAAATAAACTATACATGTTATAATAATAAATTTTTATTCAGTGAGATCCTAATACATTTGGATTACTTAACAGTATTGCTATGCTAAAGTAGGAGTATATTCCATGCTAATATAGATTTATTAAATAATATAAAATAGTATTATGTTTGCTGAAATATCTGAGCACGTGTTGTGTGTTAGTCTCAGCAAACGTCTCAAAAACTTCCATATTAACATGTGATTTACTTTATATTCAAGAAGTACTTTCGCACAGAGACCAGCAATGTTCCTAATTAAAAGCACGAGACCGATTACACCACCAGTTATCCCAAGACGTTGTTTCATGTCATTTTACGTACATATTCATGTTTCCTCTGTAGTTATTTACGACATTGGATGGTGTTGGGTTTATTTAATTCATATTTTCATTTTTCTTGCTATGTAGGGTAGAAGTTATTGCGGTAAATTAATATCAACATCTGATGTTTCCTTTCATTCTGCCAAACATGTATTGCTTTCATTACTTTCGTTATTGGTTTTGCTAGCTCTGTGAAATAAGATTGAATAGTCGCATAATATAACATATTAGATACTGCGGATAGTTTGACTGGTTATAAGAGGAGCAGTTGATTTTGGTTTTGAATGAAAATCTAGGTATTAACCATTCGTAAGGTAACAAATTTACTATACATGTCAGAATTTACAGCATATCTGTAACAAGAATATGAATTGTATCAAATATAGTTGTCGAAATGCTTATTCCACAATTATATTTTCTTTTTTACAACACGTCATTTAATATAAAATACATCATATTTCATTATTGTCCTTCGTTGTTGGATGATGTTGGGATTTGCTTGGTGCATATAATCATTTTCTGTACTCTGTTTAGTACATGTAATCAGTGTTGAATCCAGACATTTTTCTCCGGGGGGAAACTTCATGACCCGAGGGGAAAGTAAAATATATAACATATATTTCAGTAGGTAACTATTATATATTTTTCAATTTACAAAAAACTAAAATTTCACCCGGGGGGGGGGGGGGGGTTCCATCCCGGGTACCCCTTTGGATTCAACACTGCATGTAATATATTGTATTAGTCATCGTTAATAACTAATTTTCATTTTGCCTCATCTACACATTGACTTCTTGATAAAGTATGCTCTGTAAATGAATTTATACTTTAATACAATTCATATTGAAATAAATACATGTTTATTACCTAATTCTATATAATCTGTTATTATCACTCAGCTTTTGCAGCAATTATCCTTCGTATCGTTGTTGAGAGATGATTGATTCTTTATTGGTTTGAATATTATTTGTTAATTACTTTCGCTTTTTTGTTCTCAATGTACATGTATAAAGTTTCTTGAAAAACAATTCTGTTTGATGTTTTTGACATGTAAACAATTGCATTTAACCTCACAAATTTAACAAGTGTACTTTGTCACTTTTCAAATCCTGTATCTCTCTCTAATAAATGTATACTAGATAGCTCTATCTTTTTCTCTCGATGCTCATCTGTTGTTACCAACTTAAATGTAAATAAGCCATACACAGTATTCATACCAGTGGTACTTATTATATTATTGATACATGTATTAATATATAATTGATATAATGTTACTAATTGATAATTCGTTTTTATTTCTTGTGTACATTGTATTCATATTTTAATTACTAATATAAGAAACTAAAAATCATGAATTAGCTGATCTTATGGAAAATGAATCTTTCCTACTATTTTCATAAATATACTGTAAATAATTCAATATATCCTGGAAAAGATTATCTTAAAGATATTGCAATAATTTATATCTATACGTAAATTAAATGTAGAAATATTATTTTATTTTTGGAATTACTCTGGTAATATTTAAAATACATTTTTTACTATTTAATTAAGAAATAATTAATGGCTACTATATTTATATCAATATTATTTGCACAAAATATGTACTTTATTATTGCTATGTACATTTATGTGAACGATTATTCAGAAGATAAATTAATTTAATATATTTGTACGCTTATATATTTTCTCCTTATCTACAATACATTGACAAAATAATTTAATATTATTTATTATAATGTATTTTAATAAATAATTGTTTCCGTATTAACTGCTATTTTCACGTTATAATTTGACATATCATTATTAAATTTGTTGGGATTAACATGTACTTTAAGCTAGCAGTCCGGCCACACCCGAAGCTCAGTTCGGAGATCTTCGTGTGGAGTTTATGAACATTGGAGGGCATGCCGAGTGGATGTTGTGACACATACTCGCAACTCATGCCCTCCACTAGATAACCGAAGCATCTCATGCCCTCTACTAGTCACAACGTCTACACTCGGAAATTTTCGTAAGTGTTCGGAATGTTCACAAGATCTACAGCCGTGTTACACAGCCAAATTTTATCGACAATAGAGCTGTGGTACTCAAACAATCTGTTACGGTGCACTTATAATTATTTTTCTATATGAAAATAATTCAAATAAATAAAACGCAAATACACAGGGTTCTATTAGTACATTAATTTCAATGTAATGAATTACATGCAAATATCAGAATGTAGTATTCACAGTATACTTCAGATATACCTATAAATCTTTAAATAAAACTAGGAATGTATACAGACATACATGCCTGCAGCTCATCGACGTATGTGCAAGTCTGAATATATCACAAATTATTATGGTGACCGGAAAAAACCGCACACGAAAAAACCGCACATGAAAAAACCGTACACGAAAAAACCGCACATGTATAAAACCGCACACGAAAAAACCGCACACGGAAAAAATCGCACATGGAAAAAACCGCACATGGAAAAAACCGCACACGGAAAAAACCGCACATGGAAAAAACCGCACATGGAAAAAACCGTACATAGTAAAAACCGCAGGACGGAGTAGGGGTAGGGTATGCCAGGGTATGGTAGGGTATGGTAGGGCATGGTAGGGTATGGTAGGGTAGGGTAGGGTATGGTAGAGTATGGTAGGGCATGGTAGGGTATGGTAGGGTATGTTAGGGTATGGTAGGGTATGGTAGGGTATGGTAGGGTAGGGTATGGTAGGGTATCAGTACAGACAACAACAACAAAAAAATTACTACTGAATGTCTCTTTCTGAAACTTTTTTTTTGAAAGTTATTGGCCTTAACATTAAAAAGTTTTTGACTGATTTATGCCGGATTACCCGTGTTTCGTACTCTAATGGTCCACTGATAATAACTAATATCACCTTAAAAGATGACCTACATCCGTAAGAAGTACAGTACCGAATATTACATAGTAAAAACCGCAGGACGGAGTAGGGGTAGGGTATGCTAGGGTATGGTAGGGTATGGTAGGGCATGGTAGGGTATGGTAGGGTATGGTAGGGTATGGTAGGGTAGGGTAGGGTAGGGTAGGGTATGGTAGAGTATGGTAGGGTATGGTAGGGTATGGTAGGGTATGGTATGGTAGGGTATGGTAGGGTAGGGTATGGTAGGGTATGGTAGGGTATGGTGGGGTATGGTAGGGTATGGTAGGGTAGGGTATGGTAGGGTATGGTAGGGTATGGTAGGGTATGGTAGGGTATGGTAGGTTATGGTAGGGTATGGTAGGGTATGGTAGGGTATGGTAGGGGATGGTAGGGTATGGTAGGGTATGGCAAAGTATGATAGGGTATGGCAGGGTATATTATTAGGTACCATAGTAGCTGCCATACCCTGCCATACCCTCCCTACCTTACCATACCCTATCATAACCTACCATACCCAACCATACCCTAGCATACCCTGGCAAACCCTCCCATACTCTACTCCTACCCAGTCCTGCGGTTTTTTCTATGTACGGTTTTTTCCGTGTGCGGTTTTTTCCATGTGCGGTTTTTTCCATGTGCGGTTTTTTTCATGTGCGGTTTTTTCCGTGTGCGGTTTTTTCCGTGTGCGGTTTTTTCGTGTGCGGTTTTTTCGTGTGCGGTTTTTTCATGTGCGGTTTTTTCGTGTACGGTTTTTTCACCGAATCATTATTATTTATCAAGATTCACTTTTAAAATCCTAGGTGCCTAGGTCGCAAACAAAACAACAAATTTAAAACAAGTGTGAATACATTTTCTCGTGTTGACAAAAGCAAAGCAAACTAAGCCGACTATAAATGCATTGATCTTCTTTTGTTCAATTTTTAATTAAAAAATATTTTTTTCTCCAATGGTCTTACATAATTTTTCAAAATAAAAAATATGGAAAAATATTGTTCCATTTCCTGCATATGCATGAAAATTTTTAATACAATTGAACTAAAAATAACGCAGAAAAAAAATAAAAACTGAAAAAATATTGGAAAATATTTTTTTTCTCAAGTACGAAAGAAAATTTTGAAAAATAAAATATACCTTGCACAACTAGACCATAACACGTATCTGCAAAAAAAAATTTCGTAAAAATCCGTTGGGTAGTTTAGGAGATCTAGGTGGAACAAAAAATCTCGTACGAGCGAGCGAGCGGACGAGCGACATACATACGGACATATGTTGTAATAGTCATTTCGTGATCAAGGAGGTCTGTCCGGGATTTCTGTGCAAAAATTTTTGAAATCGGAAGATGCTACAGACATCGTACCGAACACTATAGCTCTTCGACAGGAGGTCGATGAGCTAAAAATAACATCTAGTTACGGATATAAAGAAAATTGATTTTTATATATGATTGGAGAAGGGATTGTATAATTATATTATTTAATTAATAATATGTATTCGCATATCATAATTGGGACAAGGTTGGTAAGGCAGCAGCTGATATGGGTGGGACATTTAAATGTGTCACTAACATAGTAAACATTCTGTGTGCCTTATTTCACCAAATTGTCGATTATTATCCTGTCATGCGATACTAAGATAGCTTATAAGATAATACACAGATTATAGGCTAATAAAATACCATGTTTATCCGTGCGTAATGTAAACATACTATTTTATATTATTTTTACCCATGTGTTAATCTATTATGATAATAATACTCAATACACATTCTTCAGACGTATATGCACCTATTACACTAATCAAAATGTAAAATTATTCATTATATTCCTTAAAATAACAGTTACAAAAAATGTAATTCTTCTGCAATAACTTAAACCAGTCATATAGCCCTCTGTATATTTGTATGATACTCAGTGATACTTTGAACGAATGGCTATATATATACCTTAATAAAATTATGTTCCTTATACATTCGTGTTTCAATTCATATCAAAATTAGGTGAAGAAACAATTTAAAGACATATTTTTACCTACATTTACAAACATTTGCATACAAAAACCGGGAGCAGCTCATAATTCCGACAATGACGTCAAAGTCAGAATCACATGAGCGAATTTTAGGCAAAATTTGTATAGTTCTACCAAAAGTAAGAAATATTGAAAGTAAAATTACACCAAGAAATAAATTAATTAATGTGTCCCAGAGCATTTGTTAATAACAATAATTACGGTATAAATATCTATGTTTCAATATCTTGCAGTTTTGTTATTAATTTTTTTTCAAATTAAGCTATATTACAATTATTAATTTGGCATACATACGACTAAATATAAGCGTTTATCATAGAAAAATTACTTCCGGGTTAATATTTGAAATGTTTTTGTTTTAGGTTGTAATAAATATGTTCTAGTTATAGTTAATTGTGTAACATTAATTCCTTCATTGTTACAAGTAAAATAAAAATTTTCTTCATGGGGAATTCAAAATACGCCATCTGTTAATTGTTTTCGGAATTGACGTGATGTCGGAATTATGACCCACTTGTGATTTTCATATTATATGACAGAATTATTAATGTTTTGGTTTTATTTTGTAATAAATATGTTCTAGTGGATTGTATAACATCAATTTCTTGTCTCTTACAAGTAAAATAAAAATTTTCGTCATGAGGAATTCAAAATGCGCCATCTGTTAATCATTTTCCCAATTGACGTGATGTCGGAATTATGACCCACTTGTGATTTTCATATTATATGACAGAATTATTAATGTTTTGGCTTTATTTTGTAGTAAACATGAATCAGTTTGCTTTCACAGCCTTTACTAAACATACATTAAAAAAAACATATTTATATAGAAACAGTGCATGGTTATGTATGTACTGGATAGCCCATCATTGGATGTATTGTCAAATACGATTTGTTAACACATTTTATAAGAAAACTATGTTAATTATCCCAAAGTGATGCACATCAGTATTTAGCTAAAAGTTATATGTATCGAGATTAATAATTACAAAGGCGATATTTGTACATATACAAAAGTTATATGATTATAAACAACCAATGGTTCACTTATGCATATTTTTCCTAATTAATTATGCCCTTATAATAGTATTATTTTATTAGTACAATATTTTCACCATATTACACCTTACATAAAGATCGCATGTTTATATCTATTTTTAAATAAAAGTTATAAACATTTATGTTCTTTCAATTGAAATTCAAGACGTATCTCACATCCATATGCAGCAAGACTCAGTTTTGATCAAGAATTGTGAATGTTCAATGGAAATCTAGCAATAATATAGTTATTTAATGCATCAGATTATTCAGCCGACCAGAACATATTTATTACAAAATAAAGCCAAAACATTGATAATTCTGTCATATAATATGAAAATCACAAGTAGGTCATAATTCCGACATCACGTGAATTGACGACATATTATAAACAGTGTCTACAAGTGGTGTATTTTGAATTTATTTTGATTACTATCGTGTAATAATTGTAAAAAGTAATGTTAATATTAAAATGTTCACTGAATCACATTGATTAGAAATAGAATGAAAAACATTGACAAATATTATATACATTGCTAGTTACATAAATGGATAATTATTTAATCATTCCGATAGCTGCCAACAGGCAATAAGTTCGTGATGTGTAATGTTTTACAATATAATCAAATTATCACATTTATGTATATTGCCTTTCCAGTCTTTATTTTTATCATAGTAATTCGCAAGAAAATAATATTGATATATTGCTATAACAAAAGATTCTTATATAAATTAATAGAACAATAACACAATTCTTAACATATTTTACATGAAACCTTAGCATGAAATTATTCTTTCCATATAGAAACAAATACCCGTGGCCAACTCTCATGCAATTTCTTTTTGAACCTATATATTTATTAACAATTTCGCCATTTCTTCTTGGTTTGCACCTTCCACTGTAGATCCCTTTCAGTGTTCTATAGCACTTCGAATCTACGTAGTTGTACCTCCTTTCTTTCTGGTCGTGAACAGACCGCCACAATATGTTCTACCGTCTTCTCCTCAGTTTCACATCATATTCTGCATCTCCGTTCTTCTGTATATTGCCAGAATTTGTTCGCTCTTTCCTTGTTTCCACATCTGAAACGGGCTATTGCATTAATAGGTTCCTGTTCTTATTCTATAGGTATCCTGGAATGTATAAAGTTCTTATTATTTCATACTTATTGTAACTTGAATTGTGTATTCTCTTGGGATTGTATTTCTGCTTCTTTTCTTTTCTGCACCAGGATATGCATATTTCTATACTCTTCATAGATTAATAATCCAATCCTTAACATATTTTATATGAAATCTTCATGATATTAGTATTTTCTGATAGAAACATTTAGTAAGAATTATAAAATGCATAACAGAACAAATAGGTTAACTTAAATGACAGCTTGCACAAACGTCATCATTTGAGAAGGTCATAATTTCACCTAAAGAATAAAGTGCTATTAAAAATTAAAATTAATTTCATACAACCTAATAAGGTCTACGTATATCACTGCAGATCTTAGAATCTTATTTTAACTACACATGTCATGAAACAAAAATTAAAATCTTCAACTATTTTCCTTCGCTGGTGTGACTGAGTTTTTTGACGTATTAGTGACGTATAATGACATCAATTCGGGGCGGAGTTATGCGATGTCGGAATTATCGGTGCATCCCGTGCGGTCGAAAACTCGTGCCGTCGACGTGCCGATGCGTCGACACAATTTTTCACTAGTGGTTCGCCACGTCGAAATTGCTCTCAATACTTTGTTCTATCGTTCCAACACTGCTGGACCGATGCGTCGACACTATTTTTCACTGGTGGTTCGCCAGGTCGACCGCCACGCCCGCAGCCAGAATCACACAGGCTATATTACACGCATATTTTACTTTCACACAGGTTTGCTTTTCACACACAGATGTCTCACTATGGATTTCGATGGAAAGTACAACAAATAATAATTATTTTTTATTTAATTGTTATAGTTTTAAATAAATGATATAAATATAATCAATAGAAATGTACAAGAAAATTATTTTTGACAGATAATTACGTAAACAAACAGGCAATAAGATTAATTTTTATTTAAGATTAATATATCAGCAGGTGTTGATCCTTGCAATCTTGAAGGTAAATTTTAATTCATCAATAACGTAACTAATCAATCTTTGCTTCTATTATCACAAAAACTTCGATTTTTTTTAATGTTATTGTTTGATATATAATTGCTAATAAGATAAATACACTATGAATAACATAATAAAATATCATTTTTGTAATCAATCACAATTTATAACGTCTGTGGAACGTAATGAATAGAGAAAATGTTGTTATATATTCATATATTTTCATTACGAATTGTAATATTCATTATGATCCTTAAAAAGATAGTTTTAAAACACGTCGATATGTATATTTGGTGCAAAAGCAATGTGATACTGTGAAGGACGCATTTGTATCCATTTATTTTTATTAAAGTGTAACTTATTGACATATGTTCCTAAAGATAACAATAATTATTTGTTAAATATTGCCAATTTGAAATCATAGGTAACCATGCAAATAGATATACACAAGAGGTTAGCTACACGATACTGGCTAAATTAATATGTTACTCCTATTATATTGTGATGCAAATACTTAAAACACATTTTTAAGACTTATATGCACCTATCCCAACAATTAAAATGATGAAATATTTACTGTATATCTTAAAATAACAGTAACAAAAAATCTGACATGGACAATCACACGACTTTCTTATACACATGTATCTCAAAATTTCATTTGAACAGACAAATCTGACATTTCAAATGCGTATTTCTGTTCATATTTTGTTTAAATAATGCATAGAGATAAATAAATACATTAAAATAGACTTAATTACGTTGTTGTTTTTACAAAATCTTTATAAAATAGATCCTTTTATTATTACGTTTAAACCATCTGTATGGTTTATCCATTATTATACGTAGTATAAAGGAAGTATAGAAATCGTGAAAATTTCAATTGTGAGATTTTGATGAAAATACATATTTTTAAATCCTCTGAGTACGTTGTGATTATTTTCGCAATGCTGTTTGTGTGCGTGTGAATGGATAAATGTGTGTCTCTTATGTTCATTATCTCAAAAACGAGTACAGAGTTACGAAATTTCAGATTTCGACGTTTCATGAATATACAAAGAGCTGATTACAGTTTGCGTATAATTGTAACATCGAATAAGAAAATCAAATATTTCAAATTATTTGAGAAACTGAAAGCGATATTTGAAAATTTATTAAATAAGGGTTGTAGGAAACAATATTCTAAAATCTAAAGAAACAATGTTATGTCCATTAAATTTTAAGTAAAAGATATTTACATGTTCATAGCATAAATTCAAAATATCATATATTCTATGAAAACAAAATATACGCAAAAACAGAAATACGCATTTGAAATGTCAAGTATGTGTCGATTTAAATTGAGTTTAGATATATGTATAGGTGTATAAGAAAGTCTTGTGGTGACCACATCAAATTTTTGTATTACATTTATTACATGTTATTGGATTACAAGTATACTACAAGCCTTTTTGATCAGTACAAACTTAACAAAATTGTATTTGGTATCAGTACATTTCCAGAATCACCCAGGGGGCAGTACTGTTGATTCCGTTTCCCCTAGATTAGAGTGTCGGAGTTCCCCAAAATGTACGCCGAAGCGAACATTCCAGGCCTATGTAACACTGTTATTGCACAACTATAATACACAGTAATAATTAACAAAAAAAAAAGAAACTACTAAATCCAGCTTTACACGAAGATTCGTAGTGGTGGTTGTGTGATAGCTGTTCGGCACTGAGGGCACCTACTGGACGGATCATTATCGAAATTTCCAGCTGACACCCGGAATTGTGTAACACACTCATCACAAATGCAAAGATGGCCACATGCTACCAAGACGCCGTCGCCTAAGATATTTAATCTTGGAGCAAAGAATCCAGCGTGCACAAGAAATGTTAACAAACACAAGCGATGTGCGAAGATTTTTAGCTTATATGAGTCACTCCGTGGAACGAATTCATAATATACTAGCAAGAGGGCAAGGTATATGTTTATATCTGAAGTAAAACAAGTTTTTTAAACTATTCTTTGTAGCCGATGAGGATGATGAAGTCCAAGGGCTAAATCCTGACCAAGGTCCTGTGCCAGCCCAAGATCCGGAGCCAGTGCAAGATCAGGAGCAAGAACCAGCAGCAGCAGTGGTCAATGTACCAGTCGATGTGAATATGGGTATAATTAACATTCAAACATACATAAATATAAATATACTAAACATATATTCTTCATTGTAGATATTGCTCTTCCACGTGAACAACCATGTGTTGCATGTTTGACCAATCAAAGGACAAATGTATTTTTGGATTGCCGCCATCTTTGCATTTGTGATGAGTGTGTTACACAATTCCGGGTGTCAGCTGGAAATTTCGATAATGATCCGTCCAGTAGGTGCCCTCAGTGCCGAACAGCTATCACACAACCACCACTACGAATCTTCGTGTAAAGCTGGATTTAGTAGTTTCTTTTTTTTTTGTTAATTATTACTGTGTATTATAGTTGTGCAATAACAGTGTTACATAGGCCTGGAATGTTCGCTTCGGCGTACATTTTGGGGAACTCCGACACTCTAATCTAGGGGAAACGGAATCAACAGTACTGCCCCCTGGGTGATTCTGGAAATGTACTGATACCAAATACAATTTTGTTAAGTTTGTACTGATCAAAAAGGCTTGTAGTATACTTGTAATCCAATAACATGTAATAAATGTAATACAAAAATTTGATGTGGTCACCACAAGACTTTCTTATACACCTATACATATATCTAAACTCAATTTAAATCGACACATACTTGACATTTCAAATGCGTATTTCTGTTTTTGCGTATATTTTGTTTTCATAGAATATATGATATTTTGAATTTATGCTATGAACATGTAAATATCTTTTACTTAAAATTTAATGGACATAACATTGTTTCTTTAGATTTTAGAATATTGTTTCCTACAACCCTTATTTAATAAATTTTCAAATATCGCTTTCAGTTTCTCAAATAATTTGAAATATTTGATTTTCTTATTCGATGTTACAATTATACGCAAACTGTAATCAGCTCTTTGTATATTCATGAAACGTCGAAATCTGAAATTTCGTAACTCTGTACTCGTTTTTGAGATAATGAACATAAGAGACACACATTTATCCATTCACACGCACACAAACAGCATTGCGAAAATAATCACAACGTACTCAGAGGATTTAAAAATATGTATTTTCATCAAAATCTCACAATTGAAATTTTCACGATTTCTATACTTCCTTTATACTACGTATAATAATGGATAAACCATACAGATGGTTTAAACGTAATAATAAAAGGATCTATTTTATAAAGATTTTGTAAAAACAACAACGTAATTAAGTCTATTTTAATGTATTTATTTATCTCTATGCATTATTTAAACAAAATATGAACAGAAATACGCATTTGAAATGTCAGATTTGTCTGTTCAAATGAAATTTTGAGATACATGTGTATAAGAAAGTCGTGTGATTGTCCATGTCAGATTTTTTGTTACTGTTATTTTAAGATATACAGTAAATATTTCATCATTTTAATTGTTGGGATAGGTGCATATAAGTCTTAAAAATGTGTTTTAAGTATTTGCATCACAATATAATAGGAGTAACATATTAATTTAGCCAGTATCGTGTAGCTAACCTCTTGTGTATATCTATTTGCATGGTTACCTATGATTTCAAATTGGCAATATTTAACAAATAATTATTGTTATCTTTAGGAACATATGTCAATAAGTTACACTTTAATAAAAATAAATGGATACAAATGCGTCCTTCACAGTATCACATTGCTTTTGCACCAAATATACATATCGACGTGTTTTAAAACTATCTTTTTAAGGATCATAATGAATATTACAATTCGTAATGAAAATATATGAATATATAACAACATTTTCTCTATTCATTACGTTCCACAGACGTTATAAATTGTGATTGATTACAAAAATGATATTTTATTATGTTATTCATAGTGTATTTATCTTATTAGCAATTATATATCAAACAATAACATTAAAAAAAATCGAAGTTTTTGTGATAATAGAAGCAAAGATTGATTAGTTACGTTATTGATGAATTAAAATTTACCTTCAAGATTGCAAGGATCAACACCTGCTGATATATTAATCTTAAATAAAAATTAATCTTATTGCCTGTTTGTTTACGTAATTATCTGTCAAAAATAATTTTCTTGTACATTTCTATTGATTATATTTATATCATTTATTTAAAACTATAACAATTAAATAAAAAATAATTATTATTTGTTGTACTTTCCATCGAAATCCATAGTGAGACATCTGTGTGTGAAAAGCAAACCTGTGTGAAAGTAAAATATGCGTGTAATATAGCCTGTGTGATTCTGGCTGCGGGCGTGGCGGTCGACCTGGCGAACCACCAGTGAAAAATAGTGTCGACGCATCGGTCCAGCAGTGTTGGAACGATAGAACAAAGTATTGAGAGCAATTTCGACGTGGCGAACCACTAGTGAAAAATTGTGTCGACGCATCGGCACGTCGACGGCACGAGTTTTCGACCGCGTGCACCTCACTCGGAATTATGAGCCTCACCCCAAAAACCTTTGTTATAATAAAAACTCCCCTAGGGATATTGTTGTTTTATTTCGTACCTAGGGAGTAAATACTGTACTTCTGTAATGATTTTGACGCCATAGAAACCGACTTCTACTTCCGGACGTGTAAAAATACATGTTTATAAATAATATTAAATATGTCACTTTGGTTACTCTGATGGACACCAGTATCGTGCAGTTAACCAGTTATCCATATATGTCTGCACAGTTGCCTGTCATTTCAGAATAACAACAACAAATTAATGAAATTGGTAATAATGCATCTTTAAATTGCTTTCTCATTTAATTTTGAGATGAAATGAAACATGAATGTATCAGGAACATATTTTTATTAAGCTATAAAATAAACTATACATGTTATAATAATAAATTTTTATTCAGTGAGATCCTAATACATTTGGATTACTTAATAGTATTGCTATGCTAAAGTAGGAGTATATTCCATGCTAATATAGATTTATTAAATAATATAAAATAGTATTATGTTTGCTGAAATATCTGAGCACGTGTTGTGCGTTAGTCTCAGCAAACGTCTCAAAAACTTCCATATTAACATGTGATTTACTTTATATTCAAGAAGTACTTTCGCACAGAGACCAGCAATGTTCCTAATTAAAAGCACGAGACCGATTACACCACCAGTTATCCCAAGACGTTGTTTCATGTCATTTTATGTACATATTCATGTTTCCTCTGTAGTTATTTACGACATTGGATGGTGTTGGGTTTATTTAATTCATATTTTCATTTTTCTTGCTATGTAGGGTAGAAGTTATTGCGGTAAATTAATATCAACATCTGATGTTTCCTTTCATTCTGCCAAACATGTATTGCTTTCATTACTTTCGTTATTGGTTTTGCTAGCTCTGTGAAATAAGACTGAATAGTCGCATAATATAACATATTAGATAGTGCGGGTAGTTTAACTTGCTATAGGAGGAGCAGTTCATTTTGGTTTTGAATGAAAACGCTAGATTTTAATCATTCGTAAGGTAACAAATTTGCTATACATGTCAGAATTTACAGCATAATTATAGCATATCTGTATACAAGGGTATGAATTGTATCAAATCTAGTTGTCGAAATGCTTATTCCACAATTATATTTTCTTTTTCACAACACGTCATTTAATATAACATACATCATGTTTCATTATTGTCCTTCGTTGGGTTAATGTGTACAACTGGGCAGCAATGTCTGCCGCTGGCGGTTTTCTACACAATAATCTGAATTCCCAAAACGTATAACACCAGGCCATGTAGAATGCCGATTTTTTGCCCGAATTTTTGGGAATACATTAAATAGCGATAAAACAAGCGAAATTCATAGCGTACAGTGTTGGGTGGGTACGTTAACAATGGTTAACAACAATAAAAGCCACAACGGATGGATAGGGCGTCCATTTTTTATTAATAAATGTAACAACAAATACCTGTGACAAAAAAAAATATAATGTTATAACAAGATCAGACTCGGTGTTAATGGTATTCCTGAATAAAAAGAAGTCTCCTTAATGCATTCATATGTTTTTTTTTACGATATAGGACGCTTGCCAGTGCCTGGGAATCGACAAGGAAACATGCAAAGTATAACAAATGTACATATTAAAATAAAATACAATTCTATATACACGCTTTATACGGTATTTCATCGATACTGATTATATTTTCGACTTTACAACAAATTCAGTTTGGTTTTATATTATTGCATTTTCAAACTTACCTCAAAATAAAAATGGCCTCTCTGGCGGACTTTCTGATTGGTCGGCCGCGTAAAGCCCTATTACATTTGCTACGAGTAACACCAACATGAAGGTGAAAAAAGATCTAACAACTTCAGTTTGGAGCAACACTTTACTAAATAAACTGTCAAATACGTGATCGGATTATTAATCTGATGCATTAAATAATTCTTTTATTGCTACCTCTTTCTTGCGAGATAACAATTATTGGCCAGTGACTGTTATTATTAAATTTCTATAATTTGCATGACAGCTTGGCGGGCGGGAAATTTAAATTTGACATTTATTCATTAAATCAATCGGTGGGCCTATTTTGGCCAAATTATTTATTGTTACACTTTTATGTGGTAAATAGCAATGCATAATGATATGTTACGCTAGGAAGATAATGAGAAAACACCCTTTTCTATTCAGTCAAATCTTCCATATGATGCGAAATCGTAACAAAAACAGAATATGTTATGTTTATCACTATATGATTAATATATATTGATAATAGAATACTTAATACACATCTTACAGACGCACATGTGTCCATCTCAGCTGTTAAAATGATTTAATTTGTATCATAATTCTTAAAAAATAACAAAAAACAAAAACATTTCATTTTACTCTGAAAAACGCAAATTGAATACTAACGTCTGTATACTTATATGATTTTCAGTGATATTTTAACTGAATATTAAAACTATCACTAAAATGTGATCGGCTGAATAATCTGATGAATTCAGTAATTATATTATCACTACTTTTATACTATACATTAACAATTTCTGATCAACTTATGGAAATAACGATGATTTATTTATGGCATCGAGATCCTGAGTTCATACGCAATCTTATATGTGTAACAAATTGGTCAAAAAAAAACGAAATGTCCAAAAACATATTAATATATTTTGATAAAATTATTTAATACACATTTTGAAGACATGCACATATCTTTATCAACTGTTAAAGTGATTTAACTTTTACTATATTCCATAAAATAGCAATAGCAAAAAAGAAACCTTCATATTTTGTTGAAAGTAAAAACCAGTTGGAAATATGCTTTGTCCGTATATTTGAAACTCAAATGTATCACATTTAACTGAGGGTCACTATTTAGGTATGGTGCATGATTATACCAAACGGCTATATTTGGGACGGAATCTGGACACGTAGGGTTCGAGGAAAGTAATTTGTGTTAGAAATCTTATGGTCAGAAGAAAATATATAAGAGTTTGTACAATTATATATAAAGATAGGTAAATACAATTTAATAGATTATATTATAAACAGTATATACAGTTATAAATATATTATGAAACGTGTAAAAATGTATTATAAATAACTGCAGTGTCACCTGGATGCATTTGTTCCAGATATTGTATTATACATTCAATGTAATTTTTGATGATTCGAGGTGCCACAGTCTAATATTGTACTATAATACTTTGGCGTAATATTTACATTGCACAATACTGATAAGGCATTTATCACAGTTAAGTCAGGTTTTCACACGTAAAAATGTGTCAATATTGAACAACTTTAAATGTAAATACATATATAACAAATAGTTTTAAGTTGATAGATAACAAATCAAACAGTGCGTTACGAAAACCCAATTACACAGGTAATTGGTTAAAAGTGTAGACTGTTGATAAGTAACCGCAGTAGTAAACGATTGGAGCCAGGCCCGTGAAGAACCCTCACATGGATGCAGCCAAAGGAGTATTGGATTGGTGAGTGGCGCTTTTAGTAAGTGCGTTCTTCTGTCACTCTATAGGTACTACCTATCCTGTTGTTCAATGAAACAGACGGAAACAGTGCCCATCGAATGATACCCGCTATACGGTGAAAGTCGGTCGATAAATATTACAGGACTGCCAGCGAAACCCATCAGAACAATTGCTGTTAAATACGAGGCGCATATTGTGACTTTTACATCTAGGACAGAGATATGTCTTCGCTAGCAAGCCTTGACTTTGTAACCAATTAATGAATTGTAATTTTGGAGCTTCACACAATTTGTACACCTCATCTGGTGAGAATAAAATAAATGCCATCCATGCACGACAAAGCAATCAGAGAATCATACACATACATTTCCGTATTACGGAATAATTTACGTAACACGTTGTTCCGTAATACCTATATCTAATTACTACGGTGTTATATTTTACTTCTGTAATATTAATTTACTCGAAACCCCTTTTTTTTCGAAACAGAAGATCAGAATTGTATAGGTACAACCAGGTACAACCAGAGATAAATATCTAAAGTACAACTTTGTTAAATGTGTCGAATGTCGATCTTTACAATGTAGTAAAAATACGTAGTAAAATGTAGTTTAGAGTTGCCAACTCTTTATGTGAATTTTGCGAGACGCGTTTTTTTTTCTAAACAGCGGGATTTGTAAAAGTAAGACAGAACAATTTTTTAACTACCGTTAAAAGTATTTAATCATGTAAAATAAATATGTATATTATAAATATTTATTTTACATGTTTAAATGTTTTTAACAGTAGTTAAAAAATTGTTCCGTCTCACTTTTACAAATCCCGCTGTTTTTAACAACGAATACCCCTAAATTCACATATAGAGTTGGCCACATCTAGGGAAGAAATAACATAATTAATTTTATTACGTCGTAGAATAATTGGCGCCGTAACTGTCAACTTGCAACTCATACAGTTCTTCTCAGTTCTGCTGTTCCCAAAATAAGTAAGTTTGTAGTAAGTTAGTATGGCAAAAACAAAATATAATATCGTGGTAATTAGATATAGGCATTGCGGAACAATGTGTTACGTAAATTATTCCGTAATACGAAAATGTATGTGTATGATTCTCTGATTGCTTTGTCGTGCATGGATGGCATTTATTTTATTCTCGCCAGTACGATTATATCATTATTTTTGTTTTTTTTTAGTGGCAAGCCGAAAACAGACGAGAATGTCTCCAGATGAGATGTACAGATCGTGTGAAGCTCCAAAAATACAATTCATTAATTGGTTATAAAGTCAAGGCTTGCTAGCGAAAACGTAGCTCTGTCCAGAATTATAAAATTGGTGGCCCTGGGAAAATTGGTGAAAGTATATTTGGCAAGAGAAAATACAACAGGGGCCGATGTGTAACAAATCCCCAGTGAGTTTTGGGTGGAATTGAATGAGATAGCAATAAATGTTTTTTGGTACCTGTGGAAAAACGAGATCGACAGAGACTGGAAAAAGTTATTTTAGACCATGTTTTGCCAGGTACAACAATTTACACTGATTGTTGGGGCGCGTACAATCACGTGACAGTCATTGGATTTGAGCGACACGGGCGTTCACACAAATACGGTAAATATCCTTTGCATATCTATGATGTACAAATTACAGTTATTGTATTAAATACAGAATGGACATCGAGTGTATTCATGCCGATTAATCGGGTTGGTTTTAATTCAAGTCTGTTCTACCGTTCTCTAAATTAATTTCTTTGTTTTCACTCAAAATTTTACAAACGTGCTAGTTTTTGTAAATAATGAATACATAGAAAATAAATACTACACGTTAAACGCGAAAATATGAAACTGTCAAAACACTTATTGACCTAACACTTAATGACATTGGCAGGAAAATGACAGTTTTTGACGTTTGTCCGCACTGTATTTAGTACGGTCACTGTAGTACTAATTAATTTCATTACTGGTGTATTAATATTAATTTGTTTTCTCTTACTTTTAGATCGAAGACACTTGGAGTTGTGTGAAACGTACAATACCGAAAGCTGGCAGAAAGGCAGAATATTTATATTATATATTATTTAGCAGAATTCATGAGGCGAAGACAACTTGCTGCAGACGATGATCCTTTTCTAATGTAAGAGCTGGAACCATATGAGTTTACCAGGGTGAATAACCTCGTTATTATGGCCACTGACACCAAACGGGAAAAATGCCAGTGAATCTTACGGATAGATGGTGGGTTCGCTTCTTGAATGTGAAGTGGTTTGTTGTAATTGAATTAAACACATTGGTAGTTTTAACACTGTTTATTTAATAATATCAGCAACATGCAACACACTTACTAGTACAGCACGGGTTGTCTGGTTGTAAATCGTGCAAAACGTCTTATGGTGGGTCCACACTTGAACATTTTAGCCCGAACGAACAGAACGAATTGAACGCGCCGAGCAGAATAGTATGAACAGACGCTCGTTGCGTTCGGCAGATTTGCCGAATTGTTGGTTTTCCAACGTGCTCGAAGCATTCGTAGTGATTCGTAGCACAATGGATGACAGTTGTATTTGGTGCTTTATTTATTATTTGCATGATAGAAAAAAAGAAGAAAAGACAAAGGGAACAATGGATGCGCAGATTATATCATCATCGAAACAATAACTTGTTATTGAATGAGTTCGATTATATTCATTTGAAAAATTTTATAAGAATCTCTTCACAAGATTTTGAAGAATGAATAAAACTAGTCGGAACTATTATTAAAAAGAATGACACTAGCTTCTGGAGATTCTTTTACCAGCCTGCAACATTTGTTTAAAATATCAAAACAAAACATTAGTGTAATTGTAGCAGAAACGTAAATGTCAAATAACCCGAACAACGCGAATGCTCCGAATAGTTGAAAAACACGTCCAAATTGCGCACCAGCGAGCAGCTGAATCTCTTTGAGCAATTCCGATTTACCGACACGCTCCGGATAACATTTGGCGCGTTCGGTTCGGCTCGGAGACAGGTCCACACTTGACGAATTCTGCTTGCACGTAGTGCTTGTTCTGTTCGTTCGGGCTAAAATGTTCAAGTGTGGACCCACCATTACGGGCGGCCAGTACGTAGTATGAAAATGATAATTGTAGACGGTACCAACAGCTGATCTGGGCTGACCTTGTATACTGGGGTTGGCTTGAACACCGTAGCACATAAACACTTAGCGTCGTTCGCGCTAAGTCCGTTCGAAGACTTGAACTCTAACAGCAATTTACTTTCAATCGCGAAGCCGATTGTACTAAGTCCAATTCACTTTGTGGACTCTAACTAAATTCCGCCGTAAATCTCAGAGCTGATTTCTCTAAGTACAATTCACTTTTTAGACTTGAACTAATTTCACTATCACTTGATTCGATTGGTAGTCGGGCAGCACTTCGATGTGGATGAGAGCCAGGGTGAACTCTAATTACTTTCACTGATTCACTTGGTAGTCGGGCAGCACTTCGTTGTGGGTGAGAGCCAGGATGAACTCTCATTACTTTCACTGATTCACTTGGTAGTCGGGCAGCACTTCGTTGTGGGTGAGAGCCAGGATGAACTCTAATTACTTTCACTGATTCACTTGGTAGTCGGGCAGCACTTCGTTGTGGGTGAGAGCCAGGATGAACTCTGATTTAGCTACCGAATATCTGCCCTTTTTATACGAAAACGGAAGCAAAAACGGGTTAAAACAGTGAGGTAGTAACCTTCTTTGCCCGAAGAGCGCATGAATCGCCCTATGCTAATCGCGCCCCCGCGGCATATACCCCTATTCGCGCCTATGGAAAACATCTGGTTAGTGTCGAACCTTATCACCCTAATTCCAAGAAATCTCGCCCGTACCGGCTTAGCCCGTTTGCCCAGCGCAGAGCCGGCTTCCAACACTAACATTCCTTGGCACTTTAGATCACATGTTTTCACAAGGAAAATGATACTGATGTTTTTAACTTTTCTCCAGGTTCTGATCACACTTACGCCCACGTTATACCGGTTAAAAGTTATATACCGTCACTGTTACCAGAAAACGGGCATATCATGCTAACACCACTTTCACCGAATAGCGGGTATCATTCGATGGGCACTGTTTCCGTCTGTTTCATTGAACAACAGGATAGGTAGTACCTATAGAGTGACAGAAGAACGCACTTACTAAAAGCGCCACTCACCAATCCAATACTCCTTTGGCTGCATCCATGTGAGGGTTCTTCACGGGCCTGGCTCCAATCGTTTACTACTGCGGTTACTTATCAACAGTCTACACTTTTAACCAATTACCTGTGTAATTGGGTTTTCGTAACGCACTGTTTGATTTGTTATCTATCAACTTAAAACTATTTGTTATATATGTATTTACATTTAAAGTTGTTCAATATTGACACATTTTTACGTGTGAAAACCTGACTTAACTGTGATAAATGCCTTATCAGTATTGTGCAATGTAAATATTACGCCAAAGTATTATAGTACAATATTAGACTGTGGCACCTCGAATCATCAAAAATTACATTGAATGTATAATACAATATCTGGAACAAATGCATCCAGGTGACACTGCAGTTATTTATAATACATTTTTACACGTTTCATAATATATTTATAACTGTATATACTGTTTATAATATAATCTATTAAATTGTATTTACCTATCTTTATATATAATTGTACAAACTCTTATATATTTTCTTCTGACCATAAGATTTCTAACACAAATTACTTTCCTCGAACCCTACGTGTCCAGATTCCGTCCCAAATATAGCCGTTTGGTATAATCATGCACCATACCTAAATAGTGACCCTCAGTTAAATGTGATACATTTGAGTTTCAAATATACGGACAAAGCATATTTCCAACTGGTTTTTACTTTCAACAAAATATGAAGGTTTCTTTTTTGCTATTGCTATTTTATGGAATATAGTAAAAGTTAAATCACTTTAACAGTTGATAAAGATATGTGCATGTCTTCAAAATGTGTATTAAATAATTTTATCAAAATATATTAATATGTTTTTGGACATTTCGTTTTTTTTTGACCAATTTGTTACACATATAAGATTGCGTATGAACTCAGGATCTCGATGCCATAAATAAATCATCGTTATTTCCATAAGTTGATCAGAAATTGTTAATGTATAGTATAAAAGTAGTGATAATATAATTACTGAATTCATCAGATTATTCAGCCGATCACATTTTAGTGATAGTTTTAATATTCAGTTAAAATATCACTGAAAATCATATAAGTATACAGACGTTAGTATTCAATTTGCGTTTTTCAGAGTAAAATGAAATGTTTTTGTTTTTTGTTATTTTTTAAGAATTATGATACAAATTAAATCATTTTAACAGCTGAGATGGACACATGTGCGTCTGTAAGATGTGTATTAAGTATTCTATTATCAATATATATTAATCATATAGTGATAAACATAACATATTCTGTTTTTGTTACGATTTCGCATCATATGGAAGATTTGACTGAATAGAAAAGGGTGTTTTCTCATTATCTTCCTAGCGTAACATATCATTATGCATTGCTATTTACCACATAAAAGTGTAACAATAAATAATTTGGCCAAAATAGGCCCACCGATTGATTTAATGAATAAATGTCAAATTTAAATTTCCCGCCCGCCAAGCTGTCATGCAAATTATAGAAATTTAATAATAACAGTCACTGGCCAATAATTGTTATCTCGCAAGAAAGAGGTAGCAATAAAAGAATTATTTAATGCATCAGATTAATAATCCGATCACGTATTTGACAGTTTATTTAGTAAAGTGTTGCTCCAAACTGAAGTTGTTAGATCTTTTTTCACCTTCATGTTGGTGTTACTCGTAGCAAATGTAATAGGGCTTTACGCGGCCGACCAATCAGAAAGTCCGCCAGAGAGGCCATTTTTATTTTGAGGTAAGTTTGAAAATGCAATAATATAAAACCAAACTGAATTTGTTGTAAAGTCGAAAATATAATCAGTATCGATGAAATACCGTATAAAGCGTGTATATAGAATTGTATTTTATTTTAATATGTACATTTGTTATACTTTGCATGTTTCCTTGTCGATTCCCAGGCACTGGCAAGCGTCCTATATCGTAAAAAAAAACATATGAATGCATTAAGGAGACTTCTTTTTATTCAGGAATACCATTAACACCGAGTCTGATCTTGTTATAACATTATATTTTTTTTTTGTCACAGGTATTTGTTGTTACATTTATTAATAAAAAATGGACGCCCTATCCATCCGTTGTGGCTTTTATTGTTGTTAACCATTGTTAACGTACCCACCCAACACTGTACGCTATGAATTTCGCTTGTTTTATCGCTATTTAATGTATTCCCAAAAATTCGGGCAAAAAATCGGCATTCTACATGGCCTGGTGTTATACGTTTTGGGAATTCAGATTATTGTGTAGAAAACCGCCAGCGGCAGACATTGCTGCCGAGTTGTACACATTAACCGTGAAATGAGACACCTTCGTTTTATCATATTACAGTATGATGAAAATAGAGGAGCCGCTATTTTTCATCATAGACGGGTGCGTTCTTTTTTTTCATCATAATCTGTATGACGGTGTATGATAGGTGTGTCACGGGCATTATGGAAAATGAATCCTTCCTACTATTTTCATAAATATACTGTAAATAATTCAATATATCCTGGAAAAGATTATCTTAAAGATATTGCAATAATTTATATCTATACGTAAATTAAATGTAGAAATATTATTTTATTTTTGGAAATACTCTGGTAATATTTAAAATAAATTTTTTACTATTTAATTAAGAAATAATTAATGGCTACTATATTTATATCAATATTATTTGCACAAAATATGTACTTTATTATTTCTATGTACATTTATGTGAACGATTATTCAGAAGATAAATTAATTTAATATATTTGTACGCTTATACATTTTCTCGTTATCTACAATACAGTTACAATACATTGACAAAATTATTTAATATTATTTATTATAATGTATTTTAATAAATAATTGTTTCTGTATTAACTGCTATTTTCACGTTATAATTTGACATATCATTATTAAATTTGTTGGGATTAAAGCCTGGGTTATACTGGATTTAGGACATTTAAGAAATTTATTTAATTTATCTAATTTATTTATCACACACACTGGTGGGTTATACTGGATTTACAGCATTTAGAATATTTAAGCGAATTGGCCAATCAGAACAAAGTTCTTCTTACCCTTACTTTTTCTTGTAGCTGATAGCTGTCAAATATTGTACTGTACTTTGTGTAGATTATTTGTATTTGTATTTCAATGAACTACAAAAATACAAGACACAACCAAACAAAACGAAAGCAAAAATACCACGCAGTAAACAACTGTTCTTCTTCATTTCCACGGCGGCGATTTTGGGAACTAGACATTTAACATTTAAGAGATAAAATATAACCATATTTTCTTAAATGTCCTAAATGTCTTAAATTTTCTAAATGACCTAAATCCAGTATAACCCACCAAATGGGTTTGTGTACACTTTATATTTCCTAAATAAATTAAATAAATTAAATAAATCCAGTATAACCCAGGCTTGACATGTACTTTAAACTAGCAGTCCGGCCACACCCGAAGCTCAGTTCGGAGATCTTCGTGTGGAGCTTATGAACATTGGAGGGCATGCCGAGTGGATTTTGTGACACATACTCTCAACTAGCTACTAGCTGTTTCACTTCCTCACAGGTGATGCGATATGCTCTCGTAAAAAGAGTAAGACTGAAACCAACAACGTTTTCAGAGCTAGATAACACCACCCGCGATATAACGACTTATTTTGCGAGTTTTATAAATCAGTTCCTGTTATTTTTTGTTAAAAGGCCTAGGTTGTGCACGTTGCTGTCAACAAATGTGTAGACAGGTAATTGATTTATTGCCCTTTAGTCTGTTTATTTACCTGATAATACTGAAATAGTAATTGCAGTTCAGCCAAATATTTATCTACGTGATTATATGTAATACATATAATTTGGCGCAGTTTTCAGTGTTAATAAAATATTATAAACTGCAAGTACTACATTCTAGCATATTTATTTATTTATTTATCCAGTTTCATTACAGCCGTAAGGCCAATTACAATGAAACTAATTAGAAATAATAATAAAACTAAAACTACCAATATTAACTAATATTAACAAAATCCTTGATATTTCACCGGAGCTAAAGGTTTAATACAATTTTCATTAAATTGCAAAATTTAGTATAATAATCTCCGAAAATGTCACAATGATCTTGGTACATATTGTACATATTACATTTTCATTTCAGTATGCATTGTTTTCAATAGTTTTTCCGACATTTTTAATGTTTCTTTTACTGTATATATTGTTTGACATTTCAGATAACTATTGACAGAAGTAGCGTTAATGATTTTATACTTTGATTTTATTTATTTAACATGTACAATGTTCAAGTAAAAATAAATAAATAAATCACTACTAGTCCTGGGAACTGTTATTTCGGCGCTGGTAGAAAAAAAGGACCGTGTACCGTAAAGGGAACATTCTAATGCCTTGTTTGAGGGGTAATTTCAAAACGGTCATGTTGGTTAATGTTGCACCCTTAGAGGAAAATTACCATATACTAATGCCAAGGTTAAAGGGTAATTCTAAGAAAGAAAGAAAGGGCGGATACAGCTGGCAGATTAACCATCTACCATGGGCGCCTGTGAAGCCGTGAGCGCTTCTATACTTTGATTTTAGATTTTATTTATTCAATATGTTTGTAATGTTTCTTTTAATTGTTGATACAAACAGACTGACTTATTTTATACTTTGATTTTAAATTATTATACATATATAGAAAAGCCCTTGTCTGTCAGTCACATGTAAATAATATAGTAAAAAAGTGTAAATGGAAAAAGTTGTTCCGAATTAGAAACTGCATAGTACGCGCTCAGGTATGTTTCTACATCGTGTGTAAATCAATAATAACTTTGAAACACTACAGTTTATTTGAAAGATAATTGATATTCATAATAATAATAATAATTGATATTATGTGGATCTGAGCGGGCGCATTCTGACAGGCATAAATGTCCATGAAAGTTGCCCTCCTCTAGAGGAAGAACAAAACCACGTACTGTGTAGAGTGTAGACTCAAGTATTATCGGAGAACACTTTGCGGACGAAGCTGATGGTGGTTGCGCCGTGCCTGTTGAATGATTGGGCTCCAGGTCTACTTGTAGCGCGAACGGTAGTGAACACAGGTGATCCAGTTACTTTACTGTGCATTATGAACGTGGCATCATCTCCAAGAACATTAAACGCGGGTACGTTACTCGCAGTTGGTGAACCTTTTGCATGCATCCGTGCAATGAAAGTCGCAGACTGCGATGAGCAATTACCAAAACAGATGGAACTGCCTACATATCTGCATGATCTTTATCATAGAGCGTCCGAACATCTGGACAAGGGAAATGCAGATAAGTTGAAACTGCTTTTGTGTAACTTTCAAGATGTTTTCAGTAGAGATTCAGGCAATGTTGGACGTTGCTCATTTACAAAACATCGCATAGACATCGGAAATGCCAGGCCAATCAAACAGATACCCAGACGAATGCCGATTGGCCGAAGACAGGAATCGGTGGAACTCATCACGGGAATGATGAAACAAGGTGTTATTGAACCATCGACGAGTCCATGGGCATCACCCATTGTATTGGTCACCAAGAAAGATGGATCCACACGTTTTTGTGTAGATTATCGTCGAGTGAACGAAGTGATGAAGAAGGATTCGTACCCCTTACCCCGTATAGATGATACGCTAGACTCAATGGTTTTCCACAATGGATCTACAGAGCGGATACTGGCAGATCGAAATGGATGCCGGTGATAAAGAAAAGACCGCTTTTACTATTGGTAACGCTCCGGCAACCTTCGAGCGACTTATGGAATTAGTATTGCAAGGATTATCCTCGGAAGTGTGTCTCGTATATCTAGACGATATCATCGTGCACGATCGGACCATCGAAGGGGAGCTTAAAAATCTTCGACTCGTACTGACTAGGTTGCAAGAGGCCGGACTGAAGATTTCTCCTAAGAAATGTTACTTATTCCGACGCAAAGTACGTTTCCTGGGTCATATCATATCCGCCGAGGGTGTACACACGGATCCTGATAAGATTAGTGCTGTTTGTGAATGGCCTCAACCACGAAATAAACACGATGTGCGTAGTTTCCTGGGACTGTGCACATATTATCGACGGTTTGTGCACGATTTTGCTAAAATCGCGAAACCACTGCATCAGCTCACTGAGGACAAGCAGCCATATGTGTGGTCAGATAATTGCCAGTCTGCCTTTGAGGAACTAAAGCGAATGCTAACAACTGCACCGATTCTAGCGTATCCAACATCGAACGAACCATTCATTCTGGATACTGATGCCTCGAACTTCGGCCTAGGTGGCGTACTTTCACAAGTACAAGGCGGCAGCGAGCGAGTGATCGCTTACTTTAGCAAGACGTTAGGAACTACTGTGTCACCCGCAAGGAACTACTGGCAGTGGTTAAGTCTATGCAGCACTACCATCACTATCTATATGGACGGAAGTTTCTTCTACGCACGGACCATGCGGCTTTACGTTGGTTAATGACGTTTCGTGAACCGGAGGATCAAATTGCACGATGGCTAGAACTCCTGCAGAGCTATGACTTTGAAGTCCAACACCGACCAGGAAAAGCGCACGGAAATGCTGACGGGTTGTCCAGAAGACCATGTGCCATCGACGTGTGTAAACATTGCGATCGACTTGATACTACAGACGATGCCGTAATCAAAGTGCAGCGAACCACTGTGGAAATTGAAGAGGAGGATGGCTCGAATCCATGGCAAGCCGACAAACTCAGGCTAGAACAAGAAGAGGATCCGAATCTCCAACCCTTATTCTCATGGTTAGAGCATGGAGTTCGACCCAATTGGCAGGCCGTATCATCGTATAGCGCGACAGTGAAGGCGTACTGGGCCTTATGGGATTCTCTACAACTTGCAGATGGAGTTCTTCATCGACGCTAGGAGGCCCCGAATGGTAGACGTACTCAACTGCAGTTGGTTCTACCACGGTCACTAATACCAGAGGTATTGAAGCAGTTCCACCACGGATCAACGGGTGGACATTATGGAGTCAATAAAACTCTGGCAAAAGTACGCGAAAGATTTTACTGGCTCCGGTGCCGAACCGATGTGGAGAATTGGTGTCGGCAATGCGATGAGTGTGCGGCTCGGAAAGTACCAAAAACTCGCAGCAGGGGCCGCCTCCAGCAGTATCACGTTGGAGCCCCGTTCGAACGGATAGCTGTAGATGTCTTGGGCCCTTTACCTAAAACTATGGCTGGCAACAAGTATTTATTGGTTATAATGGACTACTTCACAAAGTGGCCTGAAGTCATTCCATTACCGAACCAGGAAGCTATCACCGTGGCTGACGCTATACTGGAACACGTCGTGAGCCGACATGGCCTCCCGCTTGAGTTACACTCCGATCAAGGGCGAAACTTTGAGTCGGCTGTATTTACTGAACTCATGGTCCGACTCGGAATAAAGAAAACTCGTACTACACCGCTGCATCCCCAGTCGGATGGTATGGTGGAGAGAAGCAATAGAACTATTACTCAGTATCTCTCTATGTTCGTGGCAGATCATCAACGGGATTGGGATCGTCTTGTTCCACTATTCCTTCTATCTTATCGAACTGCTAAGCATGAAATCACAGAGCAGACACCATCCATGATGTTGATGGGCAGAGAGATTCGTCTACCTCTAGATTTATTACGAGGAAAACCACCAGATTATGAAGATACTGCAGAACTTGGTGACTATGTAGCCAAGTTGGTAAATGACATGGAAATGATCCACCAATTCGCTAGGGAGCGTGTTCAACTAGCCAGTGAACGAATCAAAACAAGATACGACGCGCGTGCGCCTGGCGTGACCTTCGAGCGCGATGACGCTGTTTGGTTATACCAACCACTACGCCGAAAAGGACGCTGTCCAAAACTACAGCGAAACTGGGACGGGCCATACTTAGTTATCAATCGTTTAAGTGACGTGGTGTATCGCATCCAGAAAAATCCCAGACTTAAGATGAAGGTCATCCATGTAGACCGTCTGGCAAAATATCGGGGTAACAATCCTCCCAGATGGAAGTTATCAAAGGAAATCCTTGCTCGGGACGAGCAGAACTAAGAGGGGGATAGTGTTACGATGGTTACGACGGCCAAGGAAAAAGGTAGTGTTGCCCTGGTGACAGGAGGTTTGTTGAGGGTAGTGTAGTTGTTTTTAAAAAGGAATAAAAAGGTTGCTGTCAATACTGTGTGCGAATAAAACCGATTATTCTGTAACTCTTGTTGGTGTATTTATTCGCGAGAACGCATAACCGCTCGTGCGTAACAATATAAAATGTGGAAAAGATGCATTAATTAAAAATTCTTCTTGGAATATTCACAAGGGAAATTATAAATCTCTTGCTAACCAGACATCTATCACGTCATTTATAAAGGCTAGTACATCTACAAATATACTTGAACAAGTAATCATGAGTGGTAAGTTGTAGCTGTCGAAATCGCAGCACAATAAAAGAAATTTTCCCTAATAGTGGATGAATGAACGGACAGGAGTACCATAAAACACCTATGTTTAGTGGTCAGATATTTCAATGACTCTTATAATATTCAAGATAATTTTTTGACTTTGCACTTTCCACTTTCTTCAGCGGACGCTGTAACGGTATACAATCATATAGTGCAATTTTTTTAATTAAAATGAAATTCATATGTATGTGAAAAATTGCCCAGATTCGTAGAAGATCTAACTAGAGATATATACAACTATTTTAGTCTGCCTCACAAAATTCTACATCCTTCACAAACTCGCTGGTTATCAGTACACCTTGTAGTTTGTAGAATTTTAGAACAATATAGAGCGTTACAACTATTTTTTACTGATGCTGTAGCAAAAAATGATCTTTTGTCGTAAGAAAATATTAAATGATATACGACAAAATTATTTTTACAATTTTTAGAATATGTACTAGGTACCTTTTTTCAACAATTTGAATAAAGAAATCCAGTCTGAATTACCCAATAATAATATTTGATAAAAACATATCTAGAAAATATAGACTATAAAAATCCCAATAATTATTTAACATTAGATAAAATGTATTTTGGTGCAAACGTAACAAAATCAATATTGGAATTGAATTTGACACAATCAATTACAATTTTTTAGACTTAGATGTTTGGATTTTTATGTGGAAGCATGTAGCCAAATCATTCAAAGATTCAAGTTCATTTCAATCAGTTAATAATTGTGTGTAATCTTGCATTTCAGATTTCGAACAGACATATACGTACACAAATAGCAAGTAAATGAATATTTTATCAATTATATTATCATGTACAGCCAACATTACTACAGCTGACGGTTTTACTAATAACAAACATTCGAGATGGATTTTGTTGATAACTGTATTACTCCGTAATTCACTAGATTGTTCCCTGAGACTGTCTGCGTTAAATTAAACACTAACTCCACCAATCTGCAATATAATTACCGGCCATTTTGTTTAACCGTCCTGGTTACAACAGTTTATAGTTATTTTTACTTAATATTTTGCCGTTCTGCAAAGTTAGACGAGTAATTTGGAATAAATTATATTGCTTCTAAAACTGTCCACTTTAGTTTTTATTTCATGTAACGTTTCACTTGCATGTTCGTAAATTATAAATTATCATATGTTACACGCTAAGAGATTAGAATTTTTTTTAAGTGGCGAGAACGCCCGAGCAGGAAGTGGAGTTTCATCTAGTGGCTACCTTCGTCCAGGAACGGGCGGAGGTAGCCACCGCTTCCGACAGGGCCAACATGAAGATCTGGTGGAAGCGACACAGTCCCAGCGAAATACTGGCCCCGTCTGACGCCGGGTATGTATTTTATGCGTTTCAAATATACCTAAATAGCAGTGTGTGAATACCTGTCTAAATATCTTGTACCATATGCGTATATTGTGTTGTAATTTTTACAGAAATGCGCCGAAGTCAGGGCCTCCCCAGCCGAACTGCTCCAGGGAGCTGTTCCCAGAACAGTCAGTAGCGGTAAGCAATATCTGATATGATTCCCATATTTTGTACTCCTATCATTTTTGACAATTAAATTTCATGACAACTCTGACAAATCCGTATTCTGTAACTGTGTAGCATCGCTGACAACTCAATTACACCAGCCAAAGGCTAGAACTATACGCGGTGAGGCAGGAAAATCGGCGGCTCAATAACGAACTCCAGAATCTGAGGTAGTAAAGCAGGATGGATGTAGGCAGCCTGAGCAGGGAAAATCGGCTGCTAAAAAATAAATTACAATCATTAAAAGGAAACATTCGTGTATTCTGCCGCGTACGTCTTCTGCCGGACAACAAGGCGAGTACCATAAGTCGCGACCCAGCCGCAAACACCAACTCGCTGAGAGAGGGAAATTTCCGAGCTGACACCGACACCGGAGGATGCAACATTAGTTACGACCTAGCCGCGAACACCAACTCGCTGGGAGAGGTAAATTTCACCTTTGACAAGGTGTTGATGAAGATGGCGCAGAAAAGACGAACCATTTTAGCCACGGACAAAAAATCATCGCGCAGTCACGCCGTATGGAAGATTCTGCCCAGCACTACTGCTCACTCGAAAGCGAAACATCAATTACTATAGCTGATGCAATTACAACGGTTTTATAAAAAAATAATAATTTAAATATAAAAAATCTAACAGCTTTCTGCGCAAACTTCAACCTTTGATTTAAGAGTCAATTGTTATAAATATTTATAATGAATTTAGTTCGTCAACCACAAGAGTCGTAGAACTAAGAGAATTGTTCGAATGGTTCGAAATAGAGAGTGGTCTGAAATGTTGCGTCATGTATAATAATAATAAACATTCGCGATAGGAGCAACTGTTACAGTTACTTGTACTTGATATTTTGCCGTTCTGTAAAGTTACACTTTTTTTAAGTGGTGAGAACGCCCGATCAGACTGCAGAGTTTCACCGTCGCGTTGCCCTAGTGCAGTGTCTGCCAAACTTTTTCACCCTACGGCACACTGGGAAGGAGAATTTGTTTCGCGGCACACCAAATATATATGTATATATATATATATATATATATATATATATATATATATATATATATATATATATATATATACATATATATATATATATATATATATATATATATATATATATATATATATATATATACAGGTGACCCATCTGTGAATGCTCACCATTGGAATCTCCGAAACTATAAGAGATACAAGGTCGGTTAAATTAGACAAAAGTTGCGTATTTATGGGCCCATGTTGATGGCGATTTTGTATTTTGAAAATATTGCATGGCTTACTAGATAATGACAAAAGTGTGATTTTCTCGAATTTTTATTTTACTTTATAAGTCAGAAGGTATTGGAAATATTGAAAAAAGCTTCAAATAAATATTTTAGTATAACTAATAAGCCTTTTGATGAATCATATGAAATTTTTTTTTACTAGATATTGCCGAAGTTACAGCCTGCAACTTTAATTTTTTAAATGGGAACCATAGTTAATTTTAATCCAGTTCAAAAGTGCTATTTTTTCTCTTTACAATGATGTATTTGTTTACCTAAATATCTTTTTTAGTTTCGAAGAAAAACTAAAAAGTAAGATAAAATTAATGATTTTTGTAGTGTGCCGTGAAAGTTTGGTATAAAACAACTGCAATTAAATATGTTATGTACGTGCAAAACAATTGAAATTCAATAATATTTGGTAAACAAAAGATTAGAGACAAAAAATAGTTTATGTAGGTATGGGTTTCATATGAGAATCTGTCTACTAGCTTTCAGTTTACGCAACGACTTTTGTTTCGTTTATCGTTTATGTTGTTGAATTTCAATTGTTTTGCACGTACATAACATATTTAGTTGCAGTTGTTTTATACCAAATTTTCACGGCACACTACAAAAATCATTAATTTTATCTTACTTTTGAGATATTTAGGTAAACAAATACATCATTGTAAAGAGAAAAAATAGCACTTTTGAACTGGATTAAAATTAACTATGGTTCCTATTTAAAAAATTAAAGTTGCAGGCTATAACTTCGGCAATATCTAGTAAAAAAAAATTTCATATGATTCATCAAAAGGCTTATTAGTTATACTAAAATATTTATTTGAAGCTTTTTTCAATATTTCCAATACCTTCTGACTTATAAAGTAAAATAAAAATTCGAGAAAATCACACTTTTGTCATTATCTAGTAAGCCATGCAATATTTTCAAAATACAAAATCGCCATCAACATGGGCCCATAAATACGCCACTTTTGTCTAATTTAACCGACCTTGTATCTCTTATAGTTTCGGAGATTCCAATGGTGAGCATTCACAGATGGGTCACCCTGTATATATAATTATAAAGATTCGCCTCTATATATTTTCACGGCACACCTGGAAGCGCTCGCGACACACTAGTGCGTCGCGACACACAGTTTGGCAGACACTGCCCTAGTGGCTACCTTCGTCCAGGAAGGAGGTAGCTAACTAAATATATAACTTAATAAATAAGGGGTATGACTCTGCTCTCAAAAAAAGCGGGACAACGCCAAAAAGTGGCGAACAAATAGTTGGGGACAGCACTGCAGCCACGGCTAACATGACCACGAGTCCGATATTGTGCTCTGTTTAAATGATTGTACAATTATAATAAGAGCTTCTCTTGTAGTTCCCGATATAATTCTACATCACCGAAATATGAAAGAGCAATTTGTGAAAATGGCCATCGACCTGGAGAACGCCAGTATACAGAACTTTTTGCTTGACAGAGGTTTGTCATCGCACATGTATATATTGTTATCTAGTGTGTAAATATGTAAATAAATTATTTCCGAGTGTCTTATAATAAATACATTATACACCAAGCGAGAGAAACCCCAGATTTTTCCTGAGCATTGTAACAACTATTAAAAAGAAGTAATATGTAAATTTATAATAATAATAACCCGGCTGAATCTAGATAAAAATACAAGAAACAAAACATATCAACAAGTCGCTACTGAGCCTGGGTATTGTCATTTCGGCATTAGCCCGCAAACTAATGACAATGTACGACAAATCAGTCCGCGACACTTATAAACTCAGCTGCAGATCAGAAATTAACCAGCGCGAGGTTGGAATTCGCCTTAACCCTCGCACAAACGCCGCGAGACGGACAAAAGATGCAAAAATTGGGGAAAAATGATTTAATATAAAGGACACAGTGTGAATTATGCCACTCGAATTGCGAAGCAACGAGCACAGGGTCGTAAAGAGAATACATTAATTCCTTGCCAGAGTTATCTAGAAGCGAGGCCACGAGTCCGAGAACGAGTTGTGGAAGAAACCAGTACTAGCATGGTAACATCGATAACGAATAGTGAACAGACTACATATGGCGATCAGTCTACATCACAAGAGAAATTTAGTGCGAGAAAACAAGTAGAAGAAATGCTGCTCTACATTTAGCGAAGAGCACGCACAGAATACGATTGGTGGCTGTGTCTGAACGCGTTCATTCTGGACGCATAACCAAACGCACTGTAGTAGCAGTGATGTGCAGCGTCAGAATCTGATGGTGAATTTTGCAAGTAAAATATCGACAATGACACCAATAATAATTGGTGGAGTAAAACTGTACACATCTGTGCGTATCTCTGTCATCGGTTATTTATTGGCGATTGACAACTCTACGTGGCAGCGGGGCAGACTTCAAGCCAGCTGTCAAGGTTAGTGAATATGTATGTAGTTTGTATTGTTTCACAATATTTATCGAATAGCCGAGCTGCGTGTTTGGTCATCATGGTGACTGATTGTGACATTGATTGATGATGAAATGGGTATAGAAACGGTAAAAATAAGGCAATTTTTCCCACAGTTGCGGGATGCAGAGACAATATATAATATAAATTCAGTGACTATATTAAAGACAGCGTGTGGACAACTGGTGTTTGTGTCGGAAAGCAATAAAGAGCGTCGTTGCAGTTTATTAAATTTCAACGATCTCGCGCAGCCACGCCGTATCGAAGATTCTGCCTAGCACGACGCAAGAGGCGGTGTTCGATATTTTCATATCGCGTGTGGGTCTGTCAGTCACGCATGACATGGAGAATTAACATGTAAATAATATAGTAAAAAAGTGTAAATGGAAAAAGTTGTTCAGAATTAGAAACTGCATAGTACGAGTACTAGTAAATCAATAATTTTGAAACACTGCACTTTATTTCAAAGATAATTGACATTCATAATAATAATAATAATAATTGATATTATGTGGATCTAGGGGAAGAACAAAACCACGTACTGTGTAGACTTAAGTATTATTTTACAATTTGTTTGTTTTGAGAACAAAAAAAAGGATAAAGAAGATTTAAAAACTGAAAAAAACGAACGAATATAAGTGTCGTATTCATTGTTACCATATAAAATCGATGGTAATGTAATTTATTTTCAGAAGTGCAACCGAACGGAAAAAATGTATGCGACAAATAATCAACATAAGTGAGGCATGATTATAATTGTGACTACATAAAAACGATATTCGCGAAATATATTTTCAGATTTTACAGCCATCAGTCTGCGAGAAAAGAAGAACGTCCAGATTTGTTTCTGGTAAATGCTGTTTTACAGAATAACTCGTACAGATATACCAAGATATACGACCGGTGGCTGCGTCTGAACGCATTCATTCTGGACACATAACCAAACGCACCGTAGTACGCAAAAATGTTGCGTTGAAGAGCGTAACGAATAGTAAAACGGTTAATTGAAATAAATACATGTTTAATTATGCAATATAATTATATTTAGATAAACAAGTGGATTGAATCAGCGCCTGGCTGAGCCGGGAAAATCAACGTCAGCAAAATGAGGTGCAGAATATTAAGGGGAGAACAGTCTGTGCTTGGCCCTAACCAGGGCTAGAATCCGCGCTGGCAGAACTGGAAACAGTAAAGTAGGATGTAGGCAGTCTGAGCAGTGAAAATCGGCTGCTAAAAAATGAAATACATATATAACAAATATGTTACATTACTCTCGGCATATGCCGGAAAGAATCCCGGTTCAATTGGGCGGCGCTTTGAGAGAAAAAAGCAGGGAAAATGTGGAAATAGAAAGTAGAAAATCGTATTTAAGTTTCAGTGTCGCGTGCATTTTACACTTCTTCAACAGATATTTCATCTGTAATCCGTTCAAGTACTGTTATTGTACTCGAATAAATACTGCTGGTATTACAGTTCTCTGTTTCTTTTTATAACACTTGTATATACACAAAATTTACATTTTAATATCAGTTATGTTTGACAGAAACGCTCATCTAACGACCAGCTTCAGTTTGATTTTTTATAATATAAAAAAATGTAGATATTTTATTTTATACACTTCATACTCACCAATGGCATGAAAGTTTTTCATCATTTTTTGGATTAATTGACGGTCGTACAGGTTTCTGTTGTTTCCCAGAAAATCGTGAACTACGTCCTGAAAAGCATTGCAAGCTTTTGTCTCGGTATTGTTCAAGCATTTTGTGTACTCGGTGTCATTGAATAATTTCATATACCCGCTTTAATTTTTTCCGTTGACAGTTTTGAGAAACGCTGTGACAAAATTTTTTTTTAGCCCAAGTTTTATATGCAATGGTGACACAAGAAGCAGTCGTGTTTTGCATAGCCTCCGTGCAGACCAGTGAGTAAAGCGACTTATATACTTGTACAGATTGTAGTTAAGCAGTTGAAGTTCTTTCATGGTCTTATAAGTTTCTTTGACATTTGTGGAATGACCAACCGGAATTGATGCTTTCTTGTTACCTTTATGAAGTAAAATAGCTTTTACACTATATTAGCTGCTGTTGATAAAAAGGCGCCATTCGTTCGTATCATGGTTTTCCTCAAATGCAGCAATCAACTCGTTCACAGTAACGAGTAGAATAATGGGCAGTTTCAGATCGCCCCCATTGTTCTGAGGTCATTCTCGGAATTCCTTTGTTCTGAGGTCATTCTCGGAATTCCTTTGTTACTCTAACAAAGGAGTACCCTTTTTTAAGGGTTTGACCTTCTAAGAATTCCGGGGGTGCAGGTGTTGGTTAAAAAGGGTATACACCTGTACAAGGCTATGAGGCTAAAATTACCGAACAATATGTGTATTGTGTTTATTCTTTTTAGGTATCTGTATACGTATAAGGCTATGGTAAAGTGAAAGCTTACATATCATTGCACTTAAAATTAACTTTGAATATTTCGTTTTTATTTCGGAATTGCGAGAAAATTTGTTATAACTCGTATTCATTTTTAAATTGTTATTAGCGACGAAATATTTGGACGTGTAGAATACTGACGGAAGCCACACACTTAAATAAAAATTAGTTATATCTCGTATTTACTTTTAAATTGTTGTTAATAGCGAGATACTTGTACTTGTAAATACGTTGTACGAAACTAAAGTTTGTGTATTCAATATTATTATATAAGTGTAGGTAGTAATTTCTATTTGTTGTTAACAGCAGAATACTTGCAGAATATCACAGAATATCGACACAAAAATACGCCCAAGTCCTGTAAAAATAACTTTGTTTATTTTGTTAGCAGCGGAATATTTGCACCTGTAGAATAAAAATTAGTTATAGCTCGTATTGACTTTTATAAATTGTTGTTGTTAGCATCGAAGTACTTGTACTTTAGAATATTGACAGGTGTCATATGCAGGGTATGTCGCTGGCTTAGAATAAACACTTAAATAAAAATTAGTTATATCTCATATTTACTTTTAGATTGTTGTTAATAGCGAGATACATGTACTTGTAAATATGTTGTACGAAACTAAAGTTTGTATATTCAATATTATTATATAAGTGTAGGTAGTTGTTAGTAATTTCTATTTGTTGTTAAGAGCAGAATACTTGCAGAATATCGACACAAAAATACGCCCAAGTCCTGTAAAAATAATTTTGTTTATTTTGTTATCAGCGGAATATTTGCATATTTTGTTGTTAACAGCAGAATTTTACTAGAGTAAACGTGTTAAATAAAATTTGTTTTTAGATTAAACACTGGCATGTTATATTTCGTATCTATTTTGTTGTTAGCAGCAGAATATCTGTAACTTCGAGTATTGATGGATACCATATACGGTAAAATAGTGACAGGGACCGACACCCTACGTCCGAGTTAAACTATCTGTAGCGTTATGAAGTTAGTATACCGGACTGAATATTATTATTTGTAAAATTAACTTAGAATATTTAGTTTTATTCCGAAATGGTTGTTAACTGTAGAATATTGACGGTGGTCGTATACGACTATGCCGCTAAAATGTTCAACATGTTAAATAAAAATGTCTCTGCTGACTAGTGTTTTTTTATGCCTGGCAACCCAGCTCTTGTTAATCTACCTGGTTTCTATCAAAGGGTGCCGAAGCAAACCTATTCTGCAATCGCTCTCTGTTTTCGCATACACCTGCACCGGAATTCTTAGAAGGTTGAACTATGATAATATTGAAGCGTTTCAAAAGCCTACGTACTATTGCACTCGCGGTGGTATTTTTAAAAGAAAGACGACTCTGTTTATATTACTAAAAAAAAAATTCAGGTATAGACTACGTTCTAAGACTAGTCACCCTTACAGATGTCTTTCTAAGAAATGAGGTTAGGTTAGGTACAGTTATAGTGGGTTATATACATATATAGGGGACGATGCACTTAGTATTTTTAACAGAGTTGTACCGACATCTGCAGGAGAGCAATAAACTACCGAGCGATTAAGTATATTACGATTTTTACACATTTATTTTGGGTTATATTATTTTTCAATGTAAAATACAATATTTATTTATTTGAGGGTTTAACAATATTTACCTGTATACTTACCATGTGTGTATGTAGAAAAATGTTACTAACTAAGTATTTTGTTATATAGAAATGAATTTTGAAGCTATGAATATCATTGGGGGATTGACGAGTGAGAAACCCGTCAGGAAAATCAAAGATTTAGAAGTTAGCAAACAGTACCTAATACAACGTATGAAGCGTGTTTCAACAAGTTACGGGAAGCGTATACTGATTGAGCTAGAAGATTGCATAGCCTTCCTCCCTGCACGGTTCGCCCATATTACCTCTGAAGAATGTGACAAGTTCACAGAATCGAACCTCAAATACGCTCTAGTGTATAAGGGGGAAAAAGAGTGTAGTAATAAAAATAAAACTGTATTGGTAGAGTTTGTTAAACTGACATGCTAAATACTGATAATAAAAAAAATGTTAAAATAAACTTGTATTTTTTTTTGTACCTGATGAACCTATCCATACCTGACTTTGAACGATCATAAAAATAAAACAGTACTTTCTAAAACATTTCAATTTCTTGGAAATTGTGAAGGATTCTCACCCTCATTGTCAGCCATCTTGCAATTTTCGAAAAACCTCTTCCACCACGATTCACACAGCAAGCATATATAAACTCACATTGTACGGAGCTTAGTCAGTACAGTTTTCTATACTACAGCTCTCATTTTTAAATCATGAAGCCATCATCAGCAAGAATTAGTAGCGGAGAAGAAGAGGAGGCCATCATCCCGGAAAGCCAGATGTATCTGAAGAAGAGGCAGAGGACTCGTCAGCTGTTCGGTTCTGATAGCGAGGATGAATTTTTAACCCCGTTGCGGGTACCACGGAAGAGGTGCCGGATCATCTCACCGAAGCAAAGTAAAATACTGGTACACAAGGTGGAAATAGTTCAGCCACCACGGGTCGAGGTGGTCCACCCTGAAGTTGACGTGGTGCTAGTGAGTGACGACGATGCCACCCAGATGCGCACTCCCGAACGAGCCATAGCGCCGGACTTCGTTAGAACGGAAGCCGAACAGCAGCAGCCAGAAGCTCAGGTATACGACGACATCTTCGGGGTACGTACGCCTGACCGAGCTAACACACCTGACATCATCCCATTCGGCATCCCGTCGGATACCAAATGGGAGCCGGAAGCTCAACCCCTAGTGGACCCGGAGGAGCTAGAGCTGATGGGGGACAACGATGTGTTTAGTGGCTTTCCGTGTTTTGAAGTGATGTGCGGCACGGCTAAGACAGTACCAAACTATGTGCTACACAAGATTTTACAGAGGGTGGAAAAAATAAAACACGTATGTTGAGGTCGTCGTACGTAGCAGTAGACCGGTATGCTAGAAAGTTTGTTTCGACCGGTTTGAACCCTCACACGGGGTTCAAACCTACGGTTTGTTTTTCTTTTGACACGGCAGTGTACGTGCTAAAAGATTTCCCGGGGTTCGTGCAGCATCTACGAGCCCTCAAGGTGAAGCTGACCACAACGCTTACACCGGCCGATCGAGTGGTACGGGAATGTACCGACTTCCGCTCCACTCTAATGCGTGGTCGACGAGTGAGGTTGACAGTGCACAACACCGTTTTTAGGAGGAAGCTAGATGTGAAAGAATATTTCACACTGTCTGCTGAGGAGGTGGACAGTGTGATTGAATGCGAGGAGTATGTAGTGAAGAAGGTGAATCTTCTCCAAAGTATGTCCGGCGGGGTGGAACGGAAGTACCTCCAATATATTCAGAGGGTCGCGATTAAAGCGATAATGAACGCAGTCAGTGATGTGAGTGTGATGCGAGAGTATCTCCGTAAAGAGATACTCTCTGAAGAAAATAGTATTTTAAATGACATTTGGTGGGAGGTATATATATACCATGGTGAAAAAGTAATAAACCATTTGAAAAATGTAATAGGGTTTATGAAAACAAATGATATGTTTGTAGCTTTACCGGACAATAAAAGTATTTTTTATATATAATTTATCTGTTTAATTTAAAATTAATACACCACATCCTATTCTCAGTTAACACAAGATTTTCATTACTAAACACGGCGAGAGAGAGAGATGTTGAGTAAAAAAAATAAATAAAACAATATACTTATATAAAATTTATTTGTTTCATTTAAAAAAAAATAATGTTCATACAGCACTTCCACATTCCTATCATTTAACATAAGATTGTTATTACTAAATATGTTTAAAAATTCGTACATTGCATATTTATTTATCCTAAACCATAGGTACACTAAACAATAATGACCACAGACTGTAGAAAAGTAATTCTGTATCTGCATAGTATTATATGTCCAGCGTCGAGTGTTTCTACATATGAAGTTGAAATGACGACTACTGCATTTCTGTGGATGTCTTCCATAAGAGTCAAAATATTCTCCGTAACCATCCCGGTCGATGAATATGGCCGTCCAGTGTGTTCCTGGTCTTGTACGTACATCCGAATTTACAACAATTACACAGGGATAGTTTACACGTAGCGGTAGAGTGTCAGCGGCACATACACCATAATGACAGCTTCTATTTTTGAAATTTTTACGAAGTACACTTTCAATAGTTGTGGAATCCATATTATTATTATTTCTGATGTTTGTACCAATTTTTTAAAATAACGGCGTTTTCACTTGCACACATCATACGTGAGTGAGAATATGGTATACGACACTTATGACTTCCACGTGATAGTTTATTTAACGATGGGCACCCCATATCGCTCAAGTCTTGTACATCATTTCGTAGTAATATATTCTGAATTCGCTTCTTCTTCTCGGCACCTTTCACAAATATATTTTCTGTAGCTGAAGTAATAATACTATGTATTATCCTAGTTAATTCTTTGTATTCTACAAAGCCGTCGTCCCAGTCAATACCATGGTGGTAATCTCGTAACCAGCTGGCTTGACCTCGCGCCGGCTGCGTCAGGTACTCTCTAGCGAATGGTGGTTTGAATAGGAAATTGTGAAAAAACTCGTCATCGAAGGAGACTATAGCTAACTCTTTAATTATAAACTCTTGAGCACATCCGTAGAACCCTTGAATATCGACAATAACCATTTTCTTCGAACGATAAAGTAAAACTGAACAATGTCACATAAATTCATTTGTTTTATAAAGAACCTCTGACTACCTACTAAAGTCCACAATAACATTTCTATTTTTGTCTATCTCTATGATGTTGTCAAACTCTGCGTAAATAAGACAATTTACTGTCTGAGTGAGTGCTTCTTCAAAGTGAACCTCGAGTCGCAGAGACCCGTGCCGTGTTAGATTCCAGTGAGACATCATATTGGCTGATAAGTCGGGTGTCAAGTCAAACGCAGCAAGACAAAAAGTCGAGTTCGAAACGCGTCGTAATCATAACTAAAATTAACGAGTTCATAATACGGACATATTACTTCTTTTTAATAATATATATTTTAATTATGTCTGTGTGTAGATTAGGCTAGACTTTATTGTAATTTTTATTTTAATGTAAATATGATGTGTGTGTGTGTGTGTGTGTGTGTGTGTGTGTGTACTTAAGTGTACAAACATATTTTTTTTTTCATATAAATAAACATGTTGTTATAAATTCGTACACTCTTGTTTTACTCCTCGGCGTTGATAAACATGAAATTCCAACATCCTTTTAGTGCAATAGTAGCTGGTCCCTCAGGCAGTGGTAAATCATATTTTGTTACTGATTTTCTTCGCAATATAAATGAGTTAAGCGATACGGTATTTCCACAAATAACATGGTGCTACGGTGTGTGGCAGAACTTGTACAGTAAAATACCTAACGTGAAATTTGTTGAAGGTCTTCCTGACATGGAAAATTTTGACGGGAAAACTCCCCAGTTAATTATAATTGATGATTTAATGCGCGAAGCCGATTCACGAATAGTTGATATATTTACAAAGGATAGTCACATTAAAAAATGTCGGTTTTCTTTATTACCCAGAATTTATTCCACCAAGGCAAAGGACAAAGAGATATATCACTTAATGCCAATTATATTATTTACTTTAAAAATCCTCGCGATAAAGCGCAGATATCACATTTGTCACGTAAAATTTGCCCTGAAAATACAAAATTTATTCAAGATGCTTATAATGACGCTACATCAGAACCACATGGGTATTTAATCTTTGATTTGAAACAATCAACACCCGAGTGGGCCCGCTTTAGAACATTACACGATGGTCTTGTATACGCATATATCCCCAGAAAAGCGTATAAATACGCTGACAAATATCAGCCCCAGATTATTACGTAAACATTCGTGTTCTAAACATGTCTAGTACTGTCATTAAGAACGCAGCATTACTTCACGCTCTATTAAAACTTAAACCACAACATCGAAACGCTCTATTGAAAAGTGCTGATTCTAATACTGTACGCTGTATATGCTAGTGTACATATAATATTTTAAGCGGGAAAGTTCGCATTAATAAAATCCAGCGAGCTCGTCTTTTACGTTATAAGAAGACATTGAGAAACATTGCGAAGAGTGGCGAAGGCTGGAAGAAGAAGAAACAAATCTTGGTTCAATCCGGTGGAGCATTCTTACCGTTTCTATTGGCTCCGATACTCACTGGTGTGTTGAGTAGTTTGTCTAAACAGTAATGGAGCATGCTAGAAAAATGGTTTTAATAGCCCCTGAGGCAATAGAACGACTTAGACAGAGTAATACAGAAAGCGGTGATATAACTTCACAGCTAGATACCGATATGAAAAAGGCGTTAAATTCTAGAATCCCCGATCATGAAAAATGGATGTTATATCAACAAACACTGCAACGATATTTACATTTTAAAAATCAACAACGTGGACCCTTACAAATGCCAATAACAGAAGAGAGCCTCACTCCTGACGAAGAAGAAGAAGAAGTACGTTCTGAAGATGATACATCTGATATTATAAATACGCTGCCGAAAACATATCGATCCAAAGCAAAACTTTTGTTGCAACGATTATTAGCCGACAAGAGTATCACATGGAATAAACGCGGTCGTGTTAGTATTAATAATGTTGAAATGCCGCACTCAAACATTACAGATTTAATCGGTGACGTGTTGAGATCGCGTAAACATTCAAGTCCGGTAGGGTGGCAGAAGTTCTCGATAGCTTTGAAAAATATCAACATCCCCGAGGAATTAATAGGGAATCCACGTAGAAGGGAATTCATGCGACCGGTTGTATCATATAAAATATACGGACGCAAACAGCGGAAACATAATGACGAAGCGGAAACATCAATATCTGCAATCAAAAATAAATGGAGAAAATTCCGATTCTAAACAAGAGAATAATAAATTGACAGGCATCTACTTTAATCCTAAACATGCTGCCAGTTTTTCTGGAGCCTCTAATCTTATAAAGGCTGTGAAGGGTAGCATTAGTGCTAGGAACGTTAAACAGTGGTTAAGTGCTCAAGATGCATATACACTGCATAAACCGATTACAAAAAGGTTTCCCCGAAATAAATACCGAGTGTCCAACATTAATGATCTATTCCAAGCAGACCTTAATGACATGCGAAGTCTAGCCCGTCATAATGATGGTTATAAATATATATTGACGGTAATTGACGTGTTTAGCCGTTTTGCCTGGGCAGAACCACTAATGGATAAGAAGCCTGTAACAGTTATTTCTGCATTTGATAAGATGTTTAACGAGAGTAAACGTAAACCTGTATATTTAGAAACGGATAAGGGGTCAGAATTTATTGCAAATAGTGTGCAAGAATATTTAAAGAAGAATGATATAAAATATTATGTTACGAAAAATCCCGATGTCAAAGCGTATTTTGTAGAGCGCATAAACAGAACTTTAAAAACTAGAATGTATCGATATTTTACCCGGAATAATACATTTCGTTATATCGATGTGCTACAGAATCTTGTGTCAGCATACAATAGTACTGTACATTCCTCAACAAGCTTTGCCCCAAAGAATGTACGTGATACAAATGTATTACAAGTATGGAGGTACCAGTATGGAGACGAAGAAACAGTAAAATCACACCGTGTAAATTTTAAACCTGGCGATCTTGTTCGTATATCAAGAGAGAAACATGTATTTAAAAAGGGGTACGAAGCGAACTGGTCAGAGGAAATATTCAAGATTACAGCCGTTCTGAGGAGAACTCCACCAGTGTTTAAACTACAAGATTTGAATGAAGAAGATATCGACGGAGTTTTTTATACGCAGGAATTACAGAAAGTACTCGTGAAGCCTGATACCACGTATAAAATAGATAAAATAGTTGACACACGAGGTAGTGGTCGTAGAAAGCAGGTGCTCGTCCGATGGGGAGGATATAGCAAAAAAATCGATACCTAGATTCCCGCGAGCAATATCAATTATATTTAATCATGAAAGTTGAAGAGGATGAATTCTACATTACGCTACCAAGTAATAGTTCGATGCAATATTTTCCCGATAATAAGACTACTAATTTTATCACACAATTACCACAACAATTAAAACTGGATGGTCATTGGGAAGTAGCTCTAGTTGAAATTCAATATCCCAACTCATTCTACACAGTAAACGATCACGAGAATATTATCTATTATACGTTGAAGGATGATGAAAATAGTTCAACAGCACCGGTTAAGAAGAAAACCCGCATTCCAGTTGGAAATTACGATACCATAAACGCTGTGATACATGAGTTGAACAAGAACAAAGAATTAGATTCGTATGCATCTTTCACGCATAATACGGAGTTGAATCGGGTTGTTGTGAAAATTAATGACATAAAAAATTATGTTTTCAAAATATTTTCACTGAAACTATCACCTAAATTCTCCCTTCAGCTCGGTTATGAACCGCAAACTAATTTATTTGAAAACACGCTGGCTCGTAACCCGCCCTAGCTATTACTCGGCATACCACATCAGATGTTCGTTTACTGTGACATTGTTATCCCACAACTTGTAGGTGACGTCATAACTCCCCTATTGAGAGTGGTACACGTAGATACAATAAAATATCTCTATGGTACAAATAAAATGGTTACATACACAACACCGCATTACATACCCGTGTTGAAGCGAGAATTTCAAAATGTGGAAATAGATATAAGGTGCGATAAGGGTCATGCGATACCATTCCAGTTTGGAACACTGAGCGCCAAACTACATTTTAGACGTAGACGCGTACAATGAAACCGTGTCCGTATTTAACATATTACAATGGCCAAGCAGGCTCCGGTATAGGCGGCGTGGTATTCAGAGGAGCCGCTCATCAACGTGGCCATGGTGTCGGTAGTTTCTTTAATGGATTATTCAGAAGTATTATGCCGTTAATCAAGAGAGGTGTTAGTACAGTGGGGAAAGAGGCAATGCGTACAGGTGTTAACATTTTGGGGGACCTACACCAAGACCGTCCTGTTAAGGAAATTTTTAAATTGCGTCTCACTGAAGCGGGAGGGAATCTGAAGCGAAAAGCCGAGAATAAAATGATACACTATTAACGGGGTCAGGCTATAAAAAGGGGCGTAAAACGGTTAAGCGCGTTCAGTCGCATATCCGCAGCAAGAAGAAGAACAAGAAGAAGAAGCGTAGTGATATATTCGATTAACATGGCTTTCTTACATCCTCAATCGTGTGAATGTGTAAAATCAGAACTTGACTTATTCGCGATACCCCCAACACAGACAAGTATTGAGAGTGGGCAATGGGTTAATTATAAACCTCTCTCTTCTCTCACCGACGATGCTCCCATAGAATTTGTAATCCCCGGTCAAGGAGACGATTATCTCGACTTATCTCAAACTATGCTGTACCTGAAGGCTCGCATAATTCACGCCGACAACACACCGCTGAACGAGAATGAGAATGTAGCTCCGGTAAATAACTGGATCGCTTTTCAGCCAGATTGACATTTATATGAATCAGAAGTTAGTTTCGCCACCAAACAACACAAACACAAAGAATTCAAAACGGTCATTATGGAGTGTATGCTGCTGACACTCTACCGCTACGTGTAAACTACCCGTGTGTAATTGTAGTAAACTCCGATGTACATACGAAACTTGGAACACACTGGACAGCTATCTTCATCGACCGGAACGGCTATGGGGAATATTTTGACTCTTACGGAAGACCACCACAGAAATGCAGCCTGCATCATTTACATTTCATGTGTAGAAACACCCAAAGATGGACATATAATACCACACAGTTACAGAATTACTTTTTAACGGTATGCGGACAATACTGTCTAGTATATCTCTGGTTTAGGATAAATGGATATGCAATGTATGAATTTGTAAATATGTTTAGTAGCAACAATCTTATGTTAAACGATAGGAATGTGGAAGTGATGTATCAGCATTATTTTTTTAAATAAATAAACACAAATAATTAATATAAATATTTTATTTTCATATCTTACAAATAAATAAATAAACACAAATAAAAATATTTTATTTTATATCTACAATTAATCTGTCATTTTCTCTCACATATCTCACTACATAATCAATATCGTGTAATGTTTTACCCCGATAGTAAGTAAACATGTCCCAGAGACATTCATTTACCATATCATCCTCAGTGGTGTCTATCAGCAATAACTCCCTCCGAAGATATTCTTTTAAGGTTGGTTGGTCTCTCAGTGGTGTATTCGCTGCTTTTACTGCAGTGGTCTGTAGCAGTAGCAGATATTTTTTCGCGAGACTTGTACTATTCGCCCACTGCCGCACGCTTTTCAATTTATGTTCGATAAATTGTTTGCTTTCAATAATCCGGTCTATTTCATCTTCGGATAAATTGATATACTGCCCTGGTAATAAAGCTGCTAAGTTAGCCCCCTTTCCAGCTATCCTTAAACGGCGCCCTGGTGCCAGTGTTGACTGAAAGCTATCGCACTTCATAATTTTACGGTCGGCTGGCCCCAGCGTGCTCACCAGTATTGGTTTTACATACCGGAGATGTCCTACCAACCGACCGAAATCACCCAGTATACACGACGTTGTGTCAAACGACAGACACATTGACGGGGTAAAACCACGATGCGGAAACAAACCGACGGATAAAAATTTACGCGAGAAGTGGTCAATCGGACAGTGCGACGATTTTAGTAGTCTGGTGTTTTTGTCGTTAAACGACTTGAAATCAGGGAGTTTAAAAGTGGAGTCTACCGATGCCGCGCCACAAAGAATATTAAAACATTTCATGTCATGAAACGCTCGCTGGTCCCCCATAAGCTCCATCTCGACCGGATCCACTAGGGGTTGAGCGTCTTGATCACGGTCCTCTACCGCATAAATGTTGTAGGGGATGTCCGGGGTCACGGCACGCTCTGGTGTGGATACTGTCGTAAAATCAGTATCATCATCATCATACTGCACTACTGGTGGTGATGATTGAGGTGGTGGTGTTGACGCGTCTACTCTTGCTGCTGGTGGCGGTGGTGCTGACCTGGCAACCTCAGCGACTGCAGGCCTGATGATTTCCACCTTGTGGATTTGAATTTTTGCCTTCTTCTTCTTCGGAGTCACGATTTTTGATTTGTTCCTCTGGGTACGAGGAACAAACTCATCCTCACTCTCGGAGCCGAACAGGTCCCGGGCCTTCCGCTTCAGAATTGTCCGTCTTGGGGTCACAATGACTTCATCCTCTCCATCGCTCACAATCACGGGTAAAGAACTCATGGTGTTTGTTGAAACTAAGTACGAAAACTGTAGTGGTTATACGCTGTACATCGAAGGTATATATATACGGACTGCGATCTCCTAGTGTAGCGGGTAGGAGGCGTGTCATTGCACTGGGTGTATACGAAATTCATTATTAGTAATTACTTCCCTGAAAGACTAATCCTCCGCTTTCACTGGGAAAATCAACCCGTTAATTGTCTTCATGTAGACAGCATGTATTCAGATATCAACAGACATGGCTGATGGTAAGACAAGCCTTCGAGAATATTCACATTTCCAAGACAGTTTTACTGTAGTTTTACTGTAACTACACATAGTTTTACTCTACGTTATTTTAACATTCATATTTACTCGGGTATCATTACATTGAATACATATGTAGATGTTTCGAACATAGCACTCACACGTTGCATGAACGATAGTATCCGCCTCGAGAATATTCTTTATTTCCAAGACAGTTTTACTGTAGTTATAGAACATGTCACAAACGACGTTTTATAAACTCAAAATTTACTTACTCAGCGTATTTCCAAGACAGTTTAATTACGCTGCAAAAATTCAGCTAAGACCGTTTTTAATTTTATCGGGTAATAAGAATTTCATATTATTATTATTAAGCACAATGAATGTCATTGTCTCTCTCTCTCTCTCTCTCTCTCTCTCTCTCTAGGTATTAAATAAATCCACCCATACAAACTTGTAAGATTACATTAAATATACTTGACAACAATTCGATTCCGTTTAAACACAATTAAATGTCATTGTCTCTGTCTCCATAACAGTAAACTATTGAAATATACCTGATCGGCTTAGTGTATCTTATTACAAATTCTACAGACGATCACTTAGAAGATACAACACACAAGAATATTCATTTTCAATAATTTTATTCTTAAACACACACATAGAGCGACAAATAGTGATGGATAGGGAGTAATACATAACATAAGAATTTCGTATTAATATTATTTATTTGTCAAATTCTAATAACACAGTATAACATAAGAATTTCGTATTATTTATTTACTCAGTTGACATTTTGACAAATTCTAATAACACAGTTTTATTCTTGTTCGAACAGGTCTTCTCCTCCTTATACACCAAAGCATATTTTTCTTGTTCAGCATTGAACTTCTCGCATTCATCCTCGGTAACGTGGGCAAACCGGGCTGGAAGAAACACTACAAACTCTTCTAGTTCAACTAGTATCCGCTTCCCATAGCCGGTTGTAACACGCTTCATACATGATATCGGATGTTTCTCTTCAAGCTGCAAGTCTTTGATCTTCATCACAGGCTTCTCACTTGTCAGCCCACCGATGGTGTTCATTACTTCAAAATACATTTTTCTGCACAAAAACACACGGAATTAATACAAGTCGAATATTTAAACACACAAGTACAGGGTAATAATACTTACTCGAATTAGAGCGGCTTACGGGTGTTGCCTGAGACTATGGAAGTTACAATCTAACTTATGCTTACACCCTGTCAACTTATATATATATATATATATATATATATATATATATATATATATATATATATATATATATGTATATACACTGAATTTAACCTTGTGTACAAAAAAATTTCACCAAATTTCTAATTATATAGCCGTATACGTATACAACCCCTAATAATTAATTAGAAAGTGCACTTTCTAATTACCTCATTAGCGTCTGGCGCCAAAAGTGAAAGTGGGCACCAGATCTGAAAGTCGCGGTTATTCTACTCCCATTGTGAACCGCGGTTAATCAACTTCGGGCCCTTATACTTTGTACTACGATATCCGGGTATTAGACGCTTGCGCAGAGGAATATCTCCTACGATATTGGTAATGTTTTTGTGCAGCCATTTTATTTCCGCGTATCGGATATCCGGTCGTAAATTATTTATTATATTTTTTGCTGGTCAAAATTTGCATGTCCTTATATATTTATGATTGGTGTTGTTACTATTGTTTCCAATCGCAATTTGTTATTTAGAACTTCTAATCCCGAATTCTTTGTTTTAATATATGCCCTATATAACAATTTCCGTGACATTGCATCACGTTGTTCAGTGCCTGAGCTACCAACGTGAGTTGGTGTGGTGAGCGTACCGACGAATTACCTGGCAGCCAAATCAATTCAGAACCACACAGTCTCACATGAGATCCAGCAATCTCACCCTTCGGCTAGGGCAACTGTTCATGACCCATCCGGGCACGTGACACATTCTGACACATAACTGAGTGTTATTGAAACATGGTGTCAGAAGTGAACGTGTAAAACGAAAGAAACTAAGTGAGAATCGAAAATGCAAAGAAACAAAAAAGAAAATGGCACAGCTTATGTTTGCATATGCAGACGATAAGCATACCAGCACCAAAGCCGATGGAGGTAAGGAACAGCAGTAATATTGCTGAAAAATGTAAATTTTTTAGATTACCCTAAGAAAACTATGAAATAGCTACAGAACTAAGAATCAAACCAAATGATGTTAGAGTAGCAATACTAAAAGCCATAATGGGAGCAGATTGTTTCAAAATAATGCAAGCATTAGAAGTACTACTACACGGGCTAGAGAAACACTTCGTACCACAAAGAAACTTAATATATGAAAGATACCTATTTAACACAACAGATCAAGAGGAAGATGAAGCTATCGAATAATACGTGTGCAAACTGAAAAAAAAAAACAAGCTGAAATATATAAATTTCGATCACTGAACGAAGAACTAATCAGAGATGGGTTTTTTCTAAGAGTAACACAACAACTTGAGGAAGAGACTGTTGAGAGACCCAAGGTTAACACTTCAGACAGCAATCGACATAAACCTAGCATCGGAACAAACAAAAAAACAAGGAAAAAAGGAACGAATAGTAAAAAAATAATGTCACTTAAACACAGGAGCATCATGCAACGTCATAAATTGTCAAACTTTACAGAAACTAACAGGAGAAAGGAATGCAACACGACCCAAGTCAAGTGAAACTCCAATATTTTGAAGGAGAAATTCTAAAACCGAAAGAAGAAGTAAAGATAGAATGCGAATACAAAGGAAGTGTCCACAAACTATTGTTTCAAGTGGTGGAAACAAAAAGAAGTCCCATAATCAGATGCAACAGTTGTGAAAAATCGGACTAATGAAATTAAAAGCAGACTTGTGCGCAATAAATGAAGGAAAACTAATAAATAAAGAATACATACTAAAGGAATATAAAGATGTATTCGGCGGATTGGGTTGTATCCAAGAACATAAATTAATAATAGAACAAAGCAGCATACCAATACAAAACTACCCAAGAAAAATCCTGACAGCATTAAAGGAATAAGTAAAAAAAAAACAACACCATGGATTAGCAACATGGTAATAGTAAACAAAAGAAATAAATTAGGGATATGTACAGGTCCACGAGAACTCAACAAAGTTCTGAAGAAAGCGCATTATCAACTACCAACAGCATTAAATCATGTTCCAAATGTAGATTTTCTGAAACACAAAATTGTTAAAATCCTAAAGGAGACTAAAATTTCGGGTAATAATAAAGATAGAAGTATATTGACTGGTCTAAAAAATAAAATAAATTTAAATAATTTAATTATAACTAAAGCTGATATAAGGAATTCAATAGTAATTTTAAATAAGAAAGATTATGTTGAAAAAGTAGATTATTTTATTAACAAAAATAACATGATTATTTTGAGAAAGGATCCTACAAATAATTTACAAAAAGATTTGATTAATGTTTTAAAAAATAATACTGCACTTACAGATTATGAAAAATTAAATGTTAAATGTATGAATCCTACAGCGCCAAGATTATATGGATTAATAAAGAATCATAAACCAGATAAACCAATTAGACCAGTAGTATCCTTTACTAATTCTGTTACTTGGAAATTTGCAAAAAAGATTAATTCCATGATTCGTAATGTTACTAAATTTAAATCTGATAATTCAGTTAGAAATTCTATTGAATTAGCAAATTTTTTAAAATCTATTGATTCTAACAAAAAAAAAATAATTGTAGTCTCTTTTGATGTCTGCAGCATGTTTTCAAACATTCCACCACATGAATGTATATTATTTGTTAAAAATCTATTAATTAATTCTAATGTAAACAGTAATTTGTCACATGATATTTTATCTATGTTAAATTTTTGTTTATGTACAAATTATTTCCAATTTGATAATAAATTTTATAAACAAAATTCAGGTTTAGCAATGGGGTGTCCTTTAAGCCCATTATTAGCAGAAATTTTTATGAGTAATTTGGAAAACAAAATTCTAAAAAATTCATTATCCCAAAATCACATAATGTTTTGGAAAAGATATGTTGACGATATTTTGGCTGGTTTTATGGGAACAGAGAGACAACTTAATTTATATCTAAATTTTCTTAATACTATACATCCGAATATTAAATTTACTGTTGAAATTAAAAGTAATAATGTGATTAATTTTCTAGATTTAAAAATTATTCGAAATACTAAATATAATGGTAAAATTAATTTTGAGTTTGATATTTATAGAAAACAAACTTACACAGATTCGACTATTCCAATAGACTCATTTCATCCTTATTCTTATAAAATGTCTGCTTTTAGAGCCATGTTAAATAGGGTTTATAATTTACCATTGTCAAAAGATAAATTTAATTTTGAGATTGAAACTATTAAAATAATTGCAATGAACAATGGTTTTAATGTAAACATGATTAATAGCTTTATAGCTAATTACAACAAGAAACGGATACTCAAAATTATATACCCTATTACTACAATTGATAAGGATCCTAAATATTTTTCTTTGACATATTTTGGTTTTGGTTTTGGTCTGACAAAATTTCTAATTTATTACGTAAAAATGGTTTAAATATTTCTTTAAAATCAACATCAAAATTAAAAGATATAATATTTAATCATAAAGACAAAATTGAAAATTTAAATAAATCAGGGGTGTATTTATTAACCTGCAGCTGCAAAGAAATACATATTGGCCAGACAGGACGAAATTTTAATATTCGTTTTAACGAACATTTATTTTCTTTTAAAAATAATAAATATAATTCCACTTTTGCGAAACATCTAATAGCTAATAACCATTTCGTAAATGATATTAATTGTTTAAAAATTTTACATTTTTGTGAAAAAGGTTTTAAATTAGATATTCTAGAAGCAATTGAAATTTTTAAACATTTAAAAAAATTTAATTTAATTAATGAACAACTAGAAATTAAAAATTCTATTTTATTTAATTGTTTATTATAAATTTTATTGTATTATTTGATATTTATTTTTATTTATAACTATTTTTAACTTTTTATATTATATATTAATTTTTTGTTATAGTAGGTTTAGTATATATAATATTGTTTTGTTGTTTATAAAAATGCTTCTTTGTTGTTTTTGTTATTGCCTGATGATGTCGCAATGCCGACGAAACATGTAGCTTTCAAATAAAATAAAGCACGTGAAAATAAACAAAGTATCTATTTATATATAATTTAAATATATAATTAATTGAATATGGATTTTCACAAAGTGAATGAAAATACTATTTTATATTTGATAGAAGATATCTTACCAAAATTAGCTAAAGCAAAACATTCAGCATACTAGTTGCAAAGAATGGATATAGGGGAATTAAATTGAGCAAAGAAAGTAGCAAACTAACTACATTCCGTGAGGAAGATATCGATGAAAAATATTACCCTTTGGTATACCGACAGCACCAGAAGAGTTTCAAAGGTAGTTATACGAAGTATTCCAAGAAACGAAGGAAATAGTAGTAATTGCAGATAATATATTAGTGTATGGTTACGGAGAGACTGAAGGATAAGCAAGAAAACCCCATGATGAACACTTAATAAGAGTATTAGAAACGTGTCGAAAAAACGAACCTAAAACTAATCAAAGATAAGATGCAGCTACACAAAAAGGAAATCAGCTACATGGGACATAAAATAACAAATGAAGGATTAAAGGCAGACCTGGGAAAAATAAGTGCAATACAACCAATGCTGGAGCCAAGAAATTTTAAAGAGCTACAAGAGTTTCTAGGCTGCGTCAACTACATAGCAAGTTTCTAACCAAATTTAGCGAAACCGCGCGAACCACTAAGACAATTAACAAGAAAGGAAGCTGCATGGGTATGGGACAACATGCATAAAGAAGCATTTGAAAAAAATAAAAGAAAATATCTCAAAAGCGATAGTACTCAGGTATTTTGATATAAATGAAACAAGTACAATGCAGTGTGATGCTAGCCAGTATGGACTTGGGACAGTATTAATGCAAAAAGGACAACCAATGGCATTTGCATCAAAAACACTAACTAATATAGAAATACAATATGCACAAATAGAAAAAGAATGTCTAGAAATACTACTTGAAATAGTGAACTATATATAATCAAAGTATAAGTCGAAACTGACCACAAACCACTAGAGACTATTTTCAAAAAATCTGTATTAAAAGCAACACAGCGACTACATAGAATGCTTATGAAACTACAAAAATATAACCTGAATGTCGTCTACAAAAGAGGTAAATAAATGTATGTGGCAGATGCATTGTCAACAACATCCGAAAAGTTAACTGACCGAACAAGTGTTACGATTTATTCTTCCCTTGTGTTCTTTCTGTTCTGATGTCCTATGCTATATTGTCTCCCGTATCTATCATTATGTGTCTATGTTAGTTTAATCTGAAATACATGTTTGTTGTTAGTTACTCCTTCAGAGTCACATTATTGTTGTGTAAATTCAAAATGATTTATTTTACTTGCCTGTTTAAAATAGCGCACATGTTTTATTTTAGGTTAATAACAGATTCACTAACAAGCCTGACGGTTGCCGTTAATTAAGCTATCATTTGACATTTTACTGTATCAGACCCGTTCACACCTATTCGTTGCGTAGCATATTTAAATTCTTGTTCACATTCAATTCTAACTGTTAAATACTGTTAAATTCATAGGGCTTGGTTTTCATAAATAAAATGCGTAATTAAATTCATAGTAATAGATAATTCGCCTGTGTGTCAGATTATTTCCTTGTTGTTTTGTGTAAATGTTTCTTAATGTCGACCTTGGCGAGAATTGTCTACTTGGCGCAATTTTTTGATGTTCTTTCTTTGTTTTCCGACTTATCTTTTCTCTCTCTTCTGATTTTATGATTTAAAACAGAAAAATATAAGTTAAGTAGAGTTTTGACCTTGCTGCCGTGCTTAACGATCAAGGGCGTTGTCTGAACCACGTTTTGGAAGATATTTTCACGAGTAATAGCTCACAATATAGTTTCGTTTCTTTTTGCGCGCTTTACCCTTTTGGGGATTTTTCGTGAGTATCGCTCCTGTTAGGAGAAGTTGTGTGTTTCGTTTCGCCAACGGGCTACTCTTACGGGGATTTATATGTGTGCCGGACGACCCTGAATCGGGAACTACGCCAGTGGTGGTCACAACCTTCAACTCTACTCTCTCGTGGCGGAACGTAGATCGTGTTTGAGCCCCGTACCAATCCAGAGATACCCGAGACGCGTATCCTGTGGGCAATCGCGATCCAAAAGCCGTCCACGTGCGAGATGCCAGTCGGAACCAGTGGTGGAGATAAGTCACCCTTCCTTTTACGTTTTGTGTTTCTTTTGAACGCCATTTACTGCGAGCCCCCCCCCTTTATTATACCAGTCTTTAATTCTTAATTACATTTTATTTTATTGCAATTTAGTTTCCGAAGTCCCAATAGCGTTAATCAATGTATTGTATTATTTTTGTTCTCGTATGCTTATTACTTTGTTTTTTTGTTAGTACACTTCATTACCTCTACTGTTCTTGTAACAGTAAGTGAATATTTATATTTATATGTTTTCATATTCATGCGGGTGTTCAACATTTCACATTTCTCGCTTGCTTGTACATTTTTGTTTTGCGCTGCGCCGTGACGTATTTGCGTTCCTACCTATTCTGTGAACCGACGTTGATCAACTAGGACCCTCTATTTTGTTTTGTACCATCTTGGTTGGGCGCTTGCACGCACGTCGGCATTTTAGCATATTGTTATTTGTTGTTGAGAAACGAACATCCGGCGGATATATATATATATATATATATATATATATATATATATATTTATATTATGACGTGACAAAAGTTGGACTAGGTTGGTCAGGGTTCGTCATAGGGGTTGTTGCCGGCTAGGTACCAGTCACGGAGAGAGGGGTGGTTCGGAGACAACCGGATACTATTCGGGGGGGATAGGGCACCACGTATTTTATCTGAATTACGTACACCCGTTCATGCAAAAATACGAAAAGGAAGTTAAACAGTAGTTCAGTTTGGGTGTACCCAGAGTAACCGACGTAGGAGGGATGAATCTACTTTGCAAATAAAGAATTAGAACAAAACATTAAATCAGAATGACGGTGTAATTAACATAGGTTAACGAGATTGATACAATTGTGCGAACTTAATTCTATATGAGGGGGCGTGTCGAGATGATTCTTATACCACTAATGAACAATAACAAAATACGTAAGCGAGGGGGTGCCAACACGGCAGGTGCCCTCGTTGGTATCAACAAAGAATCAGTTAAATTGAAGATCGTGATTTGAACAATCAACGATGGTTAAATTCTGTTGTGTTACTGAAATGAAGTTAAATTTACAGGTTAAATTAATGTTAAATGATTCTAAGTTATACAATACAAATAGAAGTTAACAATCTTTTACATATGAAGCAAATATTACAATATTACAAAGCAAAGAACACAACGGCGGACTCGTGTCCGAACTGTGCCATAGGCGTACAGTTGGCAAGTTGTCAAGAGGGGCACGGGTAGTAACGTATGGTAACGTGCTGAATAATGTCGGAACGCACCAAATTACGGCGACACTGGCCGGTAAGTAAAACGGCGCACTAACTGCACTGCGCTATGCGCGAACACAGTGAGTAACTCACAAACTAAACCAACTAAAACGAACAGGTACTCATCTGTATTACGCCATACGTTGACTCAGCGGTATTCCTCGGCCTGCGGGTGAATTTGAATGGACACGATCGACGACAGTCATGGGTCGCGTCGGTGATGGCAAACGTGGATGCGGGTGGACAGTAGACCAAAACTCCCCTAACGGGATGACGTCCGTAACGCACGTGGTCTTTCACACGATAGCGCTAAACGGCTCGACACTACACCTTGTGAGCGCGACAAAACTCCTCGAAGCCGAGATACGTAACTTTCCGTGGATCACTAACCCTTTTGCCTTCACGTCCACCACTACTACACCACGCGAAAGAACAGGAACGACACTCTACAAGGCTACTGGCTCACCACGTATTCACATCCGCGATTCCGCGACTCTCACACCATTCAAAACAAAACCCGACCTTCTCTTGGCACTGCTGGGACACGAATCTCTGAAAACTCTTGTTTTCTTCACTAATAACGCGGGACTAGACCAAGGACTATTAGAGGGTTCGATGATACGATCAGTTAACATTTTATCTAATTCTCGATCAAAGATCTCTTGTGTTTTTGGATTAACGGGGTAATATCTCTGTTTAATCGGATTCGCGTCAGTTGATATCTCATGTTCTACTAAGTTAGTACAGCCAATACGATTACTCATTAGATTTGAGAATTTCTGGAGAATGTTGTCAATGGCAGACTGTTGTCTGTCGTTTAGAGGTTGTGTGGACGGCTTATCAGAGTTTAACGTTATCAAATTCGACGCATAGGTCCAAGTGCCGTGACTAATATCGGGTATAATTTTTGTAGCTAACCAGAAATCGACTCCTAAAATTAATTCGTCGGGTATTGCCGGTACTACTAGGATCTTTAAAAGACAGCTCTTTTGTTCTAAACGTAACGGGAGTTCTAACGTACCGATACTAGTGCATGTGGTATCATTAGCGACTACACATTGCGTGATCACCTTATCTAGGGGTAGGTTACAATTTTTTAAAATATTCCAGCCGCGCTGGCCTAATATAGTTCGAGTCGCACCTGAATCTAGAAGTCCTCGTACGGTGTGACCAAGAATATTTATATCCACATGTGGTCTGTTATCATGAGGGGTTGAACGAAGTATGTAATTAATTTTTGGCTTCAAATAGAATTCACGCACCGTTTGTAACCAATTTTGCCAATCTTTACGTTGAACCGATTGTGAGGGTCGCGAGAGTTTACCCAGGCTTCATCAGTTTTTTGACTCTTTATATCGGCAATTATTGCAAGTGTTCGTAGTACAATTGGGTTGACCACATTTGTAACAGAACTTTTGACGTGGCGTACGACAATCTCTAAATACATGTCCGGTACTTCTACAATTCCAACACACTCGTTCACGTTTGGGTAACGGACTTTCTATACGCTGAATACGGGGTTTAGGGCTTGGACAAGCGAGATCCGGTTCCAAGAGGTGACGACGATTCACTGAAGGTGATTGGAAATTATCCGCCAGGTACTTGTTATTCTCTAATCGACGACATACTTCACGAAGTTCGTCTACTGTTCTGATATTGGCTAATCCAGTATGCAGGATGAAATAAGGAGCAATATTACGGCGTAGAACGTTGAGTTTCTCTTCTTCGGACGGGGGCGTTGGCAATCGAGAGAAAAGATTGATCATACATGCAAAGAAATTCCCGGCACGTTCGAATTGACCTTGTTTACGCGATCTAATTTCAGCCCAGAGTTCAAAGTCATAGCCAAAAGGTTCAAATTCAGTTTTCAATAGTGTCGTTAATTCAAGCCACGAGTTGACATTCGGTCGAATAGAGCGGTACCAGATCAAAGCTGGTCCTGTTAACAGTTCAACTGCTGAATTAAAAAGTTCCGAAGTGGAGGCGTTCCGTGAGATTCCAAGTTCTTCGATGCGTTCTAAAAATGCATTTACACTAAGGCCGGTATTATCTCCGCTGAATGTGATATTCCACTTACTTATAGGGATGTGTCTATTAAAGGATGGTTGTGTAACAATTTGTGCCGTAGGGGCAGTAGTACGGGGGGATGGTTCGACGAAGTCTGTGTCAACTTTCTGTAGTACTGACGCTTCCAACGTGTGTATGCGTTTACGTAGTAGATCGACGGACTCTGATACCTCTTGTGATTCCGCTTTTATTCTCGCGATCCGACCTAATACATGACTGACTTTTGACGCAAATGTTTCATATTCGTGTACGTGTGTGAGTTCCTTTATTGATTCAGCTAACCTCTCAATTTCTATAAATTTACCGGTGCACGCTTTGAGTTCAGCATTAACATCAATCTCGCCGCCAAGTGATTTGAGTTCTCCGAGTTTTTCCGTTTTTAAATCCTGACTTAACGCTTTTCGCATTGCCGCGATCGAGATCGAAGTTACATCCGCATAACCACGTACCTGTAGTTCATACTCTAGTTCCTCGCGTGTTAATCGAAGAGGATCCATACCGTAAGTTGGTGAAGTAACAGAACGTTCTACAGATGAGTACTGATACCCCAAAAGTAATACGAATAATTCCTGTAGTAAGTAAATACGCGATCCCGTGATACGCACACAGTATTCAGCTTCGCGTTCACACAAAATAACATACAATTATAAACTTAATCTAGCATTCAAAAAAAATATAAACAATCTTATGATCTATAATTGACATTGATTTCTGTTTCGTGCGGTTACCCTATCTTTCACAAGAAAACATACAGCCAACGTACCAAAGGCGGGCTATATATTCGGAGTATCCAAAATAGTAATATACTCGGGTCCCAATTTATGACGCACCCACGTTCTGGGTACCAATTTATGACGCGCCCCACGTTGGGTGAACAATTTTGACGGGCCCCATCGAGCAAGGCGTCCTATAGGGTCTTTAAGTGTGTTGAGCCACAAAAGAAAATGGTGGGATGTTTGCCCATAAGTCCTGCCGGTAATTGTTGTAACGGCTTCTGCGTCTGACACACCAGGCAGCGACGAACGTAATTCACAATATCCGCTTTCATTTTTGGCCAATAGTACAGAGCGTGAATACGATGATAGATTTTAAAAATACCAAGATGTCCGGCGGTCGGTTTGTCATGACATTCTCCGAGAACTTGTTTACGGCATTATTTAGGAACCACTAATTTCCATTCATAACCGTTTCCGTGCTTAATTAATTTATAAAGCTCGTCGTCTACTACGTGCCAATTGGAAAACGAGTCGGGATTTTCTTTAACTTTATCTCTAATCTCTCGGTACCATGGATCTCGTACAAATTGTCCTATGTGTATTATGTTTAAATGAGCGTTAACAGATCTCGATAGCAGATCGGGAACCACGTGATCTTTACCTTTTCTATGTATGATATCAAAGTCGTATTGTTGGAGTCGGAGGGCCCATTCAAATTCACCCGCAGGCCGAGGAATACCGCTGAGTCAACGTATGGCGTAATACAGATGAGTACCTGTTCGTTTTAGTTGGTTTAGTCCGTGAGTTACTCACTGTGTTCGCGCATAGCGCAGTGCAGTTAGTGCGCCGTTTTACTTACCGGCCAGTGTCGCCGTAATTTGGTGCGTTCCGACATTATTCAGCACGTTACCATACGTTACTACTCGTGCCCCTCTTGACAACTTGCCAACTGTACGCCTATGGCACAGTTCGGACACGAGTCCGCCGTTGTGTTCTTTGCTTTGTAATATTGTAATATTTGCTCCATATGTAAAAGATTGTAACTTCAATTTGTATTGTATAACTTAGAATCATTTAACATTAATTTAACTTGTAAATTTAACTTCATTTCAGTAACACAACAGAATTTAACCATCGTTGATTGTTCAAATCACGATCTTCAATTTAACTGATTCTTTGTTGATACCAACGAGGGCACCTGCCGTGTTGGCACCCCCTCGCTTACGTATTTTGTTATTGTTCATTAGTTGTATAAGAATCATCTCGACACGCCCCCTCATATAGAATTAAGTTCGCACAATTGTATCAATCTCGTTAACCTATGTTAATTACACCGTCATTCTGATTTAATATTTTGTTCTAATTCTTTATTTGCAAAGTAGATTCATCCCTCCTACGTCGGTTACTCTGCGTACACCCAAACTGCACTACTGTTTAACTTCCTTTTCGTATTTTTGCATGAGCGGGTGTACGTAATTCAGATAAAATACGTGGCGCCCTATCCCCCCCGAATAGTATCCGGTTGTCTCCGAACCACCCCTCTCTCCGTGACTGGTACCTAGCCGGCAACAACCCCTATGACGAACCCTGACCAACCTAGTCCAACTTTTGTCACGTCATAATATATAACATCCTTTTGTTAATTTCATTATTTATTATTATTCTATTATTGTTATTACATACATATATTTCTTTTGTTGCACTTAAATTATTATCATATTGCTTTACATATTTCTTTTTTTCAAACTTAATAAATCAATTTAATTTCAATTATTTGAATACTTTTGTTCTTTTCGTCCTTATCTCGTACCACGCGCCGTGTCACGTTGTTGCTTCTTTTGTTACCGATAAATTCATTTTGTGTCACGTTAATTGTCCGGACCACCATCGCAATTTGGTGCGGTGTAGGTACACCATTTGAATTGCGTGGCGCCCTTTTACCAAGAACCACCCCGTCTCCACTGAGAGGCCGGCAACCTCACCCCTTGACGAGGACAATTGTTCGTATCCCTTCTGGGCACGTAACACAAGTTAACTGCAAATTTACAAAATATGTGAAGAAATACAACAAATAAATATTAATCAACACTTAAATGTGACAACAGAACGCATTAAACAAATACAAAGGAATACGGAAGATAATGAACTTACAAATTTTAATAAAAATCATACATAAAGGATGGCCAGAGAAGAAAGAGTACCAGTAGAAATAAGGTTTATTTGCATTACACGGATGAACTAAGTCTAAACAATGGCATGATAGTTAAAGGACAAAACATCATAATTCCGAAAGCCATGAGAAAAGAAGCACTAAATAGAATACACTCGAGTCATCTGGGTATTGAAGCGCGTTTAAGAAAAGCTAGAGACATAATATTTTAGCCTGACATCTCAATCAAAATAAAAAATAAAATAAGCAAATGCGCTTATTGCAAAGAGACTAAAAACAAATAAACTAACCAATCGATGGTGACACATCCAATACCAACGAGACCTTAGCAAAGAGAAGCAATAGACCTATTCGAATGCAAAGGACAACAATGGATAGTTATGACCAACTACTATTCAGACTACTGGGAAACAGAGAAGCTAAACAGTACAACTACAGAAAATGTTAATTAAGTTCTGTAAAAGAAACTTCAGCAGATACGGAATGCCAGATGTTGTCGTCACACACAATGGACCGCAGTTCAGAAGTGAACAGTTCAACAAAAGATTGGGAATTCGAACACACATCATCACTATACCATCACAGAAGCAACGGTAAAATAGAAGCAACAGTAAAAATAGTAAAGAAAATTATAAAAAGAATAGAACCGGAAAAATCGGATAGATATAAAGCTATTCTGGATTGGAGAAACAGGCCTACACAAAGAATGGGAAGCAGCCCGTTTCAAATAATGATGTCAAGAAGAACATGGCGGAGTATGGCGTTAGTGGTACGTTATTGAGAGCACTAATGGCTTTATATGAAAATAATCAAGCAGCAGTTCGTGTGGATGGTAGTAGATGGAGTAGATGGTTAAGTATTGAAGTAGGGGTTAAACAGGGTTGTGTGATGTCTCCTTGGCTCTTTAATTTATATATGGATGTGTTATTGCGACGAGCGTTAGAGTGTAAAAATTATGGTGTGAAGATAAGTGATTTCGTTGTGCCTTCATTAGCATATGTTGACGATGTGGTTATTATGGGTGAATCTGAGGAACAATTGACGAGAATGATTGAGAGTGTCAGTAATAAGGGAAAATGTTTGAATTTGATCATGAATGCTTCAAAATGTAAGATTTTATTTTTGAGAAGGATGAAGTTATGGAATGCAAGATTCGCATAGATGGTGAGCAAATGGAACAAGTTAATGAATTTATGTATCTGGGATGCATGTTTTCGAAAGATGGACAGATGAATGCTGTAATTGAAAGAAGAGTAGTTGCAGGTCGAAAAGTTTTGGGCGCTTTGGGAACGTTTGCTAGAAATGTGAATGTATCAAGCGAAGCTAGGTTATGTCTTTATAATGGTGTACTTGTGCCATCGTTGATGTATGGATGTGAATGTTGGGTATGGGATAACCAGAATAAAAAAAGGGTAACTGCGGTTGAAATGAGATTCTTGAGAGGTGTGTGCGGAGTGACTAGAAGAGACCGTATTAGGAATAAAGTAGTGTATGATGAATGTAAAATTAGTGAAAATGTTGTGAAAAGAGTGGCTTCAAGTCAGCTGCGTTGGTTTGGACATGTGGAAAGAATGTCAAATGATAGATTGACTAAGAGGATTTATTTGGGTGAAATTGAAGGAACAAGAAATGCGAGGAAGACCGAGGAATAAATGGATGAATATGATAGAAAATGTTTTGAGTGAACGTAAAATTATAAGCAGAAATAATAGGAGAGCATGTATGATAGGTGTATGGATATTAACGAGACGAGACAGTTATGTCTGGACAGGAGTATTTGGCGAGCAATTGTTAGAAAATGAGGAATGAAAGGTAGTTTTCAATATAATATATAATATTTAATTTTTTTGAGTGATTGTAGGGAATAAAGGGCCTGCTACCCCAGTATTGGGAAAGGCGTGATGTTATGTATGTATGTATGTAAGAAGAACAAAGACATTGCTACCCACTACACATGCACTATTACAACCTAACAAACTGTCACGTGCCCGGACGGATCACGAACAGTTGTCCTCGCCGGAGGGTGAGGTCGCCGGCTTCTCAGTGGAGAAGGGTGGTTCAAAATTAGTAGGCGCCACGCAATTAAATAGTAGCCTGCACCACGCCAAATTGCGATGGTAGGCTGGACAACAGGAGGGACGATTCGGCAGCTTGAGATCCAACGAGAGTGAAAAGTTAAGGCTCGGAAATATACAGCAGTGGTAAAGTTAATTCAGACTAGATTTATTAAATAGTAATGGTAAGAAATGCAGTAATTTAACAAAATGAGAAATAAACACGTAATAGTAGTAATAATAAAATGAAAGAGAAGTACTAGAAAGTAACAATAGCAACCAAACAAAATGATGGATCTGATAAGTAATACAGTCGATTCCGCTTAATCGGGACATCGGTGTATCGGGACAGCCGCTTATTAGGGACAAATCTTAAAGAACGAAAACAAAACCGAGGAAATAACACAAATTTACTTCGCTTTTTCGGGACAATATTCCGTTTAATCGGGACAGTAATCGTGTGTAAATTCCCGTGAACTTGGGGCTTCACACGTGAATATTTAGAGTGACATGGGCAAATTGATTAAATTGAAGTCGCCAATGTATAGTATTACGTTATTCGCACGGTATAAGCTTATGGTGGAGTTAACGTAAATTCAGTCACAAAAGTGTAAATTGAATTAAACTAAGTAAACTAAAGATGAAAAAAAGGATTTGACGCTTAAAAATAAAACTGCTATCCTAAATGAAATTAAAAGTCAGCCAAGTAACACTAGCTTTCGTCAGTTTGCTGAGATAGTGTCAAAATCTACAATGACAACAAAATGACGGGATTCCTATGTCAGCAATAAATATCTGTGCTGATTTTGTACTGCAATCTCGTTAAAACAAAATGCAAACCACTTTGCACAAATTCTTCCAGAATATATAATTTAATTTAATTTAAGTTTGTAAAACATAATTTTTCTTTAAGAATTTATTATACATACATATACAAACGTACAAATGTACATACATATTTATTGTTTCAGAATTTATATTTTATATTATGTAGTACGTATATAATTTTTGAATATGGATGCCATATGTAAAAAAAAACAATAATCCTGTAATTTTTGTGGAACTTCGGATAATTGGGCCAGCCGCTTAATCGGGACAAAATGCACTAGTCCCGATGTGTCCCGATTAAGCGGAATCGACTGTACTAAAGTAAACAAAATTGTAAATAACAAACAATACGCGTGGATGCTCGGAAATTGTCGACAGGCACCGATGTGCGTAGCGCATGCGCTCAGCCACGTCGTTCTACATTGCACACAAAATACGGGGCCCTAAACTGATCAGTTTTGGTTTACAAAGAGAAAGGCGGTGGACTGGATGCGGCACAGCACAGGCGCAAAGACTTAAAATCAGATAAAATAACACAAAATGACTCGTGGCTCATCCACACGTACTTATTACTAATTACCAAAATAAACCGAACTTAAGACTAACAAGATAACAATAAATGGAACAATAAATGCGTTTCTTACAATAACAAAAAAATAGTGGATATAATTCTGATAAAACTAAATGAAAACAAGTTTTTTTTTTTTAAATTGAATGTGCGACTACATGGACCTATGCTTCGCACAGATACATATATACATGTACTTGCACATCCATCGTATGCGAAATAAATATTACATTAAAAGTAATCGTGACAAAAATTAGTATGTCGTGATTTTACGACGAATACGTCGTCAGTCGGGATGAGGGTAAACAATTCTAATGCGAATGACAATTTCAAAGACAAATGTTTGCACTTAGCTCTCCCTCAAGACGTTGGATCTGCCTGGATGGAAAGACGTAGGAATTGTCCCCATGCTGTGGCTGACGGCGTGTCCACGACCTCGAAATACTCGGAGGTTAGCGGACGCAAAATTAATCCCCTTTAAGGGTAGTACACCAAAAACTTGTGCTCAGAAGAAATGCACCTCTTAAACCCAGGCTGTATCCCGGCCAACGCCCTTTTTTTCTCTTTCTCTTGACTTAAGTCAGGAACCCGAGAGAGAGATTTAAAAAGAAAGAGCAAAGATAGAACCTAATTAAATCGGCGCCCATAGTTTAGCCCATCGACAAGGTTACAAGAAGGAACACTTACACAGGAGAAGATACTTTACTAATCTGTACTAAAATAAATTATATCAATGTAAACAGTAAATTGATAACTATATTATTTTATTCTTTTACGTTACAACCTTTCCAACTAATTAACCAAATCTAGATACTTTAAAAAAGGTTTATTTAAAAATTAGGAATTGATTCGAAATATTAAATATATAAATAACTAACAAGCAGAGTTATTAATACTGGAGATATATCATATTTTCTTAGTTTGTGTAACAAAATTTGATAATTCACGCGATCAAATGCCTTTTCAACGTCTATGTAAATAACATCAACTTGTGAGTGATGCACCATTGCTTCAGTTACATATTGTGTAAAATTACATAGATTGCTGGTCGTAGATCTTTTTTTCAGCAAACCATGCTGATTAATTGTTATCGAACATTTTTCATTATTATAAATTCTATCGTATAAAATTGATTCAAATACTTAAGATATCGAGCATAGAATAGCAATTGGTCTGTAACTGACAATTTCACTTTTGATTTAAAAACTGGAGTTATTTTAGTACGTTTCACGTAGAAGGGAAAATACCTATTTTCAAACTTGTATTGAAGATTTTGCACAAAGGATGAACTAATAAATCCTTACACCCCTTTAGAATATGTGACGGTATATTATCAGATCCCAATGGCACATTTAGGTTTCAGCTTTGTACGTTTGATGGATATTATGAATGGCTGACAATATTTTTTTTATTTTAGAAAACCATGTCTGAGAAGAGAAGAAAAATTGAAAATGAAAATCGAACGTACCAGACCCGATGGGAATCAGACTATTTGATTATAAGCAATAAAAATAAGATTCAATGCCTAATTTGTATGCAAGTTTGGTCTGTATGTAAGGAGTATAATGTGAAAAGGCACTACACATCACTTCATAGCAAAACATTTGACGTGTATATTGGAGAATCCAGAATATAAAAAGAAATTTATGCACCAAACCTCATTTTTTACGAAACACCACACAAACATCTAGCCTTGCCGCTTCGTACTCAGTAGCATTGGAGTTAGCGAAAGCCAAGAAACCATATAGTGATGGCATGATAATAAAGAAATGTGCAATTGAAATGGCTAAACAATTTAATGAGCCGAAGATAGCGGAAAAAATCAGCACCGTGGCTTTATCTCATCGAACTGTAGCAAAGTGACTAGATCATATGGACCAACATGTTTCCAAAAAGGTATTGCATTTAATGGAAAAATATAAATACTTTTCCTTGTGTTTGGATGAGAGCACTGATTAGAATCTCTGCATAGGACAACAAAAGATATCGATATTTTTGAAGTTGTTCATAATTCCGTTGTGAAATATGGAGGATTCGACAAGTGCTTCTGCACTGTAACAAAGGGGGCCAAAGCTATGACGGGAAGTGAAATTGGATTTTGTGGATTATTAAAGCAAAATAATATTAACTACCCAACACTTCATTGCATAATACACCAGGAAGCACTCTGAGGAAAAAATTTACGTCATGCCAATACTATGAAAGTAACTATAAAAATTACCAACATTATAAGAGTAGGTAATAGTCAATTACCTACTAATAGATCTCATACATCGCAAAATTCGTGATTTCTGGAATGAAATGGATACTGCATATGGCGGCTTAATTCTCCATTCCGATATTCGCTGGTTGAGTGCCGGAAAATGTTTAGAACGTTTTTCTGCCATTCGGAAAGAAATACCAATATTTCTTAAAAATGAAGTGAAGTCTGAAGCAAAACAACTTGAACATCAAATGCAGGATCCCATATTTTTATCAGACCTTGCATGACATGACTAGCCACTTGAACGAGTTCAACCTAAAACTGCAGGGCAAAGGTCAAAATATTGCAAACCTATATTGTTACTGCAAAGGTTTTAAAAGTAAGTTTCAGCTATTCAAATCAACATTTATAACGACTTTACTTTTTTCGTTAATTGCAAGGAACATTTCGAAGAAATGAAGAATTTTGAGGGAACAACGTTTTCAATTGATGTAAAATATATTGAAGATATAATCAACGAATTTTAAAAACGATTGATCGATTTTGAATATTTTGAACAAGAAATTTTGTGTTTTAGTCAACCTTTAACTATTAATATTAAAAAATGTGAGATCCGATTTACAGTTAGAATTGTGCGATTTGCAAGCGGATCGCTTGTTTAGTAACAAATGGAACACAGGAAGTTACCCTAAATTGCGAGACTTTGGTCTTAAAATGGGGTCAATGCTTGGAAGTACTTATCTTTGTGAATGTATTTTTTCAACTATGAAATTTATAAAATCTATGATATTTATAAAATTTATAAACATAGAAATAACACCAGAAACAAAAATAATATCTTTCGACATAACTAATCTTTACACAAACATCCCAATAAACGAAACTATAGACATAATTAGTAAAAGGCTAAAAGAAAAAGACATTGACAAAACATAATATATAAAACAATTAACTGAAATATTAAACACAACACAAAATTACTTCCAATTCAACAACCAATATTATAAACAAAATAACGGTCTCGCAATAGCAGCCCGTTATACGGAATACTCTGTGAAATATTCCTACAAAATCTTGAAGAAGACATCATGAACAAGATAAAAGAAAAATACAAAATCAAACAATGGGTAAGATATGTAGATGACATTCTAACGTTTTACGTTACTTAACGCAACTGTAGCCACAATTTTGTGCATATCTGAACGCTCCCGGCGACAAGTTCTGAACGCTCCAAGCGACAGGTGACCGAAGGTCAAGCGACAGGTGACGAGAGGTCAGACGAGAGTTGACGATTTGTAGGGATTCGGGTTCTGACTTTAGTAGTGATCGAACGTGTATTTTTTCTTTGTAGCAAGGTAATGTAACCGTCCGTTTTCTTTGATAATGCACTTTGGCAAATTTCAAATTCAAGTTAACGTAGGTGATCATTGTTTGTTTCATTTCTCATGTGTAAAATTCCGTAATTGCAGGCTGGTTTAGCTTTGGTTTTTTGTTTTGGAAAAACTCAGTGAAGTCGGTTGCTTTGTTAGACACGTGTTCGCGGAGAACCGGCGCCATTTTGGTTTAGAGTTTGAATTTTCCGATGTATTGTTGTAGCTGCTGAACGTTTTCTTTTGCAGAATTATTGTTTATACTGAGATTTAAAACAAACACGCGCTTTTGTTCTATTCATGTCTCCGATCACTGCTAATGCTCATCCCGAACCTCGCCGTCCGCGTTGCATAAATTTCTTGTAAGAATTGTTTTTTTTTTAATTTGCTACAATTATTAAATCCTTTTTTTTGTAAAGTAATAACCATTAGAGTCAAAATTTAAATATTTGTTTTGTAAGTAGCCATAAAGGCCTGGAGTGCCTAGAAAGCTACTGTCCGTTTTTGTTTGTGACCTTCACGATCCTTTGTACCGGCACCGCTGACTCAGAGTAGTGTGCTGTTTGATCGTGTTGCTTCACGTGTGGCTTTGTGCCCGCACGTATGTTTTTTTTGCTCCTTTCTTTTGGCCCTTTTAGTTTTCAGACGATCGGCAGTTGGTTCGTCAGACCGTCATTTGTTTTCAATAAGCTAATAGTAAAATTAGCCTTAAGAACCTAATATTAAGCTTGGATTATTGTTAAATACCCTTACATTGTTTTTATATATATATACGCTTTGTGCGTCATAATTCTCTCTGCCATCAGCACATAAATACTTTCTTTCCTTTTCTCTTTGAGTAGAGAGATCTGCTAATTCAATAAACTAATCTTGGTTTTGTATTTATTTTGAGTTGTACGAGTCAACCTTGGGCAGTGGAAGGTGCGAGTACTTTGTAACAGGCTAGACCTGCTTAGGGAAAGTAGGCACTGGCAGACAACTCCGGCCGCAGTCCGCAGAGCTTCCACCCCACACTACAGCATCAAAGGGAAGAAGAGGAGACAGGAGAGACCGACCCCTGGAGAAAGAACCCACGACTGCTCTATCCCCTTCACATCTAGCTAGCCGAGCCAAGTGTAACGGGTAGTAAACGTTATAACATATTGTGTATCACCGATTGCAAAAACACCACTGATATACTAAATCACATAAATAATATACACACAAATATAAAATTCACAATAGAAGAAGAAATTAACAACAAAATAAATTACCTCGACATAACAATAACTAAAAGTACCACAAGCCTAAAATATAACATATACAGTAAACCAACACAAACTGACAACATCATACACGCAAAATCAGAACACCCTAAACAACATAAATTAGAAGCCTAATACACCGACTAGAAACCATACCAATGAATAAAGTCGATTATAACAAAGAACTAAACATTATCAAACAAATAGCTACCAACAATGGATATAACATTAATACTGTAAATACGAGATATTAAAAGGACCCACAAAAATAAAGACAATAAGAATATTCAAGAAACTAAACAATGGGCCACATTTACCTTCATAGGAAAACAAACTTACGGAATAACTAAATTTTTTAAGAAACACAACATAAACATAGCTTACAAAACTACAGACAACCTCAAAAGTCAATTAATAACAACATAGAAAATATAGATAAATACAACCACAGCGGAATATACAAATTAAAATGCAACACTTGTAATCTAAACTACATAGGCCAAACCGGTAGAAATTTAAAGACAGGTGTAAGAACACATAAACTCCTTTAAAAAACTTAAAATCGAATCCACCTACGCAGCCCACCTACTTGATAATAAAAACGCAGCAGGCGACATAAAAGACACAATGAAAATAATCAAAAAACGCCCCAAAGGTAGGAAACTAAACATCATCGATAACCTAGAGATATAAGAAAAAACTTAAAAAACCCATAATAAACATACAAATAAACAGCGAATCTAAAGCCATAGTCACACCACTCAAAATATTACACAAAAAACACGCATCATTGAACAGTCACTCAGCAATGAACACGGCAGGTATATAAACCCTAACGTGACACCATACTTTATCACTTGATAATGCACGAGAGTTTGAAACGCGTCGTGATCTTAACAAAAATTGACGAGTTCATAAACGGACGTATTACTTCATTTTAATAATATTGACGATGAACTTCGAAACTGAAAATATAATATTAAAGTCCTATGTGTCGGTGTCGCGGTCACCAACCGGTATATATATATATATTGTGACGCGCCGGTCATGAGATGTTTGTTTTTCGTTTGAAAACCCTCTTTCTTGGAAATTCTACATCTGGTTTCAATAACCATACGTGTCGTCAATAAGTGGAAGCTAATAAATCTGTCATAAGAAGGGCGAGCAAATGCGATATCTGGAAAGTTGAAGACCTGAGACACTTGACACTAAACACATGTGTATACCAAAAAGGTGCCAAGAAACGACGTTAACAACAAATACGTTAAACAAAGACCAGTTTAGTTAATCAGTAAGAATCTATTATTATTTTTATAAACGAAGTAATTACTACCGTTAGAAACTAATTGAAACTACGAGTTCGATAAGTCGCGTCCCGACCACATTTAGTATGAGTTATAAACTTAACAGAGCAATGATAATACTGCGTTTGTGGTGGTGCTGACATTTGAAAAGGGGTGTGCTCTTTACTGCGGTTATCCCTTACGCGATAATCAACAGAGTTCTTTTATGTATAATTATAGTGTGACAAACCTCGTGTCTGGAGCCAAATCAACGGAAACTGCGAGTAACTGTCTACAGGAATAGTGCCCTATGTTAACCATACAACAAGAGGATAGACAATTAGGCGAATTGTTGTTTAACATTGTAATATTCTAATTGTCAATATTCCACATTAATTTCACTAGCGTAGCACGGTCAGTAGCAGGTAGTCGAAGGGTCGAGAGGGAGAGAGAGCGAGAGATCGGGGTTAGACGAAGAGGGCAATAGTAATACACTAGCCTTCGCTAGGCGAGAGGCATCGGAGTGTGAGTAAGTCATACGCTAAGACAATTGGCTCATATGTGAGGGTGAGTCGATAGGAAACCAATTGGACCAGGGTAAGCTTTTGCATATATCGTTTATTTCTTTCCATCTAATGATATTCCACTATGCATCCTGTATCCCCCACCCAAACCTGTTTTCGTTGTTAGCGCCAGAGGGCGGTACTTAGGGGTTTAAATACGACAGCATCATCGACGATCTGGATCTTGGTTCTTCGGGGCTAAGACCTTCCTAACCTATCAGTTCTGCGCTGCAAATCTAGTGGCCGCTGCTGATATCCAAATCTACCTCAGTTCTACGCTGCAAATCTAGTGGCCACTGCTGATATCCAAAGCTACCTCAGTTCTGCGCTGCAAATCTAGTGGCCGCTGCTGATATCCAAAGCTACCTCAGTACCAAGACTTACCTTCCTGAAGACGATTTCCATTTGTGTAATCAACCAATCGTCAACTAATAAACGTTCTCTCCAAACAAGCAGGCCACGTTCGTTCCGCCAGGGGGAGCCCAGGTTCATCGCCCCATTCGCAGCCACAAGAGAAGGGTTGCAAACTACAGGGTGCATTCCAACCCGCGTTCACTAACCAGGTCCGTCATCTGTAAGGTAGATGCCGTATGTGCAATTTTATTAGGAGTTTAACATTGACATGTTTCATGATCTCTCTATCACGCTTAATTTACACTATCACAATTAAATTGTGCTCGCTGTCCTACATCGTGGGAGTGCGGGTTGACTGGCAATATGTCGCAAGACCATAGGGGCAGTCGAGTGCTACCCTACACATAAAACGAAGCACTGGTTCACATCGTAGGAGCGCGGGTTGGCAGGCGAAAGTCACAATACCGTAGAACCAGCTGAATTCGATAAAACACATACAATAAATAACACAAGCGTAGAGCATTATGATTCATGTGGATGGACAACATCCTCACGAGTTTTGTTCAAGAGCTGTGTGCTCTAAGCAGTTGGGTGTTCTCGATTGCGACCCACACCTGTGTGTGGTGTCTGATTTCGTGGAGTGTTGAGTTACTATAAATATCTTTGTTTGATGCCCAAATAACGTTAATGAGCAATAAAAACTCTTACTGCGGAGATTCTGTCTTTTATTGAGTTGTGATCTTCCTTCTGTGTGACTCCATATCAACGAACTGTAATTACCGCTAACACAACGTAGAGTTTTCTAAAGGGTCCTTTTTGCGTTTAGTATGCAGATTTCGCGTTTTCAAGTACATGTCAGTAGTAGAAGGTAGGGGACTTTCGGGCACTGCGCCACTTTCTCTTTTGGCGCCGGCGCCTAATGAGGTAATTAAAAAGTATAGTTTTCTAATTAGTGGTAATTAGAAAGTACCGCTTTCTAATTAATATTAAGGGTTGTATACGGGTTAGATAATTAGAAATTTTTTTTTGTACACAAGGTTAAATTCATTATATATATATATATATATATATATATATATATATATATATATATATATATATATATTATGACGTGACAAAAGTTGGACTAGGTTGGTCAGGGTTCGTCATAAAGGTTGTTGCCGGCTAGGTACCAGTCACGGAGAGAGGGGTGGTTCGGAGACAACCGGATACTATTCTGGGGGGATAGGGCGCCACGTATTTTATCTGAATTACGTACACCCGCTCATGCAAAAATACGAAAAGTAAGTTAAACAGTAGTTCAGTTTGGGTGTACGCAGAGTAACCGACGTAGGAGGGATGAATTTACTTAGCAAATAAAGAATTAGAACAAAACATTAACTCAGAATGACGGTGTAATTAACATGAATTAAAGAGATTGATACAATTGTGAAAACTTAATTCTATATGAGGGGGCGTGTCGAGATGATTCTTATACAACTAATGAACAATAACAAAATACGTAAGCGAGGGGGTGCCAACACGGCAGGTGCCCTCGTTCGTATTAACAAAGAATCAGTTAAATTGAAGATCGTGATTTGAACAATCAACGATGGTTAAATTCAGTTGTGTTACAGAAATGAAGTTAAATTTACAGGTTAAATTATTGTTAAATGATTCTAAGTTATACAATACAAATTGAAGTTACAAATCTTTCACATATGAAGCAAATATTACAATAAAATACAAAGCAAAGAAACACAACGGCGGATTCGTGTCCGAACCGTGCCATAGGCGTACAGTTGGTAAGTTGTCAAGAGGGGCACGAGTAGTAACGTATGGTAACGTGCTGAATAATGTCGGAACGCACCAAATTACGGCGACACTGGCCGGTAAGTAAAACGGCGCACTAACTGCACTGCGCTATGCGCGAACACAGTGAGTAACTCACAAACTAAACCAACTAAAACGAACAGGTACTCATCTGTATTACGCCATACGTTGACTCAGCGGTATTCCTCGGCCTGCGGGTGGATTTGAGTGGACACGATCGACGACGGTCATGGGTCGCGTCGGAGATGGCAAACGTGGATGCGGGTGGACAGTAGACCAAAACTCCCCTAGCGGGATGACGTCCGTAACGCACGTGGTCTTTCACACGATAGCGTTAAACGGCACGACGCTTCCGTAACGCACGTGGTCTTTCACACGATAGCGCTAAACGGTACGACACTACACCTTGTGAGCGCGACAAAACTCCTCGAAAACGAGATACGTAACTTTCCGTGGATCACTAACCCTTAAGCCTTCACGGCCACCACTACTACACCACGCGAAAGAACAGAAACGACACTCTAACAAAGCGACTGACTCACCACGTATTCACATCCGCGATTCCGCGACTCTCACACCATTCCAAACAAAACCCGACCTTCTCTTGCCACTGCTGGGACACGAATCTCTGAAAACTCTTGTTTTCTTCAACTAATTAACCCGATCTTACTAGAATAAACGTATTTTGCGGAACTAAACTGGAAATTAACATGCGCTTGTTAAGCCGGTGGTCGCTACAAGTTCGGCGCTCGCATAAATAAGCAAAATATACGTCATAATATATATACATATATATATATATATATATATATATATATATATATATATATATATATATATATACATATATATATTGACAGAGTGTAAGCATAAGTCAGCTTGTAACTCACATCGTCTCCGGCAACACCAGTAAGCAGCTTTAATTCGAGTAAGTATTATTATCCTGTACTTGTATTTAAATATTCGACTTGTATTAATTCAGAGTGTTTTTGTGCAGAAAATGGATTTTGAAGTAATGAACTCCATCGGTGGGCTGACATATGGAATGGAATTATTACAAAAGTATATTCCATATTTAGGTTAAATCTTAAGGGTAGTATGTGTTGAATTTATTTAATGTTATATAGGACATTCATTTGTGTGTGTTTTTTTTAATGGAATTGAGTTATTGCCTAGGAAACATTGAAAATTATTTTTAATCTGAATTTACCTTACCGGTGGGGCTCTAATATACGAATGAATATCGGCTACCTGTGTACGAGCATTAAGGGTTAATTACTTTTACAGCGTTTCACATTAATAGTTCTAAGAAAAAAACCCCACGCTAGGGACTCATAGGATGTATATACTCATTTACAGCCATTTTCATTTCAGTATGCATTGTTTTCAATAGTTTTTCCGACATTTTTAATGTTTCTTTTACTGTATATATTGTTTGACATTTCAGATAACTGTTGACAGAAGTAGCGTTAATGATTTTATACTTTGATTTTATTTATTTAACATGTACAATGTTCAAGTAAAAATAAATAAATAAATCACTACTAGTCCTGGGAACTGTTATTTCGGCGCTGGTAGAAAAGAAGGACCGTGTACCGTACAGGAACATTCTAATGCCTTGTTTGAGGGGTAATTTCAAAACGGTCATGTTGGTTAATGTTGCACCCTTAGCGGAAAATTACCATATACTAATGCCAAGGTTAAAGGGTAATTCTAAGAAAGAAAGAAAGGGCGGATACAGCTGACAGATTAACCATCTACCATGGGAGCCTGTGAAGCCGTGAGCGCTTCTATACTTTGATTTTAGATTTTAGTTATTCAATATGTTTGTAAAGTTTCTTTTAATTGTTGATACAAACAGACTGACTGATTTTATACTTTGATTTTAAATTATTATATATAGAAAAACCCTTGTCTGTCAGTCACATATAAATAATATAGTAAAAAAGTGTAAATGGAAAAAGTTGTTCCGAATTAGAAACTGCATAATACACGGTATGTTTCTACATCGAGTGTAAATCAATAATAACTTTCAAACACTACACTTTATTTGAAAGATAATTGACATTAATAATAATAATAATAATAATAATAATTGATATTATGTAGATCTGAGTGGGCGCATTCTGACAGGCATAAATGTCCATGAACTTATTAAAAGTGGCCCTCGTCTAGCGGAAGAACAAATCCACGTACTGTGTAGTGTAGACTCCAGTATTATTTTACAATTTGTTTGTATTGAGAACAAAAAAAAAAGGATAAATAAGATTTAAAAACTGAAAAAACGAACGAACGTAAGTGTCGTATTCATTGTTACCATGTAAAATCGATGGTAATGTAATTTATTTTCAGAAGTGCAACCGAACGCGAAAAGAGTAGGAAAAAATGTATGCGAAAAATAATCGCGTGATAATAATTGTGACTACATAAAAACGATATTCGCGAAATATATTTTCAGATTTTACAGAAAAAGAAAAAAAGGATGGGGGAAATAGTTTATGATGGCAAGTATACTTTCATATTGTGTGTGTCTTTCCCATCTACGATACCAGTTACTGGTAGTTCATTTCAATCAGTTAATAATTGTGTATAATCTTGTATTACAGATTTCGAACAGACATATACGTACACAAATAGCAAGTAAGTGAATATTTTATCAATTATATTATCATGTACAGCCAACATTACTACAGCTGACGGTTTTACTAATAGCAAACATTCGAGATGGATTTTGTTGATAACTGTATTACTTCGTAATTCTCTAGATTGTTCCCTGAGACTGTCTGCGTTAAATTAAACACTAAATCCACCAATCTGCAATATAATTACCGGCCGTTTTGTTTAACCGTCCCGGTTACAATTGTTTATAGTTATTTGTACTTAATATTTTGCCGTCGTGCAAAGTTACACGGGTAAGTTTGAATAAATTATTGTTTTTTGTTATTGTTTCGAAAACTGTCCACTTTAGTTTTTATTTCATGTAATGTTTCATTTGCATGTTCGTAAATTATAAATTGTCATGTTACACGCTAAGAGATTCGTTTTTTTTTTAATTGGCGAGAACGCCCGAGCAGGCAGTGGAGTTTCATCTAGTGGCTACCTTCGTCCAGGAACAGGCGGAGGTAGCCACCGCTTCCGACAGGGCCAACATGAAGGTCTGGTGGAAGCGACACGGTCCCAGCGAAATACTGGCCCCGTCTGACGCCGGGTATGTATTGTATGCGTTTCAAATATACCTAAATAGCAGTGTGTGTGAATACCTGTCTAAATATCTTGTACCATATCCTTATATTGTGTTGTAACTTTTACAGAAATGCGCCGAAGTCAGGGCCTCCCCAGCAAAGCTGCTCCAGGGAGCTGTTCCCAGAACAGCCAGTAGCGGTAAGCAATATCTGATATGATTCCCTTATTTTATACTCCTATCATTTTTGACAATTAAATTTCATGACAACTCTGACAAATCCGTATTCTGTAACTGTGTAGCATCGCTGACAACTCAATTACACCAGCCAAAGGCTAGAACTACAAACGGTGAAGCAGGACAATCGGCGACTCAATAACGAACTCCAGAATCTGAGGCAGTAAAGCAGGATGTATGCAGCCTGAGCAGGGAAATCTGCTGCTAAAAATGAATTACAATCATTATAGGGAAACATTCGTGTGTTCTGCCGCGTACGTCTTCTGCCGGATAACACGGCGAGTACTACCAGTTGCGACCTAGCCGCGAACACCATTTCGCTGGGAGAGGGAAATTTCCGAGCTGACACCGACACCGGAGGATGCAACATCAGTTGCGACCTAGCCGCGAACACCAACTCGCTGGGAGAGGTAAATTTCCGAGCTGACATCGACACCGGAGGATGCAACATCAGTTGCGACCCAGCCGCGAACACCACAGAAAGGACGAACCATTTCAGCCACGGACAAAAAATCATCGCGCAGCCACGCCGTATGGAAGATTCTGCCCAGCACTACTGCTCACTCGAAAGCGAAACATCAATTACTATAACAGATTCAATTAGAATGGTTTAAAAAAAAAAGAATAATTAAAATATAAAAAATCGTAACCGCTTTCTGTGCAAACTTTAACATTTGATTTAAGAGTCAATTGTTATAAAAATTTATAATGAATTTAGTTCGTCAACCACAAGAGTCGTAGAACTAAAAGAATTGTTCGAATGGTTCGAAACAGAGAGTGGTCTGCAATGTTGCGTCATGTACAATAATAATAAACATTCGAGATAAAAATATATTTAAATATTACTGACATTAATAGTTGCATATTACTTCAGCCGGATTTAGACAACCTTGCTAATTACTGCATGAAAAATGATTTAACCTTGAATACTAAAAAATGCCATGTAATGAGATTTACTCGTAACCAATCCACAATACCTTTCAATTACAATATCGCTGGTGACACACTGAATCCATTGAATATTATCTCCGATCTTGGCGTTACTTTCGACACGAAATAAAATTTTAACAGTCACATAGATACCATAATTCACAAATCATTTAAAATGTTGGGTTTCATTTTTAGAATTACAAAACCCTTCACAAGTCGATCAACAATTTTATTACTATATAAATCTCTGGTTAGAAGCCAAGTAGAATTTGTTTCTCAGATCTGGAACCCATAATACACCAAAAATATAATTGTAATCGAAAGTATCCAAAAGAAATTTATTTACTTCCTAAACAAAAGATTCAAAATTCAAAATTTATTCTATAACGAAAGTCTTGTAAATCTCTCACTAACTTCTCTAGAGAACAGACGAAACATGGCGGATCAAATTTTACTCCACAAAATACTGATGCCCGGTTGCTAGGACGTGGATTAATTCTCGGATTCAATAATTCTCGGATTTTTTGGATCCGAGAATTAATCCACGATGCGTTGCTAGAACGAGGATTATTTGAATCTCGGATTAATCGCGCGACAATTGTAACGCGCTCTCTGATTGGTTGAAATAATTGACTAGTTACTTGAGTGTGTAAACCACAAGTTCCACAGCTGTCAAGTAATAGTGAGTAATAGTGAGTTTCGTAAAGTAATAAATTGTGTTTTAAGGTAATAAATAGCGTATTCAAAGTATTAAAATGTTATATATTGTATTCATGATTAATATTTCTGTTGTTTATAATATATATATTAATTAAATTTCATGCATTATTTCGTTAAAAATTAAGAAAATATGTTATAACCTTTAAAATCTGTAATGTTTTGTAACTTATTTTATGCAAATAATTATTATTATTATTATTATAAATTTCACATGTTTGTCTTGATAATTTTAGATCCTAATCAAACTCCCATCCTTTCCCAAAAATTTAAATAATTCGGCGAGAAATCGAAAATTGGTAAGTACTTTGTACAAATAATTATTATCTTTTGCTTATTTATTCTGGTATTTCTAGATAATAAAATGGAAGTAAAACATAAACATTTTTCGGAAAGGGAAAAGCATGAATTGCTCAATATTATAGAAGATTATAAGAATGTATAGAAAATAAAAAAACCGATGGGACTACAACAAAGGCGAAGAAAGATACATGGGATAGAATAACCGCAGAATATAACGCCTTGACACATTCTGCAAGAAATCCAACCCAGTTGCAAACGCTTTACAAAAATATGAAAGCAAAAACGAGACAGCAACTGCATAATGATAGAGTACATTTTTATTATTTCAGCTATTAAATTATGGTTTTATTTCGTTTTACCTATTTATCCATAATCAATAACCATTAATTGCTGTTTAGGTGGAATTGTACAAAACAGGTGGGGGTGTATATAAAACATCGATCACGCAAAACAGCGAGCAAATTGTAGGAATGCTGTCCCATCAATTTGAGCCCCTCGAAAATGAGTTCGACAGCTCAGCTGTTTATTTTACACCGACTATGCCAGGTACTAATATCAACTAATTATTCGATTATGTAGTTTTCATTAGCGAAAATAAAATATAGTTGGAATATCAAGTATATTCAAAAAGAGGTAATTATCATTCTTATATTTCCCATATAGATCCAATACCACCTACCGATCCTACAGCTGTTGTTGAGCCTTCATCTCCTCCTCCCACACAATCAAGAACTACCACTAGTCGTAAACGCAAGTTATCCGACAAGTTTACTGTAGAAAAACAGGAATTGATATTAGAAAATTTGAGACTAGATGCAATTATCAAAAGAAAAAAAATAGAGCTACTAGAACTAGAAATTAAAAAAAAGAAATTAGAATAAAAAAACTATTTCTTTAAGATATTTATTTTATTTTATTGTTTAATTAAATGCTTGCGCAATTATTGTGTTTCTCATTGCCGTATTTTGTTGAAAATCTCTGTTGACCGGCATATCAATCTCTTCGTTTATAGGTTCCTCTTCTGTGATTGCATCTGCTGTTTTTGCAATATTGTGTAGAACCGCTGTAGCCACAATAATTTTCAGTGTAGTACTTAATTTAGTACGCAAACCGTACATTAAAGCTGGAAATCGTCGTTTCCAGACTCCGAAGCACCTTTCAACAACATTCCTTGTACGAATATGTGCTCTGTTGTACCTAACTTCAGCCTGATTCTTTGGTGCACGGATTGGTGTTAAAAGATATCGCCGGCAAGGGTAAGCACTATCGCCAAGAAGCACACAATTCGGATATTCACCCGATTCAAATTGCGCGCGTAAACGGCTCGCATTAAAAATTGTGCTATCGTGCACGGAACCTTGCCATCTGGCGACAACGTCCCTTATCTTCAGTTCCGCGTCACACACTACTTGTACGTTGATAGAAAAATAACCTTTTCTATTTCTAAATAGTTCAGCATTATCACCTCCAACAGACTGAATTTTTACGTGTGTACAATCAATAGCTCCGCACACCAATGGAAAATTGCCCAATTTATGAAAGTGATATTTGACATGGTTCATTTCTGCTACTGTTGGCATGTGTATATATTGTGGTGCAAGTGATGCTATTGCTGTTGACACCTCGGCAATTGATCGGCACACAGTTGTTTTGTGTACATTTATGTGATCACCTATAACAGCTTGAAACGAAGCAGTTGCATAAAAGCGAAGTGCTATCATTAATTTAATTTCGTTGTTCAACGGTAGTCCACGGTTGTCAATACGGTTGTTCAGGTGAGGATGAATTAAGTTCAAAATTTCTATGAAGGTTGCTTTGCCAAATCGAAACCGACTTTTGAATTCTATTTCGTTGTAGTATTCCAGAGGATTGTTCCGGGAACGAATAATACGTTTGGGTACCACAGGTTCTTCAGAGGAATTTGAGGTTGATGAGTCAGTATCAGAGGTGTCATAATAGTTGGAGGAAGATGAAGATGAGGAATCCATGCTGCGAATATTAAATATCAAACGTGATAATATTACTTGCGACAAGTAATGTAAGAAAAATTAATGTTAAAACCTTGTTCGACATTGTGGTTATGTACTCAAGAAATGCAATGTAAATAAATAATATTTGTAATTAAATTGAAATTATATTGATCACAAATATGTATAAATACATAGTGTGATTAATCAATATATGAATGTGCATCGAAATTGTAAAAATACTTCATGAATTATGGCAAAGTGACATTCATTATTAACTAATTACTACTAGTATAATCCACTATAAAAATCAATTAAAAATATATTGACGTATTAATCAATTAATGATCTGAATTTAGTTCTTGTGTAGTAAGTATATTTGAATAAAAAAATTATTCATAAAAGTGAAGTGATAGTATTAAATTTACGGAACAGTGCAGTAGAATGACATTCATATTTGCTATTGAATAAACGTAATATTGATTATAAAAATTACTTAAAACTAAAATTGTACATATTACTATTTATTTTCAAATGATAACTCTCGTTATATCGTTCTTTTTTCAATAAAAATGCAATTTGCATATGTTCAGCAATATCGTTTGATTCCCGGTTCATTACGAAAAATTGACATTTGCTCATAATTATTGAAATATACCATATTTTATTTGAAAAAATACTTTAAAATGTACTTACTTTTATCTATTTTCGTTTAATGACTGTTAAACGATACACAAATTTGTATTTCTAAAAAAAAACGAGTTTATATTTGTGATGTGTAGCGCTCGAATCTCGGATTAATCCGCCGTCAATCTCGGATTGTTTGGAATCGAGGATTAATCCTCGATTCGCGGATTTTTCTGTCCAAGCAACGGATTAATCCGAGATTCAACGATTCTCGGATTAATCCACGTCTTAGAAACCGGGCATGAGTGGACAAATCGATTCCCAACAATTCCAGATCTAATGATGTAGATATTTTTCATTTAAATATAAGTAACTTTAAGAAACAAATTGTGAGCAAAATTGCGTTATAACTTTTGTACATACTTGTATTTTCTTCCCTAGTGTAAGTACATCTTGTAATAGTTGTCCTCAAATAGTGGAAACTTATTATTAGCTTATGCTGTCAGTTTCCCAAATACACAAATAAATAAATAGGACCAACTGGTACAGTTAGTTGTACTTGATATTTTGCCGTTATGCAAAGTTACACTTTTTTTTAAGTGGTGAGAACGCCCGATCAGACTGCAGAGTTCCACCGTCGCGTAGCCCTAGTGGCTACCGTCGTCCAGGAACGGGCGGAGGTAGCTAACTAAATACATAACAAATAAGGGGTATGACTGCCCTAACTATGACCACGAGACCGATATTGTGCTCTGTTCAACCGAAATATGAAAGAGCAATTTGTGAAAATGGCCATCGACCTGGAGAACGCCGGTATTCATAATTATTTGTTTACTTGACAGAGGTTTGTCATCGCACATTTTCATGAAAATATTAATATGAAAGGATTTATCCCCAAAGGGTTGGAATGATGACTTCAACTTCAGATGTAAAGAAGTTTATTCAAAGTTCATGTAAAATTTTAGTTTTGACTTGACAAGACAACCATGTTGTCTGTCTTGTTTTTTGCGTTTTTTCACTGACGACCATGGTCAGGTTTTTATTGTTATCATTATATTAATTTTACATTTATACGCTTTTCCACACTGTTCAATTGTATTGAATATGTTTTGTTCACAATTTTGTGTGTATACTTCCATGTAAAATCCACGTGGTAATATTGTTCTTCGCTTCTTCCTTTAAGCCTTGATAATGACCTCATACCTCAAGGTCGAAACGTCGGCATAAGTTTTTACATGAACTTTGAATAAACTTCTTTACATCTGAAGTTGAAGTCATCATTCCAACCCTTTGGGGATAAATCCTTTCATATCAAATTTCGACTTAAATAAATTATTATGAATGAAAATATTAAGAAAATTTGACATTTCAACGACAAACCCAGCTGGTTGGCAGGAGAAAGAATCGCAAGAAAGGAAGAAATTCCAACTATTGGTAACTAGTAGTGATTACTCTCCCTGGGTATTGTCATTTCGGCGCTAATCGAAAAAAAAAGATCATGTACCGTACAAACGATCAGGATGGACAAAAGACTTAATCATATGTAATATGTTTGTAATTTGTTAGCGTAAGTTGAACTTTGTGTCCTCCAGTTTGCGTTCAGAAACTAATGGACCAGCTACTACGTCTGCATTTGCATCCAACTGAAGAATAAGAAAGAAAAAAATTATGAATAAAAAATGATTTAATAGAAAGGACAGTGTGAATTGTGTCACTCGAATTGTGAAGCGACAAGCACACAGTCATCAGCCTTGGCTCTAATCAGCAAACAATTAGAATCCGCGCTGAAACAATTGCACACGCTGAAGACAAGAGCTGCACAGCACCAGCATTGGGAAATTCGGCGGCTAAATAACAACATACAGAGCTTCTCTACAACAAGAGCAATCCGAGGTACTGTGTACAGGATCAGTGAACACTGCATCACGCTGGACAGGGGCGGGTCAAAGGTGAATTTCACCGGATAGTGAGGTTAGATACTTCCATCACGCAAGACAAGGGCGGGTCAAAGGTGAATTTCACCGAATAGTGAGGATAGACTTAACGATTATTTTACAATTTGTTTGTTTTGAGAAGAAACAAAGTATTCATTGTTACCATATAAAATCGATGGTAATGTAATTTATTTTCAGAAGTGCAACCGAACGCGAAAAGAGTAGGAAAAATGTATTCGACTACATGAAAACGATATTCATGAAATACATTTTCATGTTTTACACAAAATAAGCGCAGACCGTTTAAAAAAAAAGTAATAATCAACGAAAGTGTCGCGTGATAATAATTGTGACTATATAAAAACGACATTCGCGAAATATATTTTCAGATTTTACAGAAAAAGAAAAAGAACGGGGGAAATAGTTTATGATGGTAAGTATACTTTCATAATACTTAATGATTTAAGTTTATAATGACCGATGCCGAGGGCACGGACGTGTACCTGACGAACCTCACCGTGCAGCCGCTCGAGTCCGCGGAACAACTCAAGCCGTTGATGAAGATGGCACAGAAAAAGAGAACGGTGTCAGAAACAAATGCAAATAAATTATCTTCTCGCAGTCACTTCACAAGAGGCGGTGTTCGATTTTTCATATCGCGTGTGTGTCTTTCCCATCTACGGTGGGCGCCTGTGAAGCCGACTAGAATCGGCCTGAAGGTGTGGTGGGGACGGTACAAGGACAAGGTCCTACCTGGAGTCCGAGCTGACACCGACACCGGAGGATGCAACACGGCGCATATACTCACACTAATGCCCCGTGTTTGACAGGAGAGTCAAAGACGGTTTAATTGTTGATATAAATAAGGAAGAAAAAAAAACACAACGTACTGTACAGCATCAGTTGCCGGCTAGGTTCGATAAAACGAAAGATGATTTGTGTTCGATATTTTCATTTATAACGGTGGTGTGTCGTTTTGCCGGTGTTTGATTGTTAATAAAATATTCTAGAATCTGGGCTGCTGATGATGATGGCGTGTGATTGACTTACACCAGTAAACCGTACACTTGGAGCAGTGTGCACCGTCTGTACAAGCTTCAGCCTCCATCACAGTGCAGATGAACTTGTACTGGAGCTTAGCACAGTCAGCTTATATGGAGGTAAATATGTGTATTTATCATCTCTGTAACTAAATTCTGCCTGAAGTATTATCCTTTAAATGACTGTTCTACACGACGACGTTGTTACTGTAAATATGTAACATGTGTGGTGACTCTGTAAGTTAGTCATTCGTTCGTCAATGGTTATGTTTTAGATAAACATGTAGATTGAATCAGCGCATGGCCTGAGCCAATGAAGCCATGGAAGGCGCAACCACCCAGCGAGTATGGGGATCATTCCCTGGGCTACCGATCTATAGCATAGCGGTGAAAAAAAGTGGGTGGGTGGGTGGTGGGTAGAAATGGAAATTAAGATAAATCTTTATACACTGCGCTACGCGTGTATCAGATTTTGGAAAACGAAATAGAGATTCTTAAAGAGTTCTGTTACCAGCTACAATCTACCAGCGTTGTTGCTGGGCTCTTGGCACGGGCACCAACGCCAAATCGTTTACAGATGGCGAGCTTTTCTGAAAAACACACATTCATATGTTGTGCCGAACACGTATCTAATAATGACTTGAATTTCAACAAAACTAAATATTCCCAACATAATCCCATTTACTGGAAAACCTGGTAGCAATGCTCTGGTTTTGCTATGATTACAGTCCAATCCTACTCTTCTTTGTGCTTTCAAGTAAGTACTAAATGATGATTTTCTTTTGCTATGATAGCAACAGAAACAAATATTCATATATTCAGATATTCATCGCAAATGATTGCAAATAAAAAAAAACTAAAAGTGAAGAATGGTTTTCTGTGACAAGTGACGAATTGCAAGCATATTTTGCACTATGTATTATAATGTCGCAAGTGATTTTCAAAAACTATGCCCCGAAAACGGTTTTTAGCTATATCTCATTTTCTACATTTGACGGACAATGAAGCCATGGATAAAGACCGATAAGCTGCAAAAGGTTCGAAATGTGGTTGATTAGTTGAATGATGATATTTCTTCAGTTATATACGCCCCCTGAATGAATCTGTCGCAATTGATGAATTGAGCTATGTACAGTTGAAACGGGGCCCGAGAATAGTGAGATAATAATAGTGGTCAGGACTCCGGAACAAACCGTCGAGTTTCATCGTCGCGTAGCCCTAGTGCCAACCTTCGTCCAGGAACGGGCGGAAGTAGTCACCAGGCTTACAAATGACGGAGCGACACAGCCCATCTACGGGGAAATGTGTGGAGCTACGCGAGGCCACCAGCGTGGACAAGGCCAACATGAAGGTCTGGTGGGGGCGACACGGTCATGTTGGTTAATGTTGAGCCCTTGGAGGAAAGCTAAACTCGTTACTGTTCGCCTCCACCGTTAAAAAATGTAGAACAGGCATCAGAAAAGCAAAATAATAAAATCAAAAAATAATAAAATGAAAAAGAAAAGAGGAAACGAAAAGAGACAAGAAGATATTTGTGCAACAATTGCAATGTGTGAAGACGGTCATGTTGTAACGTTTTGATTTTTGGCGGACTAAATCAGAATGTCTGAGACAGTCACGAAAGAGGTAATTCGTAGGTTGTTCGGGTTATGTTCGTGTATGTCGCGTAGCGCGAGTAGTTTCACGCTACAGCGAAGTTTTTTTGTCTCTCGGCGTGCGGCATTCGGACTGAACGGGTGTGTTGTGTTTAATAAATGTTTTTACGACGTGTAAAAACCACGTGACAACGTTCCAATAGTTTCTGTTCTGGTAAGAAAAACGTATACTTAGTTTACTGTTTTTTATTTCAATTTTCGGGGTTGCAAAGTCACCCGTACGTTAAATACGTAGTTTTCCACACCGTTCAGTCCCAGTGTTTTGCGACGTGAGCAGCCGCTCGTCGGCAATATTTTTGCAATAATCGTGAGTATTTTGTGAAATACAATAGTGTGCTTGCACGATTGGTTTAGCGTTTTAACTAGTTTTCGCGGTATAGCCGTGTTTTGCTTTTTGTAAGTGGTTTCCCTTGTGAGAGAACCACGTGTGCGGTAGCCGGTGTGCTATCGGCCATTTTGTTCAAAAAAATTTGACCTGAGTGTCAAAAGGTTGGTTTTGATCGCTCCCCGTAGAGGGAGTAGAACTTCCGTTACCGGGAAGTTTGGCTTTGTTTTGAATAATATTTCAATTTTGGTATAAATATAAAATCACGGTAATTCTGTATAAAATTGTATGTTGAATTTTCAAGTCAGAGACTGGGTGTCTAGAACTTGATTTGTATTGTTTTTGCGAACACGAACTGTGTTTCAGCTTTGAGATAGATTCACACCTGCATGACGGGAACAAGTAAGACCGGTACGAGAATTAACCTTCTCCCCTAACATCCTATCCTTGCGTACGAGATACTTTTGTTTTTGTTCAGTAAGTAAGCGACCCTGTGTCATTTTTGGAATAGAGCACGTGTCTCTGTTAAGTTTGTTTTGCTACGTAGCGCCATTTTGGGTGCTGGGCATTTTGATTTCACGTGCTCTCAATACTGCTGTTCACTGGACTGCAGAGTCCTTGGTGTCTCCATGAGCAAGAGGTAGCTGGTAACTTTCCTTTAGTGTAAGAATTTTCTCTTTGTTGTAATTTCGTTTAGCGCGTGTGCGCAGTCATTCTGTAATTCTTTGTTTTTGCTTACGCGCGTGTGCGCAGTTAACTGTTAAGGTAGTTTTAAAATACTGGGTTTGTACAGGCAATTATTGTCTATCTTGCACTAGTGCTCTGGTATTGTGTATTTATGATTTACACTGTTTCTTTTTGTTGAGCTGAACGAGTCGTAGAAGACAGTCGACGGTGTGAGTACTGTGTGACAGGCTTGTCCTGAGTAGGGAATCAGGCACTGGTAGTCTCCTCCGGTGACCGCCTGCCGAGTTCCCAAACCACCAATCCGAGGACTCACTTAGAGCACAGAAGGATCTACCCCTGTGGAGCAGCCCAAAGGCTTTGGGGATCAGCCCACAGCGGGGGACGCTGGCTCAATCTGACACCGTAGGACGTCCGGCTGAGTCGGTGACCGAGGGGGAGTCTGCCAGTGCAGAAGAGGAATAGCTAACCTCCACCTGACGCTGTCTTTCACCTTTTCGTTTGCCTTTTTATAACATCGTGCTGCTGAAGCACCTGTCGGCTTCTGTAGCCACGAGGGCTCATTTGACAGGTGGCGCCCAACACGGCGTAAATCTCAGTTGTTTCTGCTTTGTTCCCCAGTAAGGGTAAATATCTTTTTCTTGTTATTTTTTAAGTACAATCTTTAATATAAATTGTTAAGTTTAAACTTTGAAAACTGTGGTGTATTTTTGTTCTAACTTTCCTTTGCCTACCGACGAACCTTCGACTGCTCTCCTCAACAAGCAACGGCTAGCCAGGGCTGTGTAAGGCGTCGTAAACGTCATAATGTTGGTTAATGTGCAGGAAAATTGTCATGAGACTATTAACTCTTTACGATCCGCTTCAACAGTAAACCAATGCCGTACCGGAATTCACCGCTAATTTTTTATGTTTAAACTACTTTTTGAATATTTTTTAAATTAAGATGTTTTTAATGTTGCTTTTAATTTTTTATATAAATAGATTGATTTGAATAAATAATTCGTATTTGCTGCTCGCATGTATACAGTGCATGTATACCCATGAAACACCGTGATAGGCATTGTTATAGCGTAATGTAAGAACGAATTGTAATTCACTGAAAGTCTGAGTCAAGGATGGTCAAGGAAGAATGAGTCCAAATAATATATATTCCCTGAGTGAGTCCATTGAGTCTGAGCAAGAAAAAAATGTCGAGTTCTACTAGTGACACTGAACGCAGTGAACCAAGGAGTACAAACAAAATTAAATATACTCAAAAATATAAAGACGAATGGGAAAATTTGCCCGAATTTAAAGGCTGGTTACAAAAAAGTAAAAAATGTGACCAATTTGCATTCTGTAAAAGTTGTTACAAGTCAATTAATATAAAATGTGGAAAAGATGCATTAATTAAACATTCTTCTCGGAATATTCACAAGGGAAATTGTAAATCTCTTGCTAACCAGACATTTATCACGTCATTTATAAAGGCTAGTACATCTACAAATATACTTGAACAAGAAATCAAGAGTGGTAAGTTGTACCTGTCGAAATCGCAGCACAATAAAAGAAATTTTCCCTAATAGTGGATGAATGAACGGACAAGAGTACCATAAAACACCTATGTTTAGTGGTCAGATATTTCAATGACTCTTATAATATTCAAGATAATTTTTTGACTTTGCACTTTCCACTTTCTTCAGCGGACGCTGTAACGGTGTACAATCATATAGTGCAATTTTTTAATGAAAATGAGATTCCGTATAAAGCAAATTTGATAGCATTCGCATCAGACGATGCGAATCATTCTTTAATGACATTATTAAAAAAAAGATATACCCTCATTGTTCGTTATGATATGCATATATGCCATTCGTTCCATTTATGTGCTTCACATGTATGTGAAAAATTGCCCAGATTCGTAGAAGATCTAACTAGAGATATATACAACTATTTTAGTTCCAGTCCAAAAAGAATTGCAGAGTATGTCTCACAAAATTCTACATCCTTCACAAACTCGCTGGTTATCAGTACAACAATATAGAGCGTTACAACTATTTTTTACTGATGCTGTAGCAAAAAATGATCTTTTGTCGTCAGAAAATCTTTTAACAAAATTAAATGATACAAACAAAATTATTTTTACAATTTTTAGAATATGTGCTAGGTACCTTTTTTCAACAATTTGAATAAAGAAATGCAGTCTGAATCACCCAATAATAATATTTGATAAAAACAGATCTAGAAAATATAGACTATAAAAATCCCAATAATTATTTAACATTAGATAAAATGTATTTTGGTGCAAACGTAACAAAATCAATATTGGAATTGCATTTGACACACGATCAATTACAATTTTTTAGACTTACAATTAGATGTTTGGATTTTTATGTGGAAGCACGTAGCCAAATCATTCAAAGATTTTCTTTGAAACAAAACAAATTAAAGTTATTTAATTTCATTGACCCCAGCATAGTAAAAAGTGGTTCAGTAAGCTCTATTACTAAACTTAATAAATAGTTCTGAATTGCAAACACTAGACATTGAATGGCGCATATTAAGAAATGTTAACGACATTCAGTCATATCCAGATAACGTAGTATTGTTTTGGCAAGAAATAAAAAAAATTAAACTGGGTGATGGATCACCAATGTTTCATATTTTAAGTGATTTTGCTTTTATTATATTAACATTACCACATTCTTCTGCTAATGTAGAACGAATATTTTCATCTATAAATTTAATGAAAACTAAACAAAGAAATAAATAAATTAAACACTAAATAGATAGTAGGATTGTTACATACTAAAAAATATATTGGTAGTAACTCTTGTTACAGTTTTACTGTTGATAAACAATTCATATCAAAAATGAATAAGACAAATTTGTATTCGTCTAGTGCTATTGAGTAGAATTAAAATTTGTATTTTAAGGTTAGAGAAACGAACTATACAATATTACAATACTTATTTTAATGCATTACCCATATTATTTATAACGTTCGATGTTGGTTTATGTTATGTGTTTTTCTGAAATAAAGCTTTTTTATAATAATATTGTTTTTTATATATACTCTCGAGGTCCAGGGTATAATCAGTATAGTTTTCTTGCTTACTTTATCCCGCTAACATGAATTCTCTACCTATCATCGTGAGTGACGCAGAAGAGGAAGAAGGAAGGCAAACAGTCATGAAGAGGAGAGTACGCGATATATTCGGCTCTGACTGCGAGGAAGAGTTTGTCGCTCCTCCTCGTAGGAAGAGGGCGAGGACCGAGGATCCGAAAATAAAAATCCATAAGGTGGAGATAATCAAGCCAGCACGTCCGACTGCGCCAGCAGCCAGGGCACCATCGCCAGCAGCACCAGCCAGAGTACCATCGCCGGAAGTAGCAGCAGGATCATCCAGGCCTCCCTCATCACCGCCTGCGGGTCAGCTGCCCAGTTTTTCGAGACGTATTGCGAGCAGGACTACTGTGTGATCATTACGGAGCGGGCTGTCACACCAGGTCTCAGTAAGGCTGAGCTCCTGGACTACGACCAGGACGCGCAACCCCTGTTCGACCCCGACGAGGTTGCGTTGATGGGTAACGAGCGAGATTTTGCTGAATTACCCTCATTCAACGTGTTATGTGATGCGGCGGTGTTGAGTACCTGGTTTGCATTACAACATGACTATTATTCGCCGAAAGACAATAATAATCGGTTGTTAAGGTGCTCGTAAGCGGCCATTGATGATTATTCGCAAAAATTTCTCTCGGTAGGCTTGAATTCTCGCAAGAGGCTTAGGCCGACAGTAGGTTTGTCTCATGAAGCTGCATCATTGGAAATTAGAGACATTATACCAATGATGCGTGATCTGCGCGGGTTAAAACGTAGATTGGTGCCTATGCTCGTTCGTAATGACCGTATGATCATGACGTGCGGTAGTCTGCAGGCTATGCTAGTCGCTAATAAGCTGCTTAAAATTTTGGTGCACAATGTCAACGTGATGAGTTTGAAGCCTCACGAATTTGTAATTTTATCGGCGGATGAGATAAACCGAATACTGTAGAGCGAGGCATATCTATCCTTAAAATTAAAAGTGTTAAAAGAAAACAGTGATGTTGTACCGAGAAAATAGCTGCAACTATTGCAGAGTTGTGCTGTGCGCGTATTTAAAACAATGTAGCCGGATTCTATGCTCAAAGAAACCTTACGTAGAGAGATTCTACGCGTGGAGGACAATTTTTTAAACGATTGCTGGTGGGATATGTATATCTATTATAATCATAAGTTGCAATTCGATGCGAAAAATGTACTAACTCATATTAAGAGGAAGGATGAGCTAGTTGTTGCTGTTTAATAAGGCGAAACATATTTATATAAAAATTTATTTGTTTTATTCATGTAAAATAATGTTGATACATCACCTTTACTTTCCTGTCATTTAAGTTGAAATTCATATTACTGAATAAATTTACAAATTCATACATTGCATATCCATTTATCCTAAACCAAAGAAATACTAAACAGTATTGTCCGCAGACTGATGAAAAGTAATTCTGTAACTGTACAGTATTATATGTCCATCTTCGGGTGTTTCTACACATGAAATGTACTGATTGAGACTACATTTCTGTGGCGGTCTTCCATAAGAGTCAAAATATTCCCCATCGCCGTTTCTGTCGATGAAGATGGCGGTCCAATGTGTCCCCGGTTTTGTATGTACATCCGAGTTGACTACATAATGACCATTTTTGAATTCTTTGCGAAGTATTTTCTCAACAGTTGTAGAATTCATAGTTGCTGATTGTACCAATTTTTTAAAATGAAGACGTTTTCACTGGCACAGGCCATACGCGAATGAGTATACGGTATACGACACTTGTGATTCCCAGTCTGTAGTTTCTTTATTGATGGACAACCCAAATCGCTTAAATCTTGAACATCATTCCTCAGTAGTAGATTATGCATTCGTTTCTTCTTTGGAGCCCTTCACAAATATATTTTCTACATCGGATGTAATAATACTGTGTACTATCTTAGTTAAATCCTTGTATTCCACGGAACCATCGTCCCAGTCCAACCCATGGTGATAATCTCGTAGCCAGGTCGCTTGAGCACGCACAGATGTCGACAAGTATTCTCTAGCGAATGGCGGTTTGAATAGAAAATTGTGAAAATACTCACTATTCAGCGATATTATAGCTAGCTCTTTAATTATAAACTCTCGTCCGCTACCATAGAAGCCTTGAATATCAACGATTACCATTTTCGGTGAAAGCTTAAGTAAAACTAACAGTTTCCCCATAATCTCATTTATTTATATTTCTATGATATTATCAAATTCAGCATAAATAAGATAATTAACGGTTTGTGAAAGTGTTTCTTCAAAATGAACTTCAAGTCGTAGAGATCCATGACGTGTTAAATTCCAGTGAGACATCATGTTGGCAGATAAGTCGGGCGTCATGTTAAATGCACCCAGACAAAATCCGTCGGGGTAATTTTCTCTGTCAATCTGGTTACTCTCGTTGGAGAAGTGTATACCAAGCCCCGAGAATAATGTATTGTACATTTCTACATAAGACTTTTTGGAAAAATTCGGTTGTAACGGCTTGACCGGTAACTGTTGCCCGTTCACGCATAATGCAAGATTATTAATTTTATATTATTATTTTATACTAGTTGAACTAGAAGAGTTTGTAGTGTTTCTTCCAGCCCGGTTTGCCCACGTTACCGAGGATGAATGCGAGAAGTTCAATGCTGAACAAGAAAAATATGCTTTGGTGTATAAGGGGGAGAAGACCTGTTCGAACAAGAATAAAACTGTGTTATTAGAATTTGTCAAAATGTCAACTGAGTAAATAAATAATACGAAATTCTTATGTTATACTGTGTTATTAGAATTTGACAAATAAATAATATTAATACGAAATTCTTATGTTATGTATTACTCCCTATCCATCACTATTTGTCGCTCTATGTGTGTGTTTAAGAATAAAATTATTGAAAATGAATATTCTTGTGTGTTGTATCTTCTAAGTGATCGTCTGTAGAATTTGTAATAAGATACACTAAGCCGATCAGGTATATTTCAATAGTTTACTGTTATGGAGACAGAGACAATGACATTTAATTGTGTTTAAACGGAATCGAATTGTTGTCAAGTATATTTAATGTAATCTTACAAGTTTGTATGGGTGGATTTATTTAATACCTAGAGAGAGAGAGAGAGAGAGAGAGAGAGAGAGAGACAATGACATTCATTGTGCTTAATAATAATAATATGAAATTCTTATTACCCGATAAAATTAAAAACGGTCTTAGCTGAATTTTTGCAGCGTAATTAAACTGTCTTGGAAATACGCTGAGTAAGTAAATTTTGAGTTTATAAAACGTCGTTTGTGACATGTTCTATAACTACAGTAAAACTGTCTTGGAAATAAAGAATATTCTCGAGGCGGATACTATCGTTCATGCAACGTGTGAGTGCTATGTTCGAAACATCTACATATGTATTCAATGTAATGATACCCGAGTAAATATGAATGTTAAAATAACGTAGAGTAAAACTATGTGTAGTTACAGTAAAACTACAGTAAAACTGTCTTGGAAATGTGAATATTCTCGAAGGCTTGTCTTACCATCAGCCATGTCTGTTGATATCTGAATACATGCTGTCTACATGAAGACAATTAACGGGTTGATTTTCCCAGTGAAAGCGGAGGATCAGTCTTTCAGGGAAGTAATTACTAATAATGAATTTCGTATACACCCAGTGCAATGACACGCCTCCTACCCGCTACACTAGGAGATCGCAGTCCGTATATATATACCTTCGATGTACAGCGTATAACCACTACAGTTTTCGTACTTAGTTTCAACAAACACCATGAGTTCTTTACCCGTGATTGTGAGCGATGGAGAGGATGAAGTCATTGTGACCCCAACGGACAATTCTGAAGCGGAAGGCCCGGGACCTGTTCGGCTCCGAGAGTGAGGATGAGTTTGTTCCTCGTACCCAGAGGAACAAATCAAAAATCGTGACTCCGAAGAAGAAGAAGGCAAAAATTCAAATCCACAAGGTGGAAATCATCAGACCTGCAGTCGCTGAGGTTGCCAGGTCAGCACCACCGCCACCAGCAGCAAGAGTAGACGCGTCAACACCACCACCTCAATCATCACCACCAGTAGTGCAGTATGATGATGATGATACTGATTTTACGACAGTATCCACACCAGAGCGTGCCGTGACCCCGGACATCCCCTACAACATTTATGCGGTAGAGGACCGTGATCAAGACGCTCAACCCCTAGTGGATCCGGTCGAGATGGAGCTTATGGGGGACCAGCGAGCGTTTCATGACATGAAATGTTTTAATATTCTTTGTGGCGCGGCATCGGTAGACTCCACTTTTAAACTCCCTGATTTCAAGTCGTTTAACGACAAAAACACCAGACTACTAAAATCGTCGCACTGTCCGATTGACCACTTCTCGCGTAAATTTTTATCCGTCGGTTTGTTTCCGCATCGTGGTTTTACCCCGTCAATGTGTCGTTTGACACAACGTCGTGTATACTGGGTGATTTCGGTCGGTTGGTAGGACATCTCCGGTATGTAAAACCAATACTGGTGAGCACGCTGGGGCCAGCCGACCGTAAAATTATGAAGTGCGATAGCTTTCAGTCAACACTGGCACCAGGGCGCCGTTTAAGGATAGCTGGAAAGGGGGCTAACTTAGCAGCTTTATTACCAGGGCAGTATATCAATTTATCCGAAGATGAAATAGACCGGATTATTGAAAGCAAACAATTTATCGAACATAAATTGAAAAGCGTGCGGCAGTGGGCGAATAGTACAAGTCTCGCGAAAAAATATCTGCTACTGCTACAGACCACTGCAGTAAAAGCAGCGAATACACCACTGAGAGACCAACCAACCTTAAAAGAATATCTTCGGAGGGAGTTATTGCTGATAGACACCACTGAGGATGATATGGTAAATGAATGTCTCTGGGACATGTTTACTTACTATCGGGGTAAAACATTACACGATATTGATTATGTAGTGAGATATGTGAGAGAAAATGACAGATTAATTGTAGATATAAAATAAAATATTTTTATTTGTGTTTATTTATTTATTTGTAAGATATGAAAATAAAATATTTATATTAATTATTTGTGTTTATTTATTTAAAAAAATAATGCTGATACATCACTTCCACATTCCTATCGTTTAACATAAGATTGTTGCTACTAAACATATTTACAAATTCATACATTGCATATCCATTTATCCTAAACCAGAGATATACTAGACAGTATTGTCCGCATACCGTTAAAAAGTAATTCTGTAACTGTGTGGTATTATATGTCCATCTTTGGGTGTTTCTACACATGAAATGTAAATGATGCAGGCTGCATTTCTGTGGTGGTCTTCCGTAAGAGTCAAAATATTCCCCATAGCCGTTCCGGTCGATGAAGATAGCTGTCCAGTGTGTTCCAAGTTTCGTATGTACATCGGAGTTTACTACAATTACACACGGGTAGTTTACACGTAGCGGTAGAGTGTCAGCAGCATACACTCCATAATGACCGTTTTTGAATTCTTTGCGAAGTATTTTCTCAATAGTTGTAGAATTCATTTTTGATGTTGATGGTACCAATTTTTTAAAACGACGACGTTTTCACTGGCACATGCCATACGCGAATGAGTATACGGTATACGACACTTGTGATCTCCAGTTTGTAGTTTATTTATTGATGGGCACTCTAAGTCGCTTAAATTTTGTACGTCATTCCTCAGAAGTAGATTCTGCATTCGCTTCTTCTTTTCAGTGCCCTTCACTAATATGTTTTCTACATCGGATGTAATAATACTGTGTACTATCTTAGTTAAATCCTTGTATTCCACGAAACCATCGTCCCAGTCCAACCCATGGTGATAATCTCGTAACCAGGTCGCTTGAGCGCGCACGGCAGTCGACAAGTATTCTCTAGCGAAGGGCGGTTTGAATAGGAAATTATGAAAATACTCACTATTCAGCGATATTATAGCTAGCTCTTTAATTATAAACTCTCGTCCGCTACCATAGAAGCCTTGAATATCAACGATTACCATTTTCGGTGAAAGTTTAAGTAAAACTAACAGTTTCCCCATAATCTCATTTATTTATATTTCTATGATATTATCAAATTCAGCATAAATAAGACAATTAACGGTTTGTGAAAGTGCTTCTTCAAAATGAACTTCAAGTCGTAGAGATCCATGACGTGTTAAATTCCAGTGAGACATCATGTTGGCAGATAAGTCGGGCGTCATGTTAAATGCAGCCAGACAAAATCCGTCGGCGTAATTTTCTCTGTCAATCTGGTTACTCTCGTTGGAGAAGTGTATACCAAGCCCCGAGAATAATGTATTGTACATTTCTACATAAGACTTTTTGGAAAAATTCGGTTGTAACGGCTTGACCGGTAACTGTTGCCCGTTCACGCATAATGCAAGATTATTAATTTTATAGTGATGAAAATTGAACGGATTACTACTATAATCCCCATTGAATGCTCTGTTTGATACGAAGCCTATGATGCATCTCTTCGGTAGCTGCCCTAGATAGATATTATCCATACACTTATTTGGAATCCCCGATGCAATAGTAATGGCCTTACACTCGACTCTAGTAATCGGATATTTGGCGGTTGTCGTTGCAAGTGCAGAATTATGCGCTAACAGAACACTAGGATTAATTTCCATTCTACGCACCATTAGTGTAGCTTCTTTTATTTGAACTTTAAAATTCCCAGAATCAGCCTGTAAACTGAAACTGTCTCTTGAATGCACAAGACGGAGCCTCATCTCAACACCGTTTATTAAAAATTTTTCTTGATTAAACAAATCGACGTGTAAGTGACCCAGCATATCAATATCGCTACTTAGTTCACTATACGCTTTACGCGTTACGAGCCCCTTATTTGCACCATCAGTAAGATCGTCAAGTTTTCCGGCTGTATCAACATACCATAAGCCGGCTGTTAGATGAGATTTTGTAGCATCACCGCCATAGTTTAATAATGTTTCAATGTAAGCTCGATAGGCGTATGTGTTGTTTGGTAGTGAAACTAGCTTCTGATTCATATAAATATCAATCTGACTGAAGAGCGAGTGAAGCCAGTTATTTATCGGTGTTACGCTTTCATTCTCCTTCAGCGGGGTGTTGTCAGCGTGAATTACTCGAGCCTTCAAGTACAACATAGTTTGAGATAAGTCAAGATAATCATCTCCTTGACGGGCATTACAAATTCTATGGGTGCATCGTCGGTGAGAGAAGAGAGAGGTTTATAATTAACCCATTGTCCATTATCAATACTCGTCTGTGTAGGGGGTATAGCGAATAAGTCGAGTTCTGATTTTACACATTCGCACGATTGAGGATGTAGGAACGCCATGTTAATCGAATATATCGCTACGCATCTTCTTCTTCTTGGGGCGTGGACTTGACTGAGTACTAGTACCCCTCTTGATTAACGGCATAATACTACTGAATAATCCGCTAAAGAAACTACCGACACCATGGCCCCGTTGATGAGCGGCGCCTCTAAACACCACACCGCCTATACCCGAACAGGCCTGGCCATTGTAATATGTTAAATACGGACACGGTTTCGTTGTATGCGTGTCCGTCTAAAATGTAGTTTAACACATAGAGTTCCAAACTGGAATGGTATTGCATGACCCTTATCACACCTTATATCTATTTTCACCTTTTGAAATTCTCGTTTCAGCACGGGGATATAGTACGGTGCTGTGTATGTTACCATTTTATTCGTACCATAGAGATATTTTGTCGTATCTACGTGTACCACTCTCAGTAGGGGAGTTTCGACGTCACCTACAAGCTGTGGCATAACAATGTCACAGTGATGTGGTATGCCGAGTAATAGGTGGGGTAGGTTACGTGCTAGCTCGTTTTTAAATAAATTAGTTTGCGGCTCGTAACCCAGTTGAAGGGATAATTTGGGCGATAGTTTCAGTGAAAATATTTTGAAAATATAATTTTTGATGTCCTGAATTTTCACAGCAACCCGGTTCAATTCCGTATCATAAGTGAAAGATGCATAAATATCTAAATCTTTGTTCTCGTTCAACTCACGTATCACATCGTTTATGCTGTCGTAATTTCCAGCGGGGATTCGTGTTTTCTTCTTAACAGTTGTTGAACTACTTTCATCCTTCAGCGTATAATAGATAATATTTTCGTGGTCGTTTACGGTGTAGAATGAGTTGGGATATTGAATTTCAACTAGAGCTGCTCCCCACTGACCATCCAGTTTTAATTGTTGTGGTAATTGTGTAATAAAATTGGTAGTCTTATTATCGGGTAAATATTACATCGTACTATTACTTGTTAACGTAATGTAGAATTCATCTTCTTCAATGTTCATGATTAAATATAATTTATATTGCTCGCGGGAATCCAGGTATCGAATTTTTTACTATATCCTCTCCAGCGGACGAGCACCTGCTTTCTACGACCGCTACCACGTGTGTCAACTATTTTATTTATTTTATACGTGGCATCAGCCTTCACGAGTACTTTCTGTAGTTCCTGCGTATAAAAAACTCCGTCGATATCTTCCTCATTCAAATCTTGTAGTTTAAACACTGGTGGAGTTCTCCTCAGTACAGCTGTAATCTTGAATATTTCCTCAGACCAGTACGCTTCGTACCCCTTTTTAAATACATGTTTCTCTCTTGATATACGAACGAGATCGCCTGGTTTAAAATTTACACGGTATGATTTTGTGCTTTCTTCCCCATACTGATTCCTCCATACTTGTAAATCATTTGTATCACGTACATTCTTTGGAGCAAAACTTGTGGAAGAATATACAGTACTATTGTATGCTGATACAAGATTCTGTAGTACATCGATATAACGAAATGTATTATTCCGCGTAAAATATCGATACATTCTAGTTTTTAAAGTTCTGTTTAATCGCTCTACAAAACACGCTTTGACATCAGGGTTTTTCGTAACATAATATTTTATATCATTTTTCTTTAGATATTCTTGCACACTGCAATAAATTCTGACCCCTTATCCGTTTGTAAATATACAAGTTTACGTTTACTTTTGTTAAATATCTTATCAAATGCAGAAATAACTGTTGCAGGCTTCTTATCCATTAGTGGTTCTGTCCAGGCAAAACGGCTAAACACGTCAATTACTGTCAATATATATTTATAACCATCATTATGACGGGCTAGACTTCGCATGTCATTAAGGTCTGCCTGGAATAGATCATTAATGTTGGACACTCGGTATTTATTTCTGGGAAATCTTTTTCTAACCGGCTTATGTAATGTATATGCATCTTAAGCCATTGTTTAACGCTTCTACCATTAATGCTACCCTTCACAGCCTTTATAAGATTAGAGGCTCCAGAAAAAATGGCAGCATGTTTAGGATTAAAGTAAATACCTGTCAATTTATTATTCTCTTGTTTAGAAGCGGAATTTTCTCCATTTATTTTTGACTGCTGATATTGATGTTTCCGCCTCGTCATTATGTCTCCGCTGTTTGCGACTGTATATTTTATTTGATATAGTCGGTCGCATGAATTCCCTTCTACGTGGATTCCCTATTAATTCCTCCGGGATGTTGATATTTTTCAAAGCTATCGAGAACGTTTGCCACCCTACCGGACTTGAATGTTTACGCGGTCTCAACACGTCAGCGATTAAGTCTGTTAGGTTTGAGTGCGGCATTTCAACATTATTAATACTAACACGGCCGAGTTTATTCCATGTGACACTCTTCTCGGACATTAATCGTTGCAACAAAAGTTTTGCTTTAGATCGATATGTTTTCGGGAGCGTATTTATAATACCCGTATCATGTATCAGCATCTTCAGTTTCTTCTTGTTCGTCAGGAGTGCGGTTCTCTTCAGTTATTGGCAATTGTAAGGGGGCACGTTGTTGACTCTTAAAATGTAAATATCGTTGTAGTGTTTGTTGATATAACATCCATTTTTCATGATCGGGGATTCTAGAATTTAACACCTTTTTCATATCAATATCTAGTTGTGAAGTTATATCACCGCTTTCTGTATTAGCCCGTCTAAGTTGTTCTATTGCCTCCAGGGCGATTAAAACCATTTTTCTAGCATGCTCCATTACTGCTTAAACAAACTACTCAGCACACCAGTGAGTATCGGGGCTAATAGAAACGGTAAAAATGTTCCGCCAGATTGAATCAAGATTTGTTTCTTCTTCTTCCAACCCTCACCACGCTTCGCAATGTTTCTCAACGTCTTCTTATAACGTAAAAGACGAATTCGCTGGATTTTATTAATGCGAACTTTACCGCTTAAAATATTATATGTACACTAGCATATACAGCGTACAGTATTGGAATAAGCACTTTTCAGTAGAGCGTTTCGATGTTGTGGCTCAAGTTTTAGTAGAGCTCAAAGTAAAGTTGCGTTCCTAATGACCGTACTAGACATGTTTAGAACACTAGTGTTTACGTAATAATCTGTGGCAGATGTTTGTCACCGTATTTATATGCTTTTCTAGGGATATTACATATATAAGTCCCCCGTGTGATGTTCTAAAGCGGGCCCACTCAGGGGTTGATTGTTTCAAATCAAAGATTAAATAGCCATGGGGTTCTGATGTAGCGTCGTTATAAGCATCTTGGATAAACTTTGTATTTTCTGGACAAATCTGACGAGACAAATGTGATATTTGTGCTTTATCACGTTGATTTTTTAAGTAGATAATATAATTGACATTAACCGATATATTCTCTTTGTCCCTTGCCCTGGTGAAATAAATTCTGAGTAATAAAGAAAACTGACATATTTTTATGGTGACTATCCTTTGTAAATATATCAACTATTCGTGAATCAGCTTCACGCATTAAATCATCAATTATAATTAACTGGGCAGTTTTTCCGTTAACATTTTCCATATCAGGAAGACCTTCAACAAACTTCATGTTACGTATTGTACTGTACAAATTCTGTCACACACCGTAGCACCATGTTATTTGCGAAAATGCCGTATCGCTTAACTCATTTATATTGCGAAGAAAATCAGTAACAAAATATGATTTACCACTTCCAGAGGGGCCTGCTACGATTGCACTAAAAGGATGTTGGAATTTCATGTTTAGTCACGATGAGGAGTAAAACTTGATTGTAAGATATTTATATATAAAAAGTTTATTTATATATATTTAAAAAAAAAAGAAAAAAATGTACGCTCTCTTATACACACACGCTTATTATATTTTACAAACTTAAACTATCTTATATAAAAAATACACAAATTTACAGATAATTTAAGTTAACCCAAGCTCATTCTATTTTACAAAATTAAACTATTTTATATAAGAAATACACAAATTTACAGATAATTTAAGTTACCCTAATCTTTTTATAGTCGTATGGGAGCGAATCTAATTCCGCATCACGTCTCCGCTTCATAAATTTTATATTAAATATTTTTTTTTTAATCATTCCGAGTAACTACACTAGGATCCGCATTGCAACGTATGCTGCGATATTTCACAGCGGGGGTCGGTATTCCGCCGCGTATTAATAATTTCATAGACTCGAAATTAATTATCCTCGAGTTCTCATAATTCAGTGTAAAACCCTTCACTTTACACACTTGCTGTCTGTTTCCACTAGATGGCGAGTACATCTCATAGGCGTAGTTCTTCGGGCCTCCACACACGAATTCAGAGATATAGCTGCCATCCCATAACACTCCAACTCATCGGTTAAATCCCCCAGGAAATTACGGACGGGTGGGTCGTATAGTCCGGGACTATGTTTATATATCACTGAATCCGTGTCATAGTACAGCACCTGGTGTCCTAGTGGTTGCAAATGCTCAGTAAGTCGTGCCCGTGCTGTGGTGTAGGCTGCAATTGCCACATTCACAGTGGGGAGTGGTTCCATCGAATCCGCCAGAAACTTCCAATTTGCGTAGATCACCTTCTCACCAACGGGGACAAGGTGATTAACGACGATCGCCGGGTTCTACAGTAGCTCGAATAACTCGGCAGGCTCTGATACCACTGACGTGCGAATCTTATTTTCCGATGGCGCGAATTTCCCTGTAACAACCCAAAACAAACAAACAAATTAATAATATGTATAACAATGATGTTAGCTTAGTGTGAACTTACCCCAGAAAGAGTTCAGCATTAGGTTCGCCAGAGAACGTCGACCGGCGTTCTTCTCTATACGATTCGGTTCCAGCTGGACTCCCTCGTTCTGCAAATAGTCACGGATGTACTGTTGCTTTTGTATCTCACTGGTACACCCAGCTGGATACCCTGATGCCTCCTGCTTAATTTTTAGAAATGTGTTAATATACTCTACAAATAATCCCCCGGATTTAGTGTTCTTATCGTACACTGACACCTCATACTGCCAGATTTCAAACACCTGGATTATCCTATACCCATATTGCACGGCTCGTCGTATTTCATCGGCCACCCATGTACATGTAAATTGTCGGTCTTCATCACTGTGTACACAGTCCGTCTGACACAGCTCGTCACAACATTTATGACACAAGACAAACATTAGTTTGTCATACACTCTACGTGGTAGAACCGGATGCAGAAGATTACTTGGCGGGAGCACTACACACTTTATAAGGCCCTCGACACTATCAATGTTGTTATTAGGTCCCAACACTTCATTGCACTCTGCACCGACGAAAATTTTCGGATGACCGACCGGGAACTTGCCGTATTTACACACCCACGGGTATAATGAGCATACGTCCACATATTTTATTTTCTCGTCACCAGAGGTTTTATGATGTAGTGTGTAATTACCCGTGCGCCCACCAAAAAAGGCATCTCGCGGGTCAAGAGGAATAGTATTTAATAAAGTGTGATTTTCCACAAAATGTTTCATTCTCTGATCGTGCTTCTTCTCCTGCGCAAACTCACACCCCACTTCTCTATCACAGTGTAACCTAGCGCACGTAGCTTTGCTGTTTTTTCGAGTGTTCTATTAAACCGTGAATTAAGAGTTTCTTGCGGGTTATTCAGGATCGGTTGGTCGCGATTTGTTCTAAAACATAAATCATGCCCGTGGTAAAAGCATCCATGGAATTCAAACACGGTTTTATCGATGTCATAGTAGCCGTCGACTTTGAAATTCCCCTCCAAAACAGCGTCTCTACCACAGGCCGCCTGCTGGATACGGATTTGGCGCGATTCCTCCTCCCATATCAACCACTGTAACGCACTACGGGATTGGGTGTCTTTCATTCGATATCCGTTCTCCGGTATAAGGCCTATGGTTCTATGTTTTAAAAAACGTCGCCGAAATTATTACAGGCTGAAGCGATAGTGACAGCCTCTGTAAAAGGATATACCCCGCAATCCTGAATAAATGTCTGTCTAAATTTGATGCACGCACGTCTTAAAATGTCCACGTCAGCCACGCAGTACTCAACAATCTCTTTCTTCATATGAAAAACATAATTTTCGCGCACTTTTTCCGCATGCCAGTTTAAAAACAGTTTTCGGGGCTCACTATGCATGCAATTTGCGCCATACATCTCTGTCGCTGGTAAAGGCCCCATATAAAGGTCCCACTATTTTCCACTGTGTTAAATAAGTGAAGTTAAGAAGTGCCTTTCCGAGACTAGCCAGCGACATTGGCAGAAAATTAAGGGAGTCAATAAAGCGTACATTATCTATCTCTAATAGTAATATTTTCGTCCCGTTCATAATTAATTTTGGTTTCATACTACGCGTTTCCGTACTTTAGTACGAATTGGAAATCGAAGCCTTTACCATTGTGTGCAATACATGTAACCGTTTTAAAGGATCTTCGTGGTAGAGTAACGTATTCCACTAGTTCTGCAACAGGATTTTTTTTTAAATGTGTTGCCTAATTCCGCTAGGCACATACCCCATTAGAGTCTTCTACACCACTACATAGAGGACATGACTGTTGAAGTACGCACAGATTCACCTCGTGTAGTTTATCAGTACCGACGTTAAGTTCCTGTCGAGTCTCCAGATCAAAATATATGAATAGGTGTTCATCGTCGCCAAGTTCTTTGTTGTTTTTTCTGATATAACAGAGATGTCCCGCATTTTTGTATTCATCACATATCTTGCAGAACACAGTGTTACACACATGGTCGTAATTAGATTGCACCTTGTACGTTTTAAAACATTTATTGCACTTTTTTAGTTTTTCACACATATTATTTTTAAGCGCGTTAAAACAATTCACTCTGCGAAAGTCACGATCACATTTCGTAGTATAGTAAAGGGAATCTGAGATCAGTATTGCGGGTTGCCTACCCGCCACCTGTACTGTTGGTCGGCTTAGTGCGGAGGTGATGACGGGGGGTGTCACGTGGTCGAAGTGGGCGTGGCCTGGCTGACTTCATCCAGGGTGACGCCATCCTGGATGACGTCATCTAGGCTGTATCGTTGTATGGCTTCTTCTTTTATGAACCTGGAGGTCTTCGTCGGGGGTGAACTCAGGCTGTACCGTAGAGTCTTCTTTCAAGGTTATGTACCTGGAGGTCTTCTTCGGGAGGGTGTTACGTTATCAGGGTTCTGGATCAAGGGGTACGTGGCCCAGTGAGCCAGGCCGCACCTGGAGGGTTTTCTTTAGGTGGAGTACGGACCTGGTGGCGCATGCGCAACGCGAGCACACTACAAATTTGTTCAAACCTGTTTCCTGAAATTGATTACGTCCTAGCTATTTCACTGATTCCCCCGTATCCTGGAATTGATATGATAACGAACCTGTTCCATAATTCCTGGAATTGATTACCCAATATTGCGCAACTATTTTTAGCAATGTTTACGCAACGTTGCAAAATGTCTGGGATTCCCTTTCATTTGCGGACTTGTTCGAACCTGTTTCATATAATTCCTGGAATTGATTATGCAACGTTGCAAAATTTCTGGCATTCGCCTTCACTGACGGACTTGTTCAAACCTGTTTCATATAATTCCTGGAATTGATTTAGCAACGTTGCAAAAATTTAGTATAAATTGAGTTTGAAAAACTGCATTCGCGCAATATTGTCTCGGCTTCGTCTCAATATGGAGGAACAAATAAGTGAAACCAGTTCTGCGTTTGTTAATAATTTAAAGCAAGCATTTACGCACCTAACAAATAAGTCTGCCAAACTTACTACTTGGATTAATAATTCTAATAAAAACGTGAAATTAATAGGAAGTGCCTTACATAAAACAAAGTTGAGTTTTGGTGCGAAGAAACATTTGGAAAATAATATATGCCGAATTAAGGAGATTAAAACTTTATTGTGCAAGAAGAAATCAATATATGGAGGATCACTCACCAATCGGAAAGAGAATAGAAATGATCGTGTATCGTGGGAAGACGTAGATACTGCTTTTTCCAGCCGCTGAAGAACAGGCGCTATAATTAATATTGTGCATAAAGACATTAATAAGTTTCTAGATGACGCATTTTATTTATTTAAATCGAGAATTAAAAATGCGTTAAAAAAACATGTGTCGTTAAAAGTGAATGTAATATTGTGCGCGAAATTTGTGACAAGACATAATTGAATTTCAAGGTCACAGAAATATAAAGTATATATACCGGGTGTCCCAAGAAATCTGGTACATAGGGAATTAACATGTAAAATTAAAAAAGTTGCGATTACTTTTGTATTATACATTTGAGCTCTGAAATTTGGTACAGGTGTAGGGATAGGTTATTAGTATTGACTGGTATTAATTAAAATGATATTAATGCTAACATTTCTGATAAAAATGCTTTTAAAAAGTAATAATTAACAGATGTAGCTTAAATACCATTTTTGCAAAAAATTGTTTATGGCGTTGCTAGCACAACGGTAAGATGCGTATTTGGTAAATTAAATAATTTATAAATGTTATGGTTCGAATCTCCAATATACTTTAGAGTTATCTTTTTAATTCTAAAATAATTTACATACAATTTAATTTTTTTAACAAATTATAATTTTATTTAAATACATAAAAATGCCTATAATAAATATTCAAATAAGCACCCATTTTCTGCGAGACAATAACCTAATCTATCATAAAAATGTGTTCTTACATTTTTAAACTGTCACATTATTTTGTCACATTCCTGAATTATAGCATTTTTTAAATCAATTATCTTTACGAATGTATTCCTATATATAACTGATTTCAAATGTCCCCATAAAAAAAAATCCAGAGGATTCAAATCCGGAGATCCAGCTGGCCACTCGATTGGTCTATCTCTGCCAATCCATTTATTTGGGAATACAAAATTTAGATATTCCTTTACCACGCGGTCATTATGCGCACGGCATCCATCATGTTGGAAACATACCTCTTTTTCGTTCGCTATACTATCTAATTCTGGCCCAATATGCAAATGGAAGAGGTCAAGATATTTCTGACCTGTTAAAATGCCATCTATAAAATATGGGCCAATAATGGTCGTATTTAAGATTCCGGCCCATACATTTAAATTTTGTCTATACTGCGTTCTTGGGCTATTTTGTACTTTTTTTCTTGCCCATATTCTGCAGGTTTGAGAATTTGCAATGTTTTTTAATGAAAAGGTACATTCATCGGTAAAACATATTGATTTTACAAAGTTAGGATCACCGTTGCAAGCATCCATAATTTTTAAACAAAAAACAGATCTTCTTTGTCTCCTTGTAATAATTCTTGATGATTTGCAGCTTTATAACTTTTATAATTATGCCTTTTTAAAATTCTATGAATATTTGTTTTACTCATTCCTGTTTCCTGTTCCATATTCCGCAAGCTTGTTTTAAATTCCAATTCTATTTTTGCCAATATGTTTTCTTCCACTGCAGTTGGAATTCTAACTTTTTCTTGGTCCTTATGATAATCTGCTATGCAACCAGATCTTTTAAATTTTTTAACCACTCGTTGTAAATAACTTTTTGATGGAATCGGCCGTTCTGGATACATTCACGCGAAAAGGTCACATGTTTTACGATAGCTGTTGCCACCAAAACAGAATTGAATATATATATATATATATATATATATATATATATATATATATATATATAATTGAACAGAATTGAATATATATATATATATATATATATATATATATATATATATGTCGCAGCGTGCGAGATGATGAAGCGTCAAGCGCTGGCTATCAGCATTTGTTTATTATGATTAGTCAGCGTTTGGGTGAAATCAGAAGGGGTGAGAAAGGACCAGCCATCACGGTGGCCCTGAGATGGCGGAGGGCAGACAGAGCTAAGCCAGACACCCGAGATCACCTACGGTTCCTTGTCTTAGTATTGTGCGACATCAAAAGTGTAGATTAACATTGTTAGTGTTTTGTGTGTAACAATGAACGAACAATTAGAAGACGACAACATGACCACGGACGGAGTGCGTCCGTCAACATCAGAAGTGGGATTTGCACCACCACAAGTGTGTAATGAAAGTGATAGTGATGATAAATGGCGTGCACTTCTTGAACAGCAAAACCAGAACTTTTCGGCGCTGATTCAAGCAATGAAAACGTCAACCGAAAATAACGACATCACACTACCTAAATTTGACCCGGAAAAAGCAGCAATGGATGCACGTTCATGGATTAATACGGCCAGTATGTGCATGCTAAATCAACCGCTGCAGGGCGCTGCACTGATGATAGCGCTAAGTAAAGCGTTCAAAGGTTCCGCATCTGCTTGGTTGTCACAAGTGTCATTCCCAGGAATGACGTGGAGTCATTTCAAAGATATCTTTATATCGAGATATGACTGTCCCGAAACAACAGCGGCGTGCCTCATTAATTTACATAATGACAAACCGAAAGAAGGTGAATCTTTAGCTGCATATTCAGCTCGCCTAATGACGTCACTAATGTCTCGATGGAAAGATCAAAACATTGAGCAGATCGCCGTTGCAACTGTGTTGGCCCATGTTTCGCAGTTTGAGCGTCGCCTCCAACGTCTTGCTTTCACATCTGAAATCTCGACGAGGAATAAGCTGCAACAAGAACTGAAAGCATTTTCATTTGGGAAAAGGAAGTCTACACAAAATGGAGAAGATAACACACAAGACAAACGCATCAAATCTATGTCTACATCTTCAACTATCAAGTGTTTTCATTGTGGCAAGTTGGGCCACAAATCGGTTGACTGCCGTTTGAAGAGGAAACATCATTCCCGGAAAGATGAAAAACCAAGCTACAAAAGCCAACATTCGAAGGATTCTTCCCCTAAACATGTCACGTGTTTCAAGTGTGGAACTGCTGGCCACTTCGCATCACGTTGCACTGGTGTGAACGACAAAGGTAGAAGCAGCAGCGGCGCCGGACCGTCAACCGAACGGCGCGTAGACCTCTGCCATGTCAAAGCACCGTCAGGCATACTGCATCATTCTGGTGAGGCTTTTCCATTTTATTATGATTCGGGAGCGGAATGCTCACTTATAAAAGAGACAGTATCGTTACGTTATAATACGATATAATAATTTAATTACCTTAACTGGCATTGGTCAAACAAGCGTAAAGAGTTCTTTACAGGTTTTGTCTCTTATTAAAATTGATGATATCACTTTTGATGTTTTGTTTCATGTTTTGCCTGACTATTGTTTGCGAAATAATATTATGATTGGTCGTGAAATTTTGAGCCAAGGGTTAGGTGTGCACATGACTTTTGATAAAGTAAAGCTGTCTAAGGTAAACATTGTTGACGTATGCAAATTGACCGAACGTACAATCGTTGGTTTTGATACAGTAGATACTGATGTGTCATCAGAATTCAAAACAAAATTGCTTTCCGTATTAAACGATTTTAGAAATTATTTTATTCACGGCATACCTAATAGTCGTGTTAATACCGATCAGATGCAGATTCGATTAATAGATCCTAATAAGACTGTCTGTCGACGTCCTTACCGATTAAGTCTAGAGGAAAGAAATGTTGTTCTTAATAGAATTAATGAACTGATAAATGCCAATATCATTCGTCCTAGTTGTTCACCATTCGCAAGTCCTATATTACTTGTTAAGAAGAAAGATGGCTCAGATCGTATGTGCGTAGATTTTCGCGAGCTAAATGACAATACCATACCCGATAGGTATCCTCTACCTCTTATCTCGGACCAAATTGCGAGGTTGAGCAATAGTCACTATTTTACTATTTTGGATATGGCCAGTGGCTTTCATCAGATTCCCGTTCACCCAGAATCTATTGAACGAACTGCTTTTGTTACACCGGACGGGCAGTATGAGTATTTAACTATGCCCTTTGGCTTACGAAACGCACCATCAGTTTTCCAACGCGCGGTTATTAAAGCACTAGGTGAACTCGCACATTCGTTTGTTGTCGTCTATATGGACGACATTCTTATTGTTGCTGGTAATGTCCAAGAAGCCCTAGAAAGACTCCGTACTGTTTTAAATACGCTTACCAAAGCTGGGTTTTCATTTAAAGTTGATAAGTGTTCGTTCTTGAAACAAAAGGTACAATATCTCGGGTTTGAAGTTAGTGCTGGAGAAGTAAGACCGAATTCAAAGAAAATAGAGGCCCTAACCGCGTTACCACCACCTAAAACCTCTACTCAGTTGCGTCAGTTTATAGGTTTAACTTCATATTTCCGTCAATTCGTACCTAGGTTTTCTCAAATTATGGCCCCGCTTTACCTTTTAACATCTATTAAAGGGAACATTGATTGGAAACCGTCGCATGAAATTGTAAGACAAAAAATGATATCCATTTTAACAAAAGAACCAGTCTTAATGATCTTCGATCCGAACTGTACCATTGAATTGCACACCGATGCAAGTTCCTTAGGATATGGCGCGATCCTAATGCAGAAAAAGAATAAGAAACTCCACGTAGTTGCCTATTTTAGTAAACGTACTACAACACCAGAGTCTAAATATCACTCTTATGAATTAGAAACTCTCGCAGTTGTAAATTCTGTTAAACATTTTCGGCATTATTTATATGGGCGTAAATTTGTTGTTATTACTGATTGTAACTCGTTACAATCATCACGTAAAAAGCTAGATCTCACTCCTAGAGTGCATAGATGGTGGGCCTTTTTACAAGCCTTCGATTTCGACATTATACATAGAGATGGTAAGCGGCTGTGTCATGCTGACTTCCTTTCGCGAAATCCATTGTCAAGTTCCTCAAATAAACTTACGTTCGAAAGTGTCTCACAGAAAACAATCAACGTGGCGGACCTATCAAGTAATTGGTTACTCGCGGAACAACAACGTGACGAGGAAATTTCTAAACTTGTTGCTGACCTTAGTAATGAAGAACTTAATGAAAACATAGCTAAAACATACGAATTGCGTTCTGGTGTTCTGTACCGAAAAATTCAAAGAAACGGCAAATCGCGATGTTTACCTATAGTGCCCAGAGCATTTAGATGGTCAGTCATTAATAATGTGCACGAATCCCTTATGCACCTTGGTTGGGAAAAGACTCTTGAAAAAGTTCTCGAGTTTTATTGGTTTGAAAAAATGACGAAATATGTGCGAAAATTCGTTGATAATTGTATTACGTGCAAAGTGTCGAAATCACATTCTGGTAAGATTCAAGCTGAATTGCACCCGATACCTAAAGTAGCAATTCCGTGGCATACTATTCACTTGGACGCTACAGGAAAGCTGAGCGGTAAAAATGACAAAAAGGAATACGTTTTTGTGCTGATTGATGCTTTTACAAAATTTGTTTTATTACATCATACATTACATATTAACTCTGAAAGTAGTACTAAAGCACTAAAAGCTGGGGTATCCTTATTCGGTACGCCTACGCGTGTAATTGCCGATCAAGGTCGTTGTTTTGCTAGCAGAGAATTTCGAGAATTCTGTGACTCACACAATATTGCTTTGCATTTAATCGCTACGGGAGGTCCCCGCGCCAACGGGCAGGTAGAACGCGTAATGAGTACTCTAAAAGGTATGCTCACTGCAGTAGAATCTAGTAACGATCGTTCCTGGCAAGACGCACTACCCGAAGTTCAATTGGCTCTAAATTGTACAATTAATCGCACCACTAAGTCTAGTCCTTTAGAACTTATGATTGGTAAGGTTGCCAGACCGTTAAATCTAACGTTGACACATGAGACAGAACCTGAAGTAGATATAGCTGAAGTTAGAGAGCAAGCTGTATCCAATATTAATAAGAATGCAGACTATGAAAAGCAAAGATTTGATAGTACCAAAGCCAAATTGAATAAATTTTCAATAGGTGATTTTGTTCTATTGCAAAATGAAGAACGTAATCAGACTAAGCTTGATCCAAAATATAAAGGGCCATATAAAGTTATTGAAGTCTTAGCAAATGATAGATACGTTCTAAAAGCTTTGAATTCAAATCGTACTTATAAGTATCCTCATGATAGAATGAGAATAATGCCTGCAAGTCAAACCCCTGTTGAGATAACGGGCAATTTGGAGCAATCTGGTCAAGATGGCTCTGATGACGACTAAGGTAATTAGTACGTCATATTATAACTGTTAGGGGTAAGAGTGGCTTGTGAATGTAAAAGTGCGAATGATTTTGTGGCATTGATATAGTACGGCACTGGGTGTAAGTGCCCGTGAATATTATCACTGGATATAAGCGATAATGATTTTTGAGTTCAATATTCTTAGGGCACTGGATGTAAGTGTCTAAGAATTTTATCACTGGAGGTAAGTGATAGCAGTCAATATGTCGCTGGATATAAGTGACTTGGGCTGGTTAAGCCTGTGTATGTCGCTGGATATAAGTGACTTGGGCTGGTTAAGCCTGTGTATGTCGCAGGATATAAGTGACGTGGGCTGGTTAAGCCTGTGTCTGTCGCTGGATATAAGTGACTTGGGCTGGTTAAGCCTGGGCTGGTTAAGCCTCTTGTATGACTGAGGATTGTGCGAATTGTTTTAAAGACAAGTACAATTCGAATTTTGTTAAATGTGTCAGGTGTGGCCGAGTGTACTATTTTTGTTATAACTTAGTTTCAGATGCATCACACGAGGACGTGTGAAGTGCCAGAATGGCCGTGTCGCAGCGTGCGAGATGATGAAGCGTCAAGCGCTGGCTATCAGCATTTGTTTATTATGATTAGTCAGCGTTTGGGTGAAATCAGAAGGGGTGAGGAAGGACAAGCCATCACGGTGGCCCTGAGATGGCGGAGGGCAGACAGAGCTAAGCCAGACACCCGAGATCACCTACGGTTCCTTGTCTTAGTATTGTGCGACATCAAAAGTGTAGATTAACATTGTTAGTGTTTTGTGTGTAACAATGAACGAACAATTAGAAGACGACAACATAACCACGGACGGAGTGCGTCCGTCGACATATATATATATATATATATATATATATATATATATATATATATATATATATATATATATATATATATATAGTTACGTTCTTTTTTATTTTTGGCGGTAAACTAAAATTGGCGAGTTGAGGCAAAAGTTAACTCAGTATGGCTTAATTAATGGTTGCGACCTCGAACCGTCTCTTTTGTTTTTAAGTTCGGAGAAATTAGCGGGACACTCGGTGTCGAACAGTCTCGAGATTGAGACGACAGTTTTTAGTTCCACGTTTTCTTTCGTTTCCGTGATCCACATGTTTTTATCGTTCTTCCCTTAAAGGCAGTAGTTTTGTGAGGATCCGGATTGCGCTCTGTAGAGGAGATAGTAGTGCAAGTTGAGCCAGAAAGCGAAGTGTGTTCGCGATCAGTTGCTGTCGAGCGTAATTGTTACGTATTTCTGATTCTCGCGACACACGTGTGTTTGTGTGAGGAGCACCATCCCGTCGAATCCCGAGCACCTGTTTTCGAGCCGAAACCATCCGAGGAGGCGTGAAGGCGAGGTGGCTTTACAGGATACGTCCCCGCGTAACCCGCTCGTGGTGGTCGAATCTCCCCTGGGCGACGTGGTCTCAGATGAGTACAATCCCGAATAAATCATTCGTGACCTTGACAATACTGTAAAGTCAGCCCCCCACATCATCGCCATCATAGGCACCACACCCGGCTTCACCATTAATAATTCTGTTATTTTGTTATCTTTCATTATTGTTATTATTATTATTGTTGTTCTGATTGTTCCTTTTTTACATCGATTATTCATATTTGGGCTATTTAGGTATAAGATCATTCACCGCCATATAGATTTAAGATTAGATAGTTGTTTTCATTTGTATATCTTACTTTTCATTTGTTAATATAAGTTTAAGTGTGTTTTTGTTGAAACAACGCATCTTTATTTGTTTATAAGATTCCGTCCGCATATCCCCGATCCTAGCATTCGTACTCATGCGCAGGAGACCGATTGGTGTGGGATTTCAAAATAGAGTGCGTGGCGCCCTCCGTAACTATTGCAACATTTAACATCACGTGACTAAACGAACAACTCCCCTCTCCACTATAGCTGTCGGCAACTATCGTGCTAACATCCGCCACTACTCGCCGCCGAGCGTAGCAAATTTGAAAATATTGCGTGGCAATATATATATATATATATATATATATATATATATATATATATATATATATATATATAATGACGTGACAAAAGTTGGACTGGGTTGGTCAGGGTTCGTCATAAGGGTTGTTGCCGGCTAGATACTGGTCACGGGGAGAGGGGTGGTTCGGGGAAAGCAGGATACTGTTCGGGGGGATAGGGCGCCACGTATTTTATCTGAATTACGTCCACCCACTCATGCAAAAATACGAAAAGGAAGTTAAACAGTAATTCAGTTTGGGTGTACGCAGAGTAACCGACGAAGGAGGGATGAATCTACTTCGCTAATAAAGAATTAGAACAAAACATTAAATCAGAATGACGGTGTAATTAACATAGATTAAAGAAATTGATACAATTGTGAGAACTTAATCCTATATGAGGGGGCGTGTCGAGATGATTCTTATACAACTAATAAACAATAACAAAATACGTAAGCGAGGGGGTGCCAACACGGCAGGTGTCCTCGTTGGTATTAACAAAAAATCAGTTAAATTGAAAATCGTGATTTGAGCAATCAACGATGGATAAATTCTGTTGTGTTATTGAAATGAAGCTAAATTTATAGGTTAAATTAATATTAAGTGATTCTAAGTTATACAATACAAATTGAAGTTACCAATCTTTTACATATGGAGCAAATATTATAACAAAATTACAAAGCAAAGAACACAACGGCGGACTCGTGTCCGTACTGTGCCATAGGCGTACGGCTGGCAAATTGTCAAGAGGGGCACGAGTAGTAACGTATGGTAACGTGCTGAATAATGTCGGAATGCACCAAATTACGGCGACACTGGCCGGTAACTAAAACGGCGCACTAACTGCACTGCGCTATGCGCGAACACAGTGAGTAACTCACGAACTAAACAAACCAAAACGGACAGGTACTCATCTGTATTACGCCATACGTTGACTCAGCGGTATTCCTCGGCCTGCGGGCGAATGGAGCTGGACACGATCGACGACAGTCATGGGTCACGTCGGAGATGGCCAACGTGGATGCGAGTGGACAGTAGACCAAAACTCCCCTAACGGGATGACGTCCGTAACGCACGTGGTCTTTCACACGAAAGCGCTAAACGGCTCGACACTACACCTTGTGAGCGCGACAAAACTCCTCGACTCAGAGATACGTAACTTTCGGTGGATCATTAGCCCTTTAGCCTTCACGGCCACCACTACTACACCACGCGAAAGAACAGGAACGACACTCTAACAAGGCTACTGGCTCACCACGTATTCACATCCGCGATTCCGCGACTCTCACACAATTCAAACAAAACCCGACTTTCTCTTGCCACTGCTGGGACACGAATCTCTGAAAACTCTTGTTTTCTTCACCTAATTTTACCCGATGTTACCAGAACAAACGTATCTTGCGGAACTGAACAGGAAACCAACATGCGGTTGTTAACCCGGTGGTCGCTACAAGTTCGGCGCTCGCATAAATTAGTAAAATATACGTCATAATATATATTTATTTATTCATTTATTGCATTACAGATCAATTCAATGACGATATAAATTTTAGACAATTATACGAGGAATCAAAAGCCGGCACAAGTGGTATTTATTTTAGAATTATACATTATTCTCGTTCATATGTGTTGTCATCAGTAGTATATGTCTCATTTATTATGTGCTGTTATTGTTCTAGTATTTCATGTGTCATTAGTACGAAAAACTATGTAAAATTCATAAGGGATTATTATATCATTACAGTAGCCAATGTGATCAATAGAAGGTAATATTTTCATTCATAAGCAGGTAGTATAATATGGTTGTATCGAATAGTTCTACTTTCATATTAGTATATGATATATGTCACATATTAATGTATAAAACCTTTTTAAATAAAGCATTATTTCAAATTTTGATAAAGAAACAGGTATAATTGCTGATGTTGCAGTATCTGGAATCAGTGCGATGGATGAATCACGAGTACCTGGTCCCAGTTTAGCTTCAGATGTTCCACGTAATGTTCTAGCATGTGCAACTCCGAAGAAACGAGGTAATATAGACAAAAATAAAATATTGTAAATTAGTTTGTTAATTATAATTGTATATAAATTTTTAGGACAAACACGCAGATTCCAAGTGAATAAATTAACACCTAGTGCGAAATACTTGCATGAATGCAACAAAATTTTAAAGAAAAAATATGTATCAAAGTGCAAGGCAGCGAAACGCTTTCAGGACATTTACAAAATGTCAGTTGGGAAAAAATCTCGTGTTATAGAACGAGCTATTGGCAATTTACATTCCTGTGACAAGGATTTTCTTAGCGTGCAACATTCGTGAGAGTAAGAAGAAAAGGTAAGGAAGACGATTTACCTTTAGAAGAGAAAATCATTGCAATCTCCTTGTGGAAGTCCATGAGAGGATCGTACCGAATGTTGAAGCAATATTTCACGGTTCCGTGTAAAACAACACTAAAAAGATTGCTTAATCGTATTCCCTTTCATCCAGGCATTAATAAATTATTGCAGCACCATTTGTCTTCGGTTGTAAAAGAGTTGCATGACGACGAAAATAAATACTGCTGCATACTGTTTGATGAGGTAGTCATTAAGCCACATTTAACATATGATGTAGGGCAAGTTTTTATACGGGGTTACCAAAATTTTTGCACGTCACAGAAACCTCAGTTTGCTGAGCACGCATTAGTTTTTATACTTCAAGGTTTCGCTGGTACCAGGTGGAAGCTATAGGAGCAACAATAAAAACTCCAGATTTAGTGCGTTGTATCAAGGAACTGGTTGAATCTGCATTGTCTGCGAACTTTCGCGTTGTAGCTTCCATCTGGGGCCTCGAACGTAGCAGCTATAAACGAACTCAAGAGACAAACTGAGGTACTTCGTCGTCGTGAAGGGAGGGAATTTTTGTCTGAAACTTACATGATAAAGGGTATGGAGATTATTCATATTTTTGATCCCCCTCACTTGTTGAAAGGAATAAGGAATAATTTGTTAACAAAAGACTTGCAATTTACATACAACGGACAGATATGCACTGCGTCGTGGGATGAAATTCTTCGATTTTACAAATACGACACCAGAAACTTATCGAGTCTGACAAGATAGCCATCTCTCAAAGAATCAAATGTTGTTCCAGGGAAAATCCGTAAAATGAGCATAAAGAATTGTGCACAGGGTTTTAGTCGCACGGTGTGTGTATCCCTGCACAATTTGTTAAGAGAGATGCCATCTTCTGACATTCACAGACTGACACTACAAGCTCAGGGTACGGTAAATTTCATTAAATTCTTAGACGAGTTATTTGATAGTGTAAATGGTTTTCGAGGATATGATGAAAATGTACGTGATTTACGTCGTAGTTTAGCACAAAATTCTAAACACATAACGTTTTGGAATGAAGCTAAACAAATACTGCGTTCAATGAAATTTGTGAAGAAATGTTCTAGCGGTGCTGCTCTAATGGATAAATATTTCGCATCTGTTAATTTACATGCGTTTAACCAAGATTAGTGATTAGAGAATTTCTTTGGAAGTATTCGAAGCCATTTAGGTTGTAATTCGAATCCAACCAGCGCACCTTTTGTATCTTCATACAAAACGTTATGTGTTAACAATTTTGTGTACGTTAATTTTTTAGGCTCTAACTGTTTGCAGGTCTCTGATCATATGTTCAGATTTGAAAAATTTATTTATTACTGCTGAATCAAATTTACCAGACTCTGAGACTAACGAACAAGCGACTACAAACTTCCACTTACATACATCGAACAATGAACCATGTGACCCTGCACCAACGGCTTACGTAGCTGGGTACGTCGCAAATAAGATTTTGACAAAAACTAACGCGACAGACTGCGACTTGTGTAAGCGAGAATTACTGTCAACAGGAATGTTACTAGAACACGCGTTCATAAATGAAATGGAAATGACAAAGGACAAATTAACAAGACCTAACACAAACTTTACACAGAATGTACAAACAATTATGGACCTGACATACAAATTATTACCTTCTTGCTGTCTTCAACGTGGAATCAAAAATATGATTAAAAATTATGTTTTGCAACATGTAAATTTTTAACTGTGAAATTCATAATGTGAAGGATCCGTTTATCGATTTCACCATAAAATTTATTATTTTCCAATTCAAACAAATAAATAGATTGTTAAATGGTGAAGATACCCGTACCCGGCACACTATGGATCCTATACAGACTTGCGGCTGAGCGATATAGATCAACATTCAAAAGCAAAACACATAGGTAAAATAATTAAACTTTATATTTCAAAGATTGGCGAAGAGCTGATTTGATTTTGAGTATATCTGTGTGTATTGATGGATATTCATTATTTTAAAGATAGGACAAAGGAAATTAATATTTGTATTATATTACTTTGTGTGGTAATATATGTACATTTATAAAAACAATTGTTTTTTTTTTTATTTACAACACGACATTTGCCGGGTTTCTAGGACAAGGTTTAACTTAAATCTCGAATAAAAATGAACAATATCGCATTTGTTTAGTAGCATTAATGTTATTTATCCAATATACAACGTTGTTTCGCTTCGATATTGTTCATTTTGATCCGAAAGGAAAATCCTGACAACATTAAAGGAATAAGTAAAAAAAAGCTACAAAGAAAATATATTACAAAAAAAAATTAAATCAACACCATGGATTAGCAACATGATAATAGTAAACAAAAGAAATAAATTAGGGATATGTACAGGTCCACGAGAACTCAACAAAGTTCTGAAGAAAGCGCATTATCAACTACCGACAGCACCAGAAGAGTTTCAAAGGTAGTTATACGAAGTATTCCAAGAAACGAAGGAAATGGTAGTAATTGCAGATAATATATTAGTGTATGGTTACGGAGAGACTGAAGGATAAGCTAGATAATCCCACGATGAACACTTAATAAGAGTATTAGAAACGTGTTGAAAAACGAACCTAAAACTAATCAAAGATAAGATGCAGCTACACAAAAAGGAAATCAGCTACATGGGACATAAAATAACAAATGAAGGATTAAAGGCAGACCCGGGAAAAATAAGTGTAATACAACCAATGCTGGAGCCAAGAAATTTTAAAGAGCTACAAAAGTTTCCAGGCTGCGTCAACTACATAGCAAGTTTCTAACCAAATTTAGCAAAACCGCGTGAACCACTAAGACAATTAACAAGAAAGGAAGCTACATGAGTATGGGACAACATGCATAAAGAAGCATTTGAAAAAATAAAAGAAAATATCTCAAAAGCGACAGTACTCAGGTACTTTGACAAAATGAAACAAGTACAATGCAGTGTGATGCTAGCCAGTATGGACTAGGGACAGTATTAATGCAAAAAGGACAACCAATGGCATTTGCATCAAAAACACTAACTAATATAGAAATACAATACGCACAAATAGAAAAATAATGTCTAGAAATACTATTTGAAATAATGAACTATATGTAATCAAACAAGAAGTACAAGTCGAAACTGACCACAAACCACTAGATACTATTTTCAAAAAATCTATATTAAAAGCAACACAGCGGCTACATAGAATGCTTATGAAACTACAAAAATATAACCTGAATGTCGTCTACAAAAGAGGTAAATAAATGTGGCAGATGCATTGTCAAGAACATCCGAAAAGTTAACTGACGGAACAAGTTTAACTGCAAATTTACAAAATATGTGAAGAAATAGAACAAATAAATATTAATCAACACTTAAATGTGACAACAGAACGCATTAAACAAATACAAAGGAATACGGAAGATAATGAATTATTTCAAATATTAATAGAAATCATACATAAAGGATGGCCAGAGAAGAAAGAGTACCAGTAGAAATAAGGGAATATTTGCATTACACGGATGAACTAAGTCTAAACAATGGCATGATATTTAAAGGACAACATATCATAATTCCGAAAGCCATGAGAAAAGAAGCACTAAACAGAATACACTCGAGTCATCTGGGTATTGAAGCGCGTTTAAGAAAAGCAAGAGACATAATATTTTAGCCTGACATCTCAATCGAAATAAAAGCAGATACGGAATACCAGATGTTGTCGTCACAGACAATGGACCGCAGTTCAGAAGTGAACAGTTCAACAAAGGATTGGGAATTCGAACACACATCATAACTATACCATCACAGAAACAACGGTAAAATAGAAGCAACAGTAAAAATAGTAAAGAAAATTATAAAAAGAATAGAACCGGAAGAATCGGATAGATATAAAGCTATTCTGGATTGGAGAAACAGGCCTACACAAAGAATGGGAAGCAGCCCGATTCAAATAATGATGTCAAGAAGAACATGGAGGAGTATGGCGTTAGTGGTACGTTATTGAGAGCACTAATGGCTTTATATGAAAATAATCAAGCAGCAGTTCGTGTGGATGGTAGTTTGAGTAGATGGTTCAGTATTGATGTGGGGGTTAAACAGGGTTGTGTGATGTCTCCTTGGCTCTTTAATTTGTATATGGACGTGTTATTGCGACGAGCGTTAGAGTGTAAAAATGATGGTGTGAAGATAAGTGATTTCGTTGTGCCTGCATTAGCATATGCTGACGATGTGGTTATTATGAGTGAATCTGAGGAACAATTGACGAGAATGATTGAGAGTGTCAGTAATAAGGGAAAATGTTTGAATTTGATCATGAACGCTTCAAAATGTAAGATTTTAGTTTTTGAGAAGGATGAAGTTATGGAATGCAAGATTAGCATAGATGGTGAGCAAGTGGAACAAGTTAATGAATTTATGTATCTGGGATGCATGTTTTCGAAAGATGGACGGATGAATGCTGAAATTGGAAGAGGAGTAGTTGCAGGTCGAAAAGTTTTGGGCGCTTTGGGAATGTTTGCTAGAAATGTGAATGTATCAAGAGAAGCTAGGTTATGTGTTTATAATGGTGTACTTGTGCCATCGTTGATGTATGGAAGTGAATGTGGGGTATGGGATAATCGGAATAAAAGAGTAACTGCGGTTGAAATGAGATTCTTGAGAGGTGTGTGCGGAGTGACTAGAAGAGACCGTATTAGGAATAAAGTAGTGTATGATGAATGTAAAATTAGTGAAAATGTTGTGAAAAGAGTGGCTTTAAGTCAGCTGCGTTGGTTTGGACATGTGGAAAGAATATCAAATGATAGATTGACTAAGAAGATTTATTTGGGTGAAATTGAAGGAACACGAATGCGAAGAAGACCGAGGAATAAATGGATGAATATGATAGAAAATGTATTGAGTGAACGTAAAATTATAAGCAGAAATAATAAAAGAGCATGTATGACAAGGTGTATGGATATTAACGAGCCGAGACAGTTATGTATGGATAGGAGTATTTGGCGAGCAATTGTTAGAAAATAAGGAATGAAAAGCAGTTTTATATATAATATATATTTAATTTTTTTGAGTGATTGTATGGAATAAAGGGCCTGCTACCCCAGTAATGGGAAAGGCGTGATATTATGTATGTATGTAAGAAGAACAAAAACACTGCTACCCACTACAGATGCACTATTACAACCTAACATACAAAGAACTGTGGCAAACAAATTAATAGAAAACTTGGAATGGACACAGACATCCATGCATGTAGCTTATCGACGTATGTTCAATTCTGAATTTATCACAAATTATTTACCTAAACAGGTCGAAATAAAACAACAAATTTAAAACAAGTGTGAAAACAATTTCTTCTGTTAATAAAAACAAAGCAGACTAAACCGACTATAAATGCATTAATCTTCTTTTGTTCAGTCTTTAATTAAAAAAATATTTTTTTCTTCAATGGTCGTACATAATTTTTCAAAATAAAAAATATGGAAAAATAATGTTTCATTTCCTTCATAGGCAATTTTGAATACAATTGAGTGGAAAATAAAAGAGAAAACTAGGAATGTATACAGACATACATGCCTGCACTAGACGAGGAAGACTGATTGTAACTCCATTAATATATAAACAGTAATTGTAAAAAAGGGAAGATGTAGGGAATTAATACAGTTGCATATAGGGATTTTATGTATGTAGGAGTTGGCATTAACAATATGTTATGAATGCGATATATGTAAGAGAACATGGTGAACGTGAGCTATGTAAATTAAATGTTTAATAAAAATATTATTAACAAACATTCAATAACAATGTGTTATTGAAACAGAATGAAAATTAAAAATATAAATAAATTGTAATAACAACAATAATTTACTTAATCGTATATTTTAACCGTTTTTAGTGGCAACATTTTTTTCTGGGTATACCCAACTGTCATTTTGGATGATTTTATATTGTTATGAAAAAATATTTAATTTCTCTGAAAATTTACCAATTTATAAAATTCCCTCAATGTTCTCTTTATTAGGTTCCGTATTACAATAATAAATTAAAAAAATTAACACAATACTTTATTGAAAAAGAAAACAAAGGAAAAACTAGGAATGTATACAGACATACATGCCTGCAGCTCATCGACGTATGTGCAAGTCTGAATATATCACAAATTATTATTTATCTAGATTCACTTTTAAAATCCTAGGTGCCTAGGTCGCAAACAAAACAACAAATTTAAAACAAGTGTGAATACATTTTCTCGTGTTGACAAAAGCAAAGCAAACTAAGCCGCCTATAAATGCATTGATCTTCTTTTGTTCAATTTTTAATTAAAAAATATTTTTTTCTCCAATGGTCTTGCATAATTTTTCAAAATAAAAAATCTGGAAAAATATTGTTCCATTTCCTGCATATGCATGAAAATTTTGAATACAATTGAATAAAAAATAAGACAGAAAAAAAAAATGGAAAATATTTTTTTTTCTCAAGTACGAAGGAAAATTTTGAAAAATAAAACGTACCTTGCACAACTAGATCATAACAAGTATCTGCAAAAAAAAAATTGGTAAAAATCCGTTGGGTAGTTTAGGAGATCTAGGTGGAACAAAAAATCTCGTACGAGCGAACGAGCGAGCGGACGAGCGACATACATACGGACATATGTTGTAATAGTCATTTCGTGATCCAGGGGGTCTGTCCGGGATTTCTGTGCAAAAATTTTTGAAATCGGAAGATGCTACAGACATCGTACCGAACACTATAGCTCTTTGACAGGAGGTCGATGAGCTAATTACTACAAGAAAATTATTCTAAACATGAATGTTTTGCCACGCAAACTCCATGTAGTCCCTTTTTACACCGAGCGCAAATCAAATTTGATCTCTTCACAGCACTACCATCTTTACTGCTGCATACCATACATCGCCGTAAATTACGCCCAGGTAATGTTTCTAAACCAAAATTAATCGTCGATGTTGACGGTGTGTCGTGAAGATTTTTGTCTCGGAATCTTATTGCTTCCAATTGACTTATAATGCTAGAAGTGAATTGCATCCTAGAAATTTTTTTCTCATCGGAATTATGTTTGTATAAAATGTAGGCATTCAAAACCATTCGTCCAAAAATGTTAAACACAAAATTTTAGTGTCCTTCTTTCATCAAGGTATGAGTATAACATTTTATCAGATTCATCAACGCCGCCCATAAATTGGTTGTATGTGTGAATCATGGATGGTATTGTTTTTATGCTTTCATAATTATGTCTCTTTTTAGTTTAAGTTATAATTTCCATGTTACCATCTGTTGAAATCACAAGAACCGGATTTCTTTTTGATTTTTTGTCCCTGTAAGAACACCGTTGCTGAAATATTTTGGTTGACCAACTATTGCTGTTTTGGCTTCTTTCGGAATATGCTTTCTATTTCGTCTTATTGTGCCAGTTAGGTATGTACCTTTCTGAAATAGTGATTTGGCGATCTCAACGCTTGTATAAAAATTATCAGTATACAGATGGTATCCCTTGTTGAAATAATTTCCCAAACTCAAAAGTTTTTCGACCACAATGTACCCAAGACCTTTTTTTTAATTTCTTCCTTATCCTCGTCAGACTTAGCACCACGGTAGCAATAAAATCCTAAACAATATTTTGTTACAGAATCACAGAGCATCCAAAATTTTATACCCCACTTATGATGCTTTTTATTAGGTAGGTATTGGTTGATAATTGTTTGCGAATGCGTTTCAACAAGAGATTCATCAATACTCAGTTGTTGGTTAGGTATATAATATTGACGAAAAACAATGTTGGCGTGCTCAACTAAGAAATTAAATCTAGCACACGGATCGTACTCTGGATGTGCTAGTGGTGCTACAGTTCTATTGTCTACTAAATAAAAAAATTTCAAAAGTAATTGAAATCGATTTCTTGAAAACATTTTACTAAACCACGGAATGTTTATTGAATTTTTTACCCAATATGAATAAATAAATGGTAGGTCTCCTTGTTATGCCCATTTGTAATAAAACAGCAACAAATGCTTGCATCTTTGGGAGGGTGACAGGTTTCCACAATCTTGCGCGTGATTTTGGTTTTAGATTTTCTTGAGATTGCAAAAATTGGGCGGCATAACGGTTAGTTTCGGTAACCATTTTTGAAGAAGCGCAGTCGTAAAAAATAGCCTAAAATATTCTATAGGCTTTTTATTAGTTTGTGAGATGTGTTTTGGTCCGGGTAATTCGCAAAATACGTGTGGAGATTGTTTTTGATAATTTGTAGTTGGTGGTACGTATATAAATTTGTTCATGGCGATAGGTTCACCTTCTCCTTCTGCTTCTCTCTCGGCATCGGTAAATTCACTACTCTCACTACTTATACTCAAAATACGCACCTTACGATTCGTATGGTTTACAATACCGCTTCCACTCTCACTTTCGTATTCATTTTCGGTAGATAAATCACTCGGTGGCTCTCTCTAATTATCACCAATTTCAGACATTTTTAGGGTTTAATTTTTAATAAATTAAAACTTTGAATAGTACTTTTAGCAATTATATAGTTAATTTTAATATGATAATACTTAAATCAAAGAAAATTATGGGAGCTCCGTGCGCACAATTACTACCATTGCTTGTTAATTGTATACTGACATATGAAGCGCCATAGCGCTCTCGGGACTTTTGACAGGTGTATGCAGCGAGGCGATGGTGCCGCTCGGCACTATAACGGTTAAGTTAGATAATAGTACATTATACACCAAGGGAGAGAAACGTCTTATTTTTTCCTAAGGTGTAATTTGAAGCCCGAGGCCGAAGTCAGGCGGCTACAAATACATCGAGGGAAAAATAGTGGTCTCTTCCGAGGTGTATATACTATTTTTTCCACGATCGGGAGTAGAAACATTTAATTTCATATAAATAATAAATTATAATAAATCGGAGCGAAATTCAATATTTAGAAACCTTTGGAAATGTTTCCATGCAACACATACTATGACAACAAACATTTATTTACCAAAACTTTTGTTATAATAAAAACTCCCTTACGGAAATTGTTTTCGTCCCTAGGGAGTTAATGCTTCATTTCTGTCACGATTTTGACGCCATGGAAATCGACTTCTACTCCCGGCCGAGTAAAAATAATATTTTTGCAAATGCAAATTTGATTGATCACAACAACTGATGACACCATAGAAAAGTAAAGATGAACAAATTGGAGCTTGCATAGGTATGTTGCCCTCTCTCTTTCGATAACGATAAAAGATCTTGCATATCTCGTCCATTCTTTTTAACGTCCTTGTAAAATATACTGCGTAATAATTCATCGTATTAGGTTTGCATCAATTGAAATTTTATCTAAATTATTTTACAATTTAAAAAACATTCTGAAGTATAGTCGAGATTCGAACCATATCATTTATAAATTATTTAAATTAGCAAACACGCGTCTTACCGTTGTGCTAGCAACGTCAAATAAAATTTTGCAATTATTGTATTTAATCTACACCTTTTAATTATTACTTTTAAAAAGCATTTTTATCAGAAATATGAGTATTAATATCATTTTAATTAATACCAATCAATGATAATAACTTATCCCTACACCTGTACTAAATTTCAGAGCTCTGAAATGCATAATACAGAAGTAATCGCAGCTTTTTCAATTTTACATGTTAATTCCCTATGTCCCACATTTCTTGGGACACCCATACAGTGCACGCCGCTTAATGTGATCACATCGGAACTCGAGGTTTTTGATAACAATAACCGATTGATAACAACAGACGAAAAAATGTAAACACAAAATTTTATTAAGTAATTAATACATATGTGAAACAGTAATAAACAGTAAATAAATTTTGAAATTGAGCTAAAAAATCTAAAAATAAACATAACATAACAATTTTTAATTGTGCTGCTGCATTCCGCTGACTCATTTTCGGCAACTTATCATTCTGTTCTAAAATGTTAATTTTTCTTTTCAGCTAAGATCATGTCTTTTTCTTACGTCAGCCATTGCAAACGGTTAAAATGCAACTGAATTTGTTGTAGTAGTTAAGACCATACAAATGCATTGTCCGATTTCATTTGTGTTTACTATCAACCAGCCCGGTATAATACAATAAACTAGACAATCAAATTTCTAGTTTTGTAAAAACTACTTTATTGTACTGTTGCTTTTAAAATTACTCGGGACAAAAACAATCCTAAGAAAAATTTGATAACATAAACCGATGTCATGATTACTATAACCGAAATTTTTTTAATGTAGTTGTATACGTCCGGCCCGTTCTTGGCGAAAGTGATAATAATAACCGATTGATAAAATTATATATATATATATATATATATATATATATATATATATATATATATATATATATATAAATATATATATATATATATATATATATATATATATATATATATATATATATATATATATATATATATATATATATATACAGTGCGAATAATGTAAGGCTATACATTGGCAACTTTATTTTAGCGTTAATCAATTTGCCTATGCTAGTATCAACCCGTTGAATAATTTAAAATTAGACATAGGGCATTTACTTAATGTTACCATGGTGATTATATACAAAAACTCCAATTTATTATGGTTGAATAATGTAAAATTAGACACTTGTCCACAGACTACTATATTTATTTAAATCATTTACAGAATTTATTCCAATTTTTTATTAAATCTATTACATGTTATTGGATTAAAAGTACACTTCAAGTACTGAAATTGTAATTGGTATCAGTACATTTCCAAAATCACTTGGGGTTGATAACTAAATTTGCCACCGTTTGATGACATGTGATGGGCCTGCCCGGGAATTCAAAGCTGAAATAATCGGAAATTTCTCGCAAAGACGCCCCTTCTAAATACCAGGAATACATCATAAACTTTTCTTCTGTGATGTACATTTTTTGCACTAATTATTACGCAAACTCGTCAGATATTAGTAACACAATATTGAAAACAGTGGGCCGAATTCAGCTCTCGTACTTAACTAAGTTCGATCCTAAATAATAACAACAAAAAAGATGAACTTATATGCATTTATATTAGATAAACAAGGATACTACACGTTACCATGGAAATTATGGTCGATCCTAAAGTTAGGAATGAGAGCTGAATTTGGCCCAGTGACATTTACCAAAACAAACGTCATTGTAATTTCAGTTGTTACTGTCATGGGCAAATTGATTAAAGCTAAAATAAAGTCGCCAATGTATAGTCTTACGTTATTCGCACTGTATATATATAAATATTGTCACGCCTCCAGAAGGGTGGCGGGACACAACTAGGCTCCGGCTAGCTTTCTGTTGTGACGTTGGGGGGGGGGGGGGTTCGTATTCGACTACGTTCAATGTTATGTTTTAAGTCTGACAAACAAGGGAATGTTATTATTAATATGGGCACCACGTGTTTTATATATTCCGTAATACACGCTACTGTCAAAGGACGAAACAGTAACGGGAGGATTCGTAGACGGAGGCATATAAATCCGCCCACGCATGTTGTAAGTAAATCAAAGCCATATATTAACTAACCAATAGAAATCACAAATTGCAGCCTGCGAAATATCGGAACAATTCAACAAACTTATGTAATGTAACAGGTGGACAAACGGAGTCCGAAATGAGTGGTTCAGTAGTAGACATGGAACTACAAATGCAAGAACAGGAAGCGAGAATAGACAGGACCCAATATAATATAAATTACAAGGGGATAAAAACGTGGACAATACCCAGATATTTACTACAAAATAAGAAGATTGTAAATGTTAAAATTATAGCCAGATTCCGATGTGGAAATGGAGAAGTTGCAAATCAATTCTGGAAAACGGAACAAGAAAGAAGCTGCAGACTGTGCGGAAGAGAACTAGGAACCTTAACGCACTTAAGGAAGTATTGCAGAGAAATGAAGAGAGAAGATCGCGAGGAAGAAGTGCTGATGGGCGATGATGGATCGGGACTCAAATGGATGATGGAAGTAAAAAAATAGACAGAGCATAGGAAATTAGATAGGATAGTGAGGTTCGTTTAAATGTATATAAATTATTGTTAATATATTATTCAATAGTAATGTTAAGTTAATTCGCATATCATGGGATAACAAATTATTGTATAAACAAAATGTAGATTCAAAGCCGATGGCGAGAATAAAAAGTTTATCTATCTATCTATCTCAGTAGTAGCGGGATCAAACATAAGCAAAAGGGGTTAAATTAATCACCACGAAAAATGGTGGGAAAAAGCTACTTGAAGAATTATCTCCTGACACCGTGTATCCGACGACTTACTTCGGGTCTATCCCAAATAGTAAGATAGAATGAATTAATACTTATTTACTAACAAAAGAATAAATCAAAGTATATTTATCAAACATGTTTGGTGACTGGATCAGGCCAGTGTAGTTTAAGAGGGGGTACAGTAACTTGTGGAATGGCGTGCGCACGACATTGGCATGAACTATGACCGCGTGGCGGAAGGCGATCTCCACACGCTTCCGGTAGGGGGCGTTCAACACAAGGGTAAAAATATGCACGCTCACTGCCAAACTTAATGTCTGGTCAGCATTAAGGCAGTCGTCGTTGGCGTCGTAGGCCAGTGGTTTAAACCTGGCTTGCGACCCCAGCGCCGTCTGTCACGTCGCTAGCCTCCACAAGGCGAGAGTCGGACAAACCTTGGGCTTCCCTGGGACCCAAGGATTGGCCAAGAACCGGCAGACTAAGCTGCGCGGCTCGGACTACCTCCCCGAGTCGTATAGAGCCATATCAGGGAACGACAACGCAGCATTGCCTCGGACGAGGGTGGGTCCGAGCTCGCCCACCCCTGACACTGAAGGAGCTCTTGGTGACGACTATAACGCTTCGCCCAAGGGCCGCACCCGGATGATAACGCAGGTTTCATCCGACACCGCTCCAACAGGAGCGACACCCCAGGAGTTGGCTATAGATAACGCTAACAGCGGGGTCAAGTACTATACTGACCCTCGGCCAACTCCACCAACAGAGGCCCACGGTATTCCGGATCTACCCTATGCCTGTGGAAAGTGTGGAAGGAGATACAAGACTAAAGCGGGACAGCAACGACATCAGAAAGAGTGTGGTGGTAGAGACCGCTCCAAGTGTCAATTCTGCTTTATACCGTTTTCGAGTTATCCCGCCGTGCGTCAGCATGAGCGCCGCGCCCATGAGGCGTTGTATAACAAAGAGCTCAAGAACAAGCTTGGTACACCAGAAAATATTCTTCTGTCAACATTGGCCAAAAAAGAAGCCACGACAAAGAAAGGTGGGACCTTCTTTCAAAAAATGGAGCAGGCGACCGGGCTCACTGCATCAATGATCCGGAGTAGAAGGAGAAGCCGGAGTATAAAACCTACCTGGCGAGGGCGCTAAAACTTTTTGCTACCCCTCCCCATGCACCTGAAGCCTCGGCCGGCAGTAGCACTAGTTCCAGTACAAGTTCACGTACACGTACAGGTACAAGCACTGCAACTCATGAATCCATTCCATCAGGATCAACTACACCGACTGTGAAATTAACAACAGCCTTCGACTTAGTCTGTCTCCACAAGCGAGGAAGTTTACAAGACCAAACCAACCTCGAAGGCAACATTGACGCTTCCACCTCGACTTCTGATGGTCTATCCTCCTATACGGGGACAAAGCGTAAAGCCTCGTCCCCGGTCACGGGAACAGACGCCAGGAATCTTAGATTGAAACCACCTCGAACCATGAAGAACCCGAAAAAGACGACCTCCCCTAATTTAGGAGATGAAACGCCGCTCACCGTCCAACATCCCGACTCCACGAGCCCGACCTCAAAGAAGAGGAAGGAACGATCATCACAAGGCACCTCATCACCAACATCCAGGACGAGACGACACCGGGGACGGACCATTATGTCTCCTGCACCTACAAGAATATTGGGCGCTCTGCCCTACGACCACGATCGTGACACCAGCCAACGAACACCGTCCACCGGAAGGTCCACCAATCGGGATGCCACACCAGGATCCACTTCTGCTGACCCTATAAACTCAAGCTCCTCAGTCCAAAGCAGTGACCATTGCTAGTCTGAACTGCGCCAGAAACTTTATAATAGAGGACCCAACAACAGTCGGATTGATTCAGCAAGCTCTAACCGGGAGCTTGACCGACGTGGATTTAGCGATCACCAATTGATGCAACGTTGCCTTCCCGGCAAAACGGAAATCAGACAAGGCAGGAGGCCAGCCACGTAGCCAGTCTCGTCCGCCACCCCCAATCAACAAACATCAAAAAAGATCAGCCATGTACAAGAAGTGCCAGCAACTATTCCAAAGGGAAAATACTGGTCTCGCCAACAAGATCATTGCTGGAGAAGACACTTTGCGAGAAGACGTCTTACCAACAACGAGCAGCGTGGAGGATTTCTATGGAAGTATCTTTGAAGACATCTCACCACTTGACCGGGATCCAATCATCCCAGGAAACTCACCATCTATTCATTATCTGATAACTGAGGACGAGATCATGAAGTCTATCCAGTCTTGGAAGCATTCCGCCCCAGGACCGGATCAAGTTAAGGCGTGCCCGCACGCTTTGCTGAAGACCCTTTTTGATATCGTCCTGTTTCGGAGGATGACCCCAACGATATGGAGCGTGTCACGCTCCATTTTAATCAGCAAGGAAGGGGACGGCAGGAACCCGGCTAACTGGCGGCCTATAACAATTGGCTGTGCGGCACAACGTTTCCCTCGATGTTAGAAAGGCTTTCGATACGGTCTCCCACAATTCCATACAGAGGGCCCTCATGAGAAAGGGCATTCACAACCACACCATTGAGTACATTATGACCACTTTGGACGCATCAACGTCTTTTCGCGTTGGTTGCAACAACACCCGGATGCTACGTTTTAGGCGAGGAGTCAAACAGGGTGATCCCCTGAGTCCATTTCTTTTCAACACCATTATGGACGAGCTAATAACGGTTCTGAACAGCAAGAATGAAGGGGGCACCGTTGCACCAGGGATTCGACCTACAGCTATCGCCTTTGCGGACGACATAGTTCTACTAAATGATAAGGTGAGTTCCATGGCCGTCGATCTAGCCAGGTGCTCGAGTTTTTTGACTGCAAGAGGGATGTCGATCAACACCTCAAAATCGGTTGCTTTGTCAGCAGCAACCGTGAATGGGAAGTCGGTTCCCAGGTCTTTAAACTACAGGGCCAGACTATTCCGGCGGTCTCGGACATCCAAACTTTTAGATATCTTGGACATCAAATTGGTACAGTAGGCTGTACCAAACCTACCATCTTTCGTCTCGTAACCTGGCTGAGAAACGTGAAGAGAGCCCCACTAAAACCACCCCAAAAACTCCTTGTCTTAAAGCAGCACCTGATACCTCCTCCGTTTTATGGCCTACAAATTTCGTCCATCGACGCTAAAATCCTATCCGAAACTGACCGCCTTCTTAGGCGGTCAATCAAGAAGATCTTACATCTAAGTAAATACACTGGCGACCAGTTCATCTATGCCGCCATGCGCGACGGTGGGCTGGGTATTCCCCAGCTACGAAGGAAAATACCAGAACAGCTCCAGAAACGTCTCCGCGCGCTGATAGAGGGTGACTCTATCACCGCCTCCTTCTCATCTTCTGGGCCGACTACATCCTTGGTCAATCGCATTTCCAGGTTGGTCAAACCTGGGAACATCGAGACGTATTGGAGGGAACAAATCGCCTGCAGACCCTTGATTGCAGTCTTAAAAGCGTCCACAGAAGATTCCGCAAGTCGGGACTGGATAATTAACCCACCCTTCGGCTGGACCGGACGAGACTTCGTTCGAGCCATTCATTTGCGAACAAACAACCTTACATGTAGGGGGCTACCGTGCAACCCTCCAGGAGAGAGGAAATGTCGGGCCGGCTGTGATAGGACCGAGTCCTTATCACATATCCTGCAGGGTTGTACTGTGACGCACTATGAGAGAATTAAACGCCACGACAAGGTCGTGGGCAAAATGGCCAGATTCGCCAGGAGCAAGAATTGGACAACGGAGGTTGAACCGAGAATACGTCATCCAGACTTACAATTATATATACCAGACATGGCGATCCACCTAACGAGCGAGAATGTCACAATTTGCGACGTGCAAATATGCTGGGAGGGTCCGAGAACCCTGGCGGAAAGCTGGGGACGGAAGCTAGCAGTATATGACAATTTCAAGTTCAGAGAAGACGCTCACCACCGTTGGCCTGGTAAGCTTCCACGTTCGGGAGTAGAAACACCTAATTTCATAAATAATGAATTATAATAAATCGGAACGAAATTGCAATATTTAGAAGCCTTTGGAAATGTTTCCATGCAACGCGTACCATGACAACACACATTTATTTACAAAAACCTTTGTTATAATAAAAACTCCCTTATGAAAAGTGTTTTCGTCCCTAGGGAGTAAATGCTTCATTTCTGTCCCGCGTTTGACGCCATAGATACCGACTTCTACTCCCGGACGTGTAAAAACATTATTAATAGCGAAAGAGAACTTAGCTGTGATCGGTGTTTTTGGCCTCTGGACCGGGTCCCTGATTATTCCTGGATCGGCGGGGTGATGGGGGTCACCAATGTCCAACTCCGAATGGCGTATACAGCGATGGTTACACAAACTCCCTGAGTACGGGACTAGCACTATCACTAACGTACGTGCCTTTACCACAGTACCGTGACCGTAGCACCACACGACGGGACACAATTCCCATAAATATACACATAGACAATGGGATAATACCGATATCCTCCAGAAAATACTCAAACTCAATTAGGAATATCGAACTATAAAATTTACGTTTCGTCCGCCCGTCTCACACGAAAGCCATTACTAGACAACGTGTTATTTTTCTTTGTTCTGTCGGAATCAACCCGCAAAAGTCGATCTGTTACTCGACAAGTTCTAAATTGACCGATAGAAATATTTTAAACCGTTACAATATATATATATATATATATATATATATATATATATATATATATATATATATTGTGACGAAGTCACATGTTTTTAATTACGGCACTGGGTAAAGCGGAGCAATGCCCGTCAACGCTCCGTCGGCAGCAGCTCAAACTCGCACACCGCTCGGACAAGAACGCTGCACCGGACTGTTCAATTAAGCAAATTTGCCGAAAAAAACAGTCCGGACCCGTCGCTAACAGGTGGGTATAAAAGGGCCAGACATAGGCCACAAAGGCAGTCAGTGTTCCGACTACCGACCAACCGCCTCCGTTCATCGAGCCGTATGGTAAGCCAGTTTTGTTTCATTTTTGTACTCTATTGTCAGCACTGCGAATGACCTGGTGCTACATAGTTTATTTTACATCTAAGATTTTGATTTATTGTTGTGTGCCTTTCGACTGTCGCTCTGTGCTGCGCACGCCCTGTCGCAGAGTATACAGTAATCGTACCCCCACTGCATTGCGAACGTCCTGCGGTGGGTTTCCGTGTTACTACTGCTCCGTGCTGCGCACGTCCTGTCGTGGAGCCTCTAGTAACCGTTACTACGTTGTTAGAAGTATCTTGTACTAATTACTCTGTTCTTTTGCTGTTATTTATAGCATCGGTTACTATTGTTATTACTTGATTTAGCTAGGTGTAAATTTGTTATTAACTGTACGATTCATTTGTTATTAGGCACCGTAATTAATACTTACATTGTTGCTACTACCGTTAGAAATATCTTGTACTAATTACTCTGTTCTTTTACTGTTATTTATAGCATCGGTTACTATTGTTATTATTATTTGGTTTGCAAAGATTCTTTTGTTATTAACTGCAATGTCCATGTGTTGTTTAGCATAAGATGTATTGCACCGATCTCTATGTATGACTAAGATTTATTTGTTATTAACTGAACCAGTTCTTTCATTGTTAAATATAATATCGTGGGTTCCCATTATTACGTTATTAGCTGTGTTTATCTTGTGATTGATTACCATTATCTTGATCCCACTCCACTGACTGATCCCGGGAACGAAAACCGATTGGCGCCCGAGTAAACCCGACACCCCCGAAGGGAGCGTCACAATATATATATATGTATATATATATATATATATATATATATATATATATATATATATATATATATATATATATATATATATATATATATATATATATATATAGATATAGATCACCATATTTCCCTCGATGTATTTGTAGCCCTCTGGTTTCGGGCTTCAAATTACAGCTCAGGAAAAATAAGTGGTTTCTCTCCCTTGGTGTATAATGTACTATTAAGCCGATAGGAGAAAGAATGGCATATCTGAGAATAGAAACTAAACCCTGCAAGTTATCAGTACTAAACGTATATGCACCCACAGCGGTATCATCAGATGAAGACAAAGACAAATTCTACGAGTTAATAGAAGATGAATTGGAAAGCATAGGAAAGGAATACACGAGACTGATAATGGGAGATTTCAACGCACAAACGGAAAAAGAAAAAATCATTGAGAAGGTGGCAGGAAAGCACCCAATCCATGAGAAGAAAAAACAATAAAGGTCAAAGACAGTGTAATTTAGCTGCAAGTTCAGACACAATAATCAGCAGTACTAAGTTTAAGCAGTTTTGCTATTATGACGTCATTTTAGCCGAAACCGATATTTTGAATCATGGAAAAAACGGTAACCGAAAAAAAATATATTACCTTAACCGGTTAATTTAATCGATTCTTTAAATAATGATTATCAACATATTTATTTAAAAAAAAATTTAGTAGTTACTTATTCATTCGTTCAATAATTATTAATTTTACTTAAATATTGGTACACTCGAGAATACAAAAACGTATGTTCAAAAAAACTTTTGCTGATTGCTCGCTTTCCTAAGCTAAGTTTCACTAACCATGTCTTTGTTATGTTTGATTAACTAATTTTTATAATATTATTTTCATACAGTATATTAAATTGACTGATTTTATTTTTAACTTAGAAACTATTTCTTGTATGAATTAATGATATATAAAAATAGAGAAAATATTCAAAAAACGGTTATGAAATTAATATTTTTCATTCCATGAACAATATGCCCTTTTTTTAAATTTAATCTATTAAATTTTGTTCGAAAATCGGTTTTTTAACCGGTAGCCAATATTTTTTAAAACCGGTGACGAACATTACGGGTTTGAACAAAACCGTTTTGAATATAACGTTCGCAATATCGGTTAATTTTTAACCGATATTTTTTTCGGTTCCGAGCCCTGGTGTGTATGTATTGTTATTAAGGATACTTCCTGTCTATCTGTGACTTGCCCGACTCTTGGTACTCCTGCATCCTCAGCCACATCTGTTGGAATATACCGATGGAGCCGAGTATGACAAGAGTCTAGTCGTCAGACCAATTTATTTTCGAAGATACACGATGTCTGTATACGATATGATACGACATGATACGAGCATACCTGTTCTTAGTTCGTAACGTTGTGCTATACTTGTGTGCAATATATTTGCTGTTAGTGCAATTTATCGATTTGGCTACTCTCCCCTACTGTTAAAATGTGTAGACCAGCCGATGAATTCATCTATGCCTAGAGCTGAAGTTTTGTTTGTTATTGTTTTGATATCGGATCGGCTGAGTGGTCTATGGTCGTCAGCTTACCTGATAGAAGCAAAGGGTGGGACATTCTTAATCCAGTGTTCAAAGAGACAACGTCATATATTTTGGTCCGTGTACAAACTAATAAAGATCAATAACCTTAGTGTAACCTGATTATAAATAAAATCCAAAATACGATTTAACACTACCCTACCCTAGACTACACTACTCTACTTAACCTTCGCCTAATCTACCTTGCCCTACCCTACTCTACATGTAAAAATAATTAATGCAATTCCACGATTTCCCGATTCCGTAAATTTCAGACTTGTATGTTCGTGCGGGCTCGTAAGAATAAATTGGTCTGACGACTAGCTGTTTGTGCGAGTATGCTGCTACCTACCCAAGCACCGAACCTCCGCTTTTCACTGCCATTCGCCGCAATCAACTTCAGTCGCATACAACCATGCGTGCGCAGTGGCAGATCACGACAAAGGCTGTGTTCGAATTGGACTAATTAGTATACTAATGTACCACGTGACTGGTTTTATAAGTTAAATTGTGCACTAAATAACGTTAGGATTTTAGAAATAGACATTAGGATTTGTAAAAGAACACTACGCCCTAAATTGCATACCCTAAATTGACCGCCAGGATCCAAAAATCTCCCTAATTTCATTGCCTAAAATGCTAAATCTTGAATTCGAACACGACCTCAGTCTGTCACCGAAACCCTGTAGTAGTGAGTTGCCTCCTGTTAACACTACGCTATTGTAGAGGGCAGGCCGTACGTCCATATCGCACATGGCAGCACTGGTAGTGGTCAAGTAGCCTGCACCGAGCATATTATGGTCAAACAAGTTCTCCGCTAGTCGGAACCGCTCTGGGCCAAAGTCCTGGTGGTACCCGCACGGGAACTCATAGTGCACGGCGGGTATAGATTCTCTGACTGACTCTGACACCTGTCTATTTCTTCAAACTCGTATATCACGTTTCCGGGTCATCTTCTTAGTACATTCAATGGAATTCATCGCCTTCGAAGTTGGTCTCAGTCCAATGGCAATATTATGTCTCCTTGTCTTTGGACCATTTAGAATCTTAATCATGATGTCGGCGTGATTGTTTGCTGTTGGCACATATTGAAATATCAGCTGTTTTGCATCGACCTTCTCACGTAAAAAGAAATGTCTCAACTTGATATGTTTATTTCTTTCTATCTGCGGTGTTGCTGACAAGTCTCCTGCTCCCAATTCTGCTAAAAGACTTCGTAGCCACAGCACTTCTTTCGCAGCATGGCACATTGCTAAATATTCCGCTTCTACCGTTGACAAAGCTGTAGTTCTCTGCTTTTTGCTACTCCAAGAGATTGCTGTCCCAGCAAGCATTACAACATAGCCGCTAAACGATCGCCTATCGATCTTGTTTGCCCAGTCGGCATCTGCGAAGACCTCCATGCCTCGTCCGCTCCTTTTGAATGTCAGACTCCAGTCTGTGGTCTGCCTGACATATCGCACGATATGTTTTACTCCAGCCCAATGCTCCTTACTTGGTTTATTATTAAACTGACTCATGTACGCTGTTGCATGAGCCAAATCTGGCCTAGTACCTCCTGCTAAGTAAAGTAATCCTCCAATTGTTTGTCTGGACTTGTACGTCAACTCCTCATTGCCTACTGTCTCCTCAGTAGCTTGACTGTACTTCATACCTGGATCCAATGGCGTTGCCGCTCCCTCGACCTGGTCCATCTCCATATTCTTCAGCAGCTCTTCTGCATAAATTGACTGATCCAATGTGAGAGTACCGTCGTTTCGTCTCACAACTCTCATGGAAATGATATGGTTGACCAGTCCTATGTCTTTGATCTTGAATGCCTTCCCTATTTCCTTCTTGAATCTGTCGATGTTCGTCACCTCTTGAGCTATCATTAGCAGATCATCACCAAATACTCCCACGATGAAATCTTGTTTCATGTTTATGTAAACACACGGATCAGCTTTTGATCTTATCAGCCCCGTTGACTTCAAGAATTTATCCAAACGTGTATTTCATTCTCGTCCGGATTGATGCAGGCCATACAGACTCTTTTGTAATAGACACACATGATCCTCTTTTCCTTTTTCCACGAATGGTTTGGGCTGCTCCATATATATATAGTCTCCTTGAGGGTTCCATTCAAGTACGCTGCTGTGATGTCCAGCTGGTGAGCTTCCCAGTTTCTTTCCACAGCCAATGCGAGCAGTATACGAATTGATTTTGTTTTCACTACAGGTGAGTATGTTTCCTTGTAATCAATTCCTCTGACTTGTGTGTAGCCGCGTGCTACTAGTCGTGCTTTGTACCTATCGAGGTTCCCATCTCCGTCGTGTTTCTTCTTGAACACCCATTTATTCTTCACCACGTTTCGTCCTGTCGGTCTTGGAACCAAAATCCAGGTCTCGCTGTTTTCTAAATTATTCAACTCCTCTCGCATTGCTTCTTTCCAGTTCTCTCCATCTGGTGCCGACATTGCCTCTTCTACAGTCTCTGGATCAGTGTCTGCTTGATGCTTTACAGTTTTGCAGCAAGTGCATTTGTTTTCCCATATCTTTTTATTTTGCAATCGTTTGGATCGTCTTTGTGTTTGCTCACCATTTTGCTTTTCAGATGACTCTGTTTCTGTATTTGTTAATGGCGTTGCGTTTTCTGCCTGATGATTCTCCGGACTCTGATGATTGTCCAACTGAACTTCGTTTACTAGTTGGACGTCTGTCATATTTTCTTCTGTGCTTCCAAAACAAATATCGGATTCCATATTGGTTATCTGGACTGCATGTCTCTCCTTTTCAATCACTTGCTCCTTACATGGGAATTGATCTTCCTGAAATATGACGTCACGACTTACGAAGAATCTATCTTTTTCTTTGTCCCATAACTTGTATCCTTTTACTTCACTTGGATAACCAATGAATATGCATTCAATGGATTTGGGATCGAGCTTGCCTCGTTACCACCTTGCATTGACTGCGCTCCATGCCTTGCATCCAAAGACCCTCAGGTGATCTACCTTGGCTTCCTTTCCAGACCATAAAGACTCCGGTAATTTAACATTTATTGCGCTGGATGGACATCTGTTTCTGATGTGGCATGCTGTATCAGTGCGTCTGCCCATAGTGCTTTGGTGACTTTGGATTCAATTAACAAACATCGAGTCATATCATAATTAATTTATAACAATGAATTACTACAAAGTTGAGGAGAAATCTATTTCATATTTGATATCCATAAGCGTCTGATTCAGTCTTTCCGCAACTCCGTTCTGCTGTGGCGTTCCTGGAACATTCAACTGCCTTCGAATACCATGCTTCGCCAAGTATCGGTCGAACTCCTTGCTTCTGTATTCGCCGCCATTATCGCTTCGCAACATTTTCACTTTGTTGCCATGTAACTTCTCCGCCATTTGCCTATATTCATCGAATTTTTCTAAGACCTCGTCTTTTCTTTTCCTTGGGTACACCGTCACGTGTCTTGAAAAGTCGTCTATAAAAGTTACAAAATACTTCGATCCTCTTTTCGAAGTCGGTTCAATTTTCCCAACTACATCTGAATGTATCAGCTCCAGTGGTGCTTTGGCTCTGGTGGCTCCAGTTCTTGAAAATGAACTCCGTTTCATTTTTCCAAGCATACATGTTGAGCACTTTGTTGGGATCTCTCCCTGCTTGTAGTTGCCTTCTTTGCTATCTTTAATCAAGTTCTGTACAGCATCCATGTGCAAATGACCCATTCGGCGATGCAACTTTGATTCACTAATCGTGTTCTTGACTGCACGTGCTGATGGTCTAAACTCCTCTACTGCATACAGTCTTCCCTTCCGTTTAGCTGAAATCAAAACTTCGCCATCTTTGTTGGAGACTGTTGCTATTCCATCAGCGAATATGACCTTGAACCCGCGTTCTTCTATTCTTCCAATAGATAGTAGATTGTCCTCAAGATCTGGTACAAACAGGACATCTTCCAATGTAACATTGAGCCCTCCGTTTGCTTCACACAGTTTAAATTCGGCTGTACCGGTCCCCGTGACTTCTATAATTTCCTTACCAGCCATTTCAACCCTTGAATTAGTCTTCTTAAAATTTGTTAATTTGTCTCTCCGGGAAGTCATGTGGTCATCAGCTCCGCTATCCAGGAACCACGTGTCATAATTTAATGCCAGTTCATCAGTATTACTTTTCGTTTTCGAACACAACGCCGAATGAACCATTTTCTTCGCTTTTGCATCTTTCTTTTGGTTTGACTCATCCTGATGCTTTGCACCGTCTTCTCCCTCTGGACAATTCTTCGCTATATGCCTAAATTTTCCACAACCATAGCAACGAATTCGTCTCCTACTAACGTCGTTGTCCTTCTGAGTCGTGCTTTCACTCCGATCTTTCTTCCATGACTTGTTGGTGTTGGGTTTCTTGTCATCTTTCGTTTGTTTATGAATTCTAAAATTTCCTCGTTGATTCTGTGAAAAAAGAGCTTTCGACGAGTCTCCCTCATTGTCACTTAACTTCTCATTCTCGCGTCGAACCTTCCTCTTCTCTTCGATGAGCAGCCTCGCTTTCACCTTTTTTGTTGATAGACCGTTTTCATCTTGTTCCAAATTTAGAATGTGTGGTTCATACGTTTCCGGTAATCCCATGAGCATTACTAACGCCAATTCTTTATCTGTGAATCCATAGCCACTGCTGGTCAGCTTTCGGTGAAGTTCTGTGATTCTTCCCAGATAGTCACGCATTTGTTCAGTCTTCCTCATCTTCACATTGAAAAAATCTCGCATTAATTGTGGAATGTGTAGCAAGCCATGTTTGGAGTGGATTTCTTCTAGCGTCTGCCACGCTTCCTTTGCAGATAAGCAGCCTCCAATGTCATCGACGTCATTATCTTCCACGATCAGGAATAATAGGGTCAATGTTTTGTTGTCCACCTTTTTGTCCGCTGCTGTAAGTGTCGTACTGTAGCCTGGATCAATCGCCTCCCAGATACCTTTCTGCACGAGTGCCGCTCTTGCACGAATGGACCACGCATGGTAGTTGTCTGTGGACAGTTTTGGAATCCTGTAATCTTCGCTGGAGGTCGCTATTGTACTACGTGTCGTCTTTCCCGTATCAAATGGTTGCACCCTCGCTCCAACAAATGATTCACCTCACGTGTCTGTCAAAGAAAATCTACCATCGCTGCCGTACACAAAATTATCTGCTGCAACACTCTGTCCGTTGTACTATTTGTCATATGTAGCATAGTACATTATTATGCTAAAACAAAAAAAAATACTAGACGTGCAGATTTAATATAAGCCTATGTGCAACCAATAAATATACGAAAAATGATTGACCGTAATCTTGACACTGGTTGTACTATTAAAAAGGTATTCACTATAATCTTCTACCACCTTTCTTGTAGTCCTGGGCCCATAACCTGTTAGTTATTTGGTGGAAAGGTTGATAGATATAGATTATTATAGCAAGATATGTATGTACTGATAAAGACGTTTTTTTATTTACAAAACTACACTGTTTACAGAATATTGTTTCTCCTAGTTACAATATATTGCTTTTTGGATACGGCGGTTTGGCATATTTATTTAACAGAAACGTCGACATAACTTTGTACGAGCCTGTTTAACAATATATTATTTCCACACCACCAGGGAAAATATAAGTCGTCATTCCAACCCCTTTGGGGATAAACCTTTCTATATCAATTAATTGTGACTTAATAAAATAGAATTGATCAACATGTATATATCTACCAGGAATCGGGGTAGGAACTTAACCTTTTTTGAATATTCAACTGCCGTCTATGGATCCAGAATATCAGGATCCATGAACTACTTGGCGAAACTACTAGTAAAATTAGCCAATTTCAACAATAGAAGAACATTTCTCATCTGTAATTAAATATTTAATAATTCTGTCGGAATTAATAAACTCAGAAATAATTTTTCCAGAAAATTACTGATGTTAGAAACAGATATTACTATTAAATGTATCAAGCATTTCCATACTGAGATTAATAACTCTAATTATTTATAAAACAAGCTTTACCAGTTAATATTTTCAAAGCGTTTGTCAACACACAATATTCTAAATACAATAAGAATTTTCAACAGATTAAAATTAACAACATTGTTAAATTTAACAAACTATTAATAGCTTGTGATGGTTATAGGTTAATTAATATTATGAAATCTAATTTGCATTTATGGTTAAAAAACAGTACGGATATTAATATCCCTATGGAAGTAACTTGCACTTTGGCGTTAGGTTCTAATTTCCATTTCCATGATAATAACAATTTGATTGTTCCTGTGATCAGCAACAATGTGCTAAGCATATTAGCGAACATTTAGCTTACAACATTTAGATACTCAGCGTTTAACAGTTTTACGTTCTAAATTAATTCAAGTTTTACAAAACCCACTCCAATAACTATGCTCTTCATAAATACAAAAACACCATTGTTCTGAAATTTTATTACTAAATCTTTTTTGAAACCCCACCCAGATTTAATTTGCACTAAAGCTGACAAAGGGAACGTTACTTTTTTGCTTCTTAGGTCCACTTATTTTAATTCGCGATTCAAATTAATTTTTCCCGCTCGTATTATATATACAACCAGTAATATGTGACGTCAGAACCAGGATAGGTTGATAGTTAGTCTGTATACTTATGCTGTAGCTTTGATATTGTGATATTGGTAAACGCTATTTTTTGAATAGTTTCATTTTAATAATTATTCGCAATTGGTATTAAAAAGACAGGTATGTTAAATATCTTTAGTTAATTACAGGATATGCTGTTAAAATGATAATTATTCAATGATATATTTACATTTAGGTTACCATGAGATTGACATTCAAAGAACATTTTGAATATTTAAGTGCTCAACATACGTCCAGATGTGTTATAGAAGGAGAAGTTTTAACCGCGGGACATATTTCTTGTGGCATAACAAAGAAGACGGAAGATTCTGTTAATTTATACGCTTTGTGTGTGCAAACTAGTGCAATAACAGCTAGTCCTCATGAAGTACAGGGAGTATTATTAATTTTTCATGATAAATCTGAGGCAAAATTATCCGTTCAAAATATGTCTTGTACATGTAAAGCGGGACAAGAGGGAAAATGCAAGCACGTGTCGCCTGTTCTCGTATATTGCACTAGGTTTATTTATATTTATAGATTATATTGACGCATGGAACCCATCAGAGATTGTTGATTTTTGATATTATATTAATTTAAATGTGACCTTGTTTCGTTTCATTGCTTGTGTTCTTTTCGTTTCTGGAACGATATATCAGAATTGAATATGATTTCGCAAACAGACATGAAATGTGCGTGGGCATTTAAAAAACAATGTGTGTTGGAGAAGCATAATTCTTTGCCTTTATTAGGAACTACCTGTTATAAGAGTGTACCTAGCACTAATAAAGCAGAATTAGAATCTAAGCTAATTAATAAATTTCGGGAGATGTTGGAAATAGCTTGTTCACAGTCCGCGTTAACCAAGCATAAGTATTATCCTTTTTACTATGACGTATTGTAGAATATGTATTCTCAAACTTTGTTTCAGACATGGGAGAAATGATATTACATTTTCACCAATTACACCAGATTCAATACAAATTTCACCAAACCATCAGTATTTTGAAAAAGTATTAAATAACAATGTGCAATCTATAACTATGTTACAAATATCAACAATTCAATTCAGTTTAAAAGAATGTTGCAAGAGTGTATTTTCAACTTTTTATAGCAGCGATATTTCGCAAATTATTAAAATATCTTTAAAAGATAATAATATTTGGCATTTAGAAAGAAAATATCGCATTACGGACTCTAGGTGTTATTCTATATATACCTACAACGGCGAAAATTGGAATAAAAAAACCTACAATTATTTTTGGCCGAAATCTATTTCAAACGTTTATATTAAACATGGTCTCTTTTACGAAAGTAACGCGAGAAAGAAATTTGAAAATACAACTGGGTACCTGGTACAACAAATGGATTTGATAATTTCAAATTCTAATCCGTGGCTAGCATATTCACCAGATGATGTTCTTATGGATGAAGATCGGCTAAATACACTGTTGGAAATAAAATGTCCATATACGGGTAAATATTAATGAAGCATTTATATATTGATATTAAATTTATATAAGATATCTTTACTAATACAGGAAAGAACAAAACAATAAAAAATGCGTTATTACAATGTAAATAGCTAGAACATAATAATGGTAAAGTAAGCCTGAAAAAGGAACATCAATATTATGGACAAGTGCAGTTTGGTATGGCACTATGAAATATAAAAAAAGGTGATTTAATTTTATGCCTCATATGATGACACTTTAGAAATCATTAGTATACCATTTGATGAAAAATTTGCATTTGAAATGTAAAAACCATTATTATCCATTTGCAATAACAAAAAATAATTATCTAACGTTATAATAATTTCAAACGGTTTTTCTATTCTATTCCTTTCCCAAACCAAGAAATTTGTCATCTGCTATGATTGGCGAAGATAAGTTTGCAATACCACAAGCAATTATGAATATATCACTAATTAAAGGTATTAAATTGACTGGCAGACGATTATTTAAAATTTTAAATAATTTTATTCGCTGATTATTTCGTTCAATGTGAACTCTAGCAGCCGCAATTTTTGCTGTTGTAACTGATTTTTCTTGCGTTGTTTTTTATTTCTAAGAAATGGTGGTTTCACTAATGTTATTCCACATTCATCGGAAATATCTTGAATTAAAAAACCTTTGTCAGTCATTATATGATCTGTATGCATTTGAAGTTTATCTGTTAATCTGCTTCTTTCAAAAATGTTCATATCTGATACTCGTCCTCCATACGGTGGACTAACATATGTAATTAAGCCGGCAGGAGAGACGCCTGTCATGAATTTAATTGTAGTTGTACCTTTGTAATGAGAATAGCATTTAATTTTACAACAGAGTTTTTTATGTTTTTGAATGAATATTTCTGTGCAATCTAACACGATCCTAACGTTTTGGAATTCTTTAAAACAATTTGGTAGATTACGTTTAATTTCATTTTGAGGTGGCCATGGTATAGCAGATTTTAAAGCTAGAGCTAACAAAGGAACAATATTAAAAAAAATATTTTTACATGTTTGTGAAGAAACTTTGAATAAAACAGCAAGAACGACATACGAAATATCTAATTTAAGTTTCATAAAAACTAAGAAAATTCTACTGTACAGAGATAAAAAATTTACCCGTTTGTCCTTTTGTATCGTTTTTACAAGTGATACTATTGTATTTAATATAAAAGAATGAATTTCAGTTAAACTGTTCAGCTGATTTTCATTTGGAACAAAGTCACAGATTGTTAAACAGTCACTGATATTAACTTGCACTGCACAGTCACTAAATTGTTTCTCCTGCATATCCACCTGAATACCTATGTCTCTATATTCCTTTACAGGTGTTAAAATTGCATGACATTGTGAGCTTAAGCGGGATAACCGATAATCATTGGGACTTACCTGAGGGGCAATGGTTTGGGACGAGGAAGCCACTAGGCGGGTACTATTTGATTCTCCCACTACACTAAAACTATGTTAGGGCGTTTCATATTTATGCGAAACAAACAATCATAAAAGGCATTACTGAAGAATCCATAGGACCATCTTCACGCTTGAACAAACGGTACTCTACAGACAGAGACGAAGTGTATAGATTTCTTGAATCGTCACTTTCTGACTATTGGCGAAAATCTGATCTTTATTTGTCAAACGTAGCTAAATTTATGTCACGCAATAGATTCGAAATTATTCTTCAAATGTTTCATTTTTCTGATAATGAGCTATGTCCGGAAGGTGACAGATTGTATAAGGTGCAATCACTTGTTGACTCACTGAATGAGAAATTTAAAAAATTCATTTTACCAGATGAAAACATCGTTCCATTTCGTGGGCGACTTAAGTTCCGTCAGTATATCAAGGGCAAGCGACATAAGTTTGGAATCAAACTATTCAATTTATGTATTTCCGGAGGATATATGTTGCATTCCAAGATATATTGCGGTCAAGACAAAGTTGAAGGCATGAGTGTTGCTACGAAAGTCGTTCTGGAATTGATGGAGCATAATCTCGATAAAGGCTAAACACTCTGCACTGATAACTGGTACACAAGTATTGAGTTAGCCATAAAATTGAGAGAAAGAAACACACACCTAGTGGGAACGCTACGAAAAAACAGAAAGGGTCTGCCAAAGGAAGTGGTGAATGCTAAACTGCAAAAAGGCGAAATAATTGGGCGGGAAAAAAATGGAATAGTTGTCCTCAAATGGAACGACAAAAGAGATGTAATAATGTTCTCCACAAAACACACCGACGAAATGGTAGAAATACCAGGCAGAGATGGTGCTAGATTCAAACCGAATTCTGTGATTGATTATAATACAGCTAAAAGTTTTATAGATTTATTCGATCAGATGTCTTCTTATTCAACATCGCTACGACGAAGCATCAAATGGTTCAAAAGAAATTGCCATTGAACTTATTATTGGAGCAAGCGTTGTCAATGCCCACCAGTTGTACAAGAAAAGTAAGGATAATAATATAAGTATCACGAATTTCAAAGAAAATCTATGCATGCAGCTTTTGAATATCGGCAAGGAAAATATCAAAGCGGCTCCAGTCGATAACCAGCATGCATACAGACCTGCTCAAAAAAGAGGACGTTGCAAGATCTGTTACCAACAAAACAAAGAAATCCATGGTCGAGCATACGCAATACGAAAAACGAAGCAAGTTACTTCGGGATGTCAAGCATGCACAGATCAGCCATTACTTTGCTTAGATTGTTTTTTTTTTCAACACAATATTTCATTCAAGAAATAATTTAGTTTTGAAATAATATTTTTTTATGTTTGAAATATAATTTTTTATTAGACTTTTTCAATAGTATAAGTTATTTTACTTTGTTATATACTTTTTTATATTTATTTTACCAATTACTATTTGTACTTTTCTAAGAATAAACTTTGTCGGTTAATAACATCGTATTTCTTTTATATTTAAAAAAAAAATTCGGCTAAGTTGCTATGTGTGTTACTCCAGGCCACGCCAACCATCCCGTCATAAGAAACCTATGCTAAACGTGCTCTAGTAACATACACACGTCCAGAACGAAATTATTATTCGTGTATACAAAATGATACGCGCGGCGTACTGGACCCCCACTAGTGTGTATCATTTTTGATACACACGGCAGTCAACGTGTTAATACTCGTCAGTAGTTCACTGCACGTCGTAGGGTTACGTTCATTTCATTCTTCCCTTATCTATAACCTTGAGTCATTATGTCCCGAAAATATGTATGTAAGCACTGACAGAAGCTTGTGTAATATAAACAAAATCTGTAGCGTATGGCCAGCCGAAAGTCAGCAGTGTTTTCAGATGAGCGAGAAAAAAATATTTATAGTAATACGTATGTCATAATGCACATTAATGATATAAAAACGTTCAAAGATGAAAAATATTTTTAGTACTTCCTAACTCACATTAATGTATATGCTATATACAGTCAGTCACAAAAGTCTTCGTACACCAATCAAAATAGCTACATTTATGATAAAATCAAGATTTTAAATTCAAATAATATTACACAAATATAATATACAAATAACAAGGAATATGTAAACTCAACACTTGTTACGAATAAATTTTTTTCACACAACCACACTCGAAAAAACTGAAACAGAAACCTTGCTGCACAGATTGGTTGGAAACTGATAGTAACACTGATTAGTGCATATTACGTGCGTTGTTCGACCACTCCGTCATCTCATCATCGGTGACATAACTCGGTGCATGGAACAAACATATAAATAAGTTTATGTGTAACTGTCATAATTAGAATACAATACTAACAATGGTGCCGACGGCATCCAGCATCATCAGGCCACAAATCTCATCGTTCGGCTCCCGCCACTTGCATCAGATTCCACATGGTTATTTCTTTTCTCGATAATCCGGATTCCGTATTGGTAACTTTCTTGGATATCTGGGATCAATAATTTCGGGCAATAGACAGTTGAAATAAAAAAGTTTCAGCTGATTTTGCATTCGTTCCAGTCAAAAATTATCGTCTTTCTCGATCTAAAATAATGGTATTGTTGATTAATGTGTAAGTTATCCGCAGTCCAGTTCATTTGCCTAAGATATTGTATAACTTGTAAACAAACCTTTTCTACTAACATTTCTACAGGAGTCCAAAAAATGAAATAGCAGTACCGACGTTGTGTTATATGTAATTGTCCTTGAACTTGGTAGTAGTAATTATGGTTTCTGTTTACTGCAAATGTATCATTATTATATGTGGAGAAATTCGTTTTCTTCTGTAAAATAGAATCAACTGGAGACAATTTTGTTGACTTGGCCGGACATTTTATTTCAATAATAGAATCTTCTCCCACCAATCCATCGGGACTAGCCGCTAAAAAGAAAAACTTGTTATCAATAAATATCCCACAGCTTTCTACCTTCAAATTATATAATTCCTGAAACGATTTCATTGCAACACTTTCATGTGCAATGCCATATCGGGTGCTTGCATTTCCAGTAAATGTGGAATATAACAAACTTTTTACTGTAGCCGAACAGTTTGTTGATTGTCTCAATTTACATATACGTCCAAAATTTGAAGCAGTTATGCGATTCATTCGCTCTTCGTGCCATGAGTGGTTTGTGCTTTGACCTACAGTATTTCTTTCTACAGCTACTATGTCTTCTTCAGATTTTTTGAGTCTTGCCAGGAACTGATTCTTTTTAGCTCATCGACCTCCTGTCGAAGAGCTATAGTGTTCGGTACGATGTCTGTAGCATCTTCCGATTTCAAAAATTTTTGCACAGAAATCCCGGACAGACCCCCTGGACCACGAAATGACTATTACAACATATGTCCGTATGTATGTCGCTCGTCCGCTCGCTCGCTCGCTCGCTCGTACGAGATTTTTTTGTTCCACCTAGATCTCCTAAACCACCCAACGGATTTTCACGAAATTTTTTTTGCAGATACGTGTTATGGTCTAGTTGTGCAAGAAACATTTTATTTTTGAAAATTTTCCCTCGTACTCGAGAAAAAAAATATTTTCCAATTTTTTTTCAGTTTTTATTTTTTTTCGGCGTTATTTTTTATTCAATTGTATTCAAAATTTTCATGCATATGCAGGAAATGGAACAATATTTTTCCATATTTTTTATTTTGAAAAATTATGTAAGACCATTGGAGAAAAAAATATTTTTTAAATAAAAATTGAACAAAAGAAGATCAATGCATTTATAGTCGGCTTAGTTTGCTTTGCTTTTGTCAACACGAGAAAATGTATGCACACTTGTTTTAAATTTGTTGTTTTATTTGCGACCTAGGCACCTACGATTTTAAAAGTGAATTTAGATAAATAATAATTTGTGATATATTCAGACTTGCACATACGTCGATGAGCTGCAGGCATGGGTGACTAACCCATTCTTTGAATACTAGTTTAATGCATACTCAGTAGCAGTCATATCTTCAACTGTTTGCGCAGCATCAGGTCCGTATTCATGCCCGGTTTCTAAGACGTGGATTAATCCGAGAATCGTTGAATCTCGGATTAATCCGTTGCTTGGACAGAAAAATCCGCGAATCGGGGATTAATCCTCGATTCCAAACAATCCGAGATTGATGGCGGATTAATCCGAGATTCAAGCGCTACACATCATAAATATAAACTCGTTTTTTTTTTAGAAATACAAATTTGTGTATCGTTTAACAGTCATTAAACGAAAATAGATAAAAGTAAGTACATTTTAAAGTATTTTTTCAAATAAAATATGGTATATTTCAATAATTATGAGCAAATGTCAGCTTTTCGTAATGAACCGGGAATCAAACGATATTGCTGAACATATGCAAATTGCATTTTTATTGAAAAAAGAACGATATAACGAGAGTTATCATTTGAAAATAAATAGTAATATGTACAATTTTAGTTTTAAGTAATTTTTATAATCAATATTACGTTTATTCAATAGCAAATATGAATGTCATTCTACTGCACTGTTCCGTAAATTTAATACTATCACTTCACTTCTATGAATAATTTTTTTATTCAAATATACTTACTACACAAGAACTAAATTCAGATCATTAATTCATTAATATGTCAATATATTTTTAATTGATTTTTATAGTGGATTATACTAGTAGTAATTAGTTAATAATGAATGTCACTTTGCCATAATTCATGAAGTATTTTTACAATTTCGATGCACATTCATATATTGATTAATCACACTATGTATTTATACATATTTGTGATCAATATAATTTCAATTTAATTACAAATATTATTTATTTACATTGCATTTCTTGAGTACATAAACACAATGTCGAACAAGGTTTTAACATTAATTTTTCTTACATTACTTGTCGCAAGTAATATTATCACGTTTGATATTTAATATTCGCAGCATGGATTCCTCATCTTCATCTTCCTCCAACTATTATGACACCTCTGATACTGACTCATCAACCTCAAATTCCTCTGAAGAACCTGTGGTACCCAAACGTATTATTCGTTCCCGGAACAATCCTCTGGAATACTACAACGAAATAGAATTCAAAAGTCGGTTTCGATTTGGCAAAGCAACCTTCATAGAAATTTTGAACTTAATTCATCCTCACCTGAACAACCGTATTGACAACCGTGGACTACCGTTGAACAACGAAATTAAATTAATGATAGCACTTCGCTTTTATGCAACTGCTTCGTTTCAAGCTGTTATAGGTGATCACATAAATGTACACAAAACAACTGTGTGCCGATCAATTGCCGAGGTGTCAACAGCAATAGCATCACTTGCACCACAATATATACACATGCCAACAGTAGCAGAAATGAACCATGTCAAATATCACTTTCATAAATTGGGCAATTTTCCATTGGTGTGCGGAGCTATTGATTGTACACACGTAAAAATTCAGTCTGTTGGAGGTGATAATGCTGAACTATTTAGAAATAGAAAAGGTTATTTTTCTATCAACGTACAAGTAGTGTGTGACGCGGAACTGAAGATAAGGGACGTTGTCGCCAGATGGCAAGGTTCCGTGCACGATAGCATAATTTTTAATGCGAGCCGTTTACGCGCGCAATTTGAATCGGGTGAATATCCGAATTGTGTGCTTCTTGGCGATAGTGCTTACCCTTGCCGGCGATATCTTTTAACACCAATCCGTGCGCCACAGAATCAGGCTGAAGTTAGGTACAACAGAGCACATATTCGTACAAGGAATGTTGTTGAAAGGTGCTTCGGAGTCTGGAAACGACGATTTCCAGCTTTAATGTACGGTTTGCGTACTAAATTAAGTACTACACTGAAAATTATTGTGGCTACAGCGGTTCTACACAATATTGCAAAAACAGCAGATGCAATTACAGAAGAGGAACCTATAAACCTGTTTTGTACAATTCCACCTAAACAGCAATTAATGGTTATTGATTATAGATAAATAGGTAAAACGAAATAAAACCGTAATATAATAGCTGAAATAATAAAAATGTACTCTATCGTTATGCAGTTGCTGTCTCGTTTTTGCTTTCATATTTTTGTAAAGCGTTTGCAACTGGGTTGGATTTCTTGCAGAATGGGTTAAGGCGTTATATTCTGCGGTTATTCTATCCCATGTATCTTTCTTCGTCTTTGTTGTAGTCCCATCGGTTTTTTTATTTTCTATCACATTCTTATAATCTATAATATTGAGCAATTCATGCTTTTCCCTTTCCGTAAAATGTTTATTTTTTACTTCCATTTTATTATCTAGAAATACCAGAATTAATAAGCAAAAGATAATAATTATTTGTACAAAGTACTTACCAATTTTCGATTTCTCGCCGAATTATTTAAATTTTTGGGAAAGGATGGGAGTTTCATTAGGATCTAAAATTATCAAGACAAACATGTGAAATTTATAATAATAATAATAATAATTATTTGCATAAAATAAGTTACAAAACATTACAGATTTTAAAGGTTATAACATTTTCTTAATTTTTAACGCAATAATGCATGAAATTTAGTTAATATATATATATATTATAAACAACAGAAATATTAATCATGAATACAATATATAACATTTTAATACTTTGAATACGCTATTTATTACCTTAAAACACAATTTATTACTTTACGAAACTCACTATTACTCACTATTACTTGACAGCTGTGGAACTTGTGGTTTACACACTCAAGTAACTAGTCAATTATTTCAACCAATCAGAGAGCGCGTTACAATTGTCGCGCGATTAATCCGAGATTCAAATAATCCTCGTTCTAGCAACGCATCGTGGATTAATTCTCGGATCCAAAAAATCCGAGAATTATTGAATCCGAGAATTAATCCACGTCTTAGCAACCGGGCATCAGTGTCTGCGCTGGTAAACGTTAATTTCTTCCGCATTCTAGGTCCAGCGTCTTTCCTTTTGTTTTATCTGGCGGCCATGTTGTGTACAAACCGTTTCGTGTAATGTCCTGGGCTGCATGTTGTAATTTTTTTATGTATAATGGAGTGCATTTGGCCTTTAGAATTATAAGATAGTGCAGCAGCACTACAACGTAGTTGGTAAGAACCTCTTCTTGAAAAATTAATTCTCTTGCCTCCCGAAAATTTCGCCACTACAGAATTATATGTCCCCGCTGCATTATTTGTCATATTCAAATACAGACTTTTCGTATTCAAGGCTAATCGATTTAAAGTGGACATAATATCTTGGTAAAGACCACATGACTTCATCTCTGGAATCCAGTTCGTTTCTTCGCTTTTGTTACCGGTGCAGAAATAAGCCGAGCAATGTGTATGGTCTCCAAATACATGGTTTGGACTATTTATGATATCCTGCTGCAAGTGTTCACATGCCGATGTCCATGTTTTATCCATACGCCGGTACTTCGATGCATATTCCACCGCCGTACGAAGTCGTCGGATGTTAGTACCTAAAACATTACGCATTGTTACAGAAACAGCTTTTCCCGAAGAACTTTACCGCCTTTGTGATAAATCCTTTAATTTTGCGCAATAATTCCGCAAAAGATGGTTGGAACACTAAATTTTCTCGATAAGAACATCTGGGCCATATGGTCGAGTCTGCAATAGCTTGCGATGGACGCTACTATCCCCGTCTCCTACAAGTTTCGTATACTTCACTCCATGCATTTCCATACTCCTTGAAAAGCCATCAACAATTATATCGCTTTCCATTTCTGTGGCTGGCCCTTTCCAATTTTTGAAAAATTTGTGTTGGACTGGTTCAGCTGTAGTTATGTTTGTGCGATCGCAAATACAGCAATATTTATTTCTCACTCCGATGAATAATATTTTCCCAGTTCGTTGTCCAATTATGCAAGCCTAGAATGTACGTACATTCAGTATTCGTAATACATGAAGCGTAGATTGATAATTGTATACGTACCACACCTGATGATGCATTATAATTAACGCGGTACGATCTTTTGGACCATGCACCGTCAGCAATAACAGTAATACATGGAATTCCGGCATCATCTACGTCTCCTGCGTTTGTTGCTAATGTCGCTTCTTCTTGACCAGCATTCTTGATAGACAACCAAGTACTATCTTCGATAACGTCCGCCAACTTATTATGTGATTTTGTAAATAAATCACTGGACATTGCTGGGATATTCATTACAGCCGCAATTTCTGATAATTGCGAATATCCCCCGCCCGTTGTTACTATAGCAGACACTGCCGCTACATTCACGTCCAATACTTCCGTATTAGGTTCGTCGGTACAAATGTCCAGGGTACTTTTACATATTGCACATTTCAAAATGAACGTAGAAATAAAGCCTTCCTTGTCTCTTTCATGACGTACATATCCGTGAAAGAACAACTAAACAAAGCATTATGTTTATGAGACAATAATGTTTTGAATAAATGACGCACGTCTACAATACGCCAGCCCTCGGGGAAGAACGGTTCTCGATTTGTTGCATAATCACTAAAATGTAGGTATGATTACTGTGTATTACAACGCAACATATTTATTGTAGTGCCAAACTGAAATATGCAAATGTAACTTACTTGCCGGATTTTCTCGCGTTACTGTTATGTGCACTATCAACGTCGACGATGTTATATGCAGTACTAATTGAACTGCACCCGGCCTCAGCTAAATCTTTTTTTTGAGATAGCAAAACTAAAATAAAACAATTGTTGGGGAATACCTCCACGAATTTCATATATGTCATATTTACCGAAATGAGCTATTTTGTTCAACTGGCAATACAACATTCTCTGCAGTTTGCTCTATTTCATCGCATGCTTTATTCCTGCACAGAGAAGAAAATATACTAATACATACTACAATAATTTTTGAAACCCAAGTACGTACCGTCTTTTTTTTCTTAATTGTTTCATACGTAATCTTAAATTCCCTTTTCTTGGTGCAGATAGCTGAGGATAACGATTCAAATTTCTTTTACCTCGAGCCATTTTATTTAGGTATATATGATTACCGCAGTATGCGCAGCTACATACTTATGTACGTGTTAAGTATGTATGTATGTATGTGTTCCACAAAGAATTTATGTATCTGTCACAAAACTCACGAATTTCTGACACGAAACAAAAACCAAGATAGATGTTACTGATACTAGAGTAAGTAAGTAACTAACAAACAAATACAAATACTTGTATAAGTTTTTCAACAATTAGCATGACGCAAATTGCAAGCCACGCCTGATTTTTAGGGAATGGGGTCTTTACCGATAAATAATTTCGGCAACGGGGGTAAGAAATGAGTATTGCTTCGTTGTACGTGCTTTGGGTGAAACATCTGTTGTCGGCATAATCTAATAAGCAATATAAAAATATAATGTGTACTGCAATTGGTAATAAACATAATTGACATTAGCCGAACGTGTCAAACATTGAATTACTCGAGATTAAGAAGTATATAATATAAGAAGGTGCTCTGCCTCAAGAAAAAACAACTCAAATGTTTGTACATTTTCGTGTTTGATAGTCAAGTGAAAACGAGAAGCAAGAAAAATGGAATAGTCTCGTTCGAGACCTTAGTGAGTACAGACGTGCAGTGAAGAGTATTAACAGCGTTAAACTCGTCAGTGCTAATAGTCAACAATATTACTGTATAAACGTGTATAGTGAAGTGACTAAATAAACACACATCACCTGCTACTTACATCGTAAGTAAATATCAATATACATATTCAGACAAACAAAACAATTTTTGAACCAAAACAAAAGAACATGCAGCAAACTAGTGGAGGTACTAATTTTGTACCGACCAGATTTATCAATGTTGTTACAACCACATCCGCAACTACATCCTATTACTCTCACTCAACAACAACATTGCCATCAACACCTATCACAACACCTGTAATTTGTACAGCACTTGCTAGTACCAGACATTCAACTTCATCCACCACTCCTGCAACCACGTTATCTCCTTATTCAACTCCAAATACACCGGCATTAAGCCACACTTCAGACATTGACTACACAGAACGTAGTGAGGCCTATTTAACATGGCAAAAAATGCCCGTCAGGCGCACAACAAAACGAAGTAGAGAGAACGAAAATAAAACGCAAACTCCAACAAAATGGAGTAACATCCGAACTGATGCACACACTACTCACACCGCAAACAGATATGTTGTGCTAAGAAATGAAGAAATTCAACCAAACCCAGAACAAAACTCAGAACAAACCCTAAATGTGACATCAAAACCAAAACCACCTCCTATCTTTATACAAAACGTGGTAGACTACCCATTAATGATCATTAGCCTTGAAACTGTCCTAAACAAGACAGAGTTTAGTTGTAAAACACTCTCAAAAAACACAGTCAAAGTAAATACGCTTACAATAGATGCATATCGCAAATTAATCCGACTGCTACAAACCAATAAAATAGCGTACCACACATATCAAGTAAGACAAGAAAGATCTTATAGAGTGGTAATATAAAACTTACACCACACAATTCCAGCAAATGACATAAAAATCGCTCTAAAAGAAAAGGGATTTGAAATTCGCAACGTAACGAATTTACGTAGCTGGAAAACTAAAGAACTGCTACCTATATTCTTCGTAGACCAGGCACCAAATGAAAATAACAAAAATATACGACAACCAACATCTACTGAATACAAAAATAACAATAGAACCGCCACGAAAAAAGAACGAAATCCCACAATGCCAAGAATACGGGCATACAAGAACATATTGCAACAATCCGTACCACTGTGTTAAATGTGCAGCAAATCATCCAGCAGGAGAATGCACAAAGAACAAAGATACTACTGCAAAATGTGCGCTATGCGAAGAGTATATAGAGAACTTCAAAAAACGAGAGCCAAAACAGTCTACCAAAAGAAGCCACATAACACTAACCGAAATAACGAACACGCATTAAGTCAAACAGTGAATGAAGACCAAAGTTACGCGCAAATAACAAAAGGAAAAGGAAATCAATCATATAACCCAACAAGACAGGACAACAATGACATCTCACTGAGACAATTTCTCAATAAATTTGAAACAATATTCAATCAACTTATGAACCAAAACAGTGTGATCATCAACCTTCTTTCCACACTTATTAACAATAAATCAGCTAATGGATAAGTCGTTAAGAATAGCGCTGTGGAATGCCAATGGCTTGGCACAACATCACCAAGAAACTGAATTATTCCTCAACCAACAAAAAATCGATATATTACTGATATCAGAAACTCATTTTACTGACAGAAATTACTTCAAAATACCTAACTACCAAGTATATCACACAAAACATCCAGATGGAACTGCCCACGGAGGAACTGCAATAATAATTAATAAAAAAATTACACACTTCGAAATTGAAAAATATGAAAAAAATTATCTTCAAGCAACCAACATTAAGATTAAGGAAATTAACGGATCATTGGTCGTAGCAGCAGTATACTGTCCCCCAAGACACACGGTAAAGAAAAATGAATTTGAAGAATTTTTCCAAACACTGGGAGGCAGATTCATAGCGGGCGGAGACTATAACGCAAAACATCCCCAATGGGGCTCGAGACTCATCAACCCCAAAGGCAGAGAACTTCAGAAAGCTATGAAAGCAAAAACCTACAAACATGTCAGCACAGGTAAACCGACTTACTGGCCTACAGACACAGCCAAAACTCCAGACCTACTCGACTTCTTCGTTACTAACGGAATATCTTGAAACTACATACAGGCAGAAATTAGCTATGACCTTTCATCGGATCACTCACCGATAATACTCACAATGAGTTCAACAATTATAACTAAAGAAAAAAGAACCTTTCTAGGCAATATGAAAACAAACTGGGATCTATTTAGGAAATACCTAAACAGCAAAAGATCTCGACAAAGCTGTTTACGACCTAACAACAAATTTACAAGACGCGGCATGGCAATCTACACCACCGATTAAGGGAAGACTGGAAGACTATCCGAAATAGATAAAAGACAAAATCAACGAGAAAAGGAAAGCCAGACGCCAATGGCAATCAACCAGACACCCAAGTGATAAAAATAAACTAAACAACCTGTCAACGGAATTAAAGAGACTGAGACATAAAATCAAAAACGAATCATTTCAAGAATACTTAAGTAATCTCACACCCTATCCACAGGACGATTACTCACTATGGAAAATCACCAAAAAATTAAAAAGACCGAAACAACACATACCGCCAATCCATAAAGAAGATGGAACATGGGCTAGAGAAGATAAAGAGAAAGCAGATGTATTTGCAGAGCATCTCTCTAGAGTCTTCGAACCTAATCCACCAATAACACCAAGTGATGAAGAAAACAATATTTTACAGTATTTGAATTCCCCATTGCAACTATCTATGCCCATCAAACACTTCTCTCCTGGGGAAATAAAAAATGAAATTAAAACTTTGAATAACAAAAAAGCCCCTGGATACGACCTAATAACTGCTAAACTGCTGAAAGAACTACCAAAAAAATCAATTGTCGCCATAACACAAATATACAACGCTATTATCAGAGTCCAATATTTCCCCATACAATGGAAATTCGCACAAATTATATTAATACTGAAACCAGGCAAACCAACAAACGAACCAACATCGTACAGACCAATCTCTCTACTCCCCGTGCTATCAAAACTTTTGGAGAAATTACTACTCAAGCGACTAAAAGCTGTTATTGAAGACAACAATCTAATCCCAAACCATCAATTTGGATTTAGAGAGCAGCACTCGACAATAAAACAGGTACATCGAGTAGTGAATGTAATTGAAAATAACCTCGAGGAACGCAAAATTTGTTCTGCTGCATTCCTCGATATAAGTCGCGTATGGCACACAGGTCTTTTGTACAAAATCAAAATAAACCTCCCGCACCAATACTATCTCCTGCTAAAATCTTATCTAAATGAAAGATTCTTTCACGTGACTTACGAGAGCACAGTATCTAACCTGTACCCTATTAAAGCAGGGGTACCACAAGGAAGCGTACTTGGACCAGTACTCTATCAAATATTTACTGCCGACCTACCTTGCGATGAAAACGAAAACGTCACAACTGCTACCTACGCTGATGACACAGCAATACTAGCATCGCACAAAAACCCAACCGAAGCATCAAGGATATTACAAGGAGCTCTAGATAACATAGGGACGTGGGCACAAAAATGGAGAATAAAAATTAACGAAACCAAATCAACACATGTTGTATTCACTACAAAACACGCTAAATGCCCAGAAGTTACACTGAATGGCCAAACCCTAAGCACAAGCAATGACGTAAAATACCTAGGCATGCACCTAAATAAAAGACTAACCTGGGCAAATCATATTAAAGCTAAAAGAAAACAACTTAATATCAAAACAAAAAAGATGTACTGGTTGTTAGGACACAAATCATAACTATCATTAGAAAGTAAAATACTACTATACAAAGCTGTACTTATACCAATATGGACATACGGTATACAACTATGAGGTTGCGCTAAAAAATCAAATTGTGACATCATACAGCGGTTTCAAAATAAAACCCTGAGAACAATATCTGGCGCTCCATGGTATATTAACAACGATACACTACATAAAGATCTACAAATAAAATACGTACATGAACAAATTAAAAAATTCGCCCAATCTTATGAAAACAAACTAGACCACCACACAAACGAATTGGCCATCAATTTGCTAAATAATGAAAGAGTAATCAGAAGATTAAAAAGAAAGAAGCCTCTGAACTTAAACGCATGAATAATGAACATAATGAACACTCAAAATTAAGAAGGTACATCAATGGATGACACCTTCCCGCAAATTAACAAATACAATACATTTGCTAGTTGGCCATGAAAAGGCCAGTTGTAAATTAAATTGGAAGAAAAAAAAATGTTTGTACTATGCACAGTGTTTTTAGGTCGGGACTTTGTTATTATTCCAATACATAAACACCTAATAAAACTGATAGTGCATGTTTGAACTTGAAAGCATTCCGCCTTCCCCGCTAGGGAAGCCGCTCACAAGATTTGGGGCGGAGTTGTATCACTACAGCCAAACATATTAAAATTATGATAAAAAATAATTATTCGTATATTATTAATACTTTACCGGAATAAATATAATCAGTTTATTTGAAATGCAGAGAACACACAGTCATAGACTTGGAAACTTTCTTTCCCATGCGCAAATTAGTTTCCCACATTTTTCTTCTTTCACATTTCTGAACATTTCCAAAATCATCTGTCACTTCTATTTTGTTTCCAGATTTTGGAAAAGAATGATACATTAAACTCTTGTTCTTATTACGTACAGATTTACACTCGTATACACAACAGTTTTCATTACTATTACACAATTTCTTTGGGTTTTCCATTTTTCTTACAGTAGATAGCAATGCAAATGTAGGATACGTCAAAGTTCTATCCTGGTTTTGACATCACATTCAAATTTTATGCGCTAGTAGCGTATCGCTAAGCTTGAATCGCGAATAAAACCAAGGAACTGTTGTCAGATGGAGATACTTATACCATTCTTAACAAAAACCCAACTAATGCTTTGCAATGCCTCAACAATAAATTAATTGATTAACTAATAGAATTGCAAAACATGTTATAGCTAATAACCATTTCGTAAATAATATTAATTGTTTTTGCGAAAAAGGTTTTAAATTAGATATTCTGGAAGCAATTGAAATTTTTAAACATTTAAAACAATTTAATTTAATTAATGAACAACTAGAAATTAAAAATTCTATTTTATTTAATTGTTTATTATAAATTTTATTGTATTATTTGATATTTATTTTTATTTATAACTATTTTTAACTTTTTATATTATATATTAATTTTTTGTTATAGTAGGTTTAGTATATGTATAATATTGTTTTGTTGTTTATAAAAATGCTTGTTTGTTGTTTTTGTTATTGCCTGATGATGTCGCAATGCCGACGAAACATGTAGCTTTCAAATAAAGTAAAGCACGTGAAAATAAACAAAGTAATCTATTTATATATAATATACATATATAATTAATTGAATATGGATTTTCACAAAGTGAATGAAAATACTATTTTGTATTTTAATAGGATTAACAAAAATACCGGTTGTAAGTACACACTTAAGATTCATAATGCATTGGCTCCTGAATTATATTGGTTACCCAAAATTCATAAAGTTCATATTCCGTTACGACCTATAGTATCAAATTTAAATACCCCTAACTGTAAGATTTCAAAGTTTTTACATTTTGTCCCCATTGAAGTATTCGTCTCCTTATTTTTTAGAAAACTCATTTCAGTTAATAGATAAAATTAAACCAGTTCAGTTTCCGGAAAATTACAGGTTAATTTCTTTAGATGTAGTTTCATTATTCACCAGCATTACACATAATATTATTATACACACTATACAATACAGATGGTTGGGCATAATTAAACGTACTACCCTGTCATTGAGTTCGTTCATTGAATGTATTAACTTTGCTTTAAATTCATCCTTTTTCCAATTCCATTCGTCCTTCTTCTCACAAAAGTCAGTCGTTCCGATGGGTTCACAATTAAGTCCTATTTTACCTGAGTTAGTCTTACAATATCTCGAGGATACTGTTTTTAAAGACAAAGATTTTCAAATTTTGTTTTACTTCCGATATTTTAATGATATCCTTGTGTATTTACCTGAAAACGCTATCACTTCCATCTTTGATTCATTTAATAAGTTTAATCCCAACATACAATTCACTTTAGAGCACGAATCGAATAATTCTATTAATTTTCTTGATGTCACTGTAATACGGTTGTCCAACACTTTGACGTTTGACTGGTATCGTAAACCTACTGCTTCCGGTCGTTATTATTAGCCTAATGGACAGGGTTCTTAAATTATCTCACCCATGATTCCATAAAAAGAACTTTGATTTCGTTAATAAAACTTTAAAAGCTAATGGTTACCCTGAAAATATGATACACAATGTTATACACAATAGATCAATTAAAGTAAATTCACCGGTTTCTCCCGCTTTAAATAATAATAGTAGTATTGTTCAGGACGTGGTTATCCCCGACAACAATTCCTTGGATAATTAACTTTAAATATACCACCCTTTCTGGTTTTACCGTTTTACCATAATTTAGTATATCATTTACTTAACATTTTTAAAGAAATCCCGATTAAACTCATTTTTATTGGTACGAACTCCTTGCACTATTTATTTTCTCATCTTAAATCCCGTGTACCTAAGCAGAGAAAGAGTAACTTTGTCTATCATATAATTTGTAATATTTGCCCTTCTTCGTATATTGGCGAAACACGTCAATATATCTAGTCACGTCTTATTAGGAATTATAATCACAGGGCTTTGGTAGAACATTTTTTAAACATTGGCCACAAGTTTAATTTCGAGGATTTCAATATTTTACATACTGAACCCAACAAATTTAAAAAATTATTTTTAGTAAGTTGCTACATACAATTAACTAACAGTACTGTTAATCACAAAACCGACTTTAATAATTTGGTGTCAAATTACGCGCCTTTGTTGAACAAATTTTAGTTTGATTTTTGACCGCTGGTTTTTCATGGCTTGTTGTTCTTGACAGCCATGGTCAGCTTTTGTAATACGTAAATTACTTACACTGTTGTTTGTTAAATATGTACAAAAAAATTTATTTTTATTCATTTTATTTCCACACTGCCAGGGAAAATATAAGTCGTCATTCTAAACCCTTTGGGGATAAACCTTTCTATATCAATTAATTGTGACTTAATAATGTAAGATAATAAAAGGAAAATAAGCGGAACAAAAACAGTGCGGTTTCGCGCAAGGGAAGTCAACAATAGACGCAATCCACATAGTGAAACAGCTAATGGAAAAAGCGTACCAGCATAAAATAGAGATAGAATTCCTCTTCATAGACTTTCAACAACCGTCCGACAGTATCAAGAGAAATGAACTAAAAAGGGCATTTGAAGAACTAAGAATACAACCAAACTTGAGAAGGCTGATTGAGATGACCATGAAAACGACCCCTGCATGTGTGAAAATACAGAAAGGAGAAAACGATGAATTCAAAATTGATAAAGGAGTAAGACAGGGCGATGCATTATCTGCAACATTGTTCAACATAAGCACATATGTGCTACGAAAAATAAAGAAAGGGACGCTAAGGACAACAGGAGGGCAGGTAGTGGCGAACGCGGACGATGTAGTGGTAATAACATAAAGTAGAGGAATAATGTTGGAAATGCTCGAAGAAATAAGAACAAAACAGAGAAAATGGGCCTAAAAATAAACGAAAACAAAACCAAATTGATGAGATTTGACAAGGAATTCATAAAAGGGAGAACCCAGCTAGGGGATTATATGGTCGAAGAAGAAGATTAATTTAAGTACCTGGGAGTGATGTTAGCTAACGATGGAGGGAGAGATACGGAAATCAAAGAAAGAATAATCGCAACAAACAGGGCATTCCACGCTAACAAAAAACTACTACAGATTAAGCTATTAAGCAAAAACAGCAAACTGAAAATAAACAAACAATACTCCGGCCAACTTTGATGTATGCGGGTGAAACACTGAGCCTGTCAAAGAAGCAAGAGGAAGACCTAAGAATAATAGAAAGGAAAATACTGAGACTGATACTAGGACCAAAGAAAGTAAATGACACCGAGTACAGAAATAAAACCAATCATGAACTTATAGAAGAAATTGAGGTCGACATAATAAGAAGAATCAAACAGCAACGAGCCCTATGTCTGGGCCACGTATGGAGAGCTGGCCCAAACTCAGTATTATTACAGGTATTGGAATGGAACCCGAGCAGGAGACGGGGGAGGCCAAGAACTACAAGAAGTGGGGCAAGATGTAAGCAGGACCGGTATAAACAACTGGAAAACGAAAGCAAAATGTGGTGCGCGATGTGTTATTAGGGGGTGCGCCAGATAAATATAAAAGTTTATTAAATATAAAAAAAAACTAACTTTTATTTTTAAATTACATGCTCATAACTGTGGAGGGAAAATTTGGAAAAAGTAATTTTAGAAATGTTTCCTTCCTTATGTGATTTTGTTTCTGAAAATGATGTAAATGTAGAACAGAATGAAAGTCTTATATGTACACATATAAAAAATATGAAGGTGGAATTTTGTAATAAATTTGTAGATTTTCCTTAGCCCTAATGACGAATTACAATGGATCACGAACCCATTTGCTGAACATTTAAAAATGGATCAACTGTCAATCACATCTCAAGAATAGTTAATTGACATTAGAGAAAGTGCAACATTCCAATACGAATTTTAACAAACATCTTTTCATAATTGGTGGATAGGACTGAAAACCGAATATCCAGATTTAGTAAGCACAGCAACTGATTCAATCCTACCATTTGGTTTTACTAACCTGAGAAGTATAATTTTCTGCGAAGACAGGAATTAAAAACAAATAGCGAAATAAATTAAATTTGCAGCCGGAACCACGTATCGCAGTAGACTACCAATTGATGCCATGTTTACGTTATATATATATATATATATATATATATATATATATATATATATATATATATATATATATTGTGACGATGTCACCAAACGAACTCTAGCCACTTGGCTCGTTGCGCCAGGTCTCGGAGCGCGCGCGACTAATTGATCCGCACAGTACCGTACCTAACGCATGATACAACCGAAATGCAAGTTAGTGAACGATCAATTAGTCAAGCCGTATAAAAGGGCTGCGAGTAGACAAACAAAATCAGTTAGTATTCCGCTAGTGATCCGTTCTCCGCTGCAGTCAAACCGCTTGGTAAGCATATTGTTTCTATTATTCTTTATTGTACCGCCCTCTGTGGCAGTATTTATTTTTGTATTCGTTTCTCTGCACTGTTGCAGACGTAGCAAGATTTATAAGTTTGTTATCCGTCACACTGCGCCGGTCCTGCTGTGACGTCATCACTGTCTCTCTCTACACTGTGTCGGTCCTGTTGTAGAGGCTACAGTTAGTTAGGTTGTTTCCGTCACACTGCGCCGGTCCTGCTGTGACGTCATCACTGTCTCTCTCTACACTGTGTCGGTCCTGTTGTAGAGGCTACAGTTAGTTAGGTTGTTTCCGTCACACTGCGCCGGTCCTGCTGTGACGTCATCACTGTCTCTCTCTACACTGTGTCGGTCCTGTTGTAGAGGCTACAGTTAGTTAGGTTGTTTCCGTCACACTGCGCCGGTCCTGCTGTGACGTCATCACTGTCTCTCTCTACACTGTGTCGGTCCTGTTGTAGAGGCTACAGTTAGTTAGTTTGTTTCCGTCACACTGTGCCAGTCCTGCTGTGACGTCATCACTGTCTCTCTCTACACTGTGTCGGTCCTGTTGTAGAGGCTACAGTTAGATAGGTTGTCCCGTCACACTGTGCCGGTCCTGCTGTGACGTCATCGTTGTTTCTCTCTGTACTGTGTCGGTCCTGTTACAGAGGATACATAATTTCTGATTGGCTTTCCGCCACAATAGTGTTATGTTATTTCCGTAGTATTTTCAAATATTAGCTGCCTGTATTGTGTTTTCATAGTTCATAGATTATTTGCTTACGTTATATTTTCTTATGTTATTTGCTGGTTCTATTATTAGTTATCAACACTGCGAGTGTCAGTGTCTCGTGAATAAATCAAAACGTTGTTTTCTGGTCAAATAAATTATTTCTTGTACCACCCTGACCTCCATTGAACTATCCCGGTCTAAGTCCGATTGGCGCCCGAGCAACCAGAACCCGCAACACCAAGGGAGCGTCACAAATTGGCGCCCGAACAGGGACCCTGAAATAATTAAATGCCAGGAAGTAGCACAGACAACACCCCGTCAACACCCCCACCAACACCGTCCACCTCGACCGCGACCTTTCGCACACCGCACTCTCCCGCCAGAACAGGGTGGATATTCGAACTTCAGCGGCCTGCACTTGAACGGGAACTCGGAAGATTCGGGTTGAGCACCGAAGGTGGCATCTAAGAACTACGAAAGCGGCTTCTCATCCTCACTCAACAAATCATGGAGAATTCCGGCACCGAGGAGACCCCCGTTGGAGAAACAACCGCTGTAACTGAACCAACGATGCCACAGCTTTCTGCCACCTTCACGTCACCGTCAGGGGCATATTACTACCCAAACCCAACCCTGCGAACGCCCGTACATGTCTGTGAGACCGTACGCAAGTGGAATGTCCACTTCGAAGGAAAAACCGATCCCGTCACCTTCATGGAGAGGGTAGAAGAATTAAAGGCCAGCTACGGATTAACGGGGGAACAACTCTTACTGGCAATACCCGAGCTATTGCGAGGCACTACATTGCTGTGGTATCGAAACCACTGCAACTATTGGCAACGATGGGAGGACTTCTTGGAGGACTTCCGCGTATTCTTCCTACCCCCGGACTACCAACTCCAACTAGAAGAAAACATCAGTCAACGGAAACAAAAGCACGGAGAAAAGGGTCGTGACTACTTAGTAGACATCCAGACCCTGATTCGCCGACATGGTAACATGTCTAAGGAGCAAGCCTTGTTCCGCGTCTACACAAATATGCTGCCCGAATACAGGCAATATATCCGAAGGAAAGACGTAGTCGACATGCGGACACTAAGCCAGGAAATCTTGGAGTATGAACAACTCCAAACAGACATGGCCAAGACCAAGACGACGCGCCTAGCCAGTGTACAAAGCCCACCTGTAGACCGAAACCAAGGACCACCGAAAGCAGCAACCCAGACATACGACTCCACACGAGCGTGCTGGCGCTGTGGACGAGAGGGGCACTGGCGCAGTAAATGCAATGCTACGCCCCAGAAATTCTGCTCGCGCTGTGGCATCACTGGCATATTGTCACGTGACTGCCCTTGTGCTCCGAAGGCGGGAAACGCAAACACGGCTGGCCATTAAAGGACCATGACCAGCCGAAGGCCAACAACCACAGCCCGGTCCTCCGCACCAGCATATCTACGTTAAATACAGATCCCACCCCCGACGGGCGGATCTTCGTCGAAGCGACCATTGGAAACTGGACCGGCCCCGCTCTAGTAGACACAGGAGCCATGTGCTCGTACATGGACGGCAGCCTTTTCGCGCTCATGCGAAGTCAGCGCACTCAATACAGACCTGCGCGGTTCACACAAGCAAGAATGGCCGATGGCACGGTGACAGATATCCAAGAGGAATGCACCGTAGGGTGTCAGATTGGAAACATCTGGCGGCACGCCACATTTATGTGTCTGCCCACGCTAAACCACCGCGTCCTGCTTGGCATGGATGTCATCCAAGCATACGGAATGGTCATCAACGCCAGGGATAAGAAAGTCACCTGCTACCCAACGCAGACACCAGCCGACAACTGTAATGTGCTGGCATCACTCCCGAACCACGAAACCGAAGAAACCCGAATGGCCAGCTTCATAACACGCGAACTCGTAAAGTTCCAACAGGTAAAGGGTGGGACACAGATGGTGAAGCATCACATCCAACTTATCGACCCAACACCCATAAAACAGCGGTACCAACCTCGAAACCCAAAAATGCAAGCCGTGATTGACGAAGAGGTTGATCAGATGCTAAAAGACGGCATCATAGAGCGGTCCCACAGCGCGTGGAGTTCACCAGTAGTGATCGTCCGCAAAAAGAATGGGAAGCCCCGATTTTGCGTCGACTTCAGACGCCTCAACGCCGTCACCAAGAAGGACGCATACCCCTTGCCTTATATAACCTCGATCCTGGATCGATTACGGAAAGCACGGTACTTCTCGACTATTGATCTAAAGCAGGGTTACTGGCAGGTTCCACTCACGCCAGAAAATCGACAATTAACCGCCTTCACAGTACCAGGTAGAGGCTTGTACCAATTCCGGGTAATGCCTTTCGGACTGCACGCAGCACCTGCCACCTTCCAGCGCTTGCTAGACACCGTAATCGGACCTGAGATGGAGCCACACGCATTCGCTTATTTGGACGACATCGTCGTGCTTAGTGCCACTCTATCCGAACACCTAGCACACCTGCAGGAGGTATTCCGGCGCCTCAGAAAGGCAAATCTGCAGATTAACCCAGAAAAGTCGAAATTCGCGCAGAGTTCAATACAGTACCTAGGCCATGTGATTACGGCCGATGGAATCCACACAGATCCTGATAAAGTTGCTGCAATACGCGACATCCCTGCACCAACACGGGTACGAGAGCTACGACGATTCCTTGGAGCCGCTTCCTGGTACAGACGTTTCGTGGCCGACTTCGCCAAGATCGTAGCACCTCTTACGCTGTTACTAAGAAAGGCCCAGGCATGGAAATGGGGAGAACACCAACAGATTGCGTTCGAGAAACTCAAAACAGCGTTAACAAGCGCGCCGGTGCTCACCTGTCCCGATTTCAGCAGACCGTTTGAACTCCAGACCGACGCTTCTGACTACGGAATCGGAGCGGCTTTGGTTCAGCGAACTGATGACAAAGCTAGCGTAGTAGCATACGCAAGCCGGGCCCTCTCCGATCCAGAGCAAAACTACTCCGTCACAGAAAAGGAATGCCTAGCAGTTGTGTGGGCGGTGCGGAAGATGAGACCCTATATAGAAGGGTACCATTTTACAATAATCACGGATCACCAATCCCTCCGTTGGCTCCATTCGATTCAGAACCCGTCTGGACGACTAGCACGATGGGCGATTTTCCTACAACAGTTCGATTGTACCATCCAATACCGGAAAGGAACGCTGAACCAAGTCGCTGACACCTTATCACGACAACCTCTCCCATATACCGCCTCCAACGACGACCCCGAACTCCATGTGGCGGAGAACCCACCCACATGGTATGACAAAAAGTTCACGGAGGTAGAAACACAACCGCAAGACGATCCCGACTACCGCCTGTTCCGTCGACTCTGGGATCCGGCGGATCTGACCGAACCCAACGAAGATACAGAATGGAAACTTTGTGTTCCACGACCTCAACAACTACAAATACTTGAGGAAAACCACGACCGCCCGGATGCCGGACACTTGGGGATTGCCAAAACTCTGGCAAGGATCGCCTTGCGATATCACTGGCCTGGGTTGACAAGAGACGTTACCAACTACGTACGTCAATGCAGAACGTGCCAACGATTCAAACCATTCCAACAAGCAGCGCCCGGACTGATGAGACCCCCGGCAATAGCTGGTCCATGGGAGACAGTTGCCACAGACATTGTAGGACCACTACCACGATCCCACCAAGGTCACGCGTATCTTCTCGCGTTCCAAGATCGACTGACTAAGTGGGTCGAATGTCGACCGCTGCGGAAAGCAACTGGCCCAACGATCACAGCCGCCTTCCGAGAGCTCATTGTGGCACGCTATGGTTGCCCCCGCGTGGTGATTACGGACAATGGGACCGAATTCAACAATATCTTCACGCAGACGTTAACAGCGCTCGGCATCCGTCACCAGCTAATTCCTCCGTACACACCGCAAGCGAATTTCGTAGAAAGGGTAAACCGAGTGTTAAAACCCATGCTCGCGCAATACTGCGAAGCGGACCAGCGAACTTGGGACAGATATTTACCCGAGATGATGACGGCCATTAACACCAGCCGGCATGAGTACACGGGCTACACACCCGCCTACCTGAACTATGGTCACGAGCTGACACTACCCGGAGAATACCACCGAGCAACCCAGGAAGAACGTGGTGAGCAGCGAGACCCCCACGAAGTGCCACCGGACCATCTAGACCGCCTGGAGAAGCTAGAAGAAGCACGAGAGCTGGCCAGAATCAACCTTAGCCACGCTTCCAGTCGCCAGGGCGAATACTACAACCGGGGACGACGCGAATGGCAGTGCGAAGAAGGGGACCAGGCCATGCGACGCGAGCATCCACTATCGGCAGCCGGCAGAGGGTACGCGGCCAAACTCGCTCCCAAGTACTCAGGGCCGTGGACAGTCGAGAACCGTGTGTCTCGACTGGTATACGACTTGCGGAACGAGCGCGGCCGTCGTTTATATCGGATCCACATCAAGGACCTTAAGCCAGCCCATTAACACCTCCGTTTTATGATTAGTACATGCTGCCAACAAGGACGATGGGGAGGAGCCGCCGACCACGGATCCGGCCAGTGTCGCCAGGCTTGATGGCAACCGTGCAGCCACCCACCCAGGAGACGACGCCACCCCGCGCAGTCCCCACTGCGGCACCACCCGCCGAATTCCTCATCCCCCGGACCCCGCCACGGAGGCGAGATGTCGCTCAGCTCGTCCACGAGCTGGGTATTACACCCATACTTCTGTCCCCGCTTCCGGTCACCCCGGAGAAAGTCAGTAGCCCCCCGTGGATTGAGCTGGATACGTCGCCCATTCCAACCACCCCGGGACGAGCCAACACACCGTCCCCCACGTATCAAGCCCGGATGCCCCTACTCAGCAAGGGCCTGCCCCCAGCCCCTCCACTCTCTACCAGCGCGGAACCATGCCCCAGCCGCATGATACAGCTGTTCGGGTCCGGATCGCCACCCGATCCGCAACAACCACCAAAGACCCCCGACTCAGAACCCCTGTTAGTGCGCGTTCCCCTGGAGTTGCTACGTCCCCCTACCTGCCCACCCACCAGAAGACACAGACTTTATCTCTCCGGTGGTGCAGGTAGACCGTCCCGGTGGATGACAATCCCCCCTCGCCGCCAGCAGAACACTGAACTGACAGTGCTAGTGCCCGCCAGCATGGCCAGGAACATTGGGCCAGTAGAATAAGTTAAGTTAAGTAGGTTAAAAGGGTATATATAAGTTAGTTGATTAATAAATGTGTAAAATAGGTTAGATAAGTTAAGTAGGGTTTAAATAAGATAAAGGTGTAAAATAGGGTAGATAAGTTAAGTAAGTAAACCGGGTAGTTAAGATAGTAAATAAGTATGGATATTCACCATCTGTCCACCGCACCCCGAAGTAAGACGGGGGTGTGACGATGTCACCAAACGAGCTCTAGCCACTTGGCTCGTTGCGCCAGGTCTCGGAGTGCGCGCGACTAATTGATCCGCACAGTACCGTACCTAACGCATGATACAACCGAAATGCAAGTTAGTGAACGATCAATTAGTCAAGCCGTATAAAAGGGCTGCGAGTAGACAAACAAAATCAGTTAGTATTCCGCTAGTGATCCGTTCTCCGCTGCAGTCAAACCGCTTGGTAAGCATATTGTTTCTATTATTCTTTATTGTACCGCCCTCTGTGGCAGTATTTATTTTTGTATTCGTTACTCTGCACTGTTGCAGACGTAGCAAGATTTATAAGTTTGTTATCCGTCACACTGCGCCGGTCCTGCTGTGACGTCATCACTGTCTCTCTCTACACTGTGTCGGTCCTGTTGTAGAGGCTACAGTTAGTTAGGTTGTTTCCGTCACACTGCGCCGGTCCTGCTGTGACGTCATCACTGTCCCTCTCTACACTGTGTCGGTCCTGTTGTAGAGGCTACAGTTAGTTAGGTTGTTTCCGTCACACTGCGCCGGTCCTGCTGTGACGTCATCACTGTCTCTCTCTGCACTGTGTCGGTCCTGTTGTAGAGGCTACAGTTAGTTAGGTTGTTTCCGTCACACTGCGCCGGTCCTGCTGTGACGTCATCACTGTCTCTCTCTACACTGTGTCGGTCCTGTTGTAGAGGCTACAGTTAGTTAGTTTGTTTCCGTCACGCTGTGACGTCATCACTGTCTCTCTCTACACTGTGTCGCTCCTGTTGTAGAGGCTACAGTTAGATAGGTTGTCCCGTCACACTGTGCCGGTCCTGCTGTGACGTCATCGTTGTTTCTCTCTGTACTGTGTCGGACCTGTTACAGAGGATACATAATTTCTGATTGGCTTTCCGCCACAATAGTGTTATGTTATTTCCGTTGTATTTTCAAATATTAGCTGCCTGTATTGTGTTTTCATAGTTCATAGATTATTTGCTTACGTTATATTTTCTTATGATATTTGCTGGTTCTATTATTAGTTATCAACACTGCGAGTGTCAGTGTCTCGTGAATAAATCAAAACGTTGTTTTCTGGTCAAATAAATTATTTCTTGTACCACCCTGACCTCCATTGAACTATCCCGGTCTAAGTCCGATTGGCGCCCGAGCAACCAGAACCCGCAACACCAAGGGAGCGTCACAATATATATATATATATATATATATATATATATATATATATATATATATATATATATTTTAATAATAATAACCATATCACCACCTGTCACAAAAGTGAAAAGGAATTTTTAATATTATTGTCCAGTCGTAATTCAAAAGTAAGTAATACATTACATATTATTATTATTATTATTATTTTCGTGCATGTTCTTTATTTTAATTGAAAATGTCTTTAGCAGTTTGAGTACATCATCCTCATCTTTAGAATTTCTTAAAGAACTTGGAATGTTCATAGATAAAATTCACGGCAAGAAGAGGTATCAAAAGCATGCTAATCCATACGAAAAATACGATGCAGCAGAATTCAAGTTACGTTGACGTTTTAGCAAGCAGGCAGTGAAAAATTTTATGCAATTGATTGGTACAAAATAAACGAGGGTTGCCGTTCGTTCCACTTCGTTATTATATAGTAGTTTCCAGCTAGTTCAAGGATATTTAATGCACGTACATCAATCGACTGGTTCAAGAATTGTATGTAGAGTTAATTAATGAACACACTGTTTTAAGTTCATTCTTGGCGAATTCCAAGAAACGTGATAAAGTCTTCCAGGTTTGATGTTATTTTGCGTCCTGAAAACGATTTGTTCGGCAAAAAAATTCATTTTATAGTGATATTAGATATCCACTCAGGTGAGTGCTACACATTATGATTACTGAAAGTCTCTAAAACAATCCAAAAAGAGATTATCACACATGTGGTACTCTATGAAGTTATGAACTAGCATACGACACATTGGTGTTTTTGCAGATATGGATAAAAAAATTATTTAGTATTGCCAGTGAAGAATCAGATCTGTCCGATGAAGATGTCATAAAGCAGACAGTACTGGCTCCAGATAGTAACGTTAAGGAGCGTGAAAATTTTCGAAATGATGCTGTCGAAACTGTAATTCCTGTAACAACATTAAATTCCTCAGTTGATGATATCCCTTTGTCTGAAATACGAAGACGCAAGACGAAGATACCTCATAATTGAGTAAATGGTAATCTAAGAAAATCTGAAAATGATACCAAATTTACTGGTTTTGAAAATGTACCTTCCCCAATTTCACAATTAGGAACTCCAGTCCAATTTTTGAAGTTTCTCTTTTTCAGTAGTCTTATAGTGCATCGAATCCAACAGAATTTATTTGAATAAACACCTTAGTCCGAAGAATAAACTTATACTACGCCAAGTTAGAGTACTAGCAAAGGAAAATTACTTTAAATGTCTGGGTTCGTCAATGCAAATTTTTTGCAAGAATGGTTTATAATACACCGATAATAAATATCGAAAAGGATTTGAATAAATTAAAATAACTTTAATCAAAATATAATATATAATCTTTACCTCAATAATGAATCTCAACGTCTATTATCAAAATGTTCGCGGAATTAAAACAAAATTAATAAATATTTATAACAAATTAATGGTTAGTGAGTACGATATCATAATCTTTACCGAAACATGGCTAAATAATACAGTCTTGGATCCCGAAACTTGTGATCTACATAAATATTCAATATATCGACGTGATCGTAATGATCAGTATAAGGTGGTGGTGTGCTGATACTTATTTCTAACAAATTGTGCTCTCATCATCAGAAGATGTATGGATTACACTATGCAATTTTAATCACAGTCCGACTTAAGTACGTACACAAGTCATTGCAGCAAAGTAGCTGAAATATGCTTAGCTCATCTCGAAGATTCATTTCTAATGTTGGCGATTATAACCTGCGGGGTGTCGACTGGACTCTGAAGAATAGTATTCTTTCGTCCATTTCAGTCAAAAGACATGATACTCAATCTGAAGTCATTTATACTATGGCATTATCACAATATAATGGAATAAGTTGAATAAAATATTAGAATTAAAATTCAGCTCGTTTCAAATTGTAGTTCAACCTTGCAACTTTCCACTAAGTGTCGTACACGAGTATCATCCTCTCCTTGAATTTTTTTATTCATTTAAACAAATATGAGCAACTCTCACCTACAAGTTTCAAGTTTTATGATTTTTATAAATGTAATTATGAAACTCTAATTGAAAATTATCTGCGGTACATTGGCACAAAATATTATACCATCTCCATGTTAATAGTAGAGTGGAATGCTTCTATAACATATTGTATCTTTTAGACTCTTATACTCCTGTAGTAACCCGCAATAATGTCAATTGGTTCTCTGAATCTCTAATAAAAAATGTTAAAAGAAAAAAAGTTTCATAATAAATGGAAAACATACGGTAACGTGGCTGATTATCACTGCTTTTCTATTTTACGAAATCGAATTAAAATAAAAATGAATACTGACCGTAATAATTACGTTCGATTTGTCAAGAATAGAATTAAATCAGACTCAGTATACCAACTCACTTAAAAAGAATACCGACATTCCCAACCTAATGTTTCACAACGACAGTGAAGCTTCACACGGATCTGACATTTGCAATATTTTTGCAAACCATTTCGAATCAGTTTATACTAATGACAGCAAAAAAAAAAAACGACAATATTCAGTTTTCTGGCAATAATATTATAAATCTTGGTTTCCTCCATATTTCCCAGGACGAAATTTTGTATAAACTTGAAAACCTAGATATCACAAAAAGTTGTGGACCAGATAAAATTCATTCTAAATTTATACGATTCTGCGCTTATTACCTGGTACTACCATTATTCATTATCTTTAATAAGATAATTCAGCAGTAACATGGACACTGTCCATTTCCATTTCCAGCAGATATTTTTGATCGGTGCTGAGTTCAGATTGATCGAAATTCACAGAAACTTTAAATTCAATTTTAGCGAACAGTACAACAGGAAGTCTCTCACAGTTTTCTAATTGTTTTCCAATGGGCCCTGCAAATCCGTGGGGTCCACTTGTTTTGCCATCTAGGTGTTGTAACAAATGGCGAAGTGGTAATTCGTTCGCATGAAACTGACATACGAGCCATTGTAACGGCCTTCCTAGTTCTTCTTCTAAAAGTCTAATAACACCGCTTTTCGCTCCAGTATTTACCGCAGTCCCATCACATCCAATTGCAACAATTCTTAATACATCTATTTGATGTCTCTGTAGGAAGGCTGTAATACTTGCTGTAATATTTAGGCCAGATCCAGAGATTGGCGTAACGTGGCCAAGATAAATTGATTGTGGTTCCTTTATCAGCGATATATGTTCCTCGCTTATTATACTTCGATAATATTTTCCATCAACAAAATTTTGCTTTAAGCTCTTATCCTTTCGACCATCAAAATATAGACCAAAATCAGCTTCATTTTCTAGTAAATCTTTGTCTAACTCCAATCGCATTTTTTTCCTTGCTCTTCTTATTGTCATTCGATCGACTACATTTGAAGTGTTACTTTTTGTTACCAGACCAATATCTTCCAACACGGCGCTGACAATTGTCGCAGCAGAACGATCGGATAAACCGGTGCGATCACATGCTAAAGCCAATGATGGAAACTGACGACCATAACTCCCTATTGATGTTGAAGGCTGTGTCGACGGCTGTATTGGCCGACGATGTGGTAAAATATTACTGGTTTCATCATCAGATGTTTCCGATGAGCTGGAAATTACTGCTTTCAATTCTTGGTCGGTCGCTTTTTGATCAATTTCAACCTTTACAGTTTTGTTTTCGCGCAGTTGCTTTTCCATTTTTCTAAGATTTTTGTTCGTAACTGCCACATCAACTGTGCCTATAGCCATTTTTCGAGATGTTCGCTGATCTGCTAAAAATTCTTGCTCCATGGGTGGCACTTTGCGACTTTTTTCACATTTACAATTACTGCTAAAATCAGCGCATTTGCAAGCCGCAATATCAAAAAGGCGTTTCGATTCTTCCTTAAATGTTTTAACTTTATTAATGTATGTTGAGGTTTTTTTACGAGCTTCAGAAAATTTGAAAAGCTTTCTGTACTTATCGTAGTATTCTCGCAATAAATGAATAACTCGTTGGTGGCTTATGGTTGTTATAGAGGCAGTTTCCCAAATTTTTTCCATTTTAGACGAAACTATTTCGCATATTTCTAAAATGTTGGGCTCCTTTTTTCTGGTGATCATCATACAAGATTTAGTGTACAAATAATCTTTCATCACATTTTCGTACGTTGGTAAAACATTTTGTGACATTTCTTCGGGAGTTCCGAATATATCGCACTTTGTCTTATTACGGGTTTTATGTCCACTCATTTTTAATAGTTTGTCATTTCTTGTCAATCCTAGAACCGAAAACAAGTTTTTGGTACTGACAATAGGATAAAGCTATATTTTATAAAAACAATCTGTGTCAATATGAATCAAACTCTAAGAACGCTTTTATGTTATAACCTAGAATACCTAGATTACAATATGTATTGTATTATTATTACGTACTTTGCTGAGTTACAAATAACCGTGTTTGGAGAATATGTAGATGAAAAACAAGAACCAAAGACACGATACGATAATACAAAACTCATTGATTACACTTTTCACAACACGACCTACTTACATGAAGTGATACGTGGTAACTAATGCAAACTGACAAATGTAATTTTCAACCGCTCACCCTCACCACTGCGATTTAAACAAACAAAACAATTACGTCTGGAGTGATAAAAGCAATGCAAAATTGCATTGAGAGTCTAGTAAGATGCGGTATCGAAAAGATAAATTAGATTGTATTCTTTTTTTAATGTCGGTCACTTTAACAAATAATCACTATGAGAAAAGACTAAATTGTAATACAAACTATTTTTTTTTACATGAAATATTAAGTTGCCTGTGCTCTCGATGGTTATTTCCGGAGCTATAATGAAGATACAAAAAAAATCAGTCCAAAATATGCATGTTTACAAGACGCTTTTCTGCACGGTGACGTCATTCGACGTGCGCAGCATGAAGAAATTTTTTTTTTCAAACTTTTTTTTTTTAGATATTAATCTTAATTCAATATTAACATTTTAGGACCCCAGGCTTTTTGATATAAAAATATTTTTTGAAATGTTCCACCCTAATGGACAGCCGTGAACAGATAGATGTAGTATACATCGACTTCAGCAAGGCATTTGATAGGGTAAACCATAATTTGTTAATATCGAAGTTATCCTCATCGGGGATACATGGTTCATGTTGAGATGATTAGACTCCTATATTATAAATAGGTCACAGTTCGTGGTCTGCAATGGCTTTAAGTCACGAATGATATCGGTCACTTCCGGAGTGCCGCAAGGTTCGCACTTGGGTCTCTTGTTATTTAATCTTTATATTAACACAATAATTAAATGTTTTTCAAACGACCTGAAATTCTACAAAATAGTTAATACATTTCGAGACAACAATTTACTCAAATTTTTTAACAATAATGATTTAATTCTAAATGCTGATAAATGTTTTGTAATTAGTTTCACTAGAAACGTTAATTAAACTCTATTTCAATATAAAATACTCAATAGCAATGTAAGCAGAAAATATTTTATTAGAGATTTGGGAATCAATTTTTATTCGAAATTGCTTTTCAATTTCCATATCGATATTATTGTTAAGGCCTATAAATTATTGGGATTCGAAATTCGCACATCGAAACAGTTCTCTCATTATGAGTCGTTAAAATGTTTATATACCTCAATTTTCGCGTTCTCAATTGGAATATGCGACCACTATTTGGAATCCAATATATTCCAAAAACATAAGGCGAATTAAACCAGTACAAAAAAAAATCATCTCTTTACTGTGCAATAAATTTGAATTACAAGGTTCAAATTATCATGATCGTCTGCAAGTATTGAATTTAACCACACCCCAACAACGAAGATGCTATAATGTTTAAAATTTTTCACAATTTAATAGATACTGAATTGCTCTTGCATATTTTTACTCTGCACATGCCTCATATATCTACAAGATCTCCGATATTTATGAGAGGTTGAACGTTTATATTTCTTTTGGTCAGCTTGTGCAGCTACAATTTTATTCATTGCCTCTTAGCTTATTTCATGGATGTCCTGTAATGTTTCTTGCAATAGTTGTATTTCTGCTGTAAGTTTTCCATCCGCGTTGTTTCGAGGTTTGAATCCGTATAATAACTCAGTTGGCGATTTTCCTGTTGTTTTATTGATAGTACTGTTGATGCCAAACTGTATTTTTTTTTTTTTTAGTTCGAGGTCCCACTCCTCGTCTTCCTTAGTTATATGGCTAAAGCTGTTATTAACCTTTCTACCTGTCCATTTGCTCGTGGAGTAGAAACTGCATTTAGTACGCGTTTGGTTCCTGCATTTTTGCAATATTCTCGGATCGCATTTGACGTAAACGCTATTCCACGGTCGGTAATTATTCGAGAAGGTACACCATATATATTAGCAATATCCTGCAGCTGATTTATTACCGGTTTGGATCTTGTGCTCATCACGGGTTTTAAGAAGGTAAATTTTGTGAAAACTTCCACGGTTACCAGTACGTGGACATTCCCCTGTATGTACTTCAGTCTTTGCCTTAGAATTAAATAACGCTATTACTGCCGTTCAGCCAATGTTTTCTTTAGCTCATTGAATGCATTCTGTTCTTCGATGCCCCAATTCCAGGGGAAAGTTTTACCCAGCAATCGAATTGGAGGTCTAGCAATTGCCGCGAAATTCTTTACGAATTGTCGAAAATAGGATGCGAGCCCCAGGAACTGTCGAATTTGGTGAACAGAAATTGGTATAGGGAAATCATGCAGTGCTTTTATTTTGACTACTCCTGGACGGATGCCATTGTGTTCAATTTGAAATCCTTAATATCGATGTTTGTAGAAATGTGCATTTCTCTAATCTCAACGTGAGTCCATCTTCTTCCAATATTTTGAGGACTTCACTCAGGCGTTTCAGTCCTTCGTCCACCATTATATTTGGAATTAGTAATATCATCTAAATATACGGTAATTTTGTAATGCTTGAGTGATCCTTGTTGTGTTGTAGCTCGTCACTGACACGCTTAATTAATGCTTCAATTAATTATCTTTGTTACCAGCTGTATTAAACAACTTTTATGTTTATTTATTTAATAATTATTTGTTTATATTATTTGTGACATTAATTTGTATATATGTATATTAATTTATAATTTATCCGTTATCCTACATCTCCCTTGTTTTATTTAAATTTATTACAACTATTTAAATTAATTACTTTCTTTCTCCCAACCAATATTTGCCTGGGGGTTTAACTATTCTTCCTGACCTCGTTACGACTTGCTTATCATTAATTTGATATTCTACACTATCATCTGCACTATCTTCCTTGTCTCTTTCATTATCTGAGTTATTATCGATTTCCGTTTCTCTATTTGTTATCTTTTGAGATTTATCTGTTGCTTCTAAGGTTCCTTTTTCATTATTATATGTGAGTGTTCCCGGGGGTCTTACAGTATCGAGTTTGATAAATTTTCTATTCCTTTCTATCTCCTGGCCGTTGTTTAATGTTATTCGATATGACCTCGGTCTTTCACAGTGACTTTTGATTTGACCTGGAACCCATTGTTTGCCTAATTGTACCCTTATTCTCTCAGCTATTTCTAATTTTGTTAGTGATTTACTGTTTTTATCATGATATGTTTTACTTTGTTGTTGTAATTGTAGCATATTTTTTCTATACTTGTTATATGAAAGGTTTATCCCCAGAGGGTTGGAATGATGACTTCAACTTCAGACGTAAAGAAGTTTATTCAAAAGTTCATATAAAAACTTTTTGTTCACAATTTTGTGTTTATACTTCCATGTAAAATCCACGTGGTACTATTGTTCTTCGCTTCTTCCATTCAGCCTTGATAATGACCTCATACCTTAAGGTCGAAACGTCGGCATAAGTTTTTATATGAACTTTTGAATAAACTTCTTTACGTCTGAAGTTGAAGTCATCATTCCAACCCTCTGGGGATAAACCTTTCATATCAAATTTTGACTTAAATAAATCTACTATGAATATACTTGTTATAATTAATGTTTGTCTTGTACATTACTGGAACTATGCTACGTAAGCTTCTCTTATTTAATAATTGAGATGGAGTATGGCCACCTTTTGCAGGTGTGTTTCTCAATTCCAGCATTGCTAGGTACATATCATTGTTATTTGCTTTGCATTTCTTTAAAATATTTTTAATTGTTTGTATATATCGTTCAACAAGTCCATTTGATTTTGGATACCTTGGGCTTGACGTTATATGTTTGAATTCCCATTGTTTGGAAAATACTTTGAATTCACCGCCTGTAAATTGAGGACCGTTATCAGACATAAAATTTCTGGAATTCCTTGTCTACTAAATATACTTTTTAAATGTTTGATTATTGTTGTTGCATACATATTTTCTAAAAGAGCTATTTCAAAAAATTTGCTCTATTAATCTACACACAATAAGTAACTTTTGTGGTCAAACTCAAAGATATTAATGCCAACCTTTTGCCATGCTAACTTAGGTATTTCATGAGGTATTAAAGATTCTTTACTCAACGAATTTTGAAACGTACAGCAAGCATTGCAATTACTAATGACATTTTTAATGTCATTTTTCATATTTGGCCAAAAAAACACAATCTCTGGCTCTATTTATGCATTTCTCTATTCCCATATGTGATGAGTGTAGTCTAGTAAGCATTTCTTTTCTGAGTTCTTTAGGTACTACAATTTGATTATTTTTGAAAACTAATCCATTCAATATTGTTAACTCTTCTTTACACGACCTAAATTCATTTAAATGGTCTGTTATTATATTTTTTTCTTTTGGCCGTCCATGAGTATGTACTCTTTTAATTTAGTTAATTGTTTATCTTTATCAGTGAGACTTTCAAACTTTAGTAACTGCGGCTCACTAATGTTTAAGTTTTTGATAAGTGTACATACATGTGCCTGTAATTCTTTATCAAAATTACGGTCCGGTATCCGCTACGAATAGCTTTTTCCCTGGTTTGTACACCAAATTGAAGTCGTAATGTTGTAAGCGCAACAACATTCGCTGAAGACGTTTAGGGCAAGTTACTAGAGGTTTTTTTATAATAGAAATCAATGGTTTGTGGTCTGTCTCAATGAGGACTTTACGGCCATAAATGTATTGGTAATATCTTTCACATGCACATAAGATAGCGTAAAGCTCTTTCTCAATTTGTGCCCAATTTTTTTGAGTATCTGTTAATGCTTTCGAAGAATATGCAACAGGTCTGTTATTTTGTAACAACACTGAACCGACACCGTGTTGCGAAGCGTCAACAGACAAGACAATGTTTTCTTTGGGGTCGAAATATTTTAAAACAGGAGGATTAGTTACCGCTTTTTTTTTTAATTGTAAGAATGCATCTGTGTGTGATTCATTCTAATGCCAACACACATTTTTCTTTAAAAGTTCGCGTAATGGGGCAGCTATTTTTGAATAATTTTCTATGTATATACTTAAGTAATTGATCATACCTAAAAACTTTTCCAATGTTTTCTTATTTGTGGGCGGTGTTATGTCTGTAATTGCTTTAATTTTATGTTCGTCTGGTTCAATACCTCTGTGAGAGATTTTATGTCCCAGATAATTTAACTCCTGGACTAGTATTTGACATTTACTTTTATTTAGTGATACATTGTGGTGTTTAAGTCGGTCTAATGTGTCATGTAACCTTTCTTTATGTTGTTCTTTCGTACTACCCCAAATTATCAGGTCATCTATATATACATCCACTCCTTCAAGATCATGAATTATAGATTTCATTGTTCTATGAAATACCTCTGGAGCACTACTTATTCTAAAAGGCAATCGAAGAAAACAATATCTACCAAATGGAGAGTTAAAAGCACATAGTTTTGAACTCCCTTTTGTCAATTTGATTTGCCAGAACCCTCTGCTCGCATCAAGTAGAATAAAATATTTGGCACCTTTAATTTACATAACATTTCTTCCACTGCGGGAAGTTCAAAATACTCTCTCTTAATTGCCATATTTAGGTCTTATTTTTCCGAACTACTACTAAAGAATTTACCCATGCCGTTAGTTCATTCACCTTAGTGACAATACCGTCCTTTTCTAATTGATTGAGTTCCGCTTTTAATTCATCCATTAACGCAAATGAAACATTGCGCGGTGGCTGTACCACCGGTGTTATGTCTTCGTTCAAAGAGATATTGTATGGTTTCATTTTAATACTACCATTATCTCTAAACATATCTATAAATTTCTAAGGAATCTCTTTATTGATAATGTCATTATTTGAATTAACTATAAATAATTTTTTCACTAGTTTTAGAGTGTCGCAAGTTTCAATACCTAATATTGATGGTACGTCGTTGCAATCTATTACTTGGAAATTAATGATATATAAGATATTATTATAGTAACATCGCAAGGAACATTCTCCAATAACTTTTATATGTGTACCAGTGTATGTTGTTAATTTGCAAGTACTAGGTTTCAAATACATTGAATCTAAATTTAAGTTTTTAAATGTTTTTGGTGATATGCAATTGGCTTGTGCACCAGTATCAACTTTGAATTTAATCAAGTTATTATTTATTGTTAACTCTACTAGCCATTCTCGACTATTACTGCTTTGTCCTACGGTTCCAATGAAATAGTTACTTTCATTTTCATTTCCAATACTGTTACCAACTGGATTACTTATAATATTCTTAACAGAACGAACTAGTTTTGATTTGCATTGTTTAGCAAAGTGATTTAGTTCATTACATTTGTTACAAATTTTACTAAAAGCGGGGCAATGATTTAAATCATGTGTCTGTCCACATCTACTACAAGATGTAATTAATTTATTCTTAGATTCACTACTATTACTATCCTTATTATATCTACTACTGTCGTTTACCCTCGGTGAGTGTGTGTAATGAGATTTGGCAGAAACCCTTGATGATCCGTGGTCCTTTTCGCCGTCAGGAAATGTGTGATGAGGTTTGGCTGAAACCCACGTTGTTCCTTGCATTTTCTTACCTTCATCGCCCTTATTAAAGTAATGGCTTTGTTTACGTCTACACTTTCCAATTGTTTGGTGTGTATATTTATTTAGAGCTAGAATTGCATCTTTATTAGTATTTGATCTATCAATTACAGAACATTGTTGTTTAGTTATTTCAATTGATCTACATATATCTACAGCCTTATCTAAAGTTAGATTTTCTGTCTGAAGTAGTTTCTCACGAGTTTTTTTATCAGTGATTCCGTAAACTATTCTATCTGTAACTAGGGAATCTTTTAAATTTTCAAAATTGCAATTCGTTGCTAAACTTTTAAGTTCAGTTACGTATTGATCAATTGTTTCACTACTTTCCATATTTCGACAAAAGAATTTATATCTACAGTATATTTCATTCTTCTTTGGAGCAAAATATGACTCTAATTTATTTTTTAGTACTTTAATCTTACCTTCATCTTCTTTGGTAAATTCAAACGTATTAAAAATTTCAACACATTTCTTACCAATAAAGTGTAGTAGTACAGCGCATTGCTGAGACTCTGTTTTTTTTGTCTAGCTCGCTGGCTACTAAATAAATTTCGAACAATTGTTTCCACTTGTTCCACTGTGCCTCTAGATCACCCTCTAGAACCATGGGTGGTAACGACCGATCTGCTACATTCATTTTTATTATTGTCCTTTTAGATTTAATTAAATTTTAAGTTGTATTACTAATTTTATTTTAAACTTTAACTTACTGACTATATACCGTATTATTAATTTATTTTAACCCACTTATTTAGCATAACTAACACCAATATATTATTAATACCCAATTAACAATATAAAACTAACTATTAATAATTTTAACTATATTATTTATTATAATTTATCTTAATTTGTATTATGTTTCCACCACTATATATTTAATAACGTAATTTTATAAAAAAAAGAATTTTACACGCCACGTGTAGTTATAATAAACTGTTATTATCTAGATCATCCGTTATTATTTTGAATATATTTTTATATACACTCTTAATTTAGATAACACTACACCTAGTTAAATCAATATTTTTAGAATTTACACATTATTTTATTTATTTTCACTCAAAACCACTTCGCTGTTCTTTTTTCCGGCTGCGCCATGTTGTGTTGTCGTAGCTCGTCACTGACACACTTAATTAATGCTTCAATTAATTATCTTTGTTACCAACTGTATTAAACTAACTTTTATGTTTATTTATTTAATAATTATTTATTTATATTATTTGTGACATTAATTTGTATATATGTATATTAATTTATAATTTATCCGTTATCCTACAATCCTAGTACTCGGTTCATAAGTCTCTGAAACACACTCGGAACATTTGCTAGACCGAACGGCATTCTGTTGTACTCGTACTGACCATCTGAGATTACGAATGATGTCAGTTGTTTACCATCTGCAGCCATGGGAATGTGATGATAACCGCTACTTAAATCGAGACTGGTAAAGTAGTGGCTTCCATATAATTTGTCCAGTTGATCATCTATTCCGGGCAATGACAGTGGTGGATTACCCTATAAGCAAAATAAGCACGTGCGTAGGGCATCAAGGAAAGGAGGAGTACCTCATATATTTTTCATAGCCTAATTTTCCATTAAAATTTATTATATTTATCGACATTTTCAAAATTTAGTGAGAAATGAATAATCTCAGTTTATAAAGCGTTCAGGGGGTCTATTCTGAAAATCATTCATAAATTTGTGTATACTTATTTTGCGAAGTGTTCAATTACGCATACGTATAGATTGCACGATAAAATTGTATTCTTGAGTACACTTCGCAGGTTGCAACGTATACTTATTTTTATACCAACCCCAAGTGACAAATATGTATGGCAACACTGTATTTATTTGTCAAAATTGGCGGTATTAACGTGTCGTTTACTATGTGCACAGTGCGAGTATCGCAATTTTATTGGTTACTTGGTGCTCAAATACGACAGAACAAAAAAAAAACTTTTAGTAGAGCTTTTGTCACGAATAATTAGTAAGTTGTAAATTTACTGAAACCTTCAAATATACAGATGCGAAAGTACTGTGGATAGAGTGGGCAGAAATATTAAACAGTTGCAATGGGAAAGAATGGCGAAAAGTAAGTAAAAATGTATAAAATAATTGCAAGATATTTAAACTTATTTCCTTCAGACTTAGCAAGATATGAGATCGCGTACAAAGAGCAAAAAATCTGAAGCAACAAAGCGTTTGAACAAAGCCGGTGGTGGTGAATGTTTCAAGGAAAAATTTACAGATATAGAAGAAAAAATTCTGCAGATTGTCATCAAGAGTCAAGAAAATCTTGTGTCCAATTAATACAAAGTGAAAATGTAAGACATTATATACCGGGTGTCCCAAGAAATCTGGGACATAGGGAATTAACATGTAAAATTAAAAAAGTTGCTATTACTTCTGTATTATGTATTTTAGAGCTCTGAAATTTGGTACAGGTGTAGGGATAGGTTATTCGCATTGATTAGTATTAATTAAAATGATATTAAGGCTCACATTTCTAATAAAAATGCTTTTAAAAAGTAATAATTAAGAGATGTAGCTTATATAAAATTTTTGCAAAATTTTATTTACGGCGTTGCTAGCACAACGGTAAGATGCTTATTTGGTAATTTAAATAATTTATAAATGTTATGGTTCGAATCTCCAATACACTTTAGAGTTTTTTTTTTAAATTTTAAAATAATTTACATAGAATTACATTTATTTAAAAAATAAGAGTAATTATTTTAAAAATTAAAAAAAAAACTCTAAAGTATATTGGAGATTCGAACCATAACATTTATAAATTATTTAAATTACCAAATAAGCATCTTACCGTTGTGCTAGCAACGCTATAAACATTTTTTTGTAAAAATGATATTTAAGGTACATCTTTTAATTATTACTTTTTAAAAGCATTTTTATTAGAAATGTGAGCATTAATATCATTTTAATTAATACCAATCACTGCGAATAACCTATCCCTACACCTGTACCGAATTTTAGAGCTCTAAAATGTATAATACAGAAGTAATCGCAACTTTTTCAATTTTACATTTTAATTCTCTATGTCCCAGATTTCTTGGGACACCCGGTATACATATATATATTGGCTGGGATTCTCTAACTAACTCCAAACGGTAGTGAATAACGGACAACTCCGTTTGGTAACTATGGTTATGTAACCTAGCGATTCTGTAACAGCTTGAAGCCGATAATTTTCGGTAGCAACGGTTGACATATAGCCGTTTGTTGACGGCAGTTGTATGTGTCCCGTTAAGCTAACGTTTGATTGCATTTGAGTATTAAAAGACGTTAATACGTAAATAATATTGTATAAAAGAGTGAAAATGTTTGATATTTGGATGTTTTACATAGAAATAATACATATTTTTAGCAAATGAGCAATTTTAAAATTTAAATTATGAAAATTTGACATGTGCCTAATGTGAATGGATTATTATTATAACGAAATGAAGTGAATACTGCTTTTATTTGAAAATTTGCGTCTAAATGTCTTGGGAAGAAGAGAGAGTCTTGCGACTGCATAAATATATCATAGATATGTCAGTGAATCAGTGCTAGGTTAGTTCAAATGCTGGGATGTGATGTACGAAGCAAACAGAACATATACATATGTATTTCCAATATCATGATGTGATTTTCTGTACTTTAATAATATATGCAATATGATAAAATTGAATAAATTTTATATGTCGTATACGAACACAAGTGACATAATTGTTAGCAATCGTCGTTGCTAAGTTTCAAAACACTGGCATAGGAACGAGTTGCTATGTAAGAAAAATAAACAACAGTGGTGTGATTGAAATAACGAAGTAAAGACGTTGTAGGAATTGTGTATTAATTGTAAAAGAGTGTATATTATTTTCTGTTCAACCAATTTCTCAACCTGACAACTTGTAATAAAATTATTATTTACAACATCTCAGAAGTGGGATATACTATCAAAAGTGAATAGAATGGCTGCTCAAGACAAATGGAGTTCTACGAGATCATTACGGAGTCGACGAAGCAAAAGTGCGGGGAGAGAAGGCGAAAATTCTCCTACTGCTGAGTCGACATATGACCAGAACCCGACGACGATGATGTTACACCTGCTAAGAAACATGGAGGAGAATCGCATGACGAGCGAAGCGCGCATGGTGGAACTCATTAATCGCAGTCAGGGTGCTAATACGACTTTGTATCGGGTAATACCCGATTTTACCAAAACCATAAGCGAATTTAATGGTGAAAATGGTGCGAGTGCGGCACGAGAATGGTTGAATAGAGTGAAGAGCGCGGCAACTCTACATAGCTGGCCGGAGGAATATATATTGGAAACCGCGCGTGCAAACCAGAAAGGTGCAACTGCGTCGTGGTACAAGACGGTTCATGAGGAAGTGACGTCATGGACGGATTTCGAAACACGTTTAAAACGTACGTTTATTGGAATAATAAGATTGACAGAAAGGTGGAATAATATGCAGGCACGCAAACAGGGAAGTGAAGAAACAGTGCCATCTTATTACCACAACAAGCTATACTTATGTCAACAACTGAATGTCACCTTTGCGGAGGCTAAAAAACAAATAATTACGGGTCTTAGAAACAAAGAACTCGTGAGTGCACTGTTAGCGAAACAGCACGGTGACAGTGATGAACTCTTGCACGACATTACAGAGTTTGGAAGAGTGTTGACGATTACACGGGAACAGCAAACCAAACCGAAGAGTGCAGGACAAGTAAAGGAAAGTACGTCAAGTAATCCGAAGACACGTATACCAGAAAAACGTGCACCAACTTGGGACAGCCAAGGGCAGCCCAGGTGCTTCAACTGCAACTCATATGGACATCTGTCCAAGGATTGCACACAACCCAAGAAGCAACGTGAAATGATGAAATGTCCAAGTGCCAGAAGGAGGGACATATGAAGAAAGACTGTCCAGGACAACAACCAGTGCAGAAATCAAGAAATAAGAACACAGTAGCGAAGGTATCCATACCAGGTGAAGAGGGAAGCTCACTTGACAAGTATCTACGCAACGTCTGTATTGCGGGACAACATACCGTTCAGGGAATGATTGACGCAGGAAGCGCGGTGTGCACAATTCGTGAGTCAATTGTACAGAAAACCGCTTTGCCCGTAAAATTGCAGTAGCGAACACTGTATGGATTCGGCGCGAATAACCGGGTGACATGTGGTGCAGTGCTGCGAACCAGTATCTCCGTTGATGACATCGAAGCAGACGACATTGGGTTGGTGGTGGTTCCGGATGACGCGCAAAGTGTAGACGTTCTGGTAGGAAGGACTTACACCGAATTACCACACCTCGCATATGCACGGGTTGGCGACCAACTACATTTCGGATATTCCGATATTGAACCCTTTCACGGATTGCAATTAGATGCTGAACCTCAAAGACATTCGTTCGTTACGATCGCTGACAATACGATACTACAGAAAGCATCAGTGAATCTTGTATCAGTAAAGGTGTGTGAACAACGTGCAGTGATACCGGTACATAATCGATCCGACAAAGATATTGAACTTCGAAAAGACGCACAAATAGCTAAAATTGATATTGCGGCAATATCACAAACCGAACTTAAACAGTCTAGTGATCGAATCACACGAGAAATCGTAAACGTGGACGCAACAGTATCAAATGAAGACGCTGACAACTTAATTGAGTTGTTGAACGAGTTTCGCGGATGTTTCGCATTAAACACCAGAGAACTCGGATGTACTAACTTAGTGAAAATGGACATAGTTGATTCTGGAGTGCCATTTCGATCAAAACCGTATCGTGCAACTGCAAGTGAACGTAAGAAGATTAAAGAAATAATGCGCGAGTGGAAACGTTATGGTATTGTGACCGAGACCACGTCACCGTACGCATCTCCGGTGTTACTTGTAGCGAAGAAATGTGGAGAACCCAGATTGGTGGTTGACTATCGCCAACTAAACAACCAGACGACTAAGCTCAATTACCCAATACCCAGCGTAGATGAACAGTTTGAGCATCTGAGTGGTTGTACTGTGTTTACCACTCTCGATTTAGCGCAGGGATACCTGCAAGTTCCTTTAACAGAAGCGGCAAAGGAGAAAACAGCTTTCATCATGAGAGCGGACAATTCGAAAGAATGGTGTTTGAGTTGACAAACGCACCTTTTGAGTTTTGTCGATTAATGAATTTAGTTCTACGGCCACTGAACAACCAAACCGTGACCTGCTATCTAGATGACATCCTGGTGCCAGCCCTGGACTGGGATGACATGTTGAGCCGACTGCGATCTGTTCTAAAGGCGTTACAACATGCCGGTTTGACACTGAAAATCCAGAAATGTGAATTCGGAAAACAGGTGGTGGAATTTCTCGGGTTCGCTGTATAAAAACGCGGTGTACAACCAGGACCGCGGAAAATAGCTGCTATCAAAGAATTTCCGAGACCAAGAAACGCTCACGAAATACGAAGGTTCCTGGGATTAACTGGATTCTTTCGTCGATTCGTCGAACATTCGTCCGCTGAGTGACCTGACGCGGAAAGAAGTTGAATTTGTATGGGAAAGCAGTCAAGAGGACGCTTACCATAAACTGAAGGACAAGCTGTCAAAGGAACCCATTTTGCAATTATACAATCCACAAGCTGACACCCAGGTACATACGGATGCTAGTGCCCAAGGGCTAGCTGGCATGTTATTACAAAAAGGTACAGATGGACAGATGCATTTAGTGTATTGTGTATCTAAGAAAACAACAGATGCAGAGAAGAATTACCATTCTAGTCGTCTAGAACTATTGGCAGTTGTATGGAGTGTGAGCCGATTAAGACAGTTCCAAATTTGTTAATTTTTTTAAATTTTAAAACAAATTTGTTATGCTAAAAATGCTATTCAATTACAATTAAATTTAGTTAGGTTATTTAATACGCATACTTATCTCCATTGCTAATAGTAAATTACCACTCGTTGCGTTGCACATGAAAATGTAAGCATACTTTTCAATGCACGCGTTCGACAATATGATTTTCTTAATATCGTTCGTAAGTACTTGGGATACGTATACGCAAGATTTCGAGAATAGACCCCCCGGTAATTTTTATCGGTAAAGTTGTTACCAACTTAAAATATATTGACACGTATAAAACGATTTATTAATAATGATTTATAAATAAATTTTTGTTTACCATATGTATTACTATCATTTTTCTATAAATACAATTTTATGTTATAGTTTATTATTGTTTATATTTGAATTATAAATGTATGGGGGCACCAAATTTATTTAGTGCTTAGGGCCTCTAAGGGTATTAATCCGGCCCTGTCAATGGGTAATGTTCCTGGATTGTCCGACTATTTAACTTGCGATAATCTACGCATAATCTATTTTCGCCATTTTTCTTTTTTACTAAAAGTGTGGGAGAAGTATAAGGCAAATTTGATTCCCGTATAATATCACCATCAATCAGTTCCTGCACAATTGTGTTCACCTTCTTACGCTCTGGGAGTGACAGACGATATGGTCGATAGGTAATGGGCGTATTATCCGAAAGGGTGATAACCATCTCTGCTGATTTTCCTTATCCTAATTCATTTACCTGACTCGCAAAACAGTTCTGATATTTTTTTAATAAGTCCACCAATGCTTTGGGATCTTGTGCAGTTACGGGACCTATTTGACTATCTATCACTACTAATCAAGGTTTGAGTGATTTCTCCAGTCTAAACACTTGAGATTCCGTTATGTTGACGTTATTATGCAAAATGCATGGCAATGCCTTGGCAATAGGGTGATTAGTTTGTACCGGTGATATCGCTATCCGATAGGTTTATAAGAGGAAGTACGGCCTGACGTTCTTCCTTGATTCGGAGTACTGTGTTTAATTGACAAAATTTTTGATCGTGTGCATCACGTACTGTGGATTCAATGTATAATTCTCCCACATATTTTTCACTAGCTGTAACGGGTATGTGTCCTAAATGATTAGGAGGAATCACCGTTGCTGATGCTTTATCAACCGTTAATTTAAAGCTTGTTGTTCCAATCGTTTATACAACTCTATTTCCATATCCTCGAATGGTCTTTTTCGATTGTGAATTTATGTTTAAATTCAGCAGTTTCAGTTGATCTTCCCTGATTGTTATGCAACCACTAAATCTCTTATATGCTTTGGTCAGTTGATTATTTGCGACTGCTTCTACAAAAAATTTCGTTAATTGTGGTAACAAAGCTGTTGATTATGGTAACAAAGCTGTTGATTAGTAGGGTGCTCTTATTATTTGTGAATTGTTTTGGACATTTGTCAGTTTCGTGTCCGGAATTTTTGCACGTACGACACCAAGGAGATGGTCTGGGGCACAATGGTTTGATATGACCTTTTGATCGCAACGAAAACACTCAACCTCTGGTCTACGTTGGTATTCGGCTCGCTTCTTCTTAACTTCGCTCCTATTCTCGAATTTCCGTTTGATGCCTCCTTTACGATCATGCGAGCTTTCAATTTTCCTACTACTCTGACAGTTCTGCAGAAATTCGAATAGTGCTTCTGGATTTTGGTAGTATCCTGCTCTAGCGATTGTCTTTAAATTCTCATCAAGCACGCTTCCAATAATGCACGATACAGCATTGGTTCCCGTTAGTGAACATGAAGACACAAATGCGTTATTTTCGTAGAACTGTGCCATGGATTCTTCCGGTCGCTTTTTACACTTCAATATGCGTTCTAATTGGGAACAGTAATCTTTTTTACACGGAAATGCCTGAATGAGTTTATCTTTCCATTCTTCCCAGGTAAACTTAATGGAAGTGAGTCCCTTATACCAGGTACTTGCTAAACCGCGTAATTTTGCCATAGCATAATAGCTTGTAAGTTCATCAGGCCAATAGAACATATTACGTAATTCGTCGATTTTATTTATCCACTTTAGGATATCTTGTTCGTCATTGTCTGTATAAAAGTGAGCTATGGCCTCCCCACGAAAGTGCGGTCTAGACGTACTTGGTTGAGCTAGACTGGATGTAGAAGAGGTAGACTGTATTTGTATGGTTTCAGCTAAGTTTTTCACAATTGATGCCAGCTCACTTATTTGGCCGGTGGTTTTGAAAAAAACCTTGGATAGATTGCGACAGTTGAGCTCTAACATAGTTACATTCATCAACCATTGTTGCGTCTGTAGAAGAACTCTGATCGGGTCTGGTTCGTTTGGTTGGTTCATCTCTCGTTCTTTCCGGAATATCTTTGATGAAATCTTGATGCTTGGAAGAGGAGGATAATAGTCACCATGTAGGTTTATCCCTTGTATGATATACGTGTTTACCTTCAATATTGTACACTACACTGTATCACTGATAGTCACCAAAACTGAACTGACCGTTCTATTGAATCGATCGTGTAAGTTATGTAATTTAACTTGATTTATTTGTTTTTAAAAACATTTATTTATCTTCAATATGGAGAATACAATTATAATATGAACTACCTTCACAGGCTTACAGATCAGAAGTGAATCTCTCTCATTCACAAAGGATTATATCTATTTTATGCCGTTTCAGCATAGTTCGGAGAACTGGATGATAAGTGAGTTTATCATTGTGGATTTTGTGAAGTCACCCAAATACTGATGGCTATAACTCCTCCATCCTAAAAGGGGGCTTCACTCGTTAAATTTTCAGTGTTTTGCATTTCTATTTCTTCAGTATTATGTCGTTTTTTAGAACATCTTATTCTATTCTTACATAAAATTAAACAAATGATAATTATTACAATAATTATACTAACAGAATTTATGAGTGTATGATCGTTATTTTGAACATTTATTCCTTCTATTAAAGGCATTTCTTTAATTACTATATCTTGTTTGTTAATTTGTTTTAATTCGATGGTTTTGTTGCTTAATTGTTTATTTTTTATTTCGAATTTAATATTTTCAAAAATTATTTCTTTAACGTTGGTGATATAGTTTTCTAATTTATAATTATTAATTATACAATTTTTATTTGTTTTAAATCTATACACTCCTCTGATCTTTTTATGTTTTACATATTCCGAACATTTAATATCCAAATTTCTTTCATTTTTGCTTACGATAATAATAATGTTTGAGTTTTCAATTTTTTTGACAATAAAACCTTCAATAATCTTATGATATTTACATTCATTGTTCGTATGTTTATTAACAATTTCATTTAAACATTTATTAGCTTCTACATAATTAGTTTTACAATAAAAATTTTGTCTTATCTTATTACAATTGTTAGTTAGCAATAGTTGATCCTTTTCTTGAATTAAAAATTCTTTATTTTCATTTAGCATAAACATTTCATTTTTGATTATAATGGGGATTGGGGTTATTTGTAATAATTTCTTTTCAGAATATTTTTCGTATATTGGTATATCTAATAGGTATTCTATTTTGCTATTATTTAATTTACAATGGCTTGAAATTTGCAAAGTAATTTCCCAAAAATTTATTCCTGAATGGATTTGATTAGTTATTTGTTTTAATTCATCTGTAGATATTATAGAACTATGAATTTTGTTTAAATTACAAAATGTTAAACTAGTCCCAATCTCGGATATGATCTCAAGTAAGTTTATTGTTAATAAAATTAAATGATTAATTATATCTTTAATTATTAAAACGCTTTGCCAACTCATACTTTCTTGTATGAAAGTATCTATCTGTACTATTCGAGATTCTAAGGTTAATTCATTATGTTTAATATTCTCTATTTGTTTATTAAATTTGTTAATCATTTCTTTATTTAATCGAATTGTGTCTAAATGTTGAGTTTGTAATATTTCTTGATTTCTGCTTATTTTTTCAAACAATTTATCATATATTTCGGCATCTTCGGCATTAATTTTAACAGTTAATCTATCATAATTAAAATTAAGTATATTAATATATGTTTCTATTTCATTACGATATATGGTTTTGTTATTAAATTTTATTATAATATTGTCTTTATATTTTCTTATCTTAAGGTATTCTTCCTCTATATTCTTAATATTATAGCTATAGTATGAATAATATGAGTTTATATATATGTTAACAGCACCCAAGTCTAGAATGTTTACTCCAGGGTTGTCGTTGATTAATTCTAATTCTTCGTTTCCTTTTGCACAGGTACATCTGCAACAAGGAGTCGGGGTCTTTTAATCTTGTCAATTTTATGTTTGCCTTTATTAGCTACTTTAATTACGCCTAATTTTGGATTATATTGTTCAATTTCGTGCATTTTGAAAAGTGGTTTCTTAAATTTTTGTATCCTTCTTTTTCCTTCTTTGATTAATATTTTATTTGGTAATTCACTTGGTTTGTCTTCTAATTTATTTTGTGTAAGAAATCTTTTGTTCTTTTCTATCTGAATATTTTCTTTAATTGTGCTGTGTAGTAATTTTAACTTGTTTTTGTAATTGTTTAAAAAATCATCTACTGTGTTTCTAATTTCGAAAATATTTTTGTCTTTATCTGCTCCAAATAGTATTTCATTGGGAGTAAATTTAGTGATTGAATTGATAGAATTGTTATAGGCTATTAAAGCAAGATTTAATTTATTTTCAAATTCTTTATTTTGATTAATTAATCGGAGATGTTCGATTATTGTGGAATGGAACCTCTCAATTAATCCGTTGCTTTTTGGGTTATCGATACAAGTCAACTGAATATTTATTTTGTAAACTTTGAGTAATTCTCTTACAATGTTATTGTTGAATTCAGTTCCACTGTCATGTATTATCTTACTTGGTATTTGATATTTACTAAAAGAACTTAATAAATTATCTGTTATATTAATGGCATCTATTGCTTTCATGGGGTAAACTTGTGCGAATTTGGAAAAAGCGTCAATAATTGTTAAATATTTTTTCTTTTCTAATGTAAGTATGTCTATATGTATTATATCGAAAGGATGTTTACTTGTTTCTGTTAAGTTGTCATTTAATTGAAACGGGTTTCGTTCATATTTATTTTGCTGACAAAGTTCACAATTGTTTATGAATTTTTGAATGTCATAGTGTAATTTTGGCCAATAATATTTACGTTTTAATCTCGTGAATGTTTCTAAAATACCTCTATGGTTTGTTTTCCCTAAATGATAGTTTGTGATGGTTTCTAATTGATCATCTATTTTTTCTACATCTTCTAACACTTCTTTACACTGTATAAGTCGATATGAATCGTTGGTAAATTTATTTTGCAAAATTTCGTTTACTATCAAAACTATATCTTGTTCTATTAAACAATAATAATTTACTTTAGGTACTAAATAGTCTTTAATAAATTGAAATATTTCTTCTCGTAAATCATTTTTATTTAGAAAAATTGTTAATCTCTGTTTAGTTTGGCCAAATAATTTGTTTAATTCTACTTTCGTTGGATTGTCATGTGTTTTCATTATTATCTGATTTTTACCGATATTGATACAAGTTTTTTTATAAGTAATCCCGTTAACTTCGTTTTCGTCTGCGGAATGATTTGTCTCTAGATCTTCGTCATCCATTTGTGCTATCATGCTTTCGTTATCGTTAATAAAAACTTCTGTTTTTAATTCGTGAACTGTTATCTGAATATGGGTATCTTTAAATATTTTGTTAATGGAATTTTCGACAATTTCAAAATTAATTTTGTTTTCTACTTTATCTAATCCATCGCAAATTTTAGGCATATGTATCTCAAAAATATCATTTTGGATGCAATAATCTCGTAATTTAATTAGACATTTCTCAATGTCGGTTATGTTGGGTTTGGAATAATATTCTAATTTTGATATTAAATGGAATAATTTATATTTATCAAAAATTGGTTGTATAAAAATATCTCCTTTGTCTTTCCTTTGATTATTTAAATAAATTTTGCTTTGAAATTTTGCATTTATTTGTTCTGCAAATCCTTTACCTAATTTTTTATCTTTAGAGATACAATGTACTATGTTGCATGGTTTTTCAAAAATATCGTTAAATGTTTTTCTTATTTCAAATTTAGGTCTTATTCGTGATAGAGCGTCTGCATTACTATTTAATTTTCCTTTTTTATGTTCTATATCGAAATTATATTCATCAAGTTTTAATTTCCATCTCATTAATTTACTATTAGGATCTTTTAAATTCATTAACCATGTTAGTGGTTGGTGGTCAGTTCTAATTTTGAATTTTATACCATACAAATAGGGTCTAAAGTATTTTGTTGCCCATACGATTGCTAATAACTCTTTTTCGGTTGTACTATAATTAATTTCATGTGTATTTAACGTCCTGCTAGCATATGCTATTGGTAAATCTTTGCCATTTATGTTTTGACTTAATACTGCGCCTAAAGCATAATTGCTGGCGTCGGTAGTTAAAATGAATTGTTTCGCAAAATCAGGATATTGTAGGATTGGTGCATTAATTAATAATTTTTTTGCTATATTCAAATGATTCTATATACTCTTTGTCTTCTATGTTTATTTTATTTCCTTTTTTTAAACATTTAGTCTTGGGTTTTGTCAATTTGGAAAAATCGGGAATAAATTTACGGTAATATCCTAATAATCCTAAATACGTTTTAATTTCTTTAGTAGTTTTTGGGATAGGAAAGTTTTTAACAGCTTGAATTTTCGTAGGGTTAGGTTTAACACCTTCTTGTGAAACAATATGACCTAAATAAGTTACTTCTTTTCTTAAAAATTCTGATTTGTCAATTTGAATTTTCAAATTACATTCTTTTAATTTAGCAAATATTTTTCTAATGTTTTCGATATGTTCTTGTAATGAAGTTCCAAGAATTATTATATCATCTAAATACACCAAACATATTTTATTTATATAATCCCGTAATGCGAAATTCATCAAACGTTGAAACGTAGCTGGGGCATTTTTTAATTCAAATGGCATTCTAAGGAATTCGTAATGTCCTTTATCAGTATTAAATGCTGTTTTGGGGATACTGTTTTCATGCATTTGTAATTGATGGAAACCTGAAGCTAAATCTAAAGTTGTGAAATAATTATTTTTGCCTAATTTATCTAATACCTCGGTAATATTAGGGATGGGGAATTTGTCGTCAATAGTTTTAGAATTTAGTTTACGATAATCTATAACCATTCTAAATTTTCGTTTTCCTGATGCATCTCATTTTTTTGGGACCATCCAAACAGGGGAGGACCAAGGGGAATGCGATTCTTGAATAATTTTTTCTTTTAAAAGTTTATCTATTTGATTATTAATTTCTTCTTTGTAACATTCTGGATGACGATAAGATTTTGTGTAAACTGGTATTTCGTCAGTTGTCTTGATTTCGTGTTTTATAACACTTGTGTGTGATAAATTTTGGTTTTGTTTGGGAAAAAGTGATTCGTATTCTTTAATAATTTTGAATAATTAATTTTTTTCTTCTGTATTTAAATGATCTGTTCTAATTTCAATTTTGTCATTGTTCTGTATATTTATATTATTTTTTGAATTGAAATATTTAAGTTTATAATGTTTGTTTAAAAGTGTAATATAATTTTTCGCAAAGTTAATACTGATTTCCAAATCTACTAAAGCAGGTATTCCCAACAAAACATTAAATTGTTTATGAAAGTTATGTAGATAGCATTTAATATCTGTTTTTTCAATTTTTAAAATAACATATTCATGTCCTGTGTGTTCGCCAGTAGCTGTTGTGAATGTGAATTTTTCGTTATAAATTTTAAACTTATTTTTATTATTGTAAACATAGTTTTTACTAATTAAATTGATTGATGAACCTGAATCTAATAATATTAAATAATCACGTACTTCCATGAACGGTAATTTAGAATTGCATATTATGTTTACTATTTCTCCTCTATATCTACTAGGCCTTCTTCTAAAAAAGAATCATTGTAAATTTCAACATTTTCTACTTCATTATGGTTAAATTCTACATTTTCAGTATTTTGTGAAAGATCGACATTATCGCTATCATTTGTTGGTTGAAATTCGGTATTATTAAGTTCTTCAAAGACATAATTTGGTTGTCTGTTATTCTGCTGTGTGAAATAGTTATTCGATTGATTGGTAGGTCTTTGTGGTTGCCAAGTTTGTCTAGTCTGAGTAGACATGCGTGTTGGTTTTATTCCTTGTGCATTTTTAATTTGCATTCGGGGTGCAAAGTTTCGAATTGGTTGTTGGGTGGTTTTAAAATTAATCGGACCCGTAGGGAAGTTATTTGTAGGTAATTGTTTCGGTTTAGGTGAAAATTGGTTGTTTTTTAAGTATTGAAAGTCATTTTGTAATAAAGTTTCAATCCCAATTATATTTTCTGGATTTCGTGTGGCTAAATTATTTCTGTAAGGGTCTCCTACACTAGATATAAAATTATTTACTATTAATTTTTCAGTGAATTTAATAATAATCGTTCTTTCGTCGGCATTATTTTCTTCTATGCTTAAGCGTGATTTAAAAGCAGAGAATTTTTCTTTAGTAATCTCGAGTAGTTTGTATGGGTTTTTATTGTTTACTTTTAATAACCCGTTAATTATAGTTGTGGAATTAGTTCTGTCTTTAAAATTTTGAATCAAGTGTTCCTTGAGATCATTCCAATTATTAATTTCTAAATCTTTTATGCTATCTAAAGCTTTATCAGTTATCTTACTTTTAATATTTAGAAATGAAATTGATTTGTCAAAATCGTCGAGAGGTGGATTTAATGTTCCAAATAAATTTTGAACCGTATTGACAGTGTAGGCGACGCTTAGCCTAGCAACTGTTACGGTAGTAACAAATATCAACAACGTTAGTTAAAAAGTGTGATTTGTCTATGACAGTTCATTTTTATGTATCTTTTCTCAATAAATACCTAAAGTGGTGACCCCGACGTGATATTTTTTTTAAAGTGAGCATAGTAAATACGCAGTGCGTGTTTAGTGTATTTTTACTTCGCGGGTGTTCAGATCTCGTGCCAACTTCACTAGTAACAGCACAACAATGCAAGATGAACTGAGGCCTTCCGTTTCAAACACCGAATGTGTCAATCGCGTTCGGATGCGCGTGCCTCCGTTTTGGCCTGCCGATCCAGAAATGTGGTTCCATCAGCTTGAGAGTCATTTTCGACTGACTGGAATCACGGCCGACGAGACGAAGTTTGCAACGGTCGTGGCCAACCTGGAAGCTACGTACATTCAAGAGGTACGCGACATTATCCTACAACCGCCCGACACGAACAAGTACGCAGTCCTGAAGGAAGCGTTAACCACCCGCCTAGGTACTACACAGACGCAGAAAGTACAGCAGTTGCTGAAGGACGAAGAGCTGGGCGACCGTAAGCCATCTCAGTATCTGCGGCACCTGCAGAGTTTGGCTGGGACTACCGTACCGGATATGTTGCTGCGGACCATTTGGATGCATCGCCTGCCCGTGCATGTTCAGGCGATATTAGCGACACAGAGTCATTTGGATCTATGCAGCGTTGCGGAGATAGCAGACACCGTCACTGAAGCAACGAAAAAAGAGCACATCGCGTCCACGTACAAGTTACAACCTCTACGCTGCAAACGGCACCACCATCGCGACGTATGGATCCGTCGCACTCACATTGTATTTGGGGTTGCGACGACCGTTTCCGTGGACATTTATTATCGCCGACGTATCAAAACCCATATTGGGGGTCGATTTTCTGTCCCACTACGGTTTGCTGGTGGACGTCCGCAACGCTCGCTTAGTGGATAGCACCACCAACAATTCTATCGCAGGCCGCGCCGCCGCAGGATCGTCGACGCACATCAGGACACTCAAAGGGCACTCGAAATACCACAACCTCCTGGCACGATACAAGGAGGTCATGCGTCCACCTGGTGTTCCCATGCTGATGCGGCACAACACCGTCCATCATATCAACACCACGGCCGGACCGCCAGTAGCGAGTAAACCGCGCCGTCTCGCACCAGATCGCTTGCGCATTGCGAAGAAGGAGTTTGATACCATGCTGCAGCTCGGCACAGCGAGACCATCCAAAAGTTGTTGGGCATCACCGCTCCACTTGGTGCCGAAGAAGGGAGACGAATGGAGGCCGTGCGGAGACTACAGGGCGTTGAACGCCAGAACTATTCCGGACCGATACCCGGTGCCACACGTCGAAGATTTCGCGCAGGAACTAAGCGGCAAGCGAATTTTCTCCACGATCGACCTGGTGCCAATCAGGTGCCAGTTGCGGAAGAGGATGTTCCGTAGACAGCTATCACCACGCCATTTGGATTGTTTGAGTTCCCATTCATGTGCTTCGGTCTACGTAACGCTGCACAGACATTTCAACGTTTTATGGATGAAATTTTACGCGATTTGCAATTCTGTTATGTATACATAGATGACATCCTCGTAGCTTCCGAATCGGAGGTAGAGCATCTACATCATTTGGAGCGACTATTCGAGCGACTTAAGGCCAACGGCGTGGTGGTTAATCCAAGCAAATGTGTTTTCGGTCAAACGGAGGTCAAGTTCTTGGGGTACCGTGTTTCGAGCACCGGGACACAACCACTCCCGGACAAAGTTGCGGCAATCAAGTCATTTCCGATTCCGCAAACTGCCAAGCAGCTGCGACAGTTTCTTGGAATGATCAACTATTATCGTCGATTCCTACCACAAGCGGCGACAGTACAAGCACCACTACACGACCTGCTGAAAGGAAGTATTAAGGGGAATGCGCCGATTACATGGTTTCAGGCAGCAGAAACAGCTTTCGAACAATGTAAAAACCAACTAGCCGATGCCACACTGCTGGCACACCCGCGCATCAACGTGCCACTTGCAGTCGTCAGTGACGCATCGGATTTTGCAGTTGGCGCAGCGTTACAGCAGAAAGTAGGGAACAACTGGCAACCTCTCGCTTTCTTCTCTAGAAAACTCTCCCCGGCAGAACAGAAATATGGAGCATATGACCGTGAGTTGTTAGCGGTGTACCTTGCAATCAAGCAATTTCGACACCTAGTGGAAGGCAGGATATTCACAGTTTTTACGGATCACAAGCCGCTTACTTTCGCTTTCCGTCAGAAGCCAGAGAAGTGTACACCGCGGCAGTTTCGTCATCTGGATTATATCAGTCAGTTCACTTCAGACATACGACATATCTCCGGAATGGATAACATCGTCGCCGACGCGCTATCGCGCGTTGAAGCTGTCACGATACCGATCAACTTCGAGAAGCTTGCATGGGCCCAGAGTAGTGACGACAAACTCCGAACATACTTGCATCGTAGGGATACTGGCTTACGCCTGGAAAAGATACCGGTCCCAGGCACTGATACGATGTTGTATTGTGATGTATCCACGAACACACCACGTCCGTTCGTCACGGCCGAATTCCGCAAGCAAGCGTTTGACAGCATGCACCAGCTGTCGCATCCAGGGATCAAAGCTACTTTGAAGTTGGTTTCGGAACGTTTTGTGTGGCCATCGATGAAGGTCGATTGTCGCCTATGGGCGAGATCCTGCCTTCAGTGCCAACGATCCAAGGTCACAAGGCATGTTGCAGCCCCACTCGGAAAATTTAATCCGCCGTCTGCACGTTTCGAACATGTGCACCTTGACATCATCGGCCCCTTGCCACCTTCAGAAGGAATGCGTTACTGCCTCACCTGCGTCGACCGTTTCACTCGATGGCCAGAAGCATTCCCTATAGAGAATATCGAGTCAAACACTGTGGCTAGAGTTTTTTTCGACGGTTGGATCGCCCGTTTCGGAACGCCCCTACGCGTAACGACGGACCAGGGTCGACAATTCGAGTCAGCACTTTTTCGCAGGTTGCAGGATCTCTGCGGCATAACTCGCCATCGGACCACGGCATATCACCCAGCAGCAAACGGTATGGTGGAACGCTATCATCGTCAACTGAAGGCAGCGATCAAGTGCCATGAGAATTCTAGGTGGACGGAGGCACTACCGGTCGTGCTTTTGGGCATCCGCAACGCTTGGAAGGCGGATCTACAAGCAACTGCAGCTGACATGGTATATGGCATGTCCCTGCGATTACCGGGTGAATTTATTCACCAGCAACCAACGGCACCGTCACCAAGCCCTGCAGACTATGTGAGTGATTTGCGCAATCGGATGCGACAGTTGAAACCCACTCATGGTACCACCCATGGCACTCGGAAGACCTTCGTTTTTTCTGAACTTAATACGAGCACACATGTGTTCGTACGCCACGACGGGCAAAGAGGATCGTTGCAACAACCGTACCGAGGGCCGTACGCCGTCATCAGTAGATCCGATAAAAATCTATTTATCCAGATGGATGGTCGGCAGGTCCGGGTCTCAATCGACCGGGTGAAACCCGCGTACATTCTGACCAGCGATGACGTGGCAGCTACACCACCTACCCCGACTCAGGAGCCGAACAGCAAGCCGCCAGCATTGACAAGATCAGGAAGGCACATTCGACCACCCATGCGTTACCAAAACGAATTTTCGTGATCTAATTTCGATCACTGGCAGGGGGGTACTGTAGGCGACGCTTAGCCTAGCAACTGTTACGGTAGTAACAAATATCAACAACGTTAGTTAAAAAGTGTGATTTGTGTATGACAGTTCATTTTTATGTATCTTTTCTCAATAAATACCTAAAACAGCATTTATGAAAATGCTTAATTTGTTTGCATCCCCATTATAAGTCGGCACTGACTTAAGAGCAAAATTAATTTTACTTGTCCGTTCAGCCATTGCTAACGTATTTGAATATAATTACAGTGATTCGGCTTTTTCGTTAATATGTAATTTTTTATGAGTTACAGTAAAATTATGTAGACTGCTGTGTTTGGGATTGCGATTTTCATTTGGTGACTTCTGCAATGATTTGCTTCTGTTGCCCTGTTGATCACGGTGCTGGTACTCGCTTTGCGGACTCTTTGTGAACCGGGATTGGTAGCTCGGAGTTGTAGAAATTTGGAGTTGTGAATGACCTTGGCACTAGCTGTTCGCTGGCTCTGGAGGTTATTCTTGGTGTTGTTTGGAGTTGTGGATGACCTTGGCACTAGCTGTTTGCTGGCTCTGTAGGTTCTTGGTATTGTTTACACTCAGAATCAACGTGGAAACGACCGTGTCTTTGTTTAAACGAATTTGACACTTCTAGGTGATTTCGACCATAACACGTTTCTGATTATCCGCACGACTGCGCCAGTTATGTAATTTAACTTGATTTATTTGTTTTTAAAAACATTTATTTATCTTCAATATGGAGAATACAATTATAATATGAACTACCTTCACAGGCTTACAGATCAGAAGTGAATCTCTCTCATTCACAAAGGAATATATCTATTTTATGCCGTTTCAGCATAGTTCGGAGAACTGGATGATAAGTGAGTTTATCATTGTGGATTTTGTGAAGTCACCCAAATACTGATGGCTATAACTTGTACGTTGACTTGATATTTACGTAACTGTCTGATTAGCAACGTATCGTAACATCCTGATTGCACAAAGTGACGTCACTAATTATTAGTCAGCGTGTGCCTTGGGCGGAACCAAAACTGGTATTATCCCACTTATGATCTGTAAGGAACCATAATTTATTTTTTTGTTAAATCACTCATTATCGCCACGTGGCCGCTCAGTTGTCCCCGAATTACACAACCACATTTCGCTGTTGATGATTATCTCCTGCGCCTCACTCTGATGGCCCGTCACGGAGTACATGCAAAGTAATATTCATAAGTACACATAGCTACATAGTTACATATGTAGCTAATTACTCACCAGAGCACAGTGCCCCCTCTAGTATCGCTGCAACCCTGACCAATGTTCGTGTATGACGTTGTTTTAGGCAGGGTAGAGCCGTCAGCCAGAGAGTCGTCACCTCTCTCCCACGGTGGCACTACTCCAGTAGCAGCCTTACCTATTAAGGTGCCTAACGTTGTTTTGGGATGGGTAGAGCCGTCAGCCAGAGAGTCGTTACCCCTCTCCAACGGTGGCACTACTCCAGTAGCACCCTCACCAATTAAGGTGCCTAACGTTGTTGCACACTGGGACTCCAACAGCCAGAGAGAGTCGTCACCCTTCTCCCACGGTGGCACTGCTCAAACAGTGACCTTGACCACAGTACAAGGGCTGGTCAAGCCTCTACACATAAAATACTCCCACAACGTACCACCAATAATATAATGTATTCTAATACTATTAGATATCCCAAACAATTCTACTACCACCCTAATAAACATATTAAACTACCAATAACTGCACCAGGCCAGTCTATAATACACCAGCTTATCTCTCGTTGGCTGACGTGGTAACGGCTACCTGAAACAAGAGTCTTGTTTCCAGACCTCCGCCAGTAACCGAGCTCGTACGAACATATAAGTCTGAGATTTACGGAATCGGGAAATCGTGGAACTGCATTAATTATTATTACAGGTAGGGTAGGTTAGTGGAGGGTAAAGTAGAATAGTGTATTATTAAGTAGGGTAGGGTAGAGTAGCCAAATCTATAAATTGCACTAACAGCAAATGTATTGCACACAAGTTTAGCACAACGTTACGAACTAAGAACAGACATGCTCGTATCATGTCGTATTATTTCGTAAACAGACATCGTGTATCTTCGTACGTACTGGCGAAAGTCTGGAAACTAGCCTCTTGTCTATCTGAAACACTCAACTATCTATTAGATACAGGATTCGTCAACCTAGATCAATATCCAAATCTCTCTCTGCTTCGCACTGCTATCTGCCACTTGTAATACACTAGAACTCTCGCACGGATTCGATGATACGCTCACTTCCAGTGCTGCCTATATACTACTCGCTACCTAAATACATTCTGTCATACTCGATGTAGTGTAAACAAAACAATCGTTAGTTATGTCCCCTACTTATTATTTTATTTTACCAATAATTTACACTAATTCCTTACAATAGTGATATGCTATGTTAGTAAGATATTGAGAGAACATCCTTTTCTATTCAGTCTCAACTCCTATCCGATGCATAATCATAACAAAAAGTGAATATGTTATGTTTATTAAACTAGATGTTATGTTTATTAATGTTTATATTTATTAGAAAAATAATTCATACTGGTTTTTAATAAAATTTTATTGGACAACAACAAATAATCAAAACCTAGCGGATAGATTTAGAATATTTGCAAATATACGGCCCCAGATGCTCGAAAATGTGGTCAAAATGGAACCTTCATTTATGTAGATTTATATACAAAGAAATTCACGAAGTGTGTAAAAATTTGAACACGATGTTGGTGAGGTAAAGTGTGAAGCCGTTGCAATATAAAATTTCACAAGTGTAGTTGCCGTGGATCCATTGTGATCGGGGTTCTACACTCTGCATAGACACAGATTCGGAATCGACTGTAAATCCTGTGGGTACATCGTCCACAGAGACAATGGTCACATGTCAGGACAAATCGTTTTTTCTTTCCCGACATATGAAGCATCTTAATTCTGGGGACATGCCTGCTTAAAATTCTATAAATGTAAATTTTATTTTAGTATGTTGCATGTTTGGCAATACATATACCAGGTGTCCCAAGAAATCTGGAACATAGGGAATTTACGGGTAAATACAGAAAAATCGTGAAAATCTGAACAATATATTTTAGAGCAAAAGTATAAATAACAAAGTTGTTTAGATTTTAAAACTGCTTGATATGATGCCATATTTAATGTTACTGTAACGTGTAAATTAATTTTGAAATACTGTATTTTAATGAGAGATTAGCTGGTCATGCAACAAAATTCTATGTTTTGATTATTTGTTGTTTTATTTAACAAAAAAACTGCAATTTTTGTTCCATGATCTCCTGATCTGTCATCAAAATACAATATTTCAAACTTAATTTACTCGATATACAAAAATATTTGAACACTGAACATAACATCATATTATGCAGTTTTAATTCTGAACAACTCTCTTATACACTTTTGCTCTAAAATGTATTGTATGTATTGTTCAGAAGTAATCACTGTTTTCCCTATTTCCTATGTCCCAGATTTCTTGGAACAGCCGGTATATGTGGTATATACAATGTGTCCTAGCGACTACCAGCATTGAATATATGGAAGTTGTGAGTATATAGGAGTGTAAAATTGATAGGAGGTAAAAGTTTATATACATAGACAAAATTTAAGTTATGCCCCCTTGAAATTAGAAAGCCGGCCTTTTCCCTTTCCGTGATGTATTTTATATATATAAAATATAAATATATATAAAACTTAACATATTTATTCCATATATAAATATATATGGAGATATAGATATAAATCTATCTATATCGACAAATATCTATCTGTAACAATATATCAACATCCACGTTTATGCATTTTTCAAGGCGCGGATTAGCCTTTCAAAAGTTGGCATGTGCTGAAACAAATAAAATATAAATAGAGAACATTTCGGAATTAGTGAATGTATCCATCCAGCTACCACTATTGCGTATTGGGAATGTCCTCTGTCGCGACCCCTGCCACGTCCTCTGCCGCGCCACCCGCCTCGACCACCACACGGCCCCTGCCTCGACCACGGCCTCTGCCACCACTATCACCAGATTCATTTTCATTACGAATCTGCACAGTTTGTGGCACTAGGGAAAGGAAATGACGTATGTAGACATACACGCATACAAATGCACAGACATTAGCAAATCGAAAGGATATATAGAGAGACTAAGAAACGAATTATTAGCAATGCACAATGAAGATAATATTGAAGTACAAAGAACATTAACAAATGAGTTCTACAACATATTGGCTGTGATTCCTAAAACTCACTTTAGCCAATTGCAGCACTGGCCTCTGGAGTAACTGGCGGCTCTGGCGGACTGACCAATCCGGCATCGTTGTGCTGAGGCCCTAGAACAGGAGTAAAATAAAATTATGAGTGCAGGTTCAGGCAGAAAATTATGTGCAACATAGGTTTTTTGTCCTGCACGTGGAACAACATTACAACGAAAATCCCCCATATTATCCGAAAGAAATAGATGATAAAGTAAAGATATTATGTTAACAACTTACCGGAATTGGCCTGCTGAAAATCGAACTCCTTGTCGTTGTTTTCTAGAAAGCAGAGAAAGATTGTTGAACCACTATGTTGTACCTGTCTTGGTTTTATAAATATATAACAACGTACGGTGCCTTCATAATACACATGTAAAATAAATAGAGCCAACTCCGGTGCTTGGAACAACCTTAAAAGTTACGTCCGTTTGAAGCGCAATCGGCTATATTTCTCTCGTTATGGTCGGCGACACAAACACAACTGCCTTTGACATGTCGTTTGCAGTAAGTAGTGTTTTGTAAAAGATATGTGCAACGTCCAATTCTGTCGCATATCGTTCATTCCACCTGCAACATTGTCCATATGCACATTTTTTAAACAGTTTTTTTTTTCAAATAAATATACGTATCTACCGTTTCAATAATAATAATTCCGCATAGTTAGTAAAATTGGCAGGTATAGGTGAAGTTCCCGCTTTCCTGCTACGATACATGCCAGCCCTAATGGAAGCAAATCGTGGAAATACCCTGGCCCTTCCGGATGTCGTACTTCTTCGCTTCTATATATTTCTGCCATACCAGTATTTTCTTGAGCTGCTCTCCTCCACAATGACATTTTAAATTTCGCAACCTGCATTTCTGCTACATCAGCAACATGCGTATATGCCCGAGTTAAAATGGGTGTCTCGTTGTTGGTCACTACCATGCGTGCAGGGCATTCTCTAAAATGTCTGCATTTCATTTACGTCGTATTAAAAATGCGACGATGATATATATATATATATATATATATATATATATATATATATATATATATATATATATATATATATATATATATATAATTTCCCACGTCGCAATACAAACATCCTCGATCATCATCAATTTTTTCCCTATTATAAAATTTCATTCCAATTGTAACATCATCAAGGATAAAACAAAATAGATATTATCTATGGTGTAAGTTTAGCAACTAAGAAAATCAGAGTTAGTCCAATAAAAGAGGACAACAATATATACTGGTTCGATAATAAAATCAAATAAAATTTTTATATATATATATATATATATATATATATATATATATATAAATAGTGTAAATAGATATAAATAGTTTGGGGTCACAATCAACAGCATTTATATAATATATTATTATTACAAAAAAGGCAATACGAGCAATGATGAAAACGCATTATAATATACACAGTAAACCGTATTTTAAAAGTAGTGGCATTCAGTACTTCATTTATGTAAAAAAGAACAAAATTTACTACGTTTCAAGATGTTCATGAGCACAAAATAGTTTTGTATTAAATAAATTAAGACCAAAATCATCCTAAACTGTGCACAGCTACTCAGGGCCAGTTCTGCCTATTGTGCAAGGTGTGCACCGCACACGGGCGGCCTTAATAAGGGGGCGGCTAATATCTACTCACTGTTTTTATTCTATCGATTATGTAATACTTTTGTACTTACAGAAAACTTAAATTATATTTGTAATTCTTTTTAATTTGTGTCATTTTTAGGTACACCTATTTTGTTTTTAATATTTGAAATTTGCGCGGCAAGGCGCGCGCGCCTTCTAACATATTCACACGTTTTTTAAACGCACTCACTAAAAATTCAGGTTAGAATATTTCCTAAGTCAATATGCAACTTTGTGCTTGGATGCGATTGCGACAGTGTTTTTGTTAAAGTTTCTTGGCTAAATTATAATTTAAAAAATCAAATATGAAGCAGTGTCAAGTTAAGTGTAATTTTTCATTCTTATTATTTAATATACATATTTTAGACAACTTGATCACAGTGAAATGGCAAATAGAAAAACAAACAAAAAAATATCTGGAGCTCAATATAAAAAAGGGACAGGAAAATCAAAAAACAAATGAGAAACTTAAAGGGTCTCTTAATAAATTTTCGACATCATCACAAAATGTTACGGAAGAAGTTATGGAAATGAACAACAAAGTGGTAGTCTCTGTGTCTACAAATATTAAAAAATAGAAGAAAAAGTGTGGAAGGTGATGCTGGCGATGAAGATGAAGTAAACGTAGTGAAAGATAATGGAGAAATTAATTTAAGTGAAAAAGATATCGAAATGAAGCAAAACACTTCTGGAATTAACTTGCTCCCAAACGATCCAGGTTTGTGGCCTGAAATAATAAGTAACGTAGCACAGATTTTATTTGAAAAGGGACCACATCAAGTCACAGAATTTGACTCCTGTTTCTATTTTGGGGCGCAAATTTTCCAACACCTGCTATGAACGCATTCTGCCAAACGGCGAAAGTGTTCGCAAGGATTGGTTAATTTATTCAAAATGCAATGATTTTGTTTATTGCTTTCCTTGTAAAATTTTTCGTACTAATAAATCGTCTTTAACAGAAAAGTTAGGATATGCTGACTGGCAATATTTATCATTTATTTTAAGTCGACATAAGAAGAGTTTATCGCATAATGAAAATATTTCAAAATGGATTTGTATGATAAAATCTATAAAAACCAATACTACTGTGGACAGTTTTAATCAACGTTTATTAGAGGCAGAAAGACAATAATTCAGCGAATTATATTGTAACGTTTTTTTTTTTTTTTTGTATTTGTTGCCTCAGGGCAGAGATACAAACTGGGTGTAGGTAGTGCCAGCATTTTGTTGTACATCGACAGGTAAACGGCAGATTAATTAAGAGTAGCAATTAAGACGCGAGTAGAAGAACGATTTGTGACCGTAAGCGGACGTGCAAAAAGACCCCGCCAGAGAAAGAAGTGAGTGAGATAAATTGTGAGGTAGTGAGGGAGAAAAGTGATAGTGTTTAAAACATCGTGGGTTATTCCAATTACTGTTGTTCTGCGGCCTATCGAACGAGTGACCATGATTTACGCCGTTTGAAACGGTGGATTACTTCGTGGCCGCTATACTGATTTCTCGACCCAAGGTAGGGTTGCCAACCATCCGGTTTTAAACCGGCCCGTCAGTTTTTAAACTATTTTATCCTTTGTCCGGTAAAGCACATTTCATGTCCGGTTTTAGCAATTTTGTATACGATTTATATAGTATTTGATAATTTAAATCAAGCTACTTGAGTTTTTATTGAATGTTTAACAATTTCACGTTCAAACGACGCGACAGACTGCGTATCTAACTTAATTGTGTTACCGATAAAGTAGACCTCTGAATGTAATGTTTAAACTGTCAAATCTTGTCATAACTAGTCACCGTTCGTCGTTTACGGTTGTTTACCTTTTCTCCTCGTTTCTGTTCATTCGCTGTGTCATATTTTGATTAATTTTTGTTGTGATCAACAATATCAACATATCATTTACGTAAGTAAAATAAATTAATAGTCTTTACTATAACGGATAAAAAAAATGAGTTCAAGTACTAATAGTGTGAGCGAACCACCAAAGAAAAAGAAAAAAGCAAAACGTTTTTGCACTTTTAACAATAACTGGTTAAATGATATGTTTAAAATATGGCTAATAAAATTCAGCGATGACATGGTAAAAAAATAAAGTTCCGACGTTCTGTTTGTGTGGTGATTTTTGTTTCATACCATAAATCTAGTATAAAGGAGACACAGATTTTTCCGTTGGGGTAAGAATTGTACTATACACAGTGTATAGCAAAGTGTAAAGTAAAGCCAAGCTTCGGCGCATGGATTATTAAAAAAGGTTTTTAAAATAGTTGGACGCTTTTCTTGTTCCAAAAAGTACAATTTCAGTGCTTTAAATAATTTTAATATTCTTTCAAGTGATGGCTTCAGTGTCAGCCACCTTGTTTTGCTGTGTCCCAGGAGCTTGTGGTATTCAACATCAACAGAATCGCAGATGTCTTTGAATTGTTCCAAGCAAACTGTATAAATATAAAAAAATTAATATATTTTTACAAATACAATTTCTATATCTATAGGTAGGAATTCGGCTCCGGTTTGAATACAGTTATTTAGGATGTGAGCAGCGCAATTTACTCCGATTAAATTTTAACCGAGAGATTCTTGTATTTTGTAAATACATTATTTCGACCTCGTCTTGCTGCTCCTCCAAAATTACAATTGGTATTGTCGGCACAAATTGCAAGCAATTTATCCTTAATCCCATATTTGTCCGAAGTTTCGTACATGTAAGATGATATAATGTACGAGGTTTCTCCCGAAAGCTCGGATATTTCCAATATTTTAATATGAACTCCCTGTGTATGTATAAAATATCTGACCAAGATCGAACATAATTTAATATTGCCGTGGTTTGAGCAATCTGAATATATTGTTAGATAACTGACAGAACACAGATCAGATTTAATTTGATCCATAGAAATTGGAGCCAAAATATTGCATACGATAGCTTCAGATTTTGTCCTAGGAATATTTTTCATCAAAGCATTGTTTAATTAGTTTTGATGTGCAATCATTTGACCTGAATGAATGATTGTGCTGAATGGCATATGTCCAAGAACCTTCTATTAAAGCATTTCGTTTTTCTTTTTCATCAAAAGTCTTGTTTCTTAAAAACGAACTCAATTGTTTACTGGAAGATGCAGCAACATCGGCCTTTTTATGCTTTGTTGATTGCAAATGCTGAGTAATAGCTGCTCTCCCACTATTACTAATTGTGAATATTGCTGAACCTTTATTGCATTTCACTTCGCTTTCATTCAACGTTTTTTTTTTTTTTTATAAAAGGAAATTCTGTTCCCAATTCATCGTTAAAATGACATTTTCGTTTCCGTGGCATGATTCTTACTGAAATAATATCATAGTTTGGTTAAAATATTTTAAATTCTTTCAAAATCATTCTGTTAACACATACCTTTATAAATTACAAAAATAATACGTAGTATACAATTTTAAAAAGTAAGAATTTAATTAACGTTTTCAATATAATATATTAAAAATATATTGTGTACATAAGACGTATAAGATTATTGAAGCAAAATCGATAAATACGATGGTTAAAGAGACAGAGGGGATTTTGACAAACGTCAAGTCCCAGGCTGCCAACTTGTAACGACTAATATTTCCTATTACGAAAATGAGTAAGTGCACACATGCAATCAAAGACATATTTGGAATCGCGGGATTTTTCGTAGCGTTATTTTTATAGTTTTTGATCTGAAATTGTAATTACAAAAAAAGGACTTTTAAAGGACATCTGACAAAATAAAGGACATTTAGTTGTTTTTACGTTAAAAATAATTTTAGGGGGCAGCAATGCAAAAAAAAGGACTGTCTCCTAAAAAAAAAGGACGGATGGTCACCGTATATACACTACAAAATTATTTTTTTGTCCGGTTTTATATTTTTTCCAACTTGGCAACCTTAACCCAAGGACCCATCTGGATCTTGATTCCTGTGAGGAACTCCCGTCTCGCCGGATGAGCCCACCACCTTCATTATGAGGGATCTTCGTAGAACACGCCCTGACTTCTGGCTCACCATACTCTGATAAGTACTATCTTCTTGTTTTTCACCTTTCACCACGTGTTAAGCATCGGCAACCCACCGAACTCTGTTCAAACTGCCACCAACTTGTGCTTCCCGGACGTCGGCGACAGAGGAAACGATCGGCCACTCTCGGGTGAACGTACGATCTCCCCCGAATACGAATCCCCCCCTAGTCGACGTTGTGAGTTCGGTCAGTGACCCCTGTGCTACCACAGACACAACTCGGTTGTGGTCAAAATAGTGCAAACGAAAACATCTCAATTTTGTTGTAATATCGTATGTTAATCTTAGTTGTTTCTTGTTAATTAGTAATTTCATATTTGATTCTATTTGTTACACACTAATGTAGTAATATTATTATAGTATAAAATAACATTACAACCCTTCCCCCCTTGGGCGAACCATAGTTTAGCGCTAGCGTGAATGCGTCGTGTTACTTGTTCACGCGAAGACAGGTCTGGGTTAGCCCACCTGCCCCATGTTTATTATTCTCTACCGACGCACGCCAGGCTATCACTGTGATTCTCGCCCCGTATGTAGTTTATTAGTTAGGTTAGATCTGTTATTATTATCCAGTTGTGTTCATTTCTCTGGTGCACCCCTAACACGGACAGTTTGAGAATGTCCCGTCTTTTTTTCTACGCGAAGCCAGTATCGGGTTAGCTCCGGCCGCGGGTCATGTTTTGTTTAAGGACGATTCTCAGACGGGCCATGTTACCGGTCCCCACCATTTAAACTAATGTTATGTGTTAATGTTTCCACCTGCTGATTATGTCGATTATAAATCCGTGAGATTAGTTGTAAACCTATCTCCAGTTTGTTGATTGTATATACGCCTCGGCAAGTTAAATTCTATCTTGGTTCTATTGTTGATTATTTTTGCGTAGAAGAGACGGTTAGCGTTCCTTTTGCCTGGTGACTCCCGTTAATAAATTTTCCGATACTTTTAAGTCACCCAAAGTATCGTGGCGCCCACCTCGAGCTCCCGCTATCTGAACCACGCCGTACGCCAGTTCGTACCCTCGCCGACTTGACCAGCTGGTTGCCACTTATCGCCCCAACCCCCGGAGAAGGGCGTGATAATATCCATAATTAAGTATTTATCGCGTCAATCTTTCGCTTTTAGAGGTTCATCTGATATTTTGTATGAACACAATAACGGAAATTTTTGAAAGCTGTTGAGGAGATTGCGAGTTTTGATACTGTAATGCGAGAACATATTTAGAGAATTGAAAAATGATAATAAACGAATACCTCGCTATTTAGGCAAAATAATTCAAAATAAAATAATTAATATGATTGGTGCACAAATTAAAAATACAATTTTAGAGTTAATCCATAACGCCAAATATTTTTCAACAATTTTAGACAGCACGCCCGATGTCAGTCATGTCGATCAAATAACTGTTATTATACGTTTTGTTTATTTAGAAAATAAGAAAGTGGAAGCCCATAGATTTCTGGATGGGACTGAAAAACCAATTGCATACGCGTCTTGAACAATGGGCAGGAGCGAAAGATTTGCGCGCAATTAGACAAGGAGGCTTTGTCAATCATATTTGGAGTTAAACATTTTCATGAATACATTGCAGGAACAAAGGTCACAATTATCACTGACCACCAACCATTACTTGGAATCTTACGAGCAGAGAAACAAATACCAGTGATGGTATCTCCAAGACTTTTACGCTGGTGCCTATTATTATCAAGTTACGAATATAACATTGAATACAGACAAGGAAAATTCCACGCTAACGCGGATTCTTTTAGCCGCCTTTCCCTACAGTCAACAATTGACGAACCGTATCCACCCGGAGACGTTTTGCTCTTAGAATCAACAAATGGACCGTTAATTCAGGCACAGTTAGTCAGCACCAGTACAAAAAAAGACCCTATATTATCGTTGGTTTCTAGTTGGCTTTTACACGAATGGCTTAAGGAGATCCCGATAGAGGATCAGTACAGTCCGTTTGTGCAAAGGCGAAACGAGCTATCTATGCAAAAAGACTGTGTATTATGGGGAAACAGTGATTATTCCACGAATTCTGAGATTGGCAGTAAAAAATGCTTCACGCAAGTCATCGAAGCATCTCCGCAATGAAGTCATATGCAAGAAGCTACATGTGGTGACCCAATATGGATGAGGAAATTGAAAAGTGTGTTCGAGGGTGCGACCAGTGCCAGATTCAGCAGTCCAAGAAGAATAATTGAAGAGCCTAAAAATCCATGGTCAACACTACACCTTGATTTTGCAGGACCCTTCAAAGGAAAGACATTCCTGATTGTTGTGGACATCACGTAAACATGGCTTGATGTACAACTGAGCACAAGTATGGCCCCAACCGAAGTGATTAGGTGTGTCAGACAACTTTTCGTGACCTATGGTATTCCAGATAAAATAATTACAAACAACGACACAGCTTTCACATCGGAGGAAACAAGAAATTTCTTCAAGGCAAATGGCATCTCTGATCCGTATCATCCAGCAAGTAACGGTCAGGCAGAGAGAATGGTGCAATACACTAAAACTGTTTTGAGACAGTTGGAAGGTGATATACAGCTACGACTGGTAAGATTCCTTCTTAGGCAACACACAACGCCCGAAACATAAGACCCCAGCGGAGATCCTTATGGACAGACGACTACGGACCGTTATGGACAAGTTGCATCCGGACAATATGGTGGCAAAAAAAAGCAAACCCGAACCAACAAATACCACCAGAGCATTCAATATCAAAGAAGAAATTTATATACGAAATTATGGTGACCGGAAAAAACCGCACACGAAAAAACCGCACATGAAAAAACCGTACACGAAAAAACCGCACATGTATAAAACCGCACACGAAAAAACCGCACACGGAAAAAACCGCACATGGAAAAAACCGCACATGGAAAAAACCGCACACGGAAAAAACCGCACATGGAAAAAACCCCACATGGAAAAAACCGCACATGGAAAAAACCGTACATAGTAAAAACCGCAGGACGGAGTAAGGGTAGGGTATGCTAGGGTATGGTAGGGTATGCTAGGGTATGGTAGGGTATGGTAGGGTATGGTAGGGTATGGTACGGTAGGGTATGGTAGGGCATGGTAGGGTATGGTACGGTATGGTAGGGTATGGTAGGGTATGGTAGGGTATGGTAGGGCATGGTAGGGCATGGTAGGGTATGGTAGGGTATGGTAGGGTATGGTAGGGTATGGTAGGGCATGGTAGGGTATGGTAGGGCATAGTAGGGTATGGTAGGGCTGGTAGGGTATGGTAGGGCATGGTAGGGTATGTTAGGGTATGGTAGGATATGGTAGGGCATGGTAGGGCATAGTAGGGTATGGTAGGGCATGGTAAGGTATGGTAGGGTATGGTAGGGTATAGAAGGGTATGGTAGGGTATGGTAGGGTATGGTAGGGTATGGTAGGGTATGGTAGGGTATGGTAGGCTATGGTAGGGTATGGTAGGGTATGGTAGGGTATGGTACGGTATGGTACGGTATGGTACGGTATGGTACGGTAGGGTATGGTAGGGTATGGTAGGGTATGGTAGGGTATGGTAGGGTATGGTAGGGTATGGTAGGGTATGGTAGGGTATGGTAGGGTATGGTAGGGGTTGGCAAAGTGTGATAGGGTATGGCAGGGTATATTATTAGGTACCATAGTAGCTGCCATACCCTGCCATACCCTCCCTACTTTACCATACCCTATCATAACCTACCATACCCAACCTTACCCTAGCATACCTTGGCAAACCCTACCATACTCTACCCCTACCCAGTCCTGCGGTTTTTGCTATGTACAGTTTTTTCCGTGTGCGGTTTTTTCCATGTGCGGTTTTTTCCATGTGCGGTTTTTTCCATGTGCGGTTTTTTCCGTGTGCGGTTTTTTCCGTGTGCGGTTTTTTCCGTGTGCGGTTTTTTCCGTGTGCGGTTTTTTCGTGTGCGGTTTTTTACATGTGCGGTTTTTTCGTGTGCGGTTTTTTCATGTGCGGTTTTTTCGTGTACGGTTTTTTCACCGAATCGAAATTATACGCATGGCCCGAAATGCGTACCGGCTAAGGTAATCGACGTTACAGGACCAGTATCCTATGTCACTGAAACAGTGGGCGATCAAATCAGAAAAAGGTATGTAGATCGAACTGAAAGAAAAGAAATACCAGGCATCAAAGATGTTCCGGAAAAGCTGCAAAGGGTTAAGGTTTTAGACTGTCAGCAACAATCGGAGGATCCGGAAGGATGGTCAGCCCAGGAAACCTGTGGAGGACAAGAGGACATGGAAACATGTTGTAAACCGGGAAATGTATCCAGTAGCAAAATGTTTAACCCACCTATTGGTTCAATTCCCGCAGAGTATGTACCGCATGGTGTTCCAAGGACAGAGTCTGCCGAGTTCAACACATCTAGGAGATCAACAAGAGTACGACGAGCTCCAAAGTATTTGAAAGATTTCATAAAAAATTCAAGAGGGAGATATGTTATACACTAATCAAATCATGAGTGGCGAGGAAAATAAAACAAAAAGTTAACAAATGATATTGTATAGTAAAATGTTAAACATATACAGGGTGTATTGGAAACTATTAGAGTTACGATGTTGGTTAAATTAGACAAAAGTTGCCAATTTATCGGCCGATGTTGGTGGCAATTTCATATTTTGAAAATTTTACATGGCTCACTAGATAATGATAAAAGTGTGATTTTCTCGAAATTTTAATTTTCCGCTATAACTCAGAAAATACTGAAAATATTAAAAATAATGGTAATAAATATTTTAGCATACGCAACAAGCTTTTGACTGCATTTGGTGAAGATTTTTTTACTAGATATTTCTGGAGACACAGCATGCAAGACGAATTTTTTAAATGGGAACCATAGTTAATTTTAGATTAGTTAAAAAGCGCTATTTTTCTCATTACAATGTTGTATTCGTTTATGAAAATATCTTATTTAGTTTTGAAGAAAAACTGAAAAATGTAATAAAAGTACGATTCACGTAAAACAATTAAAACAGTTGCTTGCAAACAGATATTGGGAAACAAAATTAATCTACTTAATTAAGTTACAATTATTACTGTAATACAGTGCACGCCGCTTAATGTGATCACATCGGGACTCGAGGTTTTTGATAACAATAATCGATTGATAACAATAAACGAAAAAATAAAAATCTGGTGTGGTCACCACACTACTTTCTTATACTCAATTTAAATTGGCACATATTTGACATTTCAAATGCGTATTTCTGTAAATATTTTGTCTTTGTTTTGTTTTCATAGCATATATGATATTTTAAATACATGCTAATATATAAATACATTTTACTCAAAATTGGATAAAGATAGAACAAAAATGCACAGAACATTTTTTCTTAAGCTTATTGTTTTCTATAACTTTTATTTCAAAACTTTTTCCATATCCTTTTCAGTTTCTCTAATAATTCACAATGTTCGATTTTGATCTTCAGTAAACTTCCTCTTCCGGTTGTGCGATTATGCTAGAAATCTAATCAGCTCTTCACATAATAAAAAAACTTTTAAATACGAAGTTTCATTGTCCTGACTTTGCTCGTTTTGAAGATAATGAACATACAGACACACATCCACACATCCACACATCCAAACATCCACACATCCACACATCCACACACACAGACGTCATGGCGAAAATAGTCAAAACGTATTCAGGGGACCTCAAAACATGTATTTCCATCAAAATCTCGCAATCGAAATTTTTCATGATTCCTATACTTTCTTTATACTATGTATAAGAAAGTAAAAACACAAAATTTTATTAATTAATTAAAAATACGTATGTGAAACAGTAATAAACAGTAAATAAATTATGAAATGAACTAAAAAATCGAAAAATAAACATAACAAAACAATTTTTAATTTTACTGCTGTATTTTGCTGACTCATTTTCGGCAACTTATTATACTGATCTAAAATGTTAATGTTTTCTTTTAAGCTAAAATCACGTCTCTTTTTTACGTCAGGCATTGCAAACGGTTAGAATTAAACTGTATTTGTTCAAATACAATCAAATTTCTATAAGGTTCTTTGTAAAAACGACTTTATTGTACTATTGCTTTTAAAATTGCTCGGGACAAAAACAATCCTAAGAAAAAAATGATAACATAAACCGAAGTCATGATTACTATAACCGAAATTCCTGCGCATCAAAGATAAAGTTGAAGAACCACTCGACTTCTCAACGAATTCAAACCAACTATACAACCACTCATTTTCTATGGACGAACTTGAAAATACGGAATTTCTTATACTATGATAAAACACCTGCCCTATGAAATGAAAAATTGCATCCTAAACTACTTCAACCAAATCTGGCAGACGGGTGCATACCCTGATATGTGGAGAGAAGCTACAATTATTCCGGTTCTCAAGCCAAGAAAAAATTCTTCCCAACCCACTAGTTATCGGCCCATTTCATTGACCTGCCATATAGCTAAGTTGTATGAACGTATGATTAACTATAGGCTGGTTCGGTTCCTAGAATCAAATCAACTCCTTGATCCGGCCCAGTGTGGCTCAAGAAAACACCATTCAACTACGGACCTTCATGTATATCTAACAAATGCAATCCATTGCAACTTCTTGGCTCGCAACCATCTAGTTGCAGTATTTTTCGACCTAGAAAAGGCGTTCGATATGACCTGGAGACACGGGATTCTCAAGCAATTACATGACTGGGGTCTACGTGGTAACCTGCCAACCTTCATTCAAAATTTCCTGTGTAACCGCTCGTGCAAGGTGCGTATTAACGGTGCATATTCCTCAACGCGCCTGCTGGAGAACGGAGTCCCACAAGGATCAACCATCAGCGTGACACTGTTTATGGTTGCCATTAACAGCATTACGAACAAATTTCCTAGGCTTGGAGATTTATCAGTAAAGAGAAAAGGACAAAGGTAGAAACATCGGCAAGAATAACAGATGAGGAATGGAGAAAGCACTTCATGTCACACTTGAGGGGCAAAAATAGTAGAATAGAAAGAAAAGAAAAATGCAAATCGGAGGAAAGCGAGGTCGGTGAAATAACGAGGGAGGCAATCATGAGACAGATTAGGAAATTAAAAAAGGGAAAAGCACCTGGAATGGACAAAATCGTAAATGAAGCCTGGATATATGCCGACAAAAAAGTAATAGACAGAATCAAAATAATTATAAACCAAATATGGAAAATGGCTGACTTACCACAGGCATGGAGGAAAGGGATAATTGTTCCAATATTTAAGAAAGGAGATAAAAATAATGCTCAAAACTACAGAGGAATAACACTGTTAAACACCATTTATAAATTATACTTAATGATACTGCAAGAGAAGTTGGAGGAAGAGATAGAAGACAAGAACCTGATACCAGATAATCAAGCGGGGTTCAGGAAAGGTAGAAGAACAACAGACAATATATACATACTAAACCAAATGGTGGAAAAAGAACTGAAAAAGGAAAAGGGAAAACTATTCGCGTTCTTCATTGACCTTCAGGCGGCATTTGATAGTGTGGATAGGGATGAGTTATTCACAACACTGCAAGAAAAGAACTTAAATAAACATCTTATAGCGAAGATAGAAAACACCTACAAGGAAACAATATCGGTAGTACAAACCAGAAATGGACACACAGAGGAATTCTGGACAGAACAAGGGCTGAGACAAGGATGCCCACTAAGTCCGTCGCTCTTTTCAATATACACGGCGGACATGGAGGAGTACCTGAGTAAAGAACAAACTAGCGGCATCGTAATAGGAAAAAGGAAAGTATGGTCGTTGGCGTATGCGGATGATGTGGTAATTCTAGCGAAAGATGCGGGAGGAATGAAAGCAGCAATGAAGAGACTACAAAAATATCTAAAAAAGAAAAAGTTAAAATTAAATGTAGAAAAGTCCAAGATCCTAAAATTTAAAAAAGGAGGAGGAAGGGAAATAAAAGAAAACTGGATATGGGAGGGAGAAAAAATAGAAGAAGTAAAAGAGTTTACGTACCTGGGCTACACCTTCCAAAGGAATAACCTTGCTACGGCACATATAAGAAAAGTAAGAAACAAAGCAATAGTGTCCATGAAGCAGATATGGGGAATTGGAGAGAGAAAGTTTAAAGACGATATGAAAATCAGATGGATGATGTTTGAGGCAATAGTAAAGAGTATGATACTATATGGAGCAGAAATCTATGGATGGGAAGAAAAAAACACACTGGAGGATATACAAATAAAGTATATAAAATGGATACTCGGACTGGACAGAGACACACCGAGCTACATTGTACTGGAAGAAATGAAAAAAAAGAAGCTACGAATAGAGACAGGGAAACGAGCAGTAAAATACGAGCAAATAATCAGAAACGCGAATGACATACGACAAGAATGCTGGAGTGAAATTATAAAGGGGGACAGCGACAAAAGCCGGTTAACTAAATGGGGAACGCTAAGAAAAAATTACTACGAAAGAAACGGCTACGCGCCCCTGGAAGTAGAAAGAAAAAGAATGTGTGGAATAAACATAAGGGACAGCATTGTACAGAGAGACTGGGATGTACAAAAACAAGTGAAGGATACCCAGATAGAAGCAGCAAGATATAACCGACACTACAAAGCACTAAAGACTACTAACATACCACGGTATTTAACGAATAATAAAGGATATAGCAGGATAAAATTAATCGCAAGGTTTAGATGTGGGAACGAAGAAAGAGATAACAAATACTGGATGACTAGGGATGAAAGAAGGTGCAGACTGTGCGGAAGAGAGGAAGAAACAATAACCCATATGAGACTGCGGTGCAGGGAACTAGAAGAGGAGAAAAATGAGGAAGCTATTCTGTTAGATGACCAAGGGACAGGGGAGCCATGGATGAGGAAGGTTATGGAAGCAAGACAGAAGGGAAAATAAAGAATAAGCAAAATGGGCATAATGTAAATGATATATATATATAAATGAAATGTAAAGAAATATTGTAGATTCTAGGCCAGCAGGCATGAATAAATAAATAATAATAATAAAATAATAACAAATTTCCTGCATCTGTTGACCATTGTTTATACGTCGATGACCTGGCAATCTTCACTTCAGCACGTACCATTGAAGAATGCGAAGTCCGCTTACAGCAAGCCATTGAAACTGTATCTAATACTGCAACTGCTCGTGGCTTTCGTTTCTCCGTGGATAAAACTAAATGTATAGATTTTTCTCGCCTTCGATTACCGCACGATGATCCAGTCCTTCATCTGTATGACACAGCAATCCAATGTGTGAGAGAAGTGAAATTTCTTGGCCTAATATACGATGCATACCTTACCTGGAAACCACAGATACTAAACCTTACCGCACAATGCCGGAAAACACTAAACGCCATCAAGTGTTTAAGTAGCGTCAACTGGGGCTCCGATTCAGAATGCATACGTCGCCTTTATACAACACTAGTATTATCTAAGATAGATTACGGATCAATTGTCACTAGCACCGCCAAGAATAACCATTTAAAACGATTAGACGCTGTTCAGAACGCTGGAATCCGCCTGATCACTGGCGCATTTCGTACAAGCCCAGTGAATAGCCTGCATTGTGTTTCCGGTGTGACTCCACTCTACTCACGTAGACTGCGACAGGGTATGAAATATACTGTTGGTATCAAATCAAAACCCTGGCACTTTTTGCACGATTACCTGTTCAAAGATAAGCGATCATTTGACCTCTTCCTCAAAAGCAATACCTCTCTCTGTCCACTAGCTGTAACACTAGTCAGAAAATTTGATCAACTAGAACGCGGATTAGAAGAAGTGTTGCCACTAAAGACATTGATAACACCAACATGGTGTTTGCCCCCTATATCAAGTGACTTAAGTTTGGCGGTGTACAAAAAAGAATCCACTCCACATTCAATATATGTCCAAGAATTCAAGCGCCTACTCCAAAACTACTCTGAATCACAACACATATTTACAGACGGGTCAAAAGTAGATAGAAATACAGGTTGTGCCTTCATCCTCAACGGCGAAACTCACATATATTCGCTGTCGCCCACATGTACAGCGTACTGCGCAGAACTCTACGCCATCTACTTCGCATTACAACATTGCTGTCTAGCTCTTGAAGAATCACAATCCATTCTTCTATGCACTGATTCTTATAGCGCAATACTAGGAATAACTAATACATTTACCAAAGATCCACTAGCACAAGCAATTCGTAGCACCATCCGCCACTTGCACACACGAAATACACAAATAACATTTATGTGGATACCTAGTCATGTAGGAATTCAAGAAAACCACAACGTTGACGAAGGTGCACGTGAAGGAGCGAGCCGCGCATACGTGGATAGTTACGCGGTCCGACCAGACGATATGATGGTGACTATACTGCAGTACTGCCATTCCTCATGGCAAAACGAGTGGTCCCGATCGAATGAAAAACTGAAACGAGTCAAGATGTCTGTTGAGAAATGGAAGAGCCCTGTACCTCTCACTCGGAAAGAGCAGGTAGCGATCACCCGACTACGTATAGGGCACACAAAAGTAACACATCTGTACCTATTACTGAATCAACCTGAGCCTATTTGTGAGCTCTGCAATGTCCTCCAAACAGTCAAACACATACTAATACAATGCCCGCAGTACCAGAACCAAAGACAGCAGCACGAGTTAGACAACACAATAACATCTGTACTATCGAATAACGAGGAGAATATAATAAAGCTTGCTGCTTTTCTAAACACCACAGGGCTAATGAATCAAATATGAAATCAACGTTACTAAATATGTAATATGGCGGTAATGACCTTAGCAGTCGATCCGTCTAAATTAATTAAAATATATATATATATATATATATATATATATATATATATATATATATATATATATACACATATATATATATATATATACACATATATATATATATATATATATATATATATATATAGAGAGAGAGAGAGAGAGGAGATATTCGAGTGTTTCTTGCGGGAGGTGTAGGATTATTTCGTACGGGGTATTCCGTCTGGCCCTGGACTGGTTCTTCCCTTGCTTTTTTGCAGAGCTTACTGGAGTTCATCGTATATAAAACGTGTGTTTAGCGGATTATTCTTATTTTCGTTACTAAAACTGATTGGTGTTTTATTTTTATGTCTTAGGAATTCTGGAGGGTAGTTTTCATCTGCTGATGTGTTTTCAAATGTTTGGGCTAATATGTTGGCTATATCTTCATTGTTTGTGGTGGTAATTGTTGGAGTTTTTAGAATTGTTGTTTGTTACCTTGTATGTCCACCTTTTATTTTTCTTATTTTGTTGCAGATGGTTTCCGTTGGTGTGTTTGGATTCTTGTATGATACAAATTTTTACCAGGATCCCTTTTTGCTTTTTATAATGGTTCTTCTGAGTTTAACTTGGGTTTTTTTAAGATTTAGCAGATTTTCCTGTATTTTGTGTTTCCTGTACTCATATAGGGCTTTTTTGTTCTCTTTAATGCCTTGCTTACATTCTTGGTTCCACCAAGGTACAATTTTTCTCTGTAGCAGTTGTTTGTTCTCTATTGTTTTATTTGCTGCATTTGTGATATTCGTCTAGAAGTTGTTTAATATAGCGTCTATGTGTTCTTCTTCGTTTAGAGTTTGGTCTTTTATTTTGGATATTTCTGTAAATAAGCTCCAGTTGGCCTTTTCTAATTTCTATGAAAGGTGTATTGGCCGAAATACACAATGAGTTTATGTACTATGTGTAATTTTGATTGGCAAGTGGTTGCTAGTAAACAATGTTTGTAGGGTTTCCCATTCAAGATTTGTTGTCAGTAGTGGGTCACATATTGATGAGTCAATAGCTGAAAAGTTTCCTGTATTACTGCAGAAGTGTGTTGGTGAGCCATCGTTAAGGTTATGAGACCTTCGTTGTCGGTTATGTTTTCTATAGTTTTCCCTCCCTGGTCGGTGTTGTTTGATTCCCATAATGTGTTATGTGCATTGTAGTCACCTAGTAGAATAAATGGTTTTGGTAATTGATCAATTAATGTTTTAATTTCTTTTTCAGTAATATATGCGTTAGGAGGTAAATATGGTATAAACAACAGAGGGTAAATTTTTGTAAATATTTTTAGAGCAATGGCTTCTAAACTGGTATTTATGTTGATTTCTTCCACGTAGTTGTCATTTCTTGTGAGGATAGCGACTTCAGCGCTAGCTATATTTGCGTTAATTCTGTAAATATCGTAGTTTGTTAAATTGAAATTTTTATTTTCTTTTAGTCTTGTTTTTTGTACACTAATATATTGTGGGTTATATTTATTTGCTAGTAGTTGTAATTCACCCTTATGAGACCGGAGGCTATTGCCGTTCCCCTGGATAATCATTCTAAATATTGACAGGAGCATATGATGGATAACATAGATTCTTGACTGGTACGGAAGTCGGTGTTTGATTCTTGACAGGTATTTTGTTCTCTTTTTAGTTGGAGTTTTAATATTTTATGGTGTCTAATAAATCGAATTTTTTGTGATCGATGTACGTGGGGGTGGAGTTGATGGATTATGGCTATTAATTTAGGTATGTCTGTTGTGTAGTATCTTGCGATAGATATAGGATCTGTATTTCCGTGAACATTTTCTAGGATTTCTTTAAATTCCTCATATAATAATTAATAATTTTTGTGGGTTTTCATTAATTTCTTGTTGTATTGGTTTTGGTAGTATTTCGGAGTTGTTTACTGGGCTAAGTACTCTGGGTTTTTTTTTTTGCTTTGCTTTGTGGCAGTCTCATGGTTGTTGTTTTCATTTGTTCTGTTAGCTTTGTTTGAGGTTGTTAGTTCATTTATAATGGTTTCTGAGTTTCCTGTGTCAGATGTTGCTAGTGAGCGAGGTCTTTGACATGTTTGGGATAGGGGTAGGATGGTTACTGGTTCTGGGTTTGTTTTTAATTTTTGTGGACATTGATTACTGTTGACCGGGTTTTTTACATATGAAGCAGTTCATTGTATCTTCTGTGATAAATATTCTGTAATCTATTTCGTGAATTTTGAGTTTGATGTTATCAGGTATACATATGTTTTCGTCTGGGAAACAGTATACTTGTTTACGAAAACTGGGAACATGCTGATATTCTGTGTCGGTCATTCCTGCACTTGAGTTTCAGTAAAATGGCCTTTAGTGTATTTTCTATCTCGATGTGGGGTATAGAAGGACATACATTGGAGAGGCTTAGTCTTTTTGAGGGCGTAATTAACCTTGGAACGTTAATTAAATGGCTTTCTATCTTAACTTCTTTATTATTTTTTATTAGTTCGTCAAGTATACTTTTTGTTTTCAGGTAGATCCATATTCAGTTATTCGAGATTCGTGATGCGAAAAGTATGTTTTTTTGGACCTACTATTTTTCCCACATTGACGATGTAGTTTTTGATTTTTTTGGCATCTATAGAATTCATTAATATGGCCTGATCTTTGTTTGGGAAGATATCTGCAGTTGGCATGGCGCCTGCCAGGGTCCCACGGTGGGGAAGGGCCCCCTTTTTTTACAATATATAAAACAAAGCACAGCAAAGCATATACCTAATATGATACGACGAAGACTGCTTACCCACTAATCATAAAATCAATTTCTCTGAAATTGAACGGGGAGCAAATAATATGGTCGAATCTACACTTGAAGAATCACATATTAGAAAGAGAAAAAGAAAAGCTTTCTTTGATGAAAGCGGTGAAGATCCTTCATATTCACAACGAAAAATTTTTCTAATAAACACTTTTTACGTGATCTGCGATCTCCTAACAACGGAACTTGCTCGATGAAATCAGATTTATGGAGATGTAATCGACAATTTTAAAATATTTTTTTATTTTGATTTACCAAATGAGGTCAAAAAGAAATATATTGATAATTTAAATGATGTCTATAAAAAAGATATAGATACGAATTGCTTCAGTCAAGAAGTGAAACATTTTTTGTTGTATTTAAAGGATGACAGAAATAATTACAAATCAATAAAGCTGCCCTCGACTTAATATCCACATTTCCAAACGTGGAAATATCTTAAAGATATTTCTCACTATACCAATTTCAATGGTTCAGGAGAAGCACCATGAGCGAAGACCGTTTGTCGAATCTAGCACTTCTAAACGTGGAACAACAAGCGATGAAAGACATGAATGTTTAAAAAGTTATAGACAAATTTGCTGCAGAGAAATGCAGAAGAAAGCATATATAAGTTTTTTTTTCATTTAATTCTTTTTTATGTTTATTTTTTTATTGTACATTGTACAAATATATTATTTTTTCATTTCATTATTTTTTTATTATATATTGTTTCTGTAATTTACTTTGTTAATTTGTTTAGTTTTTTCATACTTTTATGTATATGTATAATATTGAAAAAATATACATTATAAAATATACACCGAAATAGTAAATTTAACTTTTTTCATACCTACTTAAGTTCATTTGATATTTTCTTATTAAGCACAAAGTAATATATTAAAGAAACGGGAAGGGGCCACCATGCGCTTAGCGCCAGGGGCCCAGAGGGGTGTAAGTCCGCCTCTGGATGTACGAATGATATCGGCAAATGTTTTGGTTTGCTTTGTGTCTTGAGTTGTTTTGTCGGTAAATTGGTGCTTAGGTGTAGAAGAATTCATGTTTGTTGTTGTTGTTTGGTTCATCTATTGACTGATAGGTGGCTTCAGTTGTGTCATTAGGATACGTTTTTAGGTTTTTTTTGTTTGGTAGGTTCACTTTCGTGAATCCAGACTATACCTTTAAAATCCATAATAAACATCTTTCTAATTAATAGTTTTGACCATTAACATTATTATTTACAATCTACGTCCATATCCGGGACCAACACAAAACTAAAACATACTCATACTGAGAGCAAGGACATTTAGCGATAACAGGTGACAAAGAACTCTTCATGATAATATAATTGGTATAAAGTTACGTATTAAACAGTGATGTACTTAATATTTCTTTCTCAAACATAATTTTGATTAATTTATATGTACACATTTCCTGATATTGCAGCGGTGTCTCAACAACGTCGAACAATAGATGAATTTAAATTTTTAATATAGAATTTATTCCTTATATTTTTGTCTTTATATTCGCACAGCTCAGAGGTGATATAAATAATAAAATTGTCTTCATAACATAAAACTATACATAACATTATGTATTTCAAACGATTATATGGCTATACGATTCATTCATATGCCGTGAAACACGGCATATCCAAGAACTAGATCATCTTCCTTTGTCAAAAACAAAATAAAAGAAAGACAAAAATCTGACAAAATCGGCGAAATATCGAATATTTGCTAGACTTTTGCTCCAGTGTAGAATGTAGCAAGGACAGTACAAGGACTTCATTTCCAGTGATAAAATCCAATTCAATGTAGACTGTAGAGAGACCGGTGTTGTTTCTGCGCCTCACCTGGGTACCTCAGCCGCTTCGTTCCTATAGTCTCACAACGTAAACTGAAACTTCTACGAAGTACAGTACCTCAGCCTTCTGCGTTTCTTTCTGTATCAATACAGACAAACCCGTACGCGTTTCTTATCGGGGTCACTTCTCCCCGCGCATTAGTCTTTTACGACAAACAGATGTGATGCAGGCATATTCTGTCACTTTCCCTCCTTACAGGGGGTTTGTCAAAACCAAATTTAGGCATCATTAAACAATTTTAAACGAATATTACGAACTTTTAATCGTTTATTACTTATTCTTTCCAAAGCTCAATTTATTTGCGGGTGATAAGCAGTAGTTTGCAATTTAATTTTAAGTAATTTACAAACATCTTCAAATATTTGATTTAAAAAGCTAGTTCTCAGTGAGAACAGCATCGGCCGCTCCATGTTGACAAATTATTTTAGTTACAAATTTTTTACATAATTGATATTTCTATTTACTAAGTCAAATTCTTGATATTGAGAAACAAATTAACTCCCAAGGGGTAGGAATAAGGACTTGATGTTTCCTGGTGGTATGAAAATCAATATATTTTGGCTAACTATAAACAATAATTTGAAATATTAACAATATGTTACCAATACAGAATCATATAAAAAAAATCTGGTGTGGGCACCACACTACTTTCTTATACTCTATTTAAATTGGCAGATATTTGACATTTCAAATGTGTATTTCTGTAAATATTTTGTCTTCGTTTTGTTTTCATAGCATATATGATATTTTAAATACATGACAATATATAAATACATTATACTCAAAATTGGATAAAGATAGACGAAAAATGTATAGTATATTTTTTCTTCATAATAATATTCGCTACAACTTTTATTTGTAAAATTGTTACGTATCGTTTTTTGTTTTTAAAATAATTTGAAATTAACAATGTCTGTGTTCAGTAAACTTCCTCTTCCGGTTTTCTAATTATACCCAAAATCTAATCAGCTCTTCGCCAATCCCAAAAACTTTTAAATATAAAGTTTCATTACTCTAGCTTTCTTCGTTTTTGAGATAATGAACATACGGCCACACATACATACATACAGACATCATTGAGAAAATAGTCAAAACGTATTCAGGGGACCTCAAAACGTGTATTTCCATCAAAATCTTGCAATCGAAATTTTTCATGATTCCTATACTTTCCTTATACTATGTATAAGAAAGTAATATACTGTAACAATAAATATTTACCTTAAGCATAGCAAGGGAACAGCAATACAAATTTTAACGCCTCAGCTGACATTTGTAGGAAATTGACGAAAAATATTACGATTTGTGTTTTGTCGTTTAGTTTAATATTATTTATCTGTGCCATCTGGTAGCTGTAAAAGTAAAATTTGCGGATATGTTATATTTCAATATATCAGCTCACCGAGACCTATCGAGTGGCGTAGCTAGAAATTTTGGGCCACTATGCAAGTATGGTCGAAGGGCCGCCCTCCCATGTTGGTCATAATTTTTGAAAAATACAAAATATTTATTTTCCTTGTCAATTTTTTCTTATATTTTTCTTTTCTTTTATCTTCATGATATTATGTATTTTTTCGCAGTTCACTTGTCCAAGGTAGGGCCCCCTACACTCGTGGGCCCCTTATGCAATGCACACGTTTGCTCTACAGTAGCTACGCCACTGGACCTATTAAAGAAGGTGAAGTGGTTTTCCACATTGATCACGCTACTATGCGTGGCTGTAAAGAGCACAATACAAAAGAAATTGTAGCGTTTTGTCTACAAACATACAATTTAAGTGGTGTACATAATTGGGAAACAATATGTTCTTGCATAGATGGGTTAGGGAGAAAGTGTAAACATATTACTGCAGTTTTCATTATTTTGAACAGGTTAGTAAAATATGAATCATATGCTTATTATTTTTTTTTTTTGCTAATAGTATTAATAAATTTAACTATTTTTTTTTTAGAATTGGTGAAGTGGAGAAGTTACATTGCATTAATAAGGAGCAAGTATGAGGTACAGCAGGACCTAAACCTTCGGTTTTAACGAATTTAACTATAGTTCAACACTAAAAATGAAAGATTTTTGCCATCCTGTCACAAAAGCACAAAAGTTAACCGTGGATAATGAAATGATGAAAGAAATTGAAAAAGTAAACTTTGAGATCCTTAAAAATTGTACGTTCATTTGAAAAAATTAGTTATTTATGATAAAAATGTTAAAAGTGACATTTTATTTTCTGAGAAGGAAGTCCAAAGCTTCGAACAAAATAAAATCACCTTTAACACGTAGATCATACACTAGTTTTTCCGCAAACTATTTTTATTTAATTTGTATTTCGAATACTTTTTTGACATAAGTCAAAAATGTCATTTTGTTGTTCCAGTAACTATATAATTCGTTTTTAACACTAGTGTTAAAAGTAACAATGCTCTGTCTTTTTTTAATATTGATGCCTTAGTAGATTTATAGGAAAAATATATTATGACTTGAGCAGATTGTGAATTGTTAAAAATATGTTAGATAAGAGTACTTTACTACATTTATATAATTCTGATTTAGGTTGACAGACATTCTTAGTTCAACTCCAAATTTTGTCTAATAATTTTGGCATAAATGTGGTATAACCCACTTTTATAGGTGCATTTACGATCGTTTGACTATATTTTGACAGTTTTTAATTGCAAATATGATATAAATAAAATATACAATATAATAAATGCATGTGTTGATGTAGAGAACTTGTTTTAAGAAAAAATAATAATAATGACAAAACAGTTGCATTATTTATTTCGCATTGCTGCATTGTGTTCCAGTTCATTATTATGTTTAGAAGGGATTTCGCTAGTCTTAAATAAACCAGTATGCTTTTATTGGCCGACAAACTCAATTCCTTTTCATCTTGTGTAAATACTTTTCTTGTCATTTTCGACATATGTGTACAGTACAATGAAAAATTAATTCGATGATATTACTGTTAATATATCTAATGTTAAAATAATTCATTCATTTACCACTGTAAGGAAGCGTTTTAATTTCGTTATTTTTAATGCGTGTTATAACACTAGTTATGGATGACGGTGCATCCGTAACTACTTCATGTAACTTTAATGTCTCCCCATCTAATAACCAGATAAGATTATATTCAGTCTAGCACGAGTATTTCACGGAACAACAACTCTCCTTGGGTGAGTGCAACCTTCCGTTGTTTTGGGTGTGTGACTGGATTGTGTTTGTGTCGATGTTAGTGCTTCCGTTGCATGTGCAGGTGACTCCAGGTGAGGTAAGTCATGTTGTTGTATGTGGCCCAACGAGTATTTCTGTGGAGCTGGCCGATGTGTACAAGATCAGCGTTGGCCGTAATGCAGGGGCGTGACTGTGGGGTCAGCGCGTCCCTGGATGGCTGTGTTGTAAGCACGTGGTCCACCGTGGGATGGCTATGTTGTAGAGCATGTAATCCACCGTGGGACGGCTATGTTGTTGAGCACGTGGTCCACCGTGGGATTGGCTGTGTTGTCAGCACACGGTCCAACGTTGGACAAGGACGTGACTGGCGGATCAGTTGCGTCCCTGGCAGGGCTATGTTTTGGCACATAGTCCAGCGTGGGAACATGGGCTGGCGAGTGTTGCCTTGAGTGGATGATGAGTGTATTCTTTAAGCGTGCATTACACGATGAAGTTTTTCTTTTCAAGTAACCTTAAAAGTTTTCTCTCTCGCACAATTACGTAAGTGTAAGAGAGATAGTAAAGTCGACTTATAACGTAAAACTGCAATATGCACTACTTTTTCTTAAAAGCTCCTTCAAGTTCTGCCCGTGGGCATGCGCATTACTGCTTATACTTCATTACCAACTTAAAGCGTGTTTAAAAGTAGCTTCCATTTATTTTCATGTGTCAGTTTGTTTTGTTATTTGTTTATATCGTTATGTTTAAACTGTAAAATGGCATATTGGAGTAGAGAATAAATTAAAATTTAATTGAATTAATTTATTAAATTAAGAAGAAATTTAATTTATGTTGGTATAGCTGCTTGTTTGACACTTGGATATTTTAATTCACGTAAAACTTCATCGTGTAAATAAATTTGTAAGGTCACTTATAAAGACGCTTTTAAAGTTACTTGAAAAGAAAAACTTCATCGTGTAATGCACGTTTTACAGGCTCCCATCGATTGAGACCGTCTCCGAAGAAATGGGTTGACACTCACTGAATATTTATATATTCATAGTTGTTTTGGTTTGCTTACAGGTTCACTTCGCCATCTCCAGAGTAGCCTACGCTGCAAATAAATAACAAAAGAAATATATAAACTTGCATATACTGTACATATATGTATATGGCGATCAAATATTTGAATTGGAATAGATTTAAAATAGAAAAGATATGTACAAACTGGTATTTAGTGTTCATATCCATACTGCACAAAGATTTGAATTTGAATAGATTTAAAACTAGTACTTGTATCTGATTGGTCGTTGACGATGCACAGGTTTGACAGCTAACGTTCAGCCGTACCGTAGTTGCGTAAACAGTAATTTTGATAAAAGCTGCGAAAAAGTGAGGTGTACATACGAAACAAAAAAGTGCTTTTGACAGCACTACTGTAGAAAAGTGCTATAAAAGCGAGGTGAGCATACGGGCCAATATGTTGGATTTAAAGTAATGATGGCAGTGGAGTTTTTAATTGCAAATATGATATAATAAATATAATAAACGATATAATAAATACATGTGTTGATGTAGAGAACTTATTTTAAGAAACAAAATAATTATAATAATGACAAAACAATTGCATTATTTGTTTCGCATTGCTGCATTGCGTTCCAGTTCTGTATTATGTTTAGACGGGATTTAGCTAGTCTTAAATAAACCTGTATGCTTTTATTCAACCAACAATTTCTTTTCATCTTCTGTAAATACTTTTCTTGTAATTTCGACATACACAACAAAATGTTAATTCGATGATATTACTGTTAATATATCTAGTATTAAAATAATTCATTCATTTACCACGTTATTTATTTACAATACATATCAACAATATGTTTTTTGCAAATAAAACGAAATAACTTAAAATTATATGTACTTACAGTTTACTGTATCACGACACACCACGCAAACGTTTGAATTATACTGAATTGGAAAACTCCTGTTTGTTACATTATAACAATCACAAATAAATACCAAAAGAAATATTTACAGTATATATACATATGTACATGTCGAACAAAGATTTGAATTGAAATAGATTTAAAATAGAAAAGAAATGTACAAACTGGTATTTACTATTCATATCCATGCTGAACAAAAGATTTGAATACATTTGAAACTTGTACTGGCATTTGATTGGTCGTTGGCGATGCACAGGTCTGACAGCTAACGTTCAGCCGCATCGTAGTTGCGTAAACAGCAATTTAGATAAAAGCGGTGAAAAAGTGAGGTGTGCGTACGAAACAAAAAAGCGCTTTTGACAACACTACTCTAGAAAAGTGCTGTAAAAGCGAGGTGAGCATACGGGCTTAGGTATCTATATCGCGCACCGCATAGAACAGCAATAGGAACAAATAGGAAGGAATGTGGCGCAACATATGCCGCCGTCTTTTGCGCATCGCTCACAAAAGCTCGCTCTCTAGCTTCTGCGCCAGCAGACGGTAGTTTCGTGTGAGGCAGTGTTGCCAGATTGAAATTTGAACCTGGTCGTACATTCAGGTTAAAATTACCGTATTTTGACAAATACACCCGTACATATGCGGTTTTTGTAATTTTTCTCTTAAATATAATATTGATTAAAAATTGTAGTTAATTGTTATACATTTGTATTAAAAATATGAACTAAAACCACAAAAAAATATCTTTATATAAGAAAACTAGAATTATTTCTTTGATTATAAATATTAGAACAACTTATTACTAAAATTACTAAATAAGTAAATCTAGAAATCATTTAACCATGAAATTCTTTTTGTTGGCAAATCCAGTATTTTGTGTATGTTCTCGTCTACTTTATCGTATATATTATTATTCATGTCCGAATTCGGTTCAAAATTATAGAAAAATAATAACAATTAAATTACCGTATTTTTACGTACGGTTAGGGTAATTCGGTCGTACACCGTATATTAACGTAAATTACCGTAAAAATACGGTGATAACCGTACACCAGGCAACACTGGTGCGAGGTATTCGAATTGTTTATTCATACGTTGAGTTGTTTATAACTTCTAATCTTATAGTTCAGTGCGATTTGTTCATTTTTAAAGGTAAGTCCCACTAATATTATAAATATGAAAGTACCGAATTTTGTTTGTTTGTTTGTTATTCAATTAACGCTTTACAAAACAACTTTCTTTTACCAAGGGGTCTGTTTAACACGGGGTACTCGTAAGTAATGTGATTTTAGGGCTTAGCAAATAACTGTTTTTTCTTAGAGGTCAAATAAAATTACCATCTGTTGTATGTTAATGAAAGAACGGTTCTATGTTTCAATAATATCATTTCTGAAAATTATTTATTTCTTTATTTTGTCAACGTTTTGTGTTAAATCAATTATTTCCTATATTGTGTGATACTAAAGGTTTTTCCTTTTTTGTAGAGGATAAATCTTAATTTTAATTTTTATTATTTTTATTTTGTATTTTACATTGTTTAATTTGAGATATCTATTTAAGAATGTCTGACGACGGAAAAAGAAAACTGTCTGGTTACCAGTATAAAAGACGAAGGTTGGAAAAATAAACCCAAAGGCAAAAACAAGCTGGCGCTTTAAATAGTTATTTACAGAGTACGTCTGCAGGTAGTACCAAAACAAAAGAGGACGGAAATAATCCAACATCAAATCCGGTTATAAAAGAAACCACGAAATTGTCAGAGTCGGAGAGTGATGATGACCAATAAATAGCCGATATTTCTGAATCAACGGGAACAACTCCACCGCCAAATGAAAGCACTATAAAAATTGACACCAACCTGGCGCCTACGGGCAGTGATCTACATACTTTAAGTACAGATCCAGCATTGTGGCCAAGAATTTTAGGAGATGCCGAAAGAAGTTTTTTGATAAAGCAATGTCCATCTAAGCCATTGTATAATTACAAATTTCCTTCCGATGACACTGGTCGAAAATTTAGCGCACGTTATTATTCACGAATTTTAAAGCAATGGGGAGCAAGTTGTAAGGGACTGGCTAGTGTACTCTATTACAAAAGTTGTCTAGCTTTTCAAGGTACAAGCGACAAGCTGTTTGAGCATAATAACGGTAACTTTATAAAAATAGTTGAGTTGCTATCCGAATTTGATCCCATTATGGAAGAACACGTACGTAGAGTGCTCAAAAAAGAGGAGATTAAAGCTCACTATCTCGGAAAAAATATACAAAACGAGATAACAGATCTGTCGCATCAAAGTGTGAAATCCCATATTATTAATGATATAAAAAAAGCCAAATACTATTCCATAATTTTAGATTGCACTCCTGACATTAGTAAGGTGGAGCAAATTACTCTTGTAATCAGATATGTTTCAATCAATAAATCTGATTCCAATGCGGTTGAAATAAAAATTAGTGAACGTTTTTTGGGCTTCCAGTTGAAAGGTCCACAGGGAAACAAATGTCTGTTATTTTAATTGGAGAACTTAATGATTTGGGTTTAAATTTGCAGGATATTCGAGGGCAGGACTATGACAACGGGTCCAATATGAGGGGCGATAAATCAGGAGTGCAATCTAGAATTAAAAATTTAAATACGCGAGCATTCTACGTTCCGTGTAATAGCCACTCTCTCAATCTAGTGGTAAGTGATATGGAAAAAGCATCCTTAGAAGCCACTAATTTCTTCCACATGGTCCAAAAAATATATTTTTTTTTTCGACATCTACTTTTCGATCGGCAATACTTCTTGAACATGCGCAAGGATTAACTTTTAGGTAAAAAAGAAAACCTACACAATGTACTTAAATTAATAACAATATTAAATGTTGCCCCAAACCTTAGGGTTGCCTTAAGAATATTACATACTATACTATACCAATAACTGTAGCAAGTGGGGAAAGGAGTTTCTCTAAATTAAAATTAATTAAGAACTTCTTACCAGGGACCCGGAACGAAACGAAAACGATAAAACGTAATATTTTTGAGGACTAGAATTGAAAACGGAACGAATTTAAAAAATCTTGATTTTGAGCAGAAACGAAATTTTGCAAAAATAAAAACCGGTTATAACCGTTATTATATCGTTCCTCACATAATATTATATGTATATCGCCCCAAACAGCATACCAACGTACTTGTAGACTGATACAATACATAAAAGTATAGTTAGATATGTAGTTGATAGTTATTTGACATTTATAAAGACCGTTTAAAAACATTTATTTTATTTCGTATTTTAATATTTACTTATTTTATTGGCAGTAGATTACATAAAAGTAGGTACACAAGGTAATACTTTCTCAACAAAAATAAAAAAATCAATGTGTAATTGTCAAAATAATATTTTAAATTATATTTTGTTAAAATTCGTAATCGCGCGCGCACTTTTGCCTTAGCGTATTACAGAGCTCACTCTTTTGTTTTACTATACTCTATATTTTCTAATTTTAATTATGCACAGGTACTATTTGTAGTCCGCTGTGCGTGTATGCAAAGAGAAACACTGGTGGAGAGGTTGCGCATTTGAGCGATATCTCGTGTGCTTTAGTGAGTATTTGTTCCTCCCCCCTTCATGAACGAAACGAAAACCGGTATTTTTATTTCGTTCAACGAAAACGTAATTTTTAAAGAACAAACAAAAAAAGAACGGAACAAAATTGAGTGTAAGGAACAGAAACGGACCCGGAACGAAAAAACATTTCGTTCCGGGTCCCTGCTTCTTACGTTCCACTACCACGCAAAATCGTAATGGTTTGGCCATTCTGGCGATTCAACATGAAATTGCTGATCAAATAAACATAAAACAGATAATAAAAGAGTTTGCAGAATTGTGATTTTAGAATAGTTGATGTTACTTTTGTTTGGTTTTATATGATATAAGTTTTGTTTGTTTGATTGTGCATCTTTGTAACATCATTAAAGAAGTATTTTTTTATTTCTACTGTTTTGTACTACCTGACTGTTAATTGTATGAACTAAATATACGTGTTTATTATTATTTATTACATACCCTACCCTACCCTACCTGACTGTTAATTTTATGAACTAAATATACGTGTTTATTAAAATTTATTATTATTTGAATTTTATTTAAAATAAAGATATATATATATATATATATATATATATATATATATATATATATATATATATATTTATATATACAGGGTGTAGAGAAAGTAATGCAACAAGGCTATATTTTTGTTATTATTGAATTTAGACAAAAATGTTTCAGACAAAAGTTACATGGTAAAAAGTACTTTATATTTCTGTGACCTTGAAATTCTCTTAAGCCATTACGCGCATGCGTTACGCTGTGCAACTTAAATTTTTTAAATGGCAACATACCATTTTGACTAAATTTTTGGAATCAGAAAGACTTTTTACTTCCGGTAGCATAAAAATTTTGATGGGTTACATAATCAAATTTTTAAGAAAAATAGGTATTAATTTATAGTATTTAAGTAAAACTTAAGGAATAATCAGTTTACCTTTGTTTGATTAACAAGTGATAAGTGACAACCAACGCAATTTTCATAGCTTTTTTAATTGTTTAGTTGTCACATCATGGTATGTTGCCATTTAAAAAAATAAAGTTGCACAACGTAATGCATGCGCGTAATGGCTTAAGAAAATTTCAAGGTCACAGAAATATAAAGTACTTTTTACCATGTAACTTTTGTCTGAAACATTTTTGTCTAAATTCAATAATAACAAAAATATAGCCTTGTTGCATTACTTTCTCTACACCCTGTATATATATATATATTACAGTACACGCCGCTTATTGGAATCACGGATAATGTTATCAATCGGTTATTGTTATCACTTTCGCAAAGAACGGCCCGGATGTATACAACTACATTGAAAAAATTTCGGTTATAGTAATCATGACTTCGGTTTATGTTATCAATTTTTTCTTAGGATTGTTTTTGTTCCGAGCAATTTTAAAAGCAACAATACAATAAAGTAGGTTTACAAAGAACCTAGAAATTTGATTGTCTAGTTTGTTGTATTATACACAAATAAACTCAGACAATGTATTTGTATGGTCTTAACTACTAAAACAAATTCAGTTTAATTCTAATCGTTTGCAATGGCAGACGTAAAAAAGAGACGTGATCTTAGCTTAAAAGAAAACATTAACATTTTAGCACAGTATGATAAGTTGCCGAAAATGAGTTAGCGGAATGCAGCAGCACAATTAAATATTGTTATCTTATGTTTATTTTTAGATTTTTTAGTTCATTTCATAATTTATTTACTGTTCATTACTGTTGTACTTTACTGTACTTTACATATGTATTTTTAATTAATTAATAAAATTTTGTGTTTATATTTTTTTCGGTTATTGTTATCAATGGGTTATTGTTATCAAAAACCTCAAGTTTATATATATATATATATATATATATATATATGTATATATATATATATATATATATATATATATATATATATATATATATGTATATATATACATATATATATATATATATATATATATATATATATATATATAAGTAGAAGAAAGGGCAGTTTTAGCCCGCCACCCGCTGGCGCCAGACTTAATGAGGTAATTAGAAAGTATCGATTTCTAATGGGGTAATTAGAAAGTATCGATTTCTAATGACATTTTTGGAATTTGTGTTTTTCTCTAATTATATCTTGTATACGTATACGAGGGGTATTTGTAGGTAATTAGAAAGTATCGATTTCTAATGACATTTTTGGAATTTGTGCTTTTCTTTAATTATATCTTGTATACGTATACGAGGGGTATTTGTATATATAACTTTGCAGAGTGCAAGGGTAAGTCAAATTAAAACCAATCTCACTAAGAACAACAACAACAGTACGCTGCACTAATCCAAGTAAGTATTATTCTATTGTGTTAATGCTAAGCTGTTATTATTCTATTATGTTAATACTAAATATTTTTCTGTTGTGTAGAAATGAATCTTGAAGCATTGAACACCATCGAGGGGGAAACAAGCGACAAGCCTTTTATGGAAATCAACGAACTGCAACTTGAAAAAAACTATCCGATATCAAGTATGGAGTATGTTACAACAAGCTACGGGGAGCGAATTCTTGTCGAGCTAGAAGACTTTGTCGTGATTCTTCCCACACGGTACACCTGTTATATTGGCGAAAAGGAGTGTGAGCATTTCAACGCGGAAAATAAATATGATTTGATATACACAGGGGAAAGGTTGAAGGCCGGATCGGACGTTGATAAAACTGTAATGGTAGAAATTGTTAAATGTAAAACTGAGTAATTGTATATTCCTATGCTTTGGTGTACAAGAATAAAACTATGTTATTAGAATTGTCACTCTATGTGTGTGTAAGAATAAAATTATTGAAAATGAATATTCTTGTGTGTGTGTGTTGTACCTTCTAAGATATTCCTTGTGTTCGAACAAGAATAAAAACTGTGTTATTAGAATTTGTCAACTGAGTAAATAAATAATATTAATACGAAATTCTTATGTTATGTATTACTTCATATCCATCCCGGGTTGGTAGAATTTGTTAGTCTATGTGTGTGTGTGTGTGTGTGTGTGTATAAGAATAAAATTGAAATGAATATTCTTGTGTGTGTGTCTTGTAAGATATTCCTTGTTAAGTGGTCATAATAAGCTACACTAAGCCGTTCAGGTATATTTCAATCGTTTTGGTAATTTGCTGTTATGGAGACAATGAAAATCAAGGAATTAACACTTAACGAAAACCAAGCTACGGGAAACGCATACTTGTTGAACTTGAAGAATTTGTTGTATTTCTTCCTGACCGATTAGAATTATTGCTAAGTATTTAACACTGTGAGAGGCAATGAATTAAGTGGAAACATAATATGGAATTTATATTTGTTAAAGTATTTACCACGTTTGTATTCACTGTACTTAATATTAAGTCGAAGCTTCTTGTCATTTTAAAGTTGCATATAAAAATAATATGAATTTGATATTCTTATGCGTATTCGTTACCTGGGTAGAATTGTAATCCATTTGGGATTGTAAACTTACGTTAGAAAGAGAGAGAGAGAGAGAGAGAGAGAGAGAGAGAGAGAACGTTGAGTTAAATTATGTGTTTGTTGAATTTTCTGTACCTAAAACTGTTTGTGAATATTCTCGAAGACTAGTCTTACCATCCGCCATGGCTGTTGATATCTGAATACATACTGTATTAGGGAAAGCAATTAACGGGTAGATTTTTCCAGTGAAAACAAGGGATTAGAAAGCAAGACATTAGTCTTTCAGGGGTAGTAATTACTAATAATGAATTTTCGTATACACCCATTGCAATGATACGCCTTCTATCCCCCACATTGGGAGATCACAGTCCGTATATATATACCCTCGATGTACAGTGTATAACCACTACAGTTTTCGTACTTAGTATCAACAAACAACATGAGTTCTTTACCTGTGATTGTGAGCGATGGAGAGGATGAAGTTATCGTGACTTCAAGACGGACAATTGTTAAGAGGAAGGCCAGGGACCTGTTTGGCTCCGAGAGTGAGGATGAGTTTGTTCCTCGTACCCAGAGGAAGAAGTCGAAGATCGAGGCCCCGCAGAAGAAGAAAGGAAAAATCCAGGTCCACAAGGTGGAAATCGTCAGACCGGCGCGTCCGGTAGTGGCAGTTACGGAGATTGCCATGCCAACACAACCTCCAGCACTAGGTGAGTCAACTCCACCACCACCACCAGCAGCAGGAGGGTCAACACCACCTCAACAACAACAACAGCTACCAGTAGTGGAGTACGCTAATGACGAATTTACGGTAGTGAACACACCAGAGCGTGCCGTGACCCCTGATATCCCCTACAATATTTACGTTTTACCGGGCGAGAACCGTGAGCAGGACGCTCAGCCCTTAGTGGACCCTGTGGATATGGAGCTCATGGTTGATCAGCGAGCGTTCAACGATATGAAGTGTTTCGACATTCTGTGTGGTAAGGCATCAGTGGACTCATATTTTCAACTTCCGCATTTCGTATCATTTAATGATAAAAACACCCGGCTACTAAAGCCATCGTACTGCGTGATAGACCAGTACTCGCGGAAATTTTTGTCTGTCGGTCTGTTCCCACACAGAGGGTTTACTCCGGCAGTGTGTTTGTCATTTGATTCTACATCATGTATGGTGGGTGATTTTAGTCGACTCGTAGGACATCTGCGGTATGTTAAACCGCTACTGGTGAAGATTCCTGGGTCGAACGATCGTAAAATAATGAAGTGTAATACTTTGCAATCGACACTACAACCGGGGCGAAGTGTGAGGCTAGCTGCAACAGGGGCTAAGTTGACAGATTTAGCACCGGGCCAGTTTATTATTCTATCTGAATACGAAATCGATAAAATTATTGAGAGCGCACAATTTATTGAGCACAAATTGAAAAGCCTCCGTCAATGGGCCAATATAGCAAATATAAAGAAAAAATATCTCATGCTCCTGCAGAGTGCTGCAGTGAAAGCCGCGAATGCCCCAGTGAGAGATCGGGGCGTGTTAAGAGACTATCTCCGCAGGGAGTTGCTCTTGGTAGGCAATACTACTGATGACACAGTGAATGAATGTTTATGGGACATGTTTATTTATTATGGTGGAAAAACATTGCATGATATAGATTATGTAGTAAGGCATGTTAGACATAAGGATACATTAATTGTTGAATAAAATATTTATATAAATTATTATGTTTATTTATTTAAAATAATGTTGATACATCACTTCCACAGTCCTATCATTTAACATAAGATTATTGTTATTAAATATATTTACAAATTCATACATTGCATATCCATTTATCCTAAACCAGAGATACACTAAACAGTATTGTCCACATACCGTTGAAAAGTAATTCTGTAACTGTATGGTATTATATGTCCATCTCTGGGTGTTTCTACACATGAAATGTAGATGGTGGAGACTCAGTTTCTGTGGCGGTCTTCCGTATGAGTCAAAATATTCCCCATAACCGTTCCTGTCAATGAAGATGGCTGTCCAATGTGTCCCGGATTTTGTATGTACATCCGTATTGGCTACAATTATACAGGGGTAGTTTACACGCAGTGGTAGTGTGTCGGCAGCATACACTCCGTAATGACTGCTTTTGAACTCTGTGCGAAGTATTTTTTCAATAGTTGTAGAATTCATTGCTGCTGATTGTACCAATTTTTTAAAATGACGACGTTTTCACTGGCACATACCATACACGAATGAGCATACGGTATGCGACACTTGTGATTTCCAGTCTGTAGATTCTTTATTGATGGACACCCTAACTCAGTTAAATCTTGAACGTCATTCCTCAGTAGTAGATTTTGCATTCGTTTCTTCTTTTCAGAGCCCTTCACAAATATGTTTTCTACATCGGATGTAATAATACTGTGTACTATCTTAGTTAAATCCTTGTATTCCACGAAACCATCGTCCCAGTCCAACCCATGGTGATAATTACGTAGCCAGGTCGCTTGAGCGCGTACGGCAGTCGATAAGTATTCTCTAGCGAATGGCGGTTTGAATAGGAAATTATGAAAATACTCGTTATTCAACGATATTATAGCTAGCTCTTTAATTATAAACTCTCCACCACTACCATAAAACCCTTGAATATCGATGATTACCATTTTCGTTCAAAGTTTAAGTAAAACTAACAATTTTTTTCCATAAACACATTTATTTATATTAACTGCTAAAATCTACAATAACATTTCTATTTTTATCTATTTCTATGATGTTGTCAAATTCAGCGTAAATAAGACAATTAACTGTTTGTGCAAGTGCTTCTTCAAAATGAACTTCAAGTCGTAGAGATCCATGACGTGTTAAATTCCAGTGTGACATCATGTTGGCAGATAAGTCGGGCGTCAAGTCAAATGCAGCCAGACAAAATCCGTCGGGGTAATTCTCTCTCTCAACCTGGTTACCCTCGTTGGAGAAGTGTATACCAAGCCCCGAGAATAATGTATTGTACATTTGTACATAAGACTTTTTGGAAAAATTCGGCTGTAGCGGTTTGGCCGGTAACTGCTGCCCATTCACGCATAGTGCTAGATAATTAATTTTATAATGATGAAAATTGAACGGATTACTACTATAATCCCCATTGAATGCACTGTTTGATACAAATCCTATAATGCATCGCTTTGGTAACTGCCCCAGATAGATATTATCCATACACTTGTTTTGAACTCCCGATGCAATAGTAATGGCTTTACACTCGACTCTTGTAATTGGATATTTGGCGGTTGTCGTTTCAAGTGCAGAATTATGCGCTAACAGAACGCTAGGGTTAATTTTCATTCTACGCACCATAAGTGTAGCTTCTTTAATATGAACTTTAAAATTCCCCGAATCAGCTTGTAAACTGAAGCTGTCTCTAGAGCGCACAAGACGGAGTCTCATCTCGACCCCGTTTATTAAAAATTTTTCTTGATTAAACAAATCAACGTGCAAGTGCCCCAGCATATCGATATCGCTACTTAGCTCACTGTACGTTTTACGCTTGACGAGGCCCTTATTCGCACCACCCGTAAGATCGTCAAGTTTACCGGCCGTGTCAACATACCATAAGCCGGCTGTTAGATGAGATTTTTTGGCATCACCGCCATAGTTTAATAATGTTTCAATGTAAGCTCGATAGGCGTATGTGTTGTTTGGTGGTGAAACTAGCTTTTGATTCATGTAAATATCAATTTGACTAAAGAGCGAATGAAGCCAGTTATTTATCGGTGCTACGTTTTCATTCTCCTTCAGCGGGGTGTTGTCAGCGTGAATTACTCGAGCCGTCAAGTACAGCATAGTTTGAGATAAGTCAAGGTAATCATCTCCTTGACCGGGGATTACAAATTCTATGGGTGCATCGTCGGTAAGAGAAGAAAGAGGTTTATAATTAACCCATTGTCCACTTTCAATACTGGTCTGTGTAGGGGGTATAGCGAATAAGTCGAGTTCTGATTTTACACATTCGCACGATTGAGGATGTAGGAACGCCATGTTAATCGAATATATCACTACGCTTCTTCGTCTTCTTCTTCTTCTTGGGGCGTGGACTCGACTGAACGCGTTTGACAGTTTTACGGCCCTTTTTATAGCCGGACCCCGTTAATAGTGTGTCAATTTTATTCTCAGCTTTTCGCTTTAGATTTCCACCTGCTTCAGTGAGGCGCGATTTAAAAATTTCCTTAACTGGACGGTCTTGATGTAGGTCTCCCAGAATGTTAACACCGGCGCGCATTGCCTCTTTACCCACTGTACTAGCACCCCTCTTGATTAACGGCATAATACTTCTGAATAATCCGCTAAAGAAACTACCGACACCATGGCCCCGCTGATGAGCGGCACCTCTGAACACCACGCCGCCTATACCCGAACCGGCCTGGCCATTGTAATATGTTAAATACGGGCACGGTTTCATTGTATGCGTGTCCGTCTAAAATGTAGTTTAACGCAAAGAGTTCCAAACTGGAATGGTATTGCATGACCCTTATCACACCTTATATCTATTTCCACATTTTGAAATTCTCGTTTCAGCACGGGGATATAGTGCGGTGCTGTGTATGTTACCATTTTATTCGTACCATAGAGATATTTTGTCGTATCTACGTGTACCACTCTCAGTAGGGGAGTTATGACGTCACCTACAAGCTGGGGCATAACAATGTCGCAGTAAACGAACATTTGATGTGGTATACCGAGTAATAGGTGGTGTGGGTTACGTGCTCGCTCGTTTTTAAATAAATTAGTTTGCGGCTCGTAACCCAGTTGAAGGGATAATTTAGGCGATAGTTTCAATGAAAATATTTTGAAAATATAATTTTTGATGTCCTTAATTTTCACAGCAACCCGGTTCAATTCCGTATCATAAGTGAAAGATGTATAAATATCTAAATCTTTATTCTCGTTCAACTCACGTATCACATCGTTTATGCTGTCGTAATTCCCAGCGGGGATTCGTGTTTTCTTCTTAACAGTTGTTGAACTATTTTCATCCTTCAGCGTATAATAAATAATATTTTCATGGTCGTTTACGGTGTAGAATGAGTTGGGATATTGAATTTCGACTAGAGCCGCTTCCCATTGTCCATCCAGTTTTAATTGTTGTGGTAATTGTGTAATAAAATTGGTAGTCTTATTATCGGGAAAATATTGCATCGAGCTATTACTTGGTAACGTAATGTAAAAATCGTCCTCTTCCACGTTCATGATTAAATATGATTTATATTGCTCGCGGGAATCCAGGTATCGAATTTTTTGGTATATCCTCTCCAGCGGACGAGCACCTGCTTTCTACGACCGCTACCACGTGTGTCAACTATTTTATCTATTTTATACGTGGTATCAGGCTTCACGAGTACTTTCTGTAGTTCCTGCGTATAAAAAACTCCGTCGATTTCTTCCTCATTCAAATCTTGTAGTTTAAACACTGGTGGAGTTCTCCTCAGTACGGCGGTAATTTTGAATATTTCCTCAGACCAGTTCGCTTCGTACCCCTTTTTAAATACATGTTTCTCTCTTGATATACGAACGAGATCGCCTGGTTTAAAATTTACACGGTATGATTTTGTACTCTCTTCCCCATACTGATTCCTCCATACTTGTAATACATTTGTATCACGTACATTCTTTGGAGCAAAACTTGTGGAGGAATGTACAGTACTATTGTATGCTGATGCAAGATTTTGTAGTACATCGATATAACGAAATGTATTATTCCGTGTAAAATAGCGATACATTCTAGTTTTTAAAGTTCTGTTTAATCGCTCTACAAAACACGCTTTGACATCAGGGTTTTTCGTAACATGATATTTGATATCATTTTTCTTTAGATATTCTTGCACACTGTTTGCAATAAATTCTGACCCCTTATCAGTTTGTAAATATACAGGTTTACGTTTACTTTCGTTAAAGATCTTATCAAATGCAGAAATAACTGTTACAGGCTTCTTATCCATTAGTGGTTCTGCCCAGGCAAAACGGCTAAACACGTCAATTACCGTCAATATATATTTATAACCATCATTATGACGGGCTAGACTTCGCATGTCATTAAGGTCTGCCTGGAATAGATCATTAATGTTGGACACTCGGTATTTATTTCGGGGAAATCTTTTTCTAACCGGCTTATGTAATGTATATGCATCTTGAGCACTTAACCACTGTTTAACGCTTCGGCCACTAATGCTACCCTTCACAGCCTTTATAAGATTAGAGGCTCCAGAAAAACTGGCAGCATGTTTAGGATTAAAGTAAATGCCTGTCAATTTATTATTATTATTCTCTTGTTTAGAAGCGGAATTTTCTCCATTTATTTTTGACTGCTGATATTGATGTTTCCGCCTCGTCATTATGTCTCCGCTGTTTGCGACTGTATATTTTATATGATATAGTCGGTCGCATGAATTCCCTTCTACGTGGATTCCCTATTAATTCCTCCGGGATGTTGATATTTTTCAAAGCGGTCGAGAACTTTTGCCACCCTACAGGACTTGAATGTTTACGCGGTCTCAACACGTCACCGATTAAGTCTGTAATGTTTGAGTGCGGCATTTCAACATTATTAATACTAACACGGCCGAGTTTATTCCATGTGACACTCTTGTTGGCCAATAATCGCTGCAACAAAAGTTTTGCTTTGGATCGATATGTTTTCGGGAGCGTATTTATAATACCCGATGTATCATCATCATCTTCGATTTCTACTTCTTCTTCTTCGTCAGGAGTGAGGTTCTCTTCAGTTATTGGCAATTGTAAGGGGGCACGTTGTTGACTCTTAAAATGTAAATAACGTTGCAGTGTTTGTTGATATAACATCCATTTTTCATGATCGGGGATTCTAGAATTTAACACCTTTTTCATATCGTTATCTAGCTGTGAAGTTATATCACCGGTTTCTATATTACTTTGTTTAAGTCGTTCTATTGCCTCAGGGGCTATTAAAACCATTTTTCTAGCATGCTCCATCACTGTTTAAACAAACTACTCAACACACCCGTGAGTAATGGGGCCAATAGAAACGGTAAGAATGCTCCGCCGGATTGAACCAAGATTTGCTTCTTCTTCTTCCAACCCTCGCCACTTTTCGCAATGTTTCTCAAGGTCTTCTTATAACGTAAAAGACGAGCTCGCTGGATTTTATTAATACGAACTTTACCGCTTAAAATATTATATGTACACTCGCATATACAGCGTACAGTATTAGAATCAGCACTTTTCAGCAGAGCGTTTCGATGTTGTGGTTTAAGTTTTAATAGTGCGTGAAGTAATGCGGCGTTCTTAATGACAGTACTAGACATGTTTAGAACAGCAGTGTTTACGTAATAATCTGTGGCAGATGTTTGTCACCGTATTTATATGCTTTTCTAGGGATATATGCATAGGTAAGTCCCCCGTGTATTGTTCTAAAGCGAGCCCACTCGGGTGTTGATTGTTTCAAATCAAAGATTAAATAACCATGTGGTTCTGATGTAGCGTCATTATAAGCCTCTTGAATAAATTTTGTATTTTCCGGACAAATTTGACGAGACAAATGTAACATCTGAGCTTTATCACGAGGATTTTTAAAGTAAATAATATAATTAGCATTAAGCGATATATCTCTTTGACCCTTGCCTTGGTGAAATAAATTTTGCGTAATGAAGAACACGGACATATTTTTATGATGACTATCCTTTGTAAATATATCGACTATGCGTGAATCGGCTTCGCGCATTAAATCGTCAATTATAATTAATTGTGCCGTTTTCCCGTCAAAGCTTTCCATATCGGGGAGACCTTGAACAAAGTTCACGTTCTGTATTTTATTGTATAAGTCTTGCCACACGCCATAACACCATGTTATTTGCGGAAATACAGTATCGCATAATTCATTTATGTTGCGGAGAAAATCCGTAACAAAATATGATTTACCACTTCCGGACGGACCTGCCACAATTGCACTAAAAGGATGTTGGAATTTCATGTTTAACCACAATGAAGAGTAAAACTCGATTGTAAGAATTTACTAAAGCATGTTTATTTTATATTGAAAAAAAAAAAGAAGAAAAAAAAAAAAAGTATGTATGTACACATACGTACATACATACACACACACACACACCTTATATTATTTATTGTACAAAAATATTATATACATACATAAACTTATTCTATTTACACACACATATTTACTCTAATCTTAACCGTTTGTATCCATAAGGTAGTGAATCTAACGGCCCCACACGTCGACGTTTAGTAAAACAAATGTTAAATTTTTTACTTTCGCGACGTGTCACTACGTTATGGTCTTCACTACACCTAATATTGTCGGCTGTTATCACTGGCACTGGTAGCGGATCCTCACTTAGAATTATATCTTTCATCGAGTTAAAATTTATAATTTTCGAGTTCGCATAATTTAAAGTGAACCCCTTCACTTTACACACATACTTATACTCGTTTTGGGACGGAGAATACACTTTGTATGCATAGTTTTTTGGACCACCACAGACAAATTCAGTAATATAGCTACCTGAACCATAACACTCCAGCTCATCTGTCAAATCTCCGAGAAAATTTCCGACAGGTGGTTCATATTGACCCGGAGCATGCTTGTATATTACTGAATCTGTATCGTAATACAAAACTTGATTACCAAGAGGCTGTAGATGATCCAGTAGACGCAGACGGGCTTGTGCTGTGGTATATGCCGCAATAGCAACATTTACTGTGGCTAACGGTTCCATTGAATCCTCTAAATACCGCCAGTTTACGTACATCACCTTGTCGCCAGCAGGTACCAGGTGGTTCACGACTACGGCAGGGTTCTCCAACAGCTCAAACAATTCAACGGGTTCAGCTACTACCGTCGTGCGGATCTTGTTCTCCGATTGGGCAAATTTCCCTGCAATGAAATCAATCAGAAAACATATAAACGTAAGAATGAATGAATATACATACCCCAAAACGAGTTAAGCATAAGCTTCGCCAAAGACCGTCGTCCAGCATTTTTCTCGATCTGGCTAGGATCCAACTCGACTCCCTCATTCGTCAGATACTCAGTCACGTATCTCTGTCTATCCTCAGCACTAATACATGCCGACGGGTAACCAGTGGCTTCCTGTTTCATCTTTAAAAAAGCATTTATGTATTCGACAAAGAGGCCCCCGGTTTTGTTGTCTTTGTCGTACACACTAATGTCATAGCGCCACACTTCAAACACTTCCAGCACTCGGTATCCTGACTGAACTGCCCTCCGCAGTTCATCAGCTACCCAGGTACCCGTGAAACGACGCTCGTCATCGGTATGTGTGCACTCTGTTTGACATAATTCGTCACAACACCTGCGACACAGTACAAACATCAGTTTACCATGAGCTCGACGTGGAAGAATCGGGTGTAGTAAGTGGGTTGGTGGCAGCACTAGACATTTAATAAGCCCCTCAACATTGTCTATGTTGTTGTTAGGGCCTAACAACGCGTTACAATCAGCACCGACAAAAATTTCCGGGTGACCAACTGGAAATTTACCATACTTGCACACCCATGGATAGAGCGAGCATACGTCCACATACTTGATCTTCTCTCCACGGGGTGCCTTATGGTAAAGTGTACAATTTCCAGTTCGGCCTCCGAAAAACGCATCACGTGGTTCCAGTGGAGAATAGTTTATAAGAAAATGATTTTCTACAAACTCGCACAGCTCGGGATTACACTTCTTTTCTTTCAAAAAGTCGCACTCCCACTTTTCCACGACGGTGTAGCCGAGTTCCCGTAACTTCTTTGATTTAGCGGCTGTCCTCTGGAATCGAGAGTTCAATGTCTCCTGAGGGTTATTCATTATGGCCTGGTCACGGTTTGTTCGGAAGCATACGTCGTGACCGTGATAATAGCACCCGTGAAACTCGAAGACCGTTTTGTCGGGAGCAAAATATCCGTCTACGGTCATATTAGATCCTAAAACAGCTTCACCACCGCGTGCCGAATGTTGAATTTGGATCTCTCTGATCTTCTCCTCCCAGAGTAACCATTCAAGGGCGATTTTAGACTGATTGTCACGCAGTCGATAACCGCGCTCAGGGATCAAACCTATAGTCTTTGACCGCAAGAACCGTCGGCGAAACACTTTGTTACACGCTGACGCTATAGTAACGGCTTCTGTAAAGGGGCACACTTCACAATCTTTAATAAAGGTCTTTCTGAATTTTATACATGCCCTACGTAAAATATCTACGTCCGATATGCAGTATTCCACTATTTCTCTCTGCATATTGAACACGTAATTATCGCGCACTTTTTCCTCATACCATCGCATGAACTGCTCACGCGGCTCGCTGTGCATGGTATCGGCACCGTAAAAATTCGTATGCGGAATTGGTCCCACGTACGAGCTGTTTTCCGTCGTATTGAAAAAATGTGGAAAATACCCTTTCTTTGAAGAAGCCGGTAAATCCAAAGCTTTCACCAAGCTACTCAGTGGCATCGGCAGGAAGTTGATGGAATCGATGAATCTTACATTATCCACTTCCAGTAGCATGATTTTCGTCCCATTCATGATGAGCTTTGGTCTGATTGTACGCGTTTCTGTGAGATAACGCAAAACAAACTGAAAATCAAAACCTTTGCCATTATGGGCGATACATGTCACTGTCTTAAACGACCGACGTGGTAGAGTAGCATATTCAACAAAGTTCTGCACACTGCTTTTACTGAACACATGCTGTCGGATTCCACAATTATCACACATTGAATTCATATTATTATTATCCGTACACTTGGGACATGACTGCTGCGCTACACATAAATTTACTTCATGCAACTTATCAGTTCCAACACTTTTTTCCTGCCGCGTCTCAAAATCAAAATATATAAACAAGTGCTGTTCCTCATCGGCCGCGGTCTTCTTCACACTTTTTTTAATATAACACTCGTGTCCTATACTCTTGTATTCGTCGCACGTTTTGCAATACACGGTGTTGCATATGTGCGCTCTATTTGATTGTACCATATAAGTTTTAAAGCACTGTGTACACTTTTTAAGTTTTTGACAAAGTGAGTTTATATGGTTCTGTAAACACTGGGCTCCACGGAACTCGCGATCACAATTTTTACATAATACCTCAATAACACTGCGTGGACATGGTGGCGAGCGTTGACAACACGGACAGGTATTTTCACACCTGTGTTGCCCTATTTGGTTATACCCGGTATGACACGGTTCGCAAAAGTATGACTTCGAAAATGCAGCCGTTAAGCTTTTGATCACTGAATAGTGGGAATCATGATGTAGAAGATTTAAGCGCGGTAAATCGTTATTATTATTCCCCTCGAAAATTACCGTCCCGTGACTGTCATACTGGTATACAACAATATTAAAGTCTGTAAAATATTTTTGAAATTCCACCAACTCGGGGATGCCGCATCCTTCTCGAGGTATATTCACTTGAGCCTTAGCTATAAGACTGTGGCATTCTCGATCCTGAAGGGAATTGCTATTTTTAACAATCCATTTTAATTCAGGGTTCTTCTCTGTCACAGCTTTCGCGACTACCAGCGCCCGAGGTAGGCATAAATTGTCAGTATTATTTATATCGATTACACCGTATTTCCTCCGGCAGAAATCGGCGTATTTCACTCCGCGGCACGACAGTTTTTTCCCGTTGCCCGAACCCACGGGCACACTCACACGCGTCATGACCACCTCCATATTTCCACTGGCAAATATTTCGGAATTACTCTGTAGTATTCTAGATATCGCGTCCCACACTACATCGATATGCATCTGATCTGCACGACGGAAACTAATCCACGCAGGACCTAACTCGCACTGCGGCGTATACATTACTAGTCCGACCTGATCCGATGCAGGTACAGTTTTTAAAATATACGTCAACAATTCCTCCATACCCTCTTTGAACCACGTCACTGGATTCACATCTGCAGGTGGGTCTGACATATGGAAGGTTACACGGCGGCCTACCATTTTGAACCGTTTAACATGGCACGACTCGTCAGCAGCAATATTGAAACGTAGCGGTATTTCAACATCATCGTCCTCCGTGGCTCCGCGCTGTTGAACTCTTGGATTCAAACCGCATCCTAACTGAGAAGTCCCGGTAACAGCTGGTAACGCTTCCAGCTCATCTTGTATCAACTTCTCGCAATGTTTGAAAAACGTATTGAAATTGTCACTCGCTTCGTCGTTTTCAACTGGCGCCGGCTCACTTGAATTCAACTCTTCACTCAGTATATTTTCACATACATTAAAAAATGCGTGAAGATCTTCATCTGAAGGCTGAATAACATCACACACAAACTCTTGAGACATGATTACTTTGATACTCACTGTAAACTAAGTATCGCAATCACAGTTCCGCTGGTTTAAATACTAACTCAGGTACATATTATAAGGGTGTATCTCTCTCTCTCTCTCTCTGTGGAGGATAGGAGGCGGGACATTGCAATGTTATTATTAGTAATTACTACCCTGAAAGACTAATGTCTAAGCTTCGACTTAATATTAAGTACAGCGAATACAAACGTGGTAAATACTTTAACAAATATAAATTCCACTTAATGTCATTGCCTCTCACAGTGTTAAATACTTAGCAATAATTCTACGACATACAAACGTGGCATACTCCAAATACACATAAGAATATAAATTTCATATTATGTTCAACTTTATTCTTACATACATAATATGACAACAACAACAACAAGTTTTCCATACTCAATACATATTATGTACAGCGACAATGTTGTGAAGGTGAGAGAGAGAGAGAGAGAGGAATAAGACATAACATAATAATTTCATTTTATCATTATTTATTTAGTCAGTATAGAATATACAATTATTCCATTTTAATAAACTCAACTAACACAGTTTTATTTTTATTTGAACAGGCCTTCTCCCCTTTGTACACCAAAGCATATTTATTTTCATCAGTGTTGAACTTCTCGCAATCATCTTCCGTAATATGCGCGAATCTGGCGGGAAGAAATACAACAAATTCTTCAAGTTCAACAAGTATGCGTTTCCCGTAGCTTGTTGTGACGCGTTTCATACATAACATATGATAGTTTTCGTTAAGTGTCAATTCCTTGATTTTCATGACAGGCTTCTCACTCGTCAATCCACCGATGGTGTTCATTGCTTCAAGATTCATTTCTACACAACAGAAAAAATATTTAGTATTAACATAATAGAATAATAACAACTTAGCATTAACACAATAGAATAATAATACTTACTTGGATTAGTGCAGCGTACTGTTGTTGTTGTTCTTAGCGAGATTGGTTTTAATATGACTTACCCTTGCACTCTGCAAAGTTATATATACAAATACCCCTCGTATACGTATACAAGATATAATTAGAGAAAAGCACAAATTGCAAAAATGTCATTAGAAATCGATACTTTCTAATTACCCCATTAGAAATCGATTCTTTCTAATTACCTACAAATACCCCTCGTATACGTATACAAGATATAATTAGAGAAAAACACAAATTCCAAAAATGTCATTAGAAATCGATACTTTCTAATTACCCCATTAGAAATCGATACTTTCTAATTACCTCATTAAGTCTGGCGCCAGCGGGTGGCGGGCTAAAACTGCCCTTTCTTCTACTTATATATATATATATATATATATATTGTAACGATATAATTTAACGTAGGTATACAAATATTAAATTGGAGTTGTAACGTATTACCACGTTAACGCTGTCCAATTAATCATTAATTAATAGTTTGGAAATAGGACGAGAAAAAAAAAGAGAGACGTGTGGAAGACTCGGGCGAGGAGAGTTGTACGTGTGGCGACGGTGTGAAATTGAGATTTTTGAGAAAATTCTTTGTCGACTATCGCGGAAGTGCTTCCGGAAATCTTATCGAGACGGAGAATTTAATTTACCCCGTAGGGGGAGTCAGTGTAATCAATTTAACCGTGAATTTAACGATATAGTGTGAGCATAGTTGCAACAAGCATAGTGCACGTGATCGTGAAAGTTTGTTTAACCCTTATTTTGGGGAGTTATTGTGTGCCACCACGTAGAGAATCCTCTTCGGAGTCCCCGACTGCCGCCGAGTTCAATCTTAGACCTTTGTATCGAGTTCAACTCATCTACATCCGGGATTTACCACCGCAGATTCCAACGCCGCCATTTGGTGCTGTTCCGCGAGGTGCCCTGCATCATTCATGTGGCCATTTGAATGAGTAAACTCTATATTATCTTGCCATTTGTAATTGTGTAAAGCCCCAGTGCTATGCCACTGGCGAAACAAAGAGAGCGTAGTTACCACAGGGTTGTACTTGCTTTCTGTGTTATTACACCACAGAACATTTAACATTCTTCTCTCTGTTGAAGAACTCATTAGTAATTCAAAGTTGTTTCATGTGAAATCTAATGTTTAAACCCCCTTGTCTGAGAAAACTGTTTAGGATAATTAAGGATAAGTATCATACATATTCATCTCATTTCACCTGCATTTAGGTTAAGGGATTCTGTGTAATAACCAGACCTTTTGGTTTCTTTTGTGCTATTTAAATTATAGAGTAATTAGTAATAAGAATTCTGTTTTATTTTGTCGTGAATATCCCCCCCACATTATTTTCAGGATTGTAAAACACCGCTACTAGTATTTCGTACTTTTGTCTAGTTGTGCTAACTCATGGTGTTAATTCTAATGTACGTGGCGCCCTATATTGATAACTTTGTACTGCGAACATCATGTCGTCATTTCGTGCCCACTCCCACCGCCACAGAGCATTGCCGACGAATCCAGTCTATGCCAGCTTCAGACAAACAATCTTTATTGCAGGAAAATACGTGGCAATATATACATATATATATATATATATATATATTATATATATATATATATATATATATATATATATATATATATATATATATATATATTGTGACGATGTCACCAAACGAGCTCTAGCCACTTGGCTCGTTGCGCCAGGTCTCGGAGCGCGCGCGACTAATTGATCTGCACAGTACCGTACCTAACGCATGATACAACCGAAATGCAAGTTAGTGAACGATCAATTAGTCAAGCCGTATAAAAGGGCTGCGAGTAGACAAACAAAATCAGTTAGTATTCCGCTAGTGATCCGTTCTCCGCTGCAGTCAAACCGCTTGGTAAGCATAATGTTTCTATTATTCTTTATTGTACCGCCCTCTGTGGCAGTATTTATTTTTGTATTCGTTACTCTGCACTGTTGCAGACGTAGCAAGATTTATAAGTTTGTTATCCGTCACACTGCGCCGGTCCTGCTGTGACGTCATCACTGTCTCTCTCTACACTGTGTCGGTCCGGTTGTAGAGGCTACAGTTAGTTAGGTTGTTTCCGTCACACTGCGCCGGTCCTGCTGTGACGTCATCACTGTCTCTCTCTACACTGTGTCGGTCCTGTTGTAGAGGCTACAGTTAGTTAGGTTGTTTCCGTCACACTGCGCCGGTCCTGCTGTGACGTCATCACTGTCTCTCTCTACACTGTGTCGGTCCTGTTGTAGAGGCTACAGTTAGTTAGGTTGTTTCCGTCACACTGCGCCGGTCCTGCTGTGACGTCATCACTGTCTCTCTCTACACTGTGTCGGTCCTGTTGTAGAGGCTGCAGTTAGTTAGGTTGTTTCCGTCACACTGCGCCGGTCCTGCTGTGACGTCATCACTGTCTCTCTCTACACTGTGTCGGTCCTGTTGTAGAGGCTACAGTTAGTTAGGTTGTTTCCGTCACACTGCGCCGGTCCTGCTGTGACGTCATCACTGTCTCTCTCTACACTGTGTCGGTCCTGTTGTAGAGGCTACAGTTAGTTAGTTTGTTTCCGTCACACTGCGCCGGTCCTGCTGTGACGTCATCACTGTCTCTCTCTACACTGTGTCGGTCCTGTTGTAGAGGCTACAGTTAGTTAGGTTGTCTCCGTCACACTGTGCCGGTCCTGCTGTGACGTCATCACTGTCTCTCTCTACACTGTGTCGGTCCTGTTGTAGAGGCTACAGTTAGATAGGTTGGTCCCGTCACACTGTGCCGGTCCTGCTGTGACGTCATCGTTGTTTCTCTCTGTACTGTGTCGGTCCTGTTACAGAGGATACATAATTTCTGATGGGCTTTCCGCCACAATAGAGTATGTGCACGTGACGTCACGGACATTTAAAGATGGCTGCCTGGTGGGTAAACATTGGCTGCACCAGGCTTAGTTAGCATTGGTTAAGTGTCAGTTGGCCAGCGATATTCGTTAGAATATTATTATGCCGCAGTTTTGTGCTGTTGTTGGCTGTGGTGTCAACAGTGCGAGGGATAAAGATTATTCTTTTTATCGATTTCCATCCGAGAAGGATAATAGAGGCAGAATTAACGAGCAGGCTGTACGTAGAAGAAATGCGTGGATTCTGTCTCTGAAACGCACTGACATAACAGAGCAAAAATTGAAAAACGAACGAGTTTGTTCGCGTCATTTTATATTAGGTAATTAATAATTATTAATACTAAAATTATATTATACTGTGAATTTTAAAACAGGGAAACCCGCCGCTTTGACAGATGAAGAAAGTCCAGACTGGATACCTTCACAAAAAATGGGATATAAAAAAAATACATCAAAAAATGCAATGAACAGATTTGAAAGGTCAAAAAACCGTGCACAAGTAGGTTGCTATGTTACGTAAGTTAGTAATGCATGTATAAGTACAATGATGGATCAAAAAGTGAGTACATATTTTAATCTTTATTCTTGCTAATATATAATAGTGTTAGGTACTGTCAAAGGCAGATTCTAGGTGATTCCTTTGGTCAAATATAATCTCTATTATAAATTATTACAAATTAATATATCTTAGCATACAGATACAGCCATCGAACAACAACAGCCCAGTACAAGCAAAGACGTTGATCTTTCCACTACTTCAGAGGAAGAAATCTCTCAATGTACGGAAGAAACATTAAATTCTGCTCTGTTAGCTGCGAATACAGAAATTTATAACTTGCGGGAGAAATTAGACTTGCTAACAATTAATGAAAAATTTTATTCTATGAATGATAGGAATACATTATTTTATACTGGATTACCAAACTATAGATATATGGATAAAGTTTTTAAATTAGTAGAGTCACATATATCACAATCACATAATTCTAGTTTAACAAAGTTTCAACAATTCGCTCTAACTTTAATGAAACTAAGACATAATTTTCCATTTGAAGATTTAGGTCATAGATTTTCAATCAATAGAACTACAAGTAGTAGATGTTTTTATAGCTGCATTGATGTGCTTTATGAAAGAGTGAAAAAGTTAATTATTTGGCCTGTACGAGAAAATCTAATAAAAACAATGCCTCAATCGTTTAAAGAATCTTTCGGAAACAAAATAACAGTAATAATAGATTGTTTCGAAATATTTATTGAAAAACCATCAAACAAAAATGCGGCATCACAAACATGGTCTTCTTATAAACACCACAATACAATAAAATATTTGATTGGAATATGTCCGCAGGGTTCTATTTGTTTTATATCTGATGCGTTTGGTGGTAGGGCTAGTGATAAGTACATAACAGAGAATTCAGGTTTTTTAGATTATTTACTTCCCGGTGATTTAGTACTAACTGATAGAGGTTTTACTGTACAAAATACTGTTCGGTTATACATGGCAGAAGTATTGACTCCAGCTTTTTTGAAAGGACAGAAACAACTACACCCGAAAGAAGTTGAGGCAACTAGGAAAATAGCTCACGTTCGGATTCACGTCGAGCGTGTTATTGGAACACTGAGACAGAAGTATAAAATACTTTCGCATACAATACCAATATCTACTTTATCGAAAACTGATGAAGTTTCTGTGATAGATGTTTCATTTGTGAAAATCCATTGCAAGAAAGTGAGGTGATTGTAGTAAAGAAAAAAGGACTGGAGACATTTCGTAAGTCAAGTGTCAAAAGAAAGGACAACAAGATGAAACTGTTGGTGGGACTGAAATCGGTAGTGGTTCACGACGTGTGTCGAAAACATTCTCAAAGATCATTGTTTCTTGTGCGCCGTTGAAATAACAGCAGAGTTTATAGCGAAACAGAAACGGGCGCATCCGCACGATCGTAGTATTGTGTATAGCGTGCGTAAATTAGGAATGAAAGACAGTATTTCAAAAATTGCTAGAGCCCGTAATGATGATTGGGGTCGAGCGATTGTTGAGCGTCTCGAGCAAATCAACGATTTGGTCGCAGCCGATGCACAGTATCACAACTCGTGCATGAGAAAATTGTACCAAGCACCAAGGACTGGAAATATTAAAAAAAGAGGTCCGTTTGCAAACGAGATCGATACTGCAATGTAGTATATTTACTCTTATCTTAAGCAGAATTCTGAAGAGTGTCAGTTTTCTCTTGATAAACTGATGGCCAAAATTGAATGTGATTACCGTCCACACATGCAAACCGTGAAGGCACAACTTTTAAAAAAATACGGTGACGATATTTTGATTGCCCTCACTGCCAATAAGGCTCCTGTGGTTTGCTTCCGAAACACAGGGTATAAGGGTATTGTAAAGACAGCCGCAGCAATCATTATAGAGGATATTCGCTCCACGGTCTACCAGACCACATATTATCCTCCATCAGATAATTTTTTGGCAAACATAGAGTCTGATATACCTGAGACTTTAGGAGTTCTCCTAGACGATGTGATATTGAAGAACAAACGTGCGTCTCTTGAGAAATGGAAGAAAAAACGTATTGCTCTTGCACATTGCATAATTACCGCAGCAAGGCCGAAATCTTTTTTGGCGCCAATGCAAATCGGAGTAGCAGCATTTTTGTTTCAAAAGTATGGATCTCGGCGACTAATAGATACATTGTCATCTCTTGTATTTTGCTCCTCTTACACCGAAGCGACGGTTATAATGGCGGCTATAATGCGCTCACCGTTGGATATCGATAATAACGCATTTTCGCAATTTGTATTCGACAACGCCGATTTCAATACGCAGACATTAGATGGCCATAACACTTTTCATGCCATGGGCGGTATTCAATGTATAACGCCTAGAAATTATATTGCCCCCGATCAAAAAATTGAACGATTGAAACAAATGCCGTCTGCCCAAGTTGTAGGTAAATTTGGCACCATTGTATTGGAAACATTCGAGAAGAGAAACGTAACGGGGTTGAAAACAATACAGATTCGAAACCTCGATAGCATTCGTTCGGTTCCAAAAGTGATTATGTCGTCTGCTTCGGATTTATTGTGGCTATATGCAAAATGGGTTGACCTGCCTAACATACCTGGATGGAGTGGATTTATGGAGCAAGTGACAGAGGAACTTCCCTTCCAGAAAACAATTGTGGGATGCTTGCCCTTCATTAATGCTCCACCGAGTAATTACGACACAATTTTCACTGTTCTCTTATCTGCTTCTGAAAAATGTCAGTCATTACATTAGCACACTTGTTTCGTCACGTTTGACCAGTCCCTGTATTTCAAAGCACGGAACATTGTTTCCTGGTGCGGTGAGGACTCCAAATTTGAGTAATGTAGTTGTAAGACTCGGTGGATTCCATTTGTTAATGTCGTTCATGGAATCCGTCGGATACATAATGGCTGGAAGCGGATTGAAAGAGCTTTTCAATACCATTTACGCATCGAATTCAATTGCTAAAATTGTCATGCAGTCAATTGATTTTACACCCGATCTCACTGCAGTATTAGAAGAAATTCTATGCAATCCCGACAAGTCAGTGGTACTCGTGGCGGACCAGGAAGAATGCTACAAACAACTTGCCGAGAAATTTGAGGATCAACTGATCAAATTTGAGTAACGTGGTTCTACAGCGAAATTATGGGTCCAATATTTCCGGATGGTCACGCTTGTAAAACAATTCATCGAAGCAGAAAGAATGGGCAATTGGAACTTACATCTTGACACCATCCAGAAAATGTTACCTTATTTTCATGCCAGTGGCCACTTCTTATATGCAAAGTCTTGCCACTTATATTTGCAAGATATGCTTGAGTTGAAAGAAAGAATGACAGGCCGAAGAATACGATTTTTTCACGAGTAAAGGATAAATTTTGGTGTGGTACATGATCAGATCAATCGTTGATGAAGACAATGAAAGGCCTTGGCGGCCTTACCCATGGAAGAGGAATCAAGGACGACGTGCTTTCCAAGTGGACTTTAGGAATGGTGTTTCTGCACAATGTTTGCGACGAGATTGAACAATTTTGCAACGTAGCTTTTTCCACTTCCGAGCAGCATGTCGAGATGACAAGCTCGCGGATTAGTCGTGACAAAGGCGATGTACGAAATCTAATGGATTGGTTGTGCCAACATTCTCCTTTTCCAGAAGTAAAGGAACTCATGTCAATAATGGTTGATAATGAACGAGAGTTCGAAACGCGTCGTGATCATAACTAAAATTAACGAGTTCATAATACGGACATATTACTTGTTTTTAATAATATTGACGATGAACTTCGGAACTGAAAATATAATATTCATATAAGGAACTTGAAACGTTCCTTACGTACGAACTTGCTCCGTTTCCTTTATCGCTTTTTAATGATGAAGGCATGCGCAAATGCGTTAAATCTTCTCTATATAAGGCATTTGAGACATATTCTGGAGACATCATCTTTGGAGACGCCATGTATGTCATCGACGGAGGATATTTATTGCACCGAGTCGTTTGCAATCTTGGTGAATCGTTTTCATCTATTTGCAATAACTACGTCGCATTCGTTGAATCGAAATATACATCCAGTGCCATCATCGTACTCGATGGATATCTGGAAGATGTAGCAGACCGTAGTACCAAATATGCGGAGCGATCCCGACGATCACGGAAACATTCTTCAGTAGATATATTTTGTGACGAGACAAAAAAAAAAAAAAAACGCGCCAGGAACTCTACCTCATGGTGGTGTGGAAATGAATTTGTTGTATTCATTTCACAAAAAAAAGGTTGATTCATAAATTATAGGAAATGTTCTCTAGTTTAATTTATTACATAACTATTTTCACCCTAAAGTGAGTCGGAAAGGAAATATTGCCGAAAAACTGTTTTAGAGCGCCATTTTTTCAATGTGGCGGCCACTTCCGGAAAGAAAACTAGGTGGCAAAGTAAAAATTCGGAAAGAGCACTCCAAAATCTATAAACATACCAATTTTCAAAACTCCCCTAAAACTTCACAGGCAATACTTCCAACTGATTGGACTAGGAAGACTGAAGAGATTTTTTCAGAAAGTTGTTTGCTGTAGGGGATGATGATGTATTCTTTGTTGTTTATGTTGGAGTTTGTGGGGATGGTCGGTTGGTTGGTATATAATATTCTATTGAGTAATTTCGGTGGGTAGTTTTTAAGATCTGTATAAAGGAGGGTTAAGTTTTTGTGGTGGAAGGTTTGGTCACTGAGTTTTGTTATTCTGTTTTTAAGATTTTTGATGAGGTTAATTTTGTAAGTGAGAGGGTGTGACGAGAGAAAGTTTAGGTATCGGCCGGTATGTGTAGGTTTGCGGTGCCAATCTATGGTGATTATTCCGTTGTCTTGTTTAATTATGTTTATATCGAGGAAACTTATTGAGTTGTTATTTTCAAGTTCATGTGTAAATTGTAATTTGGGGTTAAAGTTGTTAAAAGCTGTAAGTATGGTGTTAATTTTGTCCTGTGGTACGGCGGTTATTATGTCGTCAACATATCTTTTAAAGAAAGGTATATGAAAGTTGAGATTGGGTAAAACATTGTTTTCTAAATGTTCCACGATGAGGTTGGCAAGCGGGGCGGATAATGGGGAACCCATTGGAGTTCCAGCAATTTGAAGGAAAAAATCGTTGTTATATTGTAGGTAGGCAGTTGTGGTACAGTTTTATGGCGGTTGTAAATTGAGTTTTGTTTAATGTAGTATGGTTGGTAATTATATTCCACTTGTCATTTGTAACTGTCGTGATAAGAGCTAGCGGGATGTTGGTGTATAGTGATTTTACATCTAGAGAAATTAAACTGTCCGATGTGGGGATGTTGATGGAGGTGATGAAGTTGACGAAATCGAATGAATCTTTGACATTATCGTCATGGTTTCCTGTGACACTTGTTAATATGTGGGATATGAATTTAGATAATTTGAAATTTGGAGATTGTATGGTAGTGATAACCGGTCTTTTTCTTTCCTTAACGACTTTCCTGCCCAACATCCATTACAGTATCTATCAAACGAGTCAATACTTCTATCATCCTATTAATATTTGACGGGAATTCGTGGAGTGAATATTTTCCTCGTTGATTACAACATGTATAGAAAGTGCAGTGTACCGCACTTTCTATACATGACGATAACACACTGCACTATTATACTACACCAACCTACACTTAGAAATTAAAACACGGAATAATTAATATAAGAGTGTTAAATAAATAATACTAATAATAAAAACTAATAGCACAAACTTAATTAAGGCCAAATAACACAAAAACCACAATTTATGCATTACTTATGCGCAAAATATCTCAATATTCATTATTAGAATGAATATTGTTTGTTGATTGACAACCGTAAAAATCGTATTTTGTTCAATTGTTTCGTGCAACTGACAGCGACAGCGGCGTCACGTTGAAACTGGACCTATGTACCGGCCGTAGTATAATCGAGAAGGTCGTGGCTACAGCAATCGATTCTTTCGCCGCAATATCTCTTTCCAAAAAAGCAATTTTTTGTTGGTAATATTGTTCCTTAATTGGATTTTTTTGTTCGCTGCGATTATTAAGTTTTTTGAAGTCGACAACGTATTCTCCAACCTTCTCACTTTACTGGATCTTCCTATGTGAATGTAAAATCACTTAAAACAATACGTACACTAATATACAATGTGATGCTACATTAATTAGTCATATTAATTATTTCCCTTGTTCGAAAACTATTGCATCTCACGGTGTATTATAAAAGGATAACTAAAAAGATATTTACTAACCAATAGTGAAGTCTTTTTTCAGTGCTGAATTATTCATATGTGTATTTCTGAGTGAATTCAGGTTAACTAAACAAAATAAATAGTTAATGATCACTTTTTAGAATTACAGAATTGTTGGAAAACCTGTTTGAGTGTCGTCCTTCGTGACTTCTTTTTTATTTGGAAGGTCACTTTTCTGGTCTTCATTACAATCAACTAGTTCTAGCAGTAATTGCTATAACAAAATAGTACAAATATTAACTAGAATATTTATATAGTAAACAATAATACGTACAATATACGACTCTGCCACATTTGGAAGTCCTACTACAGCCACAGGATTCACCAACTCTACTATATTTTCTTCTAAAACATCTAATTTTCACTTGATTGCGATCCAGGCCCTGTTTGGTTTCGTGATTTTATTATCATGCTTTTTTTTATTTCGCTTTCGATCGCATGTCCTGCCATACCTTAAAATGATGTAATGTCAATGCCAACAATATATTGATGTTCATTTAGTTAAAACATTTCTGCAAATACAGCGAAACTAACCTTTCTCCACTGTTTCCGCTGTTTGTATCCACCTGTTGGTACTGCATTTAAAATTGCACTTATTTCTGCCCACAATTTTTACGAGTCTTTAAAAGCGTATTCTTTCGTAAATCTACCTGTGTTTAGATTAGGTTCGTTATTAACGTTACCAGCGCGCTTCTCCATTTCTACAAATGTCAAAATACTGCAATTTCATTGGTTCTTAGCGCGCACTGTGGGGGTGCGTTCCCTTGTGACCCGGCTTCGTGTGCGTTTCAGCCGAGTACAATTCTCACACCGTTCAGGAATACCAATTTTACGTTACGACTGTTCGCGTTCGAATTTTACCGCTCGCAACTTTCGGTGTGCGCAATGTTTCGCACGAGTTCAAGAATGGGGCCCCTCTACTGTATTACGATGTTGTGCCGAGGGGGCGCGACGTCATCCAGGGGGCCAGGCTGTACCGTTGTATGGCCTCTTCCTTCATAGACTTGGAGGTCTTCAGGCAGGATGTACCGTAGGGTCTTCTTTCAAGGCCACTTACCTGGAGGTCGTCAGGGGGTGAACTCGGGGGAGTCACGTTATCAGGAGTCTAGATAAGGGTTATGTGGCCTAGTGAGCCAGGCCGTACCTGCGGGGGGTTTCTTGAGCGGCGCCATAGTTCAACACGTGGTTCAGGGGTCAGGCTGTAGAGTTCGATGGGGGCCCTTCAACTCGCATTCAGAACTCACGTTCGTAACACGTGCCATAGGTCCGTACTCCATTCCTCTCTGACGAAGACCTCCACGGTCACATTGTAGGTTATCTAACTGCGGCACGTGGGCCAGGGCGCCTGGCTGTACCATTGTATTACCTCCCCGCCGTGGGGGGTCTTCTTCAGGCGGAGTACGGAGCTGGTGGCACAAGCGCAACTATTGCTACGGACTTGTTGAAACCTGTTTCACATAGTTCCTAGAATTGGCGGCGGCACGCACGTTCTGAATGTATTGCGTTTAGAACGCAACCTATAGCCCTGTCCACATTAATAAAAATGTGTGTTGTGTGTTGAATTTGAAAATTCAACACACAAATTTTCGCCGCAAGTCGAATGTTTTTTCCACGCACAATTTTTCGTTGTGCGCCGTGCGTCAGTGATCAATCCGTGCGTGGTTTTATAACCTCTATTTTTTTACAAGTGTCACTGTGTTTCCGTTACTGGCAAATAACAAGTTTATTAGGATCGTTTAGACGAGAGAAAGCGAAAGGAAAAAAAAAATTTCATCGTTCAGTAATGTTTTTAGCAATTTGCTACCACCATCTTAATATTTTTTTGATAAAGAGGCTTTATCCAGTACTGTCTCGTTACACTTTTCTTTTCCTTTTTTAATTAAGTGGTGATTTATAATAAATGCAACACATTTCTTTTTGGTTATATTTGTATCTGACATGATGAACAGTCACAAAATCTGTGCAGTTTCAGATACGTCCACACTGTTACTATGTTGCGGCGCAAATCTGTTTGAACTTGGTTAAAAAACCGACAACGGATGGGTCGTGTGCGTTGAATGTCACGAACAAATTTGTGTGCGTTCGTGTTCGGCGCACACGTCCACATTGAGATAAATTTGTTAATCCACGCACAAATTTATGTGGAATACAACGTACAACGCAAATATTTATTGATGTGGCCCCGGCTTATCACGTTTAGAAAGTAACTTATTACGTTTTGGTACCTAGGCCACGTGGCCCAAGCTATACCGTTGTATGACCGCTACGGGATTCATCACCTGGTCTTTATTCAAAGTCATGGGAGACGACGAACTTGAGGCACGTGCCCCAAGGGCCGTGAATCTCTCAATGATTACGGACTTGTTTCATAATTCCTAGAATTCCTTTCCTTGCATTATTCAATATATTTGCAAGTTCTTGCCATAGAATTTTAACTTCATTAATTTTACGTGGGTGATTTCATTTATTACATTTTTATGTTTGGTCCAAAAAATTACTATAACTTCTAACTGCTCGTTTGTTGTTTTTGCATTTCTGCTTTTATTAGCAGACGTGTTTTATATAGTTTTATATACTATACACAACATCTAAAGCAAGGTACAAGACTCCAAAGAACTGCAAAATAATATTTTTTGACAACTGCACACAATTATTCTGGTTACTCACTTCACTGCGATCTTAGTAACTCAGTGATTTAAGTTACTCTGATCGTTTCTAAAAACATAATTACAGAATACAAAATGTATATTCAGTTACTACAATAGCTTATCACGTGCCTGGGTAGGTCACGAACAGTTGTCCTCGCCGAAGGATGAGGTTGCCGGCTCTCAGGTGAGAAGTGGTGATTCTAAATTGATTTGGGCGCCACGTAAATCGTCGGTACGCTCACCACACCAAATTATGTTGGTAGCTCAGTCACTGTCGACAACGTGCTGCCGTGGCACGGAGATAGGTATATAGGGAATATATTAAAACAATTAATTCGGGATTAGAAGTTTCCTTTCCTTGTTGACAAACAAAAGAAACTATGTACAGTAATTTAAATGAAAGAAGTCTCATGAAGGTCATCTGTAGCATATACGAATTAACGTATAGCTATACATCCATCTCTCTCATTTCAATTGTCGAGCGGCACGCGCGACAAGGATGGATGTAACATAACAAAATGAGGCTCGTTGTACTCCATACTATTGCAATAACGTACGCCGATTTCTTATTTCCTACACTACTAGCTGGTGCATAGGCGCATAGCGTCATTTTGCTGCATTTTCACTAGTTAACACCAATGTTATACACTAACGCAAACACAGTTATAATAAATCACTTTTTTACACGTCCGGGAGTAGAAGTCGGTTTCTATGGCGTCAAACGCGGGACAGAAATGAAGCATTTACTCCCTAGGGACGAAAACACTTTTCATAAGGGAGTTTTTATTATAACAAAGGTTTTTGTAAATAAATGTCTGTTGTCATGGTACGCGTTGCATGGAAACATTTCCAAAGGCTTCTAAATATTGCAATTTCGCTCCGATTTATTATAATTCATTATTTATGAAATTAAGTGTTTCTACTCCCGAACGTGGAAAAAATAGTATATACACCTCGGGAGAGACCACCATTTTTCCCTCGGTGTATTTGTAGACCTCTGGCTTCGCCCTCGGGCTTCAAACTACACCTCAGGAAAAATAAGTGGTTTCTCTCCCTTGGTGTATAATGTACTATTATTGCAACCACTGTTATTATATTATTATCTAAATCGTTGTTGTATTTCAAAATGTGAGACACAAATGACTTGTCAAAACATCGTATTTCTGTTGTTAAAGGTGCTAAGCCGACTATTCACCGAAAACTTTATATCTGGTATATACTAATGCATGCATAGTTCTTCTTTTGTTTAATTCCCCGCGTCATCTGCTAACCCCTCACCGTCAGAAATTACAGTATCTTATATGCCCTATTTAAAATCAGATAAACGACCTTACTGAATGTGAGAAAATGGCCGTGGTTAAAATCTAAACTCGTACTGTTCATCGATGATCTTCAATGGACTTCTTTTATTAATCAAAGTATATTGAATAGAAAATTGTAATAACTGAATTAAAAGTAACAATCTAAATAACAAAATGTGTTTGAAAATGGTAACAAAACCAATCATAAATAAATAGGCACATCCAAATTTTGACCAGCAAAAATATACTGTAACAATTCATTTCCAAACTAGTTCAATTAGTTTCTAATTGGACAGATCGAAACGAATATATAAGGTTTGTTCATTCGACCTGCTCAGTGCAAGCTGAACTAGTACAATCTGCTTGGAGCGACTTGCTCGGTGCAGATCAAAGCAGCACTGTGCAAGTTGCTTAGAGCAATACGAAAGAACGCCTTTTTCTCACTTTGCACGAATTTGTCAAAACTTAACCTAAAAGTCATTTGTCAAATCAATCATGGAAATTATATTAATGCAAATACATACAGATACATTCGTATATAATTATTTATTGCAGAAAACTTTTGTTATTATCTTATAATACATATATAAATAATATAATCACAGAATAAAAAGAAACTATCTTTAACTTAATATCATGTAAATATTATTATTATTATTAACAATTTTTCAAGAATTTCATTCCTTTTTTTCAATACTTCCGCTTGTCTTTGCCATATACTGTATAGCATTTTTATTTTTTCTGTGAACGAGTTAAACAAAACTCGAACTTGTAGAAAACACTGCACTGCACTATCTGCTCGACCTCCCGAGCAGGTGCAGAAAATCATGCTCAGTGCAGCACCGAGCAACTTGCACGGACACGAACGAGCTACTTGAGAGCAATTGCACTGAACAAACGAACACCGCGCAACTTGCACTTTTTGCTCGGAACAGATAGTGCAGGTCGAACGAACAAACCTATAGAGAGTTGGCGAACAGAGTGTTCCGAGTGGAATGGTAGGGCACGGAACAACGGAGAAGAGAGTTTTTAAAACTGTGAATTTTTGCTTTAAATTTACCGTTTACCGTTTCGCTAGTTTCAAATTTACCCTATTTAGGGGATTATTAGTATATCTTGTTGTTAGTGCGTTATTTTCGCTATACATAGTATCGTGCAAAGTGAATTGTGATTCGACGTAGTCACGTTTTCGTGCATATGTGTAAGTGTTTCCCGTTCCCGGAGATATAAACGTTGGTACCACCACCGGAATACAACTCGTGGACGACAACCACTCTCCAGTATCCTGTACGCCGAAAGACCCCGTATGTACAACACCAGGTGGGTCAAATTACTGTCCGACAACGCAGCTTCGACTTCTGTCAGCCGCAAGAGTTCGTCGAACAGATAAGTGACAAACAATTGTAATCGTGTTATGTGCCGATATTGTATGTTTAATTATTTGTATGTGCACCAGCGACGTGCGTGCTAGATCAGTTGGCGCCATTTTGATTTATGTTCATCCGTAACTGATTGCAATACCAAACTTGTACACCGTGTCGCGGATATCACATTTTCTTTCAAATATTGTCACTCATGGCGCTGTGATCGCTGGATTTGTTATTGTTTACATTATAAGGAATATTGTTTATAGTTCTTAGCTCTATTTATTTACATTATTAGGAAAGTTAAGATCATTCATCCCCATATAATATTAAGCTTGGTGTATTTTCTAATATTCATTACTTTTAGAATATACTTTAATTTACCGTATTTCTTTTGTTTTCATTTTGCAAATGTACCTATCACTCTTAATTAATATTAAAATTATTCTCTATCTATCCTACCGTGCTAATATCTTTCGCGTTTTGATTTAGCTTAACCCCTTTGGATAAAACTCGTGGCGCCCTTGTATTCTTTAACATTTTTATGTTCTTCACGTATAAAACCCCGCCCCTCTCCACATGTTACTAGTCGGCACCGTGCGTCAGTCTGAAATCTCACATATAACTAAAAAAAATCACGTTATAATACCAATAGCGTAGAAGATATTCCTCTGCGCACGCGTACAGTAGTATAAGGAACCGAAGTTAATCAATCACGGTTCACAATGTGGCATGGACGAGACCGCGACAGGTTAATAGTGCCAACACTAGATGGAATGAATCAGCCAGGAGATAAATAAATAATGTTACTTTTGTAACCCCATAGACATAGAAAATAAATAGAATAATAAAAATATTTTTGATATAAATTATTCGGCGGGAAGCCATCCCTAAGGGTAAGTTAAATATAAATGAACGAATTTATCTGAATAAATAACTAACGTTAGTAATTTTATAGTGCCGTATGGGTTGCGGATATCCTACATAATAAAAATAGTTATTAGAACTTGAACATCCGCGTGTACACGTAGAGAAATAAGAAATAAATAAATAAGAAATTTTGATATACTAATATACAAAATGTGAGTAAGATAACAATATTACACTAAATCAGTGATGCACAACCTTTTATGTGTAAAGGACCGCATATAACATCGATTTTGAGTCGAAGGCTGCATATAACTCCGGTTTTGGGTCGGGAGCCGCAGAAGATTTTTTTACCCTATCTTTTTCGTTTTTGGCTGAGGTTTTACTTTTTTTAGCTTATTCTATTTTAAAAAATGCCCAAACGGACCGCAAAAATTTGAAAAAGGACCGCATACGGCTCGCAGGTTGTGCATCACTGCGCTAAATTGTATACTGCAAAATGTAATATTTTATGTACATTTATACAACGATTTATAGTCGAATGTCGGCAACACACAAAACTTCTGAACTAAATTAATTAAACAAATGAGTAACATTGAGACTACTTGTAATATTTAGTTTAGTAGCGAACGAGGAAAATAATCAGAACAAATAAGTAATTTGTGACAGAAGGGAAAATAAAGTCTGTTCCACTTATCTCGCCACCACGTGGTTCTAAGCAGGTGCAAACTGGTGGGCTGCTTCAGGAACTCGTGACGCAGCAGAGTGGAATGTTCTCCTGATGGCCTAAGAACTGTGTCTCCAGGGTGACTGGTTCAGCCACACTTCTGCATACGCGCCTGATAGTGGAAATACTTGAAGCGAAGATGCTCTTAGACCCAGCGAAACGGACTAAATCCACTTTATGGGTGTCCGTCTAAGAATCGAGATTCGCAACAGGAAAACTTTGATACTGTGATTTCGTTCGCAAACATGACACATTTTAAAGCAAAAACTAAATAAACGGGAAACGAAACCCAAAACATTTTCGTCTCTCGTACCCTTGATCCACTTCCGTCAATGTCGGCAGCCAAAAATTACTCCTTTCTCAAGTTGATTTGAGTCAGGAAGAAGAGAAATTTTTAAACAAAGAGGAGAGATAGAACCTAATTAACCGGTGCCATTAGTTTAGTCAATCGACAAGGTCACAGTTACACAGAATTACTAGCTGGAAAGAGTTGTTAAATAATAATGAAACGTTGATAGCAGTTTTCTTAGATTTGAAAAGAGCATTTGAAACTATAGACAGAGCTAAATTGCTACAAAAATTAGAAGGATACGGAATTTCGGGAAATGTATTACAATGGTTTACCAATTATCTCATGAATAGAAGACAAAAAACAAAATTTGGTAGTAATATATCATCAATGTTGGATTGCAACGTTGGTGTTCCTCAAGGTAGTGTGCTAGGTCCAATATTTTTGTTATATATATAAATGAATTACCTAATATATTACAGCACTGCAGTGTTCAATTATTTGCAGATGATACCTTAATTTACTATGAAAATAAAAATCACGATTTACTAATCGAAATGCTGAACTCTGATCTAAAAATAATTGATAACTGGCTAGCTGCAAACAAATTGAAGCTAAATTATGACAAGACAAAATGTATGATTATTGGTAAGCAAGGAATGTATAATAAAATTCAATTGGAATCATTATTTGTTAGAATAGGAAATTATAGAATAGATTATGTTGATGAAATCAAATATTTGGGAATAGTAATAGATTCAAAATTAACATTTAAAAATCATGTGCATTATATTATTAAGAAAATTGCTAAGAAAATAAGTTTTATGGCTAGGATTAGTGACTATTTAAGTATAGAGACTAAGATCTTAATTTTTAACACAGTAGTTTTACCTCATTTTACATATTGCAATACAATTCTATTTTTGGTGAATAATGAATGTATGAGTAAGTTACAAAAAATGTAAAATAGAGCAATGCGTGTAATCTTAAAAGCGAATAGATATAGTAAGATTGAGAACATGTTGGATGATTTGAATTGGCTTTGTATTCGAGATTTTAGTATCCTCAATACGATGACTTTTATATACAAAATTTTGAATAATTTAACACCGGAATACTTAAGCGCGAAAATAATTAAAAATATTAATGTAGATTCACATTTTACTAGAAATAGAAATGATATACACATACACAGGAAACATTCAGAATTTGCTAAAAACACGATATTCGATAAAGGTATGGTAATGTTCAATGACCTGGAAGAAGAAATAAAAAGTGCAAGCAATAGCAAAATATTTAAAAATAAACTTAAGCTAACACTTCATAATTAACCACACTATGTTCGAAATATGCTGACATATGCATGGTTACTGATCGAAGGATGTACTGTCAGCAAGGTCGAAACGTGTGGAGTAATTATTTGTAGAATAAACATAAGTATAAAGAATGTAAACTAGCAAATTTGCTAAAATAAAGAAATTATTATTATTATACAGAAGAAGATGCTTACTAATCTGAACTAAAATAAATCATATCAATGTAAACAGTAAATACATAACTATAATATTTTATTCTTTTACGTGTAAGACCTTTCCTACTACTTAACTAAAACTAGATACTAGTGCTGTCAAGAACCGATATTTTTTGGATTCGGGTACTCGGTTCTTAAAGTATTCGGGTATCCGAATAACCGAGATTCGAATACTTTCGGAACAGATTCTTGGATTCGATTCCAAGAATCGAATTCTCGGTTCTTGGAATCGGTTCCAAGAATCGAATACTCGATTCTTAGAATCGAATACTCGATTGATTCTTTTAATTAATAAAGTACAAAAATACTGGATTAACATATTTATATTTAATTACAAACAAATTTAATCGGCAGTAATACAAAACAAACAAACAAAGTACAGTGCCCCAAGTGTGAGAAATCTTATTGCTTTGACTGATATTGTTTATATTCAGTACAGGTGGGTAAAAAGTGTTCGTTCGGCACAATGGAGTTTCTTTTGAAAATCAAAAACAACATTTTAAGCTGCATTATTTGTTTACTAAAACGGTGTAGATTAGTTTCGTTAGTCTATATTTTCCTGTATGCATATAAAATACAATTGCTGTTTTAATTTACGCTCTTTAAAAAAATTCCGTCAGAGTCGGGAGTCGATAATTTTTTTCGACTTCCGACTCAGACTCTCATTTGACTAAAAACCATCGACTATTCTACTCCCGACTCCGACTCCCCACCCCTGGTGTAAACTAGTCTCGCATCAAGTAATTACCAGTGCGGACTAGTGTAACTTCATTGTTTTGTCAAATGATAGTACGATCGCTAACCTGACAAAAAATAGCAACAAACATGTGCTGTTTTTAAATAGAACAAGAAAGTGAATTGGAAATTGTTCAAATTGATTCTAAATTATATATAATATTAACTACGACTCAGGAATGGAAAATAAATGCAATTTATATTTCAGATTATAAATGAGGTACGAAGACTAAAAAAAAACGAATAACAATTCTATAATTGTTACAAGTTGATATCAGAGTGTATCAGAGTAACTTCGTAACTAATAAATAACTCTGTTAGATACTTTTCACAGAATCGGTCTGAATGTGGAACATTCTATTTTGTTTATTTGTTACGGGGACTGCCCCCTCCAAGCCTCATGAGAGAAGAAAATGGCGTCTATCTGTTATTTTACTGAACGCAGCAACAACTGTCCAAAGTAGTATTATGCAGATAAAAAGAATATAGTATCACATTACATAGGATTTTTAAGAAACGTAAATCTACCATACGGAAAGGATATTTTGTGCTCCAGTCATCTAAGTCATGAAGCTATGAAGAAAATAGGAAAATTAACTGGAGAAGTGTTACAAGAAAAATGCGGGGTCTGCATGGAGGGGAAGCTACGACGAAGAAGTTTTCCAACTGATGGTGCCACTCGAACAACGCAGCCTCTGGAACTAATCCACTCGGATGTTGTAGGGAAGACTGAACCAACATCAAAGGGAGGTTCCAACTACTTTGTGACCTTAATTGATGATTACTCCAGGCACACCGAGGTATTCCTAATAAGAAAGAAGAGTGATGTTCTCAAAAGATTTGATGAATTCACGCGGAAGGCCAAAAACCAGCTTGGATTGAAGATCAAATTTTTTCGAACCGACAACGGCGTGAATATAGAAATCCTGAGTTTGACCAATATTCGAAGAAGAACGGGATCCAGAGACAGATGACGGTACCTGGCACACCTCAGCAAAATGGCGTAGCAGAGAGGATGAACCAGACACTATTAGACATGACGAGATGTCTATTGTTAAAGTCGGGACTACCCAAGACGTTGTGGGGAGGTGCTGTACATACGGCATGCTACATCCGAAATAGGTGTCCATGAAACGCTATTGCCGGATGGTTCCAGAGACTCTGTGGTCAGGGAAGGAAGGTGAGGTGGACCACTGGAGAGTCTATGGATGTAAAGTTTGGAGCGTGATAGGATCTCACAAGCGACGACGAAAACTGGACCGTACATTTCGGATTTACATGTTCGTGCGAGTTCGGGAATATAAATTGGTTTGACGACTAGACTCTTGTGTGGTTTAATGTGTGCGATCTTGTAGACTTTGGTACGCGCGAGCCCAGTTCTGGTTCAACTGTTAATCTGTTCACAAGTAAAGGTAGTGTACAATTATATTATTTAAACACATATTATATACAGTAGAGTCGCGATTTAGTAAACTAATTCCGGCCAAATCAGTTCATTCTTTAGGAGTGTCTCGTTTTTCGGAGTTCTGGTGTAGATCACTTAGATATTTTGAAACACAATTTTTTTCTCGGTACCTAAATCAACAAAGTTATGTATGTGTTCGTAAAATAATAAAAAAAAAAACTAAAAATAAAAATGCATGTAGTATTGCATATGTATACGTGTATTGTGTAAAGGGAAGGTACATATAAAAGGTTATTTATGGCAAAGCCGAAAAAAATTAAATAATTTTTTATTGTTTATGCTTTTTGTTCAGATTAGTTTGTACTAATTTCTGTCTCAAATTATGAAACACGAGCAAACTGCAATATTCTACTTCATCTCCATTTCCTCAGCCGGCTGGCTAACTTCATCGATAGATCTTAAAGCTTGACTTGTTGAAATTAATTTGTCTTCTGTGTTTAGCATGTTGTTCTCTTCTTCCTCCTTTTCCGATGCTGAATCAATTCTTATTTATTCTCCAACTGCTCTGTATCTTGTTCTAAATCTTTAGTCCATTTTTCAATGTCACTTATCTCTACTACGTAAAACATACATGCCCAGTTGCACCGACCGTTGTTAACTAATTATTGTTTACTAATTCGTTGTTAAGTACAAAAAGCGTTGCACCGACCGTTGTTAGCACTAATTCTGATTAGCTAATCATAATTAACTAATTCGCCGATATTCCGTAATTAAATCGCTAATCATGATTAAGTTGACTGTCCACATCTCTTCTTTTTTGAGCAAATATGCATTTATTAATTAATTTGACAGCTATTTTCAGTGTGAAACGTATAAAACACGTAAGTACGAATATTTTAATATGCATATATTATTGTTTATGTCATAAAATAACTTAATTTTTAGATAAATGTGTATTGACCAAACTGCTGTGGAATGTCAATTATTGTCATCGGCATTTATACACATTTTTTATACATAAAGTAGTTGATTTAAATTTAAATTACCGCTTGATTCTTTCTACTAGTTGGAATATAGCAGCTAGCGTACAAAAAGGCTGTTTATAACCTACACAAGGTTCATTGCGTCTTACGACTTGACATATTTCATCATACTAAAGTATTTGTGTTTGAATTGTTCGTTAATGAATAAACTTGCAATTATTAATCAATTTGCTTTGTAGGTATACATATGTGAAGCCGTGAGTCGTATTAAAATATTCTGATTGTGATAATTTATCTGAAAATGTCTACTGAACAAAATTCGCCTAGTTCTAGGTTATTTTTTCATCATCAGATGGAGATTTGTGTATTATCGTTCGTGTGTTACTACATCCGATCTGTATAGAACAAGAAACAACCTATTTGAATTATATGATGAAGTACAATTTCTCTAAAGAAACGATTGAAGAACTGATGAACAAATATAGAATATACAAGTATTTTTAATATGATGTGATTGTCAACAATTTAATACTATTTGTAATAATTAAAGTGAATAAATCGTCCGTGGCATTCTGTGTTGCATTCAGTTGCATTAATATGATATCGTTGGTTTTTATTATTCACACAGAACTTGTACAAGATGTGTTTATAATAACTGTGTTAATATTGTTGGTTACATACAAAGATATCAATGTATATTGTATTCTGAATTATGAAAAATACAAAGTACAAATTTTTCTTGCCAATATATGTATGTTATATTTATATTACATGGAATTATTTTCAGAAAAATGTACATAATCGAGTGAATTGTATCTGTTTTTCAAGGGCTTCAAATGTGGTTTGAATTCACTGAAGAGTTTAGTTTATACAAGTTTATGATCCTTTTTTGAATTTACGAAAAAGTTTTATATGCCTTTTCCAGTTGTATGTTTGACATGATGATTTCCTACACTACAATACACTTTTATCTTTCGTCGTATAGTTAACAGATTTTTTATTTTCTAATATGCATACACATTAAAATAATTTGTTGATACATGTGGTATTAAATATTAATATTGATTTTCAATTATTTAAAATGAAACTGATTCAACCAATCACAGCGTTAATATTTAGGACGTCAGAGCACTAATTCTTGTTTACTAATCAACGATTAAAAAATGTCGGTGCAACTAGTTGCATTTTAATTCGAATTAACTTTTTAACAAGAATTAGCTAATCACGATTAACTAATTTAATTACAGATGTCGGTGCAACTGGGCAACAGACTCGTTGAAATTCATATGTACGTATGTGTATGTATATGTTATAGCAATATAACATACATTTGAATCGACATGTAAAAGGTTTGCAACAACATGGTTAGCATTATGTGCTTCATCGTTGAGTAATCATGTTTGTGAAACGCTCAGTGGAACATTGTCTTCTTCATCATCTAAATCTGTAGCAAAAATATTCCTCCAACATTTCTCAATAACAGATGGCTTGAACGTATTCCAAGTTATAGATAAATTTGAAACTGCATCCCTCAAAATGTATATATTCAGTAATGAACGGAGATCATCCGAATGTTTTGATAACCATTGTGTCAAAAGATTTTTACGATAGAATAGCTTCGTTATTCTAATAGCATTCTGATCCATAGGTTGAATTAGAAGTGTTACATTAGATGGCACATACAATGTAGAAATTGAGCGATCAGGGTTTTTTAGCTCTACTTCAGGTGGATGACTTGGTGCATTATTTTAAGCGGGGTTCACACTTGTGCATTTCGATGCAGCATCTAAAAATGTCTCTGAACGATACATTTTTTGATGCATGTCCTTGAAATTCTCAAATGGTTCAGACTAATGCATTTTTAAATGCATGGAACTATGTTCTGTTAGAGAATTAATTTTTAACCAATATAGCTCACATAATACTGAATGTGGTTGGTAGAATGTGACCGCGTAAGCTTCAAGGTAATTTCATTTTGAAAGCGGATTAGTTTAGCTGTCAAGTAATATTTTATTATTGAGACGCGATAATGGAAATAGAAGAGATTGTATTACCAATAATAATTGATGCATGTGCATTGCTACTAAGGCGGAGACTAAGAAGATGGTGGGTAAGACCATGGATACGAGAGCGTGAAACAAACCGTCGAGAAAATATAAATTTATTGCACTGCGAATTGGCAGTATTAGACAAAGACAATTATAGAAATTTCATTAGAATGCATAAAGATGCCTTCAATGAGCTCCTTCCTTTAGTGGAACGTGATATTAAAAAAGAAGATACAAAATTCAGAAACTCAATTTCTACTAGATCGGCTCAGCATTACACTACGTTATCTTGCTACTGGCGAATCATGCAAAAGTCTCTCATTTTCCTCTAGAGTTGGACAATCAACAATCTCGCAAATCATCCATATAATTTGCTCTGCCATTTATGAAAAATGAAAAATTAATTATTTGAAGGTATTATTATTGCATGGAAATTGTTAAATTATATTGTGAAGATATAATCACATATTCATATATATGTTTAGGTCCCAACTACGACTGCTGAATGGTTAGACATATCACAGGAATTTGAAATGAGATGGAATCTACCGCATGTCCTAGTTGCTTTAGATGATAAACATGTAATGATAAAGGCTCCTAGCAATGAAGGATCAGCATACTTTAATTATAAAAAGTCACACAGCATTGTACTGTTGGGTTTACTACATGCTAACTATACATTTTTATATGTTGATGTTAGAAGGAATGGACGAATCTCTGATGGAGGTGTATTGAAAAATAGTACTCTTGGTTCAGTTATAACTCGCAATAGTTTAAATTTTCCTGAGGAAACACCATTACCAGGTCGTACGAAACCAGTACCATATGTAATTGTTGCTGATGCAGCTTTCTCGCTGTCTTATAATATTTTAAAACCGTTCCCGTTACGAAATATGACCTGCCCCCAACGCATATTTAACTATCGTTTAAGCAGAGCGAGGAGAGTAGTTGAAAACGCATTCGGCATACTTACAAGTCGATTCCGAGTATTGTTGAATTCAGTAAACTTAAACCCGCAGAAAGCACAAACAATAAACATTAGCGTGTGTTGCTTTGCACAATTTTTTACGAACAAAGTATCCCCGATCATATGATATACTAGACAGTAGTAAAGATACGCGATTGAGACATGTGTATGGGCTAAGTCAGCAAGCTGGCAATAGAGCAAATTATTGCGCATTCAAATCCCTAATTTTATTTTCATTTTATTTTATCCCTTCTTAATTCTGCTGCAACAGTCCTGAAAATAATAATAAAATCTAATTATTTATTTTATATACTCACGTTCGATATGCTTATCATACCTTCTTAACAGTTCAAAATCATCCTCTTCTTCATTACGCTTTCTTTTTCTGTGTAATTTTGTAAAGATTTTGTTGCTGTGCTCAACAGTGCAGATATTGCTGAGGTGTTATTAAGAGGCCGTTTGATACCACTTCCACTAGGTCTGCGAACTGGTGTTATTGAGGTGGCTGGTGACGTTTTGCTATCGTCAAACTCATCAAACTGCTGGTTGCACGATTCTCCAACAGTTCCATCAAATATGACGGTATTTTCTACGTCACTGATATCATTCTCGCTTTCCTATTTAAAAATATGTTAGTTACGGTTGCAATTTATCAAGATTTAAAAGAACTTACTATGTTTACTGGTTCTAGATTCGATTGACTTTTGTAACGGGATCGCTTTCGGAAAGAAACTGTACCGAATCAAAGCACCATAGTTTTGGCGTATATGCATCTGCTTTTGCACCGCTGGCTAGATATTTCTTCAATTGTGCAACTTCCTTCAAGTATTGAGTTCGAATTGTATGAATTTTTTGTTATCTCCTTCCTCGTTAACTGTTCACATCAGCATACTTTGTGCTTTTGTGCATTTTGATGTATTCTATTGCAGCTATTCTCTTTACTTTATTTGTATATTCTTTACTTTTGCAGAATATAATACTGGTTGTGATTCATACAACGATAACAAATCTTGGGTTATGTCCCGTGTCCAATAAAACACTTTTTTTGGCATTTTCTTTCAATCCTATAAACATCAACTATTTATTTCAACTTCTCATGCTAATGAAATTTATTATTATCAATATTTAATACTGACTTAAATCGGTATCACTACATTAAAATACAAAAAAACTATTTTTCACAACAATAATTGGGAAGGTGACACAAACCGTTGTTCCAAACTTAACGATAAAACAGATTGGTATTCCAAATTCCACAAAAAAAAAAAATCATCAGAAATGCATCAAGAAATGCACAGAAATAGAACATGTTCTAATGCGTGCATCACGATGCAGCATCAAAAAAATGCACTAAGAAATGCCTCGTGTGAACGCCTTTAATGCATGCATGTTAATGCGGCATCTCAGTTGCAGCATCGAAATGCACAAGTGTGAACCCCGCTTTATAACAGTAGTCAATTTATTGGTAAGTTGCTGTAACCTAACATTTTTGTTGCATTATGTATTTGTTAGAGCCGTATTTTTACACATTTACATACTATGCATGTACGGTTAAGCTGGATTTATAGGTTGTCATAGAAAATAGCACAGCACACAGAAAATAACATAGCATAACATAGAACGTTTTGGGGATTTATAAAGACGCACACAATATAGATTGCAATACGAAGTAATATGTGTCTATCTCCGTCTATAAATATAATCAACAAAAATAATTTTGAAATATTCGATTTCATGTTTTGTTTAGTAAATCGTTTGGTTAATTAATATAATATCAATCATGAGTGATGACGAAATACTGCTTCTTGGTGTCGCGGTATTATGTGCTACTACTTAATATCTGAAAATGGATAAATATTTCCTAATAACTACAATTGTCTATAAGCACTATAAGAAACTAGTCCACAAATACATAAAAACTACGAAACAATCAACACAAAACAATCAAACACCTTCCAAAAGCAAAGAACAACAAACAACAGTTGTCGATAGATTTATCTCTGTCATACATTGTTCTGCTGTCAGCAGTGTTGCCAGAGGAGGTACAATTGTACCAAATCCAAATTTGGTACTTTTCACTTGCAAAAAGTACATTGGTACTACCCTGATTTTGTACTTTTAAAATTTTTTGAAAAATTTTAATATAAATGAGTTGAAATTATTTACTCCTATTTTTACTTTCTTATACGTAGTATAAAGGAAATATAGTACTCATGAAAAATTTCGATTGCGAGATTTTGATGGAAATACATGTTTTGAGGTCTCTGAATACGTTTGACGCCTGTGTGTGGCTGTGTGTCTGTATGTTCATTATCTTAAAAACGAGCAACGACAGGACAATGAAACTTCGTATTTAAAAGTTTATTGATTATACGAAGAGTTGATTAGATTTCTAGCATAATCGCACAACCGGAATAGGAAGTTTACTGAACATCAAAATCGAAATCAAAAGAAGAAACTTGAATCGTCTATTTTCACATATTTCAAATTTTGCGCTTTTTTAATGTTGGTCCTTTGGTTTAAAATCTGGTACTATTTTGTGTTAATGTTGGTACAAAATATTTTCTCCGTCTGGTAACGCTGGCTGTCAGTCATCCACCGTCACGAATATACAGGACGTACAAGAACATAGAACACAAGAAATGAACATTGGTCAATTCCTATGCTATGCTAAATTATGTTCTGTGCGCCGTGCCGTGCTATGCGGCTTATAAATGCATATACGGATTCCCGTATGACCAAAGCGTTAAATGTACTATGCTATGTTATTTCTAATACATAGTACTAAATCAGTGATTGGCAACATGGTGCCCGTAGGCACCCGGGTGCCTGCTGAACATTGTTAAAGTGCCCGCTTCTCATTGAGTTCATATGACATATTTTCAAACTGCTAATATGGAAGATTTGGAATTGGAAATTATAAATTAAAAAAATGACATAATATTAAAATCTAATCAAAATTAAGAAAAATTCTGGAACTTAGTTGATCAAAATATGCCTGGGAGTCTTCTTCAGGGGTCACGTGGTCCAGCTTGCAGCGTTGTACCTGGGGGTTTTCTTCAGGCGCCACGTGATCAAGGGGTCTGGTTCAAGGGGCATGTGGTCTAGGAGGCCAGGCAGTAGCGTTCGATGCCCTGGAGGACGGGGCACGTGGCCCAGGGGAGCATGCTGTAGGGTTGGATGGGAGGCCTCTGTGGTCACGTGATCAAGGGAGCGGGGTCCTGGTTCAAGGGGAACGTGTTCCATGCGGCCAGGCTATACCGTTGTATGACCTCCCCGTTGTGGGAGTCTTCTTCAGGCGGAGTAAGGACTTCTCGCCCGTATGGTCCTCCTCTTCTTTCAAGGTCATGGGATCTGTGGCACGGGGACTAGGCTATGGGGCACGGGGTCCAGGTCAGGCTGTACCGTTGTACGACCTGTACCTGGGAGTCTTCTTCAGGTGGAGTACGGACCTCCCGCCCTGGGGCCAATGACCTCACCCTTCTATTCTTTCAAGGTCGTTGTCAGAGGGGTTCGAGTACGGACCTGGAGCACGCGAATTGTTAACGCACGTTCTGAACGTATTGCGTTTAGAATGCAACCTGTCACGTTTAGAACGTAAATTATTACGGTTTGGTACCTAGGGCACGTGGCCCAGACCGTACCGTTGTATGAACTTTCCATGGGAGACGGACCTGGAGCTATGTGACATCACGAGGGGTTACGTGGCCGAGGGACTGTGTCAAGGATCGCGTGGTCCAGGCTGTATCGTTGTATAACGGCTGTGGGGTCCATCACCTCGTCTTTCAAAATCATGAGAGACGGCGAACCTGACGCACGTGCTCCAAGGGCCGTGAATTTCTCAATGATTATGGACTTGTTCAAACTTGTTTCATAATTCCTAGAATTTTCTATGATTACGCAATTGCAAAATGCAATATTTTTAAAATTACCCCTTCACAAGAACAAACTTGTCTAAACTTATTTAGCACTTTCAAGAATTTTACATGTAATTTCGCAATATTTTATCATGCTGAAGATATTTATTTTTTTAAATTATAGCAACGTCGCGGATATGTAGTTCAGATAAATTAAAATAGAAGAATATATTTGCATATATAAATAATATGTAAAACTAAATAGTTCTAAATATATCGAAACAGACACTTGTGTGCAGCATGGCAGTTATTCTTGATCTCCAAGGCATTATTTTAAACAAAAAACAATTTGTTTGTATAGAAATTGCAGTGATTTCTCTTTGTGATGGAAAATGTGAAAGAAGACCAAGGAAGACATGGGAAGAAAGAATAAAGGAGGAAGTAGAGAAAAGGGAATCAGATGGAAAGATATAAAAAAAACTGACACAGGACAGAAAACGATGGAGACAGCTATACACTTAAAAGTAAAATAAAAGACTAAATAAAATAAAAATGAACAATTTTTGTACATATTTAAAACTGTTTTACAAACAACAGTGTAAGTAATTTACATATTACCAACGCTAACCATGGCCGTCAGAAATAAAAATGTAATAAAAAGAGCATTGACATGCAAGTCGCTGCTTTGTCAAAACGGAACTAAGTACAAGTCAGGAACAACAAGCCAAGAAAAATCAGCGAACAAAACTAAAATTTGTTCAACAAAGGCGCGTAACTTGATAGCAAATTATTAAAGTCAGTTTTGTGATTAACAGTATTGTTAGTTAATTGTATGAAGCAACTATCTAAAAAAAAAATCTTTTAAATTTATTGGGTTCATTATGTCAAATATTGAAATCCTCGAAATTAAATTTGTGGCCAGTGTTTAAAGAGTGTTCTACCAAAGCACTGTGATTATAATTCCTATTTTGCAAATGGTACTTATGTTGATAAAGGCGTAACTCGATATATTAACGTGTTTCGCCAACATACGAAGAAGGGCAAATATTACAATTTATCTGATAGACAACGTTACTCTTTCTCTGCTTAGGAACACGAGATTTAAGGTAAGAAAATAAATTGTGCAAGGAGTTCGTAAAAATAAAAATGAGTTTAATCGGGATATCTTTAAAAATGTTAAGTAACTGATATACTAAATTATGGTGAAAAGGTAAAACCAGAAAGGGTGTTAGGGGTCAGCTAATGGTTACCCTGAAAATTTAATACATAATGTTATACACAATAGTTCAATTAAAGTAAACTCACCGGGTTCTCCCGATTTAAAAAATAATATTAGTATTGTTCAGGACGTGGTTCTCCCCGACAACAACTCCTTGGATAATTTAACTTTAAATATACCACCCTTTTTGGAACATTTGGAGATGATAACACTTTAAGCAATGCAGATGCTACTTCATTACCTCCTCTACCTGTGATAGATTCGTTCCAGAGGTTCATGTAAGCCGTGCCAATGTCGGATATATGTACTCCTAAGTTATAGCATGATAAATGCCTGCTGTAAAACATTTGCAATGCGTTAACGTTAATATAAAAAGAACTTGTTTCATGTCAATAGATATTACTGTAACTTCATGGTTACTAGGTTGCTGTGATTTTATTTGATCTTCGGTCATTACTGTTCTAGCTCTTTCAGCTTTTCTGTGGTATAGCTCTAACTTAGAAATATTAGACTTCTTCATAGTAGCATCTTCAGATGCCTTTATTTTGTTTTAGTACGAATTTCATGTAGAACAAGTATCTGATCTGGAACGTCCAAAACGTAGATTTGGAAATTCTTCTTTGAAAATGTCTCCAAAATATCTGTATCTAGCTATAGTATTTGGAAACTTCTTCTTAATATAACCGATTAATATTAAGATCTGGTGAAAGAAATTCTTTATGTGATTTATTACGGCTATAGTGATTTTCTTTCACTGGGAATAATTTAATGTATGTTTTTTTTTTTTTTAAATTATTTATTTATGGGTTCTTCAGCATCAAGGCTATTAAAACCCCGGTACATTGAATAATGTTATTATATGTGTTTGGCTTCTACTATAGTTTGTTTGTTAGTTCGGAATCGTTGAGAAAATGTATGAGTTGTTCGTTTTGTTTTGGGTTTTTTCCGAGGGCATCTTTCAGTAAGTTCGGTATTTTGTGTTTTATTCTTTGTTGGGAGTATATTGGGCAGTCGATTATTAGATGTTGAACAGTAAGGTTCGTGTTGCAATTTTCGCACATTGCAGGGTCGGTTTTTTGTAGTATGTATTGGTGGGTGAGCGAGGTGTGTCCGATTCTCAGTCGGGTGATTGTTGTTTGTTGCTTCCTGTTCTCTCCAGATGGCCAAAGTCCCGTGTCCTCTTTTATAGATCTTAGTTTGTTGTTCTCCATTTCTTTCCATTGCCTGTTCCATTTCTCTCTAGTTCTTTCCTGTATTTCTTTTATGTAATCGTTGACTGGAATTTCTAAGGGGTGTTCCGGTTCTACTATTGCTTCCCTGGCTGCTGCATCTGCATCTTCGTTTCCTCGAATTCCTGCGTGTGACGCTATCCATATCATGGCTATTTGACTCTTCTTTCGGGAGATAATTTGGTGAATTTTTTCTTGAATTTTCTGGTAAATTGGGTTTTTGTTATAGGTGTCGGCTAGGTTTTGGATTACACTTTTGGAGTCACAACAAATGGCGTATTTTCCATCTTCTTCTGTTCTGTTATAAACGTACTCTATTGCTTTTAGAACACTGTATGCTTCAGCGGTGGAGATACTGGCATAGTCTGGTAATCTATATTTCTTTTTGGTGTTTCCTATTATTATTGCTGCGCCTGTTTTGGTCTGTATTTTTGATCCATCAGTGTATATGTATTCGTAGTTATGGAATTTATTTTGGATTTTTTTAAATTGGTCTTGGTAAAGTCTTGGAGGTGTTGTGGATTTTGGGTAGAGTGTTAAGTCAGGGATAATGTGTGATTGTTGTCTCAACCAAGGTGCGGTTCTGCTATTTGTTTTTTGCTCGATTTTTGGGAATGATAGGTTTAGGTTTGTAAGATGATTTTTTATTTTTTGTTGGAGTGGGTGGGGTTCTATTTCGCATTTCTATGATGTTGTTTGTTGTTTGGTAATATTGGTCGTAGGCGGGAATTTTTGAGTTGCTTGCTAGTTTGGTTACTTGTTGGGGTGCCTGTTGTTTTCTGCGTAATTTTAGGGGGAGTTCCCCTGCTTCGCAGAGAATACTTGAAACTGGGCTTGTTGTGAATGCGCCCGTTGCTATTCGTAGTGCGGTATTTTGTATTGTGTCCACTAGCTTGAGGTTGCTCTTTTTTGCTGTCATATAAACAGTGCTCCCGTAGTCTAGTTTTGATAGTATTAGTGATTTGTATATGTTAATTAGAGTTGTTTTATGAGCTCCCCATTTTAAGTGTCCCAGTGTTTTCAGTATATTTATTCGTTTATTGCATTCATTCCTTAGATTTAATAGATGAGGTCTCCAGGTTAGTTTTTTATCAAAGGTTATCCCTAGGAAGTTAACTGTGTTTACATATTCAATTTCGTTCTTGTTTAGCATCAGTTTCGGGTTATTGTGTGGTTTGCGGAGCTTGCAGAAGTGTATGGTTTTGGTTTTGGTTGTTGAAAAACTAAAACCTGTTGATAAAGTCCATTGTTCTAGGTTACATATTGTTGTTTGGAGTTGGTTTTGAATAGTTTTCAGATTTTTCCCTTTGTAATATATGGCGAGGTCGTCCGCAAAAAGAGACACTTTGGTGTGCTTGGGGATGGATATTGTTATTTTATTCATGGCCAGTAAGAATAATGTGGGACTGAGGACTTCACCTTGGGGTACTCCGTTTTCTTGTTTCATTTCGTCTGATACACATCCGTTGGTTTTCACTTTAAATTTTCGGTTTGTCATAAAATTGTTTATATAGTGCAACATGTTTCCCTGTATTCCATATTCCTGTAGCAATTTGATTAAATTATACTTCCATGTGGTGTCGTATGCTTTTTCTATGTCGAATAATATTGCTATTGTGTGTTGTTTGTTTTTGAGTCTGTTAATGATGATGTTGCGGCCTTTTCTCAGAAAAACGTACACTTCACGTACAAAATAGTAATGACTTGAACTATACCAATTTTGCAACACAATAACACAATAAATATACCACTTAATAAACGAAGAGCTAATCACACAAATACTTTTATTTGCTTTGAATCTGAAAAATGGCAGAATATAACACAGTGATACCAAGACGTGTAAAACCTTCTTTATTACAAAAAAGCACACTGATTTTTTATACAGTTTGTTATAGTAACAAGATATTCAATTTTTTTTACATGTTTTCAAATTAAAAGAAAATATTGTCTAACAACTTGATTTTTGTTATTAAACGCTAATGTCAAATAATATTAAACGTGCGTAAACATTCCGCCCGCCTTGAAAGCTGTCGCTTTAAATAATAATAATAATAATATGTTATATGAGATTCTAATTACAATTATAAAATTTACTGTTCACTATCCGTGGCACTAGTTTCAAAGGGTAAAGGACATAGTTTGACAGATGCCCTCTTGATAAGTCCCGCAGTGGTGCGTATTGTAGCGGCTCGAACAACGCCATCTTCTCCAGGATGAATAAACTTGATGCGACCAAGTTACCACCGAAGAGGGGGTAGCTTGTCTTCTCGAATGATTACGAGTTGGCCTGGCTTCAGTTGGGACGATGTTTTGGTCTTCCACTTGGTTCTCTGCTGAAGTTGGTGTAAATATTCTTTGGACCAACGAGTCCAAAAGTGCTGACGAAGTTGCTCTACATGCTGCCAATGTGATAGACGATTAACAGGAACAGGTTTCATATCGGGAACATTAATACTATTTAATGAATCTCCAATAAGAAAATGAGCAGGTGTAAGACAGAATGTGTCATTTGGATCAGTTGAAAGAGGTGTTAAAGGTCGTGAATTAAGTATTGCTTCGATCTGTGCTAAAAGTGTAATCATTTCGTCGGTACTAAGAGAAGCATTTTTAATAATTTTATACATGCATTGCTTCGCAGATTTTACCGCAGCTTCCCAGAGGCCACCAAAATGTGGCGAACGTGCTGGAATAAAATGCCAATTGATGCCTAAATTAGACATGTTTGAAACAATATGGTTATGAACGTTTTGGTTTAGAAAAATGTTGCTTAGTTCATTTAGTTCTCTATTGGCACCTACGAAACTTGTTCCGTTATCAGAGTATATGTTCATTGGTTTTCCTCTGCGTGCGATAAATCTTCTTAAAGCTGCTAAGAAAGATTCTGAAGTTAAATCATTGACTAAATCAATATGCACAGCCTTTGTAGCGAAACATACAAATACTGCGCCATAAGCCTTTACAATTTTACTATTTCTTCTTTTTCCTTCGCGTACATAGAAAGGTCCAAAATAATCAATTCCACAATTTGAAAAAGGTCTAGATGGAGTTATTCTGCTGGCAGGTAAATCTGCCATCATACCTGGTTTTGTTGTCGGTCGTGCCTTGAAACAAGTAATACAATTTCTGATTATATGTCGAACGCCGTTACGAGCTCCCAATGGCCAATAAGTTTTTCTTACTGCTGCTAGCGTTGTTTGTGCTCCTGCATGAAGTTGATTTTCATGTTCCTTTCTTATTATTAGCTTCGTGAAGACATGGGCCTTAGGCAAAAGAATAGGATGCATTTCATCATATGTAAGTTGTGAATTACGCAATCTTCCACCAACGCGTATAATTCCATGCTCATCGAGGAAAGGATTAAGGCATATCAGCTTGCTTTTGGGATGGACTTGATTTGTTTTTTTTTCAGATCTTGAATTTCCTTGTTGAATTCCGTTTGTTGTACAATTTTGATTAGACAAATAGTAGCGCGTTTTAATTCTTGAACTGTTATTGGTCCGAATTTAATATATTCAATATTTTTCTTCAATCTTTGTTGTGTGTTATTAATGAAACGTAAACAAAGTGAAGTTATGCGAATTAGTTTATTGATGTCTGAGTATTTGGAGAATAAGTCATTATAGACAGTAGTTACCGCATAAATAGAAGTTACTACTCTGCGCTCAGGTAGTTCTGCAGGTGCATCAATCACGAATGATGGCCAATTATTTGTATTATCTTGCAACCAATTTGGACCATTCCACCAAAGATCACAATTTAAAAACTCTTTCGGATATTTTCCTCTGCTTACTACGTCAGCTGGATTATCATGAGTGCTTACATGATTCCATTTATTTAGATCAGTCAGATCTTGGATTTCACCAACACGATTTGCTACGAAGGTTTTCCAAGTACGGGCGGCTGTGGATTTAATCCAGCTTATAGTTATTGTTGAATCGGACCAATAAAATATATCGTCAATTGATACAATAATTGCTTTTTTGACTTTATTCATTAATCGCGCCAATAATAGCGCTCCGCAGAGCTCCAGTCTAGGTAAAGAAATGTTTTTTAGTGGAGCTACACGAGATTTTGCGCATAATAACGTGACCGTGTAACCTTCTTGGGAACAAATTGTTCGCATATAAATGCAAGCGCCATAAGCTAATTCACTAGCATCGCTGAAACCGTGTAGTTCACGACGTGTTACGTTTGCATTTTTTGCAATCCATCGTGGGATTTTCAATAATTTCAGCATTTCAATTTCTTCCTTGAATCTAGCCCATTGAGTATGAACGCTGGTTGGTACTGACTCATCCCAATTTAGATTTAGCTGCCAAAGTTGTTGTATTAACAACTTGGCTATTATTATGACTGGACTTATTAACCCTAATGGATCAAAAATTTGAGAAACGCTAGCTAATAATCGGGGCTATTCTGTACACCTATCGTTAGCTATTAGCGATCGCTAATTTCTTAGCGATCGCTAGATCTGAAATGTGCGATTCTGTACGTTACTTTGTCGCTTGTTTGCCTAGCGACAGTCGCTTATTTGTTTATTTTTAAGCGACAGCTCACTGGCAGTCTTTTAAAAATTAGCGATCGTTAATAAACTGTCAAAATCAATAAAAACGAACAAATATCTATAAAAATAGTTTGAAATACAAAAGACAGATATTCATACTTGTATTAATGCATTTATTAAAGAATGTCGAAATATATATTGCACTATACTTATCTATTTTAGGTGACAATTGCAAACAACATCGCCGATTGTGAGACATAAATTTATGTTGAAAATAAATTTTTGAACAATTTAATTTCACTATTTATAAAAATCTTTTTAACTTGAACCAAATGTGGTAATGCTAGAAAAGTTACTGTAATTCCTGTTGCCAAGTATGATGTTCATTACGCTAGTTTTATGCCAGTGATTTGTTGGTTTAAATATAATTTTTATTAAATTGATGAATGAATCTACATAAATTAGAGTCAGTAAATTAAAATAAGAAGGTGTAATGAACACTATAGTAAGTTACAAGCGACTTTTATTATCCTCTTGGACAATTGTTTTTTGAACTCTTCTGCACATAAGTAAGATTCGTCACTTCGCACTGTAACACACGAAAATATGTAGAAAAGCCTATAGGAGTTTTCAAATCAAGAATCATATATCCTCTAAAACATCATGCTTTGCGTTAATATTCAATTAACACTGGAACAATTATACGTGTCTCACTGCATTACAATTCTATTATAACCTAAAAATATAACCAATATATATTGACATAAAAACAATTCAATTAAATTTACTTACTAATTTCCAATCTTTTCGTTAATTAATTAATTATGTAACTAATCATTTATTTATAATAGATATACTTAAAATAGTTGAATTTGTTTATTTGACATTTAAGCAAGATATCTAGCGATGCTTCGTTCATACGTATGAGTACCGCGTAAATTTGTAAACTAGCGACAAGTCTGACGACAGGTAGCAACAGAATCGCAATTTGTTTGTTGTCGCTAGAGCAATCGCTAAAATATAAGCGATCGCTTGAAATTAGCGATCGTTATAAGTTAGCGACAGATGTACAGAATAGCCCCGATTGTACGCTTTGTAATTCTTGCAGTATTATCGCATTCAGGTACTGAGTATTTCAGAATATCCAAGAGAGAATTCCACTGCAAACCTAGTGTTTTAACGCTTTCTTCTTTATCTAAGCTTACTGTAGCGTATTCTGTATTATTCATTGAAATAGCTTGTAAAATATCTGGACAATTGCTGACCCATTTCCGTAGTTCAAAACCACCCAATTGAAGCATATTATAAACTTCATTACAAATAATTTGAGCCTCTGCCAATGTATTCGCACCAGTTAGTAAATCATCGACATAAAAATCGCGCAATGTTACTTTAGATCCGATAGGAAACGAAGATTGTTCCTCCCGTGCTAATTGGTGTAGAGCCCTAACCGATAAAAATGACGCTGAAGTAGTGCCATAAGTAACTGTGGTGAGTTCGTAAATTTTTAAATGATCATCGGGATTTTTACGCCATAAAATGCGTTGAAGTGGAGTGTCCGATTCATGTACCCATATTTGCCGATACATTTTGGCTATATCAGCTGTCATAACATATTGGTATGTGCGAAATCTTAAAATGATTGAAAAAAGATCATGTTGTAAAACTGGACCAACCATTAGTGCATTGTTCAGAGAAACACCAGAAGAGGTTTTAGCGGATCCGTCAAAGACAACGCGCAGCTTAGTTGTTAAACTGGATTGTTTTAAAACAGCATGATGAGGCAAGTAAAAGGTAGGCCTTTCTTTTGAATCTGCAGTTGTTTCTGATATTAATTTCATATGTCCTAATGATTCATATTCATTTATGAATGCGGAATACTGTTCCTTTAGATGCGGTTGTTTATTAAGTTTCCGCTCTAGAAAATAAAATCGTTTTACAGCTTGATCCTTAGAATTGCCAAGCTTATTTAATATATCTTGCTTCAATGGCAATTTCACGACAAAACGACCATCTTTATTTCTTGTAAACGTTTGTTGAAAATGATGTTCAACATCTCCTTCTTCGGGAGTATGGACTGGTTTGTCTTGATATTCTTCCAATTCCCAGAATCGTTTGACCTTTGTATCTATATTCTCATGAAATGTTGCAATATTGCACAGTGTTTTATGATGCGAATTTGATTTTGCCATTATACGACCAGATATAATCCAACCGTACTGCGTTTTTTGGAGGATTGGTTGATTGTTACTAATATGAATCTGGCCTACGCACAACAAACTCCAGAATAATTCAGAGCCAATTAATAAATCAACTTCGGTCGATGTATTGAAATTCGGGTCAGCTAATTTGATATTTTTAGGAATTTTAATCATTGTTTTATCAAATGAAATCAATGGCAGTCTTTCGGTTATTTTGTTTAAGATTAAACATTTCAAATTAGTGCAAGCAGAATTGAAGCGTGATTTGATTTTAATATCAGCAATTCTATTTATATTTACTAATGATTGATTTATTCCAGTTATTGGTATTTGAACGGTAGCAGTTTTTATATTTAAACGTGAGATTAAAGATTCAGTAATGAAATTTGATTGAGAGCCACTATCTAATAATGCTCTGCATTCGTGCTTGTTTCCGCTTCCGTCGTATATATGTATGACTGCGGTAGAAAGAAGTATTTGTTCTGACCCTTGCGATCGAAATGAATGGTTTACTGTCGTAGTAACAGCTTTGGGTACCGATGATGAATCGGGTTGACTGCCTTCAATATGCAATAATGTATGATGACGCCTTTGACATATTTTGCAAGATCCTGAAGTACATTTACTCGTGGTATGACCACGCCTTAAGCAATTAATACAAAGACCATTTTGCTTTGCTTCTTTAAAACGTTTATCTGTATTTAGTTTTAGAAATTTGTCGCACTTATTGATGAAATGTTCTTCATTGCAATATGCGCATTGTTGTTTAATGACTGCGGCAGGAGTTGAAATTGAATAACGATTTTGAGGTTTGAAACTCGAAGAAGGAGCAGACTGAATTTTAACATTTAGCGTTTGACTCTTTCTGGCAACAACAGATAAAACACTACACCTTTGTGATATGAAATCTATTAATTGTTTCAACGTTGGAATTTCCTTTCGCTTAAGACTAGCTTCCCAAGCTTTCGTTGTAGTTGCATCAAGTTTATTTACTAGAATATGAATCAGTAAATCATCCCAAGTGTCAACTGGTCGTTTTAAAGAATCCAGAACTCGCAAATGTTTTGTAGCTCCGTCAATTATTTGACGAAGGACAATGATTTTCTTTATTTGAACTAGGCAGATCTAGAATTGCTTGAATATGTTTACTTATGATTACGCGTTTATCATCGTACCTGTCATTTAATAACTCCCACGCGACGTCATAATTATCTTCAGTAATTTCTAAAGATGTTAGAATTTCTGCAACCTCTGATTTAAGAGACGATTTCAAGTATTGAAGTTTATCAACCTTGGTGATGTGTTCGTTATGAATGAGAGAATGAAAGGTATTGAAGAAATTATACCAGTCATCATAATCCCCTGAAAATTTAGGTAATTCTATTTCAGGCAAACGGGCACGCGCTTTAAAATGCGATGACGTAGAATTAAAAGATTGCTCAGATATAGTTGGTTGTAACGTCGTATTTTTAGCAAGAAAGTCTTTCGCCTTGCTATTTAATGCAAAATATATTTGTTCAAAAGTTTCACGTTCGTACTCAGAATCTTCCGTATCTTCGTTATCAGCTAATAACTCAATATGTGATTGTATGGTATCGAATGCGTCCCACAGAGATTCAAATTTTTGTTTACGATCTTCTAGTTCGCCAATAATATTTGTATCCGTTTCCAGCTTAATTAGGTAGCTTTTAAATCGCGTAATTTTGGATTTAATTTGCGTTCTCTTAGCTTTCAATTCTGACAGTGTTGTCGCCATTGCATGAAAGTGTGAAAGAGTGTGTGGATAGGATGTGTATAATATTGGAGACTCACCTCAGTATTTGATGATGTTCACTATAGCAGTGATGTTCAAAATGTAGCTTTTCGTTTCTGTATAATATGGACACCAGTGGTTGAAGATATCCGGCTCGAAGGACCAAATGTTAATGATGATGTTGCGGCCTTTTCTCAGAAAAACGTACACTTCACGTACAAAATAGTAATGACTTGAACTATACCAATTTTGCAACACAATAACACAATAAATATACCACTTAATAAACGAAGAGCTAATCACACAAATACTTTTATTTGCTTTGAATCTGAAAAATGGCAGAATATAACACAGTGATACCAAGACGTGTAAAACCTTCTTTATTACAAAAAAGCACACTGATTTTTTATACAGTTTGTTATAGTAACAAGATATTCAATTTTTTTTACATGTTTTCAAACTAAAAGAAAATATTGTCTAACAACTTGATTTTTGTTATTAAACGCTAATGTCAAATAATATTAAACGTGCGTAAACATTGTCCATTTTGTATTTCTGCTTCTATGGCCATTATTTGGTCGATGGTGGATCGACCACTCCTAAATCCACTTTGTGTGTTGTTCAATAAATTGTTTGTTTCCAGGAACCACAGTAGTCGCTTATTTACCATCTTTTGTAGTAATTTACTTAAGCTATTTGAGAGAGAGATTGGTCGGTAGTTGTTTGGATCTGTTTTATTTTTGCCTTGTTTTAGTATGGGGATGGTAATGACTTCTCTCCATTGATTTGGGAATTTTTTTATTTTCCCATAGGTGGTTGTATATTTTTAAAAGGACTTCAATGGTTTCTTTTGGTAAATGTTTTATAAACTCAAATGGAATTCCATCTGGTCCGGGGCTACTTCTATTTTTAAGTTCCTTGATAGCTAGCTTCAGTTCTTCTATTCTAAATGGTGAGTTTACTGGGTTCTCGAGGTCTTCCAGGATTTCTAGTTTCTCGTTTTCCGTTCGGTTTTTGTGATCTAAGAATTGTCTACTGTAGTGGCTGTTGCTTGAATTTTGTTGGAATGTTTTAGCCAATGTGTTTGCTATATCCTGTGGTGTTGTTATTGTCGTGGAGTCTTTTATTAGTATGGCTGGTTGGTTGTTACTTTGTATACCTTTTATATTGCGGATTTTACTCCAGACTTTTTGTTGGTGTATTTAAGCTTATGGACGAAGTGAAGTCTTGCCAGGATTTTTTCTTGCTCTGTAATATTGTGCGATGTGCTACAGCTCTTGATCTTTTTAATTCAATAAAATTTTCTATTGTTTTATCTCTCCTGTATCTGTAAAAAGCCTTTTTGTTGTCTTTTATTGATTTTTGACATTCTTTGTTCCACCAGGGTACAGCTTTTTTGATGTTTATTATATTTTGTTGTTGTATGGTTTCTCTTGCCGCGTTGTTTAGTTGTTCTGTAAAGTTTTTAATGATGTCCTCAATGTTGTCTGTGTTTATTTGTATGTTATTGTCTGTCTTAGTCAGAGTAGAAAATAGTTCCCAGTTTGCTGTCTCAAGGTCCATTTTTATAGCTCGGGTGGGGAAGGAAATGGTTGGCGGGGGATGTAGATATTTTAATTGGAAAGTGGTCACTGTTGTATAAACATGGGACAACTTCCCATGTGAGGTTTGGGGCCAGTTGCGGGTCACATATTGTTAGGTCTATATTTGAGAAATTGCCGCTTCTTGAAAAGAAATGTGTGGGAGTCTCATCATTTAGCAGAATGGTGTTATCATCCATCAGTTTTCCAATTTGTTTTCCTCGTCGGTCTAGATGTGCTGAGCCCCACAGTGTATTGTGAGCGTTAAAGTCTCCAAGTAGTATATACGGTGTCGGTAGTTGTTTTATTATTTCAGTGATGTCTTGTGGGTTTATGGTTTGGTTAGGTGGAAGGTAAATGTTACAGATAGCAATTTTTTGTGGTGCATATGTAGTGATTGCGATCGCTTCTAAGTTGGTTTTCAGTGTTATCTCGTCAGCATGTTTTTTTTTGCTGACTAGTATTGCTACTCCACCACTAGCATTGACATTGTTATGTCTGTCTTTTCTATACAACGAGTATTGGTTTAGTTGGGCTTTGTGGTAGTCGTGAAGTCGGGTTTCCTGTAAACAAATGTAATGGGGTTGGATGTCTGCGGTCAGTTTTTGTAATTCACCAAGGTGGGCATGGTACCCGTTACAATTCCACTGTATAATAATCATGTTAATGATTCCTGGCTTGAGAATATTGCACTGTTTATTTCTTGTTTTTGTTGTGTTTTTATTTTGGTTGCGATTCTTGTAAATCTGGCTTTAAGTGATCTGTGCTGGAGATGTGGGTGCATGCCTGATAACATATCTAGTAGGCTTTTAACGTCTTTGGTATGTTCTCTCGCAATTTCTAGTTGTTCGTTGCTACCGTGTACGTTTTCTAGAAAGGATTTTAGTTCGTCGTATGATAGGATGTACTTTCCTGGATTTTCTTTGATTATATGTTTTATTGATTCTAACATTGTATCTAGGTCCGGAAGTTCTGGCGGGTTTTCGATTCTTGGTTTTTTTGCTATTCTTTTGTTTGGATTTTGTTGTTCATTGTCGCTTATATTCTTGGTCATTGTTGGTTCTTGGTGTATTTCTGCTGTAGTTATTGTTGTATTCTGTGTTATTTCTGGGTCTGAGGAGGTTATTTCTGATGAGGTGCGCTTGTTTGTTGTTGGTGTACTTTCAGGTAATTCATGTGTTGTTTCCATGTTTATATATTCACACTGATTTGTGGTGTGCCCTGGCTTTTTGCATATGAAGCATGTCATTGTGTCGTCTGTTATGAAGATTCTGTAACTTGTTTCGTCGTAATTTATGATCATAGTTTCTGGAATCGTAATTTTTTCGTCATTTATTATATACACGTGTCTCCTGAAGCTCAGGACATGGGTGTATTCCGTTTCATGCATGCCTACTCTTAAAAAGTTAATCGGTGATGTCATCTTAATGCCATGTTTGTGTAGTTCTTCCTGTATTAAGGTATGCGGGATGGAGGGACAGACATTTGAGAGTAGTAGTCTTTTGGACGGTGTTATTAGTCTTCGAATTGCTATTTCATTGTTTTCGATAGTGATTGACTGGTGTTCCTTAATAAGCTTATCGACAAGGGTTTTGTTTTGTAAATATATGCACACTCTATTATTGGATATTCTCGAGGCGAAGCTAATATTTTTTGGTCCGACTAATTGACCTATTTTCATAATGTATTCTTTAATTTTTATTCCGTCCATGAAGTTCATGAGTATCGCTTGTTCTTTGGTTGGAAATGATTCCGCCACAGGTTGTTTGGTTACGCTGGAAAACGTTTTAGTCATGTTTGTAGTTGTCGGTTCTGTGTTTAGTTGATTTTGTTTGTGCATGTCGGAATCGCCCCTGTAGTCAGAAGCGTCCGTTTGCGTAACTGGTTAGTGTTTGAAGATTTCTGTATTATTTTGTGTTTTTGTTTTAACTACTAGATAGTAAGTGGAGATATGTGTGTGTGTGTGGAGATTTGAGATTAGGTTAGGATTTGTTTATGGGTATATTTGTTTGTTTTTTTTTACCCTTATAAGCAGAGGGTAGTTGTGAAAATATATGGAACATTTAGAATTCTACCTTATTGTTTGTTGATGACCTTCTGAGGGCTGGACTCGCAAGTGTACTGTGTATTTGACAATTATACGCAGAGGCTGTCACTGGACGTGTCCAATGTATGTTTTTATCTGTTCTCTCAATTCAGGTAAATATTTCCTTGGCCTATTATTTTTTCCTTCTTGATGGTAATTATTACTCCGCTGTGGAATTATATATTGGTTTTCTGAATAAAACGTATTGTTTACCCACGTGTATTCACCATTTTTATTTCTAAACATCTGTCATTGTATACATATATATATTTAGTACCAACCTCTTAATATATACAAGTTTATTGCTAGCGCGCCAATTACGATATATAAGTTAATATACCAACACCCCCACATTAACATATATCGTTACATTGATAATCCCATAATTTTATTACAGAATTCTAGTTTTTGTTTCGTTAATGGTTTTGTTAACGAATCTGCCACCATATTCTCTGTAGAAATATGTTTTACGATTATTTCTCCGAATTCAATTCTTTCCCTTAGAAAATGATGACGAACGTCTATGTGTTTGGTTCTGGGGCGATATCCACTGGTTTTTGCGAGATCCACTGCACCTTTATTATCACAAAAGACATTAGTAGCTTCTGCCACCGCATTAGGATCGACTTCTTGGGCCAGTGCTCTCAACCAAATCGCTTCTTGACAGGTTGCTGATAATGCCATGTACTCAGCTTCGGTTGTTGACAGGGCGACGGTCTTCTGTTTCTTGCTTGCCCATGAAATCACACTCCCTTGAAATTTGAATGCGTTTCCTGTGATTGAATGTCTGTCTTTAAGTTCGTTTGTCCAATCGGCATCGGTCCATCCACGAATAGTCGAACTCTTTTCTTGTGTATACTTAATTTTTAGGTCCTTCGTTCCTTTTATGTACCTAAATATTCTTTTCACAGCTGCCCAGTGTGCTTTTCCAGGATTTTTCATATACCTGCTAACAATCCCTACTGCATACGCTATGTCTGGCCTCGTGCATTGACTTAGGTAAAGTAGGCTTCCGACTGCTTCTTGATACGGTATTTTTTTATTTCATCTATTTCGTATCTTGTTTTAGGTTCCATGATCTGATCCAGTCTCGTATTCGGATCCATTGGTGTTGTTACTGGTTTACTTTCTGCCATGTTGAATTTGTCCAGTATTTCTCTAATGTAGTTTGACTGATCTACATGTAGAGTTCCATTCTTGTAATCTCTAGTCACTTTCATGCCCAATATATTGTTTAGAGGGCCTAAGTCTTTCATTTTAAATGACTTCCTTAGTTGCTCCTTGGCAGATGTTAATTGAATTTTATCACTTGAAAGGATGATCAGGTCGTCAACGTAAGTTGCTATTATAAGAATGTTGTTCTTATTTATCTTGTAGTAAACGCACTGATCTGCATTTGACTGTGTTAAGTTCATCCTCTTTAACTCTGTTTTGAGCTTCATGTTCCACGCTCTTCCACTTTGTTTAAGCCCGTACATAGCCTTTTTTAATCGATAAATCTGTGGAATTTTATTCTTGTCACCTATGATACTCTCTGGTTGATTTATGTAAATTTCTTCCTCTAGTTCACCTTGAAGATAGGCAGTGGTGACATCCATGTGATGCATTAGTAACTTATACTTTACTGGTAATGCAAACATGAATCTTATTGTGCTGTATCTTACTACTGGTGAAAATGTTTCGTTATAATCAACTCCTTTGGTTTGAGCATAACCTTTAACTACGAGCCTGGCTTTATAACGTTCAATTTCACCCGACGAGTTCAGCTTGGTTTTGAATACCCATTTAGTATCCAGTGCCCTTTTTCCTTGTGGTAATTTAGCCAGTTCCCATGTGTTGTTTTCTTTCAACGAATTGTGTTCTGACTTCATTGCTTCGATCCATTTTTCTTTGTCTGCGCGTTCTTTAACTTCATGTACTGTTTGGGGGTCCGTGGTATGTTTTACTGACAGATACATTGTGTAATCATCAATTTTTCTTGGTTTCGGTTGACGCGTCGTTCTTCGGACTTGTGCTGGTGCTGGTGTCAAAGGTGGATCTTCGTTCGCTTCATTTGAACTGCGTATGGACTCTTCTATATCTTCGGAATCTTCTATATATTCGGAATCTTCTGCATCTTCGGAATCTTCTATATATTCGGCCTCTTCGTCCTCTGATTCGTTGATATTTTCCTTTTCTTCGTTGTCTTCGCTTTGTTGTTCCATAATGACTGTTTTGTTTCCTTCTGATGTCTCTGTCTTGACATTTTGACCGTCGATACTTCTGGTTTCGAGGAATATTACATCCCTGCTTTTTACTATTTGATGTGTTGCGCGATCCATTAGTCTGTATCCCTTTGTGTCCTCGCAGTAGCCAACAAGGATCATTTCCTTGGATTTTGCATCCCACTTTCTTCTCTTCTCTTTAGGAATGTGGGTCATGGCCCTGCAACCAAAAATTCGTAAATTGCTTAAATTTGGTTTCTTACCTGTCCACAATTCTGCAGGTGTCTTCTGCGTTGCTGAGGCTGGCGATCTATTAATCAAATACGCGGCTGTCGACACCGCTTCTGCCCAATATTCCTTTGGTAGCTGAGACTCTATTAACATACTTTTTGCCTTCTCCACTAAAGTACGGTTCATTCGTTCTGCAAGCCCATTTTGTTCAGGATTGTATGGTGCGGTTGTCTGATGTCTTATCCCACTCTTTTGTAGAATTTTTTTCATCTCGTTGTTAACGTATTCTCTTCCGTTGTCGCTCCTTAGACATTTTATTCGTTTGTTGGTTTGATTCTCAACAAGATTTTTGAACTCATTGAAGACGCTTGATACTTGATCCTTACTTTCTAAAAAGTATACGTATACTTTTCTCGTGTGGTCATCGATTAACGTTAGAAAATATTTGGAACCTCCGATGGAACGCGTTTCCATTGGCCCGCATAGGTCGGAATGAATGAGTTGTAGTGGCTCATGTGCTCGTTTGCCACTTTGTCTGAACGGTGCTCGGCTGTGTTTTGCACTGATGCATATGACACACTGTTCATTACTGACATCGGTGAGATCGTATCCTGTTACTAATTTCTTTAGTAAAGTCATATTATTTCTGTTCAAATGCCCTAATCTCTTGTGCCATAGTTCTCCATTGGTTTTCTGTTGCGTGTACATCATTCTTTTATTTGGACTATCTAGTTTGTAAATCCCATTTGTTTCAGTAGCTGTAGCCAGTAGTTCACCATTTTTCGTTCGTATTTCACAACCCTTCTTTTCGAAGTTTACTGTGTGCCCGTGTTTTACTATTTGACTAACGGACAGTAAATTTGTTGCGGCTTCTGGAACGTATAGAACTTCTTCGGCGATCACTTCCTTCGTCACCGTGTCTGTGTGTATTTTCACATCTCCTACTGATTTTGCAGATATTATTGATTTATCTGCTACCGTGATGCTTATTTTCTTACATGGTTTTATATTTTGTATCCAACTGGAGTTTGCTGTCATGTGCGCTGACGCACAAGAGTCTATATACCAATCTGTGCCTTTATTTTCTTCATTTGTGGCATAAAGTGCCCAGAACGCTTCCTTGGCACTATTTTTTGTGAAATTTTTTGAGTTTTCGGTCCTTTTGTTCCGACATTCACTTGCAAAGTGTCCCAATTTATTGCATGCGTAACAACGCACCTTTTCCTTTCTTGTTTTATTCTTATTTGGATTCTTCGTATACAGAGCGGTTTCATTATCGCTACCTTTTGCCTGTTTGTTAATCTTTATGTCTTGTAGCAGTTTTGTTTTTATCGAGTCGCCGGTTATTTCCATTCCAGAATTCTCAAGACCCATTATCATTGGTCTGTAATCTTCCGGTAGTCCTGCTAACAGTAATGTTCCAATCCATTCATCTCTCACCTCGAGTCCTATTCCATTAAGTTTGTGAGCTGTTGTTATGATTGTATTCACGTATTCGTCAACAGAATCACAATTGTTTAACTGTGTGGTTACTAACGTACGTAATAACCCTACTTTTCTGGTTAGCCCGGAGTCTTCGAATGCTGCTTTTAACTTATTCCATGCGTCCTTTGCTGTGGTTGTATCTTGGATATGTATGAAGTTAACTGAGTCTATTGACAATATTATCTTGGCACGTGCTTTGGAAACTTTCTTTTCGTCTGCTATGTATTCTGCGATACCTGTAGCACAGCCCCATAAGTCTTCGTGCTCAAGAAGAGCCTGCATGGCAAATTTCCATGTATTATAATTTTCTCTTCCCTTCAACTTCTCAATCATTAAACTGTTTTGCGCCATTTTCTGATTGAGTATTTATATCACACCTGAAACAGTATTTTCGCGAATAGTAGTAATTATTCTTTCTTGGATTACCAATTGTTGTGGCTCTGGGCCCATAACCTGATGGTAATTATTACTCCGCTGTGGAATTATATATTGGTTTTCTGAATAAAACGTATTGTTTACCCACGTGTATTCACCATTTTTATTTCTAAACATCTGTCATTGTATACATATATATATTTAGTACCAACCTCTTAATATATACAAGTTTATTGCTAGCGCGCCAATTACGATATATAAGTTAATATACCAACACTTCTTATCGGTAAAAATAATTTCCCTTGTTTTGTACTAAAACCTGTATTCTCTTGTGCGATAAACTAAATATTTCAGCAAAACTCCGCCGACATATTTGCACGTGATGCCCGTTTCCATCTGGTACTGTATAACACACTGTACATTGTCGATGACTATTCTTGGGATCCTCATATCTGCCATGACGTCTTCTTCTAATCTTGGTAATTTGCAATAACACAGGAAGATACGTGCTTTGTTTAATACGATCATTTATTTTGTAGAAGTCATTGAACAACAACATAGCTAGTACACTATTGAAACTTCCACATTAAAATTTGCATTTACATGTTGCCTAAAATTAGATAATTTCATTGTAAACAAAATCTAGGTTATGCATAATATACCTGTTGCGAAGGAGCCTTTTATTCTGCTATTAAACTACCTGTTCGCGATACATATTCATTTACCCTCAATCTTAACCTTTTTCTTTCAGTCTTTACACTTTGGCACATAGACCATTATGAGAAGTATTGGGGCTGGTACATAGTATCCTTTACAAGTGAATTCTTCAATTATCAAACTATTATACATAACCGACTAGTATATACGTGTTTACCACAGATGTTTATATAAATTAGAAAAATTAATTTCTTAATTCGTTTTTATTATAATCTTCAATTAGCACATATAAAGAAGAAGGGTACTTTTCAGCAAGACAAAATTGAGCGTACAGTACAAAATAAAAATTAGCATATTAAAACTCAATTAATACTTGGGGGCATATTCTTTGGCATCAATAACTTCTTGAAGCCGACATGGTATAGATTGTATTAATATCTTACAATTAGTTATAGATGCATCAGTATTTTCCCAAATATCTTTAACTCTTTTTTGCAATCATTCTTGTTTGAAGAATAACAATTATTCATTACAAAATTAAGTTCTGCCCACAAATTCTCAATTGGATTAAGATCTAGTGATTGCGGAGGAGTTTTCAGCAATTTTGGTGTTTTGTACAATAACCATTCTTTAACAACAAGCGCAGTGTATTTTGGATCATTGTCTTGTTGGAAATAATATATTGGCTGCCTTCTAAGTTTCTCTGCAGATAACTGTAAATTATATCCGTAGTAGTATCTGTTGATATGATCTTATTATGATAATAAAATAGAAGTATCTATGAATTCTAAATTTCCAGTACCAGTGGCACCCATGCAACTCCAAACCATAATAGATCTTATGCCGTGTTTAACTGTAGGACACACATTATTTTTGTTTAACCTCGTCCGTGGGTTTCTCCAAAATAATTTGTCTACCGTTATGTCCATATAAATTAGATTTTGACTCATTCGAAAATATAAAATTTTCCCCGAAATTTTCTTCATAATTATACTCTTTTCCGAATTTTAATATTACACTAAATAATTTTACAAATGTAAAAATTTTCCTTGTACGCTCCATTTTGTGAGTAACCGTACGTACTTTGATCATAGAAAATATCAATAAACCAATTTCAAAAAATCCTACTCCCTCTAATAGTATCTGTACAGGAATGGCACAAAAGGAGAAGAAAACTGGCGCAACGCACAAGAGAAAGAAAATGTCAGAGTATGAAAAATTTTGTCTGGAGTTTGATAACACAGGGCCGTTGTCACGAATTTGTAAACTTGAACGGGCAGAATGCAGTTCCGTGAATAACCAAAAACAAAGACGGTCACTTACCTTTACAATCCTAAATGGCTGCTGGGCGAAGCCGTCTCTGCCGACAATAAAATTTATCATTAAAAACGCATGTGGTTTTTAACAAATACACCCACACACAATACAATCAAAATTACATTCAATAACGTTCTACGACATACAGCTTGGCAGTGATCCCTCTTATCCGGTCAAACTCAAAATTGCTCTCTCCTGTTTATTCCCGCTAATTTGCTGACGTCTAAACAGAGTTTAATGAAAAAGTAAAAATAAAACTCCTAATAAAACATCAAAAAGAATTACACAATATTATAAAGAGATAGGAACTACTTAAGTGTACTATATATATTTTTTTAAATTGATTATATTTTAAAAATAAAGATGTTTTAACATTAATTGATACTTATTTGAAATGATTATGTATGTAATGTCTCCGAAATGCATTTTCCACCATCAGTATTTTAGGACTTTCTCTGTTAAAACTGGATACACATGTTGCATTTGCAACCTGAATGATGTTAAAGTACATTCCTTATGATTTATAACACTTTTGGACTTCCATCTTCTGTATGTTAAGTTAATAAAACTAGTTGTTACCAAATATATAAATAAATTTATTATTATTAATACACTTAATAACACAAGTCAAATATAATGAAGACAACTGATCTTAGTTGTCGAAACGTTGTGTATTAATGTTATATTTGACTTGTGTTATTAAGTGTATTAATAATAATAAATTTATTTATATATTTGGTAACAACTAGTTTTATTAACTTAACATACAGAAGATGGAAGTCCAAAAGTGTTATAAATCATTATCAACATCTTCTACATCATTCAAAGAAAAGTTACATTCCTTATGTTTATTTTTTAAGAATCTGTCTGAAGCTAATTCTAACAATTGCTATTCTTCTGCATGTGATAAACCTTTTGTTTAATTTAGGAAAATAGTTTTTCAGACGCACTTGTAAATTTTCTAAATGCTGTGTTATACTTTCCGGGGTATCAGCATCAATTTTATCAGCCGAATTTGTTATAAACTCATGAAGAGAGGGAAACGAGTCCACTTCTCCATTGCCAACTCTTTTTTGCCAGAAATTTAAAAAATATTTTACATACTTTTAAGATTTCAGATGAAAGATAATTTTATAGTAAAGAAACGAAGCCTACGTTTGCTCAAATCGGACGAAAAATATAGAAGTTATGATACATTAAGTGAAGTCAGACAATTTTAGCTTTTCAGGAACATATTCGTACTTTTGGCCGAAAATATGTTTTTTCACTCCTCCGTTTATGTTGCATAGAATCGTCACGAAGTTGCATCCAGCAGTAATTACTCATCATGCCTTCATCCCAAAAGCCCTCATATCGCTTTTCGATTGTAGCGATGTTCTGGTGAAATCTCTCGCCTTGTTCATCGCTCTCAGCTCCTAAATTCGGAGGAAACGAGTCCAAATGACTGTGCAGGAAATGCATTTTCAATGACATGCGCGCACCTAGACTTAATCAAATCGTTCGTTTTTTAATATATAACAAAAATGTATAAATTTTACATCATACTCACCAATGGCATGAAAATTTTTCATCATTTTTTCGACCAATCGACGGTCGTTCAGGTTTCTGTTGTTTCCCAGAAAACCATGAACTACGTCCTGAAAAGAATTCCAAGCTTTTGTCCCCGCACTGTTCAAGCATTTTGTGAACTCGGTGTCATTGAATAATTTCTTGATCTGCGGACCAACGAATATGCCAGCTTTAATTATTTCCGTTGACAGTTTGGGAAATTTCGTTTTCAAATATTGCAGTCCTTTATTTTTTGGATCTTTTGCCAACGCTCTGACAAAATTTTTCATTAGCCCCAGTTTTAAATGCAACGGTGGAATAATTACGTTTTCTTTGTTAATAAGAGCTATTTCAACAACGTTGCTCTTCCCTACAATAGCATTTTCACGCCGTGGCCAAACGCGTTGAGTGAAATGTTTGTTATCTGCTCTACTATCCCAGAGACACAAAAAGCAGCCGTGTTTTGTGTAGCCTCCCTGTAGACCTGTGCAGATTGTAGTTCAGCAGTCGAAGAAGTTCTTTCATTGTCTCATACGTTTCTTTGACATTTGTGGAATGACCAACAGAAATTGATGGTTTCTTGTTCTCTTTGTGAAGTAAGACAGTTTTTTCGCTATATTTGCTGCCGTCGAAGAAAAGGCGCCACTCGTTTGTATCGTGATTTTCTCCAAATGCAGCAAACATCTCGTTCACATCGTTACAGTAGCAAAAGTCTTGTTTTCGAAAAATATTCTTCAAATTTCTCATTGCGATTTCGATAAAACGTGACTCGTGTCTTTGATTCTAAAAATCCGCGTTCTTGCAAACGTGAAGCGAGCAATTCAGATCTCTCTTTGGATAAGTTTAGATCACGGCATAAATCATTTAGTGCAAGTTGATCCATCAGTTTCAGTTTTTGACTTCCTATCTCCGGATAACTGCTGAAACTAACAACTGAATCTATAATTTCTTCTGGACTACCCATTGTTGTTTTCGGTGCTGGTGGCTCTCGTTTTGGGTACCGAGAAGAATGTGGTGCAGTAACTGATTGTACGTCGGGATAAATAGCTTTACCAAATTTTCCTCCTCGTATTTTGGTTAAGCAGAAGTAGCAATCAGTCACATGATCAATCGCATTTCTCCACTCAACTGGCTTTCCGAACGACAAATACTTCGTCATACCTTTGCCAAATTCGATTAATCTTACAAAACACCTGGCACATACTGAGTTTGGAGTCCATGATTTATCCAAAAATCTGGCTCGGAATCCAAAATAATGCTTATAAACAATTAAAAAGTTTCGAGTCAACTTTTTTGGGTCACTTTTGTTAAATATATATGAACCACAAACAAAACAAAACTTATCCGGTGAATGTTTGCACATTTTAATTTTGTAATTGATTTCGTTAATTTTTAATCAAAGTGAATACAAACTTTGGCCGTTTGATAATTGCCACTTTAGCGCTCTGCTTTTGTTTCCGCATAACGCATGTTTCCCAGGAAACAAAATTAAACATTAAACAAAATAAGTTCTTGCATGAAAAAAAAAACATATTTTCGGCCAAAAGTACGAATATGTTCCTGAAAAGCTAAAATTGTCTGACTTCACTTATGTGTCATAACTTCTATATTTTTCGTCCGATTTGAGCAAACGTAGGCTTCGTTTCTTTACTATAAAATTATATTTCATCTGAAATCTTAAAAGTATGTAAAATAATTTTTTTTCTATTATAATTGAACAACTGAATGTGAGTGATTTTTAAAAAAATGTCGAAAAATCCGACTTTCCTCGCCTGTAACCCAAAGAATTTTAATCCGATTTCCAAAAATAAGATACTGTCGGAAAGTGGAAGAACATATCTTTCGAACGATGCACAGTTTATGTTAATTGGATCAGCCGTTATCAAGATTTATGCCAGTATATGAAGAACGAGCAAAAAAACACGTTTTTTGCAAATATCTCGAAAACGATTCTTTGGAATATTAATGACTGCCATTTTCGTTTTCCCCGACCCCAAATTAGTCCAAAAAACACTTTTTTTGTTGGTTCATTTTTCGTGTACACTAGTGTAATTAAACACTGCAGTGCTGTAATATATTACGTAATTCATTTATATATACCGGGTGTTAATTAAAAAACTGGCCATAGGCGTTTAACATGTAATATCAGTTTTTCCTCCTGCATTAGTTCCCAAATTACTTTACAGAAAAATACTTTAAATAAAAGTTGTAGAGAATTAAATTCTGCATCTAAGTGAGCAATCAGATTTAATTTTTGACATTTCATAACTGAGAAAATCAAGTTTAAAATTTCATGAAAACACATAATATATAGGAATAGCCATGGAATTTAAACAAAATTAAAAACAATTGTATGACATTGTAACTGTCAAAAAAATTTGTGTTTCGTAATTTTCGTTCAATAACAGATATTTCTAAAACTATGGAACAGTTTTCACATGAAGAAAAGCTTCAAGTAATAAAATGGTTCTATTCTGGACAAAGTTATCGAAATATTCGTGATTTAATAAATTTTTTTGACAGTTACAATGTCATACAATTGTTTTTATTTTTGTTTAAATTACATGGCTATTCCTATGTATTATGTGTTTTCATGAAATTTTAAATTTGGTTTTCTCAGTTATGAAATGTCCAAAATTAAATCTGATTGCTCACTTAGATGCAGAATTTAATTCTCTAAAACTTTTATTTAAAGTATTTTTCTCTAAAGTAATTTGGTAACTAATGCAGGAGGAAAAACTGATTTTACATGTTAAACGCCTATGGCCAGTTTTTTAATTAACACCCGGTATATATATATATATATATATATATATATATATATATATATATATATATATATATATATATATATATATATATATATATACAAAAAGTATTGGACCTAGCACAATACCTTAAGGAACACCAACGTTGCAATCCAACATTGATGATATATTACTACCAAATTTTGTTTTCTATTCATGAGATAATAGGTAAACCATTGTAATATATTTCCCGACATTCCGTATCCTTCTAATTTTTGTAGCAATTTAGCTCTGTCTATAGTTTCAAATGCTCTTTTTAAATCTAAGAAAACTGCTATCAACGTTTCATTCTTATCTAACAACTCTTTCCAGCTAGTAATTACGCATTGAATTGCTGTTTCACAACTATGTTTATCTCTAAATCCTGCCTTAGCCAGTATTTTATTTGTATTTATATAGTTTACCAACTGATTTTTCACAACAATTTCACTTACTTTTTCCACTGCTGGTAGCATATTTATTGGTCGATATTCGTTGGCTTTTTTGGGACCGATAATTTTCGGAATAAGAGAAACTGTAGATATTTTTAATTTATCCGGTATTATACCCTGCTCTAACGACGTGTTGATTAGATTTAATAATGGATATCCCACTATATCGAAGGTGTTTCGTATGAGACACCAATTTATCTCATCTGCACATGCTTTTTGTTCATTTTGATTGAATACTATGTTACGGAGTTCTTTTATTGTTATTTGTGAAAATTCTGTAAAACTAATTTTATTGCAAATGTGTACTGAAGCATTAAAATTTGTGTCCGGAATTGTTGCAACGATTTCATTAATGCTTGTTTGTACTCTTTGTTGATATAACTTGGTTTAATGTCTTCCACATTTTCAGTGAATTACCTTTACAGTCATCAATCGCTAACTTATAATATTCACGCTTAGTTTTCCTGAAAAGTGCCACATATTTATTTCTACAAGCTTTATAACTCTGCCAGTTTTGCGTACTTTTTGTTATAATAAATATTTTATATGCATTGTCTCTAGCCTTTCTGGCTTGAACTAATTTTTCATTTAAGTACCACGGGTTTGTACCATATCGAATTACTTTCCGTGTAACTGGAGAAACTATGTTTAAAGTGCTGATTATATTATCTTCAAATTTGTCATATAATACATAACATCAGTACTGTTGTAAAACCAATTTTTGCAAATTAGGTTTTTTTGTAATTTAGAAAAATCTACGTTTCGGTTTGTCCTAACTATCTTGTTTATTACAATATCATCATTTAATTGTACTGAAATTATGTCGTGATCCGACAACTTTGGAGATCTTAGAATACTTACTTTTAAGTAATAATCATTACTTATTGTTAAGTCTATTCGCGTGCTTGATGTTTCTGATATACGTGTATCTTCATTTACCAATTGTTTCATTCCAGCTTCAATGACAATACATTTAAGTTTATTAGTATAACTACATTGATCATTCCAGTTTATATTAAAGTCACCCACTAGTATTGCTTTGATGTTTTGTTCACAATTTTCACTGCACCAGTCTTGAAAATATTTTAAGAACTCTGCCACCGATGAATGAGGCGATCTGTACAACACAGTCAAAGCAATTGTTTCGTATCTTAACTTAATTTTTAACGTTAACCTCAGTTTATACTCATCTGCATGAACTTCATTTACTTCGAACGTAATATTATTCTTAATAAACACTAAAACACCACCTGTATGTCTAGAATTAGAGTCGCATCTTACATGATTAAAGTTGCGTATTCCTATTTCCTTGTCTCCAATTTCATTTGTTACTCTTGTTTCTGTTAAACACACTATTAATGGATCAACGGTGTTTATTAAATTTTCTATGTCTTCTTTGTGTGCTACGAAGCTTTAGATATTAACGTATAACACAGTTTTTTTAACACTACAAGTCTCACAAGTATCTAATTGCTATATGTACTGAACTTGCCTTTTATATGCTTCCATTTTCCTTTTATAAATCACGCATTCCTCACTCCACGATGCGTGATCGGTGTTTATATTTAATTTTAATTTGTCATTTGCCACAGTACAATTTACACACTGTGACACGTTGTTTACATAATCTTTCAAGGCGTGATTCCCTGCCCATTTAGGACATGCTGTATTGTTCTTGCATTCACTTGCCTTATGGTTGTATTCCGAGCAATTAAAGCATTTGTAAATGTTAGTTAGTTCTTGCACGGAATATCTGTTCCATCCTATATTAATCTTTTTTTCTTCCATTATTTTGTTATATGCCTCTGGTGTAACTTCCGCCAAAGCCACATTGAATCGTTTAGTTTTTGGACTTCAAATATTCAGTGCCTGAATGTCTACGTCCTTTAGTTTTTCATTTTGATCTTTAATTTTTTTACAATGGTTTCCTTGGTTTCATCTTTGTCAATTCCTAATATTTAGATTTTTTGTTTTCTTATGCCCGGTTTCTCAGTCGAGGTTTAAACCGAGAATCAACTGATCTCCGCTCAAATGGCGGCTTAAGTGTTTCTAGGACAAGAATCAAGCTGATTCTCGGTTTAAACCGCCGCTCAACTTGATTCGTGAATATCGGCGAATCAAATATTTGATTCTCGAATCAAGAGCTGTCACTTCAATATTATAAACTGATTTTTTCAGAAAAATATAATAGATACAGTAAAAGAACAATAATAAAATACAAATTAACATATGTAAGTACATTTTGAAGTATTTTTTCATGCGAAATATAGTTTATTTCAATAAATATAAGCAAATGTCACTTTGTGGTAAGGATTTGAAAATCAGCCGGTATCACTTCAAATTTATAAATTGAAATTTTATAGTTAAAAATAATATAAAAAACAAAGTTACACTATTCAAATAATAACTAATATATGCAACAATGATTTTAAGTAGTTTTTATAATTGATATTATGTTTTTTCAATAGTTGATACAGAATATCACGTTGATGTACTGGACCGCGAATTTAATGCTGTCACTTCACTTTCATAATTCTATTTTTTAGTGAAAAATACTGTACATTAACTAAAATTAGAACATTTCAATATAAATTAACATACGTAAGTACATATTCAAGTAATTTTCATGATCGAATATACCATTATTAAATAATAAATAGCAAGTGTCCAGATGTCATTTCACTGCAAAGAAATATTTCAATACACACATTCACATACTCATCAAATGTAGTAAATATTTATAATTACTATATTATTTACACAATAAATACAAATTCAACTATATGTTTATCACGTTATTTGATATTCCTGAGTATATAACCTCAAAATGGAGCAAATTTCAACATATTACTCTCCTTTCACAAGACTTGTATGTATTCCTAAAGTAAACATAATATCCTTTTTCACAGTATGGATTCCGCATCCTCTTCATCCTACGATTATTATCAGTCATCTGACAGTGAGTCAACCTCTGATTCCTCTGACAATACTGCAGAAGCCAGAATCTGCAAACGGGTGATACAATTCCGGAATAATCCCTTGGATATGTATAACAATCTGGAATTTAAAAATAGATTTAGATTCAGCAAACAAACTTTCGCGGATATTTTGAATATAGTACAGCCGCACCTGAGTACTGCAACAAGTAATCGTGGTCAACCATTGAGTCCCGAAATCAAACTATTGATAGCACTTAGGTTTTATGCCACCGGCACATTTCAATTAGTACTTGGTGATCATATCAATGTCAGCAAGTCCAGTGTATGTCGTATTATCACTAACGTTTCAACAGCACTTTCATCACTTGCACCAGAGTATATACGAATGCCTGGTGATACGGAGATGAATAACGTCAAAGTCGATTTTCACAAAATCGCTGGAATACCAATGGTGTGCGGTGCAATTGACTGTACACACGTTAGAATACAATCACCAGGAGGTGAGAATGCTGAGTTATTTCGTAACCGTAAAGGTTATTTTTCCATAAATGTGCAAGTTGTGTGTGATGCGCATCTGCGCATAAGGTATATAGTAGCAAGGGTCGGTGCATGACAGCCCCATCTTTAACGGGAGCAGATTACGCGCGCAATTTGAAAACGAAGAATTTCCCAACTGCATTCTGCTTGGCGATAGTGCCTATCCTTGTCGCCGATATATATTAACTCCTGTTCAGGACCCAAATAATGGCTCAGAAGCAAGATATAATAAAGCACATATAAAAACGAGGAACACGGTTGAAAGATGTTTCGGGGTATGGAAACGTCGTTTTCCAGCTCTTATGTACGGGCTCCGAACAAAATTGGAAACCACTTTAAACATTATAATTGCGACAGCTGTTTTGCATAACGTCGCAAAAAAGTAGATGTTTTGGAAGAAGTGGAGGCGCCAATAGACAACATTGAATTGCCGAATTATAACGGACAACAACAAAATACTGTAGTTAGGTCTACTATAATAAACCTGATTTTTAATTAAATTTTATAATAAAATCGTATTTTAAAATACAAATTTTTATTTATTAATTAATTCTTTTTTTAACTCTATTTCTAAATCTAATAATACTAATTTTTTCTTTTTAATTTCAGCGTCTAGTCTAAGATTTTCTAATACTAAATTATTTTTCCTTTCTGCAAAATCCGCCTTTCGTTTTCGATTCCTTTTTGCTGGGGAATCAGGAAGAGATGGTGCATTAGGGCCAGGAATAGGTTCTTCGGGGATAGGTTCTGCTGGTATAGGAACCTCCACAATATTTTCACTAACGAGTAATTCTAAAAAGAGTGCTTTACATTAGCATCTCACTACAAATGTCAATAATAACTTGTATTGATGAATGATCACGCTGAACATATTACTTATTACACAATCATAAATTACTGTTACAGTTATTATAAAGTATTTAACAAGCAATACCTGGCAAGTCTCCATAATAATGACTGGAGCTATCATACATATTTGGCCCACTATTGCCATTAATTGTTCTCCAACTGCAGTTAGAGACGGCGTGTAAGTGCCACCTCCAGTTTTGTACGATTCCACCTAAATATCGATTATGAATTCTACATAATTCTAAAATTTAAACATAATAATTGTACTTTATCGTTGTTAATTTGTTGCTTAGTACGTTGTTTTAAGTTTTTATAAAACGCATTAAGTTGATCCGCAGTTCTCTGACTTCCCGTATTTGCATTAAATTGTTCGGTTATTTTTAACCAGGTTTCTTTTTTCTGTTTGATGGAAGTTCCGTCCGTTTTCTTTTGTTCCACTATGTTTTTATAATTATCTATCAAGGATAAAAGTTCAAATTTGTCTCTTTCCGTATAATTTGTACCTCTTTTGGAACTCATATTTCTAAAAAAGAGCTAATATATTCATTTATGGTCTATATAGTAATTTGTACATACTTATCAAAATGGAAAATTTGGAAAGGAATGGAATGGGTTGTGAAATCTGAAAGAGGATAAAATTAATTTATAATTCAAGGAATGCTATCATAAAATAAATGTACATATTTAAGGTTATAATGTATTTTATTAAATATTACATGTTATTTATATATTACGTATGTTAAACAATATTAATGTTACTCACGAATAATATATTTCATACTTACTAAAATGAAAATAATATTGTTCAGAATTGTTTAAATAATTACTGCTCTCACACTTCACCGTAAGCATTCAAACTGCTTTAGAATTATTTACAAAGCACTGTAGAATTATTAGATGTCAGATGTTTGAAACGTTTCAACCAATCAGAGAGCGTTTTACATTTGTAAGGCGCTTGATCCGAATCAACTGATTCGCCGCTGATTCGCGTCCTAGAAACGCAACGGAAGTTTAAATCGAGAATCAAATTGAGCGGAGATCAGTTGATTCTCGGTTTAAACCTCGACTGAGAAACCGGGCATTAGTTTTGCAACTGTTACCTCATATTTCTTGCCCAGTTCTTTCTCGATTGAGTTTTTTATACTTTCCGATGACATGTCATCTGAATAGTCCACTACAATTCCTCCGTTTTTTACCAACTTTATACCGGTTATTCCGGCCTTTATGTCGGCCGGATTAATTTTTTCCTTAATTTCTTTTCTGGTCGCACCCGAATCTTTATCCTGCGCTTTCGGTTTAATTATGACACTTATGATTTTTCATTACTTCCGCATAGTTACGTTTTTCATTCTTTCGTTCCATTTTTATTTCTTCTTTCATTTCACGATGTGTCCATGCTAGTTCTTCGACTTGTTGCTGAATAGTCGTCAACTGATGTTGAAAACTATTCAACGTCTTGTTTTGTTTCTTACTTTCGGTATGTTTGTCATTCAAGTAAATTTGTAACTTGAATGACAACATTTCATTTCATTTATTGCAAAACCAAGAAACATTCTTGTTGTTACTAATAATTTTTAATTCGTCTTCACGCAATATGGCACACGTTAAATGGTATTGACACTCACATAAGCCATTACAACTTATACTTTTCTCCGATCTTTTTATATCACTACTGCACACTCCGCACTTACTACTCATTTTTTTAAAAAAAACTGTGGAGCGTACAGAACACTTCCGTACGCTGCGACAGCCAATTCCAATATTGGAAGTATGAATACTGTGTACGGCTTATTTACATTTAAGTTGGTAACTACAGATGAGCATCGGGAGAAAAAGATAGAGCTATCTAGTATACATTTGTTAGAGAGAGATACAAGATTTGAAAAGTGACAAGTACATACGTTAATTTTGTGAGGTTAAATGCAATTGTTTACATGTCAAAAACTTCAAACAGAATTGTTTTCCAATAAATTTTATACATGTACATTGAGCACAAGTAAGCGAAAGTAATTAACAAATAATATTCAAGCCAATATAGAATCCAAGGAATATATTCCCTGAAAGAATCAACCATCTCTCAACAATGACATGACAAATAATCGCTGCAAAAGCTGAGTGATAATAACTGATTACATATATAGAATTGGGCAATAAACATGTATTTATTTCAATATAAACTGTAATTGTATTAAGGTATAAATTCATTTACAGAGCATACATTATCAAGAAGTAAATGTGCAGATGAGGAAAAATGAAAATTAGATATTGACGATGACTAATACAATATATTACATGTACTAAACATCACAGTACAGAAAATGATTATATGCACCAAGCAAATTCCAACATCATGTAACAATGAAGGACAATAATGAAATATTATGTATGGTATATTAAATGATGTGTTGAAAAAAAAGAAAATATTATTGTACTATAAGCATTTCGACAACTAGATTTGATACAATTCATATCCTTGTATACAGATATGCCATAAATATGCTGTAAATTCTGACATGTATAGTAAATTTGTTACCTTACGAATGATTAATATCTAGCCTTTTCATCCAAAACCAAAATCAATTATTCCTCTTATAACAAGTCAAACTATCCGCACTATCTAATATGTTATTGTTAAAGTTAATGTTGTATCTTCTGCTAAATATCTTTATTTGTTGATGCACACGATATTACACTTTGAAAGAACAGTTATATACATACACAGAAAAAGGAAAGTTACTTGCATACCCATGCATACATAGACAACGTATGTTGCGCACTAGTACAGTAGCGCACTCTAGCGCAACGTTGAACCACACCTTATTGCGCTTCCGTCGCACATACAAAAAACAGAATAGCGCGAGAACATTTTAAACTTTAACAGTTATATTATGCGACGATTCAATCTTATTTCACAGAGCTAGCAGAACCAATAACAAATGTAATTATGAAAACAATACATGTATGGAAATATCAGATGTTGATATTAATTTACCGCAAGAAAAATGAAAATATGAATTAAATAAACCCAACGTCATCCAATGTCGTAAATAACAATAGAGAAACCACGAATATGTACATAAAATGACATGTAGGAACGTCTTGGAATAACTAGCGGTGTAATCGGTCTTGTGCTTTTAAAAGGGGACATAACTGGTCTCTGTGTGAAAGTAAATCCATTGATCATATATATACTACTGGATAAGCGAAAGCATATCTTCGAAAAGCAAGTTTGTGTTATGCGTAGGATTAAGAGAGACGGAATAAGGATTTTATACAAGAGCGAGTGAGAAAAAAAACATTTAATTTGCCATTGCATTAGAATAATTTTAATTTGTACGAACAGGAAATAAAGAAATACATACATTATATAAGTAATTTAAAAAATAATGAAAATATAAAATTAATAAATTCAGCGAGGGGCACAGGCTTCCTAGGTATGATTATTTGTTTAGCAAATTCTTTGAACCTGTACAGATTTTTATATACCAAATTTAAATTTTCTTATTTATTAACATACAAATTAAGTCAGGATCACATTGAAACATTCTTCAGTGCTCTACGAAGTAGGGGAGGATATAGTAACAACCCTACTTGCAAGCAGTTCCGTGCTGCGTACAAAAGGTTGCTTGTGCGACACGAAATTAGTGCATCTGATTTCGGTAATTGCGCTATTTTGAACGGTACGTACATACTACCGACGGAAAATTTACCATTGGTACATGCAGATGCACACAATACCGAGACCGACACTGTGACTACGGTCGCAGATCACGACTATTTGAATTCTAAAATTGAATTATCGGCATTCGTTGAAGACGTGTCAGGCTACATTGGCGGATTCGTTATAAGAAAAATTGCTGACAAAATCTAATGTGATTTTTGTAGGAGTTGCCTTATGAATCACACTGTACAAAATGATTTAATTCGTGTGAAAAATAAAGGAGTATTGCGCACTCCTTCCGCGGATGTAGTGAAAATATGCAACATTGCGGAAAAAATCATTCGACAACACCGTAATGTATTTAAGAGAAATATTGTGCAAAATATAATGGTAATGTGTATGGCTTCCATGAGTGGAGTTTTTATTGAGATTATTGAGCATGATGTCCATTTGCAAAATATGGTGCGTAATACAAATGAACGTAAATTATATTCGCATTGAAACGAATTAATAAAATTAATCTTAAAATTTTACATAAACTGTAGGATACATTTTATTTGTAAAATATTAAGTGTAAAACTGGCATTCGCCAGAAGTATACGAAATTAATATTGTTTGCTCACGAATAAAAAATTAATAAATATTGAATTATTTTCTTCTTTCTGTCATTCCCTAACATGTCCTACATTAATTTTTTTATTTGTGACGTCTATCCTGGTTTACTTCTTCCAGTACATTCAATTCCAAAGTAAATCAATGTAGTTGTTCCAATAGTAGCTACGAGTTTAATGTCGTGAAGAGAAAACTCTGATACAGAATTGGTTAATTTAATTAAATTTTTTTGGGCTACATTTACTTGTACCACGGATAAACTTAGTTTATCTGTGCTTGTACTTCTTTTGAAATTTGAATTATTGCGCAATATTCGTGCTGCAACTTTGCGCTTGCGCACTGTGAACTTTGCCACTGTTTTCTCTCTCTCTCTCATGATCCTACGTATAACACGTTCCGCTTATCCATTAGTATATATATGATCTATGAGTAAATCACATGTTATTTTTTATTATATGGAAGTTTTTGAGAAGTTCGCTGAGACTAAAGCACAACACGTGCTCAGTTATTTCAGCAAACATAATATTATTTTATATTATTTAATATATCTATATTAGCATGGAATGTAGTCCTGCTTTTTCATTGCAATACTATTAAGTAATCCAAATGTATCGTAATGTGCGGTCAATAATATATTAATAAAAGATGGAATTTGCTAGGAGTACTTTGTGAAGTGCAATAATTCCCATATATTGAAACTTGTGTTATTATGAAGGACTTATCGAAAAAAATTATTTGAATCTGTTGAATCCATTGTAAAGCGAAGGATAACTATAGAAATAAGGAAAAAAATATTTTTATAGCGCTCCACCTCAGGGTGCCATGCTTTTCGACATGTAAGTTGTCCAGTTGAACATACAGCAACATTTTAATTTGAAAATATTGGAATGAAAATTATGATGTACTTCAAGATGGCACAGTAAATATTAAATTTGTTGTTGATGAAATGTTTTGATACATGTCTTAGGACAAAATTGAACCAATATGATATCAGCTTTGTTGCACACAATGCAATTTGCTTATCGGAACAATAACAATCTATGTGACAATTAATTGCTTCAATGTTTTGTGCAGGAACAAAACATTGGTAAAAAAGTATTTACGAAAGTAATAAACAAACAACGCATTGCGGAGCATATAGGAAATACAGAGGTACATTCATCTTATTAGAATTCTGGTACATTATCATTTCACTATTACAAAGCAGGTTAAAGTTCAACGTTGGTCGTTTCATATTGTTTCATTTATTCAGAATCACGTCTCCAATATACTGTTTTCGGTTTTTTACATACGATCTGTAATACTCTTTATTAAAGAATTTTGGTAGCTGTATATAACAAGTAGAATTGAAGTAAAAGCATGGCCCCATATATACCACATATATGCACGCCACTGCCATGTTTCTCCGGCTGTTGAACTTGCCAAGCATGCGTAGTTACTTGCCGCCAATTCAATCTAGCTGAGTAAACAGAATAAGTAAGTCTACCGGTGAGAAAACTTTTTGTAAAATGTAAGTTTTTCCATGTATATTCAATATATATTACCTATAACATTTACATATATTAAATATCAATAATTTTAGGGAAACTGTTGATGGACACAGGGCTGGGAGTCTGGTTTATGTAGATGCGTATGGGCACTTATATTCACGGAACTTAAGGCGTAATACGCAGTTTTATTATAAATGCCGCGTACGGGAATGTCCTGGGCGAACAGTAATGAAGGAGAATGGAAATCCAGAAAAAAAAACAGTAGGGCATAACCACCTTCCAAATGAGGAAGAGCTGGAAATATGCAGGTTGAAAACCTTGCTGCGAAAATGAGCCGCAGCTGAGAATACCAGCCTTGCGGATATTTATGCGCAAGCTGAAGTGCAGTATCCGCGTGCTGCTTTTGCCGTTGGAGGATTACGTGGTGTACGGTCTTTCATGACTAGAAGCAGACAAGCAGGTACACCACAAATCCCGAGAAATATTCGGGAAACTCCTGGTGGATGACAGGTATGCATAACGCGACTGAGTTGGGGCCAGCGCGTCATTGCTTTTATCGAAAAGTAGCGATTGCTGACGATTGGTTCAGCATCGATTATTTTCTGTTCGCGTGTTCTGGAGTACGTTGCTCGCGGAACAGAACTTGAACTGAACATGGATGCAACTTTAAATGTTGTACCACGTCAGGGAGCTGGATCACAGCTATTTATGATCCATAGGAACGATTTCAATGATGGTGTAACGTTCTGTGTACCCAGTTGTATACGCCTTGATGGAAAGGAAAACAACTGCGGCGTATGTATCGGTGTTGGGTGCTCTGGTTGAGATAGTACCCTATATAAGTATTCGTTCTGTGATGGCTGATTATGAAGCTGCGTTGCGTCAAGCCATCAGAAATGTATTTCCAGTAGCACAGTTCCTGATTCCATTATGCACGGGCCGTTCACAAGAAAGCGGCGGCGATGCATTTAGTCAGAAGAGAGGATGAAATTGGTCAGAGAGTTTTGAAAATGACCATGGCATTGCCCCTGTTGCCTGAACACTTAATGGCAGGGGGTTTGCGTGAAGTAGGGATAGAAGCGGCAGAACTAGCAGAGATGGTTCCATTCCTGCCGTACATACGGACCCACTGGTTACCTGTCCCTATATATGTATACAGGTTGCCGCAGAGAACAAATAATTCAGTCGAGTCATTCCATCGAGATCTGATGCGAATAGTGTCTCGAGAGCATCCGAACATTTGGGTGTTCACGAAATGTTTGCTTCGGGTGGAAGACACTAAGGCAAGTGACTTCCACCGTAGCCTTTTAGCCGTCATTCGACCAAGGAAACGACGTCTGGTATACCGGCAATTAGATGACCGGATTTCATTGGGCCAGAATCGATTAGATGAAGATGGCAATGTGCGCAGATTCCTTTTGCACATGTCTCACGCAATGAATCGTCTGGGTCACTATCTGGAGGTTGCTAATGGTAAGTTAAATACATCAATTTTATAAAATACATATTATAATATTTTAATCTTATAGCAAACGATAACGAATGCGATGATGGTAACATGATACAAAATTATCAGATGCCTGTACCTCATTATCCAAATCCGCCAGCACCACAACTTACACCACTCTTGCCAACATTGACTCGATCTCCTCCACCCTTGGCGCCATGGACACGATCTCCTCCGCCCTTGGCGCGATTGTCACGATCCCCCCGCCCTTGACGCCATTGTCACATACTCGCTCACTACCGATACTACCTCGTCCCATCTTACACCCGGCCTCACCAGAATCTCCCTCTGTCATGTTACCAGCTCTTCCAGCTATACCGCGCGTGCACAGACGCAACCTCCCGCAGTACTTGCGAGGGCTAATAAGCGACAGCAGCAGTTCGTCATCTGCAGAGATATATAACCGGCAGTCACCTGAGCCGGAGCCTTTGCAAGTAGTGGAAGAGGAACTATTCCTAGTACCTGAACCGATATTGGAAATAGTAGTACCGCCGCCGGAGGTAGAAGAGGAAGAGCCGCCTCTGTCGCCAATAGTAGATGAACCAGAGCCGTTCTGACCTGTGATAAATCCTGCGGCAGGTGAAACTGCTAATCCAGTGTGGCACGCCGAAGGTGTAGACGAGGAATGGCAGGGCGCAGGTGAAAATGAATGTGAGTAAATAAATAAACAAATAAAGAACTTAATATGTAACTTTTTTATAGTTATAGTCATTGTAAACTTGACACGGCTACGCTGCCCTGTGTGTTACATGGCTGTTAGACAGATATGTCCTAGAATGTGGGCATGTGTTATGTGGATCCTGCGCCGAAACCGTTTACACCAGTGACCCTCGGTGCCCCATATGTAGAACGCCAATGTTGATGCCGCCGTGCTGTAAAGTACGAGGTGGAGGTGTCTTCAGTTTATGTGAACGTATATATTAATCGTACTATGCCTACAGTACAGCATGGTCATAGAGATATACCGTGTCTCTCAATGATTACTGTTCACAAAGTCCTCAATGTTGTCAGCCTGGCAACAGGAGCGTATGTTTCTTCATAGTCGTATCCTTGCCTTTGAGGGCAGCCCCTGATTACCAACCTGGCCTTGTATTTTTCAACGTTTCCGTCCTTATCTCGCTTAATCTTAAAGACCCATTTGTTGCTTATTAATTGTTTACCTTTTGGAAGGGATGTGAATTCCCAAGTGTCACTTTGCAGTAATGCGTCGATTTCCTCATTTACTGCTTGCATCCACTCATTTTTGTCGTCTCGCGAGGAGATGTCCTCAAACGTATTCGGCACATCCTCTACAAAAACCTCTGCATGTAGTGCCAAGATAGCGTAATCTTCAAGGTAACGTGGTTTCACTGAATTTCGTGCATTTTGTCGAGGAACTTCGGTATATCTAGGTTCTCGTGAGTTCGAGTGAACTTCATTTGTTTCCATAGCTTCGTCGTCGGCACTTTGTAGAAACTCTAGATCCTCTTCAGACTTTTCTTTCTTTCGTTCTTCTGCTGAATTTTCCTGCTCGTGACGGAGTTTCGCTTCTTCTTGTTCGTGATGAATCCATTGCTCGCTACTGAGTTGCTCGATGGAGAATTTTGTTTCGTCGAACACCACGTCTCTGCCATAAATGATTTTTCGATCTTCTGCATTCCAAAGCTTGTAACCATTTGGGCAATGTCCAACAAAGTAACATTTGAGTGATCTAGTGTCAAATTTTCCTTGAGTAATTTGCTTAGAAGTCTCAGGTAAGCTATGCATCCGAATACTTTGAGTTTACTCACGTTTGGCTTCTCACCAAACCACAGTGCAGCTGGAATTTGTCCACTCAAAGACGACGTCGGACTTCGATTTATTAAATAAACAGCAGTTTGAACTGCTTCAGGCCAGAACGTTTTCCCAAGTTTACAGTCAAGCAACATGCATCGTGCTTTCTCTAAAATGGTACAGTTCATTCTTTCGGAAACGCTGTTCTGTTCTGGAGTATACCTGATTGTAAATTCTAATTGAATTCCCTTGCTTTCGAAAACTCTCGAAATAACGTAATATTACTAATTTTGATTCTAAAATATAGCTTGCTGTAAAATGTGTGTTGTCATCGATAAAAGTGAGCACGTATCGTTTTGAATCGCGTGATGTAGGGTTTACAGTGCCGATGAGATCGCTGTGAACCAGCTGTAACGGACGTGTTGTTCTACTTCTCTGCTGATTGTGTGGCCTACAGGTCTGCTTTCCCTGAATGCAAATACATGAAGCTGAAGTCGTACTGGATTCGAACAGATTACATATCGAGGTACACTAATTTCATATTGAGTTCTTGAATTTGATTCGTAAACAGTATCCACATCGTGTGTAATTCGAACCGAAGTTATTCATCCTAGTCGAACTGTAGTTGTCACAACTTCTGTATATTGATTTTTAGCTTTGATCGTTGCAGGGGATCAGTTTTAAATGATCAAAAATCTGTGCTATGGTTATTGTTCTTTTTGAGACATGACGTGATTCATTTACTTTTACTGAATATTGTTATTCATCTGTAGTTGAATCCCATATTAAGCCTAATGTCTTCATTATTTGTGAAGTGCATTAGTGATTTGTTAGAGTTTGTGTCACTCGTTAATCCGAATTCAAGTTGTCAACATGGAATATAGTGTCGTTTAGTGAAAGACTTGTTGTAGTTTTGGCTGACGCATCAAATACAATTCTAAGTTTTGCTGTCTCACTTGAATTCTTGAAAACTGCGTGATGAGGCATGTGATTTAAAGCTTCGTATTTAATCATACATTTCGCGAATTCAGTTTTGAATTCCGGTTGATTTTCTAGTTTTCTTTCCAATGCACTGTAACGCCTTCCAGGCGCGAACGTTTCATTGTAGTGTACTTGTTGTGTTTGTAATTATAATAATTGAACAATAATTGTTGAGAGATTTGGAATGAACGAGCTGTAGTAAGTCGCTTTTCCCAAAACCGGGTGATTTTGGTGCGTGTCGAATCGCTTCAATGTGCTTGTCTGACTTGTGTTCCTTGAGCGTCTATCAGGTGTTCTAAAAATTCAACGGTATGTGTCGTAAAAATGCATTTCGCGCGGTTCAGCTTGTGTCCATGTGATTTTATTCGTTTGAAAGTTCTGTCAGGTGCTGATATCAGGTTGTCGAAATCGTCACCAAACACGAGAATGTCATCAAAGAAATTGAGTACATTTGGAGGGTCTTGTAGAACGACTGCACCGTATACTGCGCGTGTTGGACGAACTAATTCGTGTGTTGGCGACGGGTAGGTGTGTGTATGCATCTATGATCACGAGACGTTGGGTTGAGCTAGCTGTAGCCTTGATTCCACTGTGTGAACACAGTATTCTGACTCCATATTCCTCTTTATGTTAGTCGGAACAGCCAACAGAAGACATGTGTCCTGGTGGGGAGACTTCACGTTGCGGTGATATGTCGAATAGAATTGAGCTAATAAGCGCAGATCTTGTGACATGTGATGCAAGTTTCAGAGTACTCACAATGCTCACTTCACAGTTTCAAAATCTTTCTCGACTGTGGTTTTGAATATAATGATTGCGTAAAAATATTGTCTGTCCGTGTTTTACCCACGTTAGACAAAACCGGTCTCAATATTTTTGTCAATATCAAGTCATATAATTTTTCTTGATGTTCGGCACAATGAAGTAACCACATGACTGTAAATAATTTCTTATAATTGTTTTTGTGTTGGCATGCCTATGTATGCATGTGTCTGTGCTTACCAGTGCGTGCTGAAACTCTTTTAAAAATTTGTGAAATAACAACAATTAATACACGAAGTGATCATAAACGTGATCGTGAATCTGTGTTCTACATATAAAAATAAAACAGGTGACTAAACCAAGTGGGTAAAGTCAGGTGAAAGTGATTTCAAGTGCCGGCGAGAAACACGTGCGCGCAGCAATCGGGTGCGAGCGCGCACTCGCAAGCGAGAATTCTTCGCACCAACAACTAATCAGTGTTGCCAACGATATCAAAACTAAAACTCATCACACACTAAATAATCAACAATAAAAACATGCAATCATCAAGTGGGGGAACCAGCTACACCACCAACACGATATCGAACATTATAACAACATCAGCAACATGTTACTATACCCAAACGACATCAACACTCATGAATACACCTATTACAAGCCCAATGGTTTTAAATCCTTACTTAACACCGACTAACCCCCTCCTATTTACACCAAAAACACCTCAACACAAACAACAATACACTCCTCAATAAAGACAGCGGCCTCCCTTGGCAGCAAGTACAAATAAAAAGAGCGACAAAAAGAACAAGAGAAAAAGAGCCAGAACAACACAATAGCATCCTAAACAAACGTAGTAACAATGTTACTAAAACACCACCTATCCCTGCAAACAGATACTCTGTTCTAGACAATGAAAATGACAATAATCAAACAAAAACACACCCAAAACCACCGCCAACCTTTATTCAATCAGTCACTGACTATCAACTAATGCTAACAACTCTACAAACAATCCTAAAGACAGACGAATTCATATGCAAGTCACTTACAAACAACACCGTCAAAGTCAACACAAGCACCTCCGACGCTTATAGAAAACTTATCCACATGCTAAACACTAATAAAATAGCTTATTACACATACCAACCCCGAGAAGAAAGGGCATACAGAACAGTACTAAAAAACATCCATCCATCAATACCTGTAAACGACATTAAAGAAGCTCTGGAAGAACAAGGCTTTCAAATAAGAAATGTTTATAACATCAGAAGCTGGCAAACAAAAGCACCTCTCCCAATGTTCTTTATTGATCAAGAACCGTCAGAGAACAACAAAAAAATTTACGAACTAAAGCACATCTTAGGAACCAAAATTACTATTGAACCACCAAGAATTAAAAGAGATATACCCCAATGCATGCGATGCCAGGAGTATGGCCACACAAAAGCATACTGCACCAGACCATACTACTGCGTCAAATGCGCCGAAAATCACCCGACTAAAGACTGTTTGAAAAACTCAAATTCACCTGCAACATGCATCCACTGTTCAGGAGCCCATCCAGCAAATTATAAAGGCTGTTCAGTCTACAAAGAACTCCAAAAAACCAGAAATCAAATCACCCAAAATAGAACAAACAACCACATGCATCAAAAAGATAGAGAAAATACCAGCTATGCAAATATAGTAACAAACACCAAGAACACCGAAATAAATACCCAAGAGACACACAAATCCCAGAACGAAAGTTTCCTATCAGAATTCCTAAACAAATTTGAAACTATGTTTAAACAACTCATGCAACAAAACACAATGATTATACAACTACTCACGTCATTTATTAATAGAAGTAATGGCTAGCACACTCAGAATAGCACTATGGAACGCCAATGGGCTATCACAACACAGACAAGAAGTCGAAGTATTCTTAAATATACACAAAATAGATATCATGCTCGTAACAGAGACACACTTCACAGACAAGAGCTACTTTAGAATATCGAAGTATAAAACATATCACGCAAACCACCCTGATGGTACTGCTCATGGAGGTACAGCAATAATTGTCAAGGAAAATATCAATCATACTGAACAAGAAAAAACGAATGAAGAATATCTACAAGCAACGAACATCAAGATCCAAGAATTAACTGGGGCAACAACCTTATCAGCTGTATACTGCCCACCCAAACACCAAGTATCAAAAAATAAATTTGAAGATTACTTCGAAATGTTAGGCAACAGGTTCATCGCAGGGGGTGACTATAATTCAAAACACCCCCAATGGGGATCAAGAGTGACGAATCCTAAAGGAAAAGAAATGCTAAAGGCGCTCACAGCAAAAGGATATAAACATCTTAGCACCGGAAAACCAACCTACTGGCCCTCTGACCCAAACAAACTCCCCGACCTACTAGACTTTTTCGTCACCAAAGGACTATCACATAACTATACGTCAGTCGAGAGCTCTTACGACTTGCAATCAGACCACTCCCCAGTTATACTGACGATAAGTACTACAATAATAAAAAGGGAAAAAATCCTACTCTATACACTAAAAGGACAGACTGGGAATCGTTCAGAAAATATCTAAATGACAACATTAACTTAAAAATTCCACTGAAAACTTCAGACGATATAGATGAAGCCGTTGAAAACACAATCCACCACATCCAGCAAGCAGCTTGGCACTCTACACCTCTTATAACAGACGACACCCCAAAAGAATTCGATAACAACTATCCCAAATTCCTGAGAGACAAAATATCGGAAAAAAGAAAAGCTAGACGACTTTGGCAACAAACACGACATCCTAACCATAAAAACAAATTAAATCACTTATCGAAGGAAGTAAAAAACCTAATAAGAGAAATAAAAAACGAGTCTTTTCAACATTACCTTAGCAACCTCTCAGCACTACCTGAAAACAACTACTCCTTATGGAAAGCAACAAAAAAGTTAAAACAACCTACTCAGTCAATTCCACCCATACGCAAACCAGACGGAACCTGGGCCCGAGAAAACATAGAAAAGGCTGAACTCTTTGCAGTACATTTCTCAAAAATATTTGAGCCACACCCAGCAACATTAGACGAAGACGAAGAAGATTTCGAAAACTTCCTAACATCTCCTCTACAATTGTCACCCCCTATCAAGCACTTCACACCGACAGAAATAGAACAAGAAATAAAATATCTAAATAACAAAAAATCCCCTGGATACGACCTCATAAACGCAAAAATAATGAAAGAACTTTCTAAAAAAACATTAGTCTTAATAACAAACATCTTTAATGCAATAATTCGAACCTGTTACTTTCCACTGCAATGGAAATTCGCACAAATCATTTTAATACATAAACCTGGCAAACCACCTCACGAAATCACATCCTACAGACCAATCTCCCTACTACCACTACACTCAAAACTCTTCGAAAAACTCCTATTAAAAAGACTAAACTTAATAGCTGAGGAAGAAAATCTTATACCAACACATCAATTCGGATTCAGGAAACAGCACTCAACTATTCAACAAGTACACAGGATCGTAAACGAAATCGAAAGTAGTCTACAAAACAAACAAATTTGCTCCGGAGTGTTCATAGACATTAGCCAGGCATTTGATAAAGTATGGCACAAAGGGCTTCTATATAAAATAAAGACCAAACTACCGCACTCATACTTTCTGCTCATCAAATCGTATTTAAGTGAACGATATTTTCAAGTACGCCACGAAAACACATTCTCTAAAATTCAACCGATCAAAGCAGGAGTGCCACAAGGAAGCGTCCTAGGGCCAGTACTCTACCAACTGTATACAGCCGACCTACCCTGTGGAGATAAAGTACTAACAGCCACATACGCAGACGATACTGCAATCCTTGCAACGCACGAAGATCCCAACACATCATCCGCCCTACTACAAAAATCGCTCGACGACATACAGCTCTGGGCAGAAAAGTGGCGTATAAAAATAAACGAACACAAATCCACACACGTAGTATTCACAAACAGGAGAGTTGAATGTCCACCGATCGCAATAAACGGAAATGTAATACAAACAAACGACGATGTAAAATACCTAGGTATGCATCTCGACAAAGGACTAATATGGCGAAATCATCTAAAAACAAAAAAGAAACAAATAGACATCAAAATCAAAAAGATGTATTGGCTCCGAGGCAGAAACTCACAACTATCACTTGAAAATAAGCTCCTACTTTATAAAACAACAATCATACCAATTTGGACATACGGGATCCAATTATGGGGATGCGCAAAAACATCAAATATAAACTTAATTCAAAGAAGTCAGAACAAAGCACTACGCATGATCGCCCAAGCACCGTGGTATGTAAACAACTACACTCTACACAAGGATTTCAAAATTAAATATGTCTACGAACAAATCCGCAAATTCGCATCGTCACATGAACACAAATCAACAAACCACCCTAATGATATGGTCGCCAACCTTACGAAAAACGAAACCAGTCTGAGACGTCTCAAGAGAACAAAACCATCCGACCTCAAACACATACAATCAAATTAATATTAATTATCAGCTACTGCTAGAATAAAGAGGAAGTATCAATGGATGCCACCCTCACGCAAATGATTTGTAATTCACCAAATTTGCTTGTTGGCCTACATAAAGGCCAGTTGTAAATAAAATAGTAAAAAAAAAAAAATAATTGTTTTTATTTCCTGTAGTGGCCTGCAATTTACCGGTAATTGTGGTAATATAGATAGTGAAATTTTAATAATGTTGTTGATTAATATGGTAAATTTTCTGTACGGATATCTTAATCCACCACGACCTTGAAAATATATCAATCCCAATAGAGAGGTTAAACATTTTGGAGATGATATACAATCCAAACATGTATCGCATGAAATTCTTTCCTCTATCGTCCGTACAAGATACCCCGGAATAAAAGCGACTGACGCCGATATTATTCCAGGAAAAAAATTATCTTGACGATTTATGTTTCGCAAGGCTTCCGTTACATTTTCAAGCAAGTGAATAACTTCATTTACTGTACTGGTGTTATTTTGTCGAAAAATATTCCCTATTTTGCTGGTAAAACTGCAATCCTGTGAAACATTTTCCGATGTTGAGGTTTTTGCCAGGCCACATTTTAAAATTCTCTGAACTGCATGATGTGCAGCATATGCATCTGCAGCATCTTGAGAACCACATTTCATGCGTACGTGACTAAACATGGGTTCAATAGCATCCGAACTGAAGGATCTTGTTAACACATAATAAAATCCTGATTCGCTCAGTAAATACTTCACGCATTTAGCTGTGCTATCTGCAGAAAATTTAAGGGAATGTGCAGTCTCTTTCGTTAGTCCTTGTTGATTCTTTTTTTTTTATTCACGTTGTATGGAATCAATGTATTCTGCAGCCATTCCAATCGCTCATCACCGATATCCACAAACGGAGCATGAGTTTCGTCCAGTTGCCTGATATGCTGCAATCTATCGCTTACATCGTGTATTTTAAAAAACGTATTCATCATCTTCATGAATGTTACGGTGGCACTTGAATTAGAAAAATCGCCTCTTGCATACGTTGGATATTTTCCCAAATACTCCAACGCAGCCGTAACAGGTGATGAAAAAATTTGCACTGCCTTATTCACATTCATTTTTTCAAAATTGCTTGGAAATACATGCTTCCGTGTCAAAAAAGGTACGAGTTTAATAATTAAGTCCTTTTGTATATTGTATAGCGCTCTGACGTAATCTGCCGAAATTGTGCATTCCTCTGATTCCATGTCATGGTCCAAAAAAATATTTCGTGCATTTTTTTGTGCGTGACAATAATCGAAACTCAGAAACAATGGAATATTCACGCATGACAGGATTTGAAATTCTGGTGATTAAATTTCCATTGCCGAGCAATTTGAATAAGGCGACATTTGATTTCTGGTTATCAGTAACTATGCGGAGGACTGTAAATCCGCATTCTTTAACTAGTTTTAAAATATTTATGGTCAAGTCAAAATATTGTATGCTATTTAATTGTTTATGAAAATAATATGCAGCTGGTATTGTGTACTTTGTTGATAGATCGTGTGTTGGAGACACCTAATAACTATAGTGATTTTTTGGTATTATTTTTTTGTTATTAAAAAAACAACTGTAGGAAAAATATTAATTGCAAAATAAAAACGTCAAGTATTCAAATAGATAATTATTTTATGTTGAAAAATAATTAATTGTATTTATAAAATAACCTGCAGTGAATACATTTTAGACGGGTAGTTTAATTTGTTAATTCACAATATTAGTGGCGAGCGTGACAGGACTTCTATGAAGTGGACAAAGCCAGGAAATTAAGAACTGTGTTGCGAACTGCATTTACGAGGGTTGCTAACCAGCTGACGATAGAAAATTTAAATTTCATCGAAGTCCATTCTTATCTTGAAATGCTTGACAAGAAAGTTGAAACCTTGCAAACTGCGGACAAAGAAATTCTGGATCTGATGCTAGAGGATAATAGTTCCGAAGATGATTTGTCAAACGAACTTAAAACTTCTGATGAGTACGTGAGTAGATATACTAAATTGAAAATATGTTGTAGTGAAGCTACTCGCGATAAAACTGAAGTACTCAACGTGATAGCGAATGACAATCACGTCAGTGAAGTCAAAAGAAAATACAAACTTCCGAAAATTGAATTTAAGAAATTCGGCGGTGAAATTAAGGATTGCTTACCTTTTTGGGGTCAATTTCGAAAAATACATGAAGATACTGAGATGGAAGCTGAAGATAAATTTCAGTATTTAATTCAGGCCACGATACAGGGAACCCGAGCCAGGGAGCTTGTAGAAAGTTTTCCTGCAACTAGGGAGAATTATTAAAAGGCCGTTGACAGTCTCAAATCACGATTTGGGTGTGATGATCTTCTTGCTGAAGTATATGTTCGAGAATTATTAAAACTAGTGCTCAATAATGCATTGTCATCCAATAAAAATAAAATGGGAATAGCTAAATTATATGATCAAATAGAATCGCAATTAAGGGCTTTAGATACTCTTGGAATTTCTACGGAAAAATGTGCAGCCATGTTGTATCCTCTTGTGGAATCCTGTCTACCCAAGGAGCTGTTACGAACATGGCAGAGAAATTCTAGTTTCAGTAACAGTAGAGGATCTGCTCTGAAGGATCGACTTAGTAACCTGATGACTTTCCTTCAAGATGAAGTCGATGGCGAAGAGAGAATTGCTCTAGCGGTATTTGGATTTAGGTTTGGTCAAGATGAATCAAGAAACAGACAAAAGAGAGTAAATATTGCACCAGATATTCCAACTGCAGCTGGTTTACTCAACTATACAGAGAACCAATCTGGTCAATGTGCATTTTGTGATGGCAAACATCCCAGTAAAGATTGCTTCAAAGCTCAGAAAATGAGTTTAACTCAAGACCTTGAGTGAAAAGGGTTGCTGTTTTCTTTGTCTAAAGACTGGACATATTATAAAGAAGTGCAGAGCTAATATTAAATGCGTTGTATGTGGAGGAAAACATGTCGTATTGATGTGTCCAAAACTAAAGATTAACTGTGGTAGTTCCGAAAAGAAATATTCTCCTATCAACGATGAAATAAGAAACGAAAAGTCATCTGTAACTATTGAAAATACATTAACAAACCATACAAACACTGAAGTATTTCTACCAACGCTAGAGGTTGTACTTAGCAATGGGAAAATCAGAAAGAAGGTACGTGCTCTTATTGATACTGGGTCCCAACAATCTTTTATTTTAAAGGAAACAGCTGAGAAATTGTACTATCCAGGGATTAAAAAAGAAAAAAATCATCCATTCGTTGTTTGGAGGGCAGTATACGTCAGAAAACGAACACGCATGCTATAAAATTTGTTTGAACAGTTTAAATGGCAAATACCACTGTAATTTTGAAGCACTTGATTAAGAAATAATATGTAGCAATATTCCCGCAATGTATAATGGGCCATGGACTGGAGAGCTGATAAAAATGGGCATTAAATTGGCGGATACAAGCGATTCAAAATCTGTGGAATTATTAATTGGAGCTGATGTTGCCGGAAAATTGTTCACAGGTAACAAACAAATTTTAAAATCCGGTTTGTTGGCATTTGAAACTCTGTTGGGTTGGACCGTATTAGGTAAAACTCCAAAAAGCGGCGAACAAAGTAATACCACAATGACAGTGACTTCATTATTAACAACAGACATGAATGTTGCTGAATTATGGCAGTTAGATATATTAGGCATAGCCGATCCGAGAAAAACGAAAACTATGCAAGAACTGGAAGCGACAGCTAATGAACATTTTGAGAAAACTGTTAGTATAAATGCAGATGGTCGATACGAAGTAACTATGCCATGGTTAGAAGGACATCCACCATTACCAAATAATTTAAAAATGGCTCATTCAAGACTCAAATATGTCATCAACAAGTTGAAAGCAAATGGATACTATGAAGCTTATGATCAAGTTTTTCATGAATGGTTGCAAGAAGGCACCATTGCAGAAGTTCCAGAGGCAGAAACGAGTAATTCTGCACATTACTTACCACATCGACCGGTCATCAAGGAAAACAGTGCTACAACAAAGATAAGACCAGTATTTGATGCGTCAGCCCGAGACAAGAATCAACCTTCTTTGAACCATTGTTTAGAAAAGGGAATAAACTTAATTGAATTAATACCGTCAATTTTGTTACGTTTTAGGATCCACCGAATTGGAGTGATATCAGATATTAGAAAGGCATTCCTACAGATAAGCTGATAAGATGAGAAGGAACGTGATTGTTTAAGGTTTTTGTGGAAGAATGAGAACACAAATGTTAAAATTTTTCGCCACAAACGGGTCGTTTTTGGAGTATGTTGCAGTCCGTATCTTTTGGGAGCTACAATACGATATCATCTACAGCGAATTATGCGACACTGTGAAGCAGGAGGCGCTACATATACTATGCACAGAATGCGTAAATTGATGGAAAGTTTTTATGTAGACAACTGTGTCACCAGTGTAGTCGATGAAGTTGAATTAAACGATTTCATACGAGAGGCCAGTCAAGTGATGGCGGAAGCACAATTTGATCTCCAAGGTTGGGAATATACTTTATCCAATGAGACAGAACACGAAGAAGCAGTCACACCCGTACTTGGACTTGAATGGGACCGTCTTAGCTATTCATGTGGAATGTTCACCGAATATTCTTACGGAAACGGTAACAAAGAGACTGATTCTATCCATAGCTCAACGTGTATTTGATCCAATTGGTTTTACATGCCCAGTTACTCTGTGGCCCAAGTTATTACTTCAGAAAATTTGGGAATCCAAAATAAGTTGGGATACCGAAGTAGAAGAAAATGTAATTTTTTTTAAAATGGTTCGCTGAATTGAGTGCGTTGAAGAAAATTAAAATTCCTCGACGGATTTCTGGAGGCCAAATGAAGAATGAATCTCTTCATATATTTTGCGATGCAAGTCAGAGTGCTTATGCAACTGCTATTTACTTCAGAACCGAAACAGAAGATGGTGTTCATATTCAATTGATACAGGCTAATGCAAGAGTGGCTCCGAACAAGAAAATGTCGATTCCTCGTCTTGAACTCTTAGCAGCCACGATTGCTGCCAGACTTTATACTACTATCACAGAGACGTTTACCGATACTAAAATAGCAAGTTATTTTTGGAGCGATTCTAGTACTGTAATTTCATGGATCCGTAGAGATGATGAGTGAGCAACTCTCGTATGGAATAGAGTTCAAGAGATACGCAATTTAACTTCGCAAGATGCTTGGCGGCATGTTCTTGGAATACTTAACCCTGCTGATCTTCCATCAATGTTCGTTTAATGGGATGGATTAAACGATTTTTACATAATTGTCAAGAACCTAATCAATTAATCAAAAGCGAATTGTCTGCACAAGAAATTGCAAACGCTGAGAAGAATTTGTTAAGACTTGCTCAAAGTAATTATTTTAATAGTGAAAAGGATAAACATATTGCATCACTTAATCCGTTTAAGGATGAAGATGGATTGATACGTCTAAGAACAAGGATTGCTTATAGAGAAGATATAGATGATTTTAGGTATCCAATGTTGTTGCCTGCGCATCACCCTCTGGTGGAACAATTAATTCGAGACACGCATGTAGACTCATGTCACGTTGGAGTGCAAGGTTTACTAAGTCTGTTGAGAGAACGCTTCTGGATCCTTGGTGGTAGAAGAACAATTAAAAAAATGTATTCCTTGCAGACGACAAAGTGCGAAGAAAATGGAAACTGTAGCTCCACCTTTACCAGTCAATCGAGTGCGAGATGCGGCTGTTTTTGAAATAACTGGAATGGATCTAGCTGGTCCTATTTTTCACGAAGGCATGGATATGTATGTTTACCTGTGGAGTGTACCGAGCGGTTCATATTGAGTTGGTAACTTCTTTATCGACAACTAATTTTTTGCAAGCGTTTCATTGCACGACGCGGCAGACCCGCTGTTGTTTATAGTGATAATGGGACAAATTTTGTCGGAGCTGAAAACGCTTTTACTAAATTAGATTGGAATGAAATTGTGAAATATGGAACAATAAAAAGAATATCGTGGAAATTTAATCCACCAACTGCAGCATGGTGGGGCGGATGGTGGGAGCGTTTAATAAGACTTCTCAAACTACGAAGAGTTTTAGGGAAAGCATTGTTACGATTATTTTGTCACTCTTGTGTTTTGTATTCTTTTTGACGTTTTGTGTTCTTGTTATTGTTCGTATGTGTCATTTTCGCCTTTTGTTATTAATCTGAAATACACTTTGTTTAGTTCCGATCCCTTTTATTATCTAAAAGTATTTATAAATAATTTAGAGTCACATTTTCATAATTTTCATTCTACTTACCGTTTAATTTGATTCAGTATATATGTTTTCAATTCCACATGATAAGGTTAGCATCACATGTTAATTTGACATTACAATGAAGTTGACTAGCTTGTTCAATTATGATAGGTTTACACCTAGTCACTAGCGTAAAGTATTTTATTTATTGTTTTATATTGTCACGAGTAATTTTATTTGAAGCATTTGTAAAGTTTATTCTCATTTAGTTGTTCAATTAATGTCATTAATTTTTTAGCTGACCCATATTTTGTCCCGTATTTCAGCTTATTCTTCCGTTCTTTCGTGTAAACGTTCCTTATCGTCACCTTCACTAGGTCATAGTTTTGGCGCGAGTTTTTTATCTATCTTTCCTTTTCTTTCTTACTTAAGTGTAATGTTCTCGCTCGAAGAACAGGCTGAAGGGCGTCGTTTCGGGTTCTTTGGTTTCAAGTCTTTTGTTAAAAAAAGATAAGTAGTTTTCTGACCTTGCGAGAGCTCGCATCAAGGGCGTGGTTCGTTTTTGCGATTTTGAAAAGTTCTGTGTAACGTTTTGCTTTTGTTTGTGAGCTACCCTATTTTAGGGGATTTTGTTTGCACAAAACTTATTTGGTGCGAAATGGTACGTGCTACGTAATTTCGACCAGACACCCTTACGGGGATTTAAACGCGAGCCGAACCGCCCTAAGAGCGTTGCCGATTCTTCAAGCACCCAGAGAGGACGTTGGTAGGGTTGCAGCCGATCCGCCACCCCCGGTATCTTACTCTCCGAGCGCAGATCCTAGGGTGTAGCGTCACCCTGCCCAGCACCGATTCAGCGAGTCCCGACGAGTGAGGGAGAAAGCTAAGTGCCCTGGCCTCACCACGCTACCGTGTTTCTTTTTGTTTATTTGACCTCTGACTTTTTATTATTAGTTGTATTCATATTTCTCTTTATTTATCTAATTCTAGTTTTGTTATATTTAGGTATTAATTTTGTTATAAGTCAATTAAATTCCCCAGTTATCTATGTATGTATGTATGTTACTATGTTAACAATACTTATATTTTGATTTTGAAGACCATTTAGCCTTATCGCATTTAGTTATTATTGTTTTGTATGATTTTGTTTATTCGTTTGTCGCCACCCAGATGTTCGCCATATAAATACATTTCCTTTTGTAATTCACTTCGCGCCTGCGCCGTGTCGTATTCGTATCCCCACCACTCTGTGAACCGACGTTGTACAACCTAGGGCCCTCAACATTATTTGTTACCACTACTGATTTGGTTGGACGCATGCGCCACGCACGCCGGCATTTTGTTTATACAAACTTTTTGTTTACTTCCGTGTTGTTGATTTCATCCACGGTTATTTTGATTTCGCGGACATCCGATTGGATTCTGTTTTAAAAGCAACATTTTATACTGTATCATAATTATTTACATACATATTTTTCCCTTGTTGACACATATATTTTTTTTTCTTTAAACTATTTATTTCTTTATATTGAATTACATCTTTCGTCAATATAATAGTTGTGTCACTTAAAACAGTAACGTACTTAATTTATTTCACTGGCCCTTGTATCATCCCTCACCCGTCCGTTGGTCGAGCATCGCCAAGTTATTTACTTTTGTCCAAGTCACCATCGCAATTTGGCGCGGTGTAGTGTTCCGACAATAATTGCGTGGCGCCCAGATATTTGTTTTGAACCACCCCGTCTCCACTGAGAGCCGGCAACCTCACCCTCTGGCGAGGACAATTGTTCGTGTCCCATCTGGGCACGTAACAGCATCTTTAACGTATGAAGAAATGGTGACGATCTTATGTGATTGTGAAGCTGTCATAAATTCACGGCCAATTACCTACGTTTCGGAAGATTCGTCTGACTTAATTCCTTTAACTTCTGCAATGTTTCTTGATGATATTCAAGAAATTGGTGTACCTGAATGCGATAACATTGATGCCATCGATCTTAACAAAAGAAGGCGTTATCAACAAAAATTGAAAGAAATTTTACGACGTCGTTTCAGAAATGAATATTTAGGCCAATTGCGGCAGATTTCAGAGAAGAAGACTCAACATCAGATATCGGTGGGTGATGTTGTAATGGTTGGAAACGATAGCAAGAAACGTCTGGACTGGCCACTGGGGCGCATCGAAGAGTTATTGCCTGGTCGAGATGGTGAAGTACGTCTAGTCCGTGTGAACACAGCAAATAGTCAATTATTCAGACCTATCCAGAGAATTTACGTTTTGGAAGGTCTTCAGTCAATAAAAGAATGATCGTGCCATCTTTAGTTACTGTCAACAGAGAAGTTAGTTGCTCTTTTTTTTTCTCAATTGTCCGAAGAAGAACTGTTTTTAAATATGAATATATGTAAAATTAGCAGGTGTCTTAATAAAATATTGAGTCATGAAAGTTTAATTCCTCAAGGTGGGAGGATGTTGGAGACACCTGATAACTATAGTGAATTTGTTGTATTATTTTTTTTGTTATTAAAAAACAACTGTAGGACAAATATTAATTGCAAAATAAAACCGTCAAGTATGCAATTAGATAATTATTTTATGTTGAAAAATAATTAATTGTATTTATAAAATAACCTGCAGTGAATACATTTTAGACGGGTAGTTTAATTTGTTTATTCACAATACCGTGTATTACATAGCATAGCATTTTAGTGGCCAATACAGGTTTTTTGCCAATTTTACTAGTGCTTTCTTGCGTAGTGTCGAATCCAAAATATTTATCTTCTGGCCTGCTGTAATAACATTTTTCTTTTATAGCCATATCATCTATAATTAAACTACACACGCGTTCTATAGGTGTAATGGCTTCTGCCTCTGACATCAGTCGACATTTAATTAAACTTTCGGTATCTACGCCACCGCTCGTAGAAATATACCCAGTCAGTGTCTGTCTGCATGGCAATCGTAGCATATTTGACCGGGGATGCTCATATTCTTTCGGAGAAGCTATTCTCCACATAACACAATTTCTTATGGTCAATTCGGACCATTTTGGCTTTTTCTTTTCAAAATTTAAAATTTGGTGCAACAAAAATACAGCTGCCGAATCATTCTCACTTACCTGTTTTTTAATTTTCTCAATAAGATCAGTGTGTGAGTTGTCCATTCTTGCTTGAAGTTCTTGTAGTTTCTTATTCTTGACTTCACTTGCCTCCGTCAACCTTTTCACTTGCATTTGTAACATTCTAATTTTTCTTCTATATGTATCTACCTATTCACTCGTTATTATATCTACTTGTGTTGCAACGCAATACGAAGTAGAATTAGTTTCGATTTGGAGTTCAGGTAATGGATGTTCTGGTAGAAGTACAGATATATCATGATAAGCCAGGGAAATATTCTAAAATGTGTAGGAATATAGTCGTTAGTATTAATATACGTATATTTGTTTGTTTATTTGTTCTGTATTATACGTTGTAACCCACGTATTACTTGGTTCTCAGAATGATATTTAGCGAGCCGTACGGGTACACGTTCGCCCGATGTTTGCCGATAGCTACAGTGGAGAGGGGAGCCGTTCGACCTGTCACCTATGGTTAGATAGTTATAATAAAAGAGAGGGGGCGCCACGGACTCGGATTTCGGAATCCCCACCTACTAATTTCCAAACACCAGTACGAGAGTCGGAAGGGGGAATCGGGTGTGTTCGGCGGAACACGTTTGAACAAAGAAAATAACCGTGTGCACTATCAAACAAATCAACGCTGAATCTTTAATCTTAAAACTAACTTATTGCAAGAGGAGAAAAGCGACAAAGTATTCTTATGACTATATGAGAATGAGTGAAATGAGGGCGATGATGATTCTTAACTAATTATAAACTAAATACAGTTGTATGCAAACCAAATAAACACAATTACTATGAACACTAATTTAAACTTAGTTACTAATACAAAAGAGAATAGCAAAGCGGAATCAACAAAGAACGAGACTTATCGTCTCTACGGGGGCAATGGGGGCGCAAGATTTGAGGGCGAAATCGGGTTATACTCATCTGTGTAGCCCACGTTTTCTCGGATCTACTACTGCACCCGAACTAACGTCTCGAACCCCCGGACACGGCTTTGTTCGTCTGGTCTCGGACTACGCGTTCTCGGACTCGTCTGGTAGGGCCTGGTGGAGCGCAGCAGGATGAGGGAACTCCACTCTCGGGTGTAAGTACGTCGCGGAACACGGATCGCTAACTCGACCGCCGATACACTCGCTGACGCACACACTCGTCTAACTTTGACCGCGTATTTACTCCCCTAATACGGGTGGTATCCGGCTACCAGAGGTAGTTTTAGTCTCGTGGACTAACGATAAAATTCTCTGAATAGCCCGGAAAACTCAAAACGGTATTCTAAAAAAAAAAACTGCGAACTCCACACGCTGATCGCTACCACACACCCACTCACAAGTCTCTGCCCATTCTCTCTATCATTTGCCAGCGTTTTTACAAAAAACGGTAACTCTACTCAGTCCAAGGTCGCGTGTTAAGTCATTTTTACTTAAACTGCAAATATTGCAAGTTTCGAACTATCAGTTATGCGTTCAGTGATCCCAATCGAATATCGTAGAAAAAAAATATGTTACAACCACTAACACATCCTGCGGATTAGAATTTATACTGTTAGTACCATCTTTCGGAATATAGGAATTTGAGGGAACATTGAGAGGGTTATCATTACTAGAACAACACTACTGAAATATAAAATTATATGTGTATATTTTTTTAATTAACAGTAAACAAATACAAATGACATTATAAATTTTTTATAGAAAATACCATAAATAATGTCGGCACAGCATCTTGTTTTAAATATCGCCGCGAAGACGTCTTGCGAAAACAGTCTTCTTCAAAGTGTGTACTACATAATACAGGACTCTTTACATTGCGAATCTCTTCTCCTAAAAAACATCATTACTTACATATGTATATTTGTATATAATATAATATAAACAACGAACCTGTCCTTAATATTATACTTTCAAACCATGTACGTTTCAAATCAATATTTGACGGGAATTCAAGAAATTTAATTTTTCCTCGTTGATTACAACTTGGTAAACAACACTTTCTACCCATAATTATTTACAATTAGCACACACAAAGTTTAATTTAATTAATTATTGTAATCATTGCAATATTTAACTTTCTGATTATAAGATTGATTTCTTTATTCGTAAATTGTTTTGCATTTACGTTTTGTTTCCATTTTCTGAAAGTGTTTTATTTATTTCTTTGAGTTGTAATTGTATGTTGACTTTACACGATATCCGTTATTTCATTCTTTAAATAAAACTGTTTTTATGGCGCAGTGAAATTCGATAAAAAAAGGTCAAAACATGTAAGTAATAATGCAGTATTATTAATTCTAATATTTTAGCAACAAGCAAATATCTATTTACATATGAGTTGCTTATTAATTATGCTAGAGTTTGTTTTTCATCATGAACTTGTTTATTTACCATTATTACCTGCTACCTGCTATAACATAAAATATATTCTTTGCGGAACACAATGATTATTTGTTGGTAATTATTATTATGATTGTATTTTATAAATAGGGAACAGATCGAAGGGGAAAGAGGTGAAATTGCATGTTTATATTGCGATAGTGCCAATTATTTATATATCGTACAGAAACGATGTATAAATGCAATATATTTAAAATGCCGACACCATAGACAGTGCCCTGCACGTATGATTGTACCAAGGCATGGCTTACCAACGCTGTCTCGTGGCCATAGCCATGACGCAGATGTGTTGGAGATGCACGTGGCAAAATTTAGAATGTCCTTAAGAAGGCGGGCAGCACAAGAGAATATTGGGATGGCGAAAATTTACCGGACTGAAGACGTGAGGCACCCTGAAGCTGCCAGGGCATTTCCGGGATTTTTATCAATCCGAGCGAGCATGTATAGACGCCGAAAAGCCGGAACATCGCCTATACCAGACACATTACAAAGTTATGCGGATGTTTTAATGATGCCACAGTAAGTTACTTAAAACATTATTCCATTCAAATATATATATATATATATATATATATATATATATATATATATATATATATATATATATATACAATGACAATGTTACAGATGGAAAGATCGATATTCGTTGGAGTTGGGTGTAATGAAGAATCCGTTCTTCAAAAGTTTGTTAACAACGGAAGACAATTCATTTGCAGCTATATTTGTTTCACCCACAGTGTCACGACAATTAAAAGATATACAACCGGTGTTAATTCATATGGATGCCACCTTCAAAGTGGTACCTAGAGCTGGAGGAGGATCTCAATTATTTATTATTCATACCCATTATGAAGGCACCGTGAGTTATTAATATTTTCATACATAAATACAAGTATTTTAGGAAATGTATTTACATATTTTTAGATATGTCCAATACTATACGCTCTGATGAGTAGAAAAACAACAGAGGCCTACAAAGCTGTAATAGAATATTTTAAAACGGAATATGTAGGGAATATTAATATTTCCTACTTGATGGCTGATTATGAGGCACCATCAAGAAATGTTATAAGAGATATCTTTCCGATCCAGCAATTACACGGCTGTTGGTCCACTATTGTAAAAATGTTTACAAACGTGCCAGGTTTCTAAATATGACGCACGATGCAGTTCGAGAAAAAAAACAAATCATTAAAATAGCAATGGCTATACCATTATTGCCGGACAATAGATTGGCAGATGGTTTTGCGTACATTAGAGAAATACATGTATGTGTACGTGTGCCAGGAGCTAGAAGGTTTTATCAATATTTTGACCGGCAATGGAGCCGACAAAATATATCAGTGCACGGCATATCTCAACGAACGAATAATGCTGTAGAATCTTTTCATAGGGATTTAATAAGGATGTTTGGTAGGCCGCATCCCAACATATGGACTTTTACAGAAAAACTACAAAGTGTAGAGCACTACAAAGCATGCGACATGACAAGAAGTTTGCTCGGAGTAGTTGCACCACGGCAATCCAGACCTGTGTACCGCCAACTAAACAACAGGATAATATCAGCTCAGGCACGATTAAATGTCGATGGAAACATTGAGCGATTTTTGAATTACATGGGCCATGCTATGGATAGATTCAATAGAATTTTTGATCCACAACAAGGTACGATATATATATATATATATATATATATATATATATATATATATACAGTCGCGATAATGTGAACTTGCGTTTGTGTGAACAACGCGCTAATATGAACACATTTTTTCTTCAATGTGTATCTCAGTAGTGTGAATAGCGTGCAAGTTGCGATAACATGAACAATGCGATGAATAAATGTGTTTATTTAAGAGTTTGGGGAATTGATCCGGGATTCCCCTAGATATTTAATGCAAGCTTGCTACTTTCATAAACAGTAGAATTGTAACCATTCATACGTGAAGGTGTAGGTTAAACCTATGAAATGTCTAAAATTAAAAAAGTCTCTGTCGCAAAAACTTTGGAGGAAGATGACAAAGGTTTGAGTGTAACAGGGCTGTCCAAAAGGTACGGTGTAACAAAGTCGACCATTTATTCAATTAAAAGTAAAAACCTTCACAGCACTCATTCCACCGATGGATCAAAATATTTTAAAACTTCTACAGAAAAAATCTGTTGAGTACGATACTTCTTACAAAAGACAACATACAAGAAGGTCTTAAAAAACTTTCCCTAAAAGATGCGGTTATTAATTTATCATCAGATCAATTAAATCCAACAGTCATAAAAAAATTGGAACAATTTATTATTGCATGGTAATCCAGAATTTGATGAAGAAGATGAACTTCCTTTAAGCAAGTTAAGAAGAAAATCGGAAATTGAACAAGATGATGTACTTGATGCTATTACCTTGCTAGGAGCAATTGAACCACAAGAGTACACTTCCGAGGCCATTGAAGAATGGAATAGGGATATTGCTGAAGTTGAAGAAACTGTACAAGATTGTTCAGAAGAGAGCGAAAATGAATATGAGGACCATGAAGAAAGTATCACACCCAGCTGCTATGGAAGCACTGCAAACAACATTAACATGGGCCATATGCAATGAGTTGGACATTAGTCACATTATTTCTTTAAGAAACGTACGAAAAAGCTGTATTATTAAACGCTTTTGTTAAGAATGTTCAAACAAAAATAACCTCATATTTTGTAAAAAAAATTAGTAATAAGTTAATAATAAATCTTAAAAACAATCTTGCGTTGTTATTATAATGTTATTTAAAACTTAACATTAAACCCGAGTCATGTAGTTTTACCCCGCAAATATGAACAAACGCGGTAGGTTGAACAACCTAAATTTTTTTCTGTTCACAGTTTCGAGACTGCACTGTATATATATATATATATATATATATATATATATATATATATATATATATATATGTATATATATTTATTTGTGTATTTGGGAAACTGACAGCATAAGCTAATAATAAGTTTCCACTATTTGAGGACAAATATTACAAGGTGTACTTACATTAGAGAAGAAAATACAAGTATGTACAAAAGTTATAAGGCAATTTTGCTCATAATTTGTTACTTATATTTAAATGAAAAATATCTACATTATTAAATCTGGAATTGTACATATGCATGATTCTATTAGTACATGAATTTCGGTAGCAGTTACTGTTAGTAGTGGGTAAGTAAAATAGCTTTTGGGACCTAGTGCTTTTCGGTGATATCAGGAAAGTTAGGTAATGATTTGTCCATTCAGTATTTTGTGGAGTAAAATTTGATCCGCCATGTTTCGTCTGTTCTCTAGAGAAGTTAGTGAGAGATTGACAAGACTTTCGTTATAGCATAAATTTTTAATCTTTTGTTTAGGAAGTAAATAAATTTCTTTTTGATACTTTCGATTACAATTATATTTTTGGTGTATTGTGGGTTCCAGATCTGAGAAACAAATTCTACTTGGCTTCTAACCAGAGATTTATATAATAATAAAATTGTTGATCGACTTGTGAAGGGTTTTGTAATTCTAAAAATAAAACCCAACATTTTAAATGATTTGTGTATCTATGTGACTGTTAAAATTTAATTTCGTGTCGAAGGTAACGCCAAGATCGGAGATAATATTCAATGGATTCAGTATTTCACCAGCGATATTGTAATTGAAAGGTATTGTGGATTGGTTACGAGTAAATATCATTACATGGCATTTTTTAGTATTCAAGGTTAAATCATGTTTCATGCAGTAATTGGCAAGGTTGTCTAAATCCGACTGAAGTAATATGCAACTATTAATGTCAGTAATATTTAAATATATTTTTAAGTCATCCGCAAATAGTAAATATTTACTGAATTTGAAGCAATTTGATATCGAATTAATATAAATATTGAACAAAACTGGTCCTAAATGGGAGCCTTGGGGAACACCGGATGTAGTTGAAATTATTTTGGAATTAAAACCATGTAATACAACGATATGCGATCGGTTTTTTATATATGATAATAAGGCGCCATGAATTCCGTGAAAAAGAAAGTTTACTTAAAAGTATATTGTGATTTACCCGGTCGAAAGCTTTGCAAAAATCTGTATATATTACATCTGTTTGAATACGTTTATCCATGTTCTGGTGCACATTTTCTGTTAGTGCTATAAGATTGGTTAAGACACTTTTATTTTTGCTAAATCCGTGCTGTTCTGGAATTATTATATGTGAAATTACTGATGTTATTTTCTTTACTATTAAATCTTCAAAGATTTTACCGATGATTGCTAATTTTGAAATTGGTCGATAATTACTGACGTCGTGTTTACTACCGGATTTGTGGATGGGTGCAATGTGAGATATTTTCCAGGCATGTGGAAAGACTCCCGTTTGTAGGGATTTGTTAAAAATAATATATAACGGCTCAGTTAGATAGTATGCACAATTTTTTTACAAATTTAGGATGTATTTGGTCAGAGCCCGCAATTTTGTTGATATCAAGACTAATTAAGAAGTTCAGTATATCATCCTTGGATATACTTATAGAGCTTAGATTAATGTTTTTTGAAAGTCCTGACTCGGTGAAATCATTAGAATTTGGTTTTACATAAATTGATTGGAAGTAATCCGCAAATAGGTTACACATTTTCTTCCCAGAGCTTGCTTCGCAATCATTATAATGAACAACGTTAGGTATGTTTGAGTGTTTACGGAATGTATTAGCATATCTCCAAAAACTTTTGATATTGTTGTTTGTTAGGTTTTCAGTATGTGTTATGTAGGAATTGAAGTCCAAATTCTTTTGTTGTTTTTCAATTTTACGTGTTAATTCCCTATGTCCCAGATTTCTTGGGACACCCGGTATATATATATATATATATATATATATATATATATATATATATATATATATATATATATATGTGTATATATATATAGTAAACTTCGCTTATAACGAATTTTCGGTTATAACGAACCAATCTATAAGGTACGAACTAAAGTATCATTAAACGTGTGTTATTTTTTTCGCAAATAACGAACCCGTTTATAACGAACTTTCGGGTGTAACGAACCTTAATTTTTATTATAATCGCAAAAGTTTTCGGTTATAACGAACTTAAAACGGCATTTTACCAAATAATCAAGGGATTCTTCGAAATCTTTCAATTCCGCATATGTAGGGTCACCGTAACAGTTCTTGCGGTACTTGTGTATATGTGATTAATTGTATGAAAAAAAATTATCGAACCTTCCCGCGATTGGTGCGGCCCATGTAGAAATTTCAGCATGCCCCACATGGCCTGCCCGCCCCTGTTCACTGTATTTAATGTGTTAAAGAAGTACAATTATGAGATACGCAATTTTGTAGAAAACACGTAAAGCTCTTACTTTAAATAAATAAAAATCATATAAAATAATAACAAATATAAACAAAAGTAAAATAAACGATTTTTTTTTAATAAGATTCATAAAAACTATTGTTAGTGTACATATGTAAGTATATGTATTACAAACCAATATCTAACCCAATTTTGAACAAATCTGGATTAGTCTAGTTTTGCAAAAGAGTTCTTCATAGTATATATCTACTTGAAACATGTACCTATGCATTAACAAAAATAATGAATTTTTGATGTTTATCGTTTATTACGAACTTCGTTTATAGCGAACTATTTTCGTCGGTGCCTTGAGGTTCGTTATAAGCGAAGTTTACTGTATATATATATATATATATATATATATATATATATATATATATATATATATATATATATATATATTCCTGAAGATGACACAATGATGTTTGGAACATGTCGATATGAATATATAATATTAAAGTAGTAAAAACAAAGTAATTTTTAATAAATTACTAATTGGAGTAAATTAATTACTACAAAGTAGATGAGAAAACTATTTCTTAATTTACTAAGGTAAATAAGGATCTAATTTTAATTTTATATTTTAGAAAGGGTAGAAATTAGGTCACGCCCGAATGCCGAAAGTACAAACTTTGACAACGAGGGCAGTTGACGCGCTACTGGTGACTGTATTATTCATGGCGGGAAATTTGAGATCGTACAACAATAAAATAATCTCTTTTCTTTCCCCTAGAGCGATAATTGAAAAATAAATAGTATATGGTCAATACGGTGTGTATGTGGAAGTTGCATAAAAAAATTTGAAGTAGCATAATAGTCGGTTTAAAAGTTATGAGGAATATGTTCAGTCGGGGTGAATACAATAATTTCCTCCCTTGCAGCTAGAACTATAATTAAAAAATAAATAGCGTACGGTCAATGCGGTATGTATGCAGAAGTTGTATAAAATTTGAGGTGGCATCAAAGTCCGTTTAAAAGATATGGGGGGACATGTACCAAGCTGCGGATCCATATGTGAATACAATCATTTCCTCTCCTCCCCCTAGAGCCTTAATTGAAAATAAATAGTGTTCGATCAAAGTAGTATGCATGTGGAAGTTGTATAAAAAAATTTGAGATGGCATCATAGTCGGTTTAAAAATTATGGGAGGATATGTTAGGTATCACAGCATAATCATGACATTTGTATTTGACGCAATATTGGCTTCGTTCAGAATTGTTGTTAAATTACATTATTTTACATTGGTTTTACCGCAAAATAAAGAAAGACCGAAATGCAAATTTTGTAAGAAATTTGGGCACCGTGTAGAAGAGTGTCGGAACAAAAAGAAAATGATCAGTGAACAGGCCAGCTCAAGATCGGAGCCGAAAGAAACGCCAGTCACGAATATCAATGAGAAGAAAGAAACCACCATCAAATGGTATGGATGTGGGGCTCCAGGATTTATAAGATCAAAATGTCCTACATGCACTCCCAAGGTACATGCTGATGCCGTGGAATTCTACAATCTCACCACGCAAGAAGATTCTTTACGACATCTCAGGCCAGTACTACCCATAAATATTTTAAGCGCAAATAGTGTTGCTTATGCCGATTCCGGAGCACAAGCACTGTACTGAAGAAAAAGGATGTACATTCAATGAGGATACCGTCCGAATTGCATATGCCGAGCGAAATGAGAAAGTCTTGAAAAAAACCGTAGACGTAGGCATAAAACAACTTGTAATAGCAACTACATTTCTCATTTTTCCAGAATTGGCCAGTAACTGTACACTGCTGGGAATAAACTTTATGGAAAAACCAAATATCAATATGAAGGAGAACCAACTAGAAGCAGAGTTTCCGTAAACGAAGTCATGGTAGCAGAGGTTCAACTCCGTGAAGATGAAGGAACCAAACTATCGGAAGAACAGAAGACGGAACTGAATTCAGTATTACTCGCCAACGCAACAATCTTCACGGCAGGGGGAGAGGCGACGAGTTATGCAGAACACAGGCTCAATACAGGAGATCACGAGCCTATATATGTTCCGCCATACAAAGTCTTCGCACACAACAAGGGACTTCTGAAGAAAAAGTTGGATCGGATGCTAGAAGAACATATTACAGAAGAATGTGAAAGTCCATGGGGAGCACCCACTGTACTAGTACCCAAGAAGGATGGGGGTGTAAGAGTCTGTGTTGACTACAGGAAAATGAATGCAATTACAGTTAGTGACAGCTATCCTATGCCAAGGATGGATGAGTTACTGCAGAACGCGAAGAGGACACCATATATGACAACAATAGATCTGCGAGCCGGTTAGCATCAAGTAAAAGTAAGGGATCAAGACCGTAACAAAACTTGCTTTGTGATACGTACCGATTCCTTCGAATGCCGTTCGGACTCAGACACGCGCCCGCGACATTTCAGCGCTTGATAGACAAGTTCGAAGCAGGTTTTGGAGATATATCTGTATTCGCGTATTTAGATGATACAAACATATTGTCAGAGACATTTGAAGAACATATACAAGACTTAAAACGTGTATTCAATAGACTAAAACTATTTAATTTACGTGCAAAACGTCAAAAGTGTAACAAAAGCAAAACATGGTTCATCTTATGGTTTGTGAATCATCTGAACAAATGTGGAAGATATTGGAAGCAGTTCATGGACGTTCGTCGGAAGCAGCAGTAAATACGGCGATGCAAAAATTGTATGGATTGAAATTTGACGGAGACAGTATAGCAAAACATATAGCAAAAGTTGAAGATTTGGCACATCAACTAAACACAATGAGTGAGAAAATAACAAATAATATGATGATAAATAAAATTCTTTCGACATTACCATCTTTCGATCATTTCCATTCTCCGTGGGATTCAACACAAGAAAAAACTATGGAGAGTTTGCTAACTCGGCTCTTATTGGAAGAGGAGAGAATAAATTTTAGAAACAAAGATGAGTCCGTAGAAAGTAACGCATTGGTTGCTCGAAAGTTCAATAAGAACAAAGATGGAAGATGCTGGGAAGATATAAGTGGATATAAGTCCCGAACGTGTTTTAACTGCGGTAAAAAGGGACACTGGAAAAATGAATGTCGTTCAAAAAGGAATTTAAATAGCGAAAATAAACAAAATTTTAAAGGAAAATTCTGCTACTATTGTAAAAAGCCGGGACACATTAAACAAGATTGCTGGTATAAGAAAGGAAAAGATGAGTCAAAATCTGAATCAAAACATGCACTAATTGCTACTGAAGGAAAGATTAGGAAGGACGATTGGATTCTAGATAGCAGAGCAAGTGATCATATGTCATATAGGGCGGACTGGTTTGAGCAAGACAATTTTACATATTTTGAAAAGCCAAGAAAGGTAAAAGTGGGTAACAACGACTTCATTAAGGCACTCGGTGAAGGAAATATTGAAATAAAAGCATACAATGGAGCAACATGGAAATCAGCAACAATTAAAAAAGTATTATACGTACCAGAAATTGCAAATAATTTGTTTTCAGAAGGAGCAGCACTCGACAAAGGGTTAAAATACGAATCTGACAAAGAGGAACGTAAATTTTATAAAAATGAAACTGTGGTTGCAACAGGTAGAAGATTCGGAAAATTATTTAAAATGAATTTTAGATTATCTGCAAATAGTGAATGCGAAGCTCAAATTGCAACTGTCATGGACTGGTATAGACGGTTGGGTCATCAGAATATGCAACACATACGACAAGTTCTCAAAAACTTTGGAATCAAAGCTGAAGATAAAAGGGAAAATTTTTGCGAAGGTTGTATACTTGGGAAGCAACACAGACTTCCATTTTCTACAAGTAAGAACAGGGAAATAATACCAGGCAAGTTAATTCATGTTGATCTGTGTGGTCCAATGGAAAAAGATTCAATTGGCGGATCTAGATATTTTACTCTGTTTATAGTTGACGCATCATCCTTTAGAACTGTTTATTTTATTAAACAGAAAAGCGAAACTAAAAACATAATTCTGAGACATATAAAGTTAGTTGAAAATGACACGGGAAATCGAGTTGGAATACTTCTGACTGACAACGGCACAGAACAATACTTTTAGAAAAAGGTATGGGAACTCAATTTTGGGCTGAAGGTATAAATACGGCAGTGTATGTTATCAATCGAACGGGAAATAGTCCTGAAGAAAGAAAAACGCCTTACGAAGTTTATTTCAAAAAGTCTCCAAATTGGACACATCTGCGAACATTTGGTTGCGAAGCATATGCACACATTCCCAAACGAAAAAGGAAAAAGTGGAGTCAAAAAGTAAGAAAGGAATGTTTGTGGGCTACTCAGAAAACATCATAGGCTATAAAATTTATTTTAAAGAAAGTAAAACATTGGAATTCCATAGAGATGTTATATTTAAAGAACGAGAAACTACCGATTTTATCGAAAGATCAATTAATTCGCAAAATGTTGAAGATAAAGATAAGAACGACATCGAATTAATTGAAGACGTGAAAGAAAATGAAAATTTAGAGGAAGATACTAATGAATATGAAGAACGAGAAGACGGTCAGATATCTGTCTCTAAAAACACTAAGAAATCGGGAAACATTGAAGAAACCTTCATGGTATTGTGACTATGTTACAACTTTAGCAGTAGAAGAAGAACCGGATACTCCGGCAGAAGCATTGAAAGGAGATTTCGCTAATGAGTGGAGGAAAGCTATGGAAGAAGAAATGGATGCTTTAAATAAGAACAAAACCTGGGAGTTGACCGATTTTCCACCAGGAAAGAATTAAAAGAAATGAATCAAACATTCCATACAAAGCAAAGTTAGTCGTTAAAGGTTATCAACAACAGTATGAAGTAGACTATTTTGAAACATTTAGTAATGGTAAAATTTTCATCCATTCGCATCATTTTGGCCTTTCTAAATGGCAAGTTGAATGAAGATATTTTCATGAATCAGCCTGAAGGATACGAAGACGGAACTATTCGTGTTTGTAGATTGCGAAAAAGTCTGTATGGTTTAAAACAAGCTCCAAAATGTTAGAATCAAGAACTAACAAGAACATTAGAAGAATTTAATATGACATCATCGAAAACAGATCCTTGACTGCATATAAGATAATCTGAAGCAAAATTCATTTTAGCTTTGTATGTTGATGATGGTTTGATCGCTGCGTCAAGTGAATCAAAAGTACAAAAATTATTAAGTCACCTGCAAGAGAAATATGAATTAACGATTAATAAACCAAGTCAATTATTGGGGATGACAATTAAAAGAGAAGCTGATGGATCTATCTACATTCATCAGGAAGCTTACGCACAGGCGGTGATAAAACGTTTTGGTATGACTGATGCAAATCCAGTATCAACTCCAGCGGAAATAGGTATAGATCTTGATGAACATACTAGTTCAGAAGCTAAGAATAAATCTTATAGAGAAGCAATAGGAAGTTTGCTGTACCTCACCACAACAACAAGACCAGATCTTGCTTTTATCGTTAATAAACTAAGCAGATATACTGCAACTCCATTAGAAATTCATTGGAAAAGTATCAAGAGAGTATTACGATATGTTAAAGGAACCATGAAACATGGAATTCTGTACTCTAGTCATAGACCAAAAGAGTTAACAACTTACAGTGATGCAGATTTTGCAAATGATGCAAGTCGAAAATCAACCACCGGATACGTGATCAAGTATACAGGAGGAGCTGTAATGTGGAAATCACGTAAACAATCGACAATTGCTCTTTCAACAGCTGAGGCGGAATATGTTGCAGCTGCTGAAGCAGCAAAAGAATTGATGTGGCTTCGGACACTGTCAATGGAATTGAGAATGATCGGAACAAATCCGATTCTGTTTTATGTGGACAACAAAAGTGCAATACATTTAATTAAAAATGACAATGGTTCTGTTTCAAGAAGAACAAAGCATATTGACATCATCAAGTATCATTTTATTCAAGAAAAACAACAAGAAAATATTATTGATGTGCAACATGAATCAACTCAACAACAAGAAGCAGATATTTTTACTAAACCTTTACATAAAGAAGATTTAATTATTTAAAGGACTGTATTACAGGAATCTACAATTAAAAGGGAGTGTTAAAATAATAATTGTTGATTTAAATAGTATATATTATATTTTTGTTTGTTAAAATTAAAAATGTTATGTAAAAACAAAGTTATAAACAGTCCCGAAATAGTTGTCAATTGAAATAAGTCGAATATTATTTTGTGCTGTATATCTTTGAATAATTTGAAATACAATTATTATTAATACAATGTAAAGTGGTTAATTATTTATTATACGTAGCTAATTCAAACAATATTTCCACTACAACGTGCACAAGTTTTGATAAACAACCCTATTTCTAAGATATGGAACGCCACGGCGCATAATAAGTGATAACGGCGTATAGTTCATATCTGATGTTATGCAACAATTAACTAACTGGCTGGAGATAAGACAGAGCTTAATCCCACTGTACCATCCAGAGAGTAACCCAGTCGAACGGAAAAACAGAGACCTGAAGACTCAGATAGCTATCTTAGTTGCGGGCAAACACACGAAGTGGGCCGAACAATTACCAGCGAAACGTTTCGCAATGAACACGGTGAAGAGTGCATCTACAAGCTATAGCGCAGCTTATTTAACTTTTGGTCGAGAGATACGGACGACGTACAACATGATCTCCGTCACATAGCTGAAACGGATGTATTCATTCCGATAATTACTCCTTGTCTACGACAACTCACTACCACGTTGGGTGAAGCACGAGAGAACATAGAAAAGCAACAAGATCTACAGAAAACCAAGGTTGACCAAAGGCGACGTCCTGTAGAAACGTTTGTCCCAGAGGACAAAGTGTTGGTTAAAAGTCACGTCCTGAACAATGCCAGCAAAGGCTTAAGTGCGAAGCTCGCACCCAAACGGGACGGCCCTTATCTCATCAAACGAGTAGTCACACCAACAACATACGAATTAGAAGAAATATCCGACGTAAAGAGGGCGATCGGCAAGTATCACACCACCGATCTCACTAAGTTTCAGGACCAGCAGGACGAGTCGGCACAACTAATGATGCCGAAATGTGGTCGAGGACGACCACGCAGACAACAAACTAATCCCAAGTCCTGGTTCGCGCACGAGGTCGTCAGCCGCAAACCAGTGTGTGTGGGGGAGGGGGGGTAACACTACTACAATACCGGTGGCACCATCTAGCGAAGTGGGAAAACACCAGTGGCGGGTAGACGCCGGAGGATTGGCAATAACGCAAAAAAGAAGCGAGAGGTCCACCATATTATTATTATTGTTTAGCAACGCGAACAGAAGTTATCCGTGCTAGGATCAAGCCTCGCAATTGTTTATCTATTTGTTTAACTTTTATTTAGTGTAAATCCACAAACCCATGTTTATAATAAAATGTATAATATACCAAACGTTATAAACTGCATTTTAAAAGAACCCGGGTGTGTAACTATTAGCGCGTAGCTTTTAGTTACATACGACACAACAGTCCTAATTGTTGGAAATTTCGAATTATAATTGTGTCCAAGACTTTTTTGATTCCGTACGTATTAGAATAAATTCAGTACCGTTTTGTATTAGCATTCACAAGAGAACCTACAAATTTATATTCTAGTGGATCATTCGCGAATTTTTATTTCGAATATTTGTTGTTTCTTATATTCTCATAATATTTTGTGTTATATGTATACATTGTAATTGTTATCACTTCAGTATTTTGTTTTTATCTGTGTAAGAACTTTTGTGTTTATTATAAACAATATTATGCTGATAACAACGCTGTATGTTGGGCGATTGTGTATATGAATGCCATAAATATTAATAAACCAGGAATGGATACAGACATCCATGCCTGTAGCTCATCGACGTATGTCCAATTCTGAATTTATCACAAATTATTTACCTAAATACACTTTTAAATCGTAGGTGCCTAGGTCGATGTAAAACAACAAATTTAAAACAAGTGTGAAAACATTTTCTTCTCTTGACAAAAGCAAAGCAAACTAAGCCGACTATAAATGCATTAATCTTCTTTTGTTCAATTTTTAATTAAAAAATATTTTTTTCTCCAATGGTCTTACATAATTGTTCAAAATAAAAATACCAAAAAATACTGTTCCATTTCCTGCATATGCAAGAAAATTTTGAATGCAATTGCGTAGAAAATGAAGGAGAAAAAAATGAAAACTGAAAAAACTTGGAAAATATTTTTTTTCTCAAATACTAAGGAAAATTTTGAGAAATAAAAAGTACCTTGCACAACTAGACCATAACACGTATCTGCAGAAACAATTTCATAATAATCGGTTCGGTAGTTTAGGAGATCTGAGTGGAACAAAAATCTCGTACGAGCGAGCGAACGAGCGACATACATACGGACATATGTTGTAATAGTCATTTCGTGATCTAGGGGGTCCGTCCGGGATTTCTGCGCAAAATTTTTTGAAATGCTACAGACATCGTACCGAACAGAGCTCTACGACAGGCGGTCGATGTGCTAAAAACTGGCCATAGGCGATTAACATGTAAAATCAGTTTTTCCTCCGGCATTAGTTCCCAAATTACTTTAGAGAAAAATACTTCAAATAAACGTTGTAGAGAATTAAATTCTGCATCTAAGTGAGCAATCAGATTTCCAGAATACAACCATTTTATTAACTGAATCTCATCTTCATGTTAAAACTGTTCCATAGTTTTAGAAATATCTGTTATTGAACGAAAATTACGAAACACAAACTTTTGTGACAGTTACAATGTCATACAATTGTTTTTAATTTTGTTTAAATTCCATAGCTATTCCTATATATTATGTGTTTTTATGAAATTTTAAACTTGATTTTCTCAGTTATGAAATGTCAAAAATTAAATCTGATGCAGAATTTAATTCTCTACAACTTTTATTTGAACTATTTTTCTCTAAGTAATTTTGGAACTAATGCAGGAGGAAAAACTGATTTTACATGTTAAACGCCTATGGCCAGTTTTTAGCTCATCGACCTCCTGTCGAAGAGCTATAGTGTTCGGTACGATGTCTGTAGCATCTTCCGATTTCAAAAATTTTTCCACATGCATACTACTTTGACCGTACACTATTTATTTTTCAATTAAGGCTCTAGGGGGAAGGGATGAAATGATTGTATTCATATATGGATCCGCGGCTTGCTACATGTCCCCCCATATCTTTTAAACCGACTATGATGCCACCTCAAATTTTATACAACTTCTGCATACATACCGCATTGACCGTACGCTATTTATTTTTAGCTCATCGACCTCCTGTCGAAGAGCTATAGTGTTCGGTACGATGTCTGTAGCATCTTCCGATTTTAAAAATTTTTGCACAGAAATCCCGGACAGACCCCCTGGATCACGAAATGACTATTACAACATATGTCCGTATGTATGTCGCTCGTTCGCTCGCTCGTACGAGATTTTTTGTTCCACCCAGATCTCCTAAACTACCCAACGGATTTTTATGAAATTTTTTCTGCAGATACTTGTTATGGTCTAGTTGTGCAAGGTACATTTTATTTTTCAAAATTTTCCTTCGTACTTGAGAAAAAAAAATATTTTCCAATATTTTTTCTGCGTTATTTTTTTATTCAATTGTATTCAAAATTTTCATGCATATGCAGGAAATGGAACAATATTTTTCCATATTTTTTATTTTGAAAAATTATGTAAGACCATTGGAGAAAAAAATATTTTTTAATTAAAAATTGAACAAAAGAAGATCAATGCATTTATAGTCGGCTTAGTTTGCTTTGCTTTTGTCAAGAGAAGAAAATGTATTCACACTTGTTTTAAATTTGTTGTTTTGTTTGCGACCTAGGCACCTAGGATTTTAAAAGTGAATCTAAATAAATAATAATTTGTGATATATTCAGACTTGCACATACGTCGATGAGCTGCAGGCATGTATGTCTGTATACATTCCTAGTTTAATTAACACCCGGTGTACATATATATATATATATATATATATATATATATATATATATATATATATATATATATATATATATAAAACTTCGCTTATAACGAACCCGGTTATAACGAACTTTCGTGTATGACGAACTTTCAGGTATAACGAACCAATCTATAAGGTACGAACTAAAGTATCATTAAACGTGTGTTATTTTTCGCAAATAACGAACCCGTTTATAACGAACATTCGGGTACAACGAACCATAATTTTTGTTATAATCGCAAATTTTTTCGGTTATAACGAACTTAAAACGGTATTTTACCAAATAATCAGGAAATTCTTCGAAATCTTTCAACTCCGCATATGTAGGGTAGGGTAGGGTTAAGTACAGTTATGAGTTACGCAATTTCGAAGAAACCACGTAAAGCTCTTTACTTTAAATAAATAAAAATAATATAAAATAATAAATATAAACAAAAGTAAAATAAACGATGTATTCAAATAAGATTCATAAAAACTATTGTTAATGTAGATATGTACAGTAGTTTAAATGAAAGAAGTCCCTTGAAGGTCATTGAAGGACAGTACGAGTTTAGATTTTAACCACGCCCATTTTCTCATATTCAGTAGCGTCGTTTATCTAATTTTTAATGGGGCATATAAGATACTGTAATTTCCGATGGTGAGGGGTTAGCAGATGACGGGGAGATATAAACAAAAGAAGAACAATGCATGCATTAGTATATACCAGATATAAAGCTTTCGGTGAATAGTCGGCTTAGCACCGGTAACAACAGAAATATGATGTTTTGACAGTTCATTACGTTAATTATTTGTGTCTCACATTTTGAATTACAACAACGATTTAGATAATGATATAATATCAGTGGTTGCAATAAAAGTGATTTATTATAACTGTGTTTGTGTTAGTGCATAATACTGGTGTTAATTAGTGGTAAATAAGACAAATTGACAGAAAATGCAGCAAAATGACGTTACACGGCTATGCGACAGCTAGTAGTGTAGGGAATAAGAAATAAACGTACGTTATTGCAATAGTATCGAGTACAACGAGCCTCATTTTGTTTTGCTTGTCGTAGTATTGTTCGGACATTCTAAAGACAAACGCGTTATATCCATCCTTGTCGCGCGTGCTGTTTGACAATTGAAATGAGAGAGATAGATATATAACTATACGTTAATTCGTATATGATACAGATAACCTTCATGGGACTTCTTTCATTTAAACTACTGTATATGTATTACAAAACAATATCTAACTCAATTTTGAACAAATTGGATTTGTCTAGTTTTGCAAAACAGTTCTTCATATTATGTACCTACTTGAAACATGTACCTATGCTTTAATAAAAATAATGAATTTCTGATGTCTATCGTTTATTACGAACTATTTTCGTCGGTATATACAACTGAACAAATGCAACTTTTTGTTAAGGAATTAAAATAGAATATTTTTATTTATTTCATGATTGTATCGTAAATATCAAGTCTTCTTTGGTCAAATATCGGAATTGAAGCTCGGGTACTAGAGATTTTATCCAATTCTGTAAAAAGGATATAATAAATACGGAAAATATGTGAATTATTTATATACACTAACCCACTGTACTGTACAGAAGTGCCTCCTCATCTTTAACACATTCAATACAGCCCCAAGGATCAGTGATTTGGGTATAGCCATAAGCGATGTAGCCTTTGGTACCACGAGCAGGGCTAATACCACACACGTATAACTGATTATCCACGGCCCTGGCGCGCTGCAGCAATTCCCAATGAGCGGGCCCAGTAGTCATATTAAAAGCACCGGGATAAATGATCATATCGCACCCTGCAAGTTACACACCTACATTAAACTAAGTTATGATTTCAACGCCAGTTTAATTAAACTTTAATCTATTTATGTTCACATAGCTACAAAATCAATTGAAATAACAAAGGTATGCAAATGCACGGACTACTATAATTAGTGTTTATAAAATGATTAATTATTTCAAAAATTCAACAAGCGCCATTAAAAGATAAATGTATCATAAATGATTATGAATATGCTGTAATTAGTGGTTCAAAATTTCCTTTTTATTACTCGCATATAATTGAATCAAATAACATTTTTCTCATATTTTGTTTGTTTATACGTATAAACAATTATTTCTTATATGATTCTGACTTTTATAGGTATTTTCTTCATTACCTTGTTTTCGATACAATTTGGCCAATTCGTCAAAACGCAAATCATAACATATTCCCAGACCAATTTTCATTGATTCAATATTAAATGTCGCCAATTCATTTCCAGATTTTAATATTTCGGATTCTTTGAATGTTATCTTTCCAGGAATATCAATATCAAATAAATGCATCTACGAAATAACCACAACGATAATATCAATTAAATATACAATGATCTAAGCCTTAGGATCAGTGTTAATAACTTGCTAACTGGATGTCGATTAAATGAGTAAAAGTGTAGAAATATAAGCAATAAAGAATCTTCGGTTTAGATCAGAATCTAGAAGTAATACTTTTCTATATTTTGCAATAAGCTCTCCATTCGGATTCCAGACAGTACATGTATTAAAAATTTCATCACCATCTATTTCTGGAATTGTGCCCCCAACAACAAATATTGAATTTTGTTTAGCTGCTTTTGACAACATAGAACAAGTGGGGCCATCTGGAATATTTTCAGCATTTTCTCGGAAGTACTCTACAATAAGATAAGGTTATTATTATTTAACAATTATATTGCAAAACTTACGAATTCCGTAAGGCGAATTAAAACATTCTGGTAGAGCTACTAAGCGCAGATCCTTTGTAGTAGCCGCTACAGATATTTTATCGAAAGCACGGTTTATGTTCGCCGTCTTACTTGTGCCAACTTTCAATTGTATTAAAGACAGCGATAATTCTGAAATAGTAGGCAATGTCATGAATTAATATAAAAACACTTTTACCTACTATACTTTTCATCATGCTGCCTAAATATGCTCTGCATGTGCAAATAATGTTTAATCACTGTTTATAAATAAGGTACTACGTACCTATGACCAAACTTTAACAAGTGTCAACTGGTGCGCAGCACTCTTCGCACTCGACACGGCCTATGTTACACAGCTAAATATTATCTGTTCTCTGACGTTTCGAAATAGGGAACTTGCACATTTTTTTTTCTATTTTTTTCTGAATCTGTATACATTAAAACAAACTCCCTATGTTTTATTTTTGGAGAAATAAATTATTGAAATTATGATACAATATCTTGGCGCGAAAACGCTATGTGATGTCAGGACTGGTCAGGACTGCATGGGCACAGCCGGGTGCACATTTTTATTGAAAAATTGCTATTTTAAAATTTAAATTTCTGCTAATTGATGGAATTAAACATTTTTTTTACATAGATTATGTATTATTTTATATATGTACGTCGAATTAAAATTAAATAAAATTAATTAAAAATCTATACAAATTCCCTGTTGTCGACGGCACGACACACACTCCTAAATATGGACTAGAAAGTATAATTTGTTTACTAACTATACAAAAATATCACAAATATCTGACAAATGAAGATACGTTTTATAGAACATTATTCAACTTGCCTGCACATATAGAACAAACGCTGCTAACCGGGCGAGCAGTTCAGTTCGCATCAGGGGCTAGTCACTTCAATGGTAGGCGTTGTGACTCTCATGTAATGCAGGATGCCTAAATTCTGTAGGACAACTTTCCGGGGGGAACGGTGTGAGGTACGATCACGTGGTGCAGTCATGTGATGCAAAGGAGCAGTTGGCAACCGTTATGTTCGTTATGTTACAGCAGATGACAGTTGTTTGAAAAGAGTATAACTGATTTCTGTACATTTTGTGTCATTAAGGCGGATTAAGTTTACCTGAAAAGAAATGTAAGAACATTTACCAGTTGTGTATCAGTCCTTGAACTATACAGAACTATTTTGTGCGAATCTAGTGTTTTTACGAGTTATACAGTGTTATATTTCAAAGTTTGAATTGCAGTAAGTGTTGGAAAAAGTAAGTTCATTTTATATTTTGTATATCTTATTCAATGTTCCTAGAACAATAATTAAATTGATTGTCGAATCATAATTAAACCATCAAGGCGAAACTATTTTATTTGTCAAATACGTTTGACTTCATTTAGTAGAAATTAGTTTCTCTTTGATTCGAAATTAATTTAATTTCCTATTTATTGTTACTTGTCATTGTTTACAAATAATGTGCACATGTTTTATGTGCAGTATTGATGAAGTATGTTTTAGTGTTAAACTAGTTTAATTTATGTTTCAGCAAAATGGTGCATAAAGGAGTTGTGTTCCCGGCTGCGAAAATAATTCAGAGAACAATCCTGATTTGACGTTTCATTATATGGCAAGACCCGGTCAGTTACGAAAGGAATGGCTTGCAAGTATCGGGACTCCGGAATTGTTTGTGAAACCATTCAATACACTAAAAGCGTTACGTGTCTGTAGTATTACAAGTGCTATAATTTAATAAAATATTTAAACAATGTCATGAACTTTTATTATTATGTTCCCACTTGTCAAATTCAAATATTGTATACATATTACAGAGAATCCGCCAGCGTTAAATTTAGTACATGCAGCGCCATCTAATCGGTGTCCTACAGAACTAATTGGTTGCCTAAATATAGACGGTCGTACATTTTAACATGGCCGTGTCAGACCCCTGGTTCGCATTTTAGTAAAATTCGGATAAAAAATCGGCATTCTCCTTCAAACCACTTTAAAGGCTGATTTACACATAGCATGCCGTGCCCCTGCCGTGCTCATGCCGTTCCCCTGCCGGTCAAAGTCATGAGCATTTACACATGTACTGCCGTGCCGTAGTCATTCTGTCACAGTCTTGAACGTGATTCAACATGATTTCTAGTTCCGATGACGAAATAATTATTATTGGTGGTGGGTTAATTTTACTGGAAGAGCAAAAAAAGCGGAAAAGAAAATATTGGGTGCATAATATATTCCGAGCACGAGAAGAGGAAGGTGAATTTCACACAATTTTCAACCGATTAAAAAGTGATAACCAAAAATTTTTTAAATATTGACACACAAGTTTAAACTTGTATATATTTTGACAGTTCAACAACTACACATGACTTCAAGAAACTTCGTGATATTTCGAGTAGATCGGAATCGGCCGAATCCACTGTCACAGCATGACCACGGCATACTAGGCATTTACACATACACTGCCGGGCGCCTGCCGTTCCCCTGCCGTGCCGTTTGAAATATCTTTCGGAGCAACCACGACTGCCACGGCCGTGGCAGGGCATGCGCCCGGCATGGTATGTGTAAATGGAAAATGACCGTCCCATAGAAATTAAATACAATTGGCAATTTAGCAACCGCTGGCGACACGGCACGGCATGAGCACGGCAGGGGCACGGCATGCTATGTGTAAATCAGCCTTAACTGGAGATTCATCTATAATTTCGTAGCTACTTTCACCCCAATCTATCAAATGTTGTTGACTGTGACAGCACTTTAAAAGTATAAATAAGATTGAATTGCCGGGTGATCGTTAATGTATTTATGAATAAAGATTTTATTACTTAATAACATTTACATTATTTAAGTTTTGTTATTTGAGGTATAATGGGACGTGGTAAGTAAAATTCGTGAAATATGTCTCCAATTGTAACCATCAAGTTTGTTACGTTTATTTCTGAGGTGCTAACATTCCTAGTGCTTAAATCAATGTCTTTGATACTATTTATATTGACTATCTTTATTTAACATTTCAGATTCTTCATATACTAAATTACAATCCGTTTTAAATCTATTTACTTTGCAAGAAATATCTGATGTTGCATTACACAAATTTCGTAAGATTTCATGGACACAATTGCAGGATCGAATTATACAAAACAAATGTACATTGACAAAGAAAAATGTTGTTCAAGCGCTTCTCAACATCGTCCAGGAAAATGAGACTAGTTCTAATGAACTTGAACAATTAATATCAACACTGTTATTAATTGGTATAATTTACTAATTTAACACAATTATCTTTAAGCTGACAGTCATACTCATTACAGGAAACATGAAATCAAAGACCAAAACTTGGGTAACATTTCGTTTATTGGACAAAAGTGACTATAATATAGCGATAGAAGATATATTCGACAGTATAAGAGGATCTATTAAACGACAGGGCATTCTCGCCGATATAACAACTGAAACATTTGACAGTAGACATGCTTTGAGCATAAGCAAAAAATGCATAGTGAAGTCGAAAGGATTGAAAAAGATGGCCGCAGTATATTTTCAATTTTATGTTGGATTTCCATACATTTTTTGCTCCCGCAAGTTAGCAGGAGGAAATATATTAATGGCCGTTGTTGAAGGCCTTGGTTACAACAAGTACAAAACATTCAACTTGACCGGCAAAAATGTTTTCGAACTGTTCAAAATGTTGCAAAATATGCACGGGAATGTTAATAATTGTGCAATGTTATTCGCTAATTCGACATTCGAGCCCACATTAAGTATAAATGACAACGGTATGGACTTTGGACAACGGGCGCAGAGGGTGAAATACGCAGAACAGTTGTATGGCGCGTCACCGCCACAGATACAGACACTCTCAGTTACAATTAAGGATGCGGTCTGGCAGTCGAACGTACACGGCATGCAAGGCGAACCGATGCAAGATGTGAAATTAACATTACGAGCACCCAGTACCATAGAATTAATCAAACAACTAATAGCAGAGGGCATTGTAACTATGCCCGTGCCGGAGTACATGCAAGCCATACTGAATTCCGGGAAGAACGACTTGAAACTCATACAAAACACCGAACAGAAGACAAATGGCAAATGAACTGCACAACATTCATATGTATGTACAAATAGATGTGTTTCAGATTTATAATTAAATGGTCACAGTAATTTTATACGTCGGTATCACATTTCAATATAAGTGCCAATAACCGCGATTTTGTTAATTTGGAATAAAAAATATTCGTTGTTTTTATGTTCATTCTATCACTTTTGTATAGCCCCGATTTCATGCTTCTCTGGTAAATAATTAATATATCACAAGTGTGTTCATCACAACATTTATACGAATAAATGTAAAACATTCTATATATTTTTATAAAACAAAACAAAAATGAACATTTGTATTATCACATAACAGTAATTTGTTACAACAAAACGTTAAATAAGTAAGAAATTGTATATTTTATCTAAAAAAATAATAAACTTAATATTTATTCATATTAATGGAAAAATCTATTTTTCCTGTTGACAATTTTCACAAAGTACTATACGTGTATTGTTGGCTGCAAATAGTCCTAATTCGTTGAAATCTATGTCGAACGTATTGCTTTGTTAATTTTCTGCTTTGCTAGCAAGCACAAATTAACTAGCTAGCAAGTATATGGGTTGTTTCACTATTTACGTTAATATTTGTATTCCTTCTAAAATGCATCACCAAATTAATCGTAAATTGTTCACTTTCATCTGCTTAACAAGTTATTTATTATTTTCAGTTACTAAACTGATATTTTTATTTAATTTAATATGTACTGATCATTTGTCATGTTAAGCTCGGTACTGACTAGAGCATTTGCAAGCATTTTGTTGTGTAAATTGTGTGCGAATTCAAGCGCTTTCCTTTCGACTGATTTAGGTACCCTGAGCTACTCCCAGCTGAACTGAACTGCACAGTTTTGTTCCTTTCGGCCTTGGGTAGTACGATCTGATCTACTCTGGTAGTTCCCCCTTTACCTCTCGAAAAGCCTAATACCAACGAAACATCTATCATACAAGTGTCATAGAGATTATGTTTTTTCTATAAAACGTATCTTCATATCTCAGATATTTGTGATAGTAAACAAATTATACTTTGTAATCCATATTTAGTACTCACGATGCATTTTCTAATTTCTCGCAATCGTAATTTTTAATAATAGCTTGATATAAGTGTTCCTTAAATATGTACGGATACTTGAAAAATGACTGTTAATATTTTTATTTATATACTCTAATTTTCAATAAATAAGGAGATTATGGATATAAAAAATAATGATTACCTACAAACAAAAATTATATTTTTTCGTAATTTAAAATAGCAGAACTAGTCTACTACCCCATTCCATTTTGTACGTTCCTTTCGAATGAGGATCAGTTCAGTAACACCCCGGTCAGATCAGTTCAGCTCCCTCTACTGTGGTAGACGAAAGGAAAGCGCCTATCAGTGTTGCCAGGTGTACGGTTACGACCGTATTTGTACGGTAATTTACGTTAATGTACGGTGTACGACCGAACTACTCTAACCGTACGTAAAAATACGGTAATTTAATTATTATTATTTTTCTATAATTTTGAACCGAATTCGGACATGAATAATAATATACCGTGTGTCTCACGACGATCTACACATAGGACGCTACGCGGTCATTTGATTTTTTAATTCAAAATATTAATCTGACTGTTTTTGTTTTTTTTTATTTTACTATTTAGACAGTATAATTGTCAATTTGACGTTTACTATTTTATATTATTTGTGACATTCTAACAAATTTTATCAAGAAAAACAAACAGAAAGTGAAATCTAAATTAAAGAAAATGCAATCAAAAACAGCTTGAGCACTATGAAATAACTATTTATTTAAAATTCTGCATTAACTTAATCATTACAAATTATAAACCTTACAAAATACAGAAGTTGGGAACATAATAATTAAATGTAGAATTTTATTTAAATTAAATATTCAATGCTTTTCGAACATTTTGTAATACATTTGGAGTAATAGTGTTTGATTTTGTAATTCTTCTACCGTTTGAGGTCTATTCGCAGTTAGATTCTAAATTGAATTTTTCAAATATGCCCAGTAAAAATAATCATTAGGTGCCATATCCGAATATCCTCCATAATAAAATTTTATTATTTGGACACATTCGTCTTTACAGTAATAGTATATTTTCAAAAAAATTAAACGTCAAATTGACAATTATACTGTCTAAATAGTAAAAAAAAAAAAACAAAAACAGTCAGATTAATATTTTGAATTCAAAAATCAAATGAGCGTGTAACGTCCTATGTGTAGATCGTCGTGAGACACACGGTATACGACAAAGAGACGAGAACATACACGAAATCCTAGATTTGTAAACAAAAAGAATTTCGTGGTTAAATGATTTCTAGAATTATTTATTTTGTGATTTTAGTAATAAGTTGTTTAAATACTTATAATCAAAGAAATAATTCTAGTTTTCTAATATTAACATATTTTTTTGTGGTTTTAGTTCATATTTGTAATACAAATGTATAACAATTAACTAAAGTTTTTAATCAATATTATATTTAAGAGAAAAATTACAAAAAACCGCGTATGTACGGTTGTATTTGTCAAAATACGGTAATTTGAACCTCAATGTACGACCCAGTGTAAATTTTAATCTGGCAACACTGGCGCCTATTGGCATTATAAAATGAACACGTGTTTTGTGGTATAACCTCAATTATTGTTATTTCTTTAGATGTAAATAGCATTACTAAACTTAACAATGACATTAAAAGAAACTAATTCAGATTTATTAGATGTGGAAGGTTAGTTGCACTTATTTTGCTATATTAACATATTTATGTAACAATATTTATATTATAGAAAAAATGTCTAATTCGGAAGACGATCAAAATATTGGGATTGATTCAGATAATCCGAGCGGTGGCTCTGAAAAAGAATCTGATAATGAAAATTCAGATACAGAAAAATCAGGAACAAATGCAGGCTGGGCTGATTCAGTAGCAAAAATTTTAAGAACGAAAAAACCAAAAGGCAAAAGGACATTGGTATTATCCAAAGCAAAAAAATTAAGCGATGTCAAAATTAAGAAACCAACTGAAGTAGGATTCCAAATTGAAGGTGATATTAAAGACGAAAAACCAGATGCTTCTATACTAGATACAATTAAGGAAGAGGACGATGAACCAGCTAAAAAGAAGGTACGTTAGCATATATTAACTGTTTAATAAAATGATTTTTATTATCTACGCATTTATAGAGAAAAGAATTGCCAAGTATTCGTGTTAAACCAAATATATTAGATAAAGATCGTGAAAGAACCTTATCTAAAATAGCAACACTGGGTGTAGTACAATTATTTAATTCTGTTCGAATGCAACAAAAAGATATCGATGAAAAGTTAAAAGAAGCGGGTCCTTTAGAAAGGAAACGAGAAAATGTTATGAAGAGTATTGACAAAAGAGCATTTCTGGACGTTTTAATGGACAAAAAATCTCAATCAGTTGATGGTGAAGTTAAAATCGAGACGAAACAGGAGAGTAAAGGAAAATCGCAAACAGATTCTACATGGAATGTATTGAGGGACGATTTTATGATGGGAGCTAAACTTAAAGATTGGGATAAAGAAATCGAAGAAGAAAATGATGATGCGTCGGAAGAAATGAGTGATTCTGATTAATTATCGACTATTTAATTGCCTAATGTAAATTATGTATACATTTTTATATGTAAGATTACTGATATATACCATATTTTTAAAAATATAAGCATTCGAAAATGATAATAGATATTTTATTAATATTTCATCAATTCATAACAGTAATTAATGGCGTAGAATATGTGTGAAAGTTTTAGAGCCACTGGCAAGGTGCAAATGTCATGTACAGTACTAATCTATAATTTACAAAATGAATAGCAATTCAGACTTACTTTGATAACTTTATTTCATTTATTCTACGAGTTAGTATCGGTAATTATAATTTAATTTTTTTGAAACGAAATAACCGGTTATTAAATATTTATAATTTTCAAATATAAAATCAGTAAATTTATAACCAATAAAATAAAAAAGCTACTGCAACAATGGAAAGTTCAAGTGGAGAATCTAGTACATTTGACGATAATAGTGAACAAACTGAAAATGAATTGAAATCATCATCGACTGAAGAAATCGAATATAAAGATGTACCCAAATCTGAAGAGTTAGATAACCAACAAAATGACGTTGAAATTGAATCGATACAAACCGAAAACGACGCTGGAAACGAGTCAAAAACAGAATCAGAGAATAAGGATGAGTGGGACGATATTTTGGGGAGTGGAGGGTTGTTAAAGAAGATACTGAAAGACGGCCAAGAAGACACTAGACCTAAGAGGTTAGAATTGTGTACGATAAACTACAAATGCACACTAGAAGACGGTAAAGAAGTTGAACATGGAGAAAATGTTATAATACAGTTGAGTGACTTAGAGGTAAGGATTCAAATCGGATACCATTTATGAAACAGACAAATATGTGTTGATTATTGTAGGTTATACAGGGTGTTGATTTGGGTCTCACCTTGATGAATATTGGCGAAAGAAGTATATTTAAGATTCAGCCTAGGCTTGCATACGGATCACAAGGTTTAGATACACGAGTGCCGCCCGATACATCTGTTTTCTATGAAGTGGAACTGCTAAAAGTTGAAGAGGAAGTTGAAATGGAGAACTTGACAATCTTGCAAAGAAAAAAAATAGGGTAAACGCATGATATTGTGCAAGTAAAAAGGGTTTTATTCATGGAAAATAAAATATATATATATTTTAGAGATAAAAAGAAAAAACGTGGCAACTGGTGGTACGGTAGGGGTGAATGTACATTTGCAATTCAGTGCTACCGGAGAGCCCTGGACTATTTGGATGAAGTGGAAGGTGGTATATCCGAGCCAATATCCGAAAACAGTGATCCAAAACAAAGAGAACTGACTGATGCAGCTTTGCAGGATCTAATGGAAGACAGAATTAATGTGAGCAATAACATGGCAGCTGCACAAATGAAACAGGGCGCTTATGATGCAGCGTTGCAATCATTACATATCGTGTTACGTTGTCAGCCAAACAATGTTAAAGCACTGTATAGAAAATCAAAGGTAACAGGAGTATTTACAGTCTAAATTCAAAATCTAAAAGCATACATTACATTTAATATATTAGGTATTAAAAGCGAAAAACGATGTCCAAGAAGCATTGAAATGTTTACAAAAAGCCAAACAACTGGAACCGGATAATACAACTATACAAAAAGAACTCCAAGAAATTAACATAATGTTGAAGAAACATAAAAACTATGAGAAAGAATTGGCAAAGAGAATGTTTAACGGAACTACTCCAAAGAAGGAACCAAATACTGGTGCACCGGAAAAAAAGAATACGGTAAATCAATAGCAGAATTACATGACAACCAATTGATTTTATGTTCATTTGTGTTCTAGTCGTTTATGTGGGCCTCGGTAGTTCTGTCCGTGGCCGTGGGGATTGGTGTCGCTGCATGGCGTTTCAAATTCTCGTAAAGCAAACTAATTAACAACAGGGATTCATTACGTGAAAAGGGGTAGATTTTTTTACATATTTTTTCAAACAATTATGCTAAATCAGATTAAAGATTATGTTCATATTTTTATTACGTGGATTTAGGGTTATATTTCAGTGAAAAATAACGTGTTCATATTATGTTGTATCTGAAATCATTGTTATCTTTTATTTCGAGAATACATAAATAAATCATTCAGCAAATGTATCAAATATAACTTTATTATTGACATTTTTATGTAAATGAGATTAAACGGATTCTATTATATATTTTTATTTGTTTTAAAATTATTTTCCAATACCATAATTAGCTAAAAGTAAATTGCAAGAGAAAAATCTGTAATTAACTATTCAGAATTACTATAAAACAAACAGTAAAAGCCCTATCCAAATATTTATCACGTTTAATTAATTAGCCAATCTATAATAGTGTGTAATACATTATCTCTGGTAATATAAAAATTGATACGTATCCTGCGTGTAATGTCCATTTGGATTTTGTTCGGATTGTTGATTCAAAATTCTATTTTCGGGCAACAGAATATCGCATGTGGTTGAATTTTGTATTTGTACAGAAGCTGGTAGAGTACTTGTAGGCACATACGTGGAATTAGCAAGTTCTGTATTAGTAAATTGTCCATTATCTATCAACTGGCTGGCAAACGTTTGATCCACTGAAGTAACTAAATTATTAGTAGTCGACTGGCTCGGTAACTCACTGGCAAGAATAATATTATCCGTTGGATTTAGAACCAGACCGGTTTGTTGATACGGCAGATCCGTTTGTAATACATTCTGTCCAAACGGCTGGTTATTGATGTTTAAAACTGTGGTTACGGTTTCATTTGACACTTGGGGCAATGTGAAAGTAACCATCTCACCGGATTGTGCGTCCATAATTGAAAATACTTGTTTGGACGTCGAGCCGGCTGCACTTTTCTTTTTGGTTTTCGGTTTTGACTTTTTTTCTTCGGGTACGGGAACTAGTTGGCCATTTTCATCTTTAGTTAAACGTTGCACACGTCTGTTCTTCGTCGTGGTACCGTGCTGGGACTCTTCGTGTCTTCGCAGGTGTGTGCTACGTTTGTATGACACGCCACACGTTCCGCACACGTGCGGTCTTAGATCCGAGTGACTAGTTTTGTGGCGGACCAATTCCGAGTTCCGTTTGAAAGATTTATCGCACTCGTCACACTTGAAATGACGTTCTTGCGAATGTACGTACGCGATATGATCTTTCAGTGTGGTTATATTATAGAATGCTTTGCCGCACTGGTCGCATATAATTTCTTTTTTGTCTTCCAAATGTAAAGACAAATGACGGTCCATGTTCACTCGGTTTGTTGTTTTATGTCCACAGTACTCGCACGTATAAACTTGTTTCGTGTTGTCATGCACCCGGTGCAAATGTTGCTCGAGTTGGTATTTCTTAACAAACAGTTTACCGCATAAATCACACACCAGTTGACGTTTCTCAGGTGAATGTGTATCGTGCTCCGTTGTAGTACAGTGTTTGAAATACAGATACGGCGAACGAAAATTCTTATCACAGTATTTACAATACATTACTTTGTCATCTGTTCAAATAAATAGAAACATATTTAAAAGTTAACGTTTACGAATGAAATACTTGCAAGTTTTACCTAAATGTTTTCTCATATGTATCTGTAACGATAACCGCCGCTGAAATGCCACAGGACAATGGGGACATTTCATTTGTGGTTCTAAACCCTGCACTGCATGGCCACGCTGTTTGTGACGTAACACTCGGGCTTTGGATGCAAATGTTTCGTTACAAGTGACACATTTGTATCGGTCATGTCTCTGAATAATAAAATAGAAACAATTTATGTATATCACTATTTTAGTTTTTAAGTTAGCAAGTACATACTTTCATGTGAATTAAGTATTGTTGTCTTCTATAGAAACTGTCACTGCATTTCTCACATTTCCACGGTCGATCTTTATCGTGTGCTGCAAAATGTTCAGCATGTTCTTGTGCTGTTGCACTTAACACACCACATTCCATACAAACTATTTTATCGTCAGCATGTTGTTTTAAATGATGATATAAAGAACGTTTTTTCACGTACCTTGCCAGGAAAAATTATTAAATAAAAATTGATTGATTGTTTTCAGAGAGAAATTATAGGTAACTAATAATAGTAAAATGAATAAATAGATCCATACCTTTTTTCGCAGTGCTCGCATTTAAACATCGCTCTTTCTAATTTAATAGAATGCACTGTGGACAGATGATGTACAAGTTGCTTTCTTCTCGTCAATCGAGTATCACAGTAAGTACAATTATTCCTTTTATGTCCTTCTACATGTCTTTCAAAATGACGTTTGAATCTGAAAGCCTGTCAGACATATAATAAAATTTGTACAACACTTGAAGCACTATTTACCTTTTGACACTGATCACAGATATACTTCTTCACAATAACTTTGCCGATTTTGCACATTTTTAGAGAAATATGGCAAAGATACGACGTCCTGCAATTAAAGCCGATTTTGCAATGTCTACAAGAAATTGGAGTACCTATATGTGTTTCAAGATGTTTCAATAATAATTTCTTTGTTTTGCTACGCTCTCCGCAAGTCCTACATTTTAATGAAGGTCTTTTTACTCGAAGAATTTGATTTTTAAATTTCATTTTCCAATTGTTATTTCTGGCACAACGCCGAGTTCTTTTCTCACTACTTGTTGTCTGAAGAAAACTGATGTTGTAATCAATATGTAATACAATATTCAGTAAATATACCTGTTTTGAGCGAATAGGTTTTACATTCTTTGAATTGTCACTAGTATTCTTATGTATAGCATCTTTTCGTGTATCCAGATTTTCCCCATCAAGATATTTACGTAAATATCCAAAAGCTTCGTTCTTTTCTTTGGATTCTAGATTATTAATTGCGTGGAACATTTTTTCTACCTAATATTTTAACTTAATTAATTCATATATTGTAGAGGTTATGTTTGAAAACTGACCTGCTCTTTTACGGATGACAGTGATTTATATTCCTCTGATTTCATAATACATTTATCTAAATAATAGTCACAAATAAAACTATCAATTAGCCACAATTAACGTCTCTTACTTTTTTTACAACTAATAATTAGTAAGCAATCTACTAATGTCAAAACTTCTCAACCAATGAGCCACTCAGAAATGAATAATTTCTATTGGCTATAAATTGCTCGCCTGACGTTTCTTATTTCGCGGCAATATTTAAAATGTATGGAAATGTAATAATCGTTATTATGTTGTTAAATTTGAAAGTATTAAAGAAATTAGATTATGTCACTGTTACTATTGATTAGGAATCTAAATGTAATTCATATGTAAATAACCATTATATCTAAAGGGTTTGTTTGTAAATGTGTACTACAAATTGTAGAATAATTGGTTAAAAATGCCATTTGTGGCTTGTCAAACAAGAACTATATAATTTAATATTCGCATGCCCCTCTGAAATTCTCGTGCGGTCCTTTCTCATATAGCAATATCTCAAGATGTTCGCATCTTTGAATTGAAAATTGTAAACCACCCTCGCCCATCCCTTTGCATTCCAAACGTTGAACATTCACACCAATATTGCGAGAGCTACGGTGGCGCTTCGCACGCCAGTCACGATAATCTAAGAACCTAGGCCACCTGCAGATGCTGCAACCCGAATCACTCAGCTGTCGCACGGGTCCCAACACGCACCCCGCAACGGAATGAGTTGTGTAAAATTTTACCTAATCTTATCACATTTGCATCGATATTGACTACGTGTTCCAGCAGCCGTATACTACATTTCCCTTTAATTATTATGAACCGCTAACCAACACCACTCCCCCCCCCCACACCAGCCGTATGCTGTCATTTAATTTATTTTCGGGTTATCGGCGTGGAATTGTTCGTCCGAACTATTTTTATAGAGTGAAGTGATCTTCGCGTGAATAGGAACGGAAAAGACTTTATATTGAAAGACTCTATTGTGACCACAGACATTCAACATTCTTTCTCAACAATCCCGTCTATAGAAAGTCTTCAATTTCTTTTATTTACTATAAACATGATAGGAACTTTTATGAAATTGAGAAAAATAAATAAATGTTTTATTATAGGTATTAAGCGCTAATAATATTGAGTAGTTATATCTATTTATTATAATTATAAACAAATTAAACATTAAATATTCAATCTCTTTGTAAAATTGCTTTATATATCTATAAATATAAAAAGAAAGAAAACGTGTGTGACGAGGTGGCCGAGTGGTTAAGGCGTTGGACTGCTAATCCAATGTGCTCTGCACGCGTGGGTTCGAATCCCATCCTCGTCGAGTTACAATTTTGATTTTTGAATGTAATGACAATCCCAATGAATATAAATGTATAAAAATATTTATTGTTATATAACATGAAGTTAATTATTATACAATTATCCCCGTATGGATATGGAAAACTTTATCTTATTGAAATTTTAACATTCCTGCTTATATGCAAAATAACGACAATATTTCTATTTATAGTATATTGAGAAGGAGAAATAGACTAAAGAAAATCTACAATGAATATTTATAGTATAGTTCGGAATTAATACGATATTAAAAATAAATTTAATTACACGGATACACATACTTATGATAAACTATACTCAGTATTATTCAACCAGCCAGTCTGCTTATTGGATCCTGTAACTGAAACAGTGAATACAGGAATCACCCAAAGATGGCATAGTAAGCAATGTCAAACATGTTGGTAACGTAATGCGTTTCAGTAATGAAATGGATTTGTGATAAACGAAAGCCTAATTCTTGTTTTATAATCAGTACATTTCATAATGTGTTTACTGTGTGTACAATGTAATGTAATGCAATGTAATGTTGAATATTATATTTTCAGTTCCGAAGTTCATCGTCAATATTACTTCTTTTTAATAATAATGTAATGTTATAAGAAGGAAACTGAACAATTTACGAAATATGTAAGTTGTTTATTTATATTCTAGTATTAATACATTACAATGTTTAGTGCATATGTACCTGTATATTTGAAGTTAATATTTTTGGCACTGTTAATCTATATACGTAGACGTTGTATAGGTGTACATGTTCATTTTGTAAGCGTGTTACGTGCAATGTGTGTGTACGGAAGCAATGGATTCTTAATTGAACTCATTATTCAGGGTGCAACGGAGAAATGCACTTCGCATTTGCTGGCTCGCTTACCCGTTGATATAGATTGATTTCTCAACCCTTGGATTTTCTAACTTTTCATACAGGAACAATTATTTGCCAGTCACTGTGCGAAAATAATAAAGAAAAAACGTTGAAGTATGGAAAACTCATTCAGAACGTGTTAATGATTCCACGGCTGCATGTATGATATGTGTTATTCATTATAATTAATGACATTTGTTTAAAACCATCACCCACGCAATGATTGCAGTCGATTTTCGCGCTAATTTTAACGCAAAGCTTTATTTATTTTTTTGCACGATGATGTTGGTACAATAAATCTCACGCTTTCCAGATATGGCCTCTAAATGTCAATCGATGATTGATCCGACGTCATTTCAACTCATTTCATATAGGTATCCTGCACTGAATTATCACAGATAAATTGAAGGAAATATTATTCAGGAACATTCATGAGTACAAATTGTGATAAAGATTGTGTTGTTTTTCAAACAGTTACGTGTGCAATTCTTGACAATAATTCTTGGGAGTAATATTCTTTACAACAAACACGAATATTCCTACAGACATATCAAGTTCTTCTTTGATTATAATTTATTACCGTAGTTATGAATGATTCTAGTCAGCTTAGTGCAAGTAGGATTAGAATTAGCATGTTTGTAAATTGTTACGGTATACGTTTCTCATTTCAAATCGACCGCCCAGAGCGAAACAAGCCTACTTGATTGTGTACCAACAATGCGGGGTAGTCCCGATGGTGTAGTGTTACTGTCAGTCTCTTGAATAGCTACATTTGAAATGTGTCAAGCTGTGTTGTAATTTGTATGGGCTATAATCCCTTGATTGTAGTGCGTGCCCTGACAAAGTATCACTAAAATATCAGTGTGTATACTTACTGTACAATACATACCGATATGATATTACAAAGTCTCTTGTATGGACGAATGAATGAATATATGATGACATCAATCGGCCATGATGGATGTTGGGTACTATTTTCAACGCTGTTAAAAAAGTATTTGGAACTTAAACAATATTCTATATTTTGCTTATCTATAAATATATTCTATAATTTAAATTCTGTTTTAGAAATAATTTAATGCAAGATTTTTCCTTCTTTACAATTTGCCAGTGTACATATGAGGTTTGATCAATAAATACGCAGAATTTTTATTTTTTTTCAATAAATATTTATTTAATTATTAATATTAATTTTGTCCCCGTCAAAGTAGTCCCCATTAGATATAAAACACTTGTGACATCGCTGTTTGTAGCACTTCTGAAATACATTTCTTGGTATAGCGTTGATCTCTTTCAGCGATTTTGTCTTTATCTCCTCAAAGTTGGCAAAACGTCGTCATTTTAATGTTTTTTATCTTTATATCCGTATACCCATGTTTAATCACTAGTTATGATCCATTTGAGCAGTTCTGGATTGTCGTTGTCTTCATTCGGACATTCCTGAGCAATGCCCATTCGACTCAGTTTTTGGACGATATTCAATAATTTTGGAACAAATTTTGCTGTCACACGTCTCATGCCCAAAACATCACTACACGACTTTCTTATACTCTGTTTCAATTGGCACATATTTGACATTTAAAATGCGTATTTCTGTAAATATTTTGTCTTTGTTTTGTTTTCATAGCATATACATATTATATTTTAAATACATGTCAGTATATAAATACATTTTACTCAAAATTGGATAAAGATAGAACAAAAAAGCATGGAACATTTTTTCTTAAGATTATTATTTCCTATAACTTTTATTTCAATACTTTTTCCATATCTCTTTTATTTTCTTCAATAATTCGCAATGTTCGATTTTGAGCGGTTATGCGATTATGCTAGAAATATAATCAGCTCTTCGTATGATCAATAATCTTTTATATATGAAGTTTCATTGTTTTGTCTTTGCTCATTTTTAAGATAATGATGATACAGCCACACATCCACACACAGACGTCATTGCGAAAATAGTCAAAACGTATTCAGGGGACCTCAAAACATGAATTTCTATCAAAATCTCGCAATCGAAAATATAAGAAAGTAAAAATAGCTTGGCATGTGCCAAATAATATGCCAACATCAGCAACCTCTCTGATACTGATACGGCGATTGTCTATAATAATTTTCTTTATTTTTTCGACATTGTCATCTGTTGTTGATGTGCTGGGCCGTCCAGGGCGATCATCATCTTCAACTTCTTCACGGTCCTCTTGGAAACGTTTTAACCGCTTGTAAACGCTTGTTTTATTCATGGAAGACTCACCACAAGCATTATTCAACATTTCCAATATGGTGCTACACTTTATTCCATTTTTAAAACAAAACTTCATTTTTCCATATGTTGAAAATCGCCAAAATACCAAAACACGAGTAATCGTTTTAACTGCCAACAATAAACTAAGCAACGAATCTGGCTACAAATCGCAGGATAGGCCAAGGACAAGTGTACCAACACAATAAAAAAAAAATTGGTTCAATTAGACTCATACAACGCGCAAAATTAAAAAATTCCGCGTATTTATTGATCAAACCTCGTATATGTATAACTATGACATTTTTAGTTGTGTAAGATTTTTAATGAGACTCCGTTAATGAAACAGTATTTCGCGAGTGCGAAACCGTTTGAAGTTTTAATTTTTTTACAGGACACATAAACTGTGAAAATTCGTTTCTTTGTTCAAGTTTACGCACGATGTACGTATATGCGACGTACGTACATATTTTACTAGTGTACTATTAGTAATCAGTATTTTCTTTTTCTAATTTAAACAAATGCATCTATAATATTGTGTTGATTTTTAAATGTTTGTACGTTGCTCTTATACTGCATCCTTATTTATCTACAAGGGGGAGATAACCTCTCTATACTTACGGCTGCGTACGAACGTACGTATGGACGCACTCAACTATCGGTAACATCATTAAACGGACTTCGTCGAGACGCGTCCCGACTGCGTCGAGTCACTTCCGCGCAGTTTGTTCTGAATGCTTGGAACCACTGATCCATGAAATGTTCTGTAACTTGAGGCAAATTATTTTCCTCGCATCAAAGGTGAGCTTGGAAATTGTTTTAACACAAGTCCTACTCTCCTCACCTCTCCGCTCTCGGCGCACTCTGTTTCTCTCAGTCGTTTACACTACGTTATTCGTCCAGTAAGAATCTGTGTAGCCGGCGTCCCCTCTACCACTGTTCACTATATGCTTGAATGATCTAAGGAAGACGATGTTCTGTTGTTGCGGTGAACTGACTCCATTTGTTTCACCAACGTCTTCTTTATGTTGCTTTACTTTGTCTTGCGCATAGACTTTGTGTTCCAGTAACGTAGTAACCAATCATTTACCTACCCGTAAAACATTGTCTGCTTGTTATATATTTCGATAGCAGTATAGAATTTGTTAGAAAATCTCTACATTTATTTCCAATGCGCATATATTTGGATGAATACTTTCCCAGTTAGTTGATTTTACTGGTATAATATTTACATATGATAAGTGATTCCTTGTAGTGATGATGTAACGTAACGCCCATGAAGTGAGAGTCCGGGAGTACGCCGGAGCCTGGCCGGAGACAAGTTTCCAGGCAACGCTTGTTTCTGCTACCATCTGTGTGAGACATTTTAAACGGACTGTTTGAAGTTGGAAAGTTATTACTGTGAGTGCAATTACAAAGTTTTCTTGAAAAGAACTTCGCTTGTGAGCCGGAGCCCACTCTTAGATATATTTTTATATCTACTTAACTTAGCTTCTCCACCATTCGTTCCGCGTTTCCGTTTTATTCCGAAATTTATTTCATATTACGTATATTTTATTCTCCTTCATTTCTAGTGAACCACGAACATATCTATTTCTTTCACTGCAAAACTTCTTCTTACACATACTGAATTGTACATTCATTCAGGTACCTGCCCATAAAGTGAATTATATAATTATCCTTGTAATGTTATCAGTATTGGAAATCTAGAACTCTAACCTAAAGTTTCAATATCAGACATAAATAACCAAACTGTGGCGGTTGGTAACCGTGTAACCATTAATTTTCTACTGGGTGTTATAGTTTTAGAAACTGTTGAATACGAGACAGAGTACTTAACTAAAACGTCAGTTTACTCACACAAAGATTGCTCCGAATTTTCGTTACCGTAACGACACGTCTTATATTACCTATTACATAGCATCCCAATAGAATAAGGTCAGTTTACATGGCACCGTTGGCCGTTAGCGAGGCCGGAACTGTGTATATTGAAAAAGCAAATAATAATACAATATCCTCTGATTTTTCTACGTAATGAAATAAGAAAAGAGAACCATCACAAGCAATTTACTGTACCCAATGGACGTACCAAATAGAAGTATTGAATATCATCATCTTTCAACAACTAACGTACACACGTGTTTAGAGCGAGAGAGAGAGAGAGAGAGACGGAGGGGTAACTATTCTCTTTTAACTGTACCACACAAATACTGTTAAGAAAGCAAACCGCATCATACAATGCTTGTTGAATTGGTAGTTGTATGTCTGTACGTACAATACCCGTGGCGTTACTATATCCGAGGTTTTTGGTTTTATATCGTCTCTTAACAGAGCAGGTATGTATATGTTCTTGTGAACCCATAGACAGCCAATATGGGGCTTTTTAAGGATCATTATTTTAATATTAAAATCTATTTATTTTTCTTTGATATGTTCACCATTTTTTAAATCGTTTAAATTACGTGATAAGTACAGGTTCGAGTTCTTGTTCATACTTGTATATGCGAAGGTACCATTTTGTTGTGAGCAAGTAAAATGACGTATGTATTTATGAAATTATCTGCAGACTGCAGAATATTACGCATTTCTCATTATTGCAATAGCAGTATATTTATAAAATTATACTTCTTTAATAAGTATTAACTAGTTGATAATGAACGAACGTTCGAAATTCGTCGTCAACTCAAATTGACGTTTTCGTAATACGAACATTTTACATCTTATTTATAATATTAACTAATTCTTGTTTACACATATACCTATGTGTGTTTGTGTGCCTAGAGGAAAATTCCCCAACACACGCCACTGTATGGGAAGAAGCTATCAGATTGCCCGGTAGCAAATGACGTGAATAAACTCGCGGATATGTTACGTTACAGGACCGGTGCGGTTGTATGTTTTATTGTATTATCCTTTTAGCCTTTTATCCGTGTGCAGTACTGCGTGGGAACAGCGCATTTTTATTTTTGTTTTGTTATTAAATGAAACGCTATTTTATTTTGTTTGCTATTGTCAAACATTGCACGTCACTTGTCAGCAAGTTTGCAATGCCCAAGGTAATGTGATACTAATTTACTATTCACCATCCAGTAATCTTAACAATGGGGCCAATGCAGGTAAACCATTTAAAGAATAAACATTAAATGTAATTTTCATTCACAGAAATTCGTAGTTATTATTTCACAGATTGTAAGTAGAATGTTATAGGGAAATTTTGTATAAAATATTCACAATCGTTTTTACTGAACTGGAAAATTACTATTATTATTTCGCTTTCGTCATTCAGATTCTTTCAGTGTTTTAAAATGCGTAAAACCCATGCAAGAACAATGGCTTCGGGGTGGAACAATAAAATATCACAGTTTGGACAATAATCGAATAATAAAACCGTCAGTTTTTTTTTTGTTATTTCTCGTCGCTCAATTCGAATAGAATCTCCACTTATTATTTGAAAAACGTTCTCCATCTGGGTTGGCTGTGTATTCGGGGATCGCTTTTCAAATGTTTGATTAAACAATGGTGGCCAGTGGGAGGCAGTTTGAATCGAGAGCACACATGCTGTGACAATATACCGTACCATTATTCCATTATTTGCTATTGCCGCTTGCATCAGCGACAGCGGCACCAGTAGCGACACGTTACCCATGACGTTGTGCTTTGGTACTAATATCAAAACGTTTCGATACTTGACAGACGACGAACTCTACGCACTGCGGGGGTTCACCTACCGTTTCTCTCTAAAGAGCTTATACCAGTTTCAACTTGACTTGAATAGTTCCTGGTATTGTTCTTTAGGAAATAATTGTTATCATGGATTTATATACGTAGGCCCTATATTATAGGGGACCGAAAAGAACATCTTATAACAATAATAACTATTAGAAATTATCGTTATATTTCTTAGCGTTCAATAATCATAAATGTGATATCGTTTATATTCTTTCCACCTCATAGATTTTGTTTGTGAATGATATATTTCCAAATATACATTCATTCCAAGAACGTTTTTCTTTTTCCTACAGATATCCACATATACAGGCTGATGTGTATAAAAGGGACGGTACGTTTATAACGAGATACTTGTATAGGTTTCGCGAATCTTTCGGGTCCGTCGTTCCTATTCACTGGTTATGTATCGGCCTCTTGAGTTTGACGAGTGTTTTGCCCGATCGGCTGTATTTCTGCATACACACACATGCACGCACGGCCGTAATCGTGTATAAATATACATGTCCAGTTCATCTTTCTTGCGAAGATTCTTTTTATGTTTCTTAACAATCGCAAAATTGTTCACCGGCGATTTTCAACCTTATTCATATGAGAAATAAAAATCATATAGATACAGGGCACTTTCTTGCTTTTTTGTAGGTGAAATGATTGCTGCGTTTATTTTTTTCTTCTTTCCTTTTTTTTGGTGTTTTCACTTTTAAAGAAATGTTAAAATGCACTCGAGTGCCTACATTTGGTTCTTAAAAAACGGAACAATCTTTTTTCAAACTTTTACAGAATAATTCAAAAAAATAATCGAAATTTGACATTATAAAGTAAATTTTAGTTTTTTAGTATTCCAGAGACATCTGTGGTTTCATGATATTTCCCACGAAATTATAACATTTAATCTGTTTTGCTGTGACACATAATTCAGGTAACATGCATTTGTATTAAAATGATACAAATATCTTTTTATTCTCATTTTATTTTTTGCAGGGTACCGGAAGTTTTGACAAATAGCGAAAATTTCAAGGGACATTTCATGTTCATTTCACCGTAAAATATTCTGATAATATGTCATTCATACTTGTAATATTTAATCAACCGTACATGTGCCATCTGGACTTGGCTGAAATAAAATTATAACTGTACTTCGGGAAGGTTAGAATCGGCAAAAAATATTTAGCTATTTGAAAAGATTAACCCAGTTTTTAAAATTGAATGCGTAGCAGATTATACATCGGAGTCGTTAATATCTTTGTATTTAATTGCGCGAGTTTCCACGATAATGCAATGCAAATGTGAGCAGTTTATAGAAGAACTGAAGTAATTATAATGCAATTATGGTCGTTTTTTCCGGGAATATTTCAATACAGATTACATTTTTAATGTCAGCCTGTGTGGCCCGCAATGTTCTGATATTTACATTTCTTTCACATTCGGCCTGCTGTGTGTACACGCCCAGCAAACCGCTCTAGGCCCTTGTGTCATACTTCTAACATCGATACCGTCTTCATTTTTACACAGGCTCGGACTACATAGAAAGTCCTACATGACTTCTATAAAAACTAACAGCGCAGTACGTTCCAGTTATTTACGCAATTAGCATTTATTGCAATAGGAAGTTGCTAGTTCATTGTGAATTTATCATCAAATGATAACTAGTTATGTTTTAATGACATACACCAAAAATATAATAAAGGTTTAAGATACAATTTGCAATTTTTTTTTATTTCATATTTTGTCGAAATTGAAGAAAAATCTTTTCATATAAAATAAATTTAATTTAGTTAAGGGAAAAAGTAAATAGTGCGGTCCTGTTTATCGTTTCCGCGGTTTAAGTTGGGACCACGATCGAGAAAAGAATTTGCAACGATCTGAGGGAGCGTGTGCCGGCAATAAAATGCACACGGACACAAAAATGTAGACTGTAACACCCACCCCTTTCAACAGAAAGTGTGCGAGGGTTGATTTGGACCATTTGATGTCTTAAACACACCAAACATATGAAACATAGAACTCGTACAAACATATTATCACCATACACTTCTGTTATCTAGAACGAAACACTTTAATATTAATAATTTATTTCTAAATATCAATAATAGTGGGTAAAATATAATTTTAACCTTATTTTCCACACGGCAACTATTTAATAATTGCTCACTTTAATTTATCCTTAATTTGTAACATAATAAATACATATACCTAGCATATTAAATATATTTTTATTATATTCTAGTTTTTTAAAACTTGTCCAGTTCTCTGGCTTATATCAATACCGTACATACAATGATGACAAGCGACATCAATTAACTAATGACTATCACAGATCATCATCAACACACGCTCGCACACACATACACACATCACACGTATGAATACATACATGCATATACCTACAAACACAGGCATATAAGAGAAACCTGTTTAAGATACGTATCAAACACATATACTCACACACGTATACAACAATCAAACTGGACAACAATGCAATGCACAATGAGCGGTAGAACAGAGATTGACCAGTGCAGACAGGTAGATAACGGTACTGTGATAACACACACACACACAGACACACATGCACGCCAATACATACATATGTGTACAACCGCATAGACCATTTATCTAGAGGAGTATTAACAACAGGACGAAGGACAGGACGGGCGGGAGTGAGTTTAGGGACAGTAGTACAGGATTGAACAGGACACGAGGAGGTTCAAAACGGACATGTTGATGTGACAGGTCGTCGCGAAAGGCTTTAACCCTCCGGGCGTTATATACATGGTGCGCGGGTGTTTGACGTTTGGCACTGACATGCGTCACAGTTAACACGTGCACACCCTGTGTATATATACGTACTGGTCTGGTGGAGAATGATCTTGTACATGTCACTTCACTGGACAATCCATGTATTCAACGCTTTCCATTTTGTGGAAATTCGTGCGTTGTTTTAAAAATCCTAGGTAGCTGTACTAAATGAACATTTATAGCGCAATCCCTAGCAACTACATTGACAAATTATTTGTTGAAGCCTGAAGAAAGTGCAGTTTATTTGTCCATCTATAGATTATCAACTATTTGAGTTAAAGGCGATTTCATTCACAATGCTCGTTCATATTAATATAGGTAGGCATGGGCGCCCGTAGAATTTTTTCCAGGGGGGGGCAAAACATAGGGCAGAATTTTTTCAAGGGGGGGCAAAACATAAAAATATATAAAAAGCATAAGGTTTTAACATAAAAAATTCAAAATTGACGACTCCAGGGGGGGGCAAACGCCCCCCCTTGCCCTATGCTGCGGGCGCCCATGTAGGTAGGTACAACACAACACATTGTTCGACGAATAATTCTTCTGTTAACTAAACATATAAAAGGTGGACCGAGACTTTAGAGTGGGTGGAGCACATTACTTAAGACGTAGAATAAAGAGAGAGAGAGATAGGCTTGAAAATTCACTGCTGCCATCTCGTGTAAAAACTGCTAAACTTTTACGATCTATCTGTCATTGCACACCTCACTAACCTCATTGTTCTTTCGTTTTAGTTTTGAACTTTGCATTTAAGTTTACTTCTTTTCAATAATATAATCGTTGTGCAGCACGCAAAATTCATGCTTTATATTACCGTCAACTATAGGAAACTTTTAAACGTATTGTGGTCTGTCTAATGGTTCAAGACGATTCTTAACGTCGTGATTATTTTTATACAAAGTTTACGTAAGTCGAAGGAATGTTCATTCATAAGTGTTGTGAAAAATGTATAATTTTTTAGCGAAAACTTTAGTGCTTTTGACGATTTATTTAAAATATATGTAGGCATGTGTTTTCCATGAACAATAGCTTAATTTTCTTAAACTTGACGTTGAATTTATAATAAGCATTGATATGAAATTTTATAAAATATCGCATTCAGCTTTGTGTATAAACATAGCATAAAAAATATAAGGCTTTTTTTAACTGTTTAATAATATTTTGTACAATTACCTGAAAATATTTACATACTGCTAGGAATATTAATATGGCGGTTATATTTTTTCATACTTTATATGCACAGAATACAGACACTTCTTAGACTCAGGTGTACAAATATCTTTAGTTTTTTTTTGTTAATCCTGAATGTCTACTCTTGGTACCTGATAAAAACCCGCACAAACTCACACTCACGTATATTATATTATATCTATGGGTGCAAACAATCAGATATGATTGTAAACAGACATGCATAGCCTACTTATCGCATCGTTCACACAAAATGAAAACCAACGAAAATAAAAACCGGTGTCTGTGTACCGTGTACACAATTATAATCATTCACGCATGTTCGATGATAGATTAACAAAATGATATTAATCTATATACGTCTATACGTTCATGTATATGTGTGTGTGTATAGATAATACATACATACACACAAGTATATGTATATATGTTTTACATAAAGACGCGAGCACTTACGTATGTAATATAATAAAACTCATATGCCAGTGGTTTTGCACGCATGGTCGCATTCGGCCATTCGGGGCGAACCATTTCATTATTTACTCTTTTAATACATGACGAGATATGATATATGGGAACATGTTTGTATTGTTAGCCCCATCTATGAATAGGGTTATGTTTACGAATCATTGTGATTCTTGTGTTGTTTACGATGTTGAAAAAATGGCGGCGAAAATAAGTTTCACCGAAGTGGAAAATATATCAATACGAGAGATTACAGATAGCTATACTGCTAAACTGAGATCAAATTAAAGCTATAGTGTATTACATAACTAATATATCCAAGTTTGAATACCTGTTTCGAAGACTATATAACTTCTATTTTATTTATTTCCCTTTGATAAGAATGAAAAGTAATTTAGGGGCTGCCAAGAAAATAATTATAATTTTGCGCTAGGGGGGAGAGTGGACGGAATATTATTTGTTGGTCTCAATTATATCGAGATATCAGATTTTCAATGCGTTCTTTTAAAAACGAAATGAGAAGAGTCAAGGCGAGAGTTGTAAGCAGCTGCGTCTGACGCGGCCCGCCACTGAAGATATCATTTTCAATTTTATACTCATGATTCAATAACATCTCAAACACTATTTGCAACCCTTGAATCGATGCGTTCCGCCATTGGCGTAACAACTTTCAGCATTCTGAGATATCCGTAATTCGAATATCTTTAAAAGTAAACGTATCGCAAAACATTTCAACTCATAATATCTACTTATTTTCGCAACTACCAAAAAGATAAACTAATATCGAATGTACTTTTATGAATAATTTTCATTTGCTTATTTGTAAAATATATTCTAAAACTGCCATAGAATTCTTACTAATACTTTTTCTTATGTTCTTGTAATTTTTTCTTGATGTTCTATGACAATATTCTTACATCTATTGGTGTTCTTTCAGCAATGGCTACTAGTTGTGGCTTGTTACCCTGTGCGTGTATGTGTGTGAGGCTCCCCTTACCCGTCCTGAAAACATCTTGAACGGATATGGAAAATGTTTAGTCGCGGCTACGGAATATCGCACAAAAATAATTGGTTTATGTACTTGTGTTAAACCGGCGTCTGGAAAACGGGGTACAAGAACGAACGTTGATAACATCTAGATAGAGTTCTGGAGAAACGCCCGCATACACACACACGTACACATTCTCATATCATACCTTCATACGTATCCTGAAAATCTTAACACTACATCGAATTTCCATAAATACGAATTCTAAAATATCTAATATTCCAATATTACGAAACATAACCCTAAATTTGATTTTAATAGTTATTTAATATATACTTCGTAATATGAAACATGAGTTATATAAAAATGTCGAGATTTTCTCAATGGGAATTCTAGATTTCTTTAAGACTTCGAGACTTGACGTAAGAAGACTTCGAAATAGGTCTTATGATACTTTGATATTGAACCACGAATGGTATAAGTTTTAACAAGTATGTTTTTCTTTTTAAAATTCGCATACAGAGATGTTTAACTTGAATCCTTGACAATGTGCTATGATGCACCTACACATCGCTCCGCACAGTGCTAAGTTACGTTACGTAGACGATACGGCGACAGTAGTGGGTACGTGGTACGGAGTGCGAGTTTGCGGCAGACCAATCATATGGTTCGCTGAGCAGTTTCCGTTGCAAAGTTCCACCTCTCGGCGACGACATGACAATTCTCTCCAACTAACAGCTTTCTTTCATCCGAACAATTTCCGGTTCTACGCAAGAAGAAAGATGCGGATAAGATTCGTTTGTCGCTGGATACGAGAATCCAATTTGGTTTTTACGTTTTTTCTTCTCTACTCTTCCGAGATCTCCAGATGTGAGAATGAAACTTTGCTTACTGTTCTTTGTTGAAATATTTATCAGCGTTTGGCCAAGTAGAATGCAACTGACACTTCATGAACTAAACATGTATATTGTTGTTTTCATTTAAATTATCACACGTTCAAATGTCAAATGCAAAAACTTGTGACATGTACTTATCGGGCAACGATATTGAAATAGAATTTATTATGTACGACTCGGGGGTGTTTGCTTATTTGCAATCTCACAATTTTCGCACTGGAGTAGTCGAGTTGTAAATTTTAATTCGACGCAGCTGCCCCCACCGGTACATTCGATAATCCTCGCCACGCGTCACAACACCAAGCTCGACGCCTCGGACGCGCGAAAACAACGGAACGAAATATAAATTGAATTCGGTTTAAACTTCTGGCGGTGACGTTAAATAGTTTCAATTAGGATGCAGTCTGCTTAGTGGTTTCACGTTGTCCACACCAACACCAAAGTACTACCGCCTCCGCTGCTGCTGCTGCTGCTGCTGCTGCTGCTGCGGTGGCCAATTAACGAACTAACCTACTCGACCAGCATCGTCTGTATTTGAACTACTCGTTCTGTCATTGTCTTAAATCCTCATACAGCGATATATTTTATTTTATTTAAGATTTCTCTCGCTAGAAGTAAATCGATGGAATATCAGTTTTAGTAAATTCTTGTCATTGAAATTATATCCTTTTTTAATTCGTTAGTGATTTGTATCTAGCATTCATACATAATGGTATTGTGGTAAGTTGAACGATGCAGTAATTGTAAATGCATTTTAATCTGATTATAAAATATGTTAGGGAGAATACTGTTTAGAATTGACATGTCCGTTGCAGAATGCATATGTCTCGTGTTAATTTAATCCTTTGACCTGATTTTAAACACTCGTGAGAAATAAACAAGGCGAAATATCTGAAATGAAAATTAATGCCAAAGCATCACGTTAACATTTTCGTAACCTGTTCACATGTGTAAACGTACCGAAACGTGACAAAATTCATATTTCCAGCTAAGTGTGGTTGCAGACAATTTAAGAAGGTAACTTTGAATGTTTTGATGGTCGGCGGATGGACACAGTGCTACGTGCGTGTGTGCACATGTGTGTGTGTGTGCGTGTGTTCTGTTTGCGGACCCATTAGCTCGTAGCGGCCACTGATATTTGTACAACACGCCGTACAGTGTCCACTTCTATGCTATGTATAAATTGGTGTTAATATTTTACAATGAAATCATAGGAGTTTCATATTTCTGATTAATAGTTTATGCTTACCTATTTTGTAAAACATAAATTAGTATTTTGAGCTTATTTGAGTATGATTTATGTAGATATTAATAAATTTAAGTTAGATCTATTTATATAACTCAGTGGATTTTATACGAGTTTGCTTACAACATTAATGAACAGTATTAAATATCTTCGCAGTGTTAAAAATCCATTCTTTTAGATTCGAAGTGCTAACGGACAAATTGAAGGTGACTGACCGATGTATACGAGATGTTTTTTTGTTTTGAAAAATGCACTTTACAAACGGTTACGTAAAGGGACATTTAAGTAGATCATCACGGTACACCGGCAGTGTAAACTGTACATTAGCTTTAGACGAGACCACTAGCTGAATTAATATTAACATAACGATAGCGCGCACTGGTCAACTAGACGTGAGTGGACAAGAACAGAAATACTTGGGGACTTTTTGTCACCAAATGCAAACAGTTTTACTTTACCCGCTGCCGACCATTTGTAATATTATTCTTGTAAAAGTATCCGTTTCGCGTTTTTATTTTCTTTTTACAATTTTTCCAAAGCGACCCGAAGGGATAGGATGACACTTGAAGTTTACGGATGCTATTGTTCAGTTACATCACAGGTTGTGACGCTGGAGAATTATTTTACCCAGCAGTTCGTGAAATGTAAACAAGAACAAGATGTGTTTCTTTCAATACCTACTGGTGTGGTACAGTATAAGTAACAAAAAAAAAAATTGCTTTCAAATTATTATAGTTTCATTTTCAAAACTATACATTGGCCTTCCAACAATTAGCTCATCTTTTTTAGTAAAATGAATAGAACTTAATTTAGATATGAAATATATTACTTATGATTTTATTATAGCACCCTTTTAATGCCTGCCTGTCATGTAAATGTATGAATTTATAAACTAAAATAATTATATATGCAAAGTACTTGATAACTACATACGTATACATACATACGTATATATATATATGCATATTTGATAGTAATCTGCTACCCCTGGCACTTCTCTCAGTGTATGTGAGTGTGTGTAGTACTTATGTATGCATACACATGTATGTACGTGTGTATTTGTTGCCCATTGTACAGGACATCTGATGGTCGTGTGGTCCCAGAGATCGGCATGTCACGTGACATGAGGTTGAGGGATGTTTAGAGACCCGATACAATATATGTCACCGACAGACATCACCACTAGTATACCTATATATACACACACACACATACATGTTCATTTATGTGTGTATATATGTTCTATCTACCTAGAATACACATATATGTTAAGTGCAGCGTATGTGTGTATGTGTGAAGGGTTGATCCTATGTGCAGTTGCCTGGTCATAGTCTCAATCAGCCCTTAACCAAAGGGTGGACCCTGCATACTGTGCGAATAATTGACAGACTAATATCGGCAAAATAGCAGAATAGATGGTTTGACTTTGACAGTGCGTATTAGTCATGTTATTTACCTGTTATTCACCGCTCATTGATGTGACTTTTAAGGTTAAGCATTTAGAATATAACACTAAAATATGTAGCGAAAGTTGTACTGTAACAAATATAATGACAAAAGAAAATAACAGCAATGTTAGTACCTGTAAAAAAACATTATTATATTCTCAATACTTCATGCAATATATCAAACTCAAATATGAAAAAAGAAATTTTCGTTGTATTTAAAGATTATTACTATGTAATATATGCATCACGTTTGGAAGTAATACATATCGCCATTGTACATCGCTGCTTTGCGTTCGACAACAACTATTGAAGAAATAAAAAAATAATAATGTAAATAGAGAGTGAGGGGTGAGTACACGCCCTTCGTCACAAGGTTAGATGTTCAGTGAACCGTCACATATCTAATAAACAGACGGCTGCGCTGGCGAATACACATTGAATATACATGTAATCACGGTTTTGCATTGTATGTACACCAGCCCCCACCACCGCTCTTCCAACAGTATTCTCCTGACCCCCACCACTCTTCCATATAACTAACATAGCAGTGACAGTCCCGGATATCTCCATTTCTAACTAACCCCCCGTTCTCCGCTGCGTCAGTCCTATACAGGCAGAGACCTGAGTTAATATTGTGTACATTTTAATTAGAAACTCTCTACTCCTGAGTGTATTGTGTTGTGTGTCTCCTCCTACTGGTCTGACAGGTCCGTACCGGGGCGGGTTTTACACGGGGGTCTTGCAGACCTATCAGCACACAGGGCGCTCAGTGAATGTTACCTTTGGCCAAATATTAAGAGTGTTCTTTTTCATATAAACAAGTTTTTAATGTAACTGAATATACAGCTATTGACTGAACGCAAATTATATATTTCTTATATCGAATGGATTTATAAGACGATGTTCATATTCGTAGGTTACTTGTTAAATAATATTAATGCTTCTAGACAGATTCGATAAATTTATTCTCATTTAGTAGAAACCCAGCAATGTTTGTTATTTTTAGGATAGTGAAATTGTTCCTATTTGAAGTAATATGAAGTAATAATTTGTAGAAGTCCGGGTCTGTGAAAATCTGATGAACAGGAACCCAATTTCAGTGTCTATCCACTTGCAACGGGACTCGTCGTGAGGAATCTGAATCGAATCAGCAGCATCAGTAGTCTGTCTGACTGATGCTATGTATATGTATGTTTGTATGTGTGTGTGTTATATCTGCGACGCTAAATAGGAAGCGTGTCGGTGCCGGAAAACAATTACAATAAGTGAATTGATATGGGAATACGGTACAATAGAATTTTAATTTGAATAAATATTTCGTGACGCGTTCTCTGAACTTTTTGCTTTGTTCGAAATTGAATCGATGTGAGACACACACCGACAGATATGTCATCGCGTCTTCAAGTATTCTGTCATTTATTTAAATTTTATTTTATATTAACTCCGTATATATACTTAGATATTATATAAAGGCACTGTTCTGGTTTATTTAGTGGAAAATACACTTGCATTTTCAAATATATTATTATACAGGAAAGATTCTTATGCAGAATAAATGAATATTCAAACTTAATATTGATTTACTCTAAAATATTTTTAAAAAAACCTAAATTAACTATGGTTCGAACAGCGAGAATTTTTAAGAATCGATGTGAAGAAGTTATTTTTATAAGCCCAGACTGAAAATATAAAACAGGTTGATATATTTTTTAAATAATTTATTGGATAGTATCATACATGTATTTTGTGTTATTGTACATTTGTTCTACTAGTACCTACTAGTACTTTCTCATATATACTACAATACTTTTCTACAATACGTTCATCATAATAATAATTTATAATATTTATATATAAACTTCAAATATCAGTATGTGCAATTTCATCAGTAATACATATTTACAAATCATCATTGTTTCACTTCAATCATTCTAGTCTAATTAAAGCGTATGTTCTAACATAATTCAATATCAGTTTTATTACAAATACACACCTTTATACACAAATATAGAAAACCAATAACAATCTCTTCTCTGAAATAATCGAAAACACACGAAAATCCCGTAGATTTGTTACTGTACGTATATTTGGAGAGACACAGTTATTATTAAAACACGATTTTCAATCACGTACATTTGCACGCTCGCGAAAGAAAGAGAGAGACAGATATAGATAGAGAAATATATGTTTATATCACAATCACTCGTCATATGGTAGGTACATTTATTCAACTTTTAATGGAATCATGTTTTTGGTATACATTAATATTGTTTCCAAAACCGCACACTGTTACCGTACGATAATCGTCCTTACAGCGAACGCCGATACGAACGAACGGCTAGTGGATCCATTCACATATACACAGAGTTTACAATATAATTTATTCGATCTGTTCTGTACATGAGCACAATGGAACTGGCCAATAACTGGCTCTATTCGATTCCCGTGCAAGGGAGATCGGCGTCATTGTTGTGCTGAAGTGGGCTTCCGAGTTCAGCGCGCGTACACAGCACACTGGATGAAAGGGCACTGTGTGTTTGTTGTTTCATATGCGATTATCCCTGTGTGTTCGCGAACAATTGCTAGTTCAATCGTGCTACAGGATTGTTTTTAAATAACTGTAAACATTCGTTTGTCAGTAACCAACATCATCATCATCGTCGTCATCGTCCACCAACATCGTCATCAATGTTTTCCATTTTCACGTTGTTCCACGGTTGACAGAATCAAGTAGACTGAAGTTTTCTCTTATAATAACCTTGCAATTGTTTCACTGTCATAACAATGTTTGAATTCAATTATTTCATGATTGAATTTTATTGTTTTTGATTCTAATCAAATATGTTACAATTTCAGCGTGTGAAATATTGCCACTATGTCATTATGTGTTCACCAATGACGAACTTATAAGTACAGCGCACGAATACTTGTAGAAAATGAGACAGTACTTATTCCGAGTACGACGTCTTGTCTGATTCGGTGTTGGAGCCGGGTGAAGACGCGGTAGTTTTGTCAGTGGCGTACATATCGTGTACACTCGGTATCATAGACAGCCCGTATTCGGGGGGCTGTCGGATAACCGTACTCAGGTAGCCAGTGCCGGCGTAAGGGGCGGCTAGAAATCGCCGGGCGTGTTGCGGGCTGTACCGGTGGAACTGGGGCGGTGGACCTAGTGGGGAAAACGCAGATGGTGCTGCAACTTCCTCATGCGAACCCGATACCATCAGTTCCATAGCTTGCAACACATCACCTTTGCATCTGCAAACAAATAAACAATAATATCTTATAATACTGTTTATACATTCATTAGGATATATTTATTTTATAAATACAATAATCACTTTAGTTATATGTGCTGTCTACTGTTTATTAAAATGTTTATTTTGAAGAAAGGTCTATGCAAAATTGCAAGGAGTGTTATTGTATTACAAAGTTCATATAAAATATAAATAAACAACATGTTGGTATGTTGAGGTAAGAATATGATAGTAGAATCTTTTGAACATACCTCTGAAGTATTGCCTCCACGTCGGATCTCCTTCTGCCGGGGAACACCCTGAGGAGTATGTCTACGGGCGACCTCTGCAGAGGATACTGCGGCTGGGGTTGGAACGAGGGCGGGAATTGTGGAAAATGATGGTAGGGCATAAATGTTGGGGTTTGTGGCTGATGTTGCTGCTGTTGCTGGTGATGTTGTACTTGTTGTGGAGGAGTTTCTGGTGTGGATGGCTTCTTCAACGACAGGTTCTCGGGTCCATCCGTTTCGGTATCGTCGTCGACGTCCAGGTCATGAGATTCGGGCGTCGTGGGGCTTGTCAGGTGATCAGGCGACGGCAACGAAGGTATTGTAAGCGGGGCTTGTGATACAGTTAGTGGAGGTGAACTGTGTCTGCTTCGCTTCTCTTCGGGATCTTCCGAATCGCTATCATCACCAGGACAATCTGCAGGACTAATGCGTGGACGTTTAACATCTGAAAGTAAAATAGAATTTATTTCATCTATAAAGAGATTCATTTAAAATTACTATCGTGAATATTGTAAACTGAAAATTCCCGATTGATCATGTTTCTGTATGGGTATATACGTGTTGAGCAAATATTCTCGTTTGCTATGCAGTATAGTGTTGCGTTTCGTTCTGTCGGAACGGGGAGATCTAGAATTGAAAACATTCTTTTAATGTTCATTCTGAAGGAGCACGTTGTAACCGGATACTGAGTGTATATATAAGAACACACCGCTCAAGCAACATGATAGCATTCACCCTCTGTATATGTACTCGTATGTTTTCTACACTGTGTTCTTATGTACCTACGTGCGTATGTGTGCTCGTTCTGTAAATACAACACAAGTTAGTTCAAACAATCATCGGTCTCTGCAAGTGTTTTCCTTAAATCGCTCGGAATGTTAGAATTGATTTAGTACTTTTCTGTATACAAAGAATCACCCATAACATGGGACCTGTATTATAAAATGCAATACTTTCTGCATATGGTAATATATTTGGGTAATCTGATTGCTAGTTTAACAATGTGTACTGTTCACATTGCAACGAATCACAGATGCAGTTCTTTTAACAACCGTGCTTACATTTTATGTATGTATGGCTGCTGTGTTTGTACGTTTGCGAGAGATACTTGTCTTCAGTTGAACGTATTTATAGAAGAGAGAGGGAGACAGAAAGAGAGACATAGAGACCTAGGGAACAACCAACCGAGAACGGGCGGCCCGTTGTAGGTCTGTATATAGTGTATCCATAGATATAAGAACTTGACTAAACGCAGCATGCTATTAACAGAGGATTATCCCAAATTATACGACACAGTAAATGAATAAAAAGCAGAGCTGTATTCAGAAATTTATAAATACATTTTGAAAAATAACAACAAAAATATGATATACATCTTAACAATAATAATACAAATTAACATAAATAAATGTAATATTCAATAAATTATTATTACGTCTTAATTATAGACAAAATGTCTCTTGTCTTTCCCGCTAAGAGCATTACAAATGTACCTGAATACCGCCACTACTAGTAGTTTATGGCCTCTCCTGCTGTGAAGGGTACCACCCTACCTATTAAGGAATCATGTCAAGTTCTTATATCTATGGATAGACTATATATGTGTACGGTGGCGACATCCGGCATACTATTCTACTATACAATATAATGCGATTTTACAGTTAACATGTCTCCGGCACTCCGCCATATATCTCCGATATACAATGTGTAAGACAATACCCCAGCTTCTAGTAATATAATTCAACAGCCACACTCGCACACACATACAGGCATACACAATGGCAACCAACCTTCGAACCAACCAACAGAGTTATTAAATATGGCTACAAACCCTGTCTCATTCAGTCGAAATACACACGTACAGTATGGCATGTTAACACAATCTGTGTCGACATGTTAATTTATGGCTTTGGCTAACTATGAATATTGTTATGAATTTAATGAAAGATATAATTATGTTGATGTCGAAATATTTTCTTGAATGTCACATTGAAAATCACATACAATTTCCTTACTCTACTTACTCAAAAACAGTTTTCAATTATGAATACTCTACGTTTATAAAACTAGTTCTTCTAAATACTTTCTAATGATAAATGAAATAAACCATCTAGTAAATGCCGACAAACTTTCTGTGAAACCGCTAAAACCACATCGCGTCACGTTTTAACTCGTCACTTATATCCTCTTTCAGCGGTGAGGGGTTTAACCACAGGCGACGAGCAACAGTAATAACCTTGAGGCACGGGGGTCGGCAAGTGTGTAAGAATGATATGAAGCTTAGGGTGATGGAGAGAGAGGAAGAAGAATAAGAGAGGGATGTCTCTTCGACACTTCATTACGCGTAAATGATACTTGTGGAATTCGCAATAAGCCAGGAATGCGACGTCTCGCTTATGGCCGCTCTAAATATGAGTAACCATTTAATATAGTGTACTAGACATGGCCATTAGCGACCCGGTTTATTGCTTAATAATAAGAACCACGACCACTACGCCGATTCGCTGCCCACTGCTGGGCATTTTTTCTCCAGTGAAAGTAGGTCGTAGATTTGCTTTAATTTCTGCTTCCGCTATTCTAAGCATACCATATCATATAGGTATATCTTACCTATTAATTTTTATGTCTAAATACTATTATATAGCTAGAAATTAAACTATATAAATAGTTGTCTAGGTCCTAAACATTTATAATATTGTATATTGGTTAAATTAAATTTATGGTTATGATTTTTGGTTCAATATTTAATTGTATGCGAAGATATTTTACAGAAGAACAGTCAAATATACCGCACATTTTAACAATCTCACCACCCTATAAAATCAGAAGCTAAACCGACGGAAAGAACAATTATCCAGAAGCGACGACACACAAGCATTAAAAAGGGGCTGGTGCACCCCCGCTGGTATACCACTCTATGCAACTGCACGAAACGGCCGCCGCGGTTTCAGGGGCGGGCGGGGTGAGGTATATTATAGAGAGAACTCGATATTCTGTAAGTCGCGACAGCATTGTTCAGTTTAATTGTCATTATCGTCGTTAAAAGTTTCACACCGAGAGAGCGCGTGCTGCTTGCTATTGACACCGGTGATTTAAAGTCAAGACCACCACCACCACTCCTACCCCTTAATACTACTCTGCTTGGTTTGATCGTGCACACGGGGAAATAAAAATCAAAAGATCATTATACACCGTTTAGAAACGGATCGACGCGTACGTAAGCGATTAAAAAAATGTTTGCAAGTGATGAAGATAATATCGCGCAGGTAGCCGATTGTAATAATGATTATTTTTCCAATATTTTCCCAGTTTAAAGGGGTGATATTTTTCAGTCATCATATTCTAGTTGATATTACTTTTTAGTCATTTTTTCTAGTTGATATTTCCTCTTTGTCAGCAGTTTTGTATATTGAACGATGAATCACTATGAAGAATTAGGCACGAGCCTCTTCAGACAGGCCTGAGCTGCACTTCAACAAAAAGAAAAACCGTTTTCGCTTGCAACATACGGCCCGGTTAGTAATACAATTCGTCTTACCCTTTTCTAAATCCCCACACATACATATTTCTTTCATTGTATTACACCCACAAGTACGGGTGTGCATATAATAGTTTTGCGAAGGAGAGTAAGGGTGAACGTGACATCCTGATACCCTAAACTAACCCCCACCACCACCCCACACGCTGTACAGTATGTGTGGACGACCGTTATTGAGCGGCATTCGTAGCAGTTCACTTTTTATATGCGTTGGTTTTGAAAAAAAGTGGACGATTCGATATACAAAAAAATAATAAGAGACCGACCACTCGAATTGAATTGGAACTCTGTTCCACACGGTCAGAGAGAAAATGTGTTCAGTTTATTTGCGCTAGCGGTGTACGTGCAGTGACAGCGGAATCGGGCTGGCCAATAAGGCACATATTGAATTTTCCAAAAAATTATACACGTAATTTGCGAGATTTCTAAAATAAAAGGATATTTTATTTAAGTATGAAATATTTTGATGTAAAGTATTCGGCGGGAAGCCACCCCTAAGGGTAAAGTAGATATATGAAATAATTTCTTCATTCACTTGCACCTATAAGCGTCGATTTTTGAATTTTGCTATGGTGGCAAAAATTGCCGAGCTAAAAAAAAAACTTGAGCCGAATGAATAGTAGGTAAACAAAAAAACTTCGGCCGATATATATATATATATATATATATATATATATATATATATAACAGTCAAATTTCCAAAACTCGAATCATTCTCCACAAAAAAATTCGACTTTTGGAGACTACGAGTTAATTTTAATTTCAGTTAAAATATTCAGTAATTTGCCTTGTTCCCGTTCGTGCTCAAATATGTAGGCCGCTATAACATGAAGCAGCAAACTTATAAGAAATAAATGTGTATGTATTCGTTTTACAAATAGGGACTACACGGAACAGTTAAAACTCAATATGAAAAAACGCAGTTTGAAGTAATGGCGTGTTTTTAGCTCATCGACCTCCTGTCGAAGAGCTATAGTGTTCGGTACGATGTCTGTAGCATCTTCCGATTTCAAAAATTTTTGCACAGAAATCCCGGACAGACCCCCTGGACCACGAAATGACTATTACAACATATGTCCGTATGTATGTCGCTCGTCCGCTCGCTCGCTCGCTCGCTCGCTCGTACGAGATTTTTTTGTTCCACCTAGATCTCCTAAACTACCCAACGAATTTTTATGAATTTTTTTCTGCAGATACGTGTTATGGCCTAGTTGTGCAAGGTACACTTTATTTTTCAAAATTTTCCTTCGCACTTGAGAAAAAAAATATTTTGCAACTTTTTTTCAGTTTTTATTTTTTTTCTCCTTTATTTTTCACTCAATTGTATTCAAAATTTTCTTGCATATGCAGGAAATGGAACAATATTTTTCCATATTTTTTATTTTGAAAAATTATGTAAGACCATTGGAGAAAAAAATATTTTTTAATTAAAAATTGAACAAAAGAAGATCAATGCATTTATAGTCGGCTTAGTTTGCTTTGCTTTTGTCAAGAGAAGAAAATGTATTCACACTTGTTTTAAATTTGTTGTTTTATTTGCGACCTAGGCACCTACGATTTTAAAAGTGAATTTAGATAAATAATAATTTGTGATATATTCAGACTTGCACATACGTCGATGAGCTGCAGGCATGGGTGACTAACCCATTCTTTGAATACTAGTTATGTGAATGAGTATTGCTATCAACCAGTTATTTTCCTCATATCATACATTTTTGCACCAAAATGTGTGCCACCTTTCCCAAAAAATCACAATAGAACTTTGTTTTTATGCGTGATTGATCTTCCCCGCATACTCTAATTTTTTTCATTTTACATCAAAACGCAACAACAACTCATGACAAGCGAACAAGGATTCCCCGAATAAACTAAACAAAAAAAAGCACATAACAAATTTTCTTCTATAAACAGGGATTTCCTTAAAAATTCGACTAATTGAATGCAGCTGCCCCCATTGCCATCACGTAGTCGGCGCCTATGCTTGCACATATGCTAACATATGTGGAATGTAATAAAAGAATTATAAAAAAAAAATACACATATTTTTTAATGTCTAAAAATATATAATTAATTATACTTCGTTTAATATTTCTTTTCAGATACCCTTGCAAGACTGAAAAAAGCAAAATACCGTTAAAAAATAAATCTGAACAAGTCAATAGTTGTTTCAATTGGTCACTTAACATTTTTCCCAATTTGTATTAAATACATTCCGTACTTGAATAAAACCATTCCATTTAAAACAAGATACCGAAGTGCGCGCCCCCATCCACGTTAAACCCCTCGTTTGAATAACATTTTACAATATAATTAGCGTTGCGAATCGACGCAACGAGGGACGCTACGGCGGCGGCGACGCTGGGCGTCGGTTCTCAAGTGCGGCCGCCGGTCATTCGTTACGGTTTAGTTTCTGTTTGCGCTCTAGTACGATCCGATGCGTGTATGGAGCGGACACTTGCGCCAGTCACCCTTGTGCACTGGCGGGGTGTATGTGCCGCTCGATATAAATAGCCGGTTGGACGGTGGAGAGGGTTGGTCAAGCGCGCTGGTTGCATTGAAAACAAAATACTGAAATACCCACGGCATTAAGTTGGTACAAAGTCTTTTTACGCCGCGTTTGGTAAATCTCTGTGAATTAACGAGAAACAAAAAAAGTACACGGTAAAAATTACGCAGAGTAATTTATATTTAATTTTACTGAATAGAATACAGTCTGACTTTGTACTTCAGAGAAGTTTTTTTTTGTTTCGTTTATTACTCTGTACGAAACAGTCTTGTAATTAAATCCTGCTCGCCGTTAGCGCGTTCTTCGTTATATTTTACTTTTGATAAAAAATATTCCACTATGCTCTTGCGGATATTATTATAAATTGAAATTAATCCAAACGTATATGTACGATATAATTAAATATAGTTTTGTTCAGACATTCGCTGTGATATATCCTTACATTTAGGTATATTATTAATGTAGAGATTTCTTGGAATAGACAATTGTAAATACTGACATCAATACATCGGTATTCCTTGCCTTTATTTGCCAGCCAACACACAGACTCTCTATATATAACTTGGAGGCAAATAAATATAAAAAATCTACTTGCAATTTTGTTTAGTTTGTGGAAAGGCCGCTTAGTTTACTTACCCATGGTACAATGGCCGCTCCTAATCATAGGAGACTATTGCAATATTAACATTCTAGCATTTGGCTAACACAGAGTCCAGTACAAACACGTCGTCTATTTGAACTCATCATAATATTGACTTGTACACAGACACAAGCAAGTGCAGACAGGTTATAAACTGTACGTACACACTAACAGATGTGTGTGTGTGGGTATATGTTTGTACATGTATTTGCAATATTAAATGCGACTATGGTACAACAGTATATTAATGAACAATTAAAAGTGTACATATTTAAGTTCGGTTAAATGAATATTAACTAGCGAAGGTGTGTCCCACTTAATAGACAAGTCATTATGAATATTTAACTAATTTATATACTGTGTGTACCGGTATAACAAATATTAATACCTACTACTTATTTAGAAATGTAAAATGTATTAAATACTCCTATATTTTAAAAACAATCTTAAATATCATTATGTATATGTATTTATTAAAATCCAAATGTGAATATAGTGGAATCTATTTATAGTAGACTCGCATATAGTGGAATCTCGCTTATAAAGAACGTATCACTGACTTCCATCAAAATCCATAACATAGCAAATACTTTCGTTATAGTGTACACTCGGTTATAGTGAACCAAATTTCTACTCGCTTCAAACTCACTATAAACGGATTCCACTATATCACGATTTAAACCGCATATTTTTAAAAGGATATTCTACGCAAAACGATTAAAAACAAGAAACAATTCAGAATTAAATTAGAAAAAAAAACAAGCAATACATATTAGTAGATATATACGTATATTAAAATGTTGATATAAGAATTACAGAGACGCATCAGAAACTGAAAGATCGGGCGCCTCGGAAAATTGGATTCGTATCAGCAGCGGCCGTCAATGAAGATTGGTTTCATGTCACACAATTCCCGAAGACGAGGATAGCATGCCGCTGGGCTTGTTGAGGCGCAACAGAGTGCAACAGCCACAGGCGTAGGAAGTGGGTAGTGACGAGCGGGCGGAGGCGGTGGTGTTGTCTGCAAATTTACTCCTTTTGTCGATGAGACACGCGAATGTTGCTCGTGACAAGCAATCCTCCGACGTTTTTGTTCAGAAACGACGGATACCGAAAATCAATTCGATCAAATTAAATATAATTGTTTTGTTTAATTTCGTTCCGTTGCTAGGGGAAACGATGTTTGACGGTGTTTGTGTTCGGCATGTTTCGATGGTAGTCTTTGACTTAGGAATGAAATTAACAGTGTATTAGATATTTTTGTTGAAATAAACGTTATGAAAATGATACAACGTCTTCTGTTTACAGTTCACTATTAGGTCCACTTAGTACACAGATATAATTGATATAAATTCGCGTGGGTTTCAGACAACATAGCACATTATATGATGTGAGTGATGAGGAGGAAGCAGGGAATACATATACATATATACCATAGTGTGTTGCTTTTTATCTGAAGAGCGTATGCTAATTGCATGTGGTGTCTCGAGAACGGCGATGAGGTGATGTCAATGTTTGTCCAGCCATTATCTTAGTAAATGTTACAAACGCTTGACACGAGGACGTAACAGTTGACGAGGGCACTCGATTGTCGCGCTAACTGTTAGAAATTCTCTACACTACACGCCGTCACAGTACACGGCGTCATTGCACACACACACACACACATATTCAGCGTAATCATAGAAACGGCAGATATTAATTATTATTTACACAAATAACTTTATGTGAAGAAAATAGCACTGACGACTTTCTATCTACTATTACCAGCTTGCAAAGAAAATATGCCGTCTCAACATAATAGCAATAATATTATATTAATTACATTTTAGTTGTTTCTTGTTGTTATGTATTTTGAATGTATAACTGTTATTAATTTATTCCTGAAGATAACACAATAGTGTTGAAACATGTCGATATTAATATATAAAATAAAGTAGTAAAAACGAAGCAATTTTTATTAATTACATTAATTATATTGATGTTATATTGGAGATAATAATTTAATTAATCTAAATTATATAACGAAATAGATTATTTTCAATGTGAACAAAATATACGACGATTTTTGAACAGCTACGTTATTATTGTATTTCAAATAATCTTACTAGTTCATATAGCTCTATTTTTATTTTATTTTATAAATGTTTTCTGTTTATTTTCTACCGGTTTTTATCTCGTTTTGTCCCACACCCACACGTACAGTATAAAGAAGCCGTACGAAACTTGAGCGAAGATATTAATTTTTCCAACACGGCAACATTTTTCTGGTTTCGTATTCAGTTTATTTTATTTTTTCTGTTTTATCTAATTTGTTACCTGTGAGTTTGATTAATTTTTATTGTTCAGCTGTGTGCATATTTTCCGGGGTGCGTTATGTATGGTTTCTCCACTGCGAGGATGATTTACATGTAATATTATATTTGCTAATTGTTGTACAATAATTCTGCTACTCATACATATATCTACAATTATTATTTATCAATATACGTTTTACAGTGCACAAGTTACATAGTTATGTATAGATAGTACACTAAAATAAAAATCAATTATTCCAAAAATTCCTAGCACTCAAGTGGTCGCGTGCTGTAATCATTAGAAACGATCTAGGTTCGATTCCCGGCACACGTATGCCTTGCTCTTGTGTATCGTTTTCAAGTACTATTAGTGGTAAGAAGTACGTATGTATATGCGTGTGTGTACCGGTAGGAGCAAGCAAACTTGTTAGGGGAGAAATTTCAATTATAAAGTGTGTATTTCATACGCGTTGTAATTTGCCTACACCACGATATCACCCATGTATATATACAGAAGTCTACTCATTAAAGTGCTCGTGATATTTAAGTCCCTCCGGCTCTTGTAAGCTGCGCTTTTAGAGCTTAACCTCAAGTGTTGAGTTTAGTTTTTCGTGCCTACGTTACGGTTCGCCATTGTTTATTCGCGGTTCTGACGCGTAATTGGTTACTTTGGTTCTACGGCTGGAAAAGATATATTGTTTTGTTTTTTTAACTTGTAGACTTTGTCATTAGAAGTAATGATTAGCGGTTTTAAAATGTGGATCTTACAAATGGAATTGTAGACAGGTATTGGGTATATTTGAAACAAATAAAAATATTACTTGCAGTAGAAATTAACATTGAATAATGGAATAGAATAACACAGAATGACGTTGAGTATTTTTTTTTTAGGTTAGTGTCAAATTTGGACATTTTTCTGTACCATAACTGTATTTACTTAAGCAGATTCTCATTTAAAAATCATACGATATACCTACTATATTAAAGTATAGTAAATATAAGATTGTATTTTCATTCACTTTGTGAAAATCTATATTCAATTAGTAATTATATATGTATATTATATATAAATAAATTACTTTGTTTATATATAATATACATAAATAATTAATTAAAGTATAGTAAGTTATAAAATATAATTTTGCATATGAAATAAATAAATAAATACATACATAATATCATGCCTTCCACATTACTAGGAAACATGTATTTATATATAGAGTATTTATAGATGTATTTATATATAGAGTGAAATTCATTTATACTAAACTCGCATATAGAGGAAACTCGCTTATAATATTGCTGTTTCTAACTATTAGATACTAATTTTACATTCACTTACTTGGACTGTTCGTATCCACTCCATCCGAGATTGGAAAACCAGGTCGAACGAGCCCAATGCCCATATCCTGTGCTTGCGGGACCGTCGTCGGTGCCGTGTCCTGCACCGAGGTGGTCGGTCCCGGTGCACCGGACGATCCGCCAGTGTACAACAAGCCCAACTCTCTGGCTTCGCTTTCCTCCTGGGCTTGTTGTCGTCTCAGCGCTACCTGTGCGGCCATAACTCGTTGTCGTTCGGCGATAAGCGTGCATTTAGCGCAAACACAGTCCCGCCAGCGACAGTACCGCTTGTGCCCTTTTAGCGCTGAAACTACGCCGTGATTTCGACAGCGGGCACACTTCGGTGTTCGCTGGTACCGCTCCGAGGCGCGTAAGAAAAACGCCGGAGGAATGGCACCCAACACAGGGTGTTGCGACATTAACGTGGACATATCAACACCACTCGGCAGACTCATTGTTCCAGTTAAGTCACAAAACGATTGCACAAAAATGTTTAGACCGTTTTCTCTTGCGTACGTTCTCAAATACGTCTTTCAACAGTACCGGTAGTCCATTTTTATCAACACTGTATATTTATTACACACAAATTTACGATACACTGCGGTTGCAAGTGGTAGCACACTGGTTAGCTGGTAACAGTTACCGTGATGGTAGTGGTTGCCACCGATGTACGCGATACCCTACCGAATGTCACCAAGTTAATGATACCGTATCCGTCCCGCAAGTTCGCAACTGTGCCGATCATCGTTGGTTGATCTCGCTCGTTACATCAACCAATCAGACGTCACGGTTCCGCCTACTCCCCACCGCCCGACCCGCGCGCTCTGTGACGTCACCGACTCCCTGTGTGACTGACCACGCCCATCAACCCTGTATATTCTCTACGTATATTTACTGTATTATATGAACGTGTGCGTGGATGAATGTATGTGTGGCTATTATAATGAAAGCTTCTGCTACCGGGCCGATCTCTGTCGTTCTACTCACCCCCCCCCCCTCTACTCCGGGTGCTCTCCTCACCCCATGTATAATAGGAATACAAACTAGTACTTGAATAGCAAATATATTATACTCCTATTATAATGCCGTGACGGCGGAGAAGGAACTCCTGATGTTTGGAGGGGGAGGGGCGGCCGAGAAGGTAGGAGGAAATGGTGAATACGCTTTCATTTACTGTAATGTTAGGTACTATTGTATAAAAGTAGGGGGGGGGGTGGCGGGGTATACGAGTGCGTTACTATATAATTTATAGTTGATATCTTCAATTGGACTGGCTTTTGTGATTCGAGTGCCTGCGGTACCAAATACAGGCGTACATACCTGACGAGTAGTGGGAGAAATGATACGTACCCTTTAGTTTTACATACGTAGTCTATCATACAGGATATTATTGAATACAATACAGTACTTGGATATTTTGATTCTCATAAGTATATCTATATAATAGATATTGCCATCTATGGATTTTGAACCTACATTGTACATACAGTGATATTAATATTTATTTCTTCCAACTGAAATATATTTTATTAAATTTCTAATTGTCATAGGCGAGTATACAAATATGTATCTTCGGTTTTAAATGATATTGGAATCTATCAAATTCAAATTTGATTATATTAAATGAAACAATTGTCAAGTATTAATTACGCATGGAATTCTTCTAAATGACTGAACCTTTGGTTCGGTTTTATAAGTTAAATTCCTTAAAGTATATTCTAAAGTCCATAGTAGAGTGGGATTATTGAATTCGTACCGCGGTGTGCCCCCCTCACCCGCCCTTCATCTCACTCCGTCCACCAACACGTCTTATGGTGTGGTACCTTAGATTCGGATTCGCTGATACTGATGTAGGGCGAGGGCTGAAGGGCGGGGGGTGGTGGTGGTAGGTATGCGAAAGGTTATATGTAGAATAAAAGAGATGGATAATGACGGAGCTATAGGTGCAGGATTCTCGGTTTCAGGAATTTAATTAAATGAGGATTACGAGTTAGCATTGCCAATAGATACACACGGTCTTGTACACTGTTAAAAATATACGGCAGAGATTTTGTAGAAAATAAAAGTAGGTATATCCATCCAACGAAATGCCATCTCGTAACGATTTATTATAATTTTACATTTCCCTTTTACTCGTATGTAATGGCTCTTAAATACGTATATTTATTGATTTACATATTTAAGTTTTTAATATTTCAGTAGTATTTATACAAAATAGCAATGCATATTTCAGAAAGGTTAATACCGTTCATTGATCTAACTGATACTGTATTATTTTAAAAATAATTTCATAAATTATACTGCTGATTATAAACGTATATCATATATAACATCTTGAAACAAATTATTATAGTTAATCTCAAATAGTTTAAATTTATTCTTCAATTCTTAATTCATAATTATCATAAGCACAATTTATAATCTACACAGGTTATATGACTGGTTACCACATTGGTTACATTACATATATGCCGGTTATACTTACAGTGTATCGCTGGATGTGTCACTGAATTTATTCATTTGAACTTTGTTCGAGTTACAATGCCAACGTCACCGCCGCCGCCGCCCCCGATGTCCTATTGTGCGTGGATTACAATTGGATTGAGACTATATTATGCACTATGTGCGTTTGTTGTACACAACAAACGCCAAATGCCGTGCGATTTCTCTAAATTAGATTTCGTTGTATGTATATAACTTGCACACACATATCAGTTTCAAAAAGGAGCTTATTCCTCTACGATCTACACTAGCTTTTTTATTGTTTGATTTTTCATTTATTTTATTTTTTATTAAATAATATAATAAAACTAGGAATGGATACAGACATCCATGCCTGCAGCTCATCGACGTATGTTCAAGTATGAATATATGTATTACAAATTATTATTTATCTTAATACACTTTTAAAATCCTAGGTGCCCAGGTCGCAAATAAAACAACAAAACAACAAGTACGAAACCGTTTCCTTCTCTCGACAAAAGCAAAGCAGACTAAGCCGACTATAAATGCATTGATCTTCTTTTGTTAATTTTTTTTAATTTAAAAATATTTTTTTCTTTAATGGTCTTACATAATTTTTCAAAATAAAAAATATGGAAAAATAATGTTTCATTTCCTGCATATGCAAGAAAATTTTGAATACAATTGAGTGGAAAATAAAGGAGAAAAAAAATTCTAACTGAAAAAAATTTGAAAAATATTTTTTTTTCAAGTACTAAAGGCAATTTTGAAAAACAAAAAATCAAATGCACAACTAGACCATAATACGCATTTGTAAAAAATAATATAACAACATATTCTCTCGCTCAAATACATTTGTATACCGTGTAAATCATGTTTGAAATATTGCATTTTGATGACAGATCAGGAGATCATGGAACAAAAATTACATCTATTTTTGTTAGTTAAAACAGCAAATATTCGGACCATAGCATTTTTGTTTCACCACCTCCTAATCTGTCATTAAAATGTTGAATTTCAAAATTGATTTAGGTACGCATTATAGAAACATATTTGAGCATTAAATACGGCATCTTATCATGCAGTTTTTAATTCTGAACAATTTTTTTATTTACACTTTTATTCTAAAATAAATAACCACAACAATTCTATATTTACATGTTAATTCCCTTTGTTCCAGATTTCTTGGGACACCCGGTATATATATACATATATATATATATATATATATATATATATATATATATATATATATATATATATATATATTCAAGCATTAACAAAAAGTTTTAATTTTCATGATTTATTCTGCAAAATATTGAATTTTTCTTTGGATAGGTCCTTAAAATTAGGCTCTTACTATGTAAAATGCATTGCTAGTAAATAGTTACAAGTTCTTACAAAATGCAATCGTAAACGATTGATATCCATCTACGCCCGCTGTTTATTTATTTTTATCGATCATGCCCGATAGCAAAGTGGAGTACCTTACAACAGGTGCATACGATAGCGCATCAGGTATATAGTATGTGTCTGACTGCGTGGGAGACTGTGGTCTCCTGGGTGATGCGTAGCCCCCTGATAAACATCACCCCCTCCCCATTCCTCACTTCGTCTGTGTGTAGCGTCCTATAACCTTATTGTTATAATACATTGTGTACGCGCTCTCGGCAAAATGATACTTTAGTCTCTTCAGTTCACCCTCCTCGGCTCATTGTAATTGATAAGTGACGAACTCTCAACCAAGTATCGTGTTTATACTTGTCGATTCTCTTTTTTTTCTCTCTATGATTCTTTTTCGTCTATTGTCCGGAATTTATTTACCCACAATGTGATCTCTATTCTACGTACAGTTTGATTCCGAGATGAATTGTATAAGATAACGAGTATTTGTGTATTTAAGTAGCCTGTTTCTTTTGATCTGCTCTGCTCTGCTACCGGGGGTTGTTATGTGAGAACTTGTTGCATGCCAAGTTAGGACAAGTGTGTTGTTGTATTGAATTTCGATGGATTTCCTGAATAAAATAGCTCAAATATTTGTATAACAATTTCTCTAGAAATTATTGACATAACCGTAAAAATCAACGCATTAATTTAAAGGCAGTTTTAACATGGATTATTATTGACATCTCTTATAAAATATTTGCTTTTAAATAGTCTGATTTATATATAGGCAGTTTGGTATTTCGGACAAAAGTCGGTCATGAAAATCTGTGGTGTTCAAAGGGTGGCGTTATATGTCGCACAGTATATTTTATACCTAACGACCCTTTGGTCAGTTCTCCCAACGGTTTTTGATAACGTAGAGAAAAGTCCGCACTGATATCAGTTATGAAACGCGTACCATTTGAACCATAAGTAGTTTGCAGTCGGAAATATTTCAATAATTCGTTGTTTTCCAGATATTTATTCATTATATTGTGCTTTAGTTTGAAATATAAGTACATTTGTAAATTTTTACAATAATTTTTGTTTTGTTTTGTAATAAATTGAAAAACCGTGTACATTAAATCATAACTTCATGAATGTTATATTACGTTATTTAAATAACTGTAGTATCTTAACTAAAAGTTACTTTTATGTTATTGTACATACAGGAGCTTAAAACTGTATTTGCATACTTGTGCATGCCTATGTTGTAGCATTTATACTCCCCTGTGCATAGTCCACGTAAGTAACAGTCGTGTACAGCTCGGTTGCAAACTAATCGGCGCTTATAAACCGAGGCGGATAGTCGTGTCGCTTAGTCAGCACGAATGCAAGGGTAGCCCAGCCGTTTATACAAATCACATGCGGCTCAGCGGGTTGTGGCAGCGACATTGACTAGTGATTTAAAAAAATACACACACACACATGTACGTGCGTACACATGTGCAGAATGGACAGTGGTAGCGGTGGACTCTACGACACTATAATACCCGTGATCATGTCGGCAGATTTATATATTGTTCCACCGCGCGATTTTTTTTATCAGGTTGCGGTCATTTTTAAAAAAGTAGCCTGCCAATAGCAGACGCTTGACCACCGGATATATGCTTGCCTCTGGTTATTGAAGTAATTCCAGTTCGTGCAGGATTAGAATTTATATTCGAACAGATTCGCTGGTTGTGTTGTTTTCCGTCGTTTTGCACCAAGCACATCGTTTTCCAACACAAACGTGCAATAACACTCGCATGATCAATCATCTCGTCGCCTTGCTAGCTGTCACAGAATAGAAGTATAGATTCACGCTGAATTTATGGCAATTTCATTAAAAATATTTTAAATAATAATATCGCAAATGTAACATACAAACCAAGTAACTTTCAAATATATAATAGTATCTTCGCATACTTTGTGATAGTTCATAGTAAAATATAAAATATAATTATTTACTTCGTTATTATATCACAATATTTGATAAGAAATATTGTGATATAAAAACAAAGTAAATAAATATATTCTATATTCTAGTAACTTTTACTGTTAATATAGATATTTGGCTGTTCCGCTGAAATAACTATAATTTCAATGAAATAAAATTCATTTATATGGAAAGATAAAAGTTTATTTTTTAATTTTACATTTTACAAACATCTCTAAGTATAACAATAAATAATCAAACATTTTTTAGAAGATATAAATATGTTATTTAGTGATGGTAGGCATGAGCGGGAGCAGAGTACGAGTTGTAGGCCAGGGCGGGGGCGGCTTGATGGTAAGCGATGGGGGCGGCATGGATGGCCTTGACAGCAACAGGGGCGACGATTTTCTGGGCAACGGGATGCTGGGAGGGTTCACGGTGTACGACAGCGTTGAAACCATTGTGGTCATCGGCGGTGTATTCTACGGTACGTTTGCTGCCGTCAGCTTCGATGAGGGAGTAGAAACCATGGACAGCGTCGTCCTTGCGGCTTTCCTTCTGTTCCTTCACGTCACCGGTATGGGGATCGTGCACGGAGTACTCGAAGTCGTAGTGAGCTGGGGCCTCGGGTTCAGCTACAACAACTTTGTGAACTGGGGCAGCATGAGCGTAATGAGCAACTGGGGCAGCGTGAGCATAGTGAGCAACTGGAGCAGCGTGAGCGTAGTGAGCAACTGAAGCAGACTGAGCGTAGTGAGCAACTGGGCTAGAGTGAGCGTAGTGAGCTACTGGGGCAGCGTGAGCGTAGTGAGCAACTGGTGCAGCGTGAGCGTAGTGGGCAACTGGGGCAGCGTGAGCGTAGTGAGCAACGGGTGCAGCGGCGTAATGGATAGCGGGAGCAGCGGCTACCTTGATGGCATGTGCATCATGTGATACGGTGTGCTGGGTGATGGAAGAATGAGAGGTGGCTGCTGAGTGAGCGGGGGCAGCGTAGCCGTGAGAGTAGATGGGAGCGTTAATGGCTCCGGCGCTGGCGACGGCCACGAAGGCGGCGAGTGCTACGAACTATAAAGAAAAATAATTATAATATTTTTAAATACATTAGCTTTGATGTTCCTCGTAGTAATTATATAAATATGTACTTTATAATAAATCAGTGTCAAGTATCTATGAAAGTACTCAGATATATTTTCATAAAGTTTTTATTAATTAGTTTTGACTGTCTAGTTCACATTAAAATATTATCTCTATGTGCTTTTCTTACCTTAAGCATGTTGCTGGATTCTCGGCTGTGGACTGAGTATGCTTGTATGCTGATGATTGTAAGCTTTTATACTTATCGTATGTGTTGGGGGCCTTGCCCCTGGCGAATATTTGGCAACCGTCAAGCGTGTATATCGTACCGTTCATTAATTAATGTTTACCGATCAATAGTTAGTTAGTTAGCCGAATTCGTGTAACGAGCACGTATGAAAGTAATATGACTTGTATCAATGCATTAACTGGACCACGCCAGATATTAATTTCACGATGAATGATCGGACATTTCCTGTTATTAATAGTTTTTATGAAACATTTATGGCTACTAGTTTTCATCCGTGATGCTATAAATTTACTACGTGTATTTGGTTATTATTTAATTACAGGAATCGAATCATTTCATCGTCATAATCGAAATATAAATGTTTGCATTTGGTGTTTTGAGTTTATTCTAATTTTATGTTGCATGATAGCTTTTTTTGGTTTATGTAATAACTAATTTTGAGTAAAAATATCCGGTAAATTAATATAGTACTAAAATACATCGCTAATTGTTATTATTATTGTTGAATAAAAATGTAAATAATTATTTTCCTGGCTTATACTTTTATTTTCATAAGCGTACATATATGAATTCATTGTATGTAATCTGATTCTAATTAGTTTTCCTTCCATTACAGATATGTGTGTCAAGGTTATTTCATTTTTCGAATTGTATTTAAAGGCACAAGGGACAATGTAGTTCTCAGGTAACAAAACATTTTATTTCACATATAATTAGTAATAATTATGTACTATAGCAATGATTAAAAAAATGTGTAACTTTAAAATTGGTTGCTTTTGAATATAAAATCATTAAATGAAATATCGAACTTTATATTGAACCCATGAATACCAATATAGATTTTTAAGAGCAATATTTGCATACAGTTTACGTAATGTCAAATGAAAGTTTATGGTTAATACATAACATGTTTCATTCTCCAATACACCAAATTTAATCTGTAATCTGCTCCAAATACTACATTCAATGAATGACAAGTTAGAACTCGTGCGCTTATGAAGATAACATACAAGTTTCAACGAAAAATAGCATTAGCATGTTTCATATTAAGTGTTTTATTAATTATTCAGTAGCCAGTTAATTAACCGGCGAGTTTTAATTGCGGTCGTTGTGGAGAATGTGATCTATATCTATTTGATAATGAACCAGTGTTGAAATTACATGTTACATTATAAGGCCAAGTCGCGTATGAAATTTGACACTGTATCTACGATGCAGTTTCAAAATTCAATCCGTTTATTTTTGAGCGGCAACCGAGTTGTGTATTTTCATTGTCTAGTTTATAACAACTATAATGAGCAACCTTTATGCCTCGGAACAAATGAAAATTCCCTTTTTGATATAAATGTACCGTACTTTCAAATATATGTCAACTACACTGTTCCTGAAAATAAATACCACTATGATTTAGTAGATAAAAAAAGTAGTATTAGATGATTTTGTTTTAGATGCTTATAGTATCAAGTTGCGTTTCGGTGAAAGGTAGTAGAGGTTCTGAATACGCATTCTGGCAGTGGCCACACCTGCTGCATTATGTGTAATGTCACAATCATTTCTGGGGCACGCAGGACCGCACGTGTACTCTTACCTAACTGTCGCCCAAGTTCGCAATCACAATGGAGCCAGTGGCGTAGCTAGAAATTTTGGGCCCCTATGCAAGTATGTTCGGAGGGCCCCCCTCCCATGTTGGTCATAATTTTTAAAAATACAAAATATTTATTTTCCTTGTTAATTTTTTCTTATATTTTTATTTTCTTTTATCCTGATGATATTATGTATTTTTTCTCAGTTCACTTGTCCCAGGTAGGGCCCCCTACACTCGTGGGCCCCTATGCATTGCACACGTTTGCTCTACAGTAGCTACGCCACTGAATGGAGCACGCCGTGCAAGTATCCACGCACGTACATACATTCACTATGATACATTTAACTAACGTATATACTATAATTGTTCGTGCATGATATTCATAGACAATATACTATAAATCAGTGATTAGAATACAATGCAACGCCGACACATTAGTTCTGGAGGTAGCGACAAATATGGGAAAGAATATTGCGGGTAGATATTAAAAATTAGAGTACAGCAAAAATTAATATGATACTTTTAGCAAAAGGTGTAAATTTCATTACTAATATTGGTTAAAAAAATTCTGATTATTCTATATTGGCTGTACAAAATTATGTATGTTTTTTCTATAGTTTTTACGTTCTTATTGAGCTGCTAATCTGAAAGTATAAAATACAGTAGAGTCACGATTTAGTGAATTCTCGATTGAGTAAACTACCCGATAGAGTGAACACTTAAATTTTATCATTGCGTCCCGATATAGTGAACAGCTGTAAACCCCGATAGAGTAAACTATGGTATTTGCGATAATTCTCTGGGGGATCCCATTAAGTATGTGGATTTAATTTTGCTGCCTAAGTATGTAAACATCCGCATCTCAGATCAGTGGCAAATATTGACACAGAAGGTATTAATTTCATTTTTACAATTTTTTTTAATCTAGGTGGCACGTAAATTAAAATACTTGAATTTAAAACAAACAAATTAAATACTTAAATGTCTGGGTAAAGGAGAATGTATGACCGTGTTTGCTAGTAGAATATTGCAATTTGCTCGTGTTACATGATTTGTGACAAAAAATAGTACAAATTAACCTGAACAAAAAGCGTAAACAAACCAAAATTATTTAATTTTTTTCGCCTCTGCCATAAATAACATTTTATACGTACCTTCCCATTATATAATATTGGCCGGAATTAATTCACTAAATCGTGACTTTATTGTATTACTAAATATTTTAAATTAGTTTACAAAAAATGTATTCGAATCAGTTTGATACTATATCATCGATTCATTGGTAAACAAGTACCTTAAGACAGTGTTATACAAATGAATTAAAACTAAACTACATTTTATAGGTAAAATAATACAAGAGAGATTATATGAAAATAAATAGTTTTATTGAAAAATATATCAAAACATTATATCTTACAAAAACCTAGAAGAGAACAATTTAATGGTGGTACTGGTGCGAGTGACCAGAGTACGAGACGAAGGATTGAGCAGGAGCGGCGGCGTATTTGTGAGCAATGGGGGCGGCATGACTGTAGGTAATGGGGGCGGCATGACTGTAGGTAATGGGAGCGGCATGAATGGCCTTAACACCTACAGGGGCGGCATGGTAAGCCTTGACAGCAACAGGGGCGATGATTTTGTGACCAGTGGGGTGCTGGGCGGGTTCACGGTGCACGATAGCGTTGAATCCACTGTGTTTGTCGGCGGTGTATTCAACAATACGCTTGGAACCATCGGCTTCGATGAGGGAATAGAAGCCGTGGACAGCGTCACCGTTGCGGCTTTCCTTCTGCTCCTTGATATCACCGGTATGGGGATCGTGCACAGAGTACTCAAAGTCGTAATGAGCCGGGGCGTGGTGCTCTTCGACGATGGTCTTGTGGACGGGAGCAGCGATGATCTTGTGGACGGGGGCGGCGTAATGAGCTACGGGGGCGGCATGAGCGTAGTGAGCTACTGGTGCAGCGGCGTAGTGGACGGCGGGTGCGGCGTAACCGTGGTGTCCCTCGGTGTGATGCTGGGTGAAGGATGCGTGGGAGGTGGCTGCTGGACCACTGATCACACCGGCACTGGCGACGGCCACGAAGGCGGCGAGTACTACGAACTTGGCGGCCATGTTGCTACTGTTGCTGTCGATTGACTGTGCTTGTTCCGACCCGACGTTCGCTTTTTATAGTTAATTAAAGTGATCGCTGGTATTCGACAGAAATTGTGTTACAGTTTTCGTTAAATACGTTAGGCAACACAGCTCCTAGTTGGGGAACATTGCTCTGGGCGTATGTGGCTGTTATGAAAATACGTGATATTTTGTAACATGTGCCATAATATACACATTTTGAGTTTGTTTTCTATCAATGACACCGGCTTATTTACATTGGAAAAATTAGTCATAGTTTTGGTAAAACTTAGGTAACAGATAATGAACTTTTTATAGTCCTATTAAGAAGGCGTGACACAGAAAATGCGTACATTCCAAAGTGTTTGGCATAAAAATAAATAATTCTAGATGATAATTATCAAGCAGCAGAACAAATAGAGTAATTATGAAAATAAAAATAATTGCTGTTTTATTATATTTTGTGAGATTTAAAAATAACGCTGACAATAATTATTATCTGTATACAGATTAGTTTTCACATATTAAATTTGCATTTGTTTTCCTTTTTCAAAATATTGTTCAGGATAATAAATATTTTTATCTTTACTTGTTATGAATGTGCAAATTAGAGAGAAGAAATTTATTTACTTTAACAAATTAATGTACCAAATATAATAGGCTCTATAAAAGTAAATTTAATTTATAAATTTTGCCATTATACTTAGAGCCTAATAAATAATAGGTGATTATTTATACGAAACTTTCACAACTGGCATAAAAATAAATATGCACATTATTAAATTTGTATTAAAATGCGTATTAACGCTGTATGGAAATATTAATAAATCCGTCATATGAATAAAAAATAAATCTTTTATAATTGAATACAATGTGGTATAATAATTAATTACAGATACATAAATATTCTCGGTAACAGTACTTGATATAAAATATAATTTTCATTACAAACATTTTGTTTAAAATGAATTTAATTTGTATTCTACATATACATTTATTTTGGAGTAGTCCCAATTGTTTAAGGTTTAGGTACCCTTTGTTGAATTGAGTAAATTTTGGAATTTTATTTGACACAAAAATTATTCTTCGATCAAATCAAATAAAAATTGGTATTCATGTTAATCAAGAGACATATAATTTAACGGTTTAATTATCTCTTACGATTTGCAAACTATGTATAGGTCCTTAAATTTGTGAATGGCCTACAGAAGTTTGCTTTCAAATTTAATATCGAAATATTTATTAGTACATAGTAATATAATATGTATAATTAACAAAATATTCAAATTATGGCTTTACAATATCTGTTTGGAAAATGTGCATACATGCATATCATCCTGTGTTTTGTAAAATATTGACAAGTTTAGTAATTTCAATTACTAGGTTATATTTTAATTAATTTACGCCATCAATTAATATTTTGTAACTTTCTGTATAAACATACATTGTTTATGGACTGATTTGTTTTTAAGGAAGAATTGAAAAAGGATTTTTTTTCATTTCCAAATTGACGTTATGGATTTTATGCTATTTCGCCTTGGGCATTTTGAGAATGAGCCACGTGTGTTTTATGCTGAATTAACATCTGCGACTCGCGCTTTCAAGTTCGTGTCAAATAAAACTTACGATTATGTATTACAATCACTAATTAAAATTTAGGACAACGATACTTGATATATGTGGCCACTATCTCTTGTGTTTCGTGTATGTCACATTCATATGTAATAGATATCAGATCGTTTGTTAGATACATTTCAGACACTTCAATGTCATGTTCTATTTAAAAAAAAATATAAAAAAAATATTGGTATAATATATTATTTATTGATAAATTTAATATAAAAACATAAAGTATATCATTTAATGATGATGATGATAGATGGGGGCTTCATGAGTAATGTATGATTGGGCAGCGGGGGCAGCATGCTGGTAAGCGTGGACGGGGGCAGCATGCTGGTAAGCGTGCACGGGGGCAGCATGTATGGCCTGGATAGCGACGGGGGCAGCGACTTTGTGGGCGACGGGGTGCTGGGCGGGTTCACGGTGCACGACAGCGTTGAATCCACTGTGTTTGTCGGCTGTATATTCTACGGTACGTTTGCTGCCGTCAGCTTCGATGAGGGAGTAGCTACCGTGGACAGCATCACCTACACGGCTTTCCTTCTGGCTCTTGATGTCACCGGTGTGGGGATCGTGCACGGAGTATTCGAAGTCATAGTGAGCTGGAGCTTCGTGTTCAGCGACAACAACTTTGTGAACAGGAGCAGCGATGACCTTGTGAACGGGGGCGGCGTAGTGTGCTACGGGGGCAGCATGGGCGTAGTGGGCAACTGGTGCAGCGGCGTAGTGCACGGCGGGTGCGGCGTAACCGTGATGTCCCTCGGTGTGATGCTGAGTGATGGAGGCGTGGGAGGTGGCAGCTGGGCCGCTGATCACTCCAGCACTGGCGACGGCCACGAAGGCGGCGAGCACTACAAATTTAGCGGCCATGTTGTTACTGTTTGTTGATTAAATTCACTGACTGAATGTGCTGTTAATGGAACTGCGTTTGGCTTTTATAGTGAAATGTACGTAATTCGAGTAGTGGGCTAGATTATATGCCGAAATTTAATAGTCACTTTTCAGACAACTTTACTGATCTGAATAAGGGTAATTAGGCAATGTTTTTGAAACCTTACAAACTTAATTTGGTAATACTAATTATAAATTTAAGAATATATTTACTGGACAACTGGAATTGACAAACTGGCCATAACAACTTGCGTTGTATAATAAGTAAGCCGTTTGCGACTAATTTGAATATTCAATTTACAGTATGTGATAAAATAATAAGGAAATATATATATATATATATATATATATATATATATATATATATATATATATATATATATACATATATATACCGATTATAAATATGTCTTTAATCCATTTGAAGCGTTATCAATTATACGTAACATCAAGTACAATACAAACAATTAACAATCTAAAATTTTAAACATTCACTTTTATATAAAATGTATACTCAAATAATAATAAAAAAGCACAATTTATTTAATGAATTTACTTTACGGTTCAGACACAAAAAAAATCACGCATTAAAATTTTAATTATATTCTCGTGTTTTGCTAAAATATTGTTGAATTAACGTTCGTTACGCGTATTTACTATATAGCATGTCACATTTAATTTGAGTAGCCATTAACTATACGTCAATAAAGCCTTTCACTCTGGTATGTGCGTTGCGTGTGCCAGATATTAATGTTGTTACCTCATTTTCATTTCAAGTTCAAGCGAATTCCACTGTTCTACTTGTTAATTATAACAATACAATCATGCTACCATTTCTCATTGCATGCATGCGTATGCGTGTGAGTTTGGCAAGTATATATTTCAATAGATAATTAAATTGTTTTTTTTTTAATCATTAAGAATATAACGAGCTTAACACAACGTGCAACTATAAAGTCTGAAAATGGCAAACGAATTTGTATATACCATAATGCTGTAAGGATTAGGAAATAATTAATAGTTGCTAATTAGATTTACAAGTTTTATAAAACAGAAAAAATGTTATATCGTTTTAGATAAACGTTCAGTATCAGATAAGGAAATATTTGAATCTATAAAACTAGCTTATACATTATAAAAATCATTAGGCATGCGTTTCATAATATGTATATCAAACAGCAATAGAACTTCGATAAGGTTGTGTTTTCCATATTTAAATATTTGCTGAAACGCAATAAACATTTTTAAGCAGCGATCTTATCATAAGATAAAAAAACATGGATTTTATGTTCAACTATATATTGTTTTATTTCTATTATTAAACATTTTATATACAACAAAAATACGAGTTCTTAATAAATAAATTAATGATGGTAGTAAGAGTGAACGGGGGCAACATGAACGATGGGAGCAGCATGGACAGCAACTGGGGCGACGATCTTCTGGGCAACGGGGTGCTGGGCGGGTTCACGGTGCACGATAGCATTGAATCCACTGTGTTTGTCTGCGGTGTATTCAACAATACGTTTACTGCCGTCAGCTTCGATGAGGGAGTAGCTACCATGGACAGCATCACCAACGCGACTTTCCTTCTGGCTCTTGACATCACCGGTGTGGGGATCGTGCACAGAATATTCAAAGTCGTAGTGAGCTGGGGCATAGTGATCCTCTTCGACGATTGTCTTGTGAATGGGGGCGGCATAGTGAGCTACGGGGACGGCATGAGCGTAGTGAGCAACAGGGGCAGCGGCGTAGTGCAGAGCAGGTGCGGCGTATCCGTGGTGTCCCTCGGTGTGATGCTGTGTGATGGAGGCGTGGGAGGTGGCAGCTGGACCACTGATCACACCGGCACTGGCGACGGCCACGAAGGCGGCGAGCACTACGATCTTGGCGGCCATGATGTTACGTGTTTGTTGATTTGAAATCACTAGCTGAATGTGCTGTTGACAGAATTGCGTTTAGCTTTTATACTGAAAGACAAGTGTAGGAAGTGGTCCACTTGTTGTATAGTAAAATTTACATTCACTGGTAAAAAACAAAATTAATCTGAATAATAATAAATTGGGACATTTTTTGTAATAAATCACCCGAAAGTAATATACTGTTGCTAAATATATTTGTATAATTTTAAGTGAATAGAGAGTAAAATGTTGTATACTTAGGCCAGACACGTATGTGTTAATGCATATCTTTGATAATACTATTCAGTATTCAAATATATTCCTATTCGTAACTTATGAATACTAAGTAGTAAATATTCATTAAGAATAAATCTATGAATTATATTAGGCATCATTTTAGTTCAATTCGTAACAAAATCAAAACAGGGAGATGAGATTTTTTAAATTTCGATATTATACATATTTTAAAAAAGTTTCTCTGACGACTAAATAGAAATTTTAGAAATAGCGTAAAGAAAATTGTTCTTCCAGCATGCAAATAGCAACTATGAAAAATGCACAAATTATTGATGTATTTTAGCTATACCGTGTGTGTCATGACAATCTACCCTGATCTACCCATAGGAACGTTGCGCGCTCATTTGATTTTTAAAATCAAAATATTAATCTGGTTGTTTTTTTTCTTTTTTTTTTGTAAATGTAATGTCAATTTGACGTTTAAATTCCTTGAAAATATACTATTACGTCGAATATGTTACAAAATTATATTAGAATATCAAAGGAAATTATATAATAAGCATAAAATTAACAATTATACTGTCTCGATTGTAAAAAACTTAAACGATCAAATTAATATTTCACGATCAAGAGCGTATGCCACTAACCTATATGTAGGTCGTCATGAGACACATGGTATATTTTATAGGGAGAGAATTAATATTCGGAAATAAATTATTGATAGAATATTTATTGTTCACATTAGACATTTTCTAATTGTAATAATTCACTAATCATTACATAGCATGTAAGTAACTAACTATATACGTCATTTTTACTTTCTTATACATAGTATAAAGGAAGTATAGGAATCATGAAAAATTTCGATTGCGAGATTTTGACGGAAATACATGTTTTGAGGTCCCCTGAATACGTTTTGACTATTTTCGCCATGACGTCTGTGTGTGTGGATGTGTGTCTGTATGTTCATTATCTTCAAAACGAACGAAGACAGGACAATGAAACTTCGTATTTAAAAGTTTATTGATTATATGAAGAGTTGATTAGATTTCTAGCATAATCGCACAACCGGAAGAGGAAGTTTACTGAACATCGAAATCGAACATTGCGAGTTATTGGAGAAAATAAAAGTGATATGGAAAAAGTTTTGAAATAAAAGTTATAGGAAACAATAAGCTTAAGAAAAAATATTCTATGCATTTTTGCTCTATCTTTATCCTATCTTGAGTAAAATGTATTTATATATTGGCATGTATTTAAAATATCATATATGCTATGAAAACAAAACGGAGACAAAATATTTACAGAAATGCGCATTTGAAATGTCAAATATCTGCTAATTTAAATTGAGTATAAGAAAGTAGTGTGCTGACCACACCAGATTTTTTTATCTCACTTTATCATGGATATTTACTTGAAAATGATATGATATAACTTTATTGCAATATTAAACCGTACAAATTGTGCATAATTACATTTTTGCGGTAAAAATTAGTTAAAATGCAGCATTCTAGATAATGTTTGTGAACAATTTCTCGGTTATTTGCAACTGGAATAGAGAAATCTATCTGTATCGAAAAATTCAATGGGGGTACGACTAATATTTTTAAATTGATTAGATAGTATTATTTAAAAGAATAATTTAAATTGGAAAACAATGAATTGTTATTCTTTGCTATTGGTCAATAGAATTCATATACCCATACAAAATTGCGCAGGGTATAAATGGGTTGCCAACAGATCTCTTTGAAAGAGAACATGTCCTCTTTTTTCAACAAATATTTTTGTTCTCTTTCTTTTTTCATTTATACTAAAATTGTTCTCTTTTTAAATTTTGCCAGCTAATAATTATTTATTATTAAAAATATGAAATAACATGTTAATGCACAACAGATAAAGTACCTTGCTAAATTTAAAATGTAAATATACACAACACTATTGGTATTGCGTGAAATACACATGAAATTTTGTTATACTGTTGTTGTTGGCCATTTCACTACGCGAGGTGAGATGGTGATCAACCCCGCACTCCCGCACTCATACAATGTTTCATGTGGATCATACAATTGGGATAAAATGATTCATAAGATACATGCAACTTGGATCGTAATTGTTGGTAAATATAAATATATATATATATATATATATATATATATATATATATATATATATATACAGGGTGATTCACGAAGAGCGGAAAAAATTTTAACACGATGTTGGGGTGGTCATTTGGAGTAAAAAATGTCTTATGAACATGGTTCCTTTTCCATTTGGTTAAGTAACTAGAGGAGATCAAAATTTGATGAATTCAAATGCTAAACAGCATATTACCATTAAGAAATCTTAGAAACTATAAGAGATATGAAGCTGGTTAAATTAGACAAAAGTTGCGCATTTATAAGTCAAAGTTAGTGATAATTTCGTATATTGAAAATTTTGCATGGATTACTAGATGTGAGCAAAAAAAAACCAGGTGAATTTACTTAGGCACTTATAAAACTTTAATTTCTTATAGTTATGTAATTAAATGAGGTAGGACCTATGTTCATATGACATTTTTTACTCAAAATGATCTCCCAACAACGTATTAATTTTTCTTACTCTTCGTGAATCACCCGATAAAAATTTTGCGCACATCTAGTAAGCCATGTAAAATTTCCAAACTATGAAATAATCGCTAACACTAACTTATAAATGCGCAACTTTTGTCTAATTTAACCAACTTCATAGCTCTTACAGTTTCTAAGGTTCTTAATGGCAATGTGCTGTTTAGCATCTGAATTTATTAATATGTACATTCATCAAACTTTGATCTCCTGCAGTTACTTAACCAAATGGAATAGCACCCATGTTCATATGACAGTTTTTACTCAAAATGACCTCTCCAGCATCGTGTTAAATTTTTTTCCGCTCTTCGTGAATCACCCTGTATATATATATATATATATATATATATATATATATATATATATATATATATATATATATATATATATATATATATATATATACAAATAACGAATAAATATACATATATACTAACTAATCTATAAAAAATATATTTTTTGAATAAATGTTCTCTTTTTTGTACTTACCAGTTGACAACCCTAGGTATAAACAATGAAATGATGCTGGTTATTAAATACTTTAGATTTAAGGTACAAATAGAAAAGATATAGATTTGAACTAACCAATAATATATTTATTTATAAAAGTCAACATTTTATGCGTATATAAAATAAATTATTAACTATAATTTAATGATGGTAGTAAGAGTGAACGGGGGCGGCATGAACGACTGGTGCAGCATGGACAGCAACTGGGGCGACGACTTTGTGGGCAACGGGGTGCTGGGCGGGTTCACGGTGCACGATAGCGTTGAATCCACTGTGTTTGTCGGCGGTGTACTCTACGGTACGTTTGCTGCCGTCAGCTTCGATAAGGGAGTAGCTGCCATGGACGGCATCACCTTCGCGGCTTTCCTTCTGGCTCTTAATATCACCGGTGTGGGGATCGTGCACAGAGTATTCGAAGTCGTAGTGAGCTGGGGCATAGTGATCCTCTTCGACGATGGTCTTGTGGATGGGCGCGGCGTAGTGAGCTACAGGGGCGGCATGAGCGTAGTGGGCAACTGGAACAGCGGCGTAGTGCAGAGCGGGTGCGGCGTATCCGTGGTGTCCCTCGGTGTGATGCTGTGTGATGGAGGCGTGGGAGGTGGCAGCTGGACCACTGATTACACCGGCACTAGCGACGGCCACGAAGGCGGCGAATACTACGAACTTGGCGGCCATGTTGCTACTGTTTGATGATTGAATTCACTGAATGTGCTGTTTCCGAAAGAGTCTGTTATTTTTATACCAAAAATTTGGTTATGTGGTAGGGGCCAGTTATTTAGTATTCTAACTTAATATATATATACGTACGTGGAACACGTTCCATTTTTGGTGAATTGAAGTTTTTCTTCGTTGATTTAAATACTTTCCATTTGTGAACTAGTCTAAATTTCACCGTGACAACTGTTATGACATACATAATGTCCAAATTAATATCAATGTTATACGAACTAAATTTTGTGATTTATATAGAGTTAGACTAGAAATTATATAATAAAATTTAAAATAAACTATTGCACAAATTTGTAAAGTTTTCGTATATGTATTGAAAAATTCGTATTATGAATACAAGATAGCAATTCTAACAAGATAATGGAAAACTATTATTTATATTCTCGTACATATTAAGTACGGTAATATTTTTGTGCAAACTTCGATTTAGCGGACTTCGGACAAAATTTCCAGTTAAGCTGACCGCTCGTAAACAATGTTCGACGCATGATTAGTACATGATAACGATAATCTTTCATTTCATTTATTTTTCTTACATACTTTTCATATACATACATATATACATACATAATATAGGTATATATATATATATATATATATATATATATATATATATATATATATATATATATATATATATATATAGTTACGCAAACGTATCTACGCAAGTAAAAATCGATAAACTAATTAGTAAATTTTTTAACATACGCATTTAGTAAACATATTTTGTTATGTAACGGACTTTCCACTTTAACGGACACCCCTTTGCCCGAATTATTCCGTTATATTGAGGTTTTACTACATATCATACTTCTATAACTTTATAGTTTTCTAATTCCCAGGATACAATTCTTTGTTTATTTTTAATTAATATGGGTTCTAAAAATTTAATAAGTACGTTTAGAAAAATGTACTATCTCTTGATTCCGTAAGGCTATTTCATTTTCATTGATTTCCCTAAATATTTAGTTTTACTCTGTCATCATAAAATCATAGATTTGTTACGTAGTATATTCAATAATTTACCAATCAAATTAGTATTCAGAAGCCCTTTTCTCTCGTTTAAAACTCCGGTTCCCAAAAAAAGCTTAGATATGTCGTTTACCAATTAAACTGTTCGGATTGTAATTCTATCTATATTGGTGAAACTTGCCAATATATTGAATCTAGAGTCTACCAACAAATTATTATTTTACTAATAAAAAATAATAACCACAGCACGATTGTGGATCATGCTTTGAGTTCAGGACACACATTGACTTTGATCATCATAAAATTTTACAATTTAAGCCTAATAAATTTAAAAGATTGTTTGTAGAAAGTATTTACATAAATATAAATAATAATTCGATTAATCACAAACCGATTTTCGTAATTTAGCTTCAAATTTTTCCGCGCTTTTCAAATTCTTAATTCCATGATTGACCGACATAGTTCATTAGGTTGGTGTCAGCTTGTTAAACTCTGTTTTTTTCATTCTTCTCCCATCACGACTACGTACATGATGTGGAAAGTTTCTTTTAAATATTTTTTACGTTTTGAGTGAAATTCTCAAGAGATTTTGTTTTATGGTTGTAAGAACTAGGTAAATATTTGTTTAATTTCGTAATTTAGTTTCATTGATGTTATAAGTATTTATTGATATTTTAGGTTTTCAGAATTTTGTTCTTTGCTTGAAAATGACCAAAAAAACATATGGTCGAAACCTCGCAATATCTGTTATCATCTTTATGATTAAGTTATGAAACAGTTCACAAGACCTTGAACAATAGTCATTGATTCCAACCATTTTGGATTCAATATTATCCTTCTCAAGATTTACAATTGGCTAAAAAAATTCTACAATGAATATATTAAAATTATTCAAAAATTACGGTTCATTTAGAAATGATTCTAATTTTGTAATTATTTTTTTAATATTTTTCGTGAATATTTCGCCATGCAAATTTGGAGAAGTAACCGTGAAGTAATTAATACTTTTAATTATCCGTGAATGTATTTTTGTATCATGTTCAGGTCTATAAGTATGTTTTTTCAAGTGTATTTGTTTTTATTACTAAAAATGGTTTAATATGTAAATCAACTATTTAGTAACAATAATTAAGTCACATGTTTTCATTGAATTAATAGTGATAAATACTGTATTGTGAAATAAAGTATGAAGAAATATTCTTGTATTTGTATAGTATGTTACTGTACTTGAATCAAATGGTGGAAAACTAGTATTACTCTGAAACATTTTAGAAATAAATATCTTGTTATTATTTAAAATATAACATTATTTATTTATATAATACAGAATATGAGTAAATGAAAAAATGATGATTTTTATAATAAATTAATGATGGTAGAATGACTGAACGGGGGCGGAATGGACAGCAACGGGGGCAACGACTTTGTGGGCAACGGGGTGCTGGGCGGGTTCTCGGTGCACGATAGCGTTGAATCCACTGTGTTTGTCGGCGGTGTATTCGACAGTACGTTTGCTGCCGTCAGCTTCGATGAGGGAGTAGCTACCATGGACGGCATCACCTTCACGGGATTCCTTCTGGCTCTTGATATCACCGGTATGGGGATCGTGCACAGAATATTCGAAGTCGTAGTGAGCTGGAGCATAGTGATCCTCTTCGACGATGGTCTTGTGAATGGGGGCGGCGTAGTGGGCTACAGGGGCGGCATGAGCGTAGTGAGCAACGGGGGCAGCGGCGTAGTGCACGGCGGGTGCGGCGTATCCGTGATGTCCCTCGGTGTGATGCTGAGTGATGGAGGCGTGGGAGGTGGCAGCTGGACCACTGATCACCCCAGCACTGGCGACGGCCACGAAGGCGGCGAGTACTACGAACTTGGCGGCCATGTTGCTACTGTTTGTTGGTTGAATTCACAGACTCAATGTGCCGTTTCCGAATCAGCCCAATCTTTTTATACTTAATATTGTTGAGTAGTAGGGGTACAGGTCGTATCTACTTATATTTTATAACATATACTGTCTATAACACGTTCCATTTTTAGTGAAATGTAGTTTGTTTTTTTACTAATTTAAATACTTTCGTTTTGATTGAGTTTCTCCATTAAATTATGAAACAATGTTTATGTCGATATCAATGCCATATAGTTTTGTAGACTTATTTATGATATACATATTTGTAATGTAGTTCAGTGATTAAAACTATACATTTTATATTAATTGAGAAACCATTAACTTAATTTCTGCTGTTGCGCATAGACAGATGTACAAAGAAGTTAAAATGGGAAATAAAATATATTCTATTTTATTGCTAAAATTTGTAAAAATAACAAGCTTACTTATATATGTAAATGTATGTAGTCTTTCTTAGTTATATTCATCAATTAAATATGCTATATAAGTAGATAGATAATACGTAGTATAAACTATAGTTTGGAAACTCATTCTTTATTGCATATGAGTTTTTATCTGCTTTTTATTTTATTCAAACATATTTCTGTTTAGTTTTGTTAATTTAACTGTTTATACGCAGAACTTATAACAAGTCCCTCTTTTGAAATACCAAGTAAATTTTCTAATTTATTATTTATTACAAATAATGCATATTATTCAAATATTGTAAATCAATTTTTCATATTTGCATTTTTTAAATTGATTAACTTTGGCGATTTTTTTGAAGGAACGTAGGTGAACGCAGGTCTGAAACCCTTTTTTTCAGGATAACGTTTTAAGAAAATTAAATTCTCTTACCTATTTAATAATTATGTATATGAACGAAAATTGTTACCACACTACATTCAATACTTATTTACCGTTTTTTAATCCTGCCTCTTGAATAGTTAAGATATCTTGAATATTTATTAGTTCCCATATAAAACTAGCCTTGTACCTGTACCTTTGATTCGAAAATGTATTTTAGCATTGAAATGTTTGTGTAAACAAATAGTAAGTTGAACATCAAGTCTATTTTCACTGATTCTGATTTCGCCATTATCATTTCAATTTAGGATGCTTTTCTTTGCATTACTTTTAAACTTTGAACTACATATAGCAATATAAATATGAATAACAGAAATGTGTATTAACAAATACAATTCAGAAACAGAAAACTGTAATTATTTTCAACAAATCTTTATTTTTTTCTATATACAATTTGAATACATGAAAACATGTTTTTTTATAATAAATTAATGATGGTAATAAGAGTGGACGGGGGCAGCATGAACAATGGGGGCGGCATGGACAGCAACGGGGGCGACGATTTTGTGGGCAACAGGGTGCTGGGCAGGTTCACGGTGCACGATAGCGTTGAATCCACTATGTTTGTCGGCGGTGTACTCTACGATACGTTTGCTGCCGTCAGCCTCGATGAGGGAGTAGCTGCCGTGGACAGCATCACCTACACGACTTTCCTTCTGGCTCTTGACATCACCGGTATGGGGATCGTGCACAGAGTATTCAAAGTCGTAGTGAGCTGGAGCATAGTGATCCTCCTCGACGATGGTCTTGTGGATGGGTGCGGCATAGTGAGCTACGGGAGCAACATGAGCGTAGTGAGCTACGGGGGCAGCGGCGTAGTGAGCTACGGGGGCAGCATGAGCGTAGTGGGCAACTGGAGCAGCGGCGTAGTGCACAGACGGTGCGGCGTATCCGTGGTGTCCCTCGGTGTGATGCTGAGTGATGGAGGCGTGGGAGGTGGCAGCTGGACCGCTGATTACACCGGCACTGGCGACGGCCACGAAGGCGGCGAGCACTACGAACTTAGCTGCCATGTTGCTACTGTTTCTTGATTGAATTCACGGACTGAATGTGCTGTTGACAGATTCGATTGTAGCTTTTATACTAAAAAGAAATGAGTAGGAGGGGACCACAAATTTACGATGCATGTATATTATTGGTACACGTTCTTGTTAACATGTCCCGTTTTTGAGGACTTACTTTCGTTCCATAAATTGGGTTACAAAATTAATTTAATTCATTTAGAATAAATCAGTTATAGATATAATAACACTTGTACATTAAATAGTTTACAAATAGAAAAGAAAGAATCTTGCGTGGTCTCCATTCGGGATCCATTACACATATAGCAAAATACTCAAATCAACGCATTTTCACACCCAAAAAACTTATTAATAAGATCCCTTTAAAGATTATTATGTCAGTCAATAATTGTTGAAATTATGTTGACTGGAGTTAGGGCTTAAATGAATCGATGTTGGTGATTCAAGAAACATTAAAAATATTTTATTACGTTTCGCTTCTGATTTGAAGCATCCTCAGTAACTAATAAAAAAAAACTACAAATAATTCAGTCATAATACAATAAAAATATTTTTAAATTACTTACAATGGTAACCACATGAAAATTGTTGGTTGAAAATCAGAAAATTCCTTTACATTAATTAATCGAAAAACTTATAAACGTACAACATTGTTAACAAGTTACACAACAATGTAACTAAATTAAACATTTAAACTGTAAAATTGTACAATTTTTAAAATTAACACAAACTGTCACATTTGTCAAAATTTTAAACGACTAGTTGGAACAATATAATAATATTAAGGTGTTTCATTCTGCTGCCTCTTCTTTTTTGGTTATTGAACATAATACTGCATGTCCATATATCCGTCAATATACAGATATCATTGGGAAAATAGTCAGAACCTGCATTTCCATCAAAATCTCCCAATAGATTTTTTTCAAGTTTTCTATCCCTTTTTATACTGTCTATAGCAAAGTAATAATGAAGGAAGTTCTAAAGGTTATCAAGAAATTGAAGTATAAAACAGTATAATATATAATTGCATTTTGAAATGCATGCATGATCACAACGCATAATCATAATTATTTATACATTCTTAGCGATGTTAGTCTACTGTTGAATACTGCAGATATCTTATTTAACTTTTAATGAATGCTTTAAAATTGGCATAGTATGGGAAAATATTACTTTATTTACGCAAAATTTACCAAAAAATTTTGTACATGAAATACCAATTAACGATAAAAGGACGTTTCTGCTCATACATTTTTGCTACGTAATATATACTTATAATTAATTTGTATGTGTACCGTAATACATTACTATAATAAAAATTATGAAAAAGGTGTAACATGAAATATTTCCTAAGAACTGTTAAGAAATTTTATAGATAAAAACGACTAAATATAAAATACGCAGAAGAACATTTGTCTTACTATTGCTTCTATTAAGAAATAATTACAAGCAATGAAGTTATTAAAAAGCTTGATAAAGAAAAAGTTAATACAAAATACAATTTCTTCTGTATATTGCAGTATCAATACAAGATTCAACTAAATTTGCAAAAATATGTATTAGGTAAAATAAACACACATCTATCATTTTGATTTTAAGCAAATACTGGGTGTACTTGCTTAAAATCAAAACCCTCGGTTTACGGCCTAGTTACGTTCCGGAAAAGTTGGCCGTGAAGCGAAAAGCCGTATAACGAATCAAACATTTTTTGCCGTATAACGAAACATTGTTGGCCGTAAACCGAACAAGTGCCATAATTAACTAGGAATGTATACAGACATACATGCCATCTCATCGACGTATGTGCAAGTCTGAATATATCACAAATTATTATTTATCTAAATTCACTTTTAAAATCCTAGGTCCGCAAACAAAACAACAAATTTAAAACAAGTGTGAATACATGTTCTCGTGTTGACAAAAGCAAAGCAAACTAAGCCGACTATAAATGCATTGATCTTCTTTTGTTCAATTTTTAATTAAAAAATATTTTTTTCTCCAATGGTCTTACATAATTTTTCAAAATAAAAAATATGGAAAAATATTGTTCCACTTCCTGCATATTCATGACGAAAAAAAAATAAAAACTGAAAAAAAATTGGAAAATATTTTTTTTCTCAAGTACGAAGGAAAATTTTGAAAAATAAAATGTACCTTGCACAACTAGACCATAACACGTATCTGCAAAAAAAAAAATTCGTCAAAATCCGTTGGGTAGTTTAGGAGATCTAGGTGGAACAAAAAATCTCGTACGAGCGAGCGAGCGGACGAGCGACATACATACGGACATATGTTGTAATAGTCATTTCGTGAACCAGGGTGTCTGTCCGGGATTTCTGTGCAAAAATTTTTGAAATCGGAAGATGCTACAGACATCGTACCGAACACTATAGCTCTTCGACTGGAGGTCGATGAGCTAAAAAGGCCGTTATAGCGAAATGCCCTATAAAGAGAGGCAGTATAGCGAGGGCTGGGTTTGTTTTCTGTCATACATATGTTATCAGGAATGTCATCTGAATTAAGCTGAATCCGGTATTACTTTAGTGGAGTTATGTCGGTTACTAAATAAAATGGTTGTATTTATTTAAAGTATATTTATTTATTTAGTAACATTAATTTATTTGATAATAGTAAGAGTAAGAGTGGACGGGGGCGGCATGGACAACAACGGGGGCGATGACTTTGTTGGCAACGGGGTTCTGGGCGGGTTCTCGGTGTACAATAGCGTTAAATCCACTGTGTTTATCGGCGGTATACTCTACGATACGTTTGCTACCGTCCAGCTTCGATGAGGGAGTAGCTACCGTGGACGGCATCACCTGCACGACTTTCGACTCTTGACATCACCGGTATGGGGATCATGCACAGAGTATTCGAAGTCATAATGAGCTGGAGCATAGTGATCCTCCTCGATGATGGTCTTATGGGTGGGGGCGGCGAAGTGAGCTACTGAAGCGGCATGTGCGTAGTGGGCAACTGGAGCAGCGGCGTAGTGCAAAGCGGGTGCGGCGTATCCGTGGTGTACCTAGGTGTGATGCTGGGTGATGGAGGCGTGGGAGGTGGCAGCTGGACCACTGATCACACCGGCACTGGCAGCGACAACGAAGACTGTGAGCACTACGAATTTAGCCGCCATGTTACTGTTTGTTAATTTGAATTTACTGACTGATGTGCTCTTAACAGATTCGATGGCAACTATTATAATGAAAAGAAATAAGTAGTGGTTGCCACAAAATTTCGATGCACGAAGTACATGTGGTTTAACATGCCCCGTTTTTTTGAGAACGCTAGTCTTTTTAACGATTTAAATACTTTAATTTCATAAATTAGGTTTTTTTTCTTATAATTAAGCAGTAATTGTTTTAAATTGTAGATATAATAAAATATGAAAATTAAATTTTTAATTAATTTTTAAATGTATAAAGGAAATAAAGATATGTTAATTATTAATTATTTAATAATGAATCATAACAGAAAAGATTACATTGTGTTGATTAATTTTCTTTAAAGCCTTTTTGCCCTATTTAAAGTGGCGCAAAAATAATCACTCTATCGGAATTTGCTCTCATTTTTTTCAAATGACGTCGGATGTCATCACGATTTTGACAGTTGTGAAGAAAACAAAAGCAGAACTCGTAGACACAACATGAATCACTATACTGCTCAAGAACGCACTCTTAAACCTCGACCGTGAAGAGGATGATTTTCCATTGAAAATTATCATGAGCGACGAGGCGCATTTCCACCTAAGCGGATACGTAAACAAGTAAAATTATCGCTTCTGGGGCACTGAAAATCCGTATATAACGCACGAAGAACCTTTACATTGTTTAAAGGTCACTGTTTGGTGCGGCATTTATGGAGTAAAAGTGATTGGTCCATACTTTTTAAAGACGGCGTCGGCAACAATGCTACTGTGATTGGTGGGCGCTACAGAACCATGGTCAACGATTTTGTGCTACTGCAAATTGACGAATTGGGTTTGGAGAACATATGATTCCAGCAGGACGGTGCAACCGCACATATAACACGAGCCACACTGGACATTTTAACTCAAGCGTTTCCCGACCGGTGATCGCCCGATTTGACTGTTCCAGACTTCTTTCTTTGGAGTTTTTTGACGTCCCGGGTCTATAAGAACAAGCCACAGACCTTGGCGGCCTTAAAGGGGAACATTCTACAAGAAGTGAATAATTTATCCCTAAAAGTTTTGAGAGAAATCATGGAAAATGCTGTGAAACGAGTCCGCATGTGCATCAAATCTGGCGGCGACCATTTGGAAGATATTACTTTCGCAACTTAATGGACAAAAAATTAAATGCTTAAACATAATTAAGAAACAAAACCATTTTTTTTTTATTTACAAAGTTACAGCCTTAGAAAATCGAATGATTATTTTTGCGCCACCTTGTATAATATATTTTTCATTTTCAGCATATTTCGTACAAATATTTGGTTCACGAAATTTGCCAATAAATGTTTTTCTTTCGTCTAACACTGGCCTAGATAATTTAGATAAGACTGTTTCTTTTAATACTTTTTTATACCTAAGTCTCGTTAGGTATTTTACTTTAATTTCAGACAATTTGCACTGTATTTATGACAAATCATTAATATTTACTAAAGTACATGCCTTATATAGGTATATGAAAATTTATAATTAATCAAAATTGGAGAATACTGAAATTGATCGAAGAAAAATAATTTGTATTATAAAAGCATTCATTGAAACTAGGAAATATATTCGCGATCGAAATAGGTATCAATTTTAATACTGATATTAATAAATTAAGAAAAATTACTTTATTTTTAAAATCCTAAAACAGCCACAAAATTTAAATAGCAATACTTTTAATTGTAATACCATTAAAACTTTAAAGAATAAAATTAATTTCAATTATTTAATAGTAGCAAAAGCAGACAAAAGCAATTCAATAATAATTCTAAAAAAGTCTGAATATGTTGATTATTCAGCAAACAAGATTACTCCTTGTTCGATTCTTATAATTTGCCATAACCATATTGATTAATAAAAATTGTATATTCAATATCATTAGTTACCATTTATAATGAATGCCGAAGAAACAAACATATCTTTAATCGAGATAGTTAAGTTGGTTTTTGAATGAAAATATAATATTCGTATAATGAAATATTTTTATTTTAATAACAGTAATTTATTTATGTACAATATAAATTATATATTAGCGTTTAATGATGGTAATAAGAGTGGACGGGGGCAGCATGGACAGCAACTGGTGCAACGATTTTGTGGGCAACGGGGTGCTGGGCGGGTTCACGGTGCACGATAGCGTTGAATCCACTGTGTTTGTCGGCGGTATATTCGACAGTACGTTTGCTGCCGTCAGCCTCGATGAGGGAGTAGCTACCGTGGACAGCATCACCTACGCGACTTTCTTTCTGGCTCTTGACATCACCGGTATGGGGATCGTGCACAGAGTATTCAAAGTCGTAGTGAGCTGGAGCATAGTGATCCTCCTCGACGATGGAGTTGTGGATGGGGGCGGCGTAGTGAGCTACAGGAGCAACATGAGCGTAGTGGGCTACAGGGGCAGCATGAGCGTAGTGAGCAACTGGGGCAGCGGCGTAGTGCACAGAAGGTGCGGCGTATCCGTGGTGTCCCTCGGTGTGATGCTGAGTGATGGAGGCGTGGGAGGTGGCAGCTGGACCACTGATCACACCGGCACTGGCGACGGCCACGAAGGCGGCGAGTACTACGAACTTAGCTGCCATGTTGCTACTGTTTCTTGATTGAATTCACTGACTGAATGTGCTGTTGACAGATTCGATTGTAGCTTTTATACTAAAAAGAAATGAGTAGGAGGGGGCCACAAATGTACGATGCATGTATATTATTGGTACACGTTCTTGCTAACATGTCCCGTTTTTGAGGACTTACTCTCGTTCCATAAATTACGTTATAAAATTTTATTTTATTTATCTAGAATTAAATAGTTTACAAATAGAAAAGAAAGAATCTTGCGTGGTCTCCACACGGGATTCTTTTACACATGTGGCAAAATACTCTAATCAACGCTTTTTATGTCCAAAAAAACTGCATGATGTTACAACGCATAATCATAATTATTTATACATTCTTTGTGATATTAGTCTACTGTTGAGTACTGCAGATATCTTATTTAATTTTTAATGAATGCTTAAAATTTGTGATATTATGGGCAAATATTACCTTATTTACGCAAAATTTACCAAAAAATGTTTATACATCCAAGACTAATTAACGATAAAAGGACGTTTCTGCTCATACATTTTTCTACGTAACATATACCTATAATTAATTTGTATGTGTACCGTAATACATTACTATAATAAAAATTATGAAAAAGGTGTAACATAAAATATTTCCTAAGAACTGTTGAGAAATTTTGTAGATAAAAACGATTAAATATAAAATATGCAGAAAAAAAACATTTATTTTACTATTGCTTTTATTAAGAAATAATTACAAGCAATCAAGTTATTAAAAAAGCTTGATAAAGAAAAAATTATACAATTTCTTCTGTATATTGCAGTAACAATACAAGATTGAACTAAATTTGCAAAAATATGTATTAGGCAAAATAAAAATAATCAATATCCAGGTGCCTCTATGAAACATGTTATTAATATTGGATAAATGATTTTGCTCGTTTTGATTTTTAACAAATGCACCCAACCCTCGCTTTACGGCTTAGATACGTTCCGGAAAAGTTGGCCGTAAACCGAAATGCCGTATAACGAATCAAATTTTTTTCTTTACGAATCAATCATTTTTTGGCCGTATAACGAAACATTGTGGGCCGTAAATCGAAAAAGTGCCTTAATTAAAAAAGGCCGTTATAGCGAAATGCCGTATAAAGAGCGGCCGTGTAGCGAGGGTTGGGTGTAATTTGTTCGTATATTAGTATCGTAATTTCCATAAGCCAGGAATTTGCGGCAGCATACAAGATGAATCCTTGTTCGATTCTTATAATTTGAAATATCACATTAATCAATGAAAATTTTGCATTCAATATTATTAGTTACTAATTATAATGAACGCCGAAGAAACAAACATACCTTTAATCGAAATAGTTAAGTTGGTTTTTGAATGAAAATATTATATTCGTATAATGAAATATATTTATTTTAATTACATTAAATTATTTATGTACAATATAAATTATATATTACAGTTTAATGATGATAATAAGAGTGGACGGGGGCAGCATGAACAATTGGGGCGGCATGGACAGCAACTGGTGCAACAATTTTGTGGGCAACGGGGTGCTGGGCGGGTTCACGGTGCACGATTGCGTTGAATCCACTGTGTTTGTCGGCGGTGTATTCGACAGTACGTTTGCTGCCGTCAGCTTCGATGAGGGAGTAGCTACCATGGACGGCATCACCTACACGACTTTCCTTCTGGCTCTTGACATCACCGGTATGGGGATCGTGCACAGAGTATTCAAAGTCGTAGTGAGCTGGAGCATAATGATCCTCCTCGGCGATGGAGTTGTGGATGGGGGCGGCGTAGTGAGCTACGGTAGCGACATGATCGTAGTGAGCAACTGGTGCAGCGGCGTAGTGGATAGCGGGAGCGGCGTATCCATGATGTCCCTCGGTGTGATGCTGTGTGATGGAGGCGTGGGAGGTGGCAGCTGGACCGCTGATCACACCGGCACTGGCGACGGCCACGAAGGCGGCGAGTACTACGAACTTAGCTGCCATGTTGCTACTATTTCTTGATTGAATTCACGGACTGAATGTGCTATTGACAGATTCGATTGTAACTTTTATACTAAAAAGAAATGAGTAGGAGGGGGCCACAAATTTACGAGGCATGTATATTATTGGTACACGTTCTTGCTAACATGTCCCGTTTTTGAGGACTTACTCTCGTTCCATAAATTACGTTATAAAATTTTATTTTATTTATTTAGAGTAAATCGAAATCGGAGATGTAATAACACCTGTACATTAAATAGTTTAAAAATAGAAAAGAAAGAATCTTGCGTGGACTCCACACGGGATTCCTTTACACATGTAGCAAAATATTCTAATCAACGCTTTTTATATCCAAAAAAAACTGCATGATGTTAGTCTACTGTTGAATACTGCAGACATCTTATTTAACTTTTAATTAATGCTTTAAAATTGCCATGTTATGGGTAAATATTACTTTATTTACGCAAAATTTACCAAAAAGTGTTTATACATCCCATACTAATTAACGATAAAAGGACGTTTCTGCTCATAAATTTTTACTACGTAACATATACCTGTAATTAATTTGTATGTGTACCATAATATATTACTGAAAAAACGTGTTAAATGGAGTTAGGGCTTAAAGAATCGATGTTGTAGATTCAATACATAAAATTCGTTTATTTTACGTTTCGCCTCAAATTAGAGGCATCCTCAGAACTAAAATAAATATACAACACAATGTCATACAAGTAGTCAAGCATGCTTGACTACTTGTATGACATTGTGTTGTATATTTATTTTAGTTCTGAGGATGCCTCTAATTTGAGGCGAAACGTAAAATAAACGAATTTTATGTATTGAATCTACAACATCGATTCTTTAAGCCCTAACTCCATTTAACACGTTTTTTCAATTATATCGCTTGGCTTATCATCAACAAAATGAACATAATATATTACTATAACGAAATTTATGAAAAAGGTGTAACATGAAATATTACCTAAGAACAGTTAAGAAATTTTATAGATAAAAATAGCTAAATATAAAATACGCAGAAGAACATTTGTTTTACTATTGCTTTTATTAAGAAATAATTACAAGCAATGAAGTTATCAAAAAAAGCTTGATAAAGAAAAAGTGAATACGAAATACAATTTCTTCTGTATATTGCAGTAAGAATACAAGCTTGAACTAAATTTGCAAAAATATGTATTTAGCAAAATAAAAATCATCAGTATCCAAGTGCCTCTTTGGAAACATGTTATTAATGTTGGATGAATGATATGATTTTGCTCGTTTTGATTTTTAACAAATACACCCAACCCTCGCTTTATGGCTTAGATACGAATCAAAAAATTTTTTACGACTCTATAATTTTTTGGCCGTATAACGAAACATTGTGGGTCGTAAATCGAAAAAGTTCTTTAATTTAAAAAGGCCGTTATAGCGAAATGCCGTATAAAGAGCGGCCGTGTAGCGAGGATTGGGTGTATTTTGTTAGTATATTAGTATCATAATTTCCATAAGCTAAGAATTTGCGGCAGCATACAAGATGAATCCTTGTTCGACTCTTATAATTTGCCATATCACATTAATTATTAAAAATTTTACATTAAATATCATTAGTTACCAATTATAATGAAACAGACATTTCTTAAATCGAGATTAAAAGAATCTTCAACATGTATTTAATCGAGATAGTTAAGTTGGTTTTTGAATTAAAATATCATATTCGTATAATGAAATATATTTATTTTAATAACATTAATTTATTTACGTACAATATAAATGATATATTAGAGTTTAGTGATGGTAATAAGAGTGGACGGGGGCAGCATGAACGATGGGGGCAGCATGGACAGCAACTGGTGCAACGATTTTGTGGGAAACGGGGTGCTGGGCGGGTTCTCGGTGCACGATAGCGTTGAATCCACTGTGTTTGTCGGCGGTGTATTCGACAGTACGTTTGCTGCCGTCAGCTTCGATGAGGGAGTAGCTACCATGGACGGCATCACCTACACGACTTTCCTTCTGGCTCTTGACATCACCGGTGTGGGGATCGTGCACAGAGTATTCAAAGTCGTAGTGAGCTGGAGCATAGTGATCCTCTTCGACAATGGAGTTGTGGATGGGGGCGGCATAGTGAGCTACGGGGGCAGCATGAGCGTAGTGAGCAGCTGGTGCAGCATGAGCGTAGTGGGCAACTGGTGCAGCGGAGTAGTGCACAGAAGGTGCGGCGTATCCGTGGTGACCCTCGGTGTGATGTTGAGTGATGGAGGCGTGGGAGGTGGCAGCTGGACCGCTGATCACACCGGCACTGGCGACGGCCACGAAGGCGGCGAGCACTACGAACTTAGCTGCCATGTTGCTACTGATTGTTGATTTGAATTCACAGACTGAATATGCCATTCATAGATTTGCTGGTTCCTTTTATACTAAAATAATAAAACTCTTGCACAAAGGTGGGGACGGTATTCAGAAAAAAACTTACAACACTCGCATTAAGAATCATACACCGTGACACTGGAATTTTTTTTCCAAATTTATGTGACTTTCATTATCGGAAAATTATATGTCTTTGCAAGATTTGGTAACGTATCAGATTTATGATTTCTTGTATCAAATTTCTTGTTTTTTATATGTTATTCAGTCGGCAAGCAACTAATTGTAATGGAAATAAATTAAGAAACACTATAGATTCAATCACTTAAATTTACATTTGTCCAGATGCTGTATTTCAGTAGTTAACTGCGTATATTTATATTTTCGAGGTAACAATTTTACATCTACTCTAATTATGTATGCAAAAAGTAAATATAAGTGTATTATATAATCTGTGGTCGGCTGTATTTTGTTAATTCGCATATTTGACATTATTTGGTAAGAGTTGCAACTGTTTCCAGTTGTACGTTGTTATACTTACCATAATTAAGTAACCGTGAAACGAGGCCTTTCTCTTACTGAATGTACCTGCCAGACACAACCACGCATACTATTATTTCACTTTCATTTCAAGTTCAACCACAGTGACAAGATAAAACTGTCACTATTTAATTGCCCAGCACTATATTACAACACGGCTATACTATTTCGTTACTTTGTCATAAAACATGTGTGACATACTTGTTACGACTAAATCAACTATATCATATTCACTCGTGCAGATTACAGTGATGGATTAAGGAAAAATTGTCATGGGGCATAAAAAAAATGATACTAAAATTTATTAATGCATTCGGGCGGATTTTAAAACTGGTAATGTACTTTAGTTTTTTAAATACGTATATAGAACCGATATTTGCAGAAATGATGTGATATAGGTATGTATATCCAAATACAAGGATATTAATTTTATGTTCAGTCAGTTAAGTATTTTTTTTGCGTACGTTCGTTCGCATATATTCTAGTCGAGACCTTGATGACACTGATTTATTGTAATTTGATATTACTATATCGATTGTCGATGAGCTAAAATAGGTTGCCGTAAAATTGAGATTACAGGTTAATCTTGAATTTGTTCTCTTTGACGAGTGTAACCGTGGAGGATTTGCGAGTTGAGTGATGAGTGATGGAAACATTTGAAAATAAATAGTTATTTTTATTTATAACACAAATGCAAATCATTTATGTATATACAACAGAGATTATTATAAAAACAAACATAGATTTTTTTTGCAAAATAAATTATTAGGAGAACAATTTAGTGATGGTAGTAAGAGTGGACGGGGGCAGCATAAACGATGAGAGCAGCGTGGACGATGGGGGCAGCATGAATGGCCTTAATGGCAACGGGGGCGACGATCTTCGGCTTTAATGGACACCTCCTTGCCCGAATTAGTCCATTATATACAAGGGTTGGTGTAGTTTAAAATATTTAATATTTATACGAGAAGAATAATTATTATATTCATAAATTCAAAATATCTTTTGCATAGTATTTATTTTAATTTCTTAAATATAGTACTTACTACTATTTAATCATTATCTACTCCTAATAAAATGTATTGTATTTATTATTTAACTTAAATCAGAATATTAGCTTCAAATAAATAAATACATATGTAGATTTGTTTTCAATAATTTTATTTAGTTAAAAAATATAAATATGACAATTAAAATAGATTCATAGTTTAGTGATGGTAGTAAGAATGGACGGGGGCAGCGTGGTAGACGGGGGCAGCATGGATGGCCTTGATAGCAACGGGGGCGACGATCTTCTGGGCAACGGGATGCTGGGCAGGTTCACGGTGTACGACAGCTTGGAAACCATGGTGATCGTCAGCGGTGTATTCTACGATACGTTTGCTGCCGTCAGCTTCAATGAGGGAGTAGCTACCGTGGACAACGTCATCCTTGCGGCTCTCTTGCTGGCTCTTGACATCACCGGTATGAGGATCGTGCACGGAGTATTCAAAGTCGTAGTGAGCTGGAGCATCGTGTTCAGCAATGATGGTCTTGTGGATGGGAGCAGCGATAACCTTGGCGTAGTGGGCAACTGGGGCGACATGAGCGTAGTGAGCTACGGGGGCGGCATGAGCGTAGTGGGCAACGGGAGCGGCATGAGCGTAGTGGGCAACGGGGGCAGCGGCGTAGTGCAGGGCAGGTGCAGCGTATCCGTGGTGTCCCTCGGTGTGATGTTGGGTGATGGAGGCGTGGGAGGTGGCAGCTGGACCGCTGATCACACCGGCACTGGCGACGGCCACGAAGGCGGCGAGCACTACGAACTTAGCGGCCATGTTGCTACTGTTTGATGATTGAATTCACTGACTGAATGATGCCGTTTCTGGACCCGCGTATAGTTTTTATACTCATATGCAGAGTAGGCGTGGTGTTCAGTGTGTTTTAATTGTGTCACGTGAAAATTGTGAAATGTATTTGTTCTCAATATTTCGATTAGTAGCTAGGCATTTCGTTGAAATTTAATTCACTAAATAATATTTATATGAACGTAATACATACTGATACTATATAACTTCATATATGTTCTAATCCTGATCTTTAATTTTTTGTCAAAATTTTTATTAAACTTCTGTTGTTAAAAATCGCATTGAATTCGTGCAAACAGAAGGGAATTAAATAACCTATTCATTAGCTTGAAAATGCTAACATAAAAAATTATACTGAATAATATTTTTCTCTGGTATTATTTATGAGAGACATGGTAACGTAAACAACAGGATGTATTGTGTCTGTTGAATTGCAGGTATGATTGCATACATATCATCTACGCAATATAATAATGATACAGAAGGAAGGTTATGCCGGTGAGAATGACCGTGAACATTGTATTGACGCGTAGACTTGAACTACAATTGAATGTGCGTTACACATTCGATGATTATCTTGCAGAAAATGCGGTCAGAGAAAGGATTTCTGAAACGTACAAACATACTCTGTTCGCATACGCACACATACACATCAATATTTACACTTCACAGATTTACACTCCCGGTATTGTCACATGTGTTGTAATGCATAACATGGAATTACAACATTGTTTTAATTAATTCTGGTCCAAATTAATACATTAATTTACCAATAGTCTTAAACAAGCGTTAAGTAATAATGTGAAAATAAATTCTGATACATCAGTATTCTAGAACGTAATGGCGTAATTTTATTCAAAGCGGTTACAGTATATACAAGGGCTTACATTTTGTTTCAATGTAAACTATACTTATGCAACAGTTTAAGAACCAGAAAGCACAATAATCCTTTCATATACTTCATAGAAAGCAGACTTGTTAAAACGCACGTGTGCAGTATATAAAACTAGTATTCAAAGAATGGGTTAGTCACCCATGCCTGCAGCTCATCGACGTATGTGCAAGTCTGAATATATCACAAATTATTATTTATCTAAATTCACTTTTAAAATCGTAGGTGTCTAGGTCGCAAATAAAACAACAAATTTAAAACAAGTGTGAATACATTTTCTTCTCTTGACAAAAGCAAAGCAAACTAAGCCGACTATAAATGCATTGATCTTCTTTTGTTAAATTTTTAATTAAAAAATATTTTTTTCTCCAATGGTCTTACATAATTTTTCAAAATAAAAAATATGGAAAAATATTGTTCCATTTCCTGCATATGCAAGAAAATTTTGAATACAATTGAGTGAAAAATAAAGGAGAAAAAAAATAAAAACTGAAAAAAAGTTGCAAAATATTTTTTTTCTCAAGTGCGAAGGAAAATTTTGAAAAATAAAATGTACCTTGCACAACTAGACCATAACAAGTATCTGCAGAAAAAATTTCATAAAAATCCGTTGGGTAGTTTAGGAGATCTGGGTGGAACAAAAAAATCTCGTACGAGCGAGCGAGTGAGCGAGCGAGCGAGCGAGCGAGCGGACGAGCGACATACATACGGACATATGTTGTAATAGTCATTTCGTGGTCCAGGGGGTCTGTCCGGGATTTCTGTGCAAAAATTTTTGAAATCGGAAGATGCTACAGACATCGTACCGAACACTATAGCTCTTCGACAGGAGGTCGATGAGCTAATGACATTAAAATACAACATAATAATAATAATAGGTTATTGTCGTCATGGATATTTCATGTACCTACTGAAAAGAGAATATATTACCACATATATGCTGTGAATGTATGTAAGAATGTAATAATAAAAAAGGACAATTTAACTATGACATATTTTCGTTTACGTGAGTAACTTTACGATATGTACAACCAGTATTTACACTATTGTATGTCTCAGAAATAGTAACGAAATGTATCACACTTGAGTGAGCATTTCCAAATTTCTATCTCATTACATAACACGTTTCATTTTTGAATACGCCCACAGCGAAAAAGTACTTTTCAGTATAAAAAGAACACACTGAACTGTTAATAGCACATTCAGTCAGTGAATTCAGTCAACAAACAGTAGCAACATGGCCGCTAAGTTCGTAGTGCTCGCCGCCTTCGTGGCCGTTGCCAGTGCCGGTGTGATCAGCGGTCCAGCTGCCACCTCCCACGCCTCCATCACTCAGCATCACACCGAGGGACACCACGGGTACGCCGCACCCGCTATCCACTACGCCGCTGCCCCCGTTGCTCACTACGCCCATGTTGCACCCGTAGCTCACTACGCCGCCCCCATCCACAAGACCATTGTCGAGGAGGATCACTATGCTCCAGCTCACTACGACTTTGAATACTCTGTGCACGATCCCCATACCGGTGATGTCAAGAGCCAGAAGGAAAGTCGTGTAGGTGACGCTGTCCACGGTAGCTACTCCCTCATTGAAGCTGACGGCAGCAAACGTATTGTTGAATACACCGCAGACAAACACAGTGGATTCAACGCTATCGTGCATCGTGAACCCGCCCAGCACCCAGTTGCCCATAAAATCGTTGCACCAGTTGCTGTCCATGCCGCCCCCATCGTTCATGCCGCTCCCGTCCACTCTTATTACCATCATTAAATTTCCTTAAATTGTAACTGTTAAATACATATGTTTATATTTATAATATCTTTTTATTGTACATACTGATTTAATATTGTATTATAAATAAAAACAATTTTATTTATTTTAAAATAAGTATATTTATATTCAAAGCTTCCTGATTTGCTGACAAATGTATCATTTTAATCAAATGCCTAACGTATTCCTTAAATAAATATGTCTTCACTGACATATTTTATTCAAACTTGTGAATAAGTTATGTAGAACAATATATATATATATATATATATATATATATATATATATATATATATATATATAACCGACTTTGTATCTCTTATAGTTTCGGAGATTCCAATGGTGAGCATTCACAGATGGGTCATCCTGTATATATATATATATATATATATATATATATATATATATATATATATATATATATATATATATATATATATATATATATGTATATATATATATATATATATATATATATATATATATATATATATATATATATATACAGTAGATATCGTTTATAACGACGTTGAAGGGACCAACGAAATTTGGTCGCTATAACAGTAGGTCGCTATATCCAAACAACATAAATACCGACATATGTTAAAAAATACATTATATATATGCTAGAAAAGAGTACATTTACAGGAGTGCAAGAAGCTTAAGCAAACAAAAACAATATTCAAGTGTTACAAAACAAAAAAAAAAAACAATTCAACTTATTTTACAAACAACTTTACACATAATTCTACATACGTGAAAACATGAAAAACAATTGAAATTCAATAATATTTGGTAAACAAAAGATTAGAGACAAAAAATAATTTATGTAGGTATGGGTTTCATACGACAATCTGTCTACTAGCTTTCAGTTTACGGAACGACTTTTGTTTCGTTTATCAAATGTTGTTGAATTTCAATTGTTTTGCACGTACATAACATATTTAGTTGCAGTTGTTTTATACACAATTTTCATGGCACACTACAAAAATCATTCATTTTATCTTACTTTTTAGTTTTTCTTCGAAACTAAAAAAAAATTTAGGTAAACAAATACATCATTGTAAAGAGAAAAAATAGCACTTTTCAACTGGATTAAAATTAACTATGGTTTCCATTTAAAAAATGAAAGTTGCAGGCTGTAACTTCGGCAATATCTAGTAAAAAAAAATTTCATATGATTCATCAAAAGGCTTATTAGTTATACTAAAATATTTATTTGAAGCTTTTTTCAATATTTCCAATACCTTCTGACTTATAAAGTAAAATAAAAATTCAAGAAAATCACACTTTTGTCATTATCTAGTGAGCCATGCAATATTTTCAAAATACAAAATCGCCATCAACATCGGCCCATAAATACGCAACTTTTGTCTAATTTAACCGACCTTGTATCTCTTATAGTTTCAGAGATTCCAATGGTGAGCATTCACAGATGGGTACGGTGACCATCCGTCCTTTTTTTTAGGGGACAGTCCTTTTTTCCGGATTGCTGTCCCCTAAAATTATTGTCAAAGCAAAAAATGCTAAATGTCCTTTATTTCATTAGATGTCCTTTAAAAGTCCTTTTTTTCAATTACAAATCAAAAACTATGAAAATAGCGGTCCGAAGAAATCTACGATTCCAAGTACGTCCTTGGTTGGATATCTGCATTTACTCGTTTTCGTAATAGGAGATATTAGTCGTTGACTGTTGGCAGCCTGAGATTTGACGTTTGTCAAAGTCCCCGTGCTTTTTAACCAATGTACTAATCAATTTTGCTTCAGAACTATATATTTTAGAACAAAAGTGTAAATAAAAAACTTGTTCAAAATTAAAAACTGCCTAATATAATACCATATTCAGCTTTAAAATATGTTTCTATAATGAGTAAATTAATTTTAAAATCCCGAATTGTTGATGTTTTGATTATATGTATGTGTGTAAAAACATGTAATATTTGTACCACGACCTGTCACAAATATTTGAGCACACTATACAGTTTTTAATTTTGAACAACTTTATACTGCATTATTCGGAGATAATCAAAAATTTTCTATATTTACATGTTAATTCTCCATATTTCAGATTTCTTGGGACATCCGGTATATATATATATATATATATATATATATATATATATATATATATATATATATATATATGTCCTTTATTTTCTTATGTATATGCAAAATTTATTTTTTGTCCTTTATTTTCGTCACACAAAAATGGTCACCGTACAGATGGGTCAGCCTGTATATATATATATATATATATATATATACATATATATATATATATATATATATATATATATATATATATATATATATATATATATATATCTTAAATTCGCTTTGTTAATATGTAATTATGGATACTATCGATATACTACGGATTCCCATTTAATTTCATCGCTCGTAAATATTGTTCGGCGCAAGATTAGCATGTGATTATACAACATCGCACTTTTTTGTCTAATTAAACTTTTAGCACATACTTAATTTTAATTACACATACGTATCTACATAAATAGAAACAGGTAAATTAATTAATTTGAGAATACGTTTGCATTCGGAAAACCTACTTTATTATATAACGAATTAGTCTATTATATGGAAGCTTTAGGGGGTATTTCATAGACATTCCTAAAGTGACACTCATCTTACACTCATTTCACTCTCGTCTTGAAATTTTGCATTCATAAACAATCCGTCACTCAAATTTGTCCCAAAATGAGTGAAGAGTGAGTGAGATATGAGTGCAGTCGTAGGGTTCACTCATATCTCACTCATTGTTACTTCAAATGGTTTGCGTGCCAGGTTATTGCTAGTTTATAAAATTTTATTAATAATTTAAGTGTGTTATATTAAATATTGTTTTTCTTGCTGTTTTTAGTATTTTATTATAGACCATGGAAGATAATTGAATTTGTTTGGTAATTTAACCGTATAAAAACACTACTACACTCCGATAAGTTACCGCCGTGTCTCTTGATACACGACAATGTAAGTATAACTAGGAATGGATACAGACATCCATGCCTGCAGCTCATCGACGTATGTCCAAGTCTGAATATATCATAAATTATTATTTGCCTAAATACACTTTTAAAATCTTAGATGCCTAGGTCGCAAATAAAACAACAAATTTAAAACAAGTGTGAATACATTTTCTTCTCCTGACAAAAGCAAAGCAGACGAAGCCGGCTATAAATGCACTGATCTTCTTTTGTTCAATCTTTAATTAAAAAATATTTTTTTCTCCAATGATCTTACATAATATAGAAAAATATTGTTCCAGTACGAGCTGACGAGCGAGCGAGCGGACGCACGACACACATACGGACATTGTTGTAATAGTCATTTCGTGATCCAAGGGGACTGTCCGGGATTTCTGCGCAAAAATTTTTAAAATCGGAGAATGCTACAGGCATCGTACCGAACACTATAGCTCTTCGACAGGAGGTCGATGAGCTAAAAACTAAATTTGTTGACAAAAGCAAAGCAAACTAAGTCAACTATAAATGCATTTAACTTCTTTTGTTCAGAGTGCCGTCAAAATCCATAGAAAGTATTTTTTATAATTTTTCAAAATAAAAAAATATGTATTATTCAATTCTGTATTATTTTTCGCATGTGTAAGAATTTTTTTAATAAAATTGAATGGATAATAGAGAGGAAAAAATAAAAACTTGTGAATGAGTCACACATGTATGCTGCATTCTGAATACGAAATTTGAGTAGAAGGAACACTCACCCTAAAATGAGTGTATTTAAAAATATTTAATATTTCTAATTGAAGAATAATTATTATACTGTATTACATAAATTCGAAATATCTTTTTGCATAGTATTTTTTTTATTTCTTAAATATAGTAATTACTACTATTTAATAATTATTGACTCCTAATATAATGTATTGTATTTATTATTTAACTTAAATCAGAATATTAGCTTCAAATAAATAAATGCATATATAGATTTGTTTTTTGTAAATTTATTTAAATAAAAAATATAAATATGACAATAAAAATAGATTCATAGTTTAGTGATGGTAGTAAGAGTGGACGGGGGCAGCGTGATAGACGGGGGCAGCATGAATGGCCTTGATAGCAACTGGGGCGACGATCTTCTGGGCAACGGGATGCTGGGCAGGTTCACGGTGTACGACTGCGTTGAAACCATTGTGATCGTCAGCGGTGTATTCTACGATACGTTTGCTGCCGTCAGCTTCAATGAGGGAGTAGCTACCGTGGACAACGTCATCCTTGCGGCTCTCCTGCTGGCTCTTGACATCACCGGTATGGGGATCATGCACGGAGTACTCGAAGTCGTAGTGAGCTGGGGCATCGTGTTCAGCAATGATGGTCTTGTGGATGGGAGCAGCGATAACCTTGGCGTAGTGGGCAACGGGGGCGGCATGAGCGTAGTGAGCTACGGGGGCGGCATGAGAATAGTGGGCAACTGGTGCAGCGGCGTAATGGATAGCGGGTGCAGCGTATTCGAGGTGTCCCTCGGTGTGATGTTGAGTGATGGAGGCGTGGGAGGTGGCAGCTGGGCCGCTGATAACACCGGCACTGGCGACGGCTACGATAACGGCGAGCACTACGAACTTAGCGGCCATGTTGTTAATAGTTTGTTAAGCAAATTAACTGACTGAATGTGCCGTTGACAGAACGCACAGTTGTATTTATACTGATTTACCGATACAGGTGTGGGCGTAGTCCCCAAATGTAACTTGTTATGTAGTGTGAGAATTATTGAGAAATATGTGAAATTATGTGACACAGATATACATACCTTTTATATTGTGCTACATATTTTACCAACGTGGACAAAACTACATTCATTGAATTTAATGTTTCGTTTTTAATTTCAGGTGAAAAAAACAGTTTTAAACTGTAATTTGTTTACCAAAACATGACGAATATCGTGATAATTTTGGATGTTGTAAAATTAAAATATTTTAACACTTAGTGCGTAAAAGTTTGCATATTTTATAAATATTTAATTATTTGCCAGTGAATTTAATATTATGCTGTCAAATACAATTTTGTTTAAATAATTTACCAAAATTAACAGTTTCTTAGTTTACGAAAGCATATTTTATTTTGATATTCTAACTTGGAAATTACAGATTTACCTATTTAATTATGTGCATTTAAATTAAATTATAGCATACGCTGCGTAAATAAGTAATTATTAAACAAATATATAATTAGTTCTGTGTAACCTGTGTAGAAATGTGGGTCACGTGCTATAGATTATATACTACTGTTGCTGTTGTTTAAAACTCTATGGGCGTTATTAGCTAATCGTTGCTAAATTCACGTGAACTTGAAAGTACACGTTCACCACTGGTTCAAACTTGCACACCTTGATTCGCCATCCGGTTTGAGAATGTCCGGCTGCAGGATCCAAACATACAAAATTAGCGCTCATTAATTTTTATTTGAACATTATTTTGATGAACAATTTCAATAAAATTTATGTATATTGTCGAACGGAGTTGTAATTTAATTGGTGTCTTAAACAAAAATATTAAACTAAATATACGAATGTACGCTATAACGGCCTTGCGTAATTATGGATACATTTCGATTTACGGCCTACAATTTTTCAATATACGGTCAAAATGTCGAGCAATTCTTTTTGAATGTCTGCTGGCATGTGTTCTAGTCTTATCTGGAAATAAATGATTCGTTATACGGCATATCGCTTTTCGGCAGATAAAATAAAGTTACAAATTTAAAAAAAGTACATAATATATTAAATAAATCGAAGTCGTTAAATTTAAATATTTAGAATGAAACGTGTTTTCTTAGCAACTGTAATTTGCACTGTATAATTTTATCTATCTAAGCAACTGTGAAAGCTTAGTAGTTTAAATCTATATTATATTTTATTTCCCAGCCGCTAAGATAAAAAGGTTTATCCATAAATATTTAGGTGTATACTTGAATAAAGAACAATAAAGTATGGAAGAAAAATTTTATTGAAAAAATATAAATACAAACATATTAAATAATCTTTAATTTAGTGATGATAATAAGAATGAACGGGGGCAGCATGAACAACGGGAGCTGCGTGGTAGACGGGGGCGGCATGGTAGACGGGGGCAGCATGGTAGATGGGGGCAGCATGAATGGCCTTGATAGCAACTGGGGTGATGACCTTTTGGGCAACGGGGTGCTGGGCGGGTTCACGGTGCACGACAGCGTTGAAACCGTTGTGTTTGTCGGCGGTGTACTCAACAATGCGTTTGCTGCCGTCAGCTTCGATGAGGGAATAGTATCCATGGACAGCATCACCTTGACGGCTTTCCTTCTGTTCCTTCACGTCACCGGTATGGGGATCATGCACGGAGTACTCGAAGTCGTAGTGAGCCGGGGCCTCGTGTTCAGCGACAACAACTTTGTGAACGGGAGCGGCGATGACCTTGTGAACGGGGGCGGCGTAGTGAGCTACAGGGGCGACATGAGCGTAGTGGGCAACTGGTGCAGCGGCGTAGTGTAGGGCGGGTGCGGCGTATCCGTGATGTCCCTCGGTGTGATGCTGAGTGATGGAGCTGTGGGAGGTGGCAGCTGGACCACTGATCACACCGGCACTGGCGACGGCCACGAAGGCGGCGAGCACTACAAACTTAGCGGCCATGTTGCTACTGATTGTTGATTTGAATTCACTGACTTAATGTGCCGTTTATCAATTTTTTCGGTACTTTTATACTCGAACTTGTAAGTGGGAGTTATTATACACCGGCCACTACCGTTTCTAATATATACAGGTGACAATCACTTTTGTATGTGAATTTGTTGACAAATCAAGCGTTATGTTAACAAAGTTGTGTAACATGTTCAAATAATTTGCAATACAATATCACTAATATACGAGCTATAATCTAGAATCTATATAAAAATTTGTTAATAAATTATTTTATTTATAGCATAATAAAACCAAACAAATTAATATACATGCTAAACCGAAATATGCAACTTTGACAACGATATAAATTTGTTATTTAAACATATACTAATTGGTGAATTGCAAAGCCAAATTGCTACAATAAATTAAATATATTAAATAATAATGAGGAAACAAGATAAATTCTTTGAATGTGTATCAAATAAGAACTATTTCTCTCTATCATATTTTATTGGTGATTGATTAGTACGAAATACGAGAATAATAAAATGCCAAGAAAATGATATTTGATATACTGTCGAACTATTGTTAAAATAACATATTAAGTTAATTAAAAGCTTTAAGTTAAATCAATGGGTACAATAGGTAAATAACAATAACAAATGTAATACACCTACAATAATATCTTGGTAAAGTACACTTCTCGGACCAATAAAATTAGAAACTAATTAATATTTTGTACGCATACACATTTCGCGTTAGTTAATTAATAGATAGATAGAAATCTTTGTCACTTAATATGTTACTATTGACAAATGGAGTGGACCACGCCTATCAGCGCAGTTTGGTATAAAAGAAAGGAAAATTTTTGTCAAATGCACATTCTGTCAGTGAATTCAAATCAACAAACAGTAACAACATGGCCGCTAAATTTGTAGTGCTCGCCGCCTTCGTGGCCGTCGCCAGTGCCGGTGTGATCAGTGGCCCAGCTGCCACCTCCCACGCCTCCATCACTCAGCATCACACCGAGGGACACCACGGATACGCCGCACCCGCCCTACACTACGCCGCTGCACCAGTTGCCCACTACGCCCATGTCGCCCCTGTAGCTCACTACGCCGCTCCCGTTCACAATGTCATTGCCACTCCCGTCCACAAAGTTGTTGTTGCTGAACACGAAGCCCCAGCTCACTACGACTTCGAGTACTCCGTGCATGATCCCCATACCGGTGACGTGAAGGAACAGAAGGAAAGCCGTCAAGGTGACGCTGTTCACGGATACTACTCCCTCATCGAAGCTGACGGCAGCAAACGTATTGTAGAATACACCGCCGATAAACACAGTGGATTCAATGCTATCGTGCACCGTGAACCCGCCCAGCACCCCGTTGCCCAAAAGGTCATCGCTCCTGTTGCTGTCAAGGCTATCCATGCTGCCCCCGTCTTCCACGCTGCCCCTGTTGTACATGCTGCCCCCGTCTACCATGCTGCCCCCGTCCATTCGTACTACCATCACTAAATTATTCACTGTTTAAAATGTTTATTTATATATTTTTTTAATAAATTTATTTCACATTATATATACAATATTTCTTTTCTTCGTTTTCATAGATATTGTTCTCAAAAATTACATTTACCAGTACATTAAATTATATTTTGAAAACGTGCAAAAGCATAAGCATGAAATCCATTTGAATAGTATAGAAAGTACTGATACAATTTGATAAATACGAATCATTTAAATTAATTTTATGAATTATATTCTCCAATTTTTTTTAAATATTAATTTTATTAGTATTAGTGGTTATTATCGTGTAAATACTTGCGTAATTTTCATCTTAATCTAATACTTATGTGTTGTCTTTCCGATTACTAGTATAGCAGACTGTGCATTTATTCACAACTGCTCGTCACATAGTATAAAACTTTCATACACATGTAATGAAATACTGTGCAGGTTCTGCGATTGAATAAAGCCCGTTTTACATTTGTGCGATGCAATTCAATACGGTGCAATGCAATACGTATAGCAATGCCACGAACTTGCATTATTGCATGACTGTTTTGCACCTGTGCAATAGATTTTGCTGCAATTCTTGTTTTAATACCAACTGTCTATTTTGACAGTTCTATTCTAATCAAACTGTGACGCTTTGTACTTCATCAAAATAATAATAAATCGTTTTCGAAGTAGGAAAATATTTTATCCGGATGGGTTGGAATGAATGACTGCAAGTTCTAGTTGTAGAGAACTATATATTTGTGTATAATAGGAAGTTGGATAAAATTGCTAACTTTTCGGCCATGTAGTTTTGGCCATTATCAACACAACATCTTAAAAACCACAATGTATCTTATAAAAACAATATTAAGAAGCTAAATATCACAAAAAGAAATAATAGTTACCTAAACTAAATCAGAAACATCGCAACAAAAGCACGGGGAGAAAATTTATTTTATAAAATTGTGAAACGTCATGCCTAGTGGCGTAGACGGTGGGCGGACACTAATCAACAAAAATCATAGTTTTAGTAAGTTGAAACGAAACTTATAAAACCCCTATCTGTCAATCACAAAGTAAGAAATTTCATTAACGCGGAATAATTCGAAACATGGTTACAAAAATCTGTTCTATGATTTACAGAATTATTGTTTAATTTTATGTAAACGCTCTCTAAAAACAGTCTTTTAAATTTATTAGATTCAAAATGTAAGATTTTAAAATGATCGTAGTCTATAGTGTGAGCCGAATTCTAAGCGTGGTCCACAATATGTGTATGTTATTTCCGTTGGTAAAATGGTATTTATGTTGGTATTTATTCTGTTATTAATGTATTAACAAGTTTCACCAATATAAGTAGCTGTACAATCTGAAGAATTTAGTTGATAAATAATGTTACTGAGTTTACTATTAGGAATCGGTGATTTGAGCCGCGAAAAAAACCATTTAAAAAATTGGGACTGATTAAATTTTCTTATTTTCCCACAATCGCTTGCCACATACTCCCATCGTTACATATCTCGCTCTCTCTCACCATTAATGCTCACATACCTTGTCCTATACGCTCTTCTATTATTTTTACTAATAATTTTACGTTTATTCAAAATACTTTCTATCATATTAAATATAGTAAAATATAAAATTCTCTTTTCATTAGTTTGATTATGTAGAATCAGAAACGTCGAATATTTTTGCGTATCTAATTTAAATTATATTTAATCTAAATAGTAATATATAATAACTGTCTTCCTTATAAATATTAATTATGAGTTATATTTAATAAATAGCTATAATTAAAAATTTACGAAATTAATTTCGAATTAAAGGAAGGCCTAGTTTGAAAAAATGTAATTAATTAAAAATAGTAGCACGTCCTATCACATTTTAGATTCTGTTTAATTTTTAATGGGAAAGGAATGTTAATTTGGAGTTATTCGTTAAACTTGATCTTTATAATTGCATGTTATATTAGTTACTGAAACTAATAGTATATTTAAGAACTTTCGTACGTATTCTGGAGGATCGTAGTAATGAGCATTTAAACATTAAATAATAACAAAATAAAAGTGTAATTTACATTTCACTTTACAATCAGGGACCCGGAACTGAACCCGAGCCTGAACCGTAACCCGAAAAAAACTCTTATTTTCTTGTAACCATAAACGGAATTGAACCGTTATATTTCAAGGTCAACAAATCTGAATCCTAACCGAACCGTTTAGTATTAACCGGTAACTATTTTGCATATGTTTTTTTTTAATCTTAATAACTTATCCAAATTAAATAGATCTAACAAGAATTTAATTACTGAAGCTTGTATAGAATTAGTTACTGTGAATGGCAGACCATTCGAATTTATGGAAGACTATGGTGTTAAAATAATCATAAACTGCTTGAATGAGTTATTTCCAAAAGACTCAAAAGTGAATATAAATACATTCTAAACAACTTTTTCCTCTACATGTGATTGTGTGACATAATTAAAATTCTGTGATATATGCAATAAAAATATATTACTCCTATTACATATTAATAATAAATAAAGAAGTATGTGTCTATTTTTTTATAACCGAACCGAAACCTAAAATAAATCAGGTTTCTGAACCTATATATTTTATAACTTCTGAACCTAAACCCGAACCCAAACAGAAATATATTTTCTGAACCCTAACCGAACCTGCACTACAAATAAATTTTGTTCCGGGTCCCTGCTCACAATAACCTTATATAGAAATATATTTCATTTAACACCAAAACAAATTTGATAATTTTTGCTGAGCAATGAGTATCAATAAGAATTAATATCGCAACAAAATATAAAACTGATCTAGTTCAATATGTGCTTAAAATAATTCCATTGGATTGCTGTATGGCTAAGGTAATTGAACGTCATAATTCGGCATTGACAAGGTTGTGGTCAAACTGGTAAACTGCACGCACCTAAGTGGGGAGCACGCGTCTGCTTGTCTATGTTTACACATTCACCTTTCATTATTCAGTATAAAAGCAGCATGCAATTTTGGCAAGAGCACATTCAGTCAAAGATCTTCAACACACCAACATGGCATTCAAAGTGAGTATTGTAATATTATAGTGTGCAGAGAACGAGTCTTAACATTGTCGTGTTATTTTCAGTTTGTTGTATTCGCCGCCGTGCTCGCTGTAGCCCGTGCTGGTCTCCTGGATTACTCTCATGGATACGCTGCCGCCCCCAGCGCCACCTCCTACTCCTCCGTGGCTCAGCATGCCGCCCCCGTAGCTTACGCTCATGCTGCTCCAGTAGCTTACTCTGCTGGCCCCGCTGTCCATTACGCTCAAGCCGCACCCGCTGTCCACTACGTCGCCCCCGCCTACAAGGTCGCTGCCCCAGTCCACTATGCCGCACCCATCGCTAAGGCTGCAGTTGCTGAACAGTACGCCCCAGCTCAGTACGATTTCGAATACTCCGTCCACGATCCCCATACCGGTGATGTCAAGAGCCAGAAGGAAGTCCGTCACGGTGATGCCGTCCACGGTAGCTACTCCCTCATCGAAGCTGACGGCAGCAAACGTATTGTTGAATACACCGCTGATGACCACAATGGTTTCAACGCAGTCGTACACCGTGAACCCGCCCAGCACCCCGTCGCTGTCAAGACTGTCGCTGCCCCCGTTGCTGTTAAATACGCCGCACCCGCCGCCGTCTACAGCCACGCTGCCCCAGCTGCCGTCTATAGCCACGCTGCTCCCGCTGTCGCTTACTCTTCTTACGCCGCCCCCGCCCAATACTACCATCACTAAGTGATACATATTATAATTGTCATCTATGATTGACACTTTGAAATTTTGTAAATAGTTTCTTATGTTGCAATAAATTATATTTATAATTGAATACATGTTCAAAATAATTTGGATACTATTCTGGCGGAACTCCAGATATTTATCGTTATAATGAAATTAGAACAGTTGTTTAAAGATCTCCAATCAACATATTATCATCTGTTATAAACCAACAAGTGACAATATGCGATTTCAGATCACGAACTTAACCAAGTTTTCATTAGGTGAACAGAAGCTGAATGTTGGTCCTATGTATTTATTTTACTATACAGTAAAGTCGCGATTTAGTGAACTCTCGATTAAATGAACAACCCGATAGAGTGAACACTTAAATTTTATCATTGCCTCCCGATATAGTGAACAGCTGTAAACCCCGATACAGTAAACTATGGTATTTGCGATACTTCTCTGGGGGATCCCACTAAATATGAATCTAGATGGAGCGTAAACGAAAATACTTGAATTTAAAACAAAAAAAATTAAATACTTAATGTCTGGGCAAAGGAGAATGTGTGACCGTGTTTGCTAGTAGAATATTGCAGTTTGCTCGTGTTACATGATTTGCGACAAAAATTAGTACAAATTAACCTGAAAAAAAGCGTAAACTATCCAATATTACTTAATTTTTTTCGCTTCTGCAATAAATAACCTTTTATATGTACCTTCCCATTACATAATACACGTATACATAATATTATGTAATAGGTACATGTATTTTTTGTTTTTTTTTTAATTATTTTATTGTAGATTTTCTTTTGTCAATTGTAGATCTTGAGAAGAAGAAATATTGAATCCAAAATGATTGGAATAAATGACTATAGTTCAAGATGATAACAGATACGCCACGTTTCGACCACATGTTTTTTGGTCATTTTCAAGCAAATAACAAAATTCTAGAGGAAAGAAACATAAACAAAAATATTCTCTAATATTTTTCAAAATATTTTTGTACTTTTTGAGTGTAGATTCTCAAGAGATTTTGTTTATGTTTGTTTGAACTAGAATTTTGTTTTTTGCTTGAAAATGACCAAAAACCATATGGTCGAAACGTCGTATATCTGTTATCATCTTGAACTATAGTCATTTATTCCAATCATTTTGCATTCAATATTTCTCCTTCTCAAAATCTACAATTGACTAAAGAAAATCTACAATAAAATAATAAAAAATCATCTTTATGATTAAGTTTTGAAACAAACAGTTCACATTACCTTGAACTAACCATTTTGGATTCAATATTTTTCCTTCTCTTTTATTATTTTACATATATATACATAATTCTGTTGATTTAGGTATCTAGAATATAAGTTGTTTCTCAAAATATCTGAGTGAGACCAGAACCCTGAAAGTGTAAACACCCCTAAAAAGTGAACAGGCTTGGCCGGAATTAGTTCACTAAATCGCGACTCTACTGTATTAACAAATTTTTGTAAATTGATCACTTACGTATTCATAAAAGTTAACTCAATTTACACTAAGTACAGTTAAACTTCCATGGCACGAATCACCATTATTCACACAAAAAATCGACTTATTGAGATTTAGAGTTATAGAAATGTTCATCAAAACAAGCGAATTTGTTTAAAGACATTACAGTGGTTTAATTACACATATTTTTATTGAATCCAAAACGTGTACTACGAGAACATACTAATTTCAGTTAAAGTATTTAGTAATTTGTATCGTTCCCGTACGTACTTACTCAGAGGAGTACGCGCCGGAACAAAAAAATTACTTTGTTTTTACTACGTTATTTTATATTTTTAAATCGACATGTGTTTTACATCATTATTTTCATTAAATCTGATAGTTCACTTAAGTTCTGAGGGATGTAATTAGAAAAACTTTAATACTGTTTAATTTATTCTGTTTCTCTAAAAAATGATATTTACCAAAAAGCATTTCGGGCTTATTTGGTTTATATTTTAATATAATCGTGGCAAAATGAAATAGGATACGTTTTCTAATACATAGTAATATGTACTTTATACTATTATTATTATTTAAATCATGTTTATTTGTTTAAAATATTTTTTCTTTTTACTATCTGTCCTATTTATTGTTCTAAGATACATTACTTAGCAATTTAATACACTACGAATGATATATGTAGAAAAAAAAATATGGTTTGCAAAAAAGCACATGTCAGTTGTATTTGATTTAAGATATTTCGCATAAACATATCATTGGGATCAATAGAATTGAAAGTAGTTCATTTGATTAAAGATATAATTTATTGCAACATATAAATATAAAGTTCAGTGAGTATTTACATAAATGATAATATAAATAGGCATCACTTAGTGATGATAATATTGAGCGGGGGCAGCAGCGTATTTGGCAACGGTGACTGAGGGGGCGGCATAAGAAGAATAACCGACAGCTGGGGCAGCGTGGCTGTAGACGGCAGCTGGGGCAGCGTGGCTGTAGACGGCAGCGGGTGCGGCGTATTTAACAGCAACGGGAGCAGCGACGGCCTTGACTGCGACGGGGTGCTGGGCGGGTTCACGGTGCACGACTGCGTTGAAACCATTGTGGTCATCAGCGGTGTATTCAACAATACGTTTGCTGCCGTCAGCTTCGATGAGGGAGTAGCTACCATGGACGGCATCACCTTCACGGACTTCCTTCTGGCTCTTGACATCACCGGTATGGGGGTCCTGAACGGAGTATTCGAAGTCGTAATGAGCTGGGGCGTGCTGTTCAGCAACTACGGCCTTAGCATAGTGGACTGGGGCAGCGACCTTGTAGGCAGCGGCGCCGTAGGAAATAGCTGGGCCGGCTTGAGCGTAATGGACGGAGGGGGCGGCTTGAGCGTAATGGACGGAGGGGGCAGCTTGAGCGTAATGTACGGAGGGGGCAGCAGCGTAAGCTACTGGAGAAGCATGAGCGTAAGCTACAGGGGCGGCATGCTGGGCCACGGAGGAGTAGGAGGTGGCGCTGGGGGCGGCAGCGTATCCGTGAGAGTAATCCAGGAGACCGGCACGGGCCACAGTGAGTACGGCGGCAAACACGACGAACTGAAAATGAATAGAGAATAATTTGTTTAGCACTGGTACTACCGGTTCACTTCACACACTGTGCACTGTACCGCAGTACTCACTTTGAATGCCATGGTTGTTTGTTGACTGAATGTGATGTTGCCAAAATTTCGCCGGGTATTTATACTGGATCCATGGCTGGTGAATGTGTGGTCCATACGGGCACACCTCTCCCCGCGGCTGTTTGTTCTTGAGCTTATGAACTCGTTATCATTTTAAATTGTTAAACGTATTACAATATTTATAATGACAGCGTTTTAATATGTGATATATTCCGCAACCGCTACGTAAATTTTCATAGAATAAATTTGCTTGATCTATATACAGTATATTTAAATATACTTTCATTATTCATAACAGTTTATTGTAAGTTATTCTTAGTATACATGTAATATAGTTATAATTTCAATCCACTGTGACTTATAGATAATAAAATCAATAAAAAAATAATTTTTAAAAATAAGCTTTTATTAAATTGGACTAAAAATAAAAAGCCAATAAATAAAAGCGTGGGGCGTAAATGTTCATATAAATTGGACATTAGAACATTTACGCCCCACGCTTTTATTTATTGGCTTTTTATTTTTAGTCCAATTTAATAAAAGCTTATTTTTAAAAATTATTTTTTTATTGATTTTATTTTATTCTTTTTAGTCTGTGGTAAGTGTATAATTGGATTAAAATTGAAGTTGATTTACTGTTTTGATATTCGGCAAATAGATGCACTTTCAATAAATGTGAAAATGACGAAATGTTCTTAAATTGGTCGATAAGTTTATTTTCGCTTACCATTTTTAACGCCACGAAGATCGGAATATTTTATGTACTGACCCTGTGCTTTGTTAATGGTCATAGCAAAGCAATCTTATTACATCGCAGAACTTCACACATTTTTTGCAATGAGATAGGGAATTACACTAATTAATACTAATGTTATACACTGACATAAACACAGTTATAATTATAATAAATCACTTTTATTGTAACCAATTTTATTTTATTAATATCTAAATCGTTGTTGCACATTCCAAATGCGAGACACAACTGTCAAAAAACGTCGTATTTCTGTTGTTACCGGTGCTAAGCCGACTATTTACCGAAAACTTTATATCTAGTATATACTAATACATGCATTGATCTTCTTTTGTCCAATCCCCCCGTCAGACAGACAGACAGACAGACAGACAGACTGACTGACTGACTGACACACAAGTGAAACTAAATAAAAGCTTATAAAAAGTTGATTTTCAAATAACTAGTTGTTTTTTTTATTACAGAATCTTTGCATATATGATAAATCGAGCAATTTTATTCAACAATGCGGTAAAAACCATTAACAAGATATTTATTCAATCTTATTTTTAATACACTCTCTAAACTTATTTTTACTGCACAACGAATACAACAGATAAAGAAAATAAAGTAAATATAGATTAAAATAAAATTTAAATAAACGCCCAGAAAATAAATAAAGTTGAAATAATATACAATAATATACAAATTTACGGTAATAATAAGAAATAAGTGCGTTTTGGGTGGCTTGAAAATCGCCATTATTTGAACTTATTTAAAAATTGTAATTTATCTAAAAAAAAACCTGCAATCACTATTTCAGTATGCTATGACTAATAGGTACACATTTCTCTGTTGTCTAAATAAAAAACTATTTTAGCTTACAAAAAGTAACTAGAGGATTGGAAAATTCTATCGGAATGAAGCTAGTTACAACCGTTGCCGAGATATCTCATTTTATCCCAACATTCCCCATTATCTCAACAGCCGAAACTCGGCTCGTTAACCCTTTGGGTACATTTAACGACTCACACTCGTCATGCACGTGTTATGTCGAAGTTACAGTTGACGAGTCTGATTCGTCATTCGAATTTAAGTTAGTTAGAATTTGTTTATTCTCATTTTATTATTATTTATTATTATTACTTTTTTTACTTACTTTTTATTGTTTCTGTATAATTTTATTTATTACTTTTTTTATTTATTATTATTTTTACATTAATCCATACATAAAAAAAATTTAATTCATACCATATGCAAAAAAATCTTCAAATAAATTCGCACCCAAATAAATCTGTAAACTTATGTCAAATTCTTAGTCTTCGCAACGATCAATAGACAAATATGTAGTTCTAATAATATTTCTGATATCTAAATGAGAACTATCAGAGATCTTGGTTTTATTAACAACAAAGAATAAAAGTAGAGATGCACCGAAGCATGGTTTGGCCGAATAATCGAATACCGAATATTCGGCCTACATTTTCGCCGAAGCGCCGCATATTCGGCCGAAGCATATAACATTTTGTAGGTAAAACATTAAAATTTAAAGTCCGGACAATTTGCTCAAAAATATATTTTTACTTATTTTAACCAAAGAAAATTACATAAAAAAATTTAATTATTTTATATAAATAAAATGACATGGAATACCTTAAAATAAAGAATAATTATAGTAAATTTAATAATTGAAATCAAGTTTTGCTAAATTATGATGTATGAAAAGCAATTGTTCGGCATTCTTTGGGAGCAACCTACTTCTTTCCTCTTTATAAATATTTCCAGCCTCTGAAAAAACTCTTTCACTATATATGCTGGTAGCGGGCAGCCTGTCCTTATGCCAGCAATAAGTTTTTTCGCTTCAGCCGGCCGAATACCGAATCTTGCTACTGCTTCGGCCGAAGCCGAATATTAAAAAAAAATGCGCCGAATTAGCCGAATAACGAAGCAAAAGCAAAGCTTCGGTGCATCTCTAAATAAAAGTAAAATTTTTTATTACTGATCATAGCGTCTTGAGACTTTGCATATAGGCTAAATATGATATTTTCTATCCAAAAATTCAGTTAACTTCAACTGTTGGTAATATCTCAACAACTATAAGCTCGATCGTCAAACTGAACAAATGTGTTATTAATAAATATAAAATGAATATGATATAAATATTGTTTATTATAAAACTACAAAAAAATACATGTAACAAACGTTATTTCTACTGATACATACGAGTAATTGTTGTTAAATGAAATTCATGGTTTAATGATGGTAGTGATGGTTGGGGGCGGCGTAAGAAGAATAAGAAGCAACTGGAGCAGCATGGTTGTAGACAGCTGGGGCGGCATGGCTGTAGACCGCGGGGGCGGCATGGTTGTAGACAGCGGGGGCGGCATGGTTGTAGACAGCTGGGGCGGCATGGCTGTAGACAGCTGGGGCAGCATGGCTGTACACAGCTGGTGCAGCGATAGTCTTAACGGCAACGGGATGAGCAGCGGCTTCACGGTGTACGACAGCATTGAAACCATTGTGGGCATCGGCGGTGTATTCGACGATACGTTTGCTGCCGTCAGCTTCGATCAGAGAATAGCTACCATGGACGGCATCGCCTTCACGGACTTCCTTCTGGCTCTTGACATCACCGGTATGGGGGTCGTTCACGGAGTATTCGAAGCCGTAGTGAGCTGGGGCGTAGTGATCTTCAACGATGGTCTTGTGGACGGGGGCAGCATAATGAACTGGAGCAGCAACATTAAGAGTTGGGGCGGCGTAGTGCACAGCGGGGCCAGCACTGGCGTAGTGAACTGGAGCGGATGCAGCATAGTGGACAGCTGGAGCAACATGGCCGTAAGCTACGGAAGCGCCATGAGCCACATTATGTTGGTTGACGGAGGAGTGAGAAGTGGCAGCAGGGCCAGCAGAGTAACCGTGAGAGTAGTCCAGGAGGCCAGCGCGGGCTACAGCGAGCACGGCGGCGAACACGACGAACTGAAAATGACAAAGATTATATTTAGCACTGGTACCATTGGTTGACTTCACACATTTGTGCGCAGTACTCACTTTGAATGCCATGACGTTGATATTCTGTTGTACGTTGACTGAATGTGCTGTTACCAAAATTGGCTGCCGTTTATATACTAAATGAAACAACGGTGAATGTGTGGACACGCGTTACTACCTCACCTGTCCCCTCTGCTATAATTTTGGGCCAACGCCTGGGTTATTAAATTATATCGCAACTATCTAATTTACTTTAGAGTTAATTGTATCAAAAGTGACTCGAATTTCAAAATGTTATTAAATACGTAAGCATATTGCAGATAGTATCAAATTTCAATACTTGTTGCAGAACAAAAGGCGGTCCATAAAATATACGTATTAGATATTACAACATTTATGAAAATATAGTATATGGGTACAATTAAAATGCTTTAAAATAATATAGTAGCCCGATTAGTCTCAGGATACTTTCCAATAAAAAAGGGGTAAGTGAAACCGCGTTGAACGAGGTAATATTAGGAATCTGTAAGAAATTTCGTGTTCTTCTCATTTTCAGTATTATGGTCTCCATGAACCACGTAATAACGAAACAATTTAGCGCTTTTTTTGAGTTCAATATTAACCGCGTTATAACGAATCAGCTTTAATTAGGGTTGCGTTAAGCGGAGTTTTACTGTATACGTACATAATTCAAATACGTTTCTATCAATAAGTATATTCATAGCAGAGAATGAGTGAGATTTACACTATATAACTTTGTAAATAATAACTAAATTAATACGACTGTAATCAGTATGTAGCCACGATTGTATTTGAAGATCATGATTTCAATTTATTTCACTTGATTACTTTAGTTTTTTTAAAACAAAAATATTGTCTTACTCTTCGATATTAAATAGGTACTGGAAAATCATGTTTTTTTTTTGCTGTAATTAATCAAGAAATTAATCCTATGGAAGAAATATGAAATGCCCATAACCAATATGTCTATAATCATTTATATTATTATATATAATCGTACGGTAAAAGTCAGAGTACTGGTTTGACAATATTTCTGGTTCTTGTCGGCATTGTACAAAGTTAAATATACATGGACGGGCTTAAAAATATTACTGAGAAGTAATAAAGTATTTGATCATATACTTGTCAAAACATTTTTAAAATGATGTTATCACACTTAAGAATATAAATAAGTTCTTAAGTGTGATAACATCATTTTAAAAATGTTTGTAAATTAATAATAAGTTATTAATTTATAACATTAACTGATACGAATGACTATTAAAATGTCAGTTCCAGCATCTTTTATTTATTAATAAGCTTGTATTTGTTTTATGAGTTATTTATTCCGTGAAAAGTAATTCAGTGTAAATTTTATTGCTAGTATTTATGTCTATTTAAGAACTTCGTTCGGACATCTTTCGCGTCAGTTATATTATAAAACAAATCGACGAAATATACGAGTATAATATAGGTAATGAGTTTTATGGATACTGTTAAATTAAAGGAAATAAACTCAAAGAGTAAAGATCACCTATCGAAAACACAAGGTTACAGAATAAATAAAATTTATTGCGAAAGTAAAAAAATGACATATTTAAATAACATATCCGTTATCACAGACAACGATAAATTATAACTAAGAGTACATCAGTTAGTGATGGTAGTATTGGGCGGGGGCAGCGTAGGAAGAGTAAGCTACAGCGGGGGCAACATGGTTGTAGACGGCAGCTGGGGCAGCGTGGCTGTAGACGGCGGCGGGTGCAGCGTGGCTGTAGACGGCAGCTGGGGCAGCGTGGCTGTATACGGCGGCGGGTGCGGCGTATTTAACAGCAACAGGAGCAGCGACAGTCTTGACAGCGACAGGGTGCTGGGCGGGTTCACGGTGTACGACTGCGTTGAAACCATTGTGATCATCGGCGGTGTATTCAACAATACGTTTGCTGCCGTCAGCTTCGATGAGGGAGTAGCTGCCATGGACGGCATCACCTTCACGGACTTCCTTCTGGCTCTTGACATCACCGGTATGGGGGTCCTCGACAGAATATTCGAAGTCGTAGTGAGCTGGGGCATACTGTTCAGCAACTACGGCCTTAGCAATGGGTGCGGCATAGTGGACTGGGGCAGCGACCTTGTAGGTGGGGGCGGCGTAGTGGACAGCGGGTGCAGCTTGAGCGTAATGGACAGCAGGGCCAGCAGAGTAAGCTACTGGAGCAGAATGAGAGTAAGCTACGGGGGCGGCATGCTGAGCCACGGAGGAGTAGGAGGTGGCGCCTGGGGCAGCAGCGTATCCATGGGAGTAGTCCAGGAGACCGGCACGGGCTACAGCGAGCACGGCGGCGAATACGACGAACTGAAAATGAATAAAACAAATTATTGTTGATATAATGCACGTTGATATGCAAGTACACCGCTTCACTGAGGTACTGTAGCACGGTACTCACTTTGAATGCCATGGTGTGATTATTCTGTTGTGTGTTGACTGAATGTGCTTTTGCCAAAATTTCATACGGTATTTATACTGATTTACTGAATGGAGAATGTATTCCCCACTTTAGCCAGTCGTAATTTGCCAATCAGTGACCTCGAACTTGTTAACACCGGGTATATTCGCACATTTAATTAAGTATTTATTTGAAATGGTAATAATAGGAATCATTTTACATATTATATAAATGATCATATCTAAAGCGAAAAAGATATTGGACAATATAAGACCGTTAAATGGAAATTTTTGATTTGATATGTGATACTGAACGCTAGCATAATTTTCCAATTCTAGATTTTTGGAATTTAAATATTGAAAATACCTCGCTTAACGCTAACTCGAATAACACTGGTTTTTCTTGAACTCAAAAAAAACGCGAAATTTGCAATGATTCGTTATAACGCGGTTATATTGAAATTATGGATCAATTTATAGAAAATAACCCAGTATTCAAATGATCTCGTTTAACGCTGTTTCGTTTAGCGCTGTAGCTTATTGGAACGTATCCCCCCTGCTTTAAGCGTATCATGTACGTCAACAAAGTAACTAGGAAATATAAATGATTTTTTACACGTCCGGGAGTAGAAGTCGGTTTCTATGGCGCCAAACGCCGGACAGAAATGAAGCATTTACTCCCTAGGGACGAAAACACTTTTCGTAAGGGAGTTTTTATTATAACAAAGGTTTTTATAAATAAATGTTTGTTTTCATGGTTCGTATTGCATGGAAATATTTCCAAAGGCTTCTAAATATTACAATTTTGCTCCGATTTATTATAATTGATTAATTATGAAATTAAGTGTTTCTAGTCCTGAACGTGGAAAAAATAGTATATACACCTCGGGAGAGACCACCATTTTTCCCTCGATGTATTTGTGTGTTACACCTCGGGAAAAATGAGTGGTTTTTCTCCCTTGGTGTATAATGTACTATTATGGGTGAAACATTATCTTTTATTATTATTATTATATTTCTTTTTACTTTCATACAACTATTGTATTTTTTTAACTGTCATGAAAGTTTTCAATGGAATATAAATGAGCAAATAAAAATACAAAATTTTTGCACGGAATATTTAAATGCAGGCTCATTACCTTTTTGTAATTAAATTGAAATTAATATTTTTTTTTTCAAATAATTAAAATTGGTTAAATAATTCCTTAATTCTTTTTTTATATAAATACAGCTCAATAGTGACCAAATAAATTACGATATGAGTTAATTTTCAGTACACGGTCAATAATTTTGCATGATTAATAGACTATTTATATCAAAGAACGCCTGAAAAATTATTGTAGGTTTTATTTTATTTCTATATTTTAATTAAGGCAAACATTTTATTAACTAAAACTATAAATATTTTTGGATTTGCAATTCACAAGATCGATCATGGTTTAATGAATTTGTAGCTATGAATGGTTTTGAAATAATATGAATGCTATCTAGAGTAAGGGTGAAAATGGGTAAAGCTTTGTAATTGTTTTCATTGGCTATTAAATAACTAATGAAGTATTAGATATAACCACATACTTACAATACTGTTATATTATAATACATATGAGAATGATTTGGGGTTTAATTATAATGGAAATAAAACCGAGATATAATATGAAATAAATATAATTTATTGCAGAACTAAAACATGTGAATAATATACAAAATCTGTCAATCATAGATGACAATAACGATTTATCATTTAGTGATGGTAGTATTGGGCGGGGGAGGCATAAGAAGAATAACCGACAGCTGGGGCAGCGTGGCTGTAGACGGCAGCGGGAGCGGCGTGGCTGTAGACGGCAGCGGGAGCGGCGTATTTAACAGCAACGGGAGCAGCGACAGCCTTGACAGCGACGGGGTGCTGGGCGGGTTCACGATGTACGACTGCGTTGAAACCATTGTGGTCATCAGCGGTGTATTCAACAATACGTTTGCTGCCGTCAGCTTCGATGAGGGAGTAGCTGCCCTGGACAGCATCTCCGTGACGGACTTCCTTCTGGCTCTTGACATCACCGGTATGGGGATCATGGACGGAGTATTCGAAGTCGTATTGAGCTGGGGCATACTGTTCAGCAACTACGGCCTTAGCGATGGGTGCGGCATAGTGGACTGGGGCAGCGACCTTGTAAGAGGGGGCGGCGTAGGATACAGCTGGAGCAGCATGTGCGTAGGTGGCGATGGCTGGGGCAGCATGAGCGTAGGTGGCGATGGCGGGTGCGGCTTGAGCGTAATGGACAGCGGGAGCAGCAGCGACCTTGTAGGCGGGGGCGGCAGCGTAAGAGATAGCTGGAGCAGCGGCGTAAGAGATGGCTGGGGCAGCAGCGTACTTGTAAGCGGGGGCAGCAGCGTAAGCTACTGGGGCGGCATGCTGAGATACGGAGGAGTAGGAGGTGGCGCTGGGGGCAGCGGCGTATCCGTGAGAGTAGTCCAGGAGACCAGCACGGGCTACAGCGAGCACGGCGGCGAATACTATGAACTGAAAATTAAAATAAAAACATTATTAACAAAAATTCGGTATATAATTAATTTTCTATATTGTTTGTACTTGAAGCCACTACTCACTTTGAATGCCATGTTGTCTGGTTGTGTGTTGTTGACTGAATGTGCTGTTGCCAAAATTTCGCTTGGCTTTTATACTGCTACATTGGTAGGAGAATGTGTTCGCAGACGTGTGCCCCACTTCGTGAACGATGTATGACCACACCCTTATAACATTTATTTGTAATGATCTCGTATCACATATTTCACCAAGACTAAATCTCAATGACAGTAGTTTCATCATACATTACTTCATACGTCAGATGTGTTAACTAAATGCTTTTATCAAAACCTTCTAACCTGTATCAAGTAAATACAGACTATGTATTCAACAATTTCTCCAGCTACAGAAATATATTATTTGCAAAGTCGTATTCGTTTCGGAAACAATTTTAACTTAGACATTACTCAAATAAGTTTTCACTTATATAGCATATAACGTTATTGAATATTTATATTATAAAATTAAAATAGCAAGAATATTTTTCACTGTAGAATAAATTCATGAAAAGTCATCTTTATTTGTAATTATGATATCAAATGTTCGTGTTTAGTAAAATTAATATAATGTACTTTCTCAGCTTAATGAAATCTGGAACTGCCGTAGGGTTTAAATGAGAGTATCCATACTTCATACGAATATCTAACTCTCTCCTAATAATGATGATGAACCAAAATATATAAATATGTTGCTGTGACCTGCTGCAACTAAATATATAATAAGCAAAAATGATACTTTAAATGTAAGTATAATTTTAACTGAATATGAGTATAACATAAAGCTTTATATTTATAAAATAATAATAATAATATGCTATCACTGTACTGCATACAATGTTACTAATAAATAGTAATAATTTTCTATATAGCTCCTTCGAGATTGAATTATGCATCAATGTTCCACATTATCCTATCCAATTTGTGTCAGCTGAAATATTTTCTTATAGAAAGTTGCGCAATATTATTAGTCATAATTCACACTAATGTCAAACATTATAAATTATTTATATAAGATGTATTGTTTTCACAGATCTGATTCATATAAAGTAAAAGGGATATATGTAATAGTTCTTTTCAACTATTGTTGTAACTGTTGTACATTCTAAATATCTTTATCATTCACGCATATAATGTATTAAGCTAATACATTATGCCAGATTAGATATCAACATTTTTACTTTCTTATACATAGTATAAAGAAAGTATAGGAATCATGAAAAATTTCGATTGTGAGATTTTGATGGAAATACATGTTTTGAGATCCCCTGAATACGTTTTGACTATTTTCGCCATGACGTCTGTGTGTGTGGATGTTTGGATGTGTGGATGTGGGCCTGTATTTTCATTATCTTCAAAACGAGCAAAGACAGGACAATGAAACTTCGTATTTAAGTTTTTTGATTATTTGAAGAGCTGATTAGATTTCTAGCATAATCGCACAACCGGAAGAGGAAGTTCACTGAAGATCAAAATCGAACATTGTGAATTATTAGAGAAATTGAAAGGGATATGGAAAAAGTTTTGAAATAAAAGTTATAGAAAACAATAAGTTTAAGAAAAAATATTCTTTGCATTTTTGTTCTATCTTTATCCAATTTTGAGTAAAATGTATTTATATTTTGGTATGTATTTAAAATATCATATATGCTATGAAAACAAAACAAAGACAAAATATTTACAGAAATACGCATTTGAAATGTCAAATATGTGCCAAATTAAATTGAGTATAAGAAAGTAGTGTGAGGACCACACCAGATTTTTTACTTTTCAATTATGGAAATTTGAGTCACATACAAATAGATCTAAATTAATAGGTAGGGAGCATCAAATAAAAGGTATGTCAGAATAAATAAGCGTGCGATTTTGCAGAATAAATATTTATTTATTTGAAAACTATCTAACAAAATTGGAGTATATACATATTTTCGTCAATCATAGATGACGAATAATTGCAGCTAGATAAGATTCATAACTTAATGATGGTAGTATTGGGCGGGGGCGGCGTAGGAAGAGTAACCGACAGCTGGGGCAGCGGCGTATTTGGCAACGGAAACAGAGGGGGCGGCATAAGAAGAGTAACCGACAGCTGGGCCAGCGTGGCTGTAGACAGCGGGGGCAGCATGGCTGTAGACGGCTGGGGCAGCCTGACTATAGACAGCGGGGGCAGCATGGCTATAGACAGCTGGGGCAGCCTGACTATAGACAGCGGGGGCAGCATGGCTGTAGACAGCTGGGGCAGCCTGGCTGTAGACAGCGGGGGCAGCATGGCTGTAGACAGCGGGGGCAGCATGGCTGTATACGGCAGCTGGGGCGGCGTATTTCACAGCAACGGGGGCAGCGATGGTCTTAACGGCAATAGGGGCAACAGTCTTGACAGCGACGGGGTGCTGGGCGGGTTCACGGTGTACAACAGCGTTGAAACCATTGTGGGCATCGGCGGTGTATTCGACGGTACGTTTGCTGCCGTCAGATTCGATGAGAGAGTAGCTACCGTGGACGGCATCTCCTTCACGGACTTCCTTCTGGCTCTTGACATCACCGGTATGGGGGTCGTTCACGGAGTATTCGAAGTCGTAGTGGGCGGGGGCGTACTGTTCAGCAACTACGGTCTTGGCGATGGGGGCAGCATAGGCAACTGGAGCAGCGACCTTGTAGGCGGGAGCGCCGTAAGATACAGCTGGGGCAGCATGAGCGTAGGTGGCGATGGCCGGGGCAGCGGCGACCTTGTATGCGGAGGCGGCACCGTAAGAGATAGCTGGAGCAGCGGAGTAAGAAATGGCTGGGGCAGCAGCTACCTTGTAGGCGGGGGCAGCAGCGTAAGAGTAGGCTGGGGCAGCAGCGTAAGAGATGGCTGGGGCACCAGCGGCGTATGCTACCTGTCCGCCATGAGCTACGTTGTGCTGAGTAATGGAAGCGTGAGAAGTGGCAGCTGGGCCAGCGGCGACCTTAAAGGCTGGAGCGGCGGCGTAAGCCACAGCTGGAGCGGCGGCGTATCCATGAGAGTAGTCCAGAAGACCAGCACGGGCTACAGCGAGCACGGTGGCGAACACGATGAACTGAAAATTAAAACGAAATATTTTATTAAGCACTGGTACTATTGGTTCACTTCACACACTGTGCACTGTACCGCGGTACTCACTTTGAATGCCATGGTGTGGTTGTTCTGTTGCGTGTTGATTGAATGTGCTGTTACCAAAATTTTGTGCAGTTTTTATACTGATGGAATGAAAATAGAATGTGCTCCCCACCTCGTAAGATGTGTAACCGTCCAACCACACCCTTATTAGATCATTTAACTGTCTCACTATAATGATTGTATATTCGTATAATTTACAAAAACTCAGTGTCATGCATAAAAAGGTTACTGTACGGTCATTAAAATTCTCCTATATGTTACATGTTGAAAACCAGTTCGTTGAATATTACAAAATAAGTTAATTACAATATGCATGTGTGGATAATCACTGTGTGTATTTCAATAAGGTAAATTTATAATGAATGGTTATATGCATATATTATCTACTTTCTTAGCTTACAGATCGTTTTTGTTTTCCAGAAAGATCAATTAATGTTATTTAGTTGATACCTTAATCTGTACTAAATATTATCTGAGATGTATTTTTGTTTGTTTAATTCCATATCTATTGATATCTCTTTTACTACGTTTTGTTGACAATTTCATTGCAATGCGAATATCACATCTTATCATATAATAATAACAATAATTTTGTAATATATGATAAGTAACCGATGTCTACGCGTGGCTAGAGGTTGTACCATTTATAATTTGAGCCACTAATCACATCTTCTGTCGGACTAACAAGAGAAATATCATAATAAATACGGTGATCAGACGTCCGCGTTTGGTGATTTTGTCATTCTCAACAATGATATCCTTCTTTTAAAATGTTTATACTTAATGCCTCTTCGGGGTCATACGGTGTTGTACAGTAAGACCTCGCTTAACGCTACCTCCAATGCTGATTGGATATAAAGCGGGTTTTCTTGACCTCAAAAAAAAAAAAAAACTATGAATAACTCACGATGATTCACTAAACACGGTACATGAAGACGGTAATTCTGAAATTGAGGGACAGAATTCCTGAGTAAAAGTTTGGCCATAATTACGGAAATTATGTTTCAATTTATAGAAAAGGAACCAGTATGAAATGACCTCGTTTAACGCTGTTTTGCTTAGCGCTTGTTTTATAGAAATGTATGCTGCCGCTAATGCAGGTATAACTGTATATAAGTATTTTTCATATTATCAATTACCAAGGTATTTTTTAATAAATAATAATTTTAATGTCATTATTTTAAAAACAGTTATAGAACTTATTTACTCAAGAAATCATACATCTACACTAGAGTCCCAATTTACCGAATCCCACTTCACTGAATTAAGAATCGGTTATATTTTATCTTTCAGGTACGACGTGTTATCTATACTCTTATTTATTAATGAATTATATGAAAACAATCTGAGAATATACTGTCTTTTTATTTTATGCTTGTACATTGTACATATCTACTGGAAAATAAAGCTGTTTTTTTCGAACTGAGAGTTGCTTAAACCGTAAATAAAGCCATTTTTATTACCTACCGCATTTTCAGACTTCAAACTACGTATATACATCGATGTTTTCGGTTTTTACCGAATTTTCGCTTAAGCTTCGGTTTCCTCGGAAGTGGTGCCGTCATTTTATGACCGTAAAAATACAGCGAGTGACGTCACAAAAACGGTGTAACTAGTACGGCCGTCGTAGCGATAGAGATAGATAGATAGATAGAGTGTAAAGCCTGAATTCAGAGTGTCACTATGGATATTATATAGTATAGAGTATCATGTATCCTGACGAAGCTAATCAGTATTTCATCTTATTCAGATGACCACGTAGTAATCTGTTGCTTCGTACACAAGGTGTGGTTAATAAAAAATATTATTTACTTGAAATACGAAGTAGCTCTGTACTACGTTCAACGCTTTACACAATTCCACCATCAAAACGCGTTGCTGAACTGTTTCGTACCGTACTGGCTCACCGCTTCAAATGATACGGCACCGCTCTATTACGTTCGGTGTGCACTACCGCTCTTTAGGAAAATACATCACATATTATACACGACACCGTTTTTCGTGACGTCAGCCACCGTATTGTTACGGCCGTTAAATGACGACACCGCTTCCGAGGAAACCGAAGCTTTACCCGCATCACCCTCGAGCCCATCGAATTCGGTTAAATGAGAGTCTAGTTTATATGGAACATGTAGGAGTACTTATTTATTATAATTATTTTTTTAAATTATAAAAACCTAGGTAACTCAAAAACAACATTGTTAAAGAATAAATAAATTTTATTGCAAAATTACAAAACAAAATTTAGAGATTATGTACATACAGGCGTCAATCATAGATGACGAATAATTGTAGCTAGATAAGATTAACCGCTTAGTGATGGTAGTACTGGGCGGGCGCGGCGTAAGAAGAGTAAGCGACAGCAGGGGCCGCTGCGTATTTGGCAACGCCAATAGCGGGGGCAGCATAAGAAGAATAACCGACAGCTGGGGCAGCGTGGCTGTAGACGGCGGGAGCAGCATGGCTGTAGACGGCGGGGGCTGCGTGGCTGTAGACAGCGGGGGAAGCATGGCTGTATACAGCTGGGGCAGCCTGACTGTAGACGGCGGCTGGAGCGGCGTATTTCACAGCAACGGGAGCAGCGATGGTCTTCACGGCAACGGGGGCAACAGTCTTGACAGCGACGGGGTGCTGGGCGGGTTCACGGTGTACTACAGCGTTGAAACCATTGTGGGCATCGGCAGTGTATTCGACGGTACGTTTGCTGCCGTCAGATTCGATGAGGGAGTAGCTGCCCTGGACAGCATCTCCGTGACGGACTTCCTTCTGGCTCTTGACATCACCGGTATGGGGATCGTTCACGGAGTATTCGAAATCGTACTGAGCTGGGGCGTACTGTTCAGCAATTACGGCCTTAGCGATGGGTGCAGCATAGGCAACTGGGGCAGCGACTTTGTAGGCGGGGGCGGCGTAGGATACAGCTGGGGCAGCATGAGCGTAGGTGGCGATGGCTGGGGCAGCAGCGACCTTGTAAGCGGGGGCGGCAGCGTAAGAAATAGCTGGAGCAGCGGCGTATGAGATGGCTGGGGCAGCAGCGACCTTGTAGGCGGGGGCAGCAGCAGCATAAGCTACTGGGGCGGCATGAGCCACAGAGTGCTGAGTGATGGAGGAATGAGACACAGCAGCTGGTCCAGAGGCGTAAGCCACAGCGGGGGCGGCGGCGTATCCGTGGGAGTAGTCCAGGAGACCGGCACGGGCTACAGCGAGCACGGCGGCGAACACGACGAACTGAAATTAAAATAAATAATATTATTTAGCACAGGTACTGTTAACTCACTTGAAACACTGTGCACTGCACCGCGGTACTCACTTTGAATGCCATGGTATTGATGTTTGGTTGTGTGTTGACTGAATGTGCTGATGCCAAAATTTCACTCAGTTTTTATACTTATGGAATGAAAGTAGAATGTGCCCCCCACTTGTTTGCAATGTGCGACCACACCCTTATTATGCCATTAAATGTCTCACTATAACGACCTTATATGTGTATGCCTTAATAAAAAAATAATGCCAACGATTATTGATTGTTGCCAAATTCCTTGATATTATTTCTAGGTTGTAGTGATTATTTTGCATCGCTTGCGGGAACAAAAAAATAATGATCTGAATTCAACACTAACACTAAATATGTCGTATAGATTACGTTTATCTAATGAACAACGATAAAGAAACGTCTCACATCTTGTTTTATTATTTATTATTTCACCTGTTATTACAATATATGTAGTTGCTAGATACATTTCATTCCTGCATAGGTGCAGATATGTGTAAAATATTCTCGTCCGTATATGACAGAAGGTAGGCAACCTGACAAGAAGGTCGAAATATGTAATTTAATACATAATATTAGTTAATTTTTTTCGCTTTTAAGTAGACATTTTTACATACATACATACATAACATCACGCCTTTCCCATTACTGGGGTAGCAGGATCCTTTATTCCCTACAATCACCACAAAATATTTAATATTATATATTATATAGAAGACTGCCTCTCATTCGTTATTTTCTACCAATTGCGCGACAATACCTCCTATCCATACATAACTGTCTCGTCTCGATAATATCCATACACCTGGTCATACATGCTCTTTCTTGTTATCATATTACATATTTCATTTCGAAGTATAAATAATCCATACTAAACAACAAAGTGTCAAATGATATTTTCAAATATCCAGCACATTTAAATAAAATATAATATAATTTGAGTGAATGTGTAAAAATTATTGTTTCATACTGTCGCTGTATTCAATGTAAATTTTTATATTTTTTAAAAGTGCTTTAAATTAAAATATATTTTAAATGATTTCGAAATTTATCATATTCAGCAAACCATATCAAATCAACATGCTAGTTATCTTTGTAGTTCAATCCAAATTGGTATAGTTACATATTTAACCTTTATGTCACTGAACATTCACACATGTACAAGTTTCCACATGTTGATCTTTTAAAATCTAAGGTGAAATGTCTCGACTGAAATTCCGCGATGTCTAATAACTCAACAAGCTAAATATTTATGGGTAATTTGAAATATTCGGAAATATTTGGAATAACTTATGAGGCCTAAACATTTCAGTATACTGTGCCCGTCACTAATCTGTGTATGAATACCCATTCACATAAAGATTAAAAAATTTGGAGAGAAGGGGAATACAGAGAAAGTACATCGTTAAATTGTGAATAAATAAATTTTATTGAAAAACTACAAAACAAAAATCAAAACACACAAATATATACATAATTCCGTCATCAATGACGAAGAATAATTGTAGATATGAATGGTTCATCACTTAGTGATGGTAGTACTGGGCGGGGGAGGAATAAGAAGAGTAGACGGCAGATGGGGCAGCGTGGCTGTAGACGGCGGCGGGAGCGGCGTATTTAACAGCAACGGGGGCAGCGACAGTCTTGACAGCGACGGGGTGCTGGGCGGGTTCACGGTGCACGACTGCGTTGAAACCATTGTGGTCATCAGCGGTGTATTCAACAATACGTTTGCTGCCGTCAGCTTCGATGAGGGAGTAACTGCCCTGGACAGCATCACCGTGACGGACTTCCTTCTGGCTCTTGACATCACCGGTATGAGAGTCGTGGACGGAGTATTCGAAATCGTACTGAGCTGGGGCATACTGTTCAGCAACTACGGCCTTAGCGATGGGGGCAGCATAGGCAACTGGGGCAGCTACCTTGTAGGCGGGGGCGGCGTAGTGGACAGCGGGGCCAGCATGAGCGTAGGCGGGAGCAGCTGCGTAATGGACAGCGGGGGCAGCTGCGTAATGGACAGCGGGGGCAGCAGCATAAGCTACAGGAGCAGCATGCTGGGCCACGGAGGAGTAGGAGGTGGCGCTTGGGGCGGCAGCGTATCCATGGGAGTAGTCCAGGACTCCGGCACGGGCTACAGCGAGCACGGCGGCGAACACGACGAACTGAAAATGAAAACGAAATATTTTATTTAGCACTGGTACTACTAGTTCACTTCACACACTGTGCACTGTACCGTGGTACTCACTTTGAATGCCATGATGATGTTTGGTTGTATGTTGACCGAATGTGCTGTTGCCAAAATTTCGCACAGTATATATACTGCAGAATAAGCCGGTGAATGTATACTATAACAGGCTCCCCACCTCGCAATTATATGTAACCGCACAACCACACCCTTATAAAAAAAACCGAAATTAAAATTGACCTAATAAAAAAAATATTAATATTAGAAAATTAAGATAATATTGTGTGATGTTAGTTCCATTCCAGTATTTTCACAACGCAAGTTACTGAGCTAGTGAAGTACTGCTTCTCGTTAAGGCCTCTCCACTTCGGCAGAGTCCCACCTCCCATCCTCTTCATCATGGAGTAGTTATAATAACTAAAACTTACAAAAAAAAATTAAAAGTGGCAGATATATGTATAACAACAATTAATATTAAAATAGGCAATAAATGCGCACTTAAATCAGGGTCAAAATTAAAAATGCATAATCTGTAATACCGGTATCAACAACCAGAGAGACATATGATAATGAACAATAACCTAGAAGAAATATATTATTAATAATAACCTAAAAAAACATATGTGAAAAGAACGTAAAACAAAACAAAATAATTTATTTATATACATATATTCATATATAATTTATTAAAAACATATATGTCTAGTAATACAAATTAAAACATTGAAAGGATAATATTGATTAACTAATAATTATTTAATTAGGATGAGCATTCATATATGTTGCGAAACAAATCACAATGAAAGTGATGGAGCCCGTCGATCTGGAATGTGTTGAAAAATCGATTTGAAAATGTAATTCACTAGGTAACCTAGTACTATAAATATGCGACGTTATAATTTAATAATAGTCATTTGAATATATATATATATATATATATATATATATATATATATATATATATATATACATTTTGGTAATTTAATGTAATAAATTGCTAAATTAATAATAATTTGAAAAATTATACATATGTTCTGTTTTATTTGTTGCGTGGGGGAGATCGTTGTCCTCTTCAGACATTTAAAAATTCTGAATATCTTGATATTAAGGTTAAGAATTGCAATGTTAACGTTGAGCCTAAACATTTAAGATATAATGTAAATTTATTATAGTTATTCCAGTAGCAGGACCTATCATCATTTGGAGCATACATTATTTAATAATTTTTTTAAAATTTTGAAACCAATTTATTCGGTACTATAAAGGAAGAGGTAACACAGAAACTATATTGTTAAAGAATAAATAAATTTTATTGTAAAATTACGAACCAAAATTTAAAGATTATGTACATATTGGCATATTACAATATTGGCGTCAATCATAGATGACAAATAATTGTAGCTAGATAAGATTTATCACTTAATGATGGTAGTACTGGGCGGGGGCGGCGTAGGAAGAGTAAGCGGCAGCTGGTGCAGCGGCGTATTTGGCAACGCCAACAGCGGGAGCAGCATAAGAAGAGTAAGCGACAGCAGGGGCAGCGTGGCTGTAGACGGCTGGAGCAGCATGGCTGTAGACGGCGGGGGCTGCGTGGCTGTAGACGGCTGGGGCAGCATGGCTGTAGACGGCGGGGGCTGCGTGGCTGTAGGCGGCTGGGGCAGCATGGCTGTAGACGGCGGGGGCTGCGTGGCTGTAGACGGCTGGGGCAGCATGGCTGTAGACGGCGGGGGCTGCGTGGCTGTAGACGGCTGGGGCAGCCTGACTGTAGACGGCTGGGGCAGCATGGCTGTAGACGGCAGCTGGAGCGGCGTATTTCACAGCAACGGGGGCTGCGATGGTCTTAACGGCAACAGCCTTGACAGCGACAGGGTGCTGGGCGGGTTCACGGTGTACAACAGCGTTGAAACCATTGTGTGCATCGGCGGTGTATTCGACGGTACGTTTGCTGCCGTCAGATTCGATGAGAGAGTAGCTGCCGTGGACGGCATCACCTTCACGGACTTCCTTCTGGCTCTTGACATCACCGGTATGGGGGTCGTTCACGGAGTATTCGAAGTCGTAGTGGGCGGGGGCGTACTGTTCAGCAACTACGGCCTTAGCGATGGGGGCAGCATAGTGGACTGGGGCAGCGACCTTGTAGGCGGGAGCACCGTAGGATACAGCTGGGGCAGCATGAGCGTAGGTGGCGATGGCTGGGGCAGCAGCGACCTTGTATGCGGGGGCGGCACCGTAAGAGATAGCTGGAGCAGCGGAGTAAGAAATGGCTGGGCCAGCAGCGACCTTGTACGCGGGGGCAGCAGCGTAAGAGTAGGCTGGGGCAGCAGCGTAAGAGATGGCTGGAGCAGCAGCGGCGTATGCCACGGGGGCGGCATGAGCCACAGAGTGCTGAGTGATGGAGGAATGAGACACAGCGGCTGGGCCAGCGGCGACCTTAAGTGCTGGTGCGGCGTAAGCCACAGCTGGGGCGGCGGCGTATCCGTGGGAGTAGTCCAGGAGACCGGCACGGGCTACAGCGAGCACGGCGGCGAAAACGACGAACTGAAAATGAAAACGAAATATTTTGTTTAGCACTAGTACTGTTGATTCACTTCACACACTGTGCACTGTACCGCGGTACTCACTTTGAATGCCATGGTGTAGTTGTTCTGTTGTGTGTTGACTGAATGTACTGATGCTAAAATTTCGCTCTGTTTTTATACTAATGGAATGAAAGTTGAATGTGCTCCCCACTTTTACGTTATGTGCGACCATACCCTTATTATGCCATTAAATGTCTCACTGCAACGACCTTATATTTATTTGTGCCAAAATCAGTCCCAAATGAAAATGATTGTTAATAAGTCCATTAATATTATTTCTAGGTCGCAGTGATAATTCAGCATCGCAGTGTGGGTACAAAAACCCATGATCTGAATGTACACTAAAAATGAATATCTATACTATAGATTAGATTTATCGAATGAACGGTGAAATAGAAATATCACGCATCTTGTTACTATTTTCATATTTATTATTTCATCACTTATTACAATACAGTTACTTAATACATTTTATTACCTGTTACAAATAAGCCGTTGACAGACCAAATCGATTAACTCCGCTTACTGATTTTTTTAAACAATAAAACACTTGATTGAGTGGTCGCTTTTTATATTTATAAAAATTTTTCGTAACAGCAAGCATTAATATTAATAGCATTAAATGACAACATTTTCTTCTTGCCATCAAATAATAAATTATTTATATCAGAAGCCTATTTGATTAACTCTAATATAAATAGTTCCAATAATACAATTCAAACGCTACATCTGCATTTTTACATTCTACAATGTTTATTTGAATTTTTATTTTAAAAGGAATTAAAAACTTGTAGGTATAGTATGTCGTCACTTTTTGTTTTATGGAGTTGAATTTGGCAAGTGAGCGGCTAAATACTTTGTACAATATCAAAATTCTCATCAGTATGTGTTTGTAATAAGTCAAGCAGTTTCCTGCTGAATTTATTATTGATCTTAATTACTTAAAATTTCCCGGAAAATAACTATATCTAGCATCTAGCAAACATTTTTAAATATAATATTATAAAGAGAAACAAATAATTATTTGTAATGTACAATAGTAGTTAATTTTTTGTCACACCTTATCTCCATTGATGTCATATTTTATTTTTCATATTATTTCGTTTCAAAATATGAACGTTGTATGCTAAACAACAGAAAGTCAAATTATGTTAAATCATTTGTGATTTTTCAAATACCCTGCACATTCAAATAAAATATAATATAATTCGTGCGTATGTGCAAAAATTATTGTTTCATACTGTCATTGTATTCAATATAGTATTGATAAACGAAATATTGTATCTTTAAATGTATATTAGAAGAAATTAAAAAATATGTTTAAACATATTTAGAAATATACCGTATCCAGCAAACCATATCAATCCTAGATGCTTGATAACTTTCAAGTTTAATAAACATGCGTTTTAAATCTAAATTGAACTAATTACATATTATTTAAAAAATCAAGAGCAGGTGAATGCAAAGAAAGTACATTGTTAAATTGGGAATAAATACATTTTATTGAAAAACTACAAAACAAAACTCAGAACACACAAATATATACATAATTCCGTCAATGACGAAGAATAATTATAGATATGGGTTCATCACTTAGTGATGGTAGTACTGGGCGGGGGCGGAGTAAGAAGAATATACGGCAGATGGGGCAGCGTGGCTGTAAACGGCGGCAGATGGGGCAGCGTGGCTGTAGACGGCGGCAGGTGCGGCGTATTTAACAGCAACGGGGGCAGCGACAGTCTTGACAGCGACGGGGTGCTGGGCGGGTTCACGGTGTACGACTGCGTTGAAACCATTGTGGTCATCAGCGGTGTATTCAACAATACGTTTGCTGCCGTCAGCTTCGATGAGGGAGTAACTGCCCTGGACAGCATCACCGTGACGGACTTCCTTCTGGCTCTTGAAATCACCGGTATGGGGATCCTGGACGGAGTATTCGAAATCGTACTGAGCTGGGGCGTACTGTTCAGCAACTACGGTCTTAGCATATTGGACTGGGGCAGCGACCTTGTAGGCTGGGGCGCCGTAGGAAATAGCAGGGGCGGCTTGAGCGTAATGAACAGCGGGGGCGGCTTGAGCGTAATGTACAGAGGGGGCAGCAGCGTAAGCTACTGGAGAAGCATGAGCGTAAGCTACAGGGGCGGCATGCTGGGCCACGGAGGAGTAGGAGGTGGCGCTGGGGGCGGCAGCGTATCCGTGGGAGTAGTCCAGGACTCCGGCACGGGCTACAGCGAGCACGGTGGCGAACACGACGAACTGAAAATGAAAATTAAATATTTTATTTAGCACTGGTACTACTGGTTCACTTCACACACTGTGCACTGTACCGCGGTACTCACTTTGAATGCCATGATGATTGTTGGTTGTATGGTGACTGAATGTGCTGTTGCCAAAATTTCGCACCGTATTTATACTACAGAATGGGCCGGTGAATGTCTTCTATAAGAGACTCCCCACCTCGCGAATATATGTGACCGCACAACCACACCCTTAGGTCATTTCAATAGAACAATCATAAATGACAAGCGATTCTAAGAATCTATTCGAAAAAAGTATGACACTATTCCAAAGTAGGCTTATGAACAATCCGTTAAAATTAATTTTATATATTTCAACGATTTTTAAAACGATAATCATCAAATTACTGTTATATTAAAAAATAACGAACTTCAACAGTATGCATACAGAAAATATCATCACAAAATAAACATCAAAATACTACATTATAAATCATAAAACCGTTACTATTTTTTTAGTAAAACGAATAATATACCATATTTAATTACTGATTTAAGTTTGAGCTACTGTCTATTTGGAAATTCTTTAACATGGTTGTTAATTTGTTTGAAATAAAGCTCGGTATTTAACATTCACATAAATTCTAACGGAATATGCTGTAAACTTAATATTAAATAAGCAAACAGGTTTGTAGGTTATTATATAAATAAAATTGTTTAATAATTTAATCAAGTTTATTACATTTTCGAAAAATAGTACGCAGTACTTATTAATGTATCTACTAATGATATTTATTTAATGTGGGTACCAAATATAGAAAACACATTTATTTAAACTATTAGTTATGAATATACAGTAAACTTCGCTTATAACGAACCCGGTTATAACGAACTTTCGGGTATAACGAACCAATCTATAAGGTACGAACTAAAGTATCATTAAACGTGTGTTATTTTTTTCGCAAATAAAGAACCCGTTTATAACGAACTTTCGGGTATAACGAACCTTATAACAATACCTTATAGCGAACTATTTTCGTCGGTCCCTTGAGGTTCGTTATAAGCGAAGTTTACTGTATTTGCATTTATTACATACATAATATTTTAAAAGTACTTGCTACACAGCAACAATTTATTCTATAACATAGTCATGTGTGATTTGTAAGTCTATTTAATACTTATTTTTGTTAATTTCAGTGTAACTGAAAAACGAGACTATAAGTTAGTGGTCAGTGTATTGTAATTTTGTAAATAAACATAAAACAGAAAAAAAGAAATTGTTTGCAATATTAGTTGGTTAAATCATTTGCCTTCAATTTCATTAATTTTCATCAGAGATCATTTCAGCTTACGCAATCAGCCAGTAGTAGATTTCTTATACGGTTAAGTAAGAACATTTATCTTGAAAGAATTTAAAGTGAAAGAGTTTCATTATATATAATCAATCAAAGTTGTTAATTTCTTCACACTTTTTACTTTTAACTCGTAATGTGCGATAACATGATATAAATCTATTAGTTTTAGTTTGAATTTAAGAGAAGCATAATGTAATACAAAAACAAAATATTAGGGAATAAATATAATTTATTGAAACACTACATAACAAATTTTGAAGATATTTACAAAAAGTCTGTCACAAAAATGACAAGGTATTATAAGTTATGGTTCAACAATTTAGTGATGGTAGTATTGAGCGGGGGCGGCGTAGGAAGAGTAAGCGACAGCAGGGGCTGCGGCGTATTTGGCAATGCCAACAGCGGGAGCAGCATAAGAAGAGTAAGCGACAGCTGGGGCAGCGTGGCTGTAGACGGCGGGGGAAGCATGGCTGTAGACAGCGGGGGCAGCCTGACTATAGATAGCGGGGGCAGCATGGCTGTAGACGGCAGCTGGGCCGGCGTATTTCACAGCAACGGGGGCAGCAATGGTCTTCACGGCAACGGGGGCAACAGTCTTGACAGCGACGGGGTGCTGGGCGGGTTCACGGTGTACAACAGCGTTGAAACCATTGTGGGCATCGGCGGTGTATTCGACGGTACGTTTGCTGCCGTCAGATTCGATGAGAGAGTAGCTGCCGTGGACGGCGTCACCTTCACGGACTTCCTTCTGGCTCTTGACATCACCGGTATGGGGGTCGTTCACAGAGTATTCGAAGTCGTATTGAGCTGGGGCATACTGTTCAGCAACTACGGTCTTAGCGATGGGGGCAGCATAGGCAACTGGGGCAGCGACCTTGTAGGCGGGGGCGGCGTAGGATACAGCTGGGGCAGCATGAGCATAGGTGGCGATGGCTGGGGCAGCAGCGACCTTGTAGGCGGGGGCGGCAGCGTAAGAGATAGATGGAGCAGCGGCGTAAGAAATGGCTGGAGCCGCGGCGTATTTGTAGGCGGGGGCAGCAGCGTAAGAGTAAGCTGGGGCAGCAGCAGCGTAAGCTACGGGAGCGGCATGAGCCACAGAGTGCTGAGTGATGGAGGAATGGGACACTGCGGCTGGGCCAGCGGCGACCTTAAGTGCTGGTGCGGCGTAAGCCACAGCAGGGGCGGCGGCGTATCCATGAGAGTAGTCCAGGAGACCGGCACGGGCTACAGCGAGCACGGCGGCGAACACAACGAACTGAAAATTAATAAAACAAATCACCGTTAATATAATGCACTATGATAATGCAATATTTCTGCAACACTGATGCTCTGTACCGCGGTACTCACTTTGAATGCCATGGTGTGGTTGCTCTGTTGTTTCTTGACTGAATGTGTCTTTACCGAATTATCTCCGTGCTTTTATACTCGAAGAAAGTGGTATGTACAGATACATATTCGCACACTTGTTCCCACTCTTTTAGCACGTTAATTCGCATGCTCGATAACTGCAATTCTTTCACGACCCTGATTGATTCAATGATCTTACAACATAACGAACTAGTTTTTTTGTCGAACATGCTCGCAACATTGTAATGTCAATTTGTTGTCTGCCAATTTCAACTATCGTTTATCATTGTAATAAACTGGCCATATGTTTTGATCATCCCACAGTTGATCTACAAAATACGAATTATATTATTTCTAGAATTTTCTGTTCTGATAACTCTGTTCTCAAAATTATATATACAGTTTTCATTGTAGCGGAAAGTATATATTTTAAGGAAACAGTTTAATATTTATAGTTCTCAGCTTTTTATTTTTAATTGGTGTTATTATTTGTACTTTATTTTCTTTGTTAAATATTACGCAGAAAACATAGTTGAAATATTTACTTTATTTTCATTTATTAATATTAGTGACAATATTGCACGCGAGGCACATATGCAGTTCTGGTTGCATTTCAGTAGAATTTCATATTAAATTGTTTTCAAAACATCTCAGCAATAATTAAGTTAGCATGCAATATAATTTGTTTATAATAACATTGCTTTTTTTCTCATCACCTTGCTAACAACTGCCATTGACCTTGGTGGAATTGGTGCGATACATGAATGAATTTTGTACTGAATAACTAAGCAAATGAAAACTGGAGCTATTGAATATTAATCGAGTTATCAATGCGTGAAGTAGCGCTCAATGTCACTGTCACTTTTAATATCGAGTAAAAGTAGCACGTTTACATGACTACAGCCTAGATATCTTGGCTAGATTACTTGGATACTACTTTCGCTCAACTCAAACTATATTCAGAAGAGTAAACATGAGGTTGCTCCACATTTGTGATATTTTGTTACCCCTTGGATAAAAGTGTGGTTATGTATGTTCATAACATAAACGAAATCTTAAACATCCATACAACGCTCTGGTAATTCTCGTGATCGTTTCACGTTATGCCATAACTTCTTATATGTTAAATTTGAACGATTAATTTAAAATATCTAAAAATTTATTTAATTCGCTACAATTAATATTGCTTCTAATTAACTAACGCATGAGTCATGATTTTTTCCCACAAACTGGTTTATTAATATTTGTATTAATTATTTTACGGATTTAATAACCGATTGACACAGTTTATGAGAATTATATTTTTACGATGATATATGTATCACCTTCTACTGCTTTCCATTTTCAGTGTGTTCTAAATATTTGCTCTTTAACATTATATTTTATAATATTTAAATAATTATGAAACTTATACACTCATTTATCTGTACAATAATATATTACTTCTACTTTATCATAACTTCAGTATGGTTAATTAAAACATGGATAATTATTTTGGATTAAATATTTTATTTATAGTACATACATATAACAAATATATACAAAAAAAACTTGTACGCAAATAAACTGGTAAAAAATAAAATACTAACTCAACAGTGGCACACATCGGTTATCATTGATGCTGACACACACACTCTCTCATCGGTAATACACCTTAGTGGTAGTAACCGTGAGCGGGTGCGGCGTAAGAAAGGGCGGGGGCAGCGGCGTACTTGGCAACAGTCACAGCTGGGGCAGCACCGTAAGAGTAAGCTGGGGCAGAGGCGTAAGAGTAGGCGGGGGCAGCATGAGAGTAGGTGACAGCTGGGGCAGCGTGGCTGTAGACGGCAGCTGGAGCAGCGTGGCTGTAGACGGCAGCGGGTGCGGCGTATTTAACAGCAACGGGGGCAGCGACAGTCTTGACAGCGACAGGGTGCTGGGCGGGTTCACGGTGTACTACAGCGTTGAAACCATTGTGGGCATCGGCGGTGTAATCGACGGTACGTTTGCTGCCGTCAGCTTCGATGAGGGAGTAGCTGCCCTGGACAGCATCACCGTGACGGACTTCCTTCTGGCTCTTGACATCACCGGTATGGGGATCATGGACGGAGTATTCGAAATCGTACTGAGCTGGGGCATACTGTTCAGCAACTACGGTCTTAGCGATGGGGGCAGCATAGGCAACTGGAGCAGCGACCTTGTAGGCGGGAGCGGCGTAGTGGACAGCGGGTGCAGCTTGAGCGTAATGGACAGCGGGGCCAGCAGCGACCTTGTAGGCGGGGGCGGCAGCGTAAGAGATAGCTGGTGCAGCGGCGTATGAGATGGCTGGGGCAGCGGCGACCTTATAGGCGGGGGCAGAGGCGTAAGAGTAGGCTGGGGCAGCATGGGAATAGGTCACAGCTGGGGCAGCAGCGGCGTATGTGACGGCGGGACCGCCATGAGCGTAAGCTACTGGAGCAGCATGGGACACGGTGTGTTGGGTGATGGAGCTGTGAGAGGTGGCTGCTGGGGCGGCGGCGTAACCGTGAGAGTAGTCCAGAAGACCGGCACGGGCTACGGCGAGCACGGCGGCGAATACTACGAACTGAAAAATAAAACATAATATATTAGTAAAATATAAGCATATGCTGGAATGTCATAAGACCGCTGATATTTGGTGATGATGTTTGCTACTCACTTTGAATGCCATGTTGATTCTGTGAGACACGGTGGCTGTGTATGCACTGTTGGGACGCACTCGGTGCTTATATACTCCGAGAACCCTGATGCAAGGTGTGTCCACTTGGCCTTTCACTATGTGATCAAACTCTCCCAAACTACATACAGATGTAGGGCCTTATTACCTAACAATTCATCTCAAGTTCATATCGATTTATCTCACATACTGGTAAATTCACTGGCTATACATGCATATACGCCTCGCCATGCGTAAGTATGAATCATTCAAGATTTTCTCTCTAAATTATTTTCTGTAGAATAACTAATTCAAACGCAGTTTCACTTAGATCCCAGTCAATTTATTTTTTGTTGATTTATTTGCAAATATCACTTATAAGGATTAGATAAGTATAGATGACGAGTTTCCAATTTACTGTCATATTAATTGATTGTTCATGATTAGCTATCATTTATATTATCATAAACATGTATATTAACGTATTTACATATATGTAACAAGATTTATTTGTGACAGATTTATTTGTACCTAATTTAAACCCTAGTCAACTAAGGCAAGTAATTTTTAATAACATTTACATTTGCAGATATGTATTACCAACTAAAGTTGAATATAAATAACAAAACCTACTTCATTTCTCCATGCGTTCACAAATGCCAGATTGTCTTACGCAGGTTAACTGCAATATAATGTAATGTATTATTATTTTAGGTTCATTTATCATTCTGCTAATCTGATTAAATGAAACAACGGTATATTTTTGTCATTCGAACCCTTTACGATTATAAAGTCTACGAATGTTTTGTTGAATACTGACTCAGGTGACATAAGTGTTTTAGCATTAATTTCACCTGAAGATACATGTTTCTAACAGAATTAGGTGTGATACAAAGTCTCCTACAACATATATCGTTGTGTATGTGTGTGAAACAAGCTTCATTAAGTTATTAACAAGATCTGTATCGCATTTTAAAAACCAGTTATTCAAACTTTAACATGTGCGATGTTTAAAGAGTGAAACCGCTGCCCGAGGCGTTCAGCTGTTTAATTCCGTCCATTGTCAAAGAGTTTCAAATATTATAATTTATAGATAAGCATTTATATAATACGTTCTGGGATATTTATTATAATGACATGCGTATATATTGTATTTGTTTATTCATGTGTTATAATTGATTACTTTGTTTTTTTTTTACACCTAAGAATTTGTTTATAGTATTGCATATTGTTCTCAATACGAAGATAGATTTATCACAGCTATATGTAAACTAAAAAAAAATGCTCTACTTGCTAATAATAAGGTAAATATATATATTTGATGTTTACATTAATATATTTAATATTAATAATAGAGACTTAAATATATTTTTTCTATACATTAAATTATTAAAATTACTTTGTTTTACTATTTTATTTTATATATTCGACATGTTTCAACACTATTATGTCATCATCAGGAAAAAATAACAAAAGTTGTACATACAAAATAAATAACAACCAAAAACAAATAAAAAAATTTTTAATTAAACGAAAATCAAAGGCAACTAAATTTAATTTAGACATTTAAGAAGAATTGAATAATTTAAATGAATTTGTTCATTTAACAAATTAAAATTTTGAGATTTATGTTTAAGGATTTAAACTATTTCATACTAAAAATTACTTTGTTTTTACTACTTTATATTACATTTTCATTTCAACATGTTTCTACAGTAACTATTTTAAAGACAGTGTGGACAAATGTCAAAACATCGCCATTTTCCTGCTAATATCATAACTGGCAAAAGAAGAAATTTCCGTTTTTAGCTTACTTTGGTCAGTTTAATATTTTCGCATTTAAAATTTATTATTTATTTTCTGACTGTTATAATATTTTTATATAATTTATTTATAAAAACCAGCATATGTGTAAAAATTTTAACCAAAGCAAAATATATATGCAAATCCTACGAAACAGATTAAATTCAAACTAATTTGGCAAGAATATGGTGGACAATCCCATCGACCAATCAGCTTGAATACAGTGGTGTCCACACTGTACATGTTTCAACAACATTGTGTCATCTTCAGGAAAATATACAAATTAATTAACAAAAATTATACATTAAAAAATACATAGCAATCAGCACTTACTAAAACAAAAATCTAAGCCAACTAAATTTCATTTAGAGATTTAAAAAGAATCGAATATTTTAAATCTATTTGCTGATTTAATAAATTAAAATTTTTGGATTTATGATTAAAAATTTCTATTGCTTCTAAGAAACTTAATTTTTGGCCTTGTTGAAATAAAAATATAATATAAAATAGTAAAAACAAAGTAATTTTTATTAATTTAAAAATGAATTACTACAAAGTATTTCATACTTTTCTATACATTATTTTTTTAGACGAAGTTCTCATAATTCGAAAAAATTGTAAAAAATATACTAAGATTAATTTATGTCAACATTTACCTTAAATTTTATTAACTGTGAATCAATATTAGCATATTAAATTTATTCATCATCAACAATTTACGATAAATGGTTCATAATTGATCAGGAAATTACAGAAAATGTGTATGTTTTAAGATTAATATTATGTTACTATGGATCGTAATGTGGGTCTCCTTGGTAATAATTATTACAAACATTTATGAATAATTTTACGTAAAAAGCCATAAAAATAATTAAGGATGCTTCTATGTAAAACATAAGGTTTCATTTGAGGAAAAAAATATTATTTAGTTTAGGAAACTAGACCTTGGGTTAAGGAATTTCTAAAATTTTAAAAATTAATATGCATTACTATTCAAAGTCACCGTCAGTAAAAATGTTTATATAAGTATATTTTTAGTGTTACATTTTTGCAAAAACACCTTTTATGTATAAAAAACTACAGTTAAAAATAGAAAATATAAACATTTAATGTTATTCAAACAAAACTAGGACATCTACATATTTTAACTAACTCATTAATTTTAACGAATTAACCAAAAATGCAGATCACATATTTAACATTTAAAAGTTACGTAAACATTTTATTCATATAAAAAACAAGAATTATTAATTACTACAGGTATTTAAGTCGATGTAAAAGTTCTAGGTATTTTGCAAAATGCAATACATTTCCACAAATGAACTAAGAAATTACAGATTACATATTTTACCTGTACGTGTATGAAAACGAAAATATTACGTAGACATTCTTGAAATACTATTATATAGCAGGTACAGGATACAACTTATCAGACTTGTAATAATTATTTCATCTACGGATATTGCTAATTATGGAAGGTTGCTCAATGCAAAAAAAAATGACAAATTTTCGTGCTTTTTCCGTTAGATTTTCTCACGACGGTTCACCTATGAAGACAAGCGAGTTTTTTGGCGGGCATCGGACGCGAGATTGCGACGTTCGCAAGGTAATTGACCGGAAATAATGGGTCCGTTGTGTTTTTAAGAAAAATCGAAAGTATTCTGTGTACTACGGCCTTGAACATAAGACAACAGCAGCTACAAGCCGGCGCAGCCGAAGCGGTAACTGTGACACAGTCATGTATGTGCATGTGGACCCATTCGTGAGATTCGCGGCCATGCAGTGAAAGGACCTCGCCTATGCCCACTTGGATCTTTCGCTGATCTCGATACTGTTTTTGTTACGTCGTCGTGCATGTATTGTCCAATGCAGGCCATTAGTTTTTGCGAATGGTTTTCATCCATTTCTATAACTTTACCAGTACAATGTTTCTAAAGCTGAACATATTTTGTTGTAAACTTCAAATGTTAAACTGTTACTGGTAGTACCTAAACGAGAAATTTTACAAGAAAATACTAACCTACGCCACTGAACTGATCTATGTGGAGCGTGTACATGTATGGGTGTCAAAAATGTGTACCGTGATTTTTACACCGATGCTAGTATTGTTGTTGGTTACAGTGTTGCGTATGTGTAATGTCGAGGCGTGTTTATGTGGTGTCAGTTGCTCATTTCGATTGTAATAAATTTTCGATAACCGCGTAGGTTTCGGTTGGGTTTGCAATCAGGGATGGCCAATATTTGCATATTTATGTGACATTTTATAGATTTTAGTTTGAAACCCGTAAGCTATATTATGGAGTTAATATGACATATTTATCATGCGCATAACCTTTATATTGACTGTTTTATTTTAAGATACAGTAAATAAGACTTGGCTACAAAATTCACCGAACACGTTTATTGCTAATCAGATCCACTTTCACGGATTTAATAAAAAAAAAATCCGATAAGACGTTCTTTAATTGGCTGCCGAGGTATTCATGCAAGACACATTAAATACGAATTGGATTACACAATGGGCGGACAAAAGAAATTCGGTGCAGATAATAATGGACGTACCAGCAGACAATAATCTGGCAAGGTCGTATCGAGTTTTTATTAAGGCTATCTAAAGAACGGTGTCAACATCAATCCATTAACGATTCGTTTTTTTGATGAAGGCAATATAGTTATTAAAAATATTAGACACGAATATACTAGGAACAATTTCAATGCCATCAAAATGTAAATCATTAAATTCTTCAAGTATAAAATTTATTTAAGATCATTGTATTTTAAAAGCCCTAAATTACACCGTATTTATATATGCTGAATATCATTGAAGCAAGCATGTGAATCATGTGTATAAAATATGCAATGGTGTCCAGTTATGAGGCCTGTACAATATTTTTCGAATAACCGCTCGCATTCTATAAATGTAAAAACATTTAAGGAAAGGTCACACGCATACGAAATGATGTGATGTTGAATATACATATGTGTAAATATATTTAGTATGGCCTTTGAGATTTAAAAATACCAAAAAAATATTTGTATCAAGTTTACGAAACATTGCGACATAGTCTTAATGATACTACAGTATGTCATAAATATGTGTCTGTCGCTATAGCAATAGCTGGTGCAAACTTGTCTGCTCTCGTATTAAGTAATGTTATATAACATGCGGCATGTACGCAAAACTGAGAAAGTAGATCAAAAGTTACACACATACAAACACAAACACAAACGCACACATACCTAGAGAGAATCAGAATTTGCAAACCATCATAAATTATGATTCGCGATACATATATTTGACCAATTCTATAAATAATTCAAATCCTAGTTTATTTTTAATATTACCATTTACAGTTTTTTCTTTCTCGCATGTAATGTGAAAATAAATCGAGGTAAAAAAGCGTTATTAACATTGACTAATTAGTGGTATGACTTGACGTTGTTTATTACCTTTGTAGCACATAAAAAAATTGCAACACTGTAATTCATGGGTATGCATGTGCGAATGCTAGATCTAGAACTGTTTTAATAATGAAACTAGGCCGTATGTAAAACAAACGTGTTTAGTGGTGTTGCATTTCACAGAATTTGAAACTTTTATCACCATCTAACCTTAACCTTTGCACAGAAACTGTGGAAAACTGTTAAAATATTCACATGCACCGAATCATGTATGTGAACAACTTAAGCGTTGTGAAATTTGAATCTAATTAGGCCTATAAGCGATTACAAAAACAGCGGAATAACTGTTAAATTTAACCAGTCAACGAGCTATCTGCTGATAATTTAATATCCATAAATTATGTAAAGAAGAAATCCGATGATATATTTTCGAGTGGTCCATATATGGTAGCTTATTTCATCCAACAATGTTAACGCATATTAAATGAACATTAATCACCAGTATAATATGCATATTGTGGTTTCCTACTGCTCAATTTTAGAAGCCTCACGAATTCTAATGTGGCAAATTTGATAGGAAGTTATTTTTATGTGATATAATTTTTCCTTTTACAAATTAATTATATATTTCGCTGATTATTATTCTAGACGAAAAAAAATAGATCATTAATTAAATAAGAAGATTCGAGTGAGTATAATTTCATACTAATTTTTGTATCATTAAATGTTCTAGCCAAAATCTGTATTCACTGCGTGCATACTTAATTAGAAACTTCCGTACATCGTGCCAGTTCTTAGAAATCAATCTTCATCGGAAGAAGATTAGAATCTTTAATCTTTATTATCAAATTAAGCACACGCACTTCATCCGTCCATTCGATCGTTCGCTTGGCGTTAAGACATTTTACAATTTCCTCTGCATCGTACGTGAATAAGGTAACATGTATGAGTTAGTGGAACTCTGGCGTGGTCCACACACTCACACACACGCACACGGAAACCCGAATTCAACTATCTAGGTTAGTACTGTACGCTGACTTGCGTTTCAGCTTGATTCAGCGCAACTTGCACACCAGATACAATTTCGTAAAAATCGAAAGCGATTTAAGACACAGCCTTGAACACAACTTTGCCAAGCTTGGGCAGGTACCGTATGTGCGTACTACAGAAGTACTCAATATGTCAATTGACATAACCATCATAAATAATAAAAATCCTAAATATGATATGCTGTTGTGACTTTTCATAAATGGTATAATTAAAAATTGATGATTGAATATTACCGTGTGAATGTCTAAAGTAATTTATAGGTACTGTTATTCGTATCAAATTTTGCGGAAATTGCGTTATATTTTAACTTTTGTTTGAGTACTACTGGACAACGTCTGCTGCGTATTGCTGTACTATGTATAGTTACATTTATGACCGTGTATGGTACGCGTTGGTAATTTCTGTTGGGTGCCCCAGACATGTAGACTGCATTTTAATCATTGCATTTACACTGTTGTATAATCATATTTCCAGGAACAAGCAACAACTTCTAGTTCACATTACACACATGTGTACATGCATGCGTATGAGTGAATACTAGTTGGTGAAATGTTCTGGGTGGAGTTTAGGTACACACATTTATTGCTACATTAAATTTTCCATTAAACCCTATACCAAGCCCGACTCGTATTTTGTACAGATTTATACTTGGGACAAGTTTCCTTACAAATTAAATTTTATTAAACAGCCAAGTTTTTTTACGACTAATATCAAACGACAAAATTGTGCAAGAATCAATATAAGGAAAAAAAATGGAAAAACACGGTTCAATATCTCAGTATATTAAAATGGCAAATTAATAAGATTACTCAAGGTGTCGAACGAAATATATTGGCTTAGTTTAATGGATTTATGTACTAAAATTGTATTAGGAAAAAGAACGTGGTTTACCCTGAGATTTTTAAAATATCTTTGATTTGGAAAGAAATTACAAGGTACTTAATTTCGAATACGAAATTATTAAATCGATGTTCATTGCATTGCAATCTTAAAATATATGATCAGGAGAGCTGGCGAACTCAGTGTAATGTTTTATTCAATATCCGTTAACTTCTAGTTCCTGTACTAGATTCAGCAAAACGTATGTTACGTAACGTGCTGTCAATTCGGACGTCCTGATCTGTAATATCAATGTGTGTGCCCTCAATCTAGCTCTAAGGTATATCCGTTCCATAAACCTTTCGTTCAACATTCTTACATCATGACCGCACCACCTCATATGACCAAAGTGCACTGTCAACGAGATTTTTAGCAGTACATACGTACACCAACGTATTCCTCACACGAACTCCATACTTGTAGATATGCTACGCTATTAATTGTACGTAACACACCTTAGGAAACATGTCGACATCCATTTACCAAACGGTCTTTTTCATTTAGATACCTACTAATATATTAGAAATACATTACAGTGTTATTCTGAAACTCCAAAGTTAATTCACGCTGCGAATTAATGGGAAATTACAAGCAACACTACCATAGTATATTGACAATTAATAGATTATATTTCACAAGAATTACGTACATTATTCGGTTCTCCAATATCATGCTCAACTTGTGACATAATTATAGAATGCAGTGTTCCATTTCTGTCAAGTAATTCCGAGAATATCAGAACAAAATTTTACTTTCAACATATCTGTCTCAAGCAAGACATATATAAAACACATTTAATATTTCTTAATTTTGCAACATAATTCTTGAATCTAGAGACTTGCTTTTTTTACGGCTCCGGAAATTCCTCAAATATTAGAGCAAACATTTTAATTTCACGCCCTTTTTGACGAAACGAAATTAATTTTGTAAAACTGATTAAATACGCATGGTATTGAAAACAATGGTTAAAACATCGTACAGTGTATTTAATGGACAAAATCTGGGCCAAAATGGTCGCCAAAAGAAAATGGGAATTCCATATGCGCTGATTTGTGTCTAACACTGTTTCGTAACATAAATTATTACGTAACCTGATTTATTCAGGTGAGTTCATTATAATCGAACTTGCTCTGCATGCGATTCAAACAGAAGGCCAAATGACTAATGATTGATTATCAAATTAAACTAGAATTACGATTTTTATGGACATTTGTAGTGTTCGGAAAAAATATTTAATTTCAAAATTATTTACCTATATTATTTCTGCTTAGCATTTATTTTTTACCTCATTGACCTCCTGTCGAAGAGCTATAGTGTTCGGTACGATGTCCGTAGCATTCTCCGATTTTTAAATTTTTTGCGCAGAAATCCCGGACAGACCCCTTGGATCACGAAATGACTATTACAACATATGTCCGTATGTATGTCGTTCGTCCGCTCGCTCGTACGTTTTTTGTTCCACTGACTCCTCCTAGACTATCCAACCGATCTTGATGATTTTTTTATAAATGCGTATTATGATCTAGATGTGCATCTGATTTTTGTTTTTCATAATTTCCTTTACAACTTGAGAAGAAAAAAATTATTATTACCAAAATTATTTCGACCTAGGCACCTACGATTTTAAAAGTGTATTTAGATTGATAATTTATGATAAATTCAGAATTGGACATACGTCGATGCTACAGATAGTTCAGTAATAAATTTATTTTGCTTAATTTATTATCAAGTTAAACTGAGTCCATTTAAGAAATTAGAGATTCCATTTCATAATCGTAGAGGAAAAAAATATATCATTAATTATAGAGCAATATTATAGGCGTGTATTGTATGGTGACATATAGTGATAAATTTAATTATAAAATATTTTAGATTTACTATGTGCTACATGTCACGTAAATAAATACAACTGTGATTTTAAATTATAGTAAGTAATATCAATAATTTTACTTCTATATTTAACACTCACATTGAATTTAAGATATATTTTTTATATATTTTATATATATTTTTTGATATTCAATATGTTGAATAATTTTTTCCGGAATGATACTGACACATGTAACATTTGATATGAGAGTAATTTAAATAAAATATTCAGTAATTGTTTACACAACTTGTATAATATGATATACTTATGTAAGTGTTATTTCTATATGACATTTTGTATCACTTGCACACAAAAGATCCTGAAATTGGAACAAGTTTCATTGACATTTGTTTGGGCACAAATTAATTTGATGTGCTCCAAATATGTAAAAGTTTGTCAACACTTCTCTTACAGTATGTAGATAAATAATTTCATTTTAATGTTATTTGTTTAGTAAAGGAGTTATTAATTAAACATTTGAAAATTGCAAACACTGATATTTAAAATTCACCTATATATTTATATGTGTATATATATATATATATATATATATATATATATATATATATATATATATATATATATATATATATATATATATATATATATATATATATACAGTGTCCTATTTAAACGGGCCACTACAGGGATCTCGGAAACTATAAGAGATACAAGGTCGGTTAAATTAGACAAAAGTTGCGCACTTATGGGCCGATGATAATGGCGAATTAGTTTTTACAAAATATTGCATGGCTCACTAGATAATGACAAAAGTGTGATTTTTCTCGAAATTTAATTTTCCGTTATATCTCACAAAGTATAAAAAATATTGAAAAAAGTTTCAAATAAATATTTTAGCATGCATAAGAAACTTTTCGATGAATTCCATGAAAATTTTTTTTAATAGATATTTCTGGAGATACAGCATGCAAGTTGAATTTTTTAAATGGAAACCATATCTAATTTTTCTCTAGCTAGAAAGCGCTATTTTTTCTGTTTACAATAATGTATTTGTTTATATAAATATCTATTTTAGTTTTTAAGAAAAATTAAAAAGTATGGCAAATAGAATGATCTTCATAGTGTGCCATGAAAATCTGGTAAAAAAACAATTGCACTTAAATGTGTTATGTACATGCAAAACAATTGAAATGCAATAATATTTGGTAAACAAAAGATTATAGACAAAAAATAATTTATGTAGGTATGGCTTCATTCGAAAATCTGTGTAATAGTTTTCAGTTTACACAACGAATTTTGTTTCGTTTATCAAATGTTATTGAATTTAATTTGTTTTGCATGCATTAAACATCTTTAGATGCAATTGTTTTATATCAAATTTTCATGGCACACTACAAAAATCATTCTTTTTATCATTCTTTTTAGTTTTTCTTCGAAACTAAAAAAGATATTTATATAAACAAATACATTATTGTAAAGAAGAAAAATAGCTCTTTTTAACTAAACTAAAATTAAATATGGTTCCTATTTAAAAAATCGAACTTGCATGCTGTATCTCCAAAACAATAAAGTAAAAAAAAATTTCATCTAACTCTTCAAAAAGCCTGTTATCTATGCTAAAATATTTATTTGAAACATTTTTCCATATTTTCGGTACCTTCCGAGTTATAGTGGAAAATTTAAAAACGAAAAAATCACATTTTTGTCATTATCTAGTGAGCCATGCAATATTTTCCAAATATGAAATCGCCATTAACATTGGCCCATAAAAGTGCAACTTTTGTCTAATTTAACCGACCTTGTATCTCTTATAGTTTCCGAGATCCCTGTAGTGGCCCGTTTAAATAGAACAGCCTGTATATATATATAACGTAAGACTACAAACTTGTTTGCTCATTACACATTACAAAAATATCAGATTATGCGAATTTCAATAATTTTTAGACATATGCATTGCATTTAATAAGATCTACGGCCCATTTAAGATCAACTAATGGTTGTCTGCATTATCTGTATGTATGTGCGTAGACTACCACACCTATTTTACATGTAATATGACGTGCCCGAGTTGACACAAGCTTATAATTTGCAAAACACATTGATGTCATACCCAGACAGACCACGTAGTAATTAAATAATTAATATTAAAGCATTAATATGTATGACATTACCAATGTATGCAAGTGAAATATATTTATGAAACCACTATGAATTATTCCACAAACAATATAAACAAAATTATTGTGTACTATTTCAATGCACAATTATGTAATGTAATTTTAACAAATTAATACAAAATTATTTCAATTTCATGTGTTATGAACGAGTAATTCCAGTTTAAAAGGTTGATAACCGAAAATTATTAATTAACATCGTTACAAAAAAAAATATGCACTACTTTTATTTAATTTGATTGCTAAAAAATTTCGAACGTGGTCATCAATTTTGTTTCCATGTTAATTAACCATTCACTAATTGTCAGTTCAGGTATATACAGTGGAATCCGCTTATAGTGAACGGACCAAGAATTTGGTTCACTATCAGCGAGTATACACTATAACGAAAATATTTAGTGTATTACGTATTTAGTTGGGTCTCAGAGATACGTTCATTATAAGAGAGTATTCACTATATGCGTGTTCACTATAATTAGATGTTATTGTACATTATAATGCAATTTCGCTTGAAGTTCGTCACATTAAGTGTATTTCGAGTAAAATCTACACTGTAGTATTTCGTTACGTAAATACATACATTTATGCATTCAATCGTCATTAATTAATTTAAAATGAATAATCTCACGGCAATGAGAGATGATCCGGAAGTGTTGAACAGATAAAAACATCGCTTTCATTAGAGGAGTAGGCGTTAATAGTAAAACAGGAACTAAACTGAAATGTTGCAACATAATTGGTGTTTGTTAATTTTTCGATGTTGATACGATTGGCGTTCGGAATTTTTTAGGTTATAAATCAAATATTTGCGCCGCGGAGAGAAAGTGATGTGTGCGTGTGTGAGTGTGTGTGTAATCATCTGCTTTAGTTACGCATAGCTAATATTATACGATCATCGTTAAAACGGGCGCAGGCGTATTAGAATATTAATGGCCCCCCATCATTACGGATATTCAAATCAGAATTACGTGACAAGATGAAAAGCCCGCTGAAAAGTTGGGCGGGCTTGTCTGGTCGATGATGATTAATTTGAGAATCTGAGAACTGTTTCATTTCTTTTTTTGCTTTTATATGTGTTGGTTGTTTTGAAATATCTGCTCTGATTTGATTAAATACGTTATATAACCTAGCTATTTTGAAAAACGGAAGAGAATACCGGCTTTTTTCGGAGCATAATCTATGACTTTTCGTTTTCTACATCTGTGAGAAAATAAAATATTACTAGCGATAGGTTAACACGGTATTTTGTATAATTAATTGTATCGTGTCAGCTAAGCAATTATTAAGTTTAATTGTTAAATGTAATTAAAGCAAACGGTTATAATAATACAGGTGGTATTATATTTTTACTGTCGAAATGTCACTTGCACCATATGCAAACTAAATAATTAATAATTATGAGTAATACAATACACAATTAAACATATTTTTTAGTATTCTCATATTTTCTTTATTTTATAACATTTTTTTTTTTAATTCATTTTCATAATGTTTCGAATATTTCCCCAAAAATATAAGTATATACATACATATTTTCATTCATTATTACGAAAAGTATGATATTTTCAGAATATTTCTCACAAGGAACAATCTAAATATCTAAAACAAAAACAAAAAAAATCACACGTACTAAATTAAATTATCGATAAATAAATTGCACTTTCGACACCTAACACGCTCAGGAGAAGGTGTTTTATTATAATAGTTAATAGATTTATTAAAATTAATTACTTACAAACAAATACATATACCTCTACATGTACGTAACAATATCCAATATCATAATAAACGTTTGTTACAGCACCGTCTGTCTATGTACCTGTCAGACGAGTTTTTTTTTCTGTATTTATTTTCTTCCCAACAACGTGTCTGAACGTGAAATGTTACACACGTATATGTACCGTTGTTACTCGTAAGATTTGTTATGCAGATATAAAAAAACTGGTTCGCAAAGTGGTTACCCTAAAATCGATTACGATGACTGTACATTTTTTTTATTCTGTCTCGCATTCATTCGATAGTGAAATTGTTTGGGCAATGTTTGATGTAACATTTCTAATAGAATGTATGAGATTTGCTACTTCAAGTAGTTATTTGTAATTTTATAGTTTTAAGTTTTTTTTTTACATTACTTCGATATAATTATGTCTTATAGTTAACCTATTTAAAGTATTTTAGTAACATTGAGAATAATTATGCCATAGTTTTGAACAAAAATGTATAATTGATTTGTTCTAGTAATATAATTTAATCTTTCCAAATGATTTTTGATTTTGTCATGCTCGTAAACTGATACTAAAATTTGATATTAATATCGAAACTAATTCAAGGTTTCATTTTAGATACGACATTATCCACGATAGCGTCAAATTATAAATCAATTTTCTGATAAAACAGTCAGAAATATTTGTTGCACAAGAGTTAAATTTTTTAAAAAAGAACCTACAATTATCATTTCAAATCGAATTCTGAAATTGCATTGACTACTTTTTCTTTTTTTATTATTATTGAAAGGTACACTAATTTCAGTGAATGCAGTTCCCTTCAATACTCTAATCTTGCATACTTTCCAATCTTGCATCATAGTAATGCCGGATATGCCCAATGTTATTTACGATGACCCAAGTTCAAATGTGGAAACAAGTAGAACAAATATCACTACAATGTCATAAATTTTATCAGCTTCGAAAACGTGTCCAGAACGTGATATATGCTTACTTTATTGCGGTTACAATTTTCGCTGAAATTGTCATAAATTTTCTATTAAAAATATAGCCTGAAGAAATAGCGCATTTAGTTATTAACTAGCCGAGTTAACTACTGCTGTCACATCAGAGATTACAGTGTTGCGTCAACAGATGACGCGATATGACATCGGCCCACTGAAATAAGCTCATTGTTCTTATTTGGAGATTGAAAGTGAAAATTTGCTATTCAAATTATGTCATTACAGTTTATTTGTCTCTTGATTTTTAATATATACTTGTTATGTAATTATTATTGGTCTATATACCTACACAATATATGTATGCAATTACATTCTAATCAATTAGTAGTTAAAAATTGCTAATATTTATTTAAGTAATAGCATAATATGAAACTTATTATACGTATTGTACATTTTTATATTATACTTATGATAAATATTACAAAATGTATTCAGTACAACTTTTTATATGTAAGACAATTCACTGCTTGGACCAGTTTCACACTACTGTATCACTGGGTTGCAAACAATAAGGGGTAAATAAACTAGCAGTACTTATTGAAAATTATTAAAATACATTCATATGCAAGTAATCTCTCCAAATAAACTAAGGTTATTAACAATACGTACTTAGTTTTAATTGTAATTATATAAAGATGATTTTAAGGATCATCGTGATACATGTCATGAAATTTTGATGTTACTGTGGTGGGCGGGTCTCTACACTAATCTATAAACAGCGCATGCCCATTGTAGAATGTTACAATCTAGCAAAATCCACGTACATCGCGAAGACGATTCGTGAGTGTTTCCGCCAATCGTTGTCGCATCGCAACTGTTGCAATTCGTCCTGAAAATGGCGCACGTTCATTGGCTGTGCGCGGGCAACATCCTCGTTCGTTACAGTTCATTTACTTAAACGTCCACCCACATTCCTGCATCTTGTCGAACTGTCTATCGGTATATATCCCTTATATAATCATCAACACTTAGTTAATGATCTAGATTTTGTGATTTTATTTTATATAACTTCCGGTGAAGTTCATTCCAGATATGTAGTTTTATATTTTATCATCAAACATTAATCATTTTTGGAGTAATATATTTCACATTTATTTCATACGACGTTTATTAACGAATTCTGTAATTGATATTAAATAATGAAAAAAGCAACAAAATATTACAATAAACTCAATATTACTTCTATACTTACAAATAACAATTGCTATCTCATCAGTTTACCTTACCGGAAATAAATACATATATGTACATATTTTGTATATGAAAATGTTACATATTTTTTTAAAACCAATGATTTTATTAGTTTAATATTCTAATATAACATTATAAAAGTATGTATACGAATTCATATCTAGAAGGAAAATCAAATATATAGAAGCGATATTACTATTTGCCTGTAAGAGTCCTTAAAAAACACTTGATATTTATTCATTAGCTCGTCGACCTCCTGTCGAAGAGCTGAAATATTCGGTACGATGTCTGTAGCATCTTCCGATCTGAAAAATGTTTGCCCAGAAATCCCGGACAGACTCCCTGGATCACGAAATGACTATACAACATATGTCCGTATGTATGTCGCTCGTACTAGATTTTTTGTTCCACTCAGATCTCCTAAACTATCTAACCGATTATTAGGAAGATATTATTTCTGCAGATACTTGTTATAGTCTAGTTGTGCAAAGTACTTTTTATTTTTCAAAATTTTCCTTAATATCTATTTGAGAAAAAAAAATATTTTCTAAATTTTTTTCAGTTTTTATTTTTTTTCTCCTTTTCTATTCACTTGTGTTTTCTTGCATATGCAGGAAATGGAACAATATTTTTCCACAGTTTTTATTTTGAAAAATTATGTAAGACCATTGGAGAAAAAAATATTTTTAAATTAAAAATTGAACAAAAGAAGATCAATGCATTTATAGTCGGCTTCGTCTGCTTTGCTTTTGTCAAGAGAAGAAAACGTATTCAATTCATACTTGTTTTAAATTTGTTGTTTTATTTGGGACCTAGGCATCTAAGATTTTAAAAGTGTATTTAGGTAAATAATAATTTGTGATATATTCAGACTTGGACATACGTCGATGAGCTGCAGGCATGGATGTCTGTATCCATTCCTAGTTAGCTCATCGACCTCCTGTCGAAGAGCTATAGTGTTTGGTACGATGTCTGTAGCATTCTCCGATTTTAAAAATTTTTGCGCAGAAATCTCGGACAGACTCTTTGGATCACGAAATGACTATTACAACTTGTGACCGTATGTATGTCGTTCGTCCGCTCGCTCACTCGCTCCCTCGCTCCCTCGCTCGTACGGTTTTTGTTCAATTGGCTACGACTAGACTATCCAACCGATCTTGATGACATTTTTTTTGCAAATGCGTATTATGGTCTAGTTGTGCACCTGATTTTTGTTTTTCAAAATTATCTTTAGTACTTGAAAAAAAAATATTTTTCAACATTTTTTCAGTTTTTATTTTTTTTCTCCTTTATTTTCCACTCAATTGTATTCAAAATTTTCTTGCATATGCAGGAAATAAAACATTATTTTTGCATATTTTTTATTTTGAAAAATTATGTAAGACCATTGAAAAAAAAATATTTTTTAATTAAAAAATGAACAAAAGAAGATTAATGCATTTATAGTCGGCTTAGTCTGCTTTGCTTTTGTTAACGGAAGAAAATGTTTTCACACTTGTTTTAAATTTGTTGTTTTACTTCGACCTAGGCACCTACGATTTTAAAAGTGTATTTAGGTAAATAATTTGTGATAAATTCAGAATTTGACATACGTCGATGAGCTGCAGGCATGGATGTCTGTATCCATTCCTAGTTTTTATTCCAGATTTATAGTATATTCCGAAACTTAACCAAGGAAACCGCGGTTTTGGTTGTGGTAAAGTTTTGGTTAGTGTATGGTACCTGAAAACAGATTTATATTTCGGAATGCCCTGGTCATGACAGTCGGTAAAGCAGAGAACTAAACTGTCATTCCGTAGTTTATGGATTAGTAAGCCATTGCAGTATAAGGTTATATTATTCTTTATACCTACAGTCATTTATAAATATGAAATATTGACAGTTTTTTAACGAATTCATATTAACTGATGGTAGTTCCGATTGGTTCCGATGATGATTTGTATATGTACATAAAAAGTAACATATGTTCTTCGAGATAAGAAATCACTTATGTGCAACAATGGCAGAATAAATAAATATACTTGTCTTGTGCAGAATATTTTTAATAATTTTGTATATGTTACGACCAAACCGAAACTTTTTAGCAAGCATACTGTTTTCTAGTAAATATTTTTCATTTCACTTTTAAATACATACATAAATACGTCATTAGATTAATTTTAAAATATAATTCAAGAGCAAATAACTATATAAGTAATAATTTTAATAATGAATAAATATTTACCGGGCAAAATTTATATAATTATGGTAGTGGGGGAAAACTAACCACAGTAACCACGTATTTTACACGGTTACTGTGGTCACATAAAAGTAACCAAATCTTTCAGGCACCGCGTTTCAAAACTTAACCAAAACACTGAAACGGTTACCTTGGTACATATACGGAACGCGAAACCAGAACCACGGTTACTTTGGTTAAGTTTCGGAATATACTATTAGTGTGGTACTTGTCTGACAGAAGAGAATTCAATAATAGGCCATCTATACAAACATTAACAAATCACACATAGTTCAAATGAAGTATTATATATATGAAAGTTGTATTTACCGACCAATCTAGAAAGTTTAACTACTGGATAACAGAGGGCACTCGCTACCAAATTCAAAGAATTGATTGGTACGACCAGGTACGACTATATCGATTATTCTCAGCGTATTTATTACCTATATTTTGGATAAATATTAATAACTATTACATACTATCAAATTTTTATTAAAAATTGTTTCTAAAACAATAAAAGCCTGACATATGTTTATATTGTAATTCAAGATGCGTTTCTGGTAGTAAATGTCTTAATCAAAAACCAAAAAATACCCAGGGGCCATAATTCAGGTTCAATTAAATAGTATTTACAACTGTAACTTTGATCACATTTCTGCTGAATCACCGACCAAGAAATCCACTGAAGCATGCATTAAAATACAAATAAAAATGTTAATACTGACGAAAAAAAATCTTTATTCGCATCTGAAGCTTATTACCGGAAGTACATGTACAAAAAAAAACTACAGTTGGTATCCGTCGATGATCAGATGATATGGAATCCTAGTTAGTGGCGAATTTAAATAACATATGAGTATAATAACAATAATTAGTGCCGCGGGTTGTGTTCCGTTATTTAGCAGACTCGTGCGCAACCAATCGTGATCAGTCATGTCGTCAACAACTGCTGCTGCTGCTGCTGCCGCGGCCGCAATTATAATGTGTAACTGGAGCGTACCGCGCGGAGTCATCAGCAACTCACCTGACACAACCACAGCAGAGGTGCGATGGTTGTAATGTAGCTTCTACATTCATCATGACTGCACTGCATTAGCGTATCGCAATCTTTACATCTGCGAAAACAAATACATACCAGTAACTGTTATACACACGGATGAAAAGCAGTCACATTTCAAGAGATAGTACTCTTACGAGACCACGCACAGAAAAGGTTAATGCTAAATTAATAATATTAGTAGTATTGTTAATAAAAATAATAAAAGATCTAATCTTTAGACTAACATTTCTTAAATGTCCTGATTACGCCCCTAACAGTTTTTAGCTCATCGACCTCCTGTCGAAGAGCTATAGTGTTCGGTACGATGTCTGTAGCATCTTCCGATTTCAAAAATTTTTGCACAGAAATCCCGGACAGACCCCCTGGATCACGAAATGACTATTACAACATATGTCCGTATGTATGTCGCTCGTCCGCTCGCTCGCTCGCTCGCTCGCTCGCTCTCTCGTACGAGATTTTTTGTTCCACCCAGATCTCCTAAACTACCCAACGGATTTTTATGAAATTTTTTCTGCAGATACGTGTTATGGTCTAGTTGTGCAAGGTACATTTTATTTTTCAAAATTTTCTTTCGTACTTGAGAAAAAAAATATTTTCCAATATTTTTTCAGTTTATATTTTTTTTCTGCGTTATTTTTTATTCAATTGTATTCAAAATTTTCATGCATATGCAGGAAATGGAACAATATTTTTCCATATTTTTTATTTTGAAAAATTATGTAAAACCATTGGAGAAAAAAATATTTTTTAATTAAAAATTGAACAAAAGAAGATCAATGCATTTATAGTCGGCTTAGTTTGCTTTGCTTTTGTCAAGAGAAGAAATTGTATTCACACTTGTTTTAAATTTGTTGTTTTGTTTGCGACCTAGGCACCTAGGATTTTAAAAGTGAATCTAAATAAATAAGAATTTGTGATATATTCAGACTTGCACATACGTCGATGAGCTGCAGGCATGTATGCTGTATACATTCCTAGTTATATAAACATTGGCCGATGCCGAGCCTGGTAATCAAGCAATTGGCACTCTACCTATATAAGTAGAGTTAATTAAGAAATAAGAACAGGATCTATTACTGCGACAAGTACTTTTAATTGAAACTAACGATTATAAACAATAATTTAAATGAAATAGAAAAAAAGTTAATTCAAGGCAGTATTTGCACGTTTGCAATGTAAAATAAATAAATCTAATTAGAATTCTTTTAGATTGGAAATGTTATTTCATAAATTACTCTTTTTTCTAGACAAGACAATAACCAATAATTTTTATCCATGAATGTCGAATAATATATAATCCAGCCATATAAATGGTTTTACGGAAGATACGAATAAAGATGACTTCAAAACCTACACGTTTAGATAAAGCGTGCATGGACAATTCTTCGCAATGAAGCAACATTAGTACATAGTACAAGAAGAGGAAGAAGACAAGTGGAAGATGTATGCGGTACAGCTGCAAAACTAGAGGAACTCCTACAATCTATGTAAATGTATTCAGCTTCCTTGATAGATAAACTTCATATTTACTTTGTGGAGGTATCCCACACTAGATTTATCAGTTCTTCATGTGGTGCTTTCTGATATAAATTTTCATACAATGCAATTGAACTAAATACGTACTCTTTCTTATATATTATTCATTCATTTCACTGCACTTTCAATATGAAACTACAGTAGCATTTACTATAAATATTTATCTGGCTACATTGGTATTTATGTTAGCGACAGATAAAAATCTCTGCAATAGTTTAACCTATAAACATATGAACAAAAGTCACCCCAGTTATGCCAACTATATAAAAGTGAAAAACCTAGAGTCAAACATAAAATATAAATTTTATCACCAGCTTCTAGATAAATACCACATATATCTGAAATAAATTACCATAAACATATATAAAAGAAATTCTGAATAAACAAGTAAATTCACACCTTTCAAACTTTCGTAAAAACACACAATCATAAACTACAAAAACCAGTAACTCGCATTTTTTTAAATCGTAAATGAATAAAAAAACGGTAAATATTTATTCAAAAAGAACTTACTACTGTACATAAATAGCAATAATCATGCATAATTACATTTATTAATACTTGTCATTTATTTTACCGTCTAGTTAAAACGCGACTTTCTCATCTTGAACAAAAATATAATCGTGCTTAAATGTCATTAATATAATTTACATGGTTGTCAGATGTGGAAAGAACTGAAGTTTTATGTAAAAATGTCGTCATACTTTCTTTACTAACTGCATTTGATTGCGTTTATGTTCCATCCGTTTCATTTGTCATAATTTTAATACGTAGTTTTTCCTTTTAATGATACTGTAGTTTATAGTCTAGATTACAGAACTATTTCTGTAATCTGAGGTTTTCAATTGAATTGTCATTGCCGTAAATGTCGAACCAGTTTGAAGTTTGTTCAATTTGAATAGCATTGGAATAAAGCAGTTTCGTTACAATAAATAACACTGATATTTACCATAGATAGTTTTAATAGTTCGTGCCTTATAAATAATGATGTTCTTTGGTATTCAATCAATTTAAATACACACAGATATACATTATGTATTTATAAACAAATTCTCAAAGGAACACAACATGAAGCGCAAGAATCTCAAACCTAATCATTATTAGAGAGTTTTAATTTCACTAAATAGATGTATAACGAAGTAGTTGATAATTATCTCACACCATGTATGTATTATGAATAATCCATGTCTCCTATTTGTACTGTACATACTGGTACATTTTAATCAGAGTTTCATTTTAACACGTATTTACACGTAACGACATCCATCCCGGAAGGCTTACCAACCGCAGCTATGTAATTCAGTGCGTTCAATCCTTTATAAATGGATAATATTCAGCCAGTGTTTTTTATTTATATATAAACAGGCTAGTATAATATCAATGATTATGAATAAAAAGAGTAGCAGCATATAATTACGGTTATGATCAATGCTCCATTTGTTGTCCGAATCAGGGCGTATCGTAACGACATGAATAGCACGGGATAATATACTATAGATAAATACTAGCGAGTTTCCCGTCTCTACAGAGCATCGTCTCAGTATCTGACATTATTTCCTATAATTAATACACATGTCTGCATAGTCATCAAGTGTGAATAACATTTTTCCAAAACGTATTGCATAATACGCTTCGGATATCTATAGAACTTAAAACTTATTATTTTGTTCTTTACTTCACCAGATTGAAATTAGCTTGTGCATAATGTTCCACATGAACAGATCCGGCTTCGATTCTCAGCCAAGTATAGTGTATCCATAGATATAAGAACTTGACTAAACGCAGCATGCTATTAACAGAGGATTATCCCAAATTATACGACACAGTAAATGAATAAAAAGCAGAGCTGTATTCAGAAATTTATAAATACATTTTGAAAAATAACAACAAAAATATGATATACATCTTAACAATAATAATACAAATTAACATAAATAAATGTAATATTCAATAAATTATTATTACGTCTTAATTATAGACAAAATGTCTCTTGTCTTTCCCGCTAAGAGCATTACAAATGTACCTGAATACCGCCACTACTAGTAGTTTATGGCCTCTCCTGCTGTGAAGGGTACCACCCTACCTATTAAGGAATCATGTCAAGTTCTTATATCTATGGATAGACTATAACACTTTCACCAATACATCTGCACACACACACACACACATTGAACTGTCAAATAATTCATTAGTTATTGCAAATTAATATTCTTACATTGTTTAGAAAAATGCAAGGTAATTTATAGAACTAACCCGCATTTCAAGATGGCTATGGATTGTGCCCTGGGGCTAAATTTGATGATAAATGAACAACATACATACACACATGCATACACAGAGGATATCCGTAATAATAATTGATGTTGATTTTTGTAGTTGTCATTGCGAAAGTGCGTACGTACATACATATTTGTAATATGCAAATGCGTGTGCAATTATTTTAATAAAGACATGGTACAACCGGAGACGGTTTGTTTTGCTAAAACGGCTGTACTTCCTTGTGTGATAAATGCTTATAAGTCTGGAACATGAGTTGGATAACTTGTAACAAGCGTCCTAGATTTTACTCATATATGTACGAGTATATGCTACACGTACTACTGAATTATGCTATATATTAACATCGTCATGTATTTAATATCTTCTAAATGTGTAATACATACGACTAGATCATCTGTCATAGCTACCGTTGTTTTTAAAACATCCGAATTAGTCCGAACGTAGCCGAAGTCAACCAAGTAATGGTTGTGACAGTTACAATGTTTGTGATTTTAATTTCTACAGATTATAATATTACAGCTACCTATTATTTCGCTAATTTACTACAAAACCAAAGTTTACAAATGAAACTAGACTCAAAACATATCTAATTTCTTTTTAATCTTTTCGTATTTCAAAACATAATTACAAGAAAAGTGTGCGTCTTGCTTGTATCTAAATTAAAAATTAATTTAATTTTAATCTACGCGCCCAGTGACCAGAACGAGATTAAACTTCACACTTACCTCTCCAGATCAAATCAAGACATTACATTTGCCAACCGGTATCTATATGTTGACGTTTTATACTGAATTTGAACCCGTAACCGGAACAACAATTCCGCAACGGTTATCACCCGAAGCGTGACCGCTGAGCTCTCTAACCTCTGGCACCGCTAATTCGCGTTTGTAATTAAATTCTTCTGCGTTATCTAATAGTTCGTTTAGGTAACCAGGTTTGCTTCATTTTGGTGTTGTGCATTATCATTGATATTTATAGTTATGGTGTTAAACGTTGTATTTAGTATTCTTATTGGGAATAAGGAAGATATTTATTATGTCCTATTTATGTTTACATTGTGATCAATTGATCTATACATATACGAATCTGGTCACGTGGTATGAAAATAATTATTCATTGCACATAAGTTAAGCTGTCATAAGTTCACAGGAATAACAACATAAAATCACGCTTACAATAAATATATATATATATATATATATATATATATATATATATATATATATATATATATATAATCATTGCCCCCTTTCTCAAGTGATAACACTACGTGATAACGCTATACAGGTACGTGTGCCCCCCTCCCTTCTGTTGACGAGTCGCCACTGTACCGTGCACATGTAGCTATGTTCATTGTCATTATATTCTAGCTAGATTCACTGGTTAATAACCCTTCTCCGGTCACATATTCACCGTGTGCGTTTGAGTAACACCGAATGTAATTGATCGTAAATAGTAAATGCACAATACACATCCGAATTCAACTGTGAAAATTTCAATTGCCGACTTGGGAAATGCTGTTAAGGTGAAAACATGAAAATGATTTATACTACGAACCGAGAACGTGGAAATGTCTATACCCTTACATTTACAGTGAAATCAAAATTTAGTATCTCTTAAATTAATTGCTTCATTTTAATAGCGAATAGCTTCTTCGACAGTGGTATTTCAAAAATTCCAAATTTATGTACATTCTAACTTAATAAAACTCTGTTCTCATGAATATTCATTTGTTCATCTCGTTTCATTTTACTAATTGACGACGAAACATCTTTCCTGTGTTGTAAAAGTAGTATTAATTACTTTTTAAACATTTTTTTTCTACAATATCATAAATAATAGCCGGTTAAAAACAGTGTGCAAAAAAAATTATAGTTCATAAAATTTTTATAGTATTTTCATGCTTACGAAAACGGGTCAACGGAGATTTAAACATCTGGTATTAGCAACGTCGATCGCAATATTCGTTTAATTTCCCATAATTTTATATTTTATCCGGTGATTTTCTGATAAGTATATATTAATTTGTTCTGTAAATTATTGATACTGTTACACACAACTACGTATTCTGAAATATTCATAATTTTATGATTACTGCAGTGGCGTATCAACTAGAAATTGGGCCAGGGTTATTGTGTTAAAATGAAAATAAAAAACCCCATATGTATGTTACGCTCCTGGAAATCATCCGAATTCTTTATTATGCTATTCAATTAAATGTGAAATGATTATAAATTTCATGCAGTTAGCCATGAAAGTCTGCATCAATCAACTAAAATAGCATTCAATTATCGCAATCAACAATTCTGCCATCGGGCAATTAAATTAATAATGTATAAATCAAATAAGACATTCAGTACTAACAGTGTAGGTCATACGGAACGAATAGTCTTGCACTGTTTATTAACATCTTGTTAGAGAGATCTATCTCATTTTGCAACCGCGAAGGCGGGTTTATTTGACAATAGTATATACACTGGAAAATAATCACAACAGGAAATCGTCATTTTTCTCTCACTTCTTCTACTGGTAAATAATTGACAGAAACGGTGTTATAATTTATTAGTATTGTAAATACAATCGAGAAGAAATAATGACCTACATATTGTGAATTTTTACAAAATTTACTTTTTAATGGTGTAATTTATAATTTTCTTTTTCTAATTAATATATTATTCATTTTATCCGCATAATGAATGTTTTTTGCTTTATAAATACGGCAGTTATTTTGCAAAAAATATTAACGAATGCATGATTATTATAACCGCTGTGTCTGTGTGCGTAATTGTGCCGCATAGTTTTGCTTTTGATTATCCTGTTAGTTTAGAAATCATAACTATAATCTTAGTTGGTCTGTTGCATTTCATTGTACGTGTAGAGAGACAGAAACACACAGACACGGAGAGAGAGAAAGAGAGTGAGAGATACATGTAACAATAACTATACAGTTGTTGTACATACACGTTTGTGCTTTTCTCCGAACTCGCATTTACTATTTACATGGCTACAAAACTAAAACGTGTAATAACGTACGTTATATACCGACCCGCTACGACGTGTCCGTACGTTCGTTGCTTGGTTGGCTGCATGTACGTACACTAAGTACTGTTCAGATGCAAATTGAATAATGTATGTACGTACATTTAGAAACTGCATACATACATGTATACACCAGTAGAAAATGTCGTTAGTTATTTTAGTGCCTGTGCCGTTTACTATTTAGTATTTTATTTAGTTACCCGTATATTTTGAGCTGTTATGAATTTTTTATTGAGTATCGGCGTATGGTTGTGCATGGATAATTAACTTGCTAGAAATTTATAGTTCGAAGGCCAGGGGATACGACATTCATTGCAAAGTATAGGATTTAAACCCGAGAATAATCTGTCGGAACAGCAGTAGTACGTACGTTAGTTCATATAACTATCTTATCATCGTACATATATTAGAAAATTCAACACGAAACATGCAATTGCAATCTATGGACGATCAAGTTGTCATTAACGCTCAACTTCAAATATCAGGCAACACTAAAGTATTCACCATTTACAATACAATGGGTCCCTAGTCCCCATTTATAGTAACTACTTTAGCATTTATATCTGTACATAATTTTTTTCAACCGATAACTATAATCTCAGCCACCTACGATTCTGCCGTACAGGAAGCAAATGACTATAAATTCTCAGCTCTCCGTTGTCACTTGGGTACACGGTGATTTGTGGTACTGACGTTATTTGAATTTGCTCATTTGTTTTTTTGTACAACTATCATCGTAACGCAGATGAAATGGACTGATATGTACCGTGAAACAAAGTGCAACCTTGTTACTTCGTGTTAGTGCAAGTCTGTGAATCTCAAAGCCATCAACTGACATCAATGCGCATACCCTGTTCCACTATCATATTCCTGACTTCTTGATTTGTAATAATTATTTTCTCTGAACGCAATGCGTGCAAATTGACAACATACAGGATCACATTCAAACTCCAAACCATTCCCAATATTAAATAATTGAAATATTTTAATATCTATTTTATGAATACATTTATAAATAATATTTTATTGTTCGAAAAATTCCTTTTCAACTTGATCTAAAAGCTTCTGATCAGCTGTTGGCGGAACCGATGCTCGGTAAATGTTCTGGAATTTAAATAATTGCTAGTATGAAGTTTGCAAATCTACTGAATAAACCATATTTACCGGATTATGCATACTGTCACGAACTTTTGTATCTGAAACAACTGTTATTTAATATGTGTTAACAGTAGTAAAGATTAGTTACTTACCATCAATTGGTTCAATATTTTCAGCTTTTCTTTTTTGAATGTATCTGGAAAATAATTTCGTTAAACATAATGAATATAACAGTATAAGGAATTATTGTAGTACCTGTATACAAACCAGCCAATTGGTGGTAACAGAAGTAATAAGAACCAAGCATATACAGCTGGATTAAAGTACGACGATGCATTTAGTGTGTAGATGTTGTACCGTTGTTTACTCTTGTACTCGTTCATAAGGACAATACTAATCGTATAAGAGCTACCTGAATCTAGAGCCGTATTCTGCAACGTTTGGTGCAACGTTTTTGAATAAGCAATATTCTTATTTCCAATGAAAGTTTTGATTTCAAATGCATTTGCCTAGAATAAGAACAATTAAATTATATGTTAAAAATTTCAAAATATTTTATAGAAGAATATAATATTGCTCACAGGCAATTCTAGAGTCACCCAAGACTTTCCTTCACAACGGATCATTTCCAAAATTTTATTATTTTCAGTTGATTCATCCATTGGTATTGATGGATCACACACTACTACATATACATACCTGTAATAAACGCATATATATATATATATATATATATATATATATATATATATATATATATATATATATCTGTTAATTTAATATTGTCCATTTATTTTACCCCGTACGCGATAAAGCTTTTGAATTCATTGGCGGTATTTTAATTTTTTGCTCTGTTTTTGTTCGCTTTCCAAGCTTTGGATGTGATTCCAGGGCTGGTGTTAGGGGTGGTGCGTCTGCATTTATTGCAATATTGTGTCCTAAGTGTTTATTCATAGCCTGTACACTAATCTGATAAGTTGTTGACAGTGGAAGTATTTCATCAACCTGTTAATGAAAATATAACACAGATAATTTCAATTCTTGTTCAATGAAACAAAAAATGGTAATCTTACATAAAAAAATTCTTTCAAACTGTCATTTGTGTTAATAAAAGGAATTAGTATATACCATATATATATATATATATATATATATATATATATATATATATATATATATATATATATATATATATACAGGGTGTTAAAAAAAAGGGTAAAATAATTTCATGGTATATACATTTCGATGTGCTGATTCAGAATCAAAAAGAATTTTTTCAAAATTCGCAAAATTATGGACATGCTTGTAGAACAGTACATTTTTAGTGCCACTGGTAGTCCAGAAATGAGTACGGGTATTCAATATAAATTTGTTACCACGTAACTGATGTTGAATAACAAATGAATTAATTTTATTCTGACGTTTTGTAATAATGTACTGTCACCAGTGGCACTAAAAATGTAGTCTTCTAAAAGCATGTCCGTAATTTTGCGAATTTTGAAAAAATTCTTTTTGATTCTGAATCAGCACATCGAAATGTATATACACTGAAATTATTTTACCCTTTTTTTTAACACCCTGTATATATATATATATATATATATATATATATATATACCGGGTGTTAATTAAAAAACTGGCCATAGGCGTTTAACATGTAAAATCAGTTTTTCCTCCTGCATTAGTTACCAAATTACTTTAGAGAAAAATACTTCAAATAAAAGTTGTAGAGAATTAAATTCTGCATCTAAGTTTTTAATTTTGTTTAAATTCCATGGCTATTCCTATATATTATGTGTTTTCATGAAATTTTGAACTTGATTTTCTCAGTTAGGAAATGTCAAAAATTAAATCTGATTGCTTACTTAGATGCAGAATTTAATTCTCTACAACTTTCATTTAAAGTATTTTTCTCTAAAGTAATTTGGTAACTAATGCAGGAGGAAAAACTGATTTTACATGTTAAACGCCTATGGCCAGTTTTTTAATTAACACCCGGTATATATATATATATATATATATATATATATATATATATATATATATATATATATATATATATATATATATACTTACATATGTTTAAAATAAATTCAGAAATAATTACCGTATAGGAATAACTCCGTTCTTCTTTGCCGATGGCAAAATATCGTGGTGAAAATTCATACGCACTTCTGCTGACAATTTCCGAATCAGTTTGTGTAATATTAATGTAAAATCCAACCAGTTGTCCACCAGTCTTGTGTGGATGATTCCATTTTAGTGTTAGTTTATCATCATCATCCCACGTTGCAGTTAAATTAATCGGCGGTTCTGACGCTAAAATATAATTTATACATAAATGACTTACAAGAGAACAAACTGTACAAACATGCATCCAATATGTATACTTAATTATTGTTTCCAATTTTACATACCTGCTTGGGTGGTGTAAGCATTCCTGTCGATAAAACTACCTTGAAATTCCTTGATATTCTTTGCAGAGATCTAAAATGTAATACATATGTATGTATTAAACATTTTTCATTAATAGTTTTGGTATTTAAGTAATCCACATCTAATGTGAAATAAAATTATATTCCGTATATGCTGGTTAGTTGATAAAATAACAACTTATTGTGAACATAATATGTAGTGGATACATACTCTTACAGTATAGCAGGTATCTCTAATCAAGTTATTGATTTTATAACATACGAAGTTCTCCCATAATTCACATGGTTCTGGATTACGTAGAATCACATTCGAATCGTAATTATCGTCACAGACTTGATAAACTAACTTATAGTGTTGTAATATTCCATACGGTGGATATGGAGGTTGCCATTTCACTGCTATATAACTGTCATCCTGAGAATATATCGTCATATTTCGAACACCAGGTGCTTCTGCAACATTAAACAAACACATGCCACGGAATTGACAAGTAGAAGGGATGAATCAATTGAAGAAATAGAGTTAACTAATTAAATAATAACAATACTTATACTTACGTGAAGTTAAAGTTTGTACAGCATGAGATACACTCTCCGTAGAATTGAGAACTTTTAGCTCGACTGTATAATTCGTATAGGGCATAATGATACCGTGATAATATGTCAAACTTTGCTTAGTACTTTTATAATTATCTACAATTATATTCTTTGGACACCAAGGATTCTCCACACATTTGATGGTAACTTGAAATGTAGTTTCGCATATTGGCATCCAGTTTAACTCTACATAGTACTCTGAAACTCGTACTTTAAAACCTTGTATCAATTTTGTATCGGTTGAAATATCTGAAAAACACATTCAGTTGCGAAACATGTCAAAGTCGTTTTTAATTTTTCTATTATTGTTAATGCTATATTCCTGAACATTTCTGTAATACATCAGATAATTATCTGTTATAATTCAATTTGCTGTTTAAATTGCATTAATCTTTTGTTAATTATTTGAGCTGCATTCATAATGAGTTTCAGAACTGTTCCAGAATTAATATTATTATTATAACATACTTTGACACAGTGTTTTTGTTTCTGTATAAGGTACATCGTCTTCCTGATATGATTCATGTTTTTCCGTGTACAATACTGCTCTAAGCATAACCACATTTTCCACGGAATAATAATTCAAAGTGAAAAATATATTTATAACAAGCGGGAACGTTAGCATTACAAGTTGGGTTGCATTTTTCCACTTATTTCCGTTTTGTTCCTACACAAAATGTAACAAATAACATAACACTGTTAACGTTTCCATTTTAATACCTTTTAGTATTTACATACTTTATATTGTATCTGAAAGGTCTCGGGTTCAACACTGCCCGTTGTTCTGTTGTGTAACTGGATAGCAATAGATGATAGAGTTGCATTTATTAATTCTGGCGGATCAATGAATCGGGGTAATGTTGAATTTGCATGTGTTCCACAAAAAAGACTTGCTAAAAGAAATATACTGCAAAAATAGTTCATTATTAGATTAGATTCAAAGCATAGTAGGCAAGAATAAAATTATATAATATTAAATAGTTCAATATTATGTCAGTGAATTAGTATTAGCACTGAATAAGTATTACTACTAAATAATATCATTATCGAAAACTTACTAAAATGATTTCATGATCACGTATAAAAACTATAAAATGCCAACACCCTGCTCTCGTCTACAAATAACCAAACTACGAATGTTCTTCGCGTAATTCAATTTATTCTTATCTTATCAATTATTTATCTATCAAACTTGCACTTTTTCTCTATTGATAAGGAAATCTTTAGAATGTCACAGTTTAATGCAATTTCCGTTTATGAAACTAGCATTTTCCAAATATGTATTTAGACGATAATTGTGTACGCAGTAATGTAAATATTTTATGCTAATACAGTAAACTTCGCTTATAACGGACCCGTTTATAACAAACTTTCGGGTATAATGAACCTTAATTTTTGTTATAATCTCAAAAGTTTTCGGTTATAACGAATTTAAAACGGTATTTTACCAAATAATTCCTCGAAATCTTTCAAGAGCGCATAAGCAGGGTCGCCGCAACAGTCGAGTCTACTGAACGCAGTCAGTTATTCACTGTATTCAATGTGTTAAGGAAGTACAATTATGAGTTACGCAATTTCGAAGAAAACACGTAAAGCGCTTACTATAAATAAATAAAAATAATAATAATATAAAATAATAATAAACATAAACAAGAGTAAAATAAACGATTTTTTCAAATGAGATTCTTGACGATTACATATTATTAATGTACATATGTATTACAAAACATAATATGTAACTGAATTTTTAATAAATCTGGATTTGTCTAGTTTTGCAAAACAGTTCCTCATATTATGTACCTACTTGAAACATGTACATATGCATTAATAAAAAGAATGAATTTATGGCTTATTACGAACTTCACTTATAGTGAACTGTTTTCGTCGGTTCCTTGAAGTTCGTTATAAACGAACTTTACTGTACTTCTAAATAGGTAATATTAGTTTCGTTTTGTTTAAAATGATGACCAAGAAGCGAATGATTATACTACTGCGTACTTATAATATAATATAGATAACATATCTATATGCCATCTGATTTTCAGGAAGGGATTTTTTGTTTACATTTTTCTAGCATTCACTTTGTTTATTCACGTATGAACAAGTTAAATTTTGCATTCACATGTAACCCGATGTAATATGATTAAATTTTTCTACCATTCATATAATAACAATTGCCGTGTATTCTATTGTTTAATGGTCATTGATAAAAATGATCACGTATGGCTAACGGTTATGAACAATGATTACACTATTCAATGATTTTTTCTCTAGCTGATTGAATGAATAGGAGTGTGCACGGCTAGACCACACGAAGATCTTTCGTACCTATTAATTCTCGGATGTAAAATTGATTATGTAGGTTTTGATTATCGCGTTCGGTGCAATTAGAATGAATCATAACCACGCAGTCGCAATCGTGATCTTGAACTTGTGAGTTCATTTTCTGACTGCACTGTCGACAATCACAAGACAGAGCCGGCTTTTTCTGAAAATACCTGCGACAAATGTAACTGTACAATTTTAAGAATTCGTACATTAATTCCCACGAATGTTAATACTGTATTCAATATCGTACGAGTTATTGAAAACTGATCATTGAAATGTGCATATATTTAGAAAGTCCAGTTTGCTATAAAGCCGTCCCTGTACTTGCAACATGGTTCTAATAATCCCCACTAGAGGCGGGAGTGTGCATGTTGTGCCAATAGAATTTGTTATCGTACTCGGTAATATTCATTTCAGTAAAACTAAAATAGAATGCAAATATATACATTTAGTTCCAAATGAAAAGCACGAAATTACAGAAAAAAAGATGTTTAATTACTTTTTATATACCCACCTGTGCATATTTGCAATATCCTACACCTAAAAAAAGAAATAAAACCTTGACATATTTGACATGTATTCTTTTTTCCCGGTATTAATTTGTTTTGCAAAATGCGGAACTGGCACAAATTCAACGTTACTCATTTGAATCAAATTTTCTTTGCTTTTTTCATATTTACATTGTAGAATTATGCATAAATATTAGCGATGTACCGACTACGGTATTGGCCGACTAACCGACTATTCGGCCATTTTGAAAACCGATTAGTCGGTTTTGGCCGACTAATTTCACACATCAATAAAAGTCGCGGTATAGTTCTAAATTAATAATCATTGGTCTACAATGTTGATGTTTGCTTCCCTGTACCTTATTGTTATTATACTTTATCTAAATGTAAAGTGGATTAATCGGTCTTTTTGCCGACTAGTCGCCGATTAATCGTTAACTAGAAAAGTGACCGGATAGTCGGCTTAACCGACTAATCGGTGCATCTCTAATAAATATATACTATTTCCACAGAAATTAAACTTACAATAGCTTTCAATATTACACTAAATTTTAGAATAACAAAATATATTTAAAATATTTCAGTGATATATATTTTTTGTTATAATAACGTATTATGGTCTAGTTATCAATGTGACTTTTTGTTTTTCAAAATTGTCTTTACTATACAAATTTTTTTCAGTTTTTATTTTTTTTTGCTTTATTTTCCACTCTATTGTGTTCAAAATTTTCAGGCATGTACAGGAAATGGAACAATATTTTTCCATATTGTTTATTTTGAAAAATTATGTAAGGCCATTTCAGAAAAAAATATTTTTTAATTAAAAATTGAACAAAAGAATATCAAAGCATTTATAGTCGGCTTAGTTTGCTTTGCTTTTGTCAACAGAAGAAAATGTTTTCACATTTGTTTTAAATTTGTTGTTTTATTTGCGACCTTGGCACCTGCGATTTTAAAAATGTATTTAGGAAAATAATTTGTGGTAAATTCACAATTAGACATACGTCGATGAGCTGCTGGCATGGGTGTCTGTATCCATTCCTAGTTTTAAACAATTCTTGCAAGTGAATTGTGTCTAATTTATATGTTGGAGAAATGTTCACAGTCGTTCCGCCTAATGCGTATGCAGCATTAACGTGCACCTGTCATTTTCCGCAGCCATAGACTAAATATTATAATTGTTTAATTATTCTTCGAATCAAGAGAAAATACGAAACTCTTTACAACAATTGTACTTGTAATAAATAATATATATTTGCCACCTGTCATTAAATGTAAAATTATACGAATCTGCACATGTACATAAATAAAAAAATAACATATGTACTGACAATTAACTTATATTTGTATGTCATTTCAATTTCGTTGACTACTGTGTTATATAAAACCTGTCTCACTCAATCAGATATAAACACCTTACAATTACAGAGTTACTTTCATGCGACCAATAAAATTATTTGATTAAAGAGAAATTATTATTTTGACAAACGTGTACATAAATTTTCACTCAATGTCATTTTGTTAATTGAGTTACAGCTTGATTCTAATGAAATAATTACAGTAATTCTCTTACACTTGACCCTTTGGCCAAAGGTCACGGTGACTATAAACGAAAACATTGGAAAAATACGATGTAATCAAACCTTTAAATTATTTACCTAGTTTTTATATAATTGTAGGAGTCTATACATTATATTGAAGATGGTTATTTGATATTATTCGTTTATATTTACAAATAGATGATATAACAAACAAATTCTTAATACAATTATGTATATTTAAATAGAAAACGGATGCTAATTTAAAAAAAAAAGAATATAACGTTACGCGAATATAGTTCATTGCTTTCATAAAAATTAAAAAAAATATACCTACCGGACTTCAAAAATCAACAAAAATAATTCATTAATTTGATCCACTTACGCTTCAGTTACTTCAAATTTAATGGGTTCTTTGCACTATCGGACACCACAGAACTACATTATTTCAAAATGCATTCTTAAAGTGTAACCCAGAATCATATTAGTTTTAATTAAACAAGCAAATATATATATATATATATATATATATATATATATATATATATATATATATATATATATATATATATATATATATATATATATATATATATATATATATATATATATAGCCTATTGTAAGTCCAGCACTGTATAACATAATACAAGTTACTTAAATAATATAACAAATATTCGAATTTTAATTCATACAATTCTTTGATTACACATGTTTTTCTATGAAAATCCAAGATTTTTTTGTTAAATTTTAAAATTATATTTTTCTTCCTGTTTATTCTAGGAAAAAATAAAAACTCTCAGAAAAACAAAACCTAAATAATATTAATTTTAAATTGCGTGGAGAAAGGAGATTGAAATTTTTTGTCCAAAAAGTTTTTTTTTTTCTTGAAAGTTTTTGTTGACATAAATTTTGTGACTTGTTTGTTCCCCCGAAAATAATGCGTTAAGAGGAATCAGATAAGTTTATTGTACTTTCGGAAACAGTTACATACTAATTGGCATATTTATTTGTGTCGTACAAAGAAATATAGTATTTTTGATAGCCTAGAAAGTATTTTCGTTAATTATGTGTATTTGTTTTGATAAGTGTGTGTTTCGCGTTAATAAGGCAATACATTTATTTTCAAAAGTCAATTTGGTTATTCAAGTTCAAGTTGCGTTTGGCGTTTTCTTTTTTTTTGAAATTTCAACTAATGTACTCAATTGTTAAATCATCAGACAATCTTGTAAGTAGAACTTAACATTTTGTACTCGAAATAATAGCATACGGGTATTAATAGTGTCTCCTGTTTTTAATTATCATTGTGTTTGATCACTGTGTGTATAAAACAACAAAAAAAAAACTTTCATTCATCTTGTATGGTATTTTCTCTTTTTTCATCTCTCCGGGGCCCCATACAAATCAAATGTGCACTCGCAATGAACAAGTACAATGAACGTACACAAACAATCAGATTTTGGTTCTTTGCGGAGACGAAACAAAACGACATCGGTATCACGCACGTCGTGTTTTGTAAAAGTAGGTTAACATACTACTAAATGAAACGGGCATCTTTATAATAACTGACACGCGTACATCATTTAAATAGCAGAACCATACAATAAGGGCTTTAGTTCCCATATATACCTGACCTGTCATGTACCCTTTCATTCCATTATATAAACTTGCTCTGTGACATCGAATATTTTTTGTACACTTATGATATGAAATGATATTTTAATGAATAATTTTTCACGTCCTCATGTTTAATTGCGACAAACATTATGACATCACCTATATAACTTCATCCGCAACTAAAGGGTTTCCTTTGCTTAATGCTAAATGCCTTTTTCCTTTAGTTCAAAAACTCCCACGATTTCCGAACAACACTCACAATCCTTCTACCGGCCTGAACGTTGTGAGTGTCCGTTGTACCGTACTACGGAACATAGCATGGTCACTCACTCACGGTTCAGTTGGCACTAGAGCGCTTAGTACCAAGTACTACACCAGTGTACCTCAATCAGAACTCTATTCAAATGAGCAATTTTCAATAAAATTCGTGTACAACAATTAGGTGTGTTTCTATATAAGGGAAAGAGTTAGATTTTAAAATCAGTAAACAGTTTTACAAACTTTGCGGTATCACATTTGACTAACATTTCATCAAATAAGTGATATTAGATTCATATTACTGAAATATATGAACTACATACGTTGTTCAGATTTGCCATTCGTATGCAACTTGTTCGCTGTTGATAAATTGTTGTGAAACACTGGTTTGCAACAGTGGAGTGCATCCGTGACGGAACAGGCGTAGCCACCGCGCTTCATTTGCCAGCTCATTGTTCTTGTTTGCTCCTTCGTCCGCGGGACACGCACACGATCGTGCGGAACGAGCACGGACACCAGAGCCGCACAGTCTCTGGTGTTAATTTATAGCATCGACGTTATTTATGCAGTACAGTAGGTAGATTAGTTACCACCTATGCAAAACTCTCGTTACGTTACGTACATACATGTGAGCTAGAAGTGAAATTGTATGAATTGTTCATAATTATTGTATTATGCCGGGTTTCCTTGAAATACCAAACAAAATAATTACATAATTCAACAATAACTAAAATGAAATCAGCACATATTATATATTTCCAATGGCTTTCTTAAGCTGACTGGCATTTATTACTTATTAGTCATTGTAACCTTAGAATTAGCAATATAACAATATAATTTCCATTTCCGCAACATGCTTTTAGTAAATTGACCCTTCTGGCAATAACTGGGACACTACGCCTATGGAATCAATATTGTCACTGATCTGGGGTGACCAGTGGATCGAAACGAGGCCTGTGGTTTCGTGGAAATGTCTTTACATATCACTCTTTAACGCACCTTGCGTTTCACAGTACTCCCATAACTAATAGAATATAACAGGTACACATTTATCCGATTCTCATAACTATTTTTAAACATATATTGTGTGAATTGGTCGGCATGCAATTCACTGATTTCTCAAATATATTGTCGGTTGAATTTTTAGTTCTCCTATTATAAGAGTCCTATATGACTATTTAACTCAAAGTTAAAAATACTATTTATCACTAGAATAAATGACTACGCATTGGGACTTAATGGATCATCAGATTATTTATATTTCATGTGCTTTGCATTACAAGTTTGCTAATAATAACGCATGTCACATTTAACAAGGCTATTGCTCTCAATTACTGAGCAATATTTAGCGGCCATTACATGAATAATTGTACTACAATCGCAAACGTTAAATATTCCTATAAAGTTACCTATAAAATCATTGATAAATTTCAATATTTATGTGTATTTTAGCATCGTGTTTATCATTATGTATTCAGTACCTGTATCAGCATAATACAAGATAGACATGTACACCTTGTGGTTAACGTCGGTTATTTACAATAATTTTTCTTGTCGCTACCATCACACATAAACACACGGTTTAACAGAAAAGTGCAAGTTTAAATATTTATTTGCCTATCAAACAAACATTAAATGAACATTTAAATGTTTACATATAGATGCACGTACATACATAAACACGACACTAGGGGCTGTCTGGCGTACAAGACGACGTGCTACAGGCACTATGCACGGACTTCCGTCTCAACATATTGCTTGGAATATCTATCAGGCCGTGCCCAACATTTCTAGAACTATAGCCAACTAGGATGATCAATTTATTTGTAATTACCAAGAACTGTACAATTATATCCGTACTAAACTTCTTACAGCAACTTAATCTTTATCAATACAGATCGAAAAGTAATGCGCTTATCCTTCTGATACTAGTTTCAACAAAAAATATGTTTAACTATAAGTTTCTATTTCGAGATGATGACATTACTGTATGACTTTTCTTGCAAGCAATTGCACATTATCAAATTACAACATTTCCAGCTGCATAGAATGTTTTATAGTGTTTTTTTGTTCTTTATGTGTCGTGGTTGTTAACACTATGTTGTTTCATTTATTATTTGCCATAATGTCAGAGATCTGTACTGTAAGATTATAGTTGTCTAACCAATCACCAGATCGTGCTGGCTGGCGTCACTGTACACATAAATTAATCGTTAAAGCTTCCAGTGTTGCTAGTTGCGCGATGTTTTTGAAATCTGTGATACAGTCACTGTAGCCAGAGACTGTACGTTACGCTACGTTACGCGTGCTGATACAGCACGAATATCGATTCGTTTACAAGTCCTGAGGTGAATGAATCTTAACGCTACAGGGGCTGAACGAACACCGCGCTTTTTATGTTCACTATAGACATCAGTAAAGGCTTGATTTTTGACAGAGGGCTCTTTTCATAAACATGACTGCATTTACGTTTGGTTTATAACCTAAATTATTTATTTTACTAACATGTGTGTAGCGTCACTTTATAACTGCTATTTAAACAGTATTATTTACTTTCGTATTGGATTCAATTCCTTTTTAAATTCTTTAATGATATTATTTGTTAATATGAAAAACAAGCAATGGTCTTTTAGTAATCTTTATATAATTTCAATAGTCACAGCCCATAGTTTATTGGGTAATATAATACAATAGTGATACAATTTATCTGTACTTAAAAATAAATCAGTAACCATACTTTTGCGTGCCACGTGCAATTTATTTTTTTTTACAATCTATTTCTACTGAACTGCATGGCACGCAACGTGAAACAGTTATGAAAATTAAAAATACCAAATCTAAGGTTATAATCTTTAAATCTTGTTACAGCGGATAACAAAATGTAAACCTTTTAGCAATCGTTTATTTACGGACGAATTAAATGGAACTACGAGAGTGAAAGAAAGTGTAGAGTTGTTTTGGCCAGTGGAAAGCCTCAGTAAACACTTGGAATCATTGACCTAACCACGGAATCTGAAGAAGGATACGCTGATTTGAATTGCAGACGAGCAAAAGTATGGTTAAGTTGGCATGTACATATTTCAGAAGGTATATTTTGAATAATTGCTTGACAGGGAAACAGTAGTAGCGAAATTTGCACTATAATTACGCGAATCCTATAACGTACATTGGTCATTGGCAATGTTGGTTGTTAACAGTCGAGACAATATACTACATTTAATGAAACATAACCTAGATTTTAACCTAGAACCTCAGAAATACTAAGCTATATTATGTAGAATAGAAAAGTCAATTAGAGTAGCACTGTTATTATATACCTATACACATATATGACATTCATGTTAAATTTCAAACTGTTCTCACATTCTCAAATTTAGAATAGGTGAAAGTGTTGTTTAAAATGCGTCCATTTTTTGTATTAGAAATACTGTTGTTCGTTTCTTAATTATTCAAATGTTTATTTTGCAGTTGTTATAAGAACTGAAGAAACAAATGTCTACTGTTAATTAACATACATTTGTCAGTGATGTTTCGAAATATAACCGCTAACTGCCATGGCAGTTGATTTATTACCGTTGCGTTTTTTCGTTTCTTTTGTACAGAAATATGAAAATAAAAAAAACTTCAGTTGCGTATTTATGGTCGGCGATGCCCTGTGCCCAATATTTTTGGGGGCCCCTTTCATTACGGATATTCATCTTTATAAAATAAAAATATTCATATTTAGGCCCCTTCATTGTCCGGGCGCCCTGTTCCCGCGCACATTTGAATAACTTCCTCATATCCCATGTTGATATTTTGTTTCTAAACATAATATATTTGACTACAAATACTACTGACGATTTTTCATATTTTGTTTTATTAATATTTTTTGCTATAACCATAGCATCAGTATACATTCATATGCTTAATATCAGAGTAGTACCTTTACATAAAGTAGCGTGTATTTAAATGTATAAGTTTATTTGGTATTAAAGTATTCAAACATCTACACCTCAATCTCCATGTCTTGTTACTGGGAAATTGTATTACATTATGTAGAATGCGGAGACGAAACCAATTTGCGTAGTGAATTCCTGCGGGAATAAACAGGGAGTCAGGGAACGTAAATACACGATGCTTGTGGCCAGGTCAATAAAGGTGTCCTATATACGTCAGAGGTGACGCGGTTGCCTAAGTTAAAAGCCACCATGGCACTCGGTAACGGCCATGCAATGTCGCTACATAGTGCACGTATTTTTCAGTGCTGCGTTTGGTGTTACATCGCCATAATATTAATATGAATAAGACAAATTACTAAAGAAAAACTATCACTACAGAGTTTAGAACAGGAAATTTAATATTAATGTAATCTATTCATACATCTATAAAATGTTTTAACCTGGTAAAAAAATATGTCAACTTGGATGTAATGAAGATTAAGAGTTACAGTAAAATGGCATATGGAATACGAACTCGGATTTATATTAAAAACATATGTTTACATTATACGTTACCTAGATTGAACAGTTAGATATTATCGTGATTCTTGTTGTGTGCATGACATGTTTTGTTCGCATCTTAAAATGTTTTCATTACTCATTCATGAATAAAAATAGTGTAAATATTTTCGTGTAATTTTGTATCCCAATTTAAATATGTTACAAAATTTGAATGAAAGTAAAACTACTTTGCGTACAATACTCTAACATCATACGTAAATGTGCTGTAACGTAACACGGCTATTGAACACATATATGCGAAATTTAATTATAACAATAATAATTAGAGAATAAAATGTGTTCACGTCATGAATACGCTTTTGTTTACGGTTGATTTGTGACGGAATTAGCATATTATTATATTTACACATTCATGCAAAACAAACTAAGTAGTTAATTGACCTCAATTTCGTCTAATACTAGACATTTGTCATCGTACTTTCAAGAATATTAATTTACCAGCTACAATTATGAACTCATTGGATTCACAATACAATTTTTATAAATACTTATGTGTAAATTTAATCGATTAATAATGGGTCTCAAGTTGTGACTAGCTAATACTGTTCTTAACTAAATTAAAAATGTTTTTCTTGAATTAAACCGCAATTGGTTCAGATCAATTGTCACCCAGTCCAGAAAGGCTTTCGCCGATTTTGTAAATTTCTAATTGCATGTAAGGTATGCCCTTTCGTAGTCAAACGTATCACTTACTATTAATAATTACATACATTACCTGTGCAATTAAAGTAACAAAACAAAACAGTAATTACACTATTACTAGAAACGCAATTGCAACTTCCACAGGAATACATTTCTCAATCAGAAGATTTTAATCTAAATTACTTGTAGCAATTATTTAGCAAGAAGATTTCTTCAAAAAAATCGTTTTACAATAACTTTATTTTAAATTAGATTTCCGATGAAACATTTCTAACAAATAGTGTACAAAATTGATTATATTTACACGAACGAAAAATTGAAAATCGACTTTTTCCTTGGGTTTCTAGATCCCCGCTCGGTTTTCGAGTCGCTTCGCCGAACATCAGACGAACGAACTCGCCCGTATATAAGCGCGTATACGTTGTACGTTAGCTCCAGTCAGCTGTTGGCTTTGGTGTTGAGTGCTATTCGCTTGCGTTCTATACTTAAACTCATTTCTTTCGTTTTGAACGGTTCGTTTTTGTTCCTATAACAAAACTCAGTGATAATGGCCACCTACGCTGCATACAGACACATTGAACTCGACAAAGTCGGTTACAGCAAGAAAAGGTAGGATTGTTTTATTAAAATACATATTATTAAATGCAATATCTTGACGACACATGTGCATAGTACATTTTAACTATTTGTGTTAGTCATACAATTGAAATAGTAAAAAAAAATGTTTTATTCGTACATTGAACTAAATAATTAGTCTGATTGTTGAAAATATGTTTATAAATATACCGGAAACGAATATTACAAATTTACATTCATAATACATTCATGTATTATAATTGTGACAATTATTAGCTTGATATACATATGTATTTATTCAGATGCATTTGTACATATTAACCTAGAGCTAATATTAATAATGATACTAGCTTTTCCTTATATTGATTTACGCATTTTAAGCGGACATTTTTGTGTAGATACAAAATGAATAATAAATTACAGATTATTGGTGTCATTTGCACCAAAAAAAAATCATTAATGAAACCATTGAATATTCATATTTTTATCTTGATATGAATTGCCTATAATGATAAGGAAAAAATATATTGACTTCAATTTAATGAATAAATATAGAGTTATGTAACATTGTATAGTGTATCCATAGATATAAGAACTTGACTAAACGCAGCATGCTATTAACAGAGGATTATCCCAAATTATACGACACAGTAAATGAATAAAAAGCAGAGCTGTATTCAGAAATTTATAAATACATTTTGAAAAATAACAACAAAAATATGATATACATCTTAACAATAATAATACAAATTAACATAAATAAATGTAATATTCAATAAATTATTATTACGTCTTAATTATAGACAAAATGTCTCTTGTCTTTCCCGCTAAGAGCATTACAAATGTACCTGAATACCGCCACTACTAGTAGTTTATGGCCTCTCCTGCTGTGAAGGGTACCACCCTACCTATTAAGGAATCATGTCAAGTTCTTATATCTATGGATAGACTATATTTCTGAACCATTGCATTTGAATTTTTAGACAAATTTCACAATCCATCTATTTTTAGATAGTAATGTTTTATTAACAAAAATTTTCAATATATTTTTGTCTTTCATGAGATAATAAATCTGAATTCGAAATTTCTACACATAATTTATTACCTAAAAAGATATTTGACTACGTGCTGTTCGTGTTGCGCATAGATCAATATTTAATAAACTTATTTACCTGAGCTAGTCCGGTAATTTGTGCTCGGAAAACTAGAGAAAATCTATAACAGGGTCCTCTAAAATTCCACTTACGTATATAATATATTTACCGAGGTTTTATTGATCGCGAGGGAAAACTGTTTTTTACCGAGTTCCCTCGGAACTCGACCCATAAAAGTTTTACAGCAAATATCATGTGCACGTGTGTATCCCTCTCCTTTGAGCTTTCAAACTATTGATTCAATTGCATCATATATTTATCAATTTGTTTGGGATACGACGAAATTTTGGTCCTATAAAAATGATATAGAATTACATATTTTCAGTTTTATTATAGAAAGAAAGAAATAGTATTATAATAATAGTTATCCACCAAATTTACTTGGACAAAACCGCAATTTACAGTAACAACGCTCAAGAAAAACATGCGACTATCTAGATTATAAAATTTGGTTTGTCCGATTGACAAATAAAATTATGCTGGTGAATGGTATAAATATACTTATTTTTATTCTAAAATAACACTAAAGCAAAAGTTCCTTGTGTATACTAAATATAAAATTCCATGATCTGCTAGAGTTATATCCTGTTCAAGGTATGAAACTATGTCTAAACAATATTTCATCAAGCATTGTTCAATAATTTACTGAATAGTCATGTTCACACGTTGACAGGCTACGGGAAGAAAACAGTATTTGAAATAACAAGTACCTTGTTTAGCGACGATAGTTATAGATCAGCCAGTCACCGAGCATTTATGAGTTTCGTTTCGCCAGCGACAAGTTTATTTCATCATATAAGGGAACTGGACACTTTACACAAGGCATAAACTCTAGTATTATGGTTAACTCTGTCAAACACGTACCTACTTTTCCTCATTTCTCTTTCCGGTTTCTGTGTCTGTATGTATGTATCTATATCTTCCTACAACACACAATCTGTGATTTATCTATTGGGAAAATTCTTCATAAATTATACACACATGATTTTACATATAGGTATAATTTATATATTCAAAGAATTCCTTGCGAGTTTTAATTTAATATCCTTAGAAAGTAATCGGGACAATCCAATTTGGCAATACGAATATGTTAAAACAACATTTTGCACTTTTTTTATTTATTGGATCAGGAAATGTATTTATTCAACACTTTTTCGTCTTTTATAATATACATATTCAGAAATGTACACTTATCGCAAAGTCTGATCTTCGCATTTACAGTTATGTGTTAAAAGATTTTTTCCGCAATTTTTACGAACCTGCAGATAAAGTTGCCAGTGCGAGACATTCGTGCGCGTGATAATGCAGGTATAAATAAAATACTACGCCATTCTGTCTACTTCTTTTGTGCAATGGTATATATATTGAACATGTATTTAATGCCAAAACGAATTCCGTGTCAACAAATAATTACGTAAATAATATAGAAAGGTAATAAATAATCACATATAATAATCATAAAAAAAATAATCATTATCAATTCCTTATTAATTAAATGTCATATTTGTTATGCCTTTTATGTCCTTGTTCGCGATACAAGTTGTTTATATTTTCACAGACATTCCTTTGTTTTTCTTTCATAATTTTTCATTTTTCATTACGTTCATGTAACATATGAGAAAAATCTAATCGTCAAGGTAAAATATGGTTTGTTTTAATATGTTATAATTATTGCTGATTCACAACACGTATTAGTTATTGTTTCATTATAAGTTAATTGCATAATTAACCGTTTAGACAATGAACAATAATAATAAATAAAATATTAAACTAATTTGTTTGGTTTATAGTACAAAAAAAATCATTTGATATTTTATTTATTTACTGTGAATTACCACAAAGTAACCGGAAAAATATTTTATTTATAATAATACTGGAAAATGTCATTAATGTCATGTAAAAACATTATAAAATAAAAATGCCGAATATGTTAAATACATGTCAACGTACAATGAAAATAAAATATATTAATAATATAATATGTCTGGAAATATGGACAAAAACAACGAAATTATCATGACAGATATATGTTAGCTAGAGGAAAGTATTTTAAGAATTGCTACGTGAATAATTCAAGATAGTGTAGTTCCTTCTGTATCGATCGTTGATAATATCTTGCTATTACTTTCGCTATGAATACCAACTAGAACTGTTCTCCATGTCGAGGCGCCACTATGAGATAACTTCAGTCCACTGATCTCCCCCCATAGATGTATAATTTATGCCCCCCAGTCACGCACTCTCCAGGCAAAATTCTTCTACAGTAGCCGTGCCTGTCACCTAATGATCTGCATATATTTTATTTTTTCCTTCATAAACATTAATTCTCTTATTTATTCTTACTGCGACGCGTTCCTGCGTGTTCTCCATGTCATCCTTTTTTTGTACCTTCCTTAACATTTCTTTTTTTTACTGTAGTTTATCGTAGGTACGTGCGGCTGGCGTACGTTATTTGAGGCCAACATGATTTTGTTTTGGTTATGTTGGTGCTAACTGGAAAGACGAGTCTGCGCGGTAAGGTATCAGATTTCATAATGTAAAAAGTATGTTATAAGGGTTTTTTTAGCCTTTGTTTTATTTTATTTTTCCGTCTCCGAAGCATGATGGCATTGAAACAATGTAAGATCGTAAAGATTATTACATATATAACATCGTGTCATGCATATAGGTACATAATGCGCATGCGTTATCGTATAACCTACATGTAGAACTGACATTTCAGTCTCATAACCTAAAAACGTAACGGTTTTTCAGTTGAATTTATTTATTTATTTAGAAAACCTACACAAAACTCGATAATTGCTGGTTTCTATAAATGTATGCAGAAAAAAATGGTACACAAACTTGTCGATAAATAAAAATTACCTACGATAGTCTATAATTTTAATTAAAGTACGTTTTTACATTTATTTCAATCGTAGCGGCTTCGCGTTTGGAGTTCCAAATAGTGTAAAAACTAAAGTTCATTAGTCGTTTATGAATCAGCAACCGGGGACCACGTAGACTTTGCTGACCGCATGGGAATTGTAGACAATTCGTGTTTACTTGAATGGTACACACTTTTTGAATTCGCCGCCACGCATTGCTGGCAACCTTGTAAACGTGGTCGTTTCCACAGAACTGTGTGTATTATGTTGGCAACATGCCATGAAGAGATAGTAGCTGTTTGATCTCGTAAACTAATTCCTTCGCGAGAAATTCATTTTTCTAGAGTGTCGTGCCCAGAATTGTTATGGATAAATTCCTATAAATGCGAGGTTTTCCCCTAATGGTTTATTTGGTACTAACGATAACGGATCATATGATTGTTAACCTCTTTGTGTTGTACTGGAATTATCAACTTCGAATTTATAGATACAAAGATATTTCAGTGACAAAATAAGTATTTCACTTGGATAAATTGATATTGAAGAAAGGTAGAAGAAAAATTGTAAATATTAATCTAAATCTGTCGTAGAATTTATTGTAAGATTCATTTATTTACAAGACGAATTTTTTGGATTGATTTTTCACTTAACAAGAAAACATTTTTCTTCTTTCAAGTCACATATTGGATCCCGTATCATGTAACATACTTTTATATATGTCTCTGAACGGAAATACATCAATCTAATAGACAGACAATAAAAGATAGGACCTGTCAACTGTGTCTCGCAAATTCTAGATTAGCCCGTTTTACTATCGTTCGCCGAAAGAGGAAACCCCGTTTCCCCCCTAATGTCAAACATACATAGATTTTTGCGCAGTTGACGTTTTGCAGATAAGAACCACATACTGCAATTTCCTTTTGCGGTCCTTAAAAATCCTTATCGTTGACTTTAAAACGAAAGCTAATAAAATCGTAAATATTCCTTTGTATGAGTAGGGCCTTATCATTATGCCATTGTACGTAGCTTAACCTTGTAAAATAGTGAAATGATAAGGCAATTCACAAAACTGCAATGAATGAAAAAGCATTTATTTAATAATAGTTTTAAATAATACTAGTTTTAAATTTAAGCTTAATAAATTGAAATAATTTTGACAGACCAGAATATAATCCCAAGCATTTTTCAGATTAAAGTTTCACAGTGAATTATACTTAGGAGTTCATACATCGTGTTTTATTTAAATTATTTTTCAAAAATGATTTGTGACTCCCCACTGATTATGATAATGAATATTTTACGATGCAACGGACAATATAAAACGAAGCATTTCTTCTTGCGAGCAGCAATGAAAAAGATTAATCATAATTAAAATCACATAAATCGGTCATAACAAACGGCAGGTAATAGCTTCTTCGAATCTGGACTAGTTCGATAGAAAACAGTTTGAACTTTGTCAGTATTTAATTTTTTTGTTAGCGTCTAATATTGTGCAAAAACAAAAAATCACAGCGAGGAGTTTCACCTTTTATTAATTTATATTATATAGAAGTACAGATTCATTTTACACTTATTAAGGCTATCAATAGAAATTATTAAGGAATAATTAAATATTTCTTGGTAATAATAATTTAGAAACCAGCTACAGTAAAATGATCATAATGTGAACTTAAAGATATAAATAAATAAACAAATAATGTAATAATTATTGACGAAAGTAAAAGCATGTATAATGATTTGCACAAAAAAAAACCTTTCTTCACAAAAGAACAAAATATATCGAATTTTAAAGAAAACAACACAAATTGATGTTAATCTTAAGTAAATAAATGGCCATGATATGTTATTAGAAGAACGTGCGTGCGTGCAAGTTTTTGTTCCAAACTTTCATTCCACTTTCAGAGGTCAAAGTCAAGAATACTTTGTTTTGTTACCTGGCTGTTATACCTTTTTTTCTCTTTCTAACTGTGGACGATCTGTCGAAATTCTGATTGGCTGCCAGCGACTCAGGTTGGTACAGTTTCGTTTATGTTTTGAAAACATTGTTTCAGATTTAGAGTCAGTTTCAACGGTTGTTTAAAGATATAAGATCTCTTACGAGTAATAATAGATTTTGAAAGGTGCATTTGCTTCGTGACGTTCTAAGATTTATGTCTAGCAAGCCCACCGTGATTCAATTTGAACTCAAATTTGAATACTACATATTTTGTCAAAATATATAACTGTTTTTTTTTTCTAAAATTTTCAGATTTTCCACAAATTCAATTTGAATATAAATAGACTTGTATCCGAAGATTCAACATACACAATTTAATATTAAGATAAGCCATCATGGAATTGAATTACTGAATACATAATGCCTTTCTTACAAGGTATACACATCTTTGTTGGTTCATAATTTAAACGGATACCAAAATAAAATCCGATTGATCAGTTCGGTAAATTGAATAGTAATCTTAAAAAAAAACTTCAACACGCGTCAATCAAATTGGATTTCAATTTAAAAACGCATTCTAAAAACTGAATCGGCTTACGGGGCTTACTGTATGGGAAAGATAAGCGTAATCCAGTATCACGTTTCTGTATATTATATATGTGCAGTTTCTAGATTTAAAAATTTTCGGATCAACGATTATAGATTCACGTCAGCATTAATTATTTATTGGTTAATTTTAATATCAATATTGACATAATTTTCCGTCATTATTGCTTAGTCCATCTTAAAATTGACATGTAAACATTTACATTGCTTATAATTTTAATCCTACATGTTACATTTATTATACATAACAACGCACTATCTACAGGATGATTCAGAAAGATTGTCCGTGCCGCATCACTGGGGTATAATTTATATTGAACTGCGTTAGAGAGATAGCATTGGCGCATGGAGCTTGAAATAAAGTTTTGATCATAATACGAATTCTCTTCGGTAACGTGACGGACAATCATGCTAAATAATCTTGTATCTTTGAATGACTTTTCATGGAATACTGTTTGAATACCACTGATTCTGTGTTCATTGCATGCTATGCGTAGTCTAATGTCCGGCCTTAGGTTCACATCTCATCTCGGTCAGGAAACTGGTATAGACTGGAAATGAAACACCCGATTCGCGTACATACACACACAAGTTATACTGAAGTTTCGGTACAAAACTATTGTCATCCGACAATTGTGTGCGTGTTATTTTATTATTATTTTGGACATTTTTGCCAGTGTAATTTGTATCTAAATTAGAGATGTTTCCAGAAGAAATTTATTCATGAATAGATGTGGTAAAAATTTCCTGTAATAAAATATAAAAAATCTGGTGTGGTCACCACACGACTTTCTTATACTGAATCTAAATTGACACATATTTGACATTTCAAATGCGTATTTCTATAAATATTTTATCTTTGTTTTGTTTTCATAGCATATATGACATTTTAAATTTTTTCTAAAGAATATTGTTTCCTATAACTTTTATTTCAAAACTTTTTCCATATTTCAATTATTTTCTCCAATAATTCGTAATGTTCGATTTTGATGTTCAGTAAACTTCCTCTTCCGGTTGTGCGATTATGCTAGAAATCTAATCAGCTCTTCATATAATCAATAAACTTTTAAATATGAAGTTTCATTGTTCTGTTTCGTTTTTAAGTTAATGAACATACAGACACACAGACGTCATTGCGAAAATAGTCAAAACGTATTCAGGGGACCTCAAAACATGTATTTCCATCAAAATCTCGGAATCGAAATTTTTCATGATTCCTATACTTCCTTTATACTACGTATAAGAAAATAAAAAGGAAATATATATATTTGTCTTTATTAATTTAATTGTAGAAGAATAAATCGCAATAAAACGTGTTAACAACATTTTTATAATTAAATAACCTTTAATTAAACCACATTAATGGTTAGATTATCAATTCTACTACATGTTCATTCGTGTAAAAACACAAATTCTACACCGGAAGTCGTGATAAAAGTTCCACCTTCCTGTTCGCTATCTGCATCCTTTTAGATTTTTAACATACATGCATCTACTCTGCTATGCGATTTCTATCGGTCGATTTTATTTTTTTTTAGAAATTTCTAATGATTACCGCAATGTTGTTTACAGTATCTGATTAACCTATTATTGCATTTAAAACTAGACAGTGCACTTTTGTAGGAGAAAAGTCGTTGTACCGAAGGTTAAGAAATATTAAGTACTTTTGCTTTAGTAGTTTGCCCGTAGGGGAAGACAGTTAATTTGTGAGAGGTATGTGAGATAATTTACTAGCTGTTTTTTGGGCATTGTTGAACCAAATTTCGTTTTGCTACAGGCTTTAACTTATAAGAACTTCATGCTTTTCAAAGCAAAATATCTTTTAATTGAAGTTCGTGATTACAAAATAGTAGATACATCATATCTGTCGGATAGAATTTAAAATTTTAGATTTATATATTGTCGTACGAACTTTCTTTAAAAAATTAATCGGATAATGGTACAAGCATGTATCATTTTGTTTCACTGTAGAATAAAGTAAAAATATTTATGAGATGCTAATCAAGATTAATTATATATTTTAATTACTTGTATTAAAATTAAAAAGTGGTGCTTACTTTTAAAATATTACCTTTATTTTTTGTCATCCTAGAAATAAGCGCGAATATTTTAATCCAACTTAACATACATACAATAGTCTCATTTCTTGTAATATCCATCTGAGAAGTTAGTAATAGTCACGACTAAATCCTATTCGACACGGCTTGTTCATACAAAAATACAAAACCAATTCATTATGTTACGAACGTTGCACGTACGGCAGTAACGCATAAATTAGCGTAAAGTAACACAGACTTGGAACAAGCAATTGCATTATTTTACCCCACCGTTTCATATACACGGACTGGCCTGGACCTTTGCAAATTGACCCAGAAATGGCAACGATTCGTGTTGGGCGATCGTTAAATTTTAAAGTGCGAAGTTATTACGAGGTTAGTTACCCCAGAGCGCAGTGAGCAGTTACGTCGCCGCAGAACGTTACGCCAAGTTACGATTTATCGTTTCGCAATTTCTGAACCACAAACGTTGCCCTCTTCTCAAAACTTCCATGTTTACTAAATGTTAGTTACGCGATGTTGGTCTCTGAATTTTATGGACGTGAAATTGGACATGAACTCTGGAGCAGGAAATAAGAACCGTGGATGAGAAATGGAAGAGGTTTTTTGTAAGAGTGTACTGCATGTAATAAAACATTAGTGTTATTTATTACTTACTTGCTTACAACGTGGTAATACGGTATGATTTTGACAAATGTACGCAGTTCTCAAATACCAGTTTCGACAGAATTTCTACTTTACCAGACTGTACAACAATGTTCCGTGAGAAATACTGTTTCCAAGATAATTCCAAACATAGTTTGAATACACCTAGAACTGGTAGCAATGTCTTCTACTCGGATAATTTCTGTTTAATAATTCAAAATATGCCAGATTACAAGATCAGTTCCCAACTGAATACTAAATTAAGAACGTGTCCCATTCATGCAATACTTTGGGAAACATGCAAATATTCCCACGGAAACAATTCATAATGAACGACGATCATAATTCATAAACAATAACGTTCAAGAAATCCAGGTGCTGCTGCCACAATAATTCATCTTGCAAGACTGGAATTTTTAAGTTACAATGACCATTACATTACTTAAAGTCACGCATATACAAATGTATCAGTAATAAATTGTTTCATTCAAAAAACAAAACAAAAACATATTAAAAGTAATGGCCTACGTGTGTACAGTGTTGCAGTAATTAAATTAAAACCTGAAATGCATAACAATATTCGGCGATGCACCAGAATCGATCGTAACACTTCGGATGATTTCGTTAGTACTCGTTTACGGAAGGGCGGAATATTGAAATACAGTTTGTTCTAGTTATTTTGCCACGTATCCTGTATAATTTAATCTCAAGTTTTATCGTGATAGTATTTATGATTTATTACCAGAGTTGCAGAATTTGAATTAACCTATTTATTAAAGCGTTTCACGGTGAGAATATATTACGAACAAATTACATTCAAATTGGGATGATTCGTACTTGTATTTTTGTCGCAAATGTCATTTTGTCTTTCCCGCTAGCGGAAGTAAACTAGACTAATACTATTTTAAAATGTCGAATTTTTAAGAGAAATACCTGTTTGTGAAGAAAATTTTTTCTGTGTGCTTGGTTGTTTTTGTTTTCGTTTTATTTTATTCGGGGAGTCCCTTTTCGCTTATCACGAGTTGTTGTTGCTTTTCAATGCAAAAAAATTAGTGTGAGAGCGGAAGATCAATCCCGCATAAAAACACAGTTCTGTTGTGTTTTTTTCGAAAAGGTCGTACACTTTTTGGTGCAAAAATGTATGATATGTGGAAAATAACTGGTTTATAGTAACACTCACTCACACAGAAACACGCTCTTACCTCAAACTGCTTTTTTTTTCGTATTGAGTTTTTAATTGTTCAGGGAAATCCCTATTTGTAAAACGAATACATACACATTTATTCTATATAAGTTTGCTGAGTAGGAACGGAAACGAGGCAAATTACTTCATATTTTAACCGAAATTAGTATGTACTTCTAGTACACGATTTGGATTCAATAAAAACGTGTGTAATTAAACCATTGCAATGTCTTTAAAACAAAATCGCAAGTTTTGATGAACCTTTCTATAACTCGAAGTCTCTGTAAGTCGAACTTTTTTGTGGATAATGGTGATTCCAGTAATGGAAGTTTGACTGTACCATATCTGAACGCCGTATCTATAGTTCATCCATAGATATAAGAATTTGACTAAACGCAGCATGCTATTAACAGAGGATTATTCCAGATTATACGACATAGTAAATGCATAAAAAGCAGAGATGTATTCAGAAATTTATAAATACATTTTGAAAAATAAAAACAACAAAAATATGAATATGATATACATCTTAACAATAACAATACAAATTAACACAAATAAATGTAATATTCAATAAATTATTATTATTAAGTCTTAATTATAAACAAAATGTAAAACTTGTCACTCTACAAATTTACCTGAATACCGCCACTACTAGTAGTTTATGGCCTGTCCAGCTGTGAAGGGTACCCCCCTACCTATTAAGGAATCATGTCAAATTCTTATATCTATGGATACACTATAGAGAATTGCATACTTATACCGCTTCTTGCAAATAACATTAGCAACTAATAAAACAATATTACTCTTTACCCATTCAAGTTTGAAACGCCGACATTTTATACTTCTAATTAATTACTAGATGTAAGTGCAAGCGGTCATAAAAAAGGAATGAAATCTATTTTATCTGCAGCTGCTTAAGATCATCTTTGATACAATACACACACACACACATGCATTTACAAATCATCTTGGTTTATTTCTCGTTAATAAACGTACATAAATATTGAGTTACCGATATTTACGACTTCCGTCATAAATTTTCACTTAACCGGTAATCTTAATTGTTAATTCAATGCTATTCAATCGTTAGTACGTTTGTCTAAAAGCAGCCGTTTGCTTGTTAGTCGAGTGGTTGTGGAGGCTTATTTTTAGACACTGTTTCCTGTTGTCCATTATATACACAATGGTCTCGGTAAGGTAACAGTACAGCTATTAATTTAATAAATATAACATTTAGTTATACATTGCGTGCACAGTAGTAATTTAAAGGTTTCTAAAGTTCTTTTAATATATTTCAGATTTGCTGTACTTATTTTTAACCTTTAAATTAACAGTTTGATGCCTTCTGATGTGCTCACTCACGTTGTTCTGCATTAACGTGTAAGGGAAGCAGTGATAATTCGAATTTCACTTCGCTCGTAATAATAGCTAATGTTTCAACTCCGTACAACTATATAGCTACACGGATAATCTAAGCACTGATGATGTTCCCATGCTAATTACAACGTGCAATCACGATGATAATTCTACCTGTTGTCGACGTTAGACTTACCTTTCCTTCGTAAAGCTATTTTGTTCATTTGTTGTTAACAGCGGAACAAATGCTAATTACGTACTACCTTATTTTGACATAGTGGAAAACAGTCTAAGTACTTTACTAAGTACAGTAAAATCTATCGTAAAATATTTGCAAGATGTGCCTTTACATTTAGTACAGTTTACGTGTTGTAATAAATCATTAGATTCTTTTAAATCTACATGTCCAATATACCGTAACCATAATTAAAAACATAAATTACTAATATGACTTTTTAAACCGTCACTTTTATCTCTTAATTTCTTATTTTTAATCAACATAACTTTTCGGCACCTGTTCTTCACATCTGTTTCCATTTTTAATAATTTAGCGTGGGTTATTAAAAATTAATTAAAACTCTTTCGTCTTGTTCAGAAAAACCTAGATACGTAATTATGTATGCAAAAAAGTATCAGAAGTTGGAAATTTGAAAATCTTAGAATAATTCAGAAGTAAAAATTCCTCGAGACTGGAATCTAAGAGGATTTATTCAGTTATAAAACCGAAACTACTGGTTTTATATTACAAGTGTAGCTGGCTTGTTTGTTTATGATTATTCAGTGTCAAGTTCAATCAATGTTGTTGTGGAAACCGAGCCTTTCTCTATATAAATTTCAGTTTAACTTTCATTCGACTCGCATTATAACATGTCTAGTATTTTATAACTGCATTCTTCACATATTTAACATATGTTTTCCTTAATTATCTACATGGAAATATTACTACATAAATATGTTGTGAAAATTCCACATTTGTTCAAATAAAACTATATATTTCCTGCCAATATACATAAGTTCACATAGAATTAATAATAATATTAATTTATATTTAGTTCTTCGCGTCTCACACGATCTAATATTTTTTTGTCACGAGACTAATCTATTTTATATATTTAAAACAATGATTCTCGTTCTAAAAATACACACATAAATTTCCTTGCTAAATCTATAATCGAATGTTGAATTTATATGAAAAATAAATCCGATTGTCTCGTGCCGGAAGTGAATCTACGGGTTCGTGCCTGATACGAATATTTAAATGATTGACTATCGAGCTGGGCAGACTGGAGGAACATCATGTTATTCATGTAGTGGAACAGTTTCATCGTTGATGTGTAGTATATCTGTGTTTGTGCATTCTTATACACTTGTATATCTATAGGTGTATCTGCTCTGTATTATCCGATATATCTGTGTATCTAGGAGATACACTGTTGTAGATACTATCTACAACAGTCAATACATGTGCATTTCAGTATACATATATCGTCAACTACTATGTAGTTTGTCTGTGGCTACATGTATGTATGCATAGCTAGTCTACAGCTGTGTGTGTGTGTGTGTGTGTGTGTGTCCGTTCTGAATGTTCGCGTGCATTGGATAGGAAGTCGTGGAAACAGCCGCTCATCATGTAAATATAGCTTCTGCTGACTGCTGTCGCTGCCATACGAACAGTTCATGTAGACTCTGTATTATAGAGGGCTGTGCCAGAGTTCTACTAAGGCTTGGTTCCTAGTTCGTAAACATACGGGGCATAATGTTGACAAGTGTCTAGTCGTCAGACCAATTTATATTTCCGAACTCGCACGAACAAGTAGGTCCGAAATGTGCTTAATCGGGAAGTCGTGGAACCACAATAATTAATATTACATTTGGAGTTGGGTAGGGTAGGGTAGGCTAGGGTAGGTTAGCCGACGGGTAGGATAGGCGTGTATTATTAAGTAGGGTAGGGTAAAATAGCCAAATCTATAAATTGCACTAACAGCAAATGTATTGCACACAACTCTAGCACAACGTTACGAACTAAGAACAGGCATGTTCGTATCACGTCGTATTATTTCGTAAACACACATCGTGTATCTTCGAAAATGAAACGGTCTGATGGCTAGACTCTTGTATAATGTTGGCCAGCGGTAAGGTCGAAACCCCACCCCCCTTCTACAGTAGCGCAACCAGGTGTTTTCACCGGAAGGAACAATAGTTTTATTAACGAGAAACCACAAAGTCATTGCTACGAGTTTTCAACGACTACATCGAATATTCTAGACATTACAATATATTTTGAATTTGATAAAACAAAATGTAATATTGTTTTACAATAAACATAGTATTATTTCCCGAGGTAAAACATTCTAATCGCCTATGCAGAGTGCGATGTAAATTCGTTATCGGTATTTCCATTGTGAAAAGCGAACTAATAAACATGCACATTCAAATAGCTGTTTTCATTTCACGCCGATTTTATACAAAAAAATCTCTTATAACGCCTCTGTTCGTAAAACGAACACAGGTAATATTAGAGTAGCTCAGCTAATACTATAATAATTGGCCCAATAGGTAATAACGAAATAGTTCAGTAATTGAGTTGATCAACTGGAACAGCGATTAACAATTGTACGGCTCATTGCGCCTTTCATTGTTCTTGAATTTTTGCAACGCAATTATAGATTGCTGCCTCCTTTGTTCCTTGTACGTATTAATATAATAAATAATTGAGGAAGTGGTACACACCGTCGTTTGCTACCAATGTCATTTTTTCCACTTCAGGGAATACGTAGAGCTGTTTTCTTACCGAAACGTTTTTACACGCTTCGATAAATATTCTTCGAATTTGATGAAATAATTAACATTCTTGTGGACTTACTCATTTGTTAATTATGTGGACCAACAAAATGTATTTTAATCTACTGTAAAAATGTAGTACAAAATATTTTCTTTTTAAATAAAAAAGTGATGCTATGTTATTATAAATTCCATGTATACTGGTTGCCTATTTTTAATCATATAAAGACGTACAGAATCCGATCTTTCTAAAGCAATTTACCTTTAAAACACGCTGTATATAATTATCAATTCTTTAACGAACCACGTTTGATGTCAAGATGAAATCGATACCGATTAATCTCCAATAGGTTATTAATTAGTTTACACGGTATTATCGTGTGCCGGCAATTTCCGTTTCCGCTTGATTAGCATCAAACTTGCGCGAAAGATTTACAGAAAACGGAGAATAACGAGATGAAAAAGTGTCACAGTTATAAATTATGCTAATTTTATTGACATTCTTTCGCTCTGCAGCGGATCCTTTCACTTTGACCAACAAAATTTTACACGCACGCCACTGGACTAGCACGTGACATGCCACTTAGATATTACCTATGTGCATTTTCAACCTTATCGTTACATTTTGTACAGAACAAATGCGGAGTTTTGTCGGTTTTCAGCTAAATCGAACCCTTATAAACGGGATGTAATCTTTTCTGTGTGCCCTTTCAGGAAATCGATAGTGTTGCTATTAGGCCGTCCATGCATCGTCCAGGGCCGTACTACACTCCTATTTTCCCCCGTAATAATATTAAATTACTATGTAATACAGCTCTGGTAGACGAGCTAGGGACATGCTACCTGCGTATAAGGTTATTAGTATTATACTTACATAAAGGCGCATTCACATTAAACCGATTAGACATGGCAATGATTTACACGCGTTCTCAGTGCGTGTGCGTATGTTTGTGTGCATCACGGAAGACGGATTTTTCGGGATCATTAAGTTAGAACAATACCGGTTTTTTTTTTATTAGCCTCTGTGGGCGCGGTTCTGAACTAACATCCTGCGTTCCATTTTGACTTGGTTGACGGAAATGCTGCGATTATATAGGACACGTCAATTATGGTATATATAGGTATATACTCGCCCAGAACCACCATTCTGTGACCGGTCAATCACACCAGTCACATTATATTTTAAGATTCGTTTGACAAACGAACCGGAAGAGTTATGAACCTGTATTTTTTGTCAATGCATCCAGTAGGCTGTGGAAACACTTGGTGTTCTTTTTTATAGGTTATATGACATAACCTGAAAGCACTTTTCTACTTATACTGAATATTACTATGGAAATGTATAGATACTAACAAATGATAGTGTAAAATATCTTTATTTGTTTATATTCTAAACAATACGTAACTAAATCTAGCTGTACCATTCATTCAAGTCGCCATATTGCAAATGAGACATACGCTAGCGATGTGGAATTATTCAAATCTCGTTTCGCACAAAAGTTATAAAGTTTTATTGATAATTAAACGTGAGTAGTGTATCATAGCCAACTATCACTACTGTCGTCAGCTGCTCAACATTGTTACTTTAGATTACGATCGGAAAATAAATTAAAACTATCCGTTATACTCTTTCAGACATACTTACATGCAGTTTTATCGTAACAACAGCAAAAAAGTCATTAAGATGGAAGTATAAATGTTGTATTAATTATAACTGTAACTTATACTCATGCGTATTTTTAGCCATTAATAATGCTTTGTTTATGCTGTGTTATACAGCTAATTCTAATTTGTTTTGTAATTATTTATGAGTTATTTGCAACCATCCGTAGTTTTGTATTTATTTACATTTATTTATATATATATATATATATATATATATATGTGTATATATATATATATATATATATATATATATATATATATATATATATATTGTTAAACAATAATGTGTAGAAAATAAACATTATATTTATTTATGTTTTATTTGTTTCAGGTAAGAAACGTCAACTATACCGTCTGACTTTCTTAAAATCCATACACAAGGTTTGCAATCGATCAGGTAACAGTTTAAAAAATTAATCATTTACTTTGAGGTTAAGTTCAAGTTCAAGCATGACGTACAATTCGTATTCAGTAGTACAAGGTTATTGCAACTATTTAAATAATTACCAAATATTTCACTAGTGTTTCAGGGACTTTCATATTGCACTAATCCAAAATAGAGTAACTCAGAAACAGTTTTTCTTTATGTAACTATAAATTTATAGAAATGCACCATATGTGATTTGCTATATGCAGTTAATGAATTAGATTTGACCCTCTGTCTATCAGACAGATAGTCAAAGATACACACGCACGGAAGAAATGCGATATCTATTTATTAATGGACTAGGGGAAAGGACCTCTTATCCAAATTTGAAATCAATGATATAGGGTCGTTGTTCTGCTAGGATAATATTGGTAATAAAATTTAATAAACAAATGGATTAAACGAAATTGCTATTACTAATTAATTGTATCCGTTCATAATTTATTTAAGTGATAATATAAATGGCGATTAAAATATAAATATTAATTGGCTATAAATTTTAGAATACAACCTCGGATACAAATACAAGATAATTGATTAGAACCCTATTTACGATTTAGAATATTTATATATAACTTTATGTGATTTTATGTACAAGTTTTATTATCTAGATCAAGGGAAAACACTGATAATATAATGAAAGAACTTATATAATGGTCAAAGTTTTTCCAGAATCATTATGCTTTCAGAATATATCTAAAACTATGGAGAAAAACAACTAATAAATATATATTCTGACCAAAAATAGCCTACCCTACAAATATGTACACAAAACTTTGCTGAACCGCTGTTTACAACTTCCGTTATATCTTTTTTTCTATCTAGGAATAGAAAAAGCCCGCGAAATTATGCTGTTTGTTCTTTGACATGAAGTCAATAGTTTAGTCAGTATAAATTATAACAAATAACTTGCTACTGGTTTTTATTTATTCATAAGGCAGTAAAGAAAAAAAGTCTAGCAAAAAATAACCACACTGGTTCGCAGCATTCGCTAGAAGTTGTGTCTGTAGTTCTTATTTTTTGTCCAAAGACGCCACATGTTCTAAAAGACCGTTAACATATAAATATTTTGACTAGTACAGCTAAAATACACACTAACATTAAAAGTATGGTTAGGGCAAAATATTCTTTGATGTTTCCTTTGGTCAATCTGTGTTTTACAAATATTAAATATTTTATTTCACTATTCTGCATTTCAATGAACTGTCTATAATTAAATTAACGCGACTAAAAATCATGATTAATTAGTGTGACAGGCTGAACACTCTTCCGGGTATAATAATAGCGTATACAAAATTAATGAATCGTATAGGACAACGAACTTATTTTCCTGTAGATTGTATCGCTTCGAATAGAAAAACGAAAAAGTTAAAATTGTATAGAATATTGGTAGGATTGAATGTAGACAGGATGAAACTAGAATTGCATTGCGTGTCCATGTTAGTGAACAGTAATCACATTTGTGAATGTGTACACATACACACGTTCAAAGAGAAACCTTGCATCGTAATCGCATGTAGTGATTTCGAGAAACCCGACAAATGTTCATCGACAGTGGTGTGCCATCCATTTCCTGTTCTTCACTTTACTTGTGTGGTTTCCGCCATCCACCATCTCTCTTTCTCTCACAGTTTGTGTGTCCTTCCTGCGGTCAGTGTCTGCTGAAAGCAGGGCGCTGTCCAGACACCCGTCCTTCGCCCAGGTCAACCGGCGTCTGCCGGTGAGTCATGCCCGCAAGTTCAATGCGACTTATCAAGTGACCATGTGCCGGAGCAAAATGCTGGAACAATGAACACGTTCGCTTCTTGCAAGTCAGCCAGACTTTTAACAGTCGTATGCATGTGTAGTTGTAGTGCAGCCTCCTGTCATCCATGGCTAACGTGATGTCTCATAGATTTAATCATTTTATTAGCTAGAAAAGTTATTGCTAGTTCGGTGGATCTTGTCATTTTACGACAGCTGTAGCGAGTTTTATTGAAAACGTGTTCTTTTAAAGAATAACACCAGATTATCATGGCCCACTACTAGTGTTTCTTGTTTTATATAAGCAGTAAACAGCACTTATATAGCGGAAAATTGTAATAATTTGCATTACAAACACATTTATTAAATAAATTAAGTGTTCCACGGTAATTACAGATAATTACATTCTGTATTGCTAATTTTACAGTAGCATGAATAACTTTCAATATAAATACAAGTACATTATACTTTATGAAAAATAAACTTGTGTAGTGCCTGCTTTATTTCCTCCATAATTATTGTATGTCTTCATGAGTAAAAATAAATTATTCATTTCCCATTTAACACATTGCTAGAGGTTAGTTATAAATATTTAATAAATTATTAATGTCACATAGTACATACATACATATGTACATACACGCATATATATATATATATATATATATATATATATATATATATATATATATATATATATATATATATAAATGTTCCATTCATAAAGAAACGCATTCACAAATCGTAATTTTTTTATAGGTATTGGTATCTGTGGTAATTGCATATATATTTTAAAAAATTCCAACGGTACTGACCTTATAATTACATTATTTATAATTACACAATTATTTCGTTCTACGTCAGAGGATTCGAAAACTGTTGTTCTATAAATGTTTGTTCAGTTACCCGGAATCATGTGTAAAAAGTGCGCGGTGAAAGAGAAAAGTCGATGAAAATGTCTGCTATTGAGTTTCGAGGTTAATGTCTCATGTTATCTAGCATCTATACATATGCACACACACACCATTAGATATATCTGTACATGTTATTAGTCTACCGATATGTCGAAAATAAAATGTAATCAACTTTAAATAGAATACTGTAAATGAATACTGTTGTTCTAGTACTGTGAGTAAAATAAATATGGACGCAATGCATGTCCTAATTTATACACTTGGCAATTTAGAAATCAATTTTCTCATGAAATACTTCAGTGTTTGCTGTTATTTTTTGTAATCTTATTGATCATTACTGAGCATAAATTTTTTATTGTTTTGTTTGATAAAAAATTTTATGGTCATGAATTATAACCTAAATATTACTTTCAAAAATTGATTTTCTGTACAAATAAACGGTTATTTGATTCTTTCTTCTAATTACGGACATATTAAGACTGAGCATTCAAAAATTCATATATAGATGGAGGTTTTTAAACACAAACTATTTCAATGTTTTCGCTAGTAATTTCTTGCAATTGGGATCGTTTAAAATCAGGACAGACTCGACTCGACTCCGCTTGCTGCATGCATATTTCGTATTTAGTACTTTATGTCAAGGCATGCTGTACCAATGCCAAGTGCATGTTACTTTTTGACATTTTGCTCTGGAACGCGTCCAGAATTTAAATAACATTCCATAGTCGGCGAAATGAAATCCTTTTGTGCGAATACATTCAATACGAAATATTCTTTTGAATATGTAATGAGCTGGAAATGAAATATGATACTGACACAATCTTTAATATTTCAAGCAAGCATATGACGTCCTAACAATGATTTTTCATGATACACAAATATTTTCTACATTTAAAATTCGCAATTATGTCCAATTGCATAAACAGTTTTTTAGTTATACAAATATTAAAATAGAAAAATAGATTATAACGTAACACGTTAAAAAATATATTTCTTCCTTTGCATTTCTAACATCGTGAATCACCCATTTTATAATTCATTGACTCATCACTTTGTTGGAGATTTTGCGAGTTCCGTTGCCAACATCATAAAAGTAAACTTACTAGTATCAATCATCGTGTATGATTTATGGATGGAATAATGGGACCTGTTCTAGATTCAGTTCATCGCTTCATTCCATGTCCAGAGCCATATACATACAAACCACACATATACACACATATACTCGTATGCTAGTTATATTCATGAATACATACATACTGATCTTACATGAACATTTACACACACCCTCACGTTTGTATGTATAATTATACAACTGTATAATGCATACATATATGGCTGTATGTATATTATTTACATACATATATACCTACTCATTCCACGTACATTTATCTTCGTGGGACAACATGGTTCCATGGCTAGCCCAGACGGCTGCACTAATATACAGAACAGACCAGGCATACTTACATACAACTGCACTTTGCAGTACACTCATTACACGCACTGCAGCAGTAAAAATAAAATTATGTATAGTCGCGTTTTAAATTACACTGCCCAGAACATGTTTAAAAATCTCCAGAGATGAAGTCTTAATACGTCTGGACTTAATCAACATGATCAGTTAATTTATTGTACTGATCCGTGACTAGAAAACTGGCGTTATACTGTGTTATTATTGAAATTTTACACCATTTATACCTATGATGCCCTCGCATTATAAATATTGCCACAAAACCGAGGTAAATTTCTTCTACAAATATCTTATTTATTATTTTATACAAACATTTCTATTTTTTTTTTATCGTAACTAAGGAATTTGATATGTTTCGTAACACGAGTATGTAATCCGTTTTGGAAAAAACCGAGATTCTAACCTAACATTTCTTGAATCGGTCAGTGTTTGTGTGTTGTGTTTCCTGTTTTTGTATCTGGTACAATTCAGTAAGTACTTACGTAGGTGTACATAACGTACGTGTTACCAAATCCATTACATTCTAACTACGCTACTTGTGTGTACGTGTGTATGTATGGTGTACTGGTGTAACATTGACACCCTGCAATTACTGCAAGTGATTTTTTTCCCAAACCAGTCAAGTAGTTTCTTGGTTTTCTCACGGGTACATATTTAATTACACTGGAATAACACGTGTTCAGCACTGAATACCACTCAAACAACAACTACAAAACAACGCTCTTATTGACGCGGTTGTTTCTTTCTTCAGACCCTACCAGCGGTATTCAAACTATCGTACAAAGAGTATACGATGTAGAGCTAACAGTAAGGCAAGCGTAGAAGTTCTCAATAGAAGACAACGAAACGCTTTTAATAAACTAGTGGTTCATTCTTATAGAACAAGACGCATTACTTTAGAAACACTGGTTTGAATCTCTTGATCGTTTTGTTTAGTATCCATTCTTCCGAATGCCAAGGCAATCGTTCAATGTTCAAATAAATTGTTAACAATCAAGCCTTACGCTATAATAATAAGCAAGTAACTATGGCATTGTGCGTTGCATGTTTACTGGTAGTATTTTAGCTTAGTATTGCGTGATCATAAGTTTCTATCGACAGGCATAATAGATTCGGATATTGTTATGATAATGAACAGAGCATGCAGACAAACGCTAATTTTTGTTGAATATTGTATTGACATTTCCGAAGTTCAACGTCAATATTATTAATCAGATGTAATGTCAGATTTATGAATTTTAGTTTTAGTTAATTTGTTGTTGCTTGAATAAATATTATAACCTACAGATTAAATACCTTATACATACATACATACATAACATCACGCCTTTCCCATTACTGGGGTAGCAGCCCTTTATTTCCTACAATCACTAAAAAATATATATATATATATATATATATATATATATATATATATATATATATATATATATATATATATATATATATATATATGGAAAACTGCCTTTCATTCCTTATTTTCTAACAATAGCTCGCCAAATACTCCTATCCATACATACAGTATTGTGCAAAACATATGCAACTGGAAACGAAACTGCGATTTTTTAAGATTTTCTGACAACAAACTGGTTTAATTTAGTTATTTTTGCATTCATTTCATTAATGTAGTATTTTTAAACATAAAGAGCACAAAAAATGTGGTTATATTGAGAACATTTAGAAAAAAAATCTTTGATATTGAAGGAATGCTTATATTAAGCTGTGCAAAACATATGCAACTAACCATATCTATTCATCAGAAGAGTCTTGGTTTTAATATTTTGTCCAATAACTATTGCGTTTGATCACATCGTCACATCTCTTAGGCATATAGCTTACTAGATTTTTGATTATTCTCATAGGAATGTTTTCCCAGTCAAGTTTTAAAGTATTGAAAAGTGAACTAGATGAAGAAAGTCTTTTGTCTTCTTACGCGCTGCTTAAGAATGCCCCACAGGTTAACTATGCGGTTTAAACTAGGTGACTGTGCCTGCTAATCAAGTACTGCAATTTTCTTTATCATTCAGCCACTTCTTTACGTACTTAGAATTGTGCTTTGGGTTGTTATCATGTTGAAAGGCCTATGACAGAAGCATTTCTTTGTCGGCATACAGCAGCATTGTCGTTTCCAAAATGTCTATGTATTTGAATCAATCGACAATTCCTTTAATTTGATAGAGAGGACTGTAGCCTTATCCAAATAAGCAAATTTGAGAAGCTTACAGAGCTTTAAAAAAGCCCCTATTGTCTTCGAAACGTCGCCAAAAAAGGTAAGAAAATTATACTGCAGCCTCGAATCCGATTTTAAGGTTGAACTTTGCCCGTACATATGAAAATTGGTCTGTTGTGAAATGGAAAGCAGTTTTGTTTAGTGATGAGAGCAAATTTAATCACTTCGGTCGGATGGGATAACTCATGTTCGCCGCAAGTCTGGCTCTCGGTTGCATAAGCAAAATATCATGATCACTTTAAACAATAGGGGCTTTTTTAAAGTCCTGTAAGCCCTCAAATTTGCTTATTTGGACAAGACTACAGTTCTCTCTATCAAATTAAAGGAATTGTCGATTGATTCAAATACATAGACATTTTGGAAACGACAATGTTGCTGTATGCCGAAGAAGAAATGCTTCTGTCATAGGCCTTTCAACATGATAACAACCCAAAGCACAATTCTAAGTACGTAAAGAAGTGGCTGAATGATAAAGAAAATTGCAGTACTTGATTAGCAGGCACAGTCACCTAGTTTAAACCGCATAGTTAACCTGTGGGGTATTCTTAAGCAGCGCGTAAGAAGACAAAAGACTTTCTTCATCTAGTTCACTTTTCAATACTTTAAAACTTGACTGGGAAAACATTCCTATGAGAATAATCAAAAATCTAGTAAGCTATATGCCTAAGAGATGTGACGATGTGATCAAACGCAATAGTTATTGGACAAAATATTAAAACCAAGACTCTTCTGATGAATAGATATGGTTAGTTGCATATGTTTTGCACAGCTTAATATAAGCATTCCTTCAATATCAAAGATTTTTTTTCTAAATGTTCTCAATATAACCACATTTTTTGTGCTCTTTATGTTTAAAAATACTACATTAATGAAATGAATGCAAAAATAACTAAATTAAACCAGTTTGTTGTCAGAAAATCTTAAAAAATCGCAGTTTCGTTTCCAGTTGCATATGTTTTGCACAATACTGTAACTGTCTCGCCTCGTTAATATCCATACACCTTGTCATACATGCTCTCCTATTATTTCTACTTATAATTTTACGTTCACTCAAAACATTTTCTATCATATTCATCCATTTACTCCTCGGTCTTCCTCGCAATCGTGTTCCTTCAATTTCACCCAAATAAATCTTCTTAGTCAATCTATCATTTGACATTCTTTCCACATGTCCAAACCAACGCAGCTGACTTGAAGCCACTCTTTTCACAACATTTTTACTAATTTCACATTCATCATACACTACTTTATTCCTAATACGGTCTCTTCTAGTCACTCCGCACACTCCTCTCAAAAATCTCATTTCAACCGCAGTTACCCTTTTTTTATTCCGGTTATCCCATACCCAACATTCACATCCATACATCAACGATGGCACAAGTACACCATTATACACACATAACCTAGCTTCTCTTGATACATTCACATTTCTAGCAAACATTCCCAAAGCGCCCAAAACTTTTCCACCTGCAATCACTCTTCTTTCAATTTCAGCATTCATCCGTCCATCTTTCGAAAACATGCATCCCAGATACATAAATTCATTAACTTGTTCCATTTGCTCACCATCTATGCTAATCTTGCATTCCGTAATTTCATCCTTCTCAAAAACTAAAATCTTACATTTTGAAGCATTCATGATCAAATTCAAACATTTTCCCTGATTTCTGACACTCTCAATCATTCTCGTCAATTGTTCCTCAGATTCACCCATAATAACCACATCATCAGCATATGCTAATGCAGGCACAACGAAATCACTTATTTTCACACCATCATTTGTACACTCTAACGCTCGTCGCAATAAAACATCCATATACAAATTAAAAAGCCAAGGAGACATCACACAACCCTGTTTCACACCCACGTCAATATTGAACCATCTACTCAAACTACCATCCACACGAACTGCTGCTTGATTATTTACATATAAAGCCATTAGTGCTCTCAATAACGTACCACTAACGCCATACTCCTTCAAAATAGGCCATAATTTTTCACGCACAACACTGTCATATGCCTTCTTTAAATCAATGAAAGCACAAAACAATTTCTTGTTTCGGTCCAAACTCTTTTCATTCGAAGCGAAAACAATTGATCCACACATCCTCTTTCAGGCAAAAACCCACCTTGCATACCATTCAGTTTACTACATGTAATCTCCCTTACTTTATTAATTAGAACACTACTATACAACTTACACACAACACTCAAGAGACTAATCCTTATTATTATATATAATATATCGCCATAATTTGTTATATTATATGGATAATATGTAATTGGTATTTGTGTATGTTTTACTTGAATATTACCTACAAGTATATAATTTATTAAATTTATTTTTTGCACATAAAAGAAATTGAATATAAAGCTATAAATATAAAATAAATCAAAGTAAAAAAGTGTATATAATACCTAATATATTATGAATCATCCTAATATGTCAAGCATTCTAGTACAACATTAATACTGATTATTATAAATTATCTAAATTTATTACCGCCATAATTTCACCTTTCTCCGCTTACAATTTAAATAATGTAAATTAATTTAGACAGATGTCATTTGACTAAAACGTAATAAATATGTATCAGTCTGTCTGGGTTGTCGGAATACATTAGCGCGAAGTAGGCCAGTGTCTCTATAGATTATAATAACAGAAGATTCTTCTTTAATCATCAGTTTATGCAAATTAGCGTATTTTCTCCTTCAATGAGTTCAATATTAACTTCAAAACAGTAACAACTACGAGTATAATGCAATGTTGCTATTGCAACATGGTACTGACATTATCTTTGTTTATTACCGGAACTGATAAATATTAAACATCATTAATCAAATTAACATTTTAATCTTGCGTTTTGTTGTACCGTTCGGGTTCGCTGAATTCGCTGCAACCAACAGCAGTACTCAAAAGTTAAGTTAACAAGATTCGTAGAAGGATAGCATTGTTAGAAACCATATTTAACAATTAGATTTTGTCGAGAAAATATGATACGCAAATTTATTATAATCAAACCTGGTCATATTGTGTGTTAGCTTGTAACCAGAAAGCTTCTAGCTTTGTCTGAAATACGCTTTGTTCAATATGTGTTGACTGGTTTATTTGTTTGGGAGCCACTGTACTATAACAATAATTATTTCATGTAACGGTACATATACATCGGCTGTGCATATTGTACTGTGTAAACTTTGCAGTCGTGTGATTGGATTAGGCGATACTGATTAATTAAAATTCAATTAACAGTTAATAAATTATAGTAGATAATATAGTACTGACCACAGTGCAGTAGCTATAATTCCTGGTAACGCATAAAGTCGAAACTGATTATTAATTGTGTCATATACATATATTCCAATGTGAACTGTCTGATAACACCTGGAAACCATACTGGTAGCTAATTTCTACACTAAATATGGACAGATATGCGGTGCTATAACAATTAGAAAAACGTATAAAAGTATCGTAACTGACATGATGGCACATAAACATATGTACTGATACGAATGTCAATATGACATCTCATTAGCTATTTTATTTAACACAAACTGTGGCATTAATCAACTTCAGTATATTTAGATTTAGAAATCTCTACGCTAAATCATGAGTTTCTATAAATAAATGTATAAAGAAAATATCACCTCGTAAGTCCGTGAGCAAAACCCCGTTTCGGCGCCACTGGAAATCAGAACATCTAGAGATGCACCATAAGTTACATACTTTACACCAGTGACAAGACACAAATGAAACTTTTCTTTGGAAAAGCTAAACACCACTATGGCTGGTAAACATCGAGAAATATCGCTGATTACAGATCAACAATCCTGTTTTGTCATATAAAGAATCCGTAGTTCATTTTGTCACGTACAGATGCTGCTGCATGCACGAGTGCCTGCACAACATGCGCAGTTGGCAGTTGAGAAAAATAACCTGAAACGACCGAGTCCTACATATATAATCAACATCGGTATTTCCTGTTTGAATATTTTTACGAAAACTGTGTTAAAATGTTACTTAATATTATAGCCGCATCCTTGATTGATAGTAATCTAGCAAGCCGCGATGCTGGATATTCGATTTTGTTTTTGCAAGGTGTAATGTGTAAATGTAAGGTTAGTTTTACGCTTGGGTTTTTTAGTTATTATGTGAATTAATGTGCCGCGTGATTGCGTTCTACTGGTGATTGCATATCCTGTACCGGATTGAAGCGTGGAATTACGTTTTGATTATACCAGACAATTAGTTCTGATCGACGGAGTATTCAAATTATCTTCAGTTCCTTATTTAGTTTTGTTGTTTGCACAGAATTCTACAAGAATACTGAATATAACTTTTAAGAACACATGCACTTGCCATAAATTTAACTTTTTCCTACTTTTATTGTCTTGCTTGGCTAGGATTAAAAATGAAGAAACACAATACTAAGAATATTAAGTTTGGTATTAACAACAGCACATGAAATTATGACAGCTAGTATTAATGACAATATAAAAGGTTCATATTTTATTACGCACTTTTCTTTTATGATTCATTAAAATAACGTAAATTTATGTTAGTACAAAAATAGACAAACCGCATTAGTTTAAAAATATTCACTTTTGTTTATAGTTATTTATTTAATAAGAATTTTATGTTCAATATAGAAGTGATTGAATTTGGATATGAAAAGAAAATGGTTATTATTTACAAACAGAAAGTTAAATGTTTACGATATGATAACCCAGTTATAACTTATTATAATACAAAAATATGACACCACAAAATGTGTTGAAAGTGGACTTCAATCCGTGATGACTGAATAAATTAATCTATAATAATATCAAATATGCTTTCTCCAAATTATATCAAATTTCACATCCGTTGTCGAAACGCATTGATCAAAATTATTGATTCCGGATTGATATATTATTTAATTGACAGGTGTCGGGAGGTCTCTGATTGCACAGCGGGTATGGCTTCTGACTTATTAATCGTGAAAGACCGCTTGCAAATTCAGGTCAAGTCATGTTATTTATTACAATGCCATTCTCGAAGTGAGAAGAATTTTCATATTATTTTATTATGAACTTTCAGATGTAAGAAATATATCTAAACTATATATTTGTTTATACAATTATATACATTGTTATTTCATAATTCTACCTTCGAAAATATATAGCAAAGGAGTAATATACAACAAATAGAATATTAAACATTCTATCGAGAATGTCCGTGTTTCTTGCCTTTTGAAATGACAGTGTAGCCGCCCAATCCGACCGGAAATCATAACCTCGAATTCACTATGTTTCCACCCACGATTTCGACCCTACCTTCGTATACTTATCATGTTATCCATGTGTCTGACTGTCTGTAATGTTATTATAATATTTTATACATTAAACGACCTGTGACCGACATAAGGACGCGTATACACCGTATCATTACACCGCGAGCGCGTGCATGTGTGATTGTAGACGGGTCTGTAGGCGGCCGGTAACGTATGATTTCGTATTGTTCGGTTTCATTACGTTGGAATATATTTAAACACACTCATTGAGGAAGAGAATACAGATCATAATGATGATGATCGCAAATGAATGAAATGAAACGAGAACATAATGGACTGATAATGCGTTAATTAAACTGTTAAAGAACAATGAAGGAGGTAATTTGTTTTTACATGTTGTTTTCTCGTCAAGGTTATATGGAAATACGCATACACTTAAATTATGTTGCTTAAAATTAGCCTACAATAATAAATCCTATTTTTAATAATAGTATGTTATTTATTTCCATCCATATTAGTATCAAATTTGAATTTTAAGAGGTCGGTAATACTACATTTATATCTTTTTTTAGTTCATCTTGTATTGGATTAAATCGATCATAATTTAATTTATTTCGGGACAATAAATACATTAAATACATTGGCTGCTGTCAAAGCTATACTACCTTTGCTAGTAAGTGATTATTACACAGGTAACTGTAGTATATTCGATTGGTGAATTACACGTATCGAGTACTAATTATGCACGTGTGTGTGTGATTACTGTAATACTGCACGCATGCCTACCAATTATAACTGGCCGAAATATGTGCCAGAATGTTACACGAACTTGTATCATTTTAATTAAACGTAACTGTACTTGCTTGTCCATTTCGCATGATACGTTACGCGGTAATGTTACGGTATATGTATTTGCCAATAATACATACATACATATGTACGTATATATATATATATATATATATATATATATATATATATATATATATATATATATATATATATAATCTCGTAGATTGATTCGTGATTATATAATAATAATTTACATCTGTAATTATTGTCATTACTACAATTGCTAGGGCGCTTGATTAATAAATCATTAAATTATAATTTATCTATTGCCGTATTTAAATACAGAACAATCTATATTTTAATAATAATTTAAATTTTAAATTAAAATGTGATATTTATCGTCGACCTAGAAATTAGTGTCGTGTTTTTAAATAACAATTTTAGCATATTAAATTAAATTTGTTACATTTAGAAATTAAACAATAATTACAGGTTTTCGTAAGAATTATTTATTTATAAATTATATATTAATTAATACAATATTAGATTAATCTTTTAATGTCAAAAGAATAGTTCAAGGAAAAATTTGTTATAATTATTGGTTTTATAAATGAAATACATTTATTGATTTACTTTTAAGTTTATACGAGCTATTTTTTAGCGTAGAATTAAAAAGTAGGTCTGCGGAATGTTCATATGTATATATTTTGCTTCTTGATGAAAAGTACTACAGTAGAAAATAAATTCTACACATAACCAAGTGGATTAGATAAAATATTGTAGTTTCTTTCCTCAAACGAAATATGCTAAATATATGTATGCTAATGTTGCATACGGTATGCTAATGTAATGTGTTCTATCTGTTGAAATTAATAATTTTGACAGGAAGTAAGTAATGTGTAAGAAACATATTTAGAGGTTCAATTTGTTTCAGTAAAATGCAATGGTTTTTCCGTACACTCAATGAAATCCGCTTATAGTGTACTTGAAGGGACCAGGAATTTGGTTCATTATAAGCGAGTGTATACTGTAACGAAAGTTTTTACTATGTTATGTATTTAATTGGGAGAAACTTTCATTATAAGCGAGTTTCCACTGTATATGGATTCCACTGTATATAGGAATTATATAGGAATTTATACTAGTTTAATTTAATTTCTCCTGCGACAATTTTGTATAATCTAGACAAGTTTTATGAAACTAGATAATAGTACTGTTTTAAGGATAATTCCTAAATTATTTGCGACAAAACTTTGCTAATATGTACTGTATTTTTTAGCTAATACTGTTGCATATTCGCTTTGACATACTTCAATGACAGCAGGGCAAAATAAAGATGTTCGACAGTACATTGTTGTGATGGGCTACCAAATATCTTCCTCTGTGTATGTGTAGGTATGTAGCTCCATGCCAACAGTGTTAAGTGCGCTAAGATTACCGGGTCATTACTGCCAATCTTACGTGTTCCACGATGGTGAAAATCCAATTAGCAAAATTACCGGTAAACGGCGCATAAGTTATGAAGTTATTTATGTACCGCACTCGTGTGATAGTTAATACCCGGTGCAACCCGGTGCATCGTCATTTGCAACGGGTTCTCGTGGTTTATAAACCAACCGCGGTAATCACGTCATTACCGCGATAAAAAGTATCAGTTTTACCTTACCAATTTGTACATGGATCGGTACAGTACAAACGGTTCACAGGTTCAACACGATTATATTCTATTGAAAATCAGTATCACTTACTGTAACTACACATTCTAATGGTATTATTATTTAGTGTACAAACCAACATATTTCATACCGATCTTGTCCGTTTGTTAAGATTTGATAACGAGAAAAAAAAGCAATATTTCATTGCACTATTGTTTCGGAAAGCATGTTAGGGTTTTAGAAAACAGTGTATTGTTGTAAAGTTGTTATATAGTAGAAGAAAGTAATATATTCTCTATATAACATAGCTGTGTATGTCCTACAGCTGAAAACATTTCATACACCGTCATTACATCTATATTATATATCTAGTATTTATTACATACCGGGTGTAATAAACCATACGCTCTCTAAATCTAACATCCGATTAATATCGATACTGAGCGCTGAATTATACACCCAAGTACCACCGAGTCAAATCAATCAATCGGTAACGAGATTTACCAGCAAGATTATCCCGTCGTAATTATAGTTATTTCCACTGCAGCTTATTATGATACAAACAAAAAACTCTCAAGAAAATTATATTATCAGCCGTGCCAAGACATTCGAAAACAACATGTTTCGCATAGCACGTCTTGTTCACTGGTCTAGAAAATCATATCCTACAGAATTTGCCACGGAACAAATACTGCACATGTCTCGAAACTAAGTCAACCATGAACGATAAATTTTTTGTTGTTTTTCCCAAACGACGACCCCATTGTGAAACTTGAGTCACGCGAAACAGATTCTCAGATTTCGTGAGTAGGAAATTATGTTATATGGTGAAAAAAATTAAATCAACTAAGAATACTACCGCTGTCACGAAATGTACGACATTGGACTCAAAATGTATGACTGCAACTTTTGTCCCAGTTACATATATGTAACCTATTAAAGTTTGTATACATATTTATTTTCTTCATATGACATTTTACTTTGGATTTCCAAATTTGCATGAAATATAAAAGCTTTGCGTAACCTACTAACCTTCTTTACTGATATTTTTCATCCCCGGAATTGTAGATGGCTTAATCTGCCAGATCAAATGACATTTATAGTCATTTCATATGAAATATTTATTACAATCCGATTTTATCACCTTAAAGAACGGCAGAAAACCCGTTGCGAATAAATAATATCTACAGAAGAATGCGTTTTCCAAGATAGTATCATTACTGCGCAACCGTGAAAGCTCATTATAATCTATAGCATGCGCAGTACGCACTGCGCATATGTCATATAAAATTCATAACCTAACATTAGTTATAATTACACGCAGGCTAAAAATGACTGGTATTTTTCTAGAAAAAAACCGGAAAATCTGTGAAAGTGAAAGTCGTCAGTGTGCAACTTCCTTCCGTTGATTCAAAAAAAGATTTTCACGATAATTAAACAGTGGATTTCGTTGCAGTTTTTAAATGCTGTGTGCGTGCATATCCTCTGAATTTCATACACCATGAATGCACACTACTGCTATATAGGATGTACCTTATTACTACGGTCCGTGAAATGTAACGTGTACTGAATGCATCTGACTGCGGATATACGGGGTGTTTGGATAAAAACACTGCGCTAATTCATTTTTAATTATACATGCTGCAGTGATTCCTTCTCGGCTTGATGTTTAGATAAAAAAAAATGTTGTCATGAAACGAAATTTAGTTGCAAGAAAACATTAATTGCATTTTTAAATGCATCCTAGCTGCTTCCATATCTAATAAAGATGGATTATATTTGGAAAACAAATTATAATTAAATACGATTTTCCAAGCAATTATTCAATTAGTTTTAATTAAATGAACATTTTGTACTTGGTTTAAAATAATTACTTTACATTCCGGTAGCATGTTGTAATTAAGTTTTATCGGAATATAATTAATTAATGCGTTTAATTATTTTTAAATTATAAATAATTGTATCGAACATAAGACTCTATCAATTTTAATTTTGTATTTGACACTATATAAAATTTACTACATAAAAATTTCAGTTACTTACGAAGAAGAGAAATTATTTAATTTAAAAAAATCGTTAACAGTAAACATTCTGAACATTGTGCTTTTCTACAACAGAACATTGTTGTTATGTTATATCTAGTCGCAATAATGAGTGAATCTGTTCTCGACTTAACAATACGCCTAAGAACAACACAATAAGCTTTCTTCTTCATCTTCTCCATTCCATTGTATTGTCCATTTACTGATACCTATTTGCACGTTGCTTCAAGGCGAGAAATCCCACTGCACATAACACCGTTTTAAGGTTCACAATATGTCCGCATTGTTCTGTCAGAATCTCAAAGCCTACTTTAGATGTTATTTTGCTTTGCTTTGGAAGATATAAAATTAAAATTCGCAAGTTATTGATAGTATTGCAGACTTTCTCCTGTCAAGAATGTTTTTATGATGTGTAAACGGCTGACGTTGATGGATTGATGTAGTTTTCCTAAAAATTATAATGTAGTTCTAAGACTTTTTAGTTGTTTATTCGTGTAAATATACTCGCAAAAGGTTTGCAAAAACGTGTGTTACTTGATACGAAAGAAAAACTAATATTGATAAATATTTTAAGTAAATTTTTTATTTAGTTATTTAATTTTATTGCTTTTTAAAGGAATATTCTTGCATTTTCACTAATAGCGTGTCTAATAATACTGATACAGTTACTGATAACAAAGTTTGCGGTAATATTTTTTCGCTTTAATATGTCGGCTGACTTTGACACCGCAAAAGTTAAATATATTTTCGTTTGCGCTTGTGTTTGTGTGTTTCTATGTATGTATATGACATGTGTAAATATATTTGTACGTATTCGAATGACGTGTACACTATCTTTGACAGTTAATCTGTTCGTTGGTTGTTGTCACTTGTAACATGTGCATCACGAATATTCTGCGGTTCTCAAAGCGCATGAAAGTTGAACATTGTACGTAATTTAGTTCGTGAATAAGACGACAGTTGCGCTGTGTGGTGTACGAGAAACACAATTATTAAAGAACAAAGACTCTTTATATTATCCGTGAACAGACAACAATGTACCAACGTACTTGCTGTAACACAGTTTAGCACGACCATATCAGAAACTGGACTTCAGAAATATCTTCGTACTTACAACTTAGCGAACTATTAAAAGAATCAGAATATTCTATAATTATCATTCTCCACGAATAATTAAATCTTTCTAAGAGCTAATGCATGTTGACACACATTAATTGCAAAATGAAGTGAACATTTAAAAATCGTCTGGTACATTTTATTTGCTTCTGCGACGTCAATCAGAGAAGCTTAACTGTTAATACATTTTGTCGAAGTATTTAATTGCCAATGCAAGGCAATTATGCATTCAATTACTTACAACATAGTTTACTCGACAGTAGCATTTTTCGATAAGTGAATAGAATAAAAATATTGAATTCTAATAAACGCATGTACAAAAAGTAATGTGAATTTTAATTACAAGGAAAATATAGAAAATGTAACTGTACTTTTAAAATAAAAAATGTTTGCTATCGGCTAAAATGAAAGAAGACGCCGTTACATAAAAAAAGAACAATGAACAATTTTAATTTTAATAAATCTAAGAATCAATTATAGATACTAATTAACAGCATACAACAGTGTACCGTATTTCTATTCATAGAAACGTTTTCGCGCATTTCTAAAGTTCCATTAACACCTCTACATTCTATCTCTCGTAGATAGTAATTTTCTTCTTTCTTATTCATAACGCGAGTGGTTAACCAGCAAACAAGAAACAAGTATCGCGTGCGAAATTATTAAATTTAATTGCTGTCAGTTTTGCAAACCACAAAAAATAACTATGTACGTGTTCAGACACGTTTTTTCGGCACAAGACAAATTGGTTATAATGTTCAATTATAAACTTTTTATTTCGATTATAAAAAAGATTGATGTACCTAAATACCATACATGCCATGTTAATGACGAATTTAAAATTGAGTATAAGTATCTTTTTTGACATGAATGTTCAGATATCGTATTATTGAAAGTTTAAGTTATATATGTAAATGAAGAATAATATTTAATATTTAAGTAATATTATATGCTATTTACTGTAATACCCCGGCGAATGCTCAAGGTACATGACTACAAAATAAGCGCAGAACGAAATCATTTAATCAGCGTAAATCGAAATAGCGTTAAGCGGGAGTCTTACTGTATTTTAGTTCAGTACAGTAGTCTCAGAACAGCCTCTAGTAACAACTATTTGTAGTAAAGTGAGATTAAATGTGTTACCAGTTTTGAAATTAATGATGCTGTCATTCAAATGTTGTGCTGTTAGTTGATTACAGTCATTTGTAATTTTTTTTTTGCAAATGTTTATGTCGCGAAATTATAATCGGCATTTTGTGCTAACATTCAATTACCTATTACTTTTTCTTTATCATTTGCCATTTATAATAACGCAAAATCACCGTAATGATTCATAGCTCAATCACATTTTATTGTGTGTCAGATTACATTTATTTCTTCGTCAGATACAAAGTCCATATTAAACATTGATATAATCAACGTCATGTTCAGATTAGTGTGTGCAGAAAAACACACAGTTCAACATTCCTGGACTAGTATAGTTTAATTGCACACAAGACATGGAAATCAGAAAAATAAGTGCAGAATTAATCTACTCATTACCTCAAATGAGTGGCAAGACAAGACAGCTGTACTGTTAATCGACAATTAAACATTTTTTTCACTTATCTGCAACTAACTGGGTCACAACAAGAATTCTAATAACTACGGAGAATAAGAATAAGACGATGAAGTAGAGAGACGTTGAACCATCACCATCATCATCGTACTAGTTATTACTGGCATCCCACATCAAATAGAAACACAAATTAACGCGATTAACATTTTTCCCGGAAAACGAAATCAAGTTTATTGACCCAGAAATACGAGTGCCACCCAAACGTTGAACCAGCGATTGTAATTATCCACATTTTTACAATAATTCCTACAATGCGCGCCGACAGTGTACGCGTGCACTGTGTCATTGACCCGTAGGGCAGTAATTAACAATTTTAATAAACGTCACAAAGCTTCAACATACATGCATCAACAATCTAAACAAGATCCTCTTTAGCTACGGTCACGCCACCCACGAAATGCACAGTTCATGTTGTGCGCCCCCTCCGTCGACATGCAAACACCTACGCCACTGTCCGAGGGTAAAAGAATCGGGTAATCGATTGAGGATCGCCTGGGTTGCAGAGGCGATAGTACTTTTATACAGGGCGTATGAGTAATGGATGATATATCAAAGTTAGACTGGCTGCTTATAAGGAATCTGATCGTAATACTTCCTTATGGGGTGCGCGAATGGGTGGGAGGATAATAAGGATATGTACTTATACTTTGATTTTGTACAATCAGTCAACTGATTAAAGATAGAACATACTGTATACAAAACAAATGTAAACCATTCTTTGTTTTTCCATTTAACATTGTAACTAAAACAGTATATTTTAGTCTTCAAATATAAGGTGAACCCTCTTCTTTTTTAAGAAGCAATATTTAGTAGAAACCTCTTTATATCTCGCTTTTTTTAATTATATGTTAAATGTTTCTGTTTTATATTTTTCAGAGTACGCAACCCTCCCAGTGATATTTTCAACGTGATGAGCTCTTCGGCCCCTGGCTCTCCGCAGAACGGCACTCCACATCGCTCGCGCAACAATGACTCCTTCAACCGACTTTTTGGATCACCAGATTCATCTACTCCACGTCGTGCATCTCTTACTAAACACGGTATATACATACATATACGTTATACCCCTACATATTCTGTGGGTAGTCTAATATGTCAGATGCATAGATGCTTTTAAATACAGGGTTTAAACGATCGTTCGCCACTACTGCAATCGTTCTCTCTCTCTCTCTCTCTCTCTCTCTTTCTCCCGAACCCCTCAATCTCTGTAGTGTAAAACACAATAAAACATTGTTCGCGTTGCCATTGTTTTTACTCTCTTTTCACGGATTTTATTCTGTTCTCAACGATTTGTTTAATGGGCGCTTTTTTTTTTCGCTGGGAATTAAAAGAGAGTGACTGGTGCTTTATTCCAGTTTAGTCCTTTGTTACAAGTATTAAATAAAGCACATGAATTTCTATAGGGTTCCTATACTATTCTATTAAATTTCCGTATTGTTACAATTAGCAAACTAAATTTTTTTAAAACATTTAGTTTTAAATGCTTATAAATAATAGATGTACTTTTAGTAAAATATACTTGCAGGAAAATATTTCATTAAACTACGAATCCGCCAAAAAACCATTGCAGCAAATATATCTAACATTAAATCAAATACAAGTAGTATCAATTTTTGACTCTGTAAAATGTACAATAAACTACATATTTTTTTTCTGTTTTTAGAATCGAGCCCTCGTAATCCTGTTACTGGAGATGGCGTAGTTTCTTGGGACAGCAGACCATCCAGTCGTAACACACCACGTCCACGTGAGTTAATTACGAAGCACCCTCTGTATAATGTTGTTGTTAATGAAAATAAATGATTACAGAAAGGAATCCAGTGACTGGCGAGGTATATGTTGTCAGCCCGGCTACCACTCCAACCAAAACAGTCTCTAATGGTTTCCAAAATGGTTTGCAGAACGGTCATGGCCACGAGGCACCAATCATGAACGGAAAGGCGTAACGGACTCATGGACCAATACCAGCGGCCTTATCGTCATTCGTTTGAAACAGAATTTTAAACAAACAAACAAAAATAACAATGATATTTGGATTCGTTGAAAAAATAAAGGCGTTTGACGTTAGCTAACCCGAAAAAGGAATTCGATTCAGTTAATTTATTGGTTTTCTAACAAACAGTTGATAGATTGGTTTTTATACAAATTATTATATTTTGTTGTTACTTTGAGAAATATTTATTCACAAATCAAATAATATGTTAAGAGAACAGGGACTGCTTTATGAACAAGATTCCTTATTATAAATTTTAAGCTAAATTTCTACTCTTTTTTATTCTGTTTTATCTTTCCAATCATTTTAACACATATTATTAGAGTATTTTTTAGTAACTATGTGTGTTACTGTTTTCTAGGGATTTTTACTTTTATTATATGTATTTGGCAGTAATATAGGAAGTGCTATTACTGATTAAACGTTGCACGTATAGCCGATTATATAATGTAATTACTTGCATATAAGTAATAACTATTTACTTATTGTTTCATATACACCGTCTTATTATTATTAATAATTATCTACAGTGAATTCCATGATATTATATTGTATTGCATTTATTTTATAATGTTCCGTAGTGTTTCCGCATTCAGAATAATCATTTCTTAGCATTTAGTAGACATTGTCTTTATAATACATTATAATGCCTTATCACATTGTGTGTAACCTGTATGTTATCGTATTTATATTATTAAACGATCGATTTTTTAAATAAAACCTTTTTATTTAAATGCTTTGTATTATTTCACATTTGCTGTCCATCTAGTTATAACTTGTTCTTGTGATACAACCCGCGACGCAAGAACGTTAATACAGTTGCCTAACGTTCTGCATTACAAGAAATTACAGATTTCTTTAAATTATTTATTAATGATATTTTGAGCAGATATAAGTAATAATATTTGTTTTTCGTAAGTTTGTTAAGAAACAATAGACAAAAAGACGTCCCTATTTTTAGAGATTTGTCCCTATTTTTTGTTAGATATCTCGGTGTCCCCGTACGAATGAATTTTCGAAACCGTTGTATGTCCCGAATTTCAAATATTCATAATTATTATTTGTCATACATGGATAATTCATTGTATAAATGATATTTTCTTGGCCCTTTCGGTCCATTTCAGTCCCTGAAGTAATATTATAAAAACCTTAAGCAAATTCTAACTTAAAAGAAAAGATCAGGTCCGGTCGAGTCCGATCGTATATGGTCCTGATCAGTCCTGCTCATAATGCAAAAGTGGAAAGAATTTTTTCCTTAATAGGAATAAAGGCAATAAAAGTTTATTACAATCTGTAAGGAACAGCTTAAAATAATAATAAAATGTAATTTTTAGTAGAAGTTGGTTTCTATGGCGTCAAAATCGTGACAGAAGTAAAGCATTTACTCCCTAGGGACGAAATAAAACAACAATTTGCCTAGAGGACTTTTTATTATAACAAAGGTATTTATATACAAATGTCTATTGCCATGGTACGCGTTGCATGGAAACATTTCCAAAGGCTTCTACATATTGCAATTTCGCTCCTCAGGAGAAATCATTATTTTTCACTCGATGTATTTGTAGCCCTCTGGCTTCGCTCTCGGGCTTCAACCTTATGAAAAATACAACGTTTCTAAGATAAAATAGTATTTTCATTCTCTTTGTGAAAATCCATATTCAATTAATTATATATGTATATTATATATAAATAGATTACTTTGTTTATTTTCAATCTATACATATATAATTAATTAAAACGTTTCTCTCGGTTGGTGTACAATATACTATTATACCTTAATACAGTATAACCTCTTTAATCCGAACTAATAATTGCATAGGTTGATCCGAGTTATCGAAATATTCGGATTATCGAACAAAAGACAGAAAATATAAATTTTCCTAATTATCTACGAATTTCAACTTTCTTTCAATAAAAGGATCTTTATTTTAAAATAAAAACAACCCAACGGATTTTTATGAATTTTTTCTGCAGATACGTGTTATGGTCTAGTTGTGCAAGGTACATTTTATTTTTAACAATTTTCTTTCGTACTTGAGAAAAAAAAAATTTCCAATTTTTTTCAGTTTTTATTTTTTTTCTGCGTTATTTTCTATTCAATTGTATTCAAAATTTTCTTGCATATGCAGGAAATGGAACAATATTTTTCCATATTTTTTATTTTGAAAAATTATCTAATTGTAAGACCATTGGAGAAAAAATATTTTTTAATTAAAAATTGAACAAAAGAAGATCAATGCATTTATAGTCGGCTTAGTTTGCTATGCTTTTGTTAAGAGAAGAAAATGTATTCACACTTGTTTTAAATTTGTTGTTTTATTTGCGACCTAGGCACCTAGGATTTTAAAAGTGTATCTAGATAAATAATAATTTGTGATATATTCAGACTTGGATATACGTCGATGAGCTGCAGGCATGGATGTCTGTACACATTGGTACACATTCCTCGTTTCATTTAGAATTAGAATGTGGTATTCCGATTCAGTATTATTTTTTCGAAACTTCTGACTGTCTCTGTGTGTTTTATACGTCGTGGTATCACTTCTACTTCTTCATCCGAGTTTGATTTATTTTGAACATATGTATTCCAACATGTTACATGTTACATCTCCAGAAATATGGTTTTTCAGTGCAGTATTGCACATTTATGCAGTGGGAATCACTTTGCTGTTCGCTGTTCGGATTAAAGAGACATTGTTCGGATTATAGTTGTGAATTACTGCTGTTCGGATTACTGGAGGTTCGGCTTAGCACATGTTCGGATTAAAGAGGTCATATTGTAATTGAAAATAAATATTTTTATATTACACTTGCCCATTATTAGCTTTTTTCAGCTTGGATACGAAATATGTAAACAAGCTCATTATGCCCTAGGGCATAACGAGCGGACATAATGAGCGGGCTTAATGACTTTTACGCCCGCTAATCATTAACTTTATTTTTCACTAAACATTTATCGTAAATTACCTTCGATTTCGTAGGTAATAGATCTTCGCTCTCGTTAAAATATCTTTTGACATATCATCAAAAACAAGTAATGCAGTCATCGGCCGACATCCTTCCCTCTGCTCACCTCGGCCACAGGCCCTCGGGCTGGAACATGGTCACTCTCCTTACATAATTATCGTCATAACACCCTTGGTACATAAATAATTATTTTGAATTTATTAATGAGTTTCTTTATTTAAGCGCATTGTTCTGCTACTATATAAAGTCTTTACCAGAATGATTAATACAAATGTCTAATACATTTGTCGTATTCATTGTCCATATATAGTTTCATTGCACAAATTTTCTTGCAATTATTTTAGTTTATTTATCTTTGACACATTTTTTCTTAATTTAATAGTTAAAAAAGTATGCAAATTTGGTAAAAAAATGTGTATCATTCCATTGAATTATATTTATCATTCATATCTATCAGTTCGTAATAGTTTAGCTTTGATTTTTGCAGAATTTAACTAGTTAAATACTTTCGAACATGTAAGTAAGTATATAATTTGAACAATGAATAAAAAATAATAAAAGTTAATATTCCTATTATAATTACAAAACATAGTAAAACAGTGTTAGTATTAAATGGATATGGATCAACATATTTCGTAATAAATAATGCTGATAATTATATAGATTGATAACATGAAGGATTTCGTAAAAAAATTAGAAGAATATATTAGAAGTTTTACAAAAATAAGAATTTCTTTATAAAAAATATTCTCAAACTTGTGTACTAGATAAGTAAAATTAAAATTTGCGACAGAATAGAGATTTATTTATTTAAAAAGCTAATAACTATTAAAAATAAATTCTGCCCTTGATCGTCCCGCCAAGTCGCTCGTCCCTGTAATATGTTTAATATAAATATTATAATATGCAAGTTTTCAATATAGCTTAACAAAAAAAGATGTTTGGTATACTTTACGATTTTATTGAAATTTATTAGATATGTACACAATGGATCTATAAAATCAGAAGATTAATAAAGAATGCTCTTGAAATACACATAATTTTGACAACACAAATCTGTGGTTATGTTCAGTCCGTAATCATAAACATCGCTTTGCTTTGCAAGTGGGTAGCTGTCAAGTGTCAATAAAATTGTATTTCCTTCATATTCTACTCAGAAAAAGAAATTTATTTGTAAGTAAACTCATAATAACAACGCAGCTAATATTTTATATTTAGTTCTATTCACTACTTAAGTGTAATATAAAATTATACATTACAAAATAAGTTGAGGTTAACTTATAACTTCTATTTCTTGTCTAGAATAACAAAATCATGGGAGAAAAGGATTGTGAATCATTAGATGTGTGTATAACCGATCAGGAACGTGAACATGCTCAATCAGCTTTAGCTGAATTTACAAAGTAAGTTCTTTGTTACATATTTTACGTTCATAGTATTCATTGTATGTTTGCCTTGCAGAGGCAACTTTTCAGGATGTTTACAGTTTCTGTCGAAACTAGAGAATCGTTCTCAAGATCCCAAGGTTTGTCATAATCGAGCTGTTGCAGAATTTTATAAGAATGATCAGAAGAAAACTGATACTTTCAAAAAAAATCTCAATGCAGTGTTCACACAGGTAAACCTAACAATAAGTCTTAAGTTTTGTAGATGAATATTTAATTTTGTAAATCCTGCAGGCTAAAATGAAACAAGATGTGATAGACGACGTGGAACAGTGTGTTATTCACTATAATCAGGCTGTATTGTTGTATCACCAGAGAAAATATACGGAAGCATTTAGAATTGTTGATAGGATTTATAAATTTATTGAACCAATGGGTAAGTTTGCTAGCTACTTTATATAACTTATGAAATATTCAGTTTTAATCAGTTTTTAGTTCAGTAACATGAACGTTTAATGTTGTTAATTTATTATATGAATATTTTAATACTTATTTTAGAGGAAACATTAGCACGGAAAGTATGTTTACTTCTCATTGAACTCCATCTATGTACGCAACAACATACTAAAGCATTAACATTAATTACGTGTATTGAAAACCAGTTTGTAAATGTGGAATCAAAAACAATCGGAGACAAGGATAAAAATACAGAGAAAGATAAGAAAGAACAAAAAGTAAGGTTTTTTATTAATTTTTATTATATTGTTATGGAATAACATTGATTATAGGTGCCAAGTACTGATCCAGCTATTGAAGCATTCCGAATTAAACTTGTGAGATATCGTGCAAAATGTTATTTAATGACACATGCCTTGAAATCGGCCAAACGTGAGATTAAAGCTATATCTACCACTGAAGGCTCGGTAAGATAAACTTCATTTACACTGTTGTTATTAGTTAGAAAAAAGCGAGATTAATATTACGTGTATGTGAGACAGTAAGTCATTCCTTTATTCTTTTTCCGGTTCTTCGGTTGGGGGGCTCCCAGAGAGTTGCATTAGTATAACCAAGTACGTGGTTACCCCTCCGACAATCTACAACAATCATTATTTACTTACTGAGTATGATTGCTATTATTATATTTTTACCGAATATAGCAGAGTAAAATCTATTGGAAAAAATCCTGCAGCAGAAAATTCCAAATTCTCGTGAGCAATTTGCAAAGAAAACATTTCTATCTGATTTCGTAATTCTACTTCTTCATAATCAATTTTATGCAATAGTATGCCGGTATTTTGTGCCTAAAAATAATTCACAGTTTCAAAAACGACTTTAAATTATTTTCAAACAGTTACCTCTTCAATGGTTCTATGACAGATCCAGCATACCCAGATACTTTCAATAATATTCACCAGAAAAGCGCCCAAATTACCCAAAATCTCATAGAAACTTGTAGCCGTAAATATTTTCAAACGTGTTATGATGTAGTACATATTCGTCGTTATAGACACGAAACTTTGGCCAAAAGTAATCAACAAACTTATGCCATAAATATCGTTAAACATATTTGCAACTTTGCATAATTCATGATGCAGCGGACAAATGATCCGTAACACTGACAGCTTAGTTCCCAATGGTGAGGTTAGCTTCACATTCTTATCACCTAACGTTGTTATAACCATTTTTTCATCTTTTTGCAATTCTGTTAAATGTTGATTCAGTATTATATATTTTTCTCGTACCATCTTCAAATACATATACACTTGTAGACTTAAAATCGTGTACACTAGCAATGGTATGCTGTGCATTATGGGTAATATGATATTTTTGAAGTTAAATTTCTGCTTTCGCATGTTGAGTTCCAAGAGATAAGAAATTAGAATAAATATACACTTTCCTATTATCAGCTTGATAGTTGTCTTGCGAAAGTTCTCGTAATAAGCCCAGACGCCCAAATTTCGGAACAGTTTATCAATTTCGTTCATTTTGTTCAAAGCGATAATATATTTCTTTTGGTTTACAAGACTCGATATCCATACGACAATGATTACACCAAGACCAGATAGATTCTGCAACGTAGTTATCGTATGGAAGAGTAGATCTGTACTTGGGTTTGTCAAATCTTTGTATATCATATAACTGAATCCACACAAGTATCCGATGATTAATACAACGTTATACACTATGCCCATCCATGATATTTTATAATTTCCGTCCGCAAATTGGAACGGCACCATGCCAAATATCTTACATGTCACCAGAAGTGGTTGTATGGCTTTATTAAAATTCTGTGAACTCATTGTTACTCGCACAAAGAAAAATGTGACTGTTCAAAATATATACGCGTTACACTGGACAATTCATTATTTTCTGTGCCACGGAACTCGTAATTATTAAATGTTTTGATCCACTTTATGTCAATCCCATTTATTGACATTTATTATTCACGAGGGACGTGCATTTTACGTAATTGGTTTTATTTGATGGGGCTGAGGAGTTGTTTACTTTTTTAACCAATTGCTATTAGTTTTATTTGAGGTCAAGTACATGCAATCCTCTCTGTGCGGCCTATATATGTTCCGGAAAAATTTGCCGTAAAGCGAAAAGCCGTATAACGGATCAAGCATGTTTTTTTTAACGAATCAAGCATTTTTTAACGAATCAAGAATTTTTTGCCGTGTAACAAAATATTGTTGCCGTAAATCGAAAAAGTGACATAATTAAAAAAGGCCGTTATAACGAAATGCGATCGTATAGCGAGGGTTGGGTGCATAAGTATTTGGAATATGTATGGTAAAAAGCTAGTTATTTATGATATAATGTATTGTTATACTTTTAGTATTTAGGATCACATTTTAAAGCAATTATTTAAACGTTATTGATAAAACTATTATTTGTAAAAAAAATTAATAATATAATGCTTTCTAGTTCCGAGCATATTGCTTGTATAAAGAGTAGTGGGGGTGACAAGGCAACTTATTGTTTGACTTAACGTAAATTTTTTATTACTTTACATCAATTTCCTTAATTATATCTAAATACGTTTTTTTTTTTTAATTATAGTTTCATATATATAATTAATTAAATCAACTTTATTTTTAGAACACATCAACATTATGTCTTAAAGCACATTTGGAATATCTACGGGGCAGCCATAAGAACGCTATAAAAATATTTAACTCTCCACCAACAGACAACATTAATTTCAAGTATGGCTTTTCGTATTCCAACGTGAACATTATTTTACTGGTCTAGTTTAATTTTACAGGGAACATGGTGAATCCGCTACAGTTATATTTTATAATAACATGGGCGTTATACACCATGCTTTGGGGAAATCTAATTTAGCTTGTCATTATTTTCGACAAGCATTGAAAGAAGATCAAGCACTTATATCTGCGTATTCAAAATCAGAAAATGGTAAGGCCGCATTTCAGTTGAATACAAATAGAGACAAGTTAATATGTATTAGTTGTATTATTCTAATTATTTAGGTGACTCAAATCAACCACTTTACACTGTTGGTGGATCGCGGTACCATGAAATTATGTACAACCTTGGTATTGCGCTATTGTATGCTGGTCAACCCTTGCAAGCATTCGATTGTTTGATAATCGCAGTGCAACGATTTCACAGAAATTCACGACTTTGGTTGCGAATAGCCGAGTGTTGTATACAAGTTCATAAAGCTGTAAGTTACTGGCAAATCATTTTATAAAATAACAAAACCTCTTTATTAAAATATATCTAAACATTCACAGAGCAATGAAGTTGACTTCAACATCGGTAAACGACAGAAAGATATCGTCGATCACATGGTAGGCGTGGGTAAACATCGAAAGGTGATCTTAACCTCAAACTTGTCGAAAGATATGAAGTATAGGTTAGTTAATTTGCTTACACTTTAATATTCTATTTTGAAGTATTAGTGCCAAGTTTTTTTTTATAGAATTCATAGGTGGATCTATGAGAAATCATTTTTTTATATAAATATATGCTACAGTTGAACATTTTGATATTTCTTCTAGTACTGAAACTCAATCATACGCTGTGCCAGTCGCTACACTAGAATTTGCTTCGCTCTGCTTACGTAACGCGCTGTTACTTCTACCTTCCGAGACAACTTCTTCTCCTGTACCTCTGCTACTACTTCCTGGTGGTGTCCAACCTCCACCGCCGCCACCAAGTCCCGGTCCAGCCCCGTCAGCTCCACTTTCGCCTTATGAAGTAGCAGGATTGAAGAATTCTGTGCTAGTAACTAGTGCCTATGTCTCGTTATGTCTGGGCGATTACGTTATGACGTTGGGCCATGCACAAACCTTGCTCACGCAGCCTAAAATATCCGGAGCACATAAGTAAGAATACACAGTTGTTTAGTTCATTCTAGTCGTGTAACTATGGCTCTATGTAGGTTGTTGGCGAATCTTTATGCGGCCGAAGCATTGGTTTTAATGGACAAATTGTCAGATGCAGTTGAACATTTGAATCTTGAGAATATCATTGATATTTCACTGGTTATTCCTAAAGAGGAGCCAAATGAAGAAGTTGAAATTCCTATGAACACCCGTCCGCAAGCGAGTAAGTGAAATAATTGTTAATTTAGTCGAATTAAATGTTTTACTGTACTGAAGAAATATTTGTTTTTTAATATAGAATGGTTCCCGGAAAATGTGAGCAGTGCACACGCAGTATTGCAGTACAATCTTGCAGTGGCATTAGCGATTAGAGGTGAATTTAGCAAAGCCGCAGAATTGTTAAAGAAATTATGGCAATCCCGAAGTTCAACGTGTAGAATTCCAGTACACGTTATAATGTTGTTCTTATACATTGAACTACAACTAGGTACATATTATTTACTACGATGGTTTTTATACATTTATTTATCATTATTTTCTGTTATATTCAGGGCATGCGGAAGTAGCAAGATCATTTATTAAACAGTGCTGCACTCTCCAACGATAAGGATTAAACATTTTTATATATTTATGAATATATAAATGTAGGTGAAATTGTATAATTCATTGTATGCTGAATTGTATTTGTATATTAAATTTTTCACTAAAGGTATTCTGTATTTTTTTTTATTTCATAATCCTACATTTTTTCTGATGGTAAAGTAGAAGTGTTATATTTCCCGCCACCAGTGTAGTTCAGCGCCAGCGATATGGTGGCGCCACCGGCGACCAATAGAAACTAAGCACACAAAGTAATGATTTGAGGGGAAACAGTTCTGGTTGTGGCAGCGGAGAGTGTAGTGTGTTGTAATATGGTCGGCATTTAAAAACCGACGATTTTTACAGTATCTATGCTTCATTGTTATATTGTTGAATGAAAAAGTGTATGCAATCGATCGTGTTTGTACAGAATAACGGAATAACCGCGATGTAATCGCAAGTTGCCAACATTGCGAGACGTTTTCACTAACGTTTTTAGAAGGGATGAACGCTTGATTTATTTGTGCAGTAAACATTATTGATGCTGTCAAACGCATCGAGTTAGAAGTCCAGTGTATCGTCATCGTTTTTGAGTGCATATTTCGGCAAATATCGGTGTTTGTTTTGCTATTCAATGAGTAAATATCGCGTTGCGGACAGTAATCGTTTTGACATCATTATAGATTCGATAATAGTGTGTGTTTTATTTAATGACATTAGTGATTTTTGAGTGATCGACTCTGCTTTCGACATGGAGGTGCATATTGAACGAGAATCAAGCGCACTCGGGGGGTTATTCCATCAGATTATAACAGATATGAAGGTATGTCTATAATTTCTTTATGTTTCCCGACAAAGCTTGACTGGTTTCAAGGGGTTTCGTCCTTGCAAGGGTGTCCATTAATTACTATTATTTCAGTTTAATGAAGGTCTAGGGCTCCGTTAAGCAATTTTACATTATTTCATTACAAAATTTTGCTGCCCGTAAAATAGCAATCAATTTAAGCAAATTTATTCTGCTCCGGTCGGTCCAAACATGTTGTTACTGCTCTCTAATTAATTAGGCATTACTTAAATACGAAATTTTATTGTCTTGCTTTATTGATGTATAAAGTTGTGTTGAAAATTTATTATAGGCAGCTACATAAACATGATAAATATAAACTTGTGACATTTAAAGCATCACTTTTTTTTTTCTAAAATACTAAACCTGCCCATTGTTCCAGTTATGGTAAATAGTGAAAGTCTATTGTTTATCAACGTAATATTTGCAACAAATATTATTATTTGTGAATTCACGAATACAATATTCTTTGCGATTATTGCAATATATTTGTAATACAATTATTGAAATTTTAGTAATATTCATAGATGTATACCTCTCTAATTTATGGAAAACAATCTCACCCAAAAAAGATGTGTTAATATTTGTGAAATTATTCATTTAAATTCATTATGCAAATGTGTATTCAGTTTTTAAAGAAAGATAATTGTTTTCTATATTTTACATTATAGTCTATGTGTGGCAAATTTTTGTCTGATATTAATTCTAATGGATTATGTAAATATTCACAGCGTAATAAAGGGGTGTATTAAGAGAATAATTAAGCCCAAATTACTAAAATGCCTAGACGGCAAAATAAAAAAAAATATGGAATTTTTCGTAGAATACATTTCATATCTGATCAAAATTGTTCGATACAAGATCTTATGAATCGATTATGTGTTATATCCTGACCAAACAAGTTTTTTTGTTTGAGAATACCATCTAATGACATTTAAACCTAAATCATTAGTAAATTTCAACCTTGAACCAAATTAACAGATTTTTTTAACATATTGTATTTTTTTAATCTTACGTCATATTCTAGAATACACGTGTACATATAGTTGTGAATATGTACAGGTACAATATATTGACATATGTAATTAGTTTAATCTAAAAATGGCGCCTAGTCTATTGAGTTTGCTTATCAGCATGTATGGTTAAAACAAACATCATTTATTTATTAATCCAGAAATGGAATGTGCAAAACATTTGGCGCCATCTAACATGATTGCGTAGCCATAACATGACTGGTTTAATCATAAATTGCATTAGGTGTCATTGTCACAGTCATTTATAATCTACATATTACTACGAATAACGTTGAATCATATTTTATTCAACTATCTAACTTTTCGTTTAAATTAATTAATGTTTTTTAATATTATTCCATTAGTTTACATATAAAATTATTCCGACTTTTTATGTCAAATTTTTATAACTAATTATTTTCTTGTTTTAACGATTTATTTGATAATAAAAATGTTTAATATCTTGATAACTATCAACTTAAGTATCAGGTAATACACGATTGATATCTATACTTTTATGGATAGAAAAAATTATCTTGTTTAATCTACTATTTTGTGACACTTTTCTGAGCAAAATATCTACAGTGTGATTCAGAAAATAAATTTCCATCACTTTTCATTATACTATTTTATATACATACATACATATGTAGTAAGAATTAGCATAGGTGCATTTGTATATCCGGTCAATATACTCAGTTGTATGTCTGACATTACTTTCCTATATACAATGCATAGGTGAACGGTAAATTTCAAGGTGAATTATTATTAATTTACATATGCCCTGAAGTCAAAGGTATGTAAGACCACACATTTCTTCCGTTTCCTGTTGCCACCCATTGCCCTGAGGAACATTTACTTTTACGATATGTATGCCCTAAGCCCTTTCCCGAATATATAATTATGTACTATATTCAAATACACTCAAGTTTCATTTCGAAATTTGTATTTTATATTATGTTTCTATGCAATTTCGAAATTTATCCAATAAATATCCAATAAAAAAAACATTACTTCTTAGAATTTCTGTAATTTTTAATACGAATAGAAGGCGTATATTTATAAAAAATTAATCGGTAATATCAATAAATGTACAATTATACAGATTAGCAATTATTTTTATGAACAATAATGATGCTTGATAATTGTTTGAAAAATGCCGTTGATAACACGATAAACTTGTTTGCTATTTTTTCTAGAATTGTTGATAACATTTATTCACTGTTTATGCGACAACTTGTATATAATTATGTATTTTATATAGAAACATGATTAATTGACGTTATCTATAAGTGGACATTTTGTATTTTTTATATATTGCTTTGAAATATAAAATAATTCATTTTGCATAAGAATTTTCGTATTTTCTTTTAAATTCAATCGGGATACAGGCTGCGCTCGCTTAACGTACACAATGCGTGCACAAATTTCGGTACGGTAAGTGAACGTACGTTATGCGGACGGTGTATTTTGGGTGTTTTTCCGACGGATTCGTGTCAGTTTGTGTGATGTACGCTCGTGAGGATAATGAGTACGTAGTACGGACAGAGAGTCGTAAATAATCATGTACGTATTATCGAACTTTCGTTAAAAGGATGTACGTTAAGTGAGCGGTGCTTGTATTTCGTTTTAATTTTAACGATACACACACACACGTTTTATATTTATGACATATATGTGCATACTTCTGATTATATGTATCTGTGTATATGTGCGTATTTTATTAAATAAATGCAGTACGACCAGACCGTTGTCTCTTGTTCCGTCTTGTTGAATCCTGCTTAGCTATTCAGACGCTCGTCTCGTTGTTCGTTTATTATATTTATATTTGATATTCATGACACGATCAAATAACAGTATGTATTTGTGGTTACATAACGTGTGTCATATCTATCTAGATACTTTTGTTCCAACACATAGCTGTGAACTTTACCGACATGGTTAACTTGATGAATACACAATTTAGTTGGCCAGGTGGGCCGGCATGTATCGTATAATATGTGCTGCTAGTGTGTAGCAAAATAAATACCCATTCATAAAATTGTAAAATTCTGTCCTAGATTTTACTATCTTATAATAGAATAACAAGAATATTAATCATCATATTTATGCAGTTACGTCACAAAATTCAAGTAGACATTGCATTGATATTTAAAGCAAATTTCGGTTGATCCTAACCCGGTATTCTAACGCTTACGGCCTTATTGTCAACGGCATACCTTTGTGTGGCGCTGTGCTGCATAGGAATGTCTTGTGCTTGCAGGTATTAGCAACGTCAAACAGCTTTCTCTGAGGGTGCTTAGCAAAAGGACGGCGCCATTCTTGCCTGTAATTTTATTTTAATTTTTATGTTATGCAAAAATGTTCACCGAGGAAATGAAGATTCCAGAATAGACGATTACGTTTCTAGTCTCACATAATAGCTTTTATAATGAGTGCGAAAAGGTTTAATTGTATTAATAATTCATTTTATTGTGTTGTAATGCGAGATAAACTTATGAAGACTTTATTATGTAAAAAATTATTATTATTTGCTGTTTCTCATATTTACATAGATAATTTACAATGAACAGAAAATCAGTGATAATTATAGCGTTAAACATGCAAAAATGTTATTTATTTCACAACAGTATTAAATGATTAACATGTAAATATTTGAAGAGATATTTTTAATCCCATAGTTTAACATTCATTATAGGTTTTAAAATATAAATAAACGCCTATGAGTTTTAAAATATTACATGGATTAATATTATGTAACACCTAGTTATTGATGAGTGTATGTATTATTATTAATACACTATCAAAACAACTCTTCAGTTTGCAACATATAATTTTCACTAAATTTATACCACTACCATTTATCAATCATGCCTGTATATGTGTATTTTACACATTGGCTAATACATAATTCAGCCTGGCCATCAGCAAATTATAACCGTACGACTACGTTGTGTGAACGTGCATATGCAATCATGTCTCGTGCCCTTTTGTCAGTGGTAAGCACGTGCACCTACATACAAGCATTCATATGATCAGGTAAACATACATGTATAACTACGGTTGGCATACATCTGTCCCATATACTTCCGGCATGGTTCACACACACACACATACACATGCACTAGAGTTGTTAATTAATGAATTAATTAACAACGGGGACGTGTGCACGGTGTGTGCACGTAAAATTAAAACCAGAACTAACGTGTATTTATGTCAATGCTTTAGTACAGAGAATACGCAGAGCTAACCTACCGTATTATTCAGTACATGGAATATACATATATGTATGTATATACACAGTAACGCGTGGAATAATATCTACAAACACACATACATACAGTCGGTCACAAAAGTCTTCGTACACCTATTAAAATATAGCTAAATTTGAGAGGTCACATTTTTGTAATCATCGTTGTTTAAGAATAAATAATTTTTTTTTTTTATTTTGAGAGCTAGTCTATGGTAAACTAATATTTGTGTAATATTATTTTAATTTAAAATTGTGATAAAATTGAGAAACTTAGCTGCTTTGATAGGTGTACGAAGACTTTTGTGACGGACTGTATATTTAGAGACATACTAAAGCAGATATGAAAATACGCATCTATATATAAGCACACACTGGAGATCAATAGAATTAAATACATTCACGAATATATACCGTGAACATTTTCGATGTAATAGTACATTTTCAAGGAATTTAAACGTCAAATTGACATTAAAATTACAAAAAAAAGAACAAAAACAACGATTTATATTTTGATTTTAAAAATTAAATGAGCGCGCAACGTTCCTATGTGTAGATCGTCATGAGACACACGGTATATATATATATATATATATATATATATATATATATATATATATATATATATATATATATATAAGCATAGAATAGATTTACCATACCTATATACATAAACTCGAATGATTTGATAAATATGTACATGTTACTTATTTATATTACTACATATTTATTAACGATAGGTCGATAGGCTATAATTAATATGAGTAAATAAATCGCTACATCTCTTCATCTCTCTCTATTTCTACTTTATGACTTACATACAGTTTATGCAATTGCATAATTCGAAATCAACATCACTGACAGAATACAACTGCCGCTTACGTTACGCTGTAACTTACGGTAATTCTTGATTTACGTGTCACGTTATTGGATTTTTTTTTTCAAATGGCACATAAATTATAAAATTAATTGATATTGAAATACAGTAAGTAACAGGTGACAACTTGTATACGATTCTATTTCCTTAACATATGTTTGAAGTTCAATTGCAATGTTGTATTTGTTTATTTGTCATATACACTGTGTCTTATTTTAGTATCGCTATTAAATAATATTACACAGTATTTTAATGAATTTTACATTAATCATTTCTCTGCTATTTTGACAAGGATTATTGTTTAAAAATCTCAACTAATAAATGCTATTTTTCACTAATATTATCCATGTATAACTAGCTGTAACAGCTGCTAGCTGACTTGTAGTTTTCACGGTCTCTTCTTGTATAAATCTCTGGTATATCAGTGAAAGATTCTCTTCGCCATCTGCGTGTGTTACGTGTATTCTTCCACAGTGTCTAAGAAACACCATCGGGAGAGAGAATTGTGTGTAGCATCGGGCAACAGACCGTTGCACTCACAATCACCGTTAGACACGTCGCCTTGAACACCTGGACATCTGACTGACTGAGACTTGCCAGTAATTGAACTGGATTTAGGTAATTCTACCGCCATATTCTATCTTCTACTCTCTGCAACACCCCTCCCGTCGCACCAGCCCCTCGGGAACCACAATCAACTACCGCCATGTTGCAGATTTGTTCACGAGAAACCATTAATATACCCGCATCCGATGTTTTTGTCCAAATTTTCTTCCTCTCCATCGATTCTAAACGATTTAATTATGATTTAGTATATCCGAGCTGCGAGTTGAGATGTGTCTTTATCATAGACAGCTGTGGATACATAATTAGTGAATAATAAAAATAATGTCTTGATTAATAAATTGTTTTACATTGTATTTTTTACCAGTGGAGCTTTTTTACTAAAATGTTAAAAAAAAAGTTGTTAAGACAGGATGTAACATTTATTTTCCTTTAATCATGAAATGTCACTCAAATGTCAATTATAATGCACATGTCAAACTTTCATTTGTCGTGTGTTTTTTTACAAAAAAATTCATTTGTAATTAACCATGTGATAATCAAATAATTGTTTGCTAGCTAACTCTATAATAGGCGAGAATTTTTGTTAATGTCCTTACATTTACGCATTCTCAGGTACTGTTATCAGAAACTAAAAATCTTACTGTTTTTATTATAGAATTAGACAGATTTCTTTGCTTAATGCTTTTAAAAGCTGTTAAACATTAGGCCTAATTTATTTGGCTGCAGCCCACGTGATTATTTTTTTCATCAAGTGTGCCGTTCTTGTTGATTTTAAAATACTATTATTTACTACAAAAAAAACTACGTATTTTTTGTATGTTTAGTAGTATAAACAGATTAAAGTATATGCAAAGCCAGAAATACATCATTATTACAAATGCAGCTATTTCAGTTTGATGAAAATAAAACGGAAAACTATTTGATACGAAATGTTTTGTAAATAAGTTTTCTTTTCTGAATAATTAAAACTATTACTTTGTGTAGATAGGCTATAATTAGTGAGTACATATAGTGGAATGAATGATTTACGTGCAGATATGTATGTTAATGTTGGTTTTATGAATTTTCTATGGAATTATGAGAGTGTAAAATATAGTCTATGAGTATGTTTTTGTGATAGTATATATGAGGTTAATAGCCGTGCTAATATACTCTACCTGCAAACTGTCTGACTGCCTTCACTGCTGTGTGTTTCTAACTTTTTGTTCCACCAGAGCGACTATGCGTAACAGATAGAATATTTCATTTTGTCTCTTCTTTTTTATACTCCTATTTTAATTTTTTAATATACTTTAGATGTCCATCTTTAAAATGTTTATTTATATTTACCATTGTAAATATAAATATTAAACAATAATTTATATATTACAAATTATATTTTACCCTATTTTAACTTATTTTGTAATACGTTTTATTCGTTTAAATCGTTGAACGCTTGTAATTCTGATTCTGCGAAAGCTATAATGATTTATTATATTGCAAAATAGTCTTCGTGTGACGTCTATGATTGTTAATATAAAACTCTATGGGTTGCGACATTGAAACTAAGACATAAACTTCACCAGCAAACAAACAAGTTCCTGTTCTAAGAATCCAAGTATATATCTGTTACTTTCATGATCTTTGTGATTGTCTGTCTCTGGCGGAAAGGTGAAAGGTTACAAGAACTGCGCAAGGTGTATGTACCACAACCTGAACTGCTGTATAAATATCGTTACTCTTGCGATATACGTGCTTAGATATTACACGTTTCTTGGTATTCTACCTGTCTAACTATATTTCTTGTCGTCATTCTAGTCAGGATATACACACATACATGTACCAGGTGTACCAAGAAATCAGGGACATACGAAATTAACTTGAAAATATAGAAAAATTGTGATTACTTATGTACAATACATTTTAGAGCAAGTGTAAATAAAAAAGTTGTTCAGAATTAAAAGCTGCACGATATGATGCCATATTCAATGCTCAGATATGTTTCTGTAATGAGTAAATCAATCTTGAAATACTACATTCCAATGACTGAATAGGAGGTAATGAAACAAAAACGCTGTGCTTTGATTATTTGTTATTTTAATTAACAAAATGCAATTTCTGTTTCCTGACATCAAAATGCAGTATTTCAAAATTGATTTACTCGATATACAAAAATATTTGAGCACTGAACATAACATCATATGTAGTTTTTAATTCTGAACAACTTTTTGATTTACACTTTTGCTCTAAAATGTATTGTTCAGAAATAATCATAATTTTTCTATATTTACATGTTAATTTTCTATGCCAGAGATTTCTTAGGACACCCGGTATATATACAGATATGGTGTAGCACACTTGGATCCATTCTAGTACTGCTTGCCATGTAGTATGATGTAAGAAGTAACATGTTGTCAATTATGCATTATACCAAGGATTTACGTATTTTGAATTATTTATAAAAGTGTGTCTATATTACGCAGTACTATCAAATAACACTGACATGACATAATATCGATTGCATTGGGAAAATTCTTGCCAGATGCATGTAGACGGCAGTACATATATGTAATTTTCTATTTAAGATTTGATGTCATACAATCTTCTTGTCCAACGGATACACCTGACATATCTTGTATAGACTATCATCTATTTCATTGTCAGATATGCAAGCTATTTTAAAAATATTTTCTCATTTCCTACATTATATTGTCTGTCAGATTCACTCCCAACTATTTTTTTTTTAAGTAGAACCAGATTGTTACGTTGAAAATTCAATTTTAGAGTTCGTATTTTGTGTGTACACTTGTGACTGCATAACAGGATTTCCGATTGAACGACTGCTGCTGGTACCAAACATTGGTTACAGTTTTTTGTTTTTCGTTGATACCAGAATTGGTTATGCACTGGTGAACTATGTTTTTATGCGGCCAATGATTTTAACAGTTCATTGCATTGTTTTGCTTTAATCAGAGTGCCTCTTTCAAAATGACAGTGTTCAACTGAATGTAAGGCAACTTGAACTTTTAATACTGCCAATAAATGTATTATTGGCGTTCAGTTTTAATTTATTTGAACGAATTTCTGTATACATTTTATAGAAAATATTATGAAAAGGTGTTAAAACAATTGCCAATGAAAACAAGTCTATAAAAGCTTGTAGAAAATAATCAACTAGTCTGGTATTTGATTGAAAAGTTCACAAATGTTTTCCATTCAAAATCGTGACTTAAGATTTCATTTGGAAACATGCTCCAGACATATCGATTTCTCTTCTCAATAACTTAAAAAAAAAAAACTCGCTTATGCATTATATAATGGACGTAAGGTGCGTATCTGTTAAAATAATGACGAGGTATAGTGGAAAAATAATCAGCCATAACACGAATGAATTCAATTATTCCGTTATGCAATCTTGCGTAGCTCTAGCTACACAATAATTTATTGGTTTTTTATTAGTACGTTTTGCGGTCGACGTTCACAGTTCAGAATGTAACTGCAAATTTCTATATTAGACCAGATACTTCTCGTTACGTTCGTGTGGTGAATGTTAAATATTAACCTAAATACGTCTCTGTACGTACGTATCTGAAGTATGTGTTAATTAGCATCTCTAGGTTAAAATATCTTTTCTTCATTTACGTTAACGGGAAAGCATGAAAATTAACCCAATTTTCACGTTCGAATTAAATTGAAACGAATCTGAAATTGAGGAAATGTAGGGAGATTCGACTGGATTCAGTGTAAATTTAGTGTAATTTGATCTGTATCATTGCATCCGATTCTTTCAGATTAAATTACCAAGAGGTATAATTTCTCAAATATGAATTCATGAATATTTATTTCGAGTTTCTTACCAGATATCACTAATTCTAGAATTGCTTGTTTGGGAACCACTGTACTATCTATTCATTAGACTATTTTAATAATTTAATTTACCGCAATTTTCTTCTCCAGGAAATTAAAAACGAAAAAAGGAAAAAAATATGACTTGAAATTAATAATTTCAATATAATTACTTGCTCGTCTTGAGTCAGAGTTGATTTTTTTTTGCAGTACGTCATTTTCAAAGCGCCGCTCTTCCGCAGTTTCTGACATTTCATCAATATATAGTATAATTAGTGAGTAGCAACGAAACAAGGCTATTTATATATAGCAACTTGTGTTGCTATTCAGAAAATGATTGACTGCGCAAGAATATTGCAAGACTCCTGATAAATATTTACATTCTGCAAACTATTTTCAAATAGAGGAAGTACACAATTTTCTAAAAACATCTCCAGGTGTTTATACGTGTATCGGCCACATGGTTGACGGTTAACGACCCGCTGTGTTGTTATTAGAACATTGATTAATCGATTGCGTCATAATGTGCCGATCCTTCCGTAAAGAAAAAACAAGGTAATTTAATTAAAAATCTCATTATGTGGCAATGATTTAGCAAACTGTATATTGATACTGTTAGTTTAATACGCTCAAAATTAGTGATATTTTTCAGCTTTTTAAAACGATTCTGACGTCACAATGCAGTTCTGTATTCGGGTCAAATTACGTATTCAAAACCGAGTTGGCTTGGATTACAAAAAAAAATCAAACAAAACATTGAATCCATGATTCATACACTCACACACACACACACACACACATGTGTGCTTGTGAAGTTTTTGTTGAATGTTTAAATGGACGAATGGAACAAAAAGAAACAACAGGAAAGAAAGTTCAAAAGATCTCTTACTCACATCTTCCGCATGGGCCTAATAATAATAATAAAAAACAAATGATGACTTCCGGACTTGTCCCATGTCGTCACTGCATTATTACATAGTCAAAAACACTTGACAGAAACGTAGAAATAAATATAGATACCATTTACAATTCATTTAAATAAATGTACAACTAAAACTTGTATCAAAACTAATTTCCCTGAATATGCCAATTGAATCTAATTAGTTCGTATAGAGACAGCCAGGAAATAATTTAATGTCATAAAATTAAATTTAATTGTATGCAATTACAATTCGCGTTAATTGTATATTTTTTCGTGCGAAAATCAATGCGTACCATTAGTTAAAGTTTTATGCTTGAGATTGCTCACTGTATAGTCTATCCATAGATATAAGAACTTGACATGATTCCTTAATAGGTAGGGTGGTACCCTTCACAGCAGGAGAGGCCATAAACTACTAGTAGTGGCGGTATTCAGGTACATTTGTAATGCTCTTAGCGGGAAAGACAAGAGACATTTTGTCTATAATTAAGACGTAATAATAATTTATTGAATATTACATTTATTTATGTTAATTTGTATTATTATTGTTAAGATGTATATCATATTTTTGTTGTTATTTTTCAAAATGTATTTATAAATTTCTGAATACAGCTCTGCTTTTTATTCGTTTACTGTGTCGTATAATTTGGGATAATCCTCTGTTAATAGCATGCTGCGTTTAGTCAAGTTCTTATATCTATGGATACACTATAATATAGGTTATAGTCTATCCATAGATATAAGAACTTGACATGATTCCTTAATAGGTAGGGTGGTACCCTTCACAGCAGGAGAGGCCATAAACTACTAGTAGTGGCGGTATTCAGGTACATTTGTAATGCTCTTAGCGGGAAAGACAAGAGACATTTTGTCTATAATTAAGACGTAATAATAATTTATTGAATATTACATTTATTTATGTTAATTTGTATTATTATTGTTAAGATGTATATCATATTTTTGTTGTTATTTTTCAAAATGTATTTATAAATTTCTGAATACAGCTCTGCTTTTTATTCATTTACTGTGTCGTATAATTTGGGATAATCCTCTGTTAATAGCATGCTGCGTTTAGTCAAGTTCTTATATCTATGGATACACTATACTGTATGTGGAACTAGGTACGAATGATTTACAAACGGTTTGTAAATGATCTTTATTGGAAAATTAAGCCAGCATATAGCAGAACCTAAAGTACTGTTTACAATAACAATGGCTAAAAGAAATCGGAACGGAAATGAGCGCTTATCCTGTTGTAAACCTGTCTAGCGAAGCGGCCAACATATATTGCCTTAGTGCATGTTTATTTATTTCATACTACTGCTCCTGCTCTTGGCGAAATATAAATATTTTACATTTTGTTCATTCAGTTCTCTGCAACACGAGCCGAAGTCAAATAATAATGTGATCTATTTTCAACTAAGTACTACATTCATTTCTAATTTATAGCATCGTGACGTAAAACAATGAACTACTTACTTTACAGTATGTTCTGTGGCATTTTTAGCTCATCGACCTCCTGTCGAAGAGCTATAGTGTTTGGTACGATGTCTGTAGCATCTTCCGATTTAAAAAATTTTTGCACAGAAATCCCGGACAGACCCCCTGGACCACGAAATGACTATTACAACATATGTCCGTATGTATGTCGCTCGTCCGCTCGCTCGCTCGCTCGCTCGTACGAGATTTTTTGTTCCACCTAGATCTCCTAAACTACCCAACGGGTTTTTATGAAATTTTTTCTGCAGATACGTGTTATGGTCTAGTTGTGCAAGGTACACTTTATTTTTCAAAAATTTTCTTCGTATTTGAGAAAAAAAATATTTTCCAAATTTTTTTCAGTTTTTATTTTTTTTCTGCGTTATTTTTTATTCAATTGTATTCAAAATTTTCATGCATATGCAGGAAATGGAACAATATTTTCCATATTTTTTATTTTGAAAAATTATGTAAGGCCATTGGAGAAAAAAATATTTTTAAATTAAAAATTGAACAAAAGAAGATCAATGCATTTATAGTCGGCTTAGTTTGCTTTGCTTTTGTCAATAGAAGAAAATGTATTTACACTTGTTTTAAATTTGTTGTTTTGTTTGCGATCTAGGCACCTAGGATTTTAAAAATGAATCTTGATAAATAAAAATTTGTGATATATTCAGACTTGCACATACGTCGATGAGCTGCAGGCATGTATGTCTGTATACATTCCTAGTTAAATCTTGAAATTGGAATTTTATTCTAGCAATACTTTCTCACTATCATTTAAATTTCTCAAAATAAAAATCTGGAAAAAAAAAGAAAATATAATCATTCTCTTGTGTAATTTTAAATATACCAGATTATAAATATAAGAATACATGTAGGAAATTCCTAATTAATAATTAAAATGTGCAAGATTTCTCTTGTGTTTCTGTGCGTTGTATGTATGTATGTGTGTGTTCGTGGTGTAGTGCTATATTTGTGTGATGTGCCATCATGTGTGACTTGTACACATGTTCATATACATACACACGTATGTTTTCCTACCAACATTTACGCACAGGTATATATGTATACACAATGACAGAGACACGTATATTACATGCAAGTATACAGACTGGGGTTGTCTGTTCGCGGTCTAATTGTTTTTAGCGAAGCACGCGCTATTCTGTACACACACGCAGTATCTCTTTCTCTCTCTTTTTCTCTCTCTTTCTCTCTCTCTTTTTCTCTCTCTATTCCCTCTTTACCGGATGTACATTTTATTATATTTGCACTAGCCTCCTGCATGCACAGCTGCACACGTCGACCGATTATTTTACACTCTGCGATTTCATCCCATATTTTATTTAATAATATGTATCTGTATTTTCAAATGTAATAAAACAATTAATTTATTTTTTAACAAGAATTAATTTTGTTCCTCTTGCCGAAACAAAATGCCCGTTACAATTATTTCTGATTTATATTTCTGAATTAGTAATTTTGTATTACTTGCTATGCTAGTTGTAAATTAAAGGTTATGTCTGCTTAAAGTTACGATAAAAACAAACACAAGTTTTTTTTTTTTTATTTCAGTTTAGTTAGTTATATTTTATTTGTTTTGTACACTGTGCGTATAAGTGGTGCCAGGTTCAGTTACACTCCTGTTGCGGGTACAAAACATACAGGACCCCTGTGGTAACTGTATATCCCCGAATCACGATGACATCAGCTTGGATCAACCAAGTAAACACCTTCCGTTTATATTTGATGATAAGGTCACCTCTCGTTGGTTGACTATTCCGTTATCGTCTGTCTGCATCAGGCCAATATACGGTCTGTTTACACAGACTCTTCTCTACTTCAATCTTCTTCTGTATATATGTGTGTGTGCGAGTAGCTTGTATGTGTTTGTGTCTATAAAATTTCTCGAATTTCTGTATAAGAACTTGTGATTTCGTCTCTTCAATTCTGTATTTTATATAACAATGTTGTTATGTATTTATAAATCAAACTTTGTATATATCTATCTCTCCATATATGTGGTATTATCTATGAATTTGTGAACCTACCTTTAATGTACAGGAACATTTTATTTGTGAATCTACCAATCTACTTCCATATGTACAGAATTGTATTATTTGTGAATGTACCTTTATTTGTACAGGATCACAGTATTTGTGAATCTACCATTCTACTTCCATATGTACAGAATTGTATTATTTGTGAATCTATCTCCATATGTTCAAGCTTGTATTATTTGTGAATCTACCTCCAATATCTCTAGGAGTCTATATTTGTGAGCCTACCGCCTGTATGTGTGTATAAAACTATGTATGTGTGGAACTTACCTTTCAGTGTGTTAGTTCCAATCTATCTAAGTATGTATGTGTGCATCCCCAGCTCTTCTGCCTGAATGTTTGCTTACCTGCCACCGCCAACTTCGAGTCAGAGAACCGGAAAATCACTTTATCATCCGTTAAACTCCCACAGAACCACGAATATTGAATTTCTACGCGCGTAAGTGATTAGATTGGGTTATTATTGACCTAACCTAGATTACAGATACTATCAATCGGAAGTGTGTGTATTGTTCACGAATTAAGTTTGATTTTTACACTTAATTGTTTCCGTCAGGAAAGTTCAGTAGCACGTAATTGTATTTTAAAAGATTTAGGATATGACAATGATTTCATCGTGAGAATACAAATGAAACGGTTAATATTACTTTCAAAAATGTATTTGGACATCAAATATTTAATGATAGATGTGAATAACAGGAAAATATTTTATGTGGTGGAACAAGCAACCGTTAAAGAGGAGATCCGGGTTCGATTCTCGGTAACCACCATACCTTCATGAATTTATTACATTATGTTACTAGAAATTGTGTTAATTTGCTATAATATGTAAATTCTGAAGCAGAAAAAGTTACCATATTTTTCATTGAAATTATCACAAAATTATTTTTCATAAAAACTCAATAATTCACGCTAGATAATTAATTATTTCTGTTCTTAATATCCAATTACAAATTTGCATATAAAGAGAAAATGTACAGCAAATCAGTGAGTAGTTTGATATTTTCTAAAGCCTTGTTACTTCCGATCTTTGGTAATGTAGTCAGTGTTAATTAATAAAGAATGTACGTATATTCCAAATATAGTTATGCAAAATAAATGACGTCATAAGTGGTCAGTGATATTCTAAAAATCCCACGTTGCAAATGTCACAGATCATCAACTAATGACATAAGGTATTATATTCATTAATTAATAGTAGTTTCTATAATGAGAATTCATGAATGGCCAGAAAGTATTTTTTTAACGAATGTCTATTATATTATTGAAGGTTATCAACGAAATTTGTAGTATCTTGCAAGTATTTAAAATATATTTGTTATCGTATATTTTCAAATATGTAAATATTATGTAATATTTGCTCTTAATTTATAGAATGTATAAACATATTAATATATTATCTGCATATGTAAATAAAATTATCTTAAGAGGCGTTACTTGTTTATCAACATAAATAACATGTTATTTTGTTCGATCGATAACTTTTTGATTATTGACAGGTCCATTAAACACGTCAAAATATCTTAAAGAACTAACGTTGATCAGTTAATATAATATACTCACCGTCTAATGTATTTACACGATGTATACATGTATTATAACTGTACACTTAGACTGTGAATTAGCAACATATGCCATCTGTCCGCTGTCATAAGAACTAACGTAATTTTACATATGATTTCCAGAAAAAAAAACTTTCAACCTCTTATTCAGTGTCCTTGAAAACGGGTTACCTGGTTGGAACTATGTCAGCCAAAATGTCACTTTTGCCCACGCGGAACTGAGTTTTTTGCAGAAAAAATCTGACGTCACGGCAGCAATTTTCGTAGCTGTAATAATATTTTTTTGTCAATGTTGCTGACAGTAGAAGTGTGTGTTAAGCTACTGGTATTTTAATGGGCGGTTTAAAAAAAAAAGAAGTTTATTCACTACGTACATTTGATCGTATCTCTGCATACGTAAATCATCAATGTTGGAATCAAAATTATGAAGAAACTTTAGCTTAAATTTTTTCGTTTTTTTCTAATATTTCACTACTGTAATTCACTATGCACTTCTTTCATATTGATCCTAAAACAATTAGTTTTAAATTCGTCGTAATCTAATTCAATTTAAATATCAATTTGTTACATTGTATTAGTTAATTTTCCTTGAAAACTGTCAGTGGCGACAAATTGTTGCTTATTTGTGTTTTGTTTTGGAAATTAAACAATTTGTAATGCAACTGACTCGGTTAGTTAAGTACCGTTAGTATTCACGTAATATACATATAGGCACATAAATATACAACAGGTACAGTTTCTATTGTCTCCCTCGGTACTTCGGTCCGTGCATGTATGCGCATATATTACATGCAGATTGCTGAGTAGGCTGCGCATCTCATGTAGACATGTTGGTGTTGCCGTATTTGACCTGATGACTGACTACGTTTCGCCTTTACACACTAATACACACATACATACACATGCATGCATGTATGTGTAGTAGTTCTATACTCCGTTATGCGAAGTAGCCCAATCTAATGAACGACCTTGACAGATTACACGGATCATAAGACATGTAAAAATACCGGGCGGCCGTGACTTGTCATTTGCATTCCGCACACTAGCAAGATAAACTATGTAGGACTTGCGAAAGAAAAAAGATATAGTTTGTGACGACCGAATGAAATGAAATTAGAATTTTGCATATCTCAAGACTTTGCATTTAAAAGTTGTTTTATTATTGAAATATGACCCGAGACATTATAGATAACTTTTAGTTTTTTGTATTAAGGCACAATTTGATTAAATGTTTCTTGCTGTTTCGCACAAGAATTACAGACAGTAGCACATTAAGCGTCGTAATAAATATTATGATAATTCTTATTCATTACACAACTGTAACAATGACATGTGTATATAATTATGTACAGTATAGACACCGAGACAGACACATTGTCTTCCTGTACCGACAAGGTCAGGCCAGACCGCATAGTTCATTATCTGCCATATATACACGCATCCTGTTATGATTTGACAATGCGGACGGTGATTGTGTATTATCGAAGTATGCATGCATATGTCACGTGCAGTTTCGCATTTGACTCATTTGTCTCGCGCCGAAGTTCATTTTCGAATGATTTATCCGTTGTAAACCGTAAGAAAATATCAACACTTTGTTTTTACCTATACTACTATTTCTTCGGCAAATTAATCTTACGTTCATAATCAGTGACCTTTCAATAGACCGTCTCTCTGCTTCGATTGCATGGATCGATTTCGGTAAACAAAAGGCTTTGTTCTCAGCAATAACAATTATAAAACCTCAATACCGCTTCGCTTTTCACAAACGGTGTACGTGTGTACCACAAAAACACGCAATAAACATCAAACGCACAATTAACCACACCCCCCACGGCACAATTGACCAATCCCGTGCTCGTACATCATCATCGGTACGCATGCGTACATGATTACGTAATTTGAACAGAGCCATCTGTTGGCAACGTACCGAAACGGCGATGACACAATGAACTGTACAAACGCGCATACATCCACATAGCAGGCTGTGAAAGATCAAGGACGCGATTGCTGAGATTCGTTTTGACATAGGAGTTCAAGGTGGTTTGTCAGTTGTATTGCAGGCAAATCACGACCGTAATAAACTGGTACATAATGGTCTGTTCGTCATTGCAAAGAATAATTTATTGTCATTGTGGGTTTTTGTCCGCAGTTATTATTGTTAAGATGCGTGTGTGTGTGTGTGAGGTTTTTATGATTTACGATTTGCATATTTAAAATTATTGCGCTATATTTTTTTCTGTCATTGTTAATTGGCGAGGTTGTGAACTTAGTACAATAGAAAACAATATACTGATTTAAATTTAGCAATTGTAGTTTCAGTTACGACAGAGAATGATGATTCTGGTTTAAATTTAGTATGAAAGAAATAAGAAAAATGCAAATGATATAATAAATCCATAGAGAAATAGTGTGGGCTAATGTAATGTGCCGGAACTACGCCAAGTTTGGTGTATTTGGAGCGGAAGAGATACGCCTGTTGAATTATTGATCGCAAGATTTACACAGTAATCGTGGTATATATTTAGGTCCTAGGTTTCCTAATACTGAAATGTTTTAAAGATTCTTGGAAAAGTTCATTTTCGTGCAATTTTTCATATCTTATATGAGCGCAAATCTTCCTGATCCAAAAAGATTACATCATTTGGTAAAAATACAGCATAATAATTTTTTAATTCTAAAATACTATTTTCCTCTTTGCTTACACAGTAAGAGCCCAATTAATGCACGGGGTACGTTCTAATAAATCCAGGCCTAAATGAAAAGGCGTTGAATAAGGTCATGTTAATATTGGGTCATTTTTTTTTTAAATTGATCCGTAATGTTCGTAATTGTGTCTTCATGAACCGCGTTATAACAAATCCTCGTAAAGTTAGCTCTTTTTTGGGTTCAAGAAACACGGCGTTATATTGAATCAGCGTAAATCGGGGTAATGCTAAGGTAGGCCCTACTGTATAGTGGGTGATCGATTAACGAACATGATCTGTTCCAAGACTATGTTCGCAATCCGAACTGAATGTGAACCGATCACACACTGTACTTTAAAATTGTCAATTTTCGCTGGTGGCGTGATATTT